>CM065643.1:21618973-23028682 GCA_033220585.1 Dipteronia sinensis | reverse complement strand
ACACCCATAAATATTACGCCTCCTTTAGGAGTTCGCACTATTTACTAGTTAGACTAGGTCCCCTATTGTTAACATAACAACCAGCGTTTTTAATTTAGCCTTGTGATTTTTATTAACAAGAACTCTTGGGAGGATATTAATAAAATTACATTGAGGTGGTTACCAAGATATCGACCCTCAATTTCTCTCACGAAAATCCCTCCTTGGGAAGTAGATTTCGTTTAGTCAATTGTCTAGTCTATCCTTGTAAGGAAGTATATGTTATATTCCATTTTTGGAGCCCCTTGGGGGGATTACCAAAAATATAAAACTCAACTAATCTTGAGGCCATAGGCGTTCTTGCACACCTTCTCCCACTCAATTATTTAAGGCGTGTGATTAAATCCCAAAGAATGATTTTTACCAAGTTATCTAGATGCAGTTAGATACCTAAATCATTCAATGCATGTTCATACCAAAAGAGATATATGAGTGGCACTCCTATTCTAAAATGTCATGTTATCATACAACAACAAATATTGTAATATTAAGCAAAAATTAAATAGCAACAATTTGGCCCATCCTAGAAAAGCAAGTAAATTACAATTGTTAGGAATACAAGATCTTCAGGTGGCCATCAACCATACGCTCATCCCTCGGCCTCCTCCCATGGACTTGCATAGCCCACAACCCCACAAGGGGCTTGCCTTGCGCAGCCCATGAGGCCACCAAGGCTGCCGTGCGCAGCCCACCAAGGACTGGGCTTGCCATGCGCAGCCCAATCCAGTCCTAGGGTGCGCACGGTGCTCGTTCTCGGGTTCCGGTTGCTCGTTTTTCTTCGTGTCTTCGAATTTTCAATACCCAAATACATTACATCATATCACGAATAAATTACTGCAACAAATTTTTTTTTTATTTTACTGCAGTAAGATTTACAAAAAAAAATTACTGCACCTGATTACAAAAAAAATACTCCACTTATTTTACATACAAAAAAAAATAAAACCCTAGCAACTACCAAGAAGGAATTATGACGATAATAGACCACCCTTCTTGTTACAAATCCGAAACAAAAATTACATTGAAATTATAGGACCAAAATCGAGCAATAACAATTCACTTTATAAAACATATATAAATCCATACATTCAACATGTAATTATATATGCGAATACCTAGAGTGCCATCTCTTTCTAAAACATGTATAATCACAATAAAAAGAAATAGATTCACGGTATATATACGTTAATTAATTAAAGGTAAACCAAGGCTTTGATACCAATTGTAGGGAAAATCGATATAAAACGCAGCGGAAGAAACGGAAAACTAGATTTCGTATGGTTTTAAAATTTTTCTCAAAGTATAATTAATAAACTCAAATATATATGGTTAGAGTTAAATACCTCTTGACGAGTGATCCGATTGACTACGTCGATTGGTAATCGGCAAAATCTTTTCCGATGCCCATGAACCGTACCCGCGTAAACAGTGATCGTGAACAGTACCTCATGAACAGTGATCGTGACAGTACCGTGTGAACAGTGATTAAGAACAGTACCCACCCCCCCCCCCCCCCCCCCCCCCCCCCCCCCCCCCCCCCCCGTGAACAGTACCGCGAGATCTTCCAATCCGAACACGTACGTGAATCACCTAGGAGCGTGGTCTGCCTTTTTCTTTGAATTACAAACCTGAGAATGGATGAAAAAAGTTTTTTTTTTCCTTTGTTAGTCGCAAAACAATCAAAAGAAGACAAAGATTATTCCGGTCACTTTTCAGTTCTCAATCTAATGATCGAAACTCGGGTGAACCTAATTCGATGTTGTACACACAAGCTTATTGATGAACAAGCAATCAGTATACTATCAAAAAATAATCTCTTCTCTCTTTTATGTTTAGTAGAATAAAAATTATCCTTTTCTATGAATTGAGAAGAAGAAGAAAAATTGAATCATTCAATCAACTATTGTGGCCGAATTCTATATGTGGTATTATATAGGTGGCCGAATTTTGCTTCCTCTTCTATTTAGGATTGCCGAAATCTTCCTCTAAATGGACTAGGGTTGCCGCAAATCACATAACAAAAAGAGTTTGTGTTGCACCCTAATTTCCATCAACATTTAGACTTCAAAACCTAATCCAACTCATAGATATTTTTATTCTTTTATTGACTAAATAAAAAGACTTCTTATTTGATTAAATAAATAAAATTAATTATTTATTTTCTTATCAAACAAGTCTTTTACTTTTAATATACTACTACCAATAGTATAACTTTAGGAGATATATTTCCTGATCAAAAAAGATTTGTTTCTTAATTAAACAATTAATTAATAAATTAACTAATTCTTATTTAATTAAAACAATGAAACAAAATAATATATTAGGTTAATACATACACCTTGCCGCCCCACTTATATAAATGGGCCACATATTATTTTCTTTTTTCATGTAATCCATTGGACTTTAAATAAAAGCCCACATGTGAACCAGACTCATTCTTACTAAAAGAAACAAGCCCACATGTCTCCTTTTAATATATTAATATAATAGTGCAGCCCATTAATTAAATAATAGACATATTATATTCTTGATATATTAAAAACAATTCCAGATGGACCCTTAAATCGGCCCGGTAGAATATATCAAGTGATCCATGCAAATACGTGTGGATTAGGGATCTTGGCGGACTATCTAAATTTAAGCTTCAATAGACACAACCTAATCACAATCAACAAATGATTCACTTAGGTCCAATCTATTAATTTTAACTTATTCCACTAAAGAGCTAAAATTGAACTCTTAAATAAAGATAGAATAAGAAGATGTTTCTCATTCATACCTTAGACAATCTTATAGGAGATGGTGTATCCTCGTGAATAATATCAGTAATCGCCAAGAGCTCATAGACCGCCTATAGCTCTCCAAGTTACCATATTTCCTCATATGACCACATTTCGAACTTGGATGCTTTGACTTGTCCAGAAGCCATGTTTTCAATAATCATTATTGAAAACTCAACGTTGAGATTTAATATCCAATACCTCAAAACATCCATATGATGATATTATACTCTCATTTAATAAATGGAGCCACGATGTCCATATCTATAAATGAAGTCCTCTATCGATTAACAAATGTATACCACCAAACTATCGAGGATAGACTATGCTATATAATCGTACTCATTGATAGCTCTAATGATAACACTTGCAACCATAAGTCCATCATTTATCTCAGGATTAAGATAGACTCTCCGATTGTCCTCTTTAATGAAAGACTTATATCTAGTGACGGTTCTAGATACAGTATTTCATTGTGATCCAGTTCAATGCACCTAGTGCACTAGATTCTTTTACTTGAAAACCTTTCGATGATTTTAGACTCATCATATTCATTTGATCCCACTCAAATGCTAGTAAAAGAATTCTACAACTTTAACAAGATAGAGGTGCCCAACCTTTAACTTAAGTTGTGAACGTTATTCAAGACTAACTAAAGAATTGTGTCTATCTCATACATATCCGGATGTATGAACAATTCTTCATGTCTCATAGTCTTTTGACCTTATGATTATTTACCTTGACAATTATAATAATAAATGCTATAAGTAATTGTAAGAATCAGAATTCACTTTATTAATATGAGAAGATTGTCAATTACAATATTACAATCTTGCCATTGAGCATAATCCTAACATAAAGTCATATTCTATTACCTAGTCATGAAGAGCATAAAGACCCATGAAGAAGAGATGCAAGAATGAAGCTAGATGCACATGGGTATGAGTTTGGTTGAGTAAAAATGGTTTCTTAGGAGTCTCTCTCTAGAAAATCACCTTCTCTCACTAAACCACCATTCTGAACTCCTTAGCATGAAATGAAGAGAAGATGACATATATATGAGGTCAAAGTAAAGCTACATCGTTTTGGAAAACATTGCAAAAAGACAAAGCAAAACTGACATAGCGCGTGGGTCCATGTGCACAGGTAGGGTAACCGCGCACTACTCGCGCATAAGCAGATCTGGGAAAAATTAGCCTCAGTGCACGGGTACTGCACGGGTAGGATACTCGTGCATAACCCGTGCAAAAAACAAACCTGAGGAAACCCAGAGTCAATGTGCGGGTACTTGTGTGGGTAAGAGACCCGAGCAGAACCCGCACACTTGAGAAATCTGAGGATACACATCTTCGATGCACGGGTACTGCACAGGTAGGATGCACGGGTACTGCACGGGTAGGGTACCCGTGCACAACCCGTGCAGAAACAGACCCGAGAATGCTCAAGGTCAGTATGCAGGTGCTGCGCGGGTAAGGGACCCGTGCACAACCCACACACTCGAGACTTTTAGGAAGGTCACTCTTCCCGCTAAGGAAGATCACACCAACGTGCGGGCGCAGACATTTTCAAACAAATATCAGGAAATAAATTACATAGAACCCAACCACACTTAAAACTAACATCAAGGAGCATGTGTGTGAAGTGCAAAGAAGAACACTCACATAAAAGATCGAATCACAAATGCAAGATGTGTAAGACATGCATGATAGTGTGTGTGTGCTACTAGTCTCTTCAAAGAGAGTTAAGCAAGTGATATACCTTTGAAGTGCTCTTGAGCTTGAGGATGTTATCGAAGATTGATCATGAACAATGAGACATAACTACCCTTACAAGCAAATCCCCATGTGGTTTGTCAATGAAATAAGCCAATCAAAATGTGAGGACTTTACAGAAATAATAAGTTCTAGGACATGTTCAACTTACCAAGATATGAAAACATGAGGACCCATGAGAAAATGATGTATAAAGGATGCTAGGTGCACATGAGGTTTGTGTTTGGTTGAGTAAAAATAGGTTCTTGGGAGTCCGTCTCTCTAGAAATTCACTTTCTCTCATAAGGGATGAATTCTAAACTCCTAAGATGAATTGAGGTAGAAGAAGATGTATTTATATTGGAAAACACGAGCAGCTAGTGAAAAGACAAAATTGCCCTTAAATGGCCATTCGATGGTCAAGTTCGGCGGTCAGGCCAACCGCCGAATTATTCACAAAACATTAGGTCTGATTCAGCGGTTTGGTTAGGCAATCCTCCCAATAGTCGAATGAACCATTGAATTGCATCCAGAAAACATAACATTCTGGAGCAAAAATGACGGTTTGATTGGCTGTTAGGCCAGCCACCGAATCAACCATAGAATGACACCAGGACCATCAAGCGTCAAACGATGGTTTGATAGGCGGTTAGGCCAACCGCTGAATCAACCCCCGATTCCCAATAGGGGGAATCTTCACTGGATGATCAACGAACTAAAACAATGTGCGAGCGAGAACGATTACAAACACATGACAGGAAACGATCACCATAAACACAGAATCACACTTAAGACTAACAAACAAATGCAAGATCAATGATCATACAATAAGTGTGTAGTAAACACAAATATGGAATCAAATAAACAAACATGCAAGAGATATGGAAATGCAAATGAAAGTATATGTGTGCAACTAATTCTCTTCAAAGAGAGTTAAGCTTAAGTGATATACCTTTGAAGTGCTCTTGAGCTTGAGGATGTTATTAAAGCTTGATCGCTAACATGGAGGCCTAATCTACCTTTACTAGCAAATCCTCAATGTGGTTTGTTAACGAAATGAGCCAATTAAAATATGAGGAACTTACAAAAATGAAACCAGATTTGCTAGAACATGTTTCGATTTTACTCTCTAGATTTATGTTTTATTGGTTGTTATTCTTGTATGATGATAATTTTTGTTTGCTCTTAGTAAGAATTCTTGTTTATTTTTTTTTAAAATTATAACATATCTACATTATACATGTATTGTGATTTAGTTAATAATTGTTAACATTTCAGTAAATATATGTTCTTTATAATGCATTAAACATAATTTCATAGTCAGTTACAAATTTTTTGTGTATGTCTTATTCTTTATGAAAGTTTTAAAATTAGTGTTGTGTAGAGATCTAATACTTAATATCATGAAATATGGTGTAAAGAAAACACAACCTTTGTTAATTCAGGATGTTAGGAAGAAACTTATCCATGTGGAAATATAAGTTAGAATCCGTATTATATATTTTATGTGATCGAATAGTTGTTTGTATAATCAAAACATAAAACATATAATCACATTTAAAAGAGTATTGGTATGTGTTAACAATGTTTTTTGGCAGGGGTCCAAAGAAGAATTTTCCACCAAGTGACCACCTGGTAGGGACCCAGCTCCCAGGTATCTAGCAGGATCGATACCTCGACCTTGAAGGAATCAATACATGGTAGGGCCACAACCTCGACTACCTATCTACCTAGATGAAGCGCTAGAGATACGAACCAAAAGGAGCACGTATCACACTATGTATCTACTCTAAAGCTGGTACCACGATAACCCGTACTTGGTACCTCACGGTACCTGGTACCTCTCTTATGGAATCCAGGTACCTCGACACACTTCTAGTACATAGTATCTCGATAGCGGCCTAGCACCCAGGTACCTTGACATCTACCTGGCACTTGGGTACCTCGCAATCCATCCAAAACCCGTCCAAGATAGGTATCCTATCCACCCCAAACAGGTATCCTACTCGTCGAGCAGGAAGAATGGTACCATGAAGATACTAGCATGCTAGAACAAGTGCCACGCCAGCGAGAAGGGACTGGTACACCAGAATACCTCTCCTGAAGGGAAGAAGCATGCAACACCATCTGACCTCATTAATGGTCATTCATAACTCCATTAATGAGGTAATCAGTCAATTCCATTAATGGCCATTCACAACACCATTAATGAAGGAATCAGTTAACTCCATTAATGGCCATTCACAACGCCATTAATGAAGGAATCAATCAACTCCATTAATGGCCATTCATAACTCCATTAATGAGAGAATATTCAACTCCATTAATGCTGTATCAACATTCCTTTGGTTGCATATTAATTAATTGAGTGGGCAACAAGAATGAGGAGATATAAATATAACAAGGCACTCTCTAAGAAAAGGGTTCGAAAACAATTCTCCAGTCCGACATTCTCTCCAACATCTCCATATCTCCATGATGTCTCAAATCCCAGATTTCGTCTACTTCTCCACCAGAAATACAGTCATCATCACCTATAAAGAGTTTTCACCATCATGGTACAGAAAAATATTTACTTATCGCCTACAACATGAGTTTGCCATCACCTGAAGGGTAAAAGGGACCCTGCCTGAATTCCCTCTACACCATCATTTTATCGACTGCTGTACATATTTATTTTTTCCATGAATGTATCGGTACCTAGTGGTACCCCTCCAATGGTGACCTACTAGGTCCTAGATTATATTTATGTAAGCTCTCCGGAGCACCTCTCGTGATATATATACATACAGAAGGGTCTTTCTCCTTCCTATGGATACTGCCTGGGGGTTTTTCAGCATATGATCATTCGTGATGCTTTTTCCCCCTAGGTCAGTCCACCTTTACCAAATGAGTTGTCATTCTCCCTTTTATCTCATTCATTATGCGAGTATATGAGCTAGGTATCGACCTCGCTGGTCCCAGCTCTCATGTACCTCTCTTTGCACGTTATCTAGGTCGGGGAATTATGGAGGGCACCTAGAGAGGTAACCAGGTACCTGGATCAGATACCTAGACCGGGTACCAGCCTATTACACCAGATGGGCGGGATGATGGTTCTCCTACCTACCTCGCCCTCACCTTGCCTCTCTCAGCTATACAAGAGTCACGGTACCTCGAGGTACCTACCACACCTTACTGTATCACCTTGTCAAAACCACTGTACGAAGTACCTACCCCTCGCTACGACCTTCGGGGTAGCGGGTTGAGGGTGTTAATTGAGATTTCCACCCCGAGTGAATTTTTCCGTTAACAGTATGTAAAGATTTACATTGTCAAATGCATGAAAAACTTTATCAATTAGAATCCATATTAACTAATTTATGTGATCGCATATTTATTTAGTAATCACAACTTAATATGCACATAATTTGTTTTAAAAGAGTATTGATATATGAATATTTGCATTGGCAAATGCATGAAAACTTTTTGTGTAAAAATATCAGTTAGAATCCGCATAACAAATAGTGTTTGTGATAACCCTTTCTATACATATATTATCTCATTTAAAAGGAATTTGATATATAACATTTGCATTGACAACCCTTTCTGTATCAATTACAATAAGAATCCATATTATATATCTTTTGTGATCGAATATCGGTTTTAAAATTACAGTTTAAGATATATAATCATATTTTAAAGAGTGTTGATATACAAAGATTTGTATTGATAAATGCAAGACAATATTTTCTGTAAAAATATCAATTAGAATACATATTATATTTATATTGTGTGATTGCATATATGTCGTTACAATCACAATTTAATATGTATAATTACAGCTAAAAGAATCGATATAAACAGATTTGCATTGATAAATACATGACAACCATTTCTATAACAGTATCAATTAGAATCCATCTTATATAGCTTGTGTCAATGAATATTTATTTATATAATCACTACGTAAACAGCATAATCATATTATATAGAGTATTGATATATGAAGATTTGGATTCATAAATGCATGACAACCTTTTCTTTTAAAATATCAATTAGAATTTATAATATATCTTTGTGAAATCGAATGTTTTTTTTTATATAATCACAATGTAAAATGTGTAATCACATGTTAAAATGTATTGATATATGTAGATTTGCGTTGATAGATTCATAACAACCTTTTTTGTAAAAATGTGAATTATAATCCATATAAAATATTTTGTGTAATTGCAAATTTTTTAATACAATCACAACGTAATTATATAAATATCACTCGTTTTAGAGGGTGGAAGAGTTTTATTGAAAAACTGTGTAATACGAATCCCACATCGAAAAAAGAAAAAGGATTAAAATGGTTTATAAGTAGTGAAGTAATACATATACAATGAACAATAGGCCTTGCAAATGGGCCTAGCATATAAACCTATTGAAGTAACAATGGACTTTAGGTCTTGGGGTTCTTAGGCTTGTCTCTTGACTAGCTAGGGCCCTTTGAGGCCTTGGCTAGTCTGACTTTAATAAGGTTTTTTATATAAATTGTTTTGTGTAATTGTAACTTTTTAATAGACTCACAACGTAATTATGTAAATATCACTTGTTGTAGAGGGTGGAAAAGTTTTATTGAGACTGTGATGTTTTATTAGCAGTTGTGGAATCTGATGGCTTGGTTTCTTGTTAATCAAAAGAAAGTGTATATCGGTGATCCATTACTTTATAGAATGAAAAAATGAAAATGCAGTGCAATGATGTTAAATGGAGAAAATGCAATGATATTAAATGTTGAAAATTAATTTTAAATGAACAATGTAAAGTTAATTTAATAATGATTTTGCGTCGATTTGAATCCGCTTGCTTCGAATTGAATCCGCAAGATCTTCCAATCCAATCACGAACGTGAATCACCTAGGAGTGTGGGCTCCCTTTTCTTTGAATTGTAAACCTGAGGATGGAAACAAAAATCTTTTTCTTTTTGTTAGTCACAATAATCCTCGTAGAGAAAATATAGAACGTTTGGTCACTTGTGAATTCTCAATCTTTTAATCGAAAACTCGCGTGAACCCTAATTCGATCTTGTGCACAAAGCTTTATGATGTAAAAGCACTAGTACACTATCGAAAACAAAACGTTCTTATTATTCCTCTCTTTTGCCGAATTCTACACCCTTTTCTTGAGTTGGAAGTTTTTTTTATAATTCAAAAGCAAGAGAATAAAAATTCTTTTTTTCTAAAAAAAAAAACTTTTTTTTTGTTGAACTACTATTGAGTTTGAGCTTGTAATAGATTGATCATAGTGGAGTATTTCTTTCACCGTCACTGGCAACCGAGGTTTTTTCCCTATCCTGGTTTTCCACTTAAAATCTTGTTTGCATGCTCTCTTTTTATTCTTCTTGATTCATTATATTGTTGTCAATTCATCATAACTTGTTCGACGTGTGATCGAATTTACATAATCCCAATAATCACCGTCAACAATTGGCGCTAGAATGAGGGGGGCGAATAACAAAATCTTATAAAATTTGTGTAACAGTAGCATGGAAAATAGTAGGGATGGAAGTCAGTCCCCACGTGAAACTAACACCCCGCGCGGTGTCAATGATGCTGGTCTAACAAACACCAGCACTGCTGGAGGAGATTTACCTTCTAGAACTCCTACTTCCATTGGACAAGAAGTGATTACTTCTATAGAGGCCATTCTCGGCATCTCCTCGGATGCTTTTGGTCAAACCCAGGAATCCTTGCGGAGAGTCATTGAAGACGCCGCTAGACAGGGAATCAACATAACTGCTACCACTAACCTAACTTCACCATACCAGCTATCAATGCCAATGATAGCCCGGGACCCTGATGGTGCCTAAATTGTTGTATATTTCGGCCCTCATTCCTATTCCTTTGTCTCATTCTTGTGTGTATTTTCTATATATTTTATGTCTAATAGGCTCGTTTGTGCTAATTGTAGGCAATAGATGTAATTATGGTGTTAGAAGCTAATTGCAGTGGTTCCGGCAGAAAAGGGCAAAAGGAAAGACAAAGGATCATAAGCAGCTCTACAGTGCGGGTCAAGTGCGGGTTGCAACCGCACTCCTTCCCACAGCCGGGACCTAAATCATGAAGGAAAGATAAAGTGCGGGTAAAGTGTGGGTCATCCAACCGCACTCCACCCGCTCTATTGCTCAAGACAGAGGAGCTGATTTGTACCTGACACTAAAGTGCGGGTCAAGTGCGGGTTATCCAACCGCACTCCACCGGCACTATTGCTCAAGACAGAGGAGCTGATTTACACCTGACAATAAAGTGTGGGTAACGTGCGGGTAAAGTGCGGGTAATCAAACCGCACTCTACCCGCACTGTTGCTCAAGACAGAGGAGTGGATTTACACCTGACACCAGAGTGCGAGTACAGTGCGAGTACAGTGCGGGTAAAGTACGGGTAAAGTGCGGGTAATCCAACATCACTCCACCCGCACTGTTGCCTAGATCAGAGAACTGAAGATGAAGAAAACCCATATAGTGCGGGTACAGTGAGGGTAATTCACCCGCACTCCACCCGCACTCCACCCGCACTCTGCGCGCGACAGTTTTTGGTTTCAAGCTTAAGTGACCTATTTTTCCATCATCTATAAATAGAAAAGGATGGGAATGAACCAAAGGATCCCATATCTCCCAACACTTGTATTCTAAGCTAGTAACACATCTCCCTACCATCCAAACCATCTCTACTCAATCAAAGGCAACTAGGAGACTTGGATTCAAGCTTTAAGGAAGGAGATCAATCTTCAAGGGTTCTCTCTACACTCTCTTTTAGTTTATTTGTTTGTAATAGAACATGAGTAGCTAAAATACCCCACTATGGGGTTGATGTTATTTGTTTGATGGATATTTGGGCTTTGTAAATAAACTCTATGTGTTATATTTATTCTATCTCTATGTTTTATTCCATTGCTTGAATTGATTTCCATTATTGATTTGCTTGGATACACCCTCTTTGCATGATTGATTTGGATTACTTGAGTAGGCAATTAGGTTGTCTAATGCTCCATTGAATGGAAGGATTTTCAAAAATCCGGCTCTACAACCATGTCCTCAATCTAATCTTGAATTAGTGGCTTTCACTATACACCCTAGGTTAGCCACTTGTGAGAGAATTAGAAGCCTCCACTATACACCCTAGGTTGGCTACTTTAGTGATTTTACGAGAACTAACCTTCGAGTAGAATTCGGTTGATAACCTCGAGCCTCATCCAATCTCAAACGGGTGGCCTTCACTATACATCCTAGGTCGGCCACTTGTGAGGGAATTGGAAGCCATCACTATACACCCTAGGATAGCTACATTAGTAATAGGTTGAGCCATAGCTAGATAGATGAGCATTCATGGAAAAAGTCCCGATTGAGTAACTAGCCATTGTTGGTTGCTTAGGAGGGATTAATCGCTAGTAGGAGATCTTCACTATACACCCTAGATTGACCTCTTGCTAGAGATATATACCAACGATATACACCCTAGGTTGGTTACATTTGTCAATACATGCTTAATTGAGAGTTTGTTGCAATTGCCCCAATATTCACTTACAAGTCCATCAACTCCGTAGTTCCATCATCATTCATTCATCACTCCATTGTCATCCCATTTTATTTGCTTTCATAGTTTAGTTTATATTGTATTTTCATTCACCATCACATTTACTTTTATGCATACTAGTTATATTAATCCTAATCTTATCACTGCTACCCCAATCTCAGTGGATGACACCCGTGCTTACCGCTTTACTTGTATTTCTACTTGTGAACGCATTGCATAGGTTTTATAAATTGTTTTGACTGACGGTTTTCTGACGGCAAAAACCTTCCCATCAAATGGCGCCGCTGCCGGGGATCGGTGTGCGTAGTAGTGATTAAATTAGTTTTAATACTATTAGTTTATTAGTTGTTTTTAGTTTTGTTAGTTTCTTTTTATTGCTTTGGTAGTTTTTGTTTTTGTTTGTTTCAGGACTCTATGGATTCCTTTTGGCAAAATTCAGGGTCAAGCTATGAGCCTAACGAGAATGCCTACATCTCGTCATTCCAGTCAAATTTCGTTGAAGATCAACTAAGAAATTTCATGAAGAATCATGTGCGGGAGACTGAGCAGATGATAGCTTCTCAACAAGAGACTCAAGCCTTCATAGAAGAGAAAACCACCCAAATGCGGGAATCCGCCCAGCAGTCCACCCCGGTAAATCAGAGTTGTTTCCAAGTTAAAGCAACCAAACCGGTGGATTCCTCCAATTTCTCAAAAGAAGACATGTATAAGCTCCGAATAGAATTTGAAGTGGAGCGAAGCAAGAGAATGGACGAGATGGACAGGATGATCAAGATAAACCAAGAGCTTATGAGCGTGAGCACATAGCTAGTGTTGGAAAGGGGTGTGTTGAAGGAAGAGAATGAAGCACTTCAAGAGAGAGAAGCCTTGGGAATGGAAAAGGCGAGTAATCTCCAAGAGTTGAACAAGAAACTATTATTTGAAATGAAGATGCTTAGGGTTGAGAATGGTACTCTCAAGAAGACAAATGGCGAAGTCTCCGACAAGAACAAAGAATTGGAAGAACGAATTGAGAGATTTGAAGCCGAAAAGAGTACTGCATCAAAGGATTTGGAGAGCTTAGCGAGGCTATCAAAAGATTTTGAAGATGAGATAGCTCACAAGTCAAGAAGATGCAAATGGAGGTTGACCAAAAAGACAATGCCTTAGAGGAAGTAAAGGTAGCACTAAGCAAAAAAGAGGAAGAGGTCAAGGCGTTACAAGTGAAACAAATCAAACGTCCTCAAGACCAAGCATCAAAGGGGAGTTCCTCTAACTCTAATATCTTTTGCTATGCATGTTCTAGGATAGAGCATTTTAAGGCTAAAAATTACAAGCCAAATCAACATAGGAAAACTAGAGGTCCTAGGAATAGGTGGAGTCTACCTAGGGTCAAGCAAATATGGGTAAGGAAAGACCAAGTGCACTTATATAGAAACATGGAAAGGAAAAGATAATGAAGTCACCTAAATTTATTTGGGTAGTGAAAAATAGAGAATTTCCTAACTTGGTCAAACCACCCTTAGAGGACCCTAGCCTCTCCATGAAGGCATCCCATTGAATAATTTTGATGCATGTAGTTAGTTTTATGTTTTATGTTGTTTAAACCAATAAATTGTGATGTTGGGATAGTTTTGTTCGAATGCTATATTTTGTGGATATTTGCACATTGAATTTATTGATTATATTTGTGGATGAAAGAGCCGGAGGCTCTTGTGCAAGTATGAATGCATGTGCTTTATATTGTTTAATTCGGTTTGGGGGTTCATGCCCCATTCTGTCAATTTTGATAAAATGCATGATGTTAAGCTTGACTTGTTCTTCAATGATATATTGCATGAATTGTCTTTATTTTGTGAGCCTTGTTTGAGTCACTTTTATTTTGTTGGGACATTGATTCTGGTTGATTAGTGCCTAGGTTTGTTTAAGTCATGTTAGGTAGCATGCCGCTAGGCCAGATTCTCTTGTCTTCAACATTTAGGACAATGTTGGGTTTTGGTTTGGGGGTGTAGATGCCTTTTTGAGTCGTCTTTTGTGTCTTGAGTCATTTTTGTGTCTTATTTTCGAAAAAGTTGCTGCTTAGCCAGAATTTTGAGCTTATTTAGCTTGATGAGATACCTGAAGCATAGTGTTTGTGGCGAATGTGTGTATGCTTTGTGTGCTTATTCAATAACTCTTAGTCACTTTAGGGGTCTCACTTGCACTTCATGGGCTAGTCTCATCTTCTAGTGTCCAAATTTAGGGAACTCGGTGCTCAAGCACCTTGTTCTAATAGTGGAGATTTTCCTTGTGAGATCACAAACACAAGCCAAAAGCGTGTATATTAGAGGGAACATGTTTTTCAAATCTGTAAACACTATTCAAACACCATGCATAGTCTCACTACATCAAAAATCATCAATTGTCATTGAACATGCATCATATATGTGGATTGGTTGACGGAAACTTTTATTCCCTTGGTAGATTGATCCTTTGAAGTGATATTAGGCAATGTGTGTTTTAGCCACTCAAAAAGAAAGCCTAAATACTTCCCATTCCCGTAATATGTGTGCTCCCAAGCCAATTTTGAAGCCAAACACATATAGACTTTTCCGTTCTACACCCACGTTATCCATAACCCAAGCAACCGAAACACTTAGCCAACCCTCTCTTAATTGATCTTGTTGAGGCTTAGGAATGTAAAGTTGTGCTTTAATTTGATAAATGGCATGTACCTAGGCAAGAGTAATGAGTTGTGAAAATGTGCATAGTAAAAAGGCATGAAAAGAAAAGAAAATAAAAGAAGCAAAAATGTAACAAAAGTAAAATATGCTTCAAATGCCTTGTGTAAATTGTAAATGCTACTCAAATGGGTAACATGAGTAGTTAAAGATTGCACGTAAAGTCTAATTGTATGCCTAGACGCCATATTGTATTTGGAAGTGGAGTTGTACGAGAAATTAAATGTTTAAGTTTAGAATGTATTACCTTCACTTGGTTAATTAGTGGTTGTGCCTAAATTTCTCATTCTTCTAATCACCATTCACTGTGGCCACGTTACAACCAAATGGAAAAGACCTAGTTGATCTTAGGGGACGTCTAGATTGGGAATATTAGTTAATGAATGCTCTTTCCACGTTCATGACATGTTATTCTTTCATGAGACTCACTCACTGAAAACATCGTTTATTCTACACTAAATGTATGCAACTAAGTTGATTCAGTTACATAAATTCATTGGAATACATGTTGCATGAGTGTGAACCTAGGTTATGAGACGAAAGATAAGAGAAAATCCATGTGAGAACCTAGCGTCGAAGCGAATTATGCTCGAGGTGTGAGAGTAAGTAGTTTCTGAGGCTAGGGCATTTTAAGTGTGGGATTCGTGTAGTGCCAGTTCCTTTGGGGTGCCTTCGATTTGTTTAGAACATTTCGCATATGCTCATTCCTTACTCCCATTTGCTTTTGTGTATCTCTCTGCTAGTTGGTTCTGCAGCAAGTTTTTCTTTGTGTCTAGGAAAGTTTTTAGTTCGAGTCATTTTTAGTTTGTGTCTTATTTGTTTTATATAATGTTTGCTCGAGGACGAGCAAAGGTTTGGTTTGGGGGTGTTTGATCGTGCCTAAATTGTTGTATATTTCGGCCCTCATTCATATTCTTTTGTCTCGTTCTTGTGTGTATTTTCTATATATTTTATGTCTAATAGGCTCGTTTGTGCTAATTGTAGGCAATAGATGTAATTCTGGTGTTAGAAGCTAATTGCAGTGGTTCCGGCAGAAAAGGGGCAAAAGGAAAGACAAAGGATCATAAGTAGCTCTATAGTGAGGGTCAAGTGCGGGTTGCAACCGCACTCCAACCGCATTCCTTCCCACCGCCAGGACATGAATCATGAAGGAAAGATAAAGTGCGGGTAAAGTGCTGGTCATCCAACCGCACTCCACCCGCTTTATTGCTCAAGACAGAGGAGCTGATTTGTACCTGACACAAAAGTGCGGGTCATCCAACCGCACTCCACCCGGACTATTGCTCAAGACAGAGGAGCTGATTTGCACCTGACACTAAAGTGCGGGTAACGTGCGGGTAAAGTGCGGGTAATCCAACTGCACTCTACCCGCACTGTTGCTCAATACAGAGGAGTGGATTTACACCTGACACCAGAGTGCGAGTACAGTGCGAGTATAGTGATGGTAAAGTGCGGGTAATCCAACCGCACTCTACCCGCACTGTTGTTCAGATCAGAGAACTGAAGATGAAGAAAACCCATATAGTGCGGGTACAGTGCGGGTAATTCACCCGCACTCCACCCGCACTCTGCGTGCGACAGTTTCTGGTTTCAAGCTTAAGTGACCTATTTTTCCATCCTCTATAAATAGAAAAGGATGGGAATGAACCAAAGGATCCCATATCTCCCAACACTTGTATTCTAAACTAGTAACACATCTTCCTACCATCCAAACCATCTCTACTCAATCAAAGGCAACTAGGAGACTTGGATTCAAGCTTTAAGGAAGGAGATCAATCTTCAAGGGTTCTCTCTACACTCTCTCTTAGTTTATTTGTTTGTAATAGAACATGAGTAGCTAAAATACCCCACTATGGGGTTGATGTTATATGTTTGATGGATATTTAGGCTTTGTAAATAAACTCTATGTGTTATATTTATTCTATCTCTATGTTTTATTCCATTGCTTGAATTGATTTCCATTATTGATTTGCTTGGATACACCCTCTTTGCATGATTGATTTGGATTACTTGAGTAGGCAATTAGGTTGTCTAATGCTCCATTGAATGGAAGAATTTACGGAAATCTGGATCTACAACCATGTCCTTAATCTAATCTTGAATTAGTGGCTTTCACTGTACATCCTAGGTTAGCCACTTGTGAGAGAATTAGAAGCCTCCACTATACACCCTAGGTTGGCTACTTTAGTGATTTTACGAGAACTAACCTTCGAGTAGAATTCGGTTGATAACCTCGAGCCTCATCCAATCTCAAACGAGTGGCCTTCACTATACATCCTAGGTCGGCCACTTGTGAGGGAATTGGAAGCCATCACTATACACCCTAGGATGGCTACATTAGTAATAGGTTGAGCCATAGCTAGATAGATGAGCATTCATGGAAAAAGTCCCGATTGAGTAACTAGCCATTGTTGGTTGCTTAGGAGGGATTAATCGCTAGTAGAAGGTCTTCACCACACACCCTAGGTTGACCTCTTGCTAGAGATATATACCAACGCTATACACCCTAGGTTGGTTACATTTGTCAATACATGCTTAATTGAGAGTTTGTTGCAATTGCCCCAATATTCACTTACAAGTCCATCAACTCCGTAGTTCCATCATCATTCATTCATCACTCCATTGTCATCCCATTTTATTTGCTTTCACAGTTTAGTTTATATTGTATTTTCATTCACCATCACCTTTACTTTTATGCATACTAGTTATATTAATTCTAATCTTATCACCGCTACCCAGATCTCAGTGGACGACACTCGTGCTTACCGCTTTACTTGTATTTCTACTTGTGAACGCATCGCATAGGTTTTATAAATTGTTTTGATGGACAGTTTTCTGACGGCAAAAACCTTCCCATCAGACCCCAGGGTACATTTTGAAATAGTGGTTACGACCCCAGGCACGCCATAGAAATCTGGTAGAGATAGGGCAGCGAGAAGTTCTGTTAAGGAGGATTGAAGAATTGGAGCGGAGACAGGGTCGCGGTAACCTACTAATTGGTAATTCATGTAGTCCATTTGCTACTTCCATAAGGCAAGCTCATTTTTCAGAAAAGTTTATGATGCCACACGTGGAACAATTTAAGGCAAACACAGACCCCTAAGAGCACGGCAGAAGGTACCAAAGCGCAATGGTGCAATATGATTATGACGCCGCGCTTCTATGTAGGATGTTCCCTCAAACATTAAGGGATCAGGGGTCTAGATGGTTTGGTGTCTAGTGGATCAATCAGGAACTTTGAAGAATTGGTATAAGCCTTCACCGGCCAGTTCATGGGGAATATTCAGCGTAGAAATTCAATCTCTGTCCTTTCAACCTTCAGGCAAAGAAAGGATAAGAAGTTAAAGGACTACCTCACCTGATTCTCGCAGGAAGTCTCAGAAGTGTAGGACCCCAATGACGAGGCGGTAGTGTCTGTATTTGTTAACATTTTGCAGCACATCCAGTTGTCACTTAGCATGAGATAAAGGGGGCCAACTACCTATGCATGTCTGGTGGTTGACGTGGGAGGATACACCATGGCCGAAGAAGAGCAAATAGCCCACGGAGGAGAGCTTATACATGGTGGCTGACCGGGGGAAGGTCAAAAACCCAAAAACAATGGTTCGAAGGGAAATTCTAAAGGAGACCAGAAGAACAATTCTGGGAAAGGTAAAGAATGCCACAAGGATGATGATCAGAAGAGCAATAAGACCTTCAAAAGACAGTACACTAATTATATCCCTCTAGCTCAGAAGCAGGGAGAAATTATGAATCTAATAGAAGACAAGAACTTGTACAAAAAGCCCCCGAAACAATCAAATTTTGCAAGGAGGGATACTTCCAAGTTTGTCGGTTTCATCCGAGGAATGGTCACTAAACTTCCAAATGTTACCAACTAAGAGATTACATAGAAAAACTTATCAGAGAAGGGCACCTGAAAGATGTGGTTCTCAAAGGAGGCGATGATTGACAGAATGACCCCACAAAGAATGACCAAGTCAAGAAAGGTAGTCCAAGGGGAAATTCAGATGTCGGAGCTATCATCACAATCTTTGGCAGGCCTCATGCACATGAAGAAGTAGCAGGGAGAGAATGACCATAGTCCGCAAGGCAATAGATGTTCAAAAGAACTTGGAGGTAAACTTAGTAGGTCCTGACCGAAAGAAGCTTAAACAGAGTTGGGACCCGATCATTGTTTTAGAAGCTGAAGCACACGGTCTTGAAGTAAGACCAAACGATGCCATTGTGGTGTCAATTCGCATCGGTCACAGGGAGGTAAGAAGAGTAATGATCGCTATCCTAAGTGTCGGGGTATTTGATTAGTTAGGGTTACAAAAAAAGGATCTGTAACCACTGATAATTTCGCTTAGAGGATTTGAAGGAGCAGAAGTGAGATCACTAGGGACGGTCAAACTGCCAATTGAGATAGGGAGCTTCCCATGTCAGAAGGCTATGTTACTCAACTTTGTAGTTGTTGACATCGAGAACTGGCCCTACAATGCCTTGTTAGGAAGACCATTCTTAAATAAGACGAAGGCAGTCACAGCAACCTATGCCCTAACTGTCAAATTCCCAAATGAAGCTGGGGTCAGTGTTATGAAATGTTCACAGGAATGGGCAAGGAAAGCCAATCTGGTGGTCTATAGAGAAAATGCAGACCCAGATGTAATGTAGATAGACTTCCCAGAACGGGAAAAGTGCCTAAAGGAGGATGAAGAGGAAGAAAAGGCAGAAACACCAGCCCAGTTCAACCTGGACCCAAGAAAGTCACCTCCAAAAGATGGGAATGACTAGGAAAGGGAGCCAACTAATGAAATAGTGATAGATAACAGGAACCCCGAGCATGCAGTGAAGCTAGGGGAGCAGTTGACAGAACAAGTACAAAATAAGTTGTTCAACTTGTTAAAAGAGTACAAAGACGTGTTTTCTTGGTAGCATGAATATATTTCAGGGATCAACGTCAAAATAATTTCCAATGCTCTGGCAGTGGACCCCGAGCGTAAACCGGTTATCCAAAAGAGGGGATGATTCAACCCTGAGAGAAGCCAAGCAATTAAAGAGGAAGTCAATAAGCTGTTGTTAGCGGGTTCGATCAGAGAAATACAGTACCATAAGTGGGTCGCCAATGTTGTACTCGTGAAAACGAAGAATATGCAATGAAGAATGTGTGTGGACTTGATGGACCTGAACAAGGCTTGCCGGAAGGATAGTTTTCCTTTGCCTTGAATAGACCAGCTGGTTGATGCAACCACGGGGCACAAACTGCTGAGTTTTATGGACGCTTATTCAGGCTATAATCAGATCAGAATGTTTGGCCCAAATGAAGAAAAAACCGCCTTCACTAACAGACCAGTGGCTTTACTGTTACAAAGTAATGCATTTTGACCGCAAAAATGCTGAGGCAACTTACCAAAGACTGGTAAACAAGATGTTTTCCAGACAGATCGGCAGAAATATGAAAGTCTATATAGATGACATACTAACAAAAAAGCATCACAACAGAAAAGCACGCAACCGATCTAGAAGAAACATTCGGGGTGCTGAGAAGTTATAGGCTGAAGCTCTACCCGAACAAGTGTGTTTTTGGGCTACCGTCAGGAAAGTTCCTTGGGTTTCAAGTGCACCAAAGGAGGATCGAGGTGAATCCTGAGAATATAAGGGCCTTGGAGAAGATGAGGTCCCCGATTACCCTAAAAGACATCCAAAGGTTAACGGGCTGACTTGTCTCATTAAACCAATTCATCAGTAAATCGCCTTTCTTCAAAGCAATAAAGAAGGGCAAAAGAGTGGAATGGAATGAAGAATGTGAACAAGCCTTCCAGAAGACTAAAGTGTATTTAAGTAAGGCCTCAATCTTGTCGAAGCCTTTGGACAAAGAAATAAATTTAATAGAGTATCTAAATATACTGAAAGAAAATAGAGAAAACCCCCTCAAGGGTAGAATGTCTTCAAATATTGAGCATTGTAATCTCGAGGAAACTCTCCCCCTTCTGGTCGTGTAAGGCGATATGCTCCATGTCCAGCCAATCCGACCACTTGATAAGGCCCCTCCCACTTATTTGCCAAAGATCCAACTGCCTTCTCTTTTTATGTTAGGGGATACTCTTCTGAGAACCAGATCTCCGAGCTGAAATTTCCTTATCTAGACATGCGAGTTGTAATATCTAGCAACCCTTTGCTGATAGGCAACGTTTCTTACTCTCGCCATGTCCCTTTTTTCTTCCAACTTATTAAGGTTCTGTTCTAGACTCCCTACATTTGCATTAGGTTGGTATAGCTGGACTCTATGGGAAGTGTGGGTTATCTCCACCGGGATAACTGCTTCCGTCCCGAAAGCTAAGGAATAAGGGGTTTCTCCTGTTGACTTTCTTTAAGTTGTCCAGTATGCCTAGAGTACCTCGTGCAACTTGTTTGCCTAGTTTTCTTTCCCGTCATTAAGTTTGGCCCTCAAGGTGTGCTTGATGATCTTGTTGACAGCTTCAGTTTATCCATTCGTCTGAGGATGGGCCGACGTGGCATAGTAGTTCTTGATGTGGTACTTTTGACACATTTCCCTAAAGTTATCTACTATCGAATTAGGTTCCGTTGTCATTGACGATTGTATATGGGATCCTAAATTGGTAGATGATTATTTGCTTCATGAAGCTGATGGTATTGGCCTCGGTTATGTGTACCAATGCTTCTACTTTTGCCCACTTTGTGAAATAGTCTACTGCTACTATAGCATGCTTTGCACCTCCTTTGGTCGCCGTTGGGATTAGGCCGCTCAGATCCAATCCCCACATTACGAACGGCCAGGGCGAGGTAAGATTCTTCAAGTGCTCAGGTGGCTGCTTAATGTCATTTGCAATCCGTTGGCAAGTACCACACTTCTCAGCTACTGACTGTGCATCCTGAAATTGGGTTGGCCAATAGAAACCCTGTCTGAGGGTTTTATAAGCCAAACATTTTCCCTCTGTATGGTTCCCACATACACCTCTGTGTATACTTGCCAAAATCTTCTCTCCCTTAGCCTGACTGACACATCTCTATAAGGCCTTTGAAAACTGATGAGAGGGTTTTTGCCGTCAGAAAACCGTCCGTCAAAACAATTTATAAAACCTATGCGATGCGTTCACAAGTAGAAATACAAGTAAAGCGGTAAGCACGGGTGTCGTCTAATGAGATCGGGGTAGCGGTGATAAGATTAGGATTAATATAACTAGTATGCATAAAAGTAAAGTGATGGTGAATGAAGATACAATATAAACAAAATTATGAAAGCAAATAAAATGGGATGACAATGGAGTGATGAATGAATGATGATGGAACTACAGAGTTGATGTACTCGTAAGTGAATATTGGGGCAATTGCAACAAACTCTCAATTAAGCATGTATTGACAAATGTAACCAACCTAGGGTGTATAACGTTGGTATATATCTATAGCAAGAGGTCAACCTAGGGTGTATAGTGAAGACCTCCTACTAGAGATTAATCCCTCCTAAGCAACCAACAATGGCTAGTTACTCAATTGGGACTTGTTATATGAATGCTCATTTATCTAGCTATGGCTCAACCTATTACTAATGTAGCCATCCTAGGATGTATAGTGATAGCTTCCAATTCTCTCACAAGTGGCCGACCTAGGATGTATAGTGAAGGCCGCCCATTTGAGATTGGATGAGGCTTTAGGTTATCAACCGAATTCTACTCGAAAGTTAGTTCTCGTAGAATCACTAAAGTAGCCAACCTAGGGTGTATAGTGGAGGCTTCTAATTCTCTCACAAGTGGCTAACCTAGGATGTATAGTGAAAGCCACTAATTCAAGATTAGATTAAGGGCATGGTTGTAGAGCCGGATTTCCGAAAATCCTTCCATTCAATTGAGCATTAGACAAGATTATTGCCTACTCAAGTAATCCAAATCAATCATGCAAAGAGGGTGTATCCAAGCAAATCAATAATGGAAATCAATTCAAGCAATGGAATAAAACATAGAGATAGAATAAATACAACACATAGAGTTTATTTACAAAGCTCAATATCCATCAAACAAATAACATCAACCCCATAGTGGGGTATTTTAGCTACTCATGTTCTATTACAAACAAATAAACTAAGAGAGAGTGTAGAGAGAAACTCTTGAAGATTGATCTCTTTCCTTGAAGCTTGAATCCAAGTCTCCTAGTTGCCTTTGATTGAGTAGAGATGGTTTGGATGATAGGGAGATGTGTTTACTAGCTTAGAATACAAGTGTTGGGAGGTATGGTGATCTTTTGGTTCGTTCCCATCCTTTTCTATTTATATAGGATGGACAAAGAGGTCACTTAAGCTTGGAACCAGAAACTGTCGCGCGCAGAGTGCAGGTGGAGTGCGGGTGAATTACCCGTACTTTTGCCGCACTGTAAAGGTTTTCTTCATCTTCAGTTCTCTGATCTGGGCAACAGTGTGGGTGAAGTGCGGTTGGATTACCTGCACTTTACCCGCACTTTACTCGCACTGTACTCGCACTCTGGTGTCAGGTGTAAATACACTCCTCTGTCTTGAGCAACAGTGCAGGTGGAGTGTGGTTGGATTACCCGCACTTTACCCGCACTTTATCTGTCAGGTATGAATCAGCTCCTCTGTCTTGAGCAACAGTGCGGGTGGAGTGCGGTTGGATTAGCCGCACTTTACCCGCACTTTATCTATCAGGTATGAATCAGCTCCTCTGTCTTGAGCAATAGTGCAGGTGAAGTGCGATTGGATGACCCGCACTTAACCCGTATTTTATCTTTCCTTCATGATTCAGGTCCCGGCTGTGGGAAGGAGTGCGGTTGGAGTGCGGTTGCGACCCGCACTTGACCCGCACTGTAGAGCTGGTTATGATCCTTCGTCTTTCCTTTTGCCCCTTTTCTGCCGGAACCACTGCAACTAGCTTCAAACACCATAATTACATCAATTGCCTGCAATTAGCACCAACGAGCCTAGTAGACATAAAAGACATAAAATATATAGAAAATACACTCAAGAACGAGACAAAAGAATAGGAATGAGGGCCGAAATATACAACAATTTAGGCACGATCAAACACCCCCAAACCAAACCTTTGCTCGTCCTCGAGCAAACATAATCTGAAACAAAATAAGACACAAACTAAAAACGACTCAAACTAAGAACTTCCTGGACACAAAGAAAAACTTGCTGCATAACCAAATAGCAGAGAGATACGCAAAAGCAATATGGGAGTGAGGAATTAGCATATGCAAAATGTTCTAAACAACTCGAAGGCACCTCAAGGGAAACTGGCACAACATGAATCTCACACTTAAAATGCCCGCGCCTCAGAAACTACTCACTCTCACACCTCGAGCATAATTCACTTCGACACTAAGTTCTCACATGGATTTTCTCTTATCTTTCCTCTCAGAACCTAGGTTCACACTCATGCAACATGTATGCCAATGAATTTATGTAACTGAATCAACTTAGTTGCATACATTTAGTGTAGAATAAACGCTATTTTCAGTGAGTGAGTCTCATGAAAGAATCATGTGTCATGAACGTGGAAAGAGCATTCATCAACTAATATTCCTAATCTAGACATCTCCTAAGATCAATTAGGTCTTTCCATTTGGTTGTAATGTGGCCACGGTGAATGGTGATTAGAAGAATGAGAATTTAGGCACAAGCACTAATCAACCAAGTTAAGGCAATACATTCTACGCTTAAGCATTTAATTTCTCGTGCAACTCCACTTTCAAATACAATATGGCGTCCAGGCATACAATTAGACTCTACGTGCAATCTTTAACTACTCATGTTACCCGTTTGAGTAGCATTTACAATTTACACAAGGCATTTGAAGCATATCTTTCTTTTGTTACTTTTTGCTTCTTTTCTTTTCTTTTCTTTTCATGCCTTTTTACTATGCACATTTTCACAACTCATTATTCTTGCCTAGGTACACGCCATTTATCAAATTAAAGCACAACTTTACATTCCTAAGCCTCAACAAGATCAGTTAAGAGAGGGTTGGCTAAGTGTTTAGGTTGCTTGGGTTATGGATAACGTGGGTGTAGAAAGGAAAATTTTATACATGTTTGGCTTCAAAATTGGCTTGGGAGCACACATATTACGGGAATGGGAAGTATTTAGGCTTTCTTTTTGAGTGGCTAAAACACACATTGCCTAATATCACTTCAAAGGATCAATCTACCAAGGGAATAAAAGTTTCCGTCAAGCAGTCCACATATATGATGCATGTTCAATGATAAATGATGATTTTTGATGTAGTGAGACTATGCATGGTGTTTGAATAGTGTTTACAGATTTGAAAAACATTTTCCCTCAAATATACACGGTTTTGGCTTGTGTTTGTGATCTCACAAGGGAAACCTCCACTATTAGAACAAGGCGCTTGAGCACCGAGTTCCCTAAACTTAGACACTAGAAGATGAGACTAGCCCATGAAGTGCAAGTGAGACCCCTAAAGTGACTAAGAGTTATTGAATAAGCACACAAAGCATACACACATTTGCCACAAACACTATGCTTTAGGTATCTCACCAACCTAAATAAGCTCAAAATTTTGGCTAAGCAGCAACTTTTTCGAAAATAAGACACAAAAATGACTCAAGACACAAAAGACGACTCAAAAAGGCGTCTACACCCCCAAACCAAAACCCAACATTGTCCTCAATGTTGAAGACAAGAGAATCCGGCCTAGCGGCACGCACCTAACACGACTCAAACAAACCTAGGCACTAATCAACCATAATCAATGCCCCAACAAAATAAAAGTGACTCAAACAAGGCTCACAAAATAAAGGCAATTCATGCAATATCATTGAAGCACAATTCAAGCTTAACATCATGCATTTTATCAAAATTCACGGAATGGGGCATGACAACCCCCAAACCGAATTAAACAATATAAAGCACATGCATTCATACTTGCACAAGAGCCTCCAGCTCTTTCATCCACAAATATAATCAATAAATTCAATGTGCAAATATCCACAAAATATAGTATTCAAACAAAACTATCCCAACATCACAATTTATTGAATTTAAACAACATAAAACTTAAAACTGTAGGGAAAAATTGCTTAAAACCGCAGCGGAAGGGGAAAAAAATAATTTTCAGTATAGTTTAAAATTTTTGTAAAGATTTGAACCTTAACCCTTTAATTAATTAAACTCAAATATACGGTTAGAGTTAAATACCTCTTGTCGCGTGATCCGATTGACTTACGTCGATGGTAATCCGCAAGATCTTCAATCCTAGCACATACGTGAATCACCTAGGAGCGTGGTCTCCCTTTTTCTTTGAATTGCTTACCTTAGAATGGATGTATAGAATTTCTGATCTTGATCTTCAATAGTAAAACACCAAGAGCCTAAAAAAATAGTTCCGGTCACTTTTGAATTCACAATCAATATGATTGAAACTCGCGTAACCCTAAATCGAAAGTGTGCACAAAACCTTTTGATGTTAAAGGCTTGTAAGTGCACTATCGAATGAGAACTTATTTTCTTTTTCTCTCTTGGCCGAAAATCTATGTGTATAGAGTAGGATTTTTTATTTTCAAAACAAACAAAAATCTCTCTCTATAGGTTGGCCGAATTTTCTCCTTCACCAAGTAGGGTTGGCCGAATTCATTGAATAGGAAATCTAGGGTTGGTTAATTTCCTTACTTGAAAAGGAATTATCCTTTTCCCTAATTCCTATCAATTCAAGAATCCTAACCCTTGTAGGACTAGTGGTGGCCGAATTCTTTGTATAATAAGGAGTGTATGTGGACTTAATCCTTACCACATTAGGACTCCTATCACTGAAAAGAATTCCAACCCTAATCCAACACATAGTATTTAATTTACTGATCAGGAAAAGATTTTAATTTAAACTATTAATTAATTAAAAAAATAATTAATTCCCATTTAATCAAAACAATAAAATAAAATAATATCTTGAGCTATTTTATTTAGCCTTGCCGCCCACACCATGTATATATGCGCCCAATATTATTTTTCTTATTTTATTTAATCCATTAGACTTTAAATAAAAGCCCACATGTGAACCAGACTTATTCTTACTAAAAAAAACAAGCCTACATGTCTCCTTTTAATATATTAATATAATAGTGCAGCCCATTAAATAAATAATAGACATATTATATTCTTAATATATTAAATGCAATTCTAGATGGACCCATAAATTGGTCCGGTAGAATATATCAAGTGATCCATGCAAGTACGTGTGGATTGTGGATCTTGGCGGGCTATCTAAATTTAAGCTTCAATAGACATAACCTAATCGCAATCAACAAATGATTCACTTAGGTCCGATCTATTAATTTTAACTCATTCCACTAAAGAGCTAAAATTGAACTCTTAAATAAAGATAGAATAAGGAGATGTTTCTCATTCATACCCTAGACAATCGTATAGGAGATGGTATATCCTCATGAATAATATCAGTAATCGCCAAGAGCTCATAGACCGCCTATAGCTCTCCAAGTTACCATATTTCCTCATATGACCACATTTTGAACTTGGATATTTTGACTTGTCCAGAAGCCATGTCTTCAACAATCATTATTGAAAACTCAACGTTGAGATTTAATATCCAATACCTCAAAACATCCATATGATGATATTATACTCACATTTAATAAATGGAGCCACGATGTCCATATCTATAAATGAAGTCCTCTATCGATTAACAAATGAATACCACCAAACTATCGAGGATAGACTATGCTATATAACCGTACTCATTGATAGCTCAAATGATAACACTTGCAACCATAAGTCCATCATTTATCTCAGGATTTAGATAGACTCTCCGATTGTCCTGATAATGAAAAGACTTATATCTAGTGACGGTTCTAGATAAAGTATTTCATTGTGATCCAGTTCAATGCACCCAGTGCACTATATTCTTTTACTCGAAAACCTTTCGATGATTTTAGACTCATCATAACTCATTTGATCCCACTCAAATGCTAGTAAAAGAATTCTACAACTTTATCAAGATAGAGGTGCCCAGCCTTTAACTTAAGTTGTGAACGTTATTCAAGACTAACTAAAGAATTGTGTCTACCTCATAAATATCCGGATGTACAAACAATTCTTCATATCTCAGTCTTTTGACCTTATGATTATTTACCTTGACAATTATAATTATAAATGCAACAAGATTTTGTAGAATTAGAAATCACTTTATTTATATGAAAAGATTGTCAATTACAATATTATACTCTTGCTATTGAGCATAATCCTAACAATCTCCCACTTGCGCTATAGCAAATGTGTCATATATCTCATTCCCATGTTCTCTAGGTGCCTATCAAAACTCTTCTGAGGTAGAGCCTTTGTGAAGGGATCTGCTAGATTTTTTGCCGACGCAATTTTGGTAATCGTCACGTCTCCCCTATGAACAATCTCCCTTAAAAGATGATACTTTCTTTCAATGTGTTTTCCTCTCTTATGACTTCTTGATTCTTTCGAATTAGCCACTGCTCCACTATTGTCACAGTAGATAGTGATATGCTTATTCGCGCTAGGAACTACTTCTAAGTCAATCAAGAATTGGCAAAGCCAAACAGCCTCCTTGGCAGCTTCGCATGCAGCTACATACTCTGCTTCCATGGTGGAGTCAACAATACAAGATTTCTTGATACTCCTCCAAATGACTGCTCCTCCTCCAAGAGTAAACACAGATCCTGATGTGGATTTTCTAGAGTCAGAATCTGATTGGAAATCAGAATCTGTATACCCAACGGGGATTAAATCCCCTCCAGAGTATACAAGCATATTATCTTTCATTCTCCTAAGATACTTGAAAATATGTTTGACTGCCGTCCAGTGATCAGGACCAGGTTTCGATTGAAACCTGCTAACTATGCCAACAGCAAAACAAATATCTTGTCTAGTACAGAGCATTGCATACATGAGACTTCCAACTGCAGAGGCATATGGAATTCTACTCATGAATTGCTCTTCATGCTCATTCTTAGGAACTTGTTCCTTAGAAAGTTTGATTCCATGCCTAAAAGGTAACATACCTTTCTTGGAATCTTGCATGGAAAACCTAGACAAGATTTTGTCTATGTATGAAGCTTGGGATAGTGCAATCGTTTTATTCTTTCTATCCTCTATTACTTGGATACCTAGAATAAAACTTGCTTCTCCTAAGTCCTTCATATCAAATTGTTTTGCTAACCATTCTTTTACTGATGTCAATACTCCCACATCGTTTCCAATGAGTAATATATCATCTACGTAAAGAATAAGGAAAACCAACTGGGCACCTTTGATCCTTTTGTATACACAAGGTTCTTCAAGGTTCTATAAAAATCCAAAACCTTTTACAGCTTGGTCGAACCTTATGTTCAAGGATCTGGATGCTTGCTTTAATCCATAAATTGATTTCTGCAACTTGCATACATTTTCCATCTGGCCCTTTTCAATGAATCCTTCTGGTTGCATCATATAAATGCTTTCGTCAAGACTTCCATTAAGGAAAGCTGTCTTGACGTCCATTTGCCAAATCTCTAAATCTAAAGATGCTGCAATGGATAAGAGTATCCTAATGGATTTAAGCATGGCCACAGGAGAGAAGGTTTCCTCGTAATCGATACCTTCTTTCTGTGTGTAACCTTTAGCTACCAATCTAGCTTTAAAAGTTTCCACCTTTCCATCCATACCTCTTTTCCTCTTGTATACCAACTTGCATCCAATGGGTTTTATCCCTTTAGGCAAGTCTACAAGGGACCAGACTTTGTTATCGAACATGGATTAAATCTCAGATTGCATTGCCTTTTGCCAATGGTAATAATCAACATCCTCCATTGCTTCCTTGTACGTGTAGGGATCATCGTCGTCCGGGAGATTCTCAACAGATTCTCCTAGATCGATATATCTTTCGGGTTGTGTTCTAACCCTCCCACTACGACTAAGAATGGTAGGTTGTTGATCTTGTGTTGGAGTGGAAATTACCATTGGGTTAGGTTGTGAAACCTCTTGTGGAATTGTATCTCCTGACATCTCATTCAGGACAATTCTACTTTTGGGCACAAAATTATTCATATAGTCCTTTTATAGAAATGAAGCATTTGTTGAAACAAATACTTTTAGATCAGAAGGACTATAGAAATAATATCCTTTAGTTCCTTTTGGATACCCCACAAATATGCATGTTTCCGAACTGGACTTCATCTGTTCTGTCTTTCCTTTTAACACATGTGCAGGACAACCAAATATCCTTATGTGTTGTAAACTAGGCTTTCGCCCAGTCCACAACTCATATGGTGTTCCAGGAACCGACTTCGATGGTACCACGTTTAGAATATATATTGCAGTTTGTAGAGCATATCCCCAAAAAGAAAAAGGAAGTGTTGAATAACTCAACATAGACCTAACCATGTTCAAAAGAGTTCTATTTCTCTTTTCTGCTACCCCATTTTGTTGAGGTGTACCTGGTGCAGAAAACTGAGAAATTATCCCATTATCAATAAGATATTGCTGAAACTCACCAGATAGATATTCTCCACCTCGATCAGATCTTAAGATTTTTATGCGTTTCTCAAGCTGATTTTCTACTTCAGCTTTGAATGCGTAGAACATGTCAAAAGCATCCGACTTATGTCTCATGAGATACACATAACCAAATCTTGAGTAATCATCTGTGAAGGTGATGAAGTACTCATATCCACATTTAGCTTGAATGCTCATAGGACAACATACATTAGTGCGTATTAGTCCTAAACATTCACTGGCTCTTGCACCTTTGGTATTGAATGGTCTTTTGGTCATTTTACCTTCCAAACAAGATTCACAAGTTGGTAGATCATCAACCTTTAAGTCACTTAAAGGTCCGTCACATACCAATCTTTTAATCCTATTAAGGTTAATGTGACCTAGGCGTAAATGCCAAAGATAGGTTTCATCTTTTGATAATTTTACTCTTTTATGATTAGGTTCCGTTATTTCTGTGTCTAATGAGTGAGAGATATTTCTATGCAAAAAGAATAGACCGTTTTCCAATGTACCTTTGCAAACAATTTTGTCATTCTTACTAATAATAAAAGCTTTATTAAAAGTAACCCAATATCCAAATTTATTTAAACAAGAAACTGAAATTAAATTCCTCTTAAATTGAGGTACATAATAAACGTCTATTAAATCTAAATGCCTACTAGAATCTATAATAACTCTAATATCTCCCACTACACTTGCAGACACTAACGATCCGTTGCCCAAGCGCAAATTGATTTCGTTCTTATTCAGCCTTCTCCTTTCTTGGAACCCCTGTAAGGAATAACAAACATGATTAGTGGCTCCAGAGTCTATGATCCAAGAATCAGTAGAATCTGCCAGAAAACATGTTTCAAGATAATTAATATTACCTTCTTCCTTCTTGTTCTGGGACTTTGGGCAATTTCTTTTCCAATGTCCCTTTTAACCACAAAGGAAGCATTTCCCTTTAATCTTGGTTACTTTCTTGGTCTCCTTCTTGGTAGGCCCAAGTTGCTTTTTCTTCTGTTGTTTCTTGACCTTTGCTTTTCACAAGGATCTTTTCAACGCTTTGAACTTCTTGCATCAGGCCCTGCAAGGTGTATTCCTTTTTGTTCAAGGTGTAGTCCAACTTGAACTGATCAAAGGAATCTGATAGTGAGCTGACAACCATGTCAATTTTGGTCTCACCATCTATCTCAGCGCCATTTAATTCTGCAATATTTAGATGTGCTATGACTTTCATCATGTGATCTTTCACAGCCTATCCAGGTTTCATCCTAAGATTCATAAAAGCAGTCACTGCCTCTCTCTTAGTCGTCCTAGACCTCATAGCAAACATCTCTTCCAGAGACATCATAATATCAGCCGCAGACCCTATTCTTTCATGCTGCTGTTGCAACACGTCGGAGATAGTAGCCATAATGTAACATTTGGCCATATCATCTGAGGTCTTCCACTGCTCATACTCATCTCTTTGCAAAATACTTGATTCATTATTTGGAGCAGGTGGTTTAGGAGTAGTTAGAACAAACTTATGTTTTTCACTTTGCAGCAACAACCCAATTTTCCTTTTCCACGTGACATAATTATCTCCAGTTAAAGTGTTATCTTTCAGGATGTTCATAAGTGATGGGGTCATGATTTCTGAATAAAACAAAAAGCATATATAAGTAAATAATCATGATAAAGCACTTTCAAATATTTATCTTGAATTAATTAAATAACTCAATCGTGAAAAATTCAACGGTGATCCAACACCCATAAATGTTACGCCTCCTTCGGGAGTTCGCACCATTTACTAGTTGGACTAGGTCCCACCTAATTGTTAACATAACAACCAGCGTTTTCAATTTTAGCCTTGCAATTTTATTAACAAGAACTCTCGGGAGGATATTAACAAAATTACATTGAGTGTGTTACCAAGATATCGACCCTCAATTTTCTCTCACGAAAATTCCTCCTCTGGGAGTAGATCTCGTTTGAGTCAATTGTCTAGTCTATCCTTGTAAGGAAGTATTTTGCTAAATTCCATTTATGGACGCCCCTCGGGGGGATTACCAATAAATAATAAAGCTCAACTAACCTTGGAGGCCATAGGTGTTCTAACACACCTTCTCCCACTCAATTATTTAAGGCGTGTGATTAAATTCCAAAGAATGATTTTACCAAGTTGCCTAGATGCCAATTAGATACCTAAATCATTCAATGCATGTTCATACCAAAAGAGATATATGAGTGGCACTCCTATTCTATATGACATGTTATCATACAATAACAAATATTGTAATATTTATACATAAAAAAAACTAGCCACAATTTTGGTCCGTCCTAGAAAAGCATGTAAATTACAATTGTACGGAATACAAAAAACTCCTTTCTTGGCGAACAAGACTTCAAGCGACCATCTCGCGCATGTAACTCGCGCGCCCGAAGATCGCCAAGCAGCGCATGCGCATGCCTAGCCCATGCATGGGTCGCGCGCGCTGCTGCACCGCAACAAGCGCAGCTGCACGCTTGGTTGTGTGCGCGCTTGTTGTCTCGGTGCGCGCGGGTGCCAAGCTCGGTTCCGGATGCTCCAATTTCTTCAAATCTTCGAGTCTTCGAATCTTGAATATATTACAACTGATTTTATACAATAAAATACTGCAGAAATAATAATAATTATTATTTTTTGTTTACAAATAAAAAACTGCACTAAAAAAACTGCAGTATTTTTAATACATTAAAAAAAACTGCACTATTTTATATAACAAAAAAAAAATTAAGCAACTATCAAGAAGGAACTTGTGACGATAATAGGCCACCCTTCTTGTTACAATTCCGAAACAAAAATTACATGGAAAATCTAGGACCAAAATTGAGCAATAACAATTCACTTTATAACAACATATATAAATCCATACATTCGACATGTAATTATATATGTGAATACCTAGAGTGTCATCTCTTTCTAAAACATGCATAATCACAACATAAAGAAATAGATTCACGTATATATACGTTAATTAATTAAAGGGTACAACCAAGGCTCTGATACCAATTGTAGGGAAAAATTACTTAAAACCGCAGCGGAAGGCGAAAAAAATAATTTTCGTATAGTTTAAAATATTTCTAAAGATTTGAACATTAACCCTTTAATTAATTAAACTCAAATATACGGTTAGAGTTAAATACCTCTTGTCGCGTGATTCGATTGACTTACGTCGATGGTAATCCGTAAGATCTTCAATCCTAGCACATATGTGAATCACCTAGGAGCGTGGTCTCCCTTTTTCTTTGAATTGCTTACCTTAGAATGGATGTATGTAATTTCTGATCTTGATCTTCAATAGTAAAACACCAAGAGCCTAAAAAAATAGTTCCGGTCACTTTTGAATTCACAATCAATATGATTGAAACTCGCGTAACCCTAAATCGAAAGTGTGCACAAAACCTTTTGATGTTAAAGGCTTGTAAGTGCACTATCGAATGAGAACTTATTTTCTTTTTCTCTCTTGGCCGAAAATCTATGTGTATAGAGTAGGATTTTTTATTTTCAAAACAAACAAAAATCTCTCTCTATTTTGCTTCTTTGTGGCCGAAAATTCATAACCTTATATATATAGGTTGGCCGAATTTTCTCCTTCACCAAGTAGGGTTGGCCGAATTCATTGAATAGGAAATCTAGGGTTGGTTAATTTCCTTACTTGAAAAGGAATTATCTTTTTCCCTAATTCCTATCAATTCAAGAACCCTAACCCTTGTAGGACTAGTGGTGGCCGAATTCTTTGTATAATAAGGAGTGTATGTGGACTTAATCCTTACCACATTAGGACTCCTATCACTTAAAAGAATTCCAACCCTAATCAAACACATAGTATTTAATTTACTGATCAGGAAAAGATTTTGATTTAAACTATTAATTAATTAAATAATTAATTAATTCTCATTTAATCAAAACAATAAAATAAAATAATATCTTGGGCTATTTTATTTAGCCTTGCCGCCCACACCATGTATATATGGGACCAATATTATTTTTCTTATTTTATTTAATCCATTAGACTTTAAATAAAAGCCCACATGTGAACCAGACTTATTCTTACTAAAAGAAACAAGCCTACATGTCTCCTTTTAATATATTAATATAATAGTGCAGCCCATTAAATAAATAATAGACATATTATATTCTTAATATATTAAATGCAATTCTAGATGGACCCATAAATTGGTCCGGTAGAATATATCAAGTGATCCATGCAAGTACGTGTGGATTGTGGATCTTGGCGGGCTATCTAAATTTAAGCTTCAATAGACATAACCTAATCGCAATCAACAAATGATTCACTTAGGTCCGATCTATTAATTTTAACTCATTCCACTAAAGAGCTAAAATTGAACTCTTAAATAAAGATAGAATAAGGAGATGTTTCTCATTCATACCCTAGACAATCGTATAGAAGATGGTGTATCCTCGTGAATAATATCAGTAATCGCCAAGAGCTCATAGACCGCCTATAGCTCTCCAAGTTACCATATTTCCTCATATGACCACATTTTGAACTTGGATATTTTGACTTGTCCAGAAGCCATGTTTTCAATAATCAGTATTGAAAACTAAATGTTGAGATTTAATATCCAATACCTAAAAACATCCATATGATGATATTATACTCTCGTTTAATAAATGGAGCCAGGATGTCCATATCTATAAATGAAGTCCTCTATCGATTAACAAATGTATACCACCAAACTATCGAGGATAGACTATGCTATATAATCGTACTCATTGATAGCTCAAATGATAAAACTTGCAACCATAAGTCCATCATTTATCTCAGGATTTAGATAGACTCTCCGATTGTCCTGATAATGAAAAGACTTATATCTAGTGACGGTTCTAGATAAAGTATTTCATTGTGATCCAGTTCAATGCACCCAGTGCACTATATTCTTTTACTCGAAAACCTTTCGATGATTTTAGACTCATCATAACTCATTTGATCCCACTCAAATGCTAGTAAAATAATTCTACAACCTTATCAAGATAGAGGTGCCCAACCTTTAACTTAAGTTGTGAATGTTATTCAAGACTAACTAAAGAATTGTGTCTACGTCATACATATCCGGATGTACAAACAATTCTTCATATCTCATAGTCTTTTGACCTTATGATTATTTACCTTGACAATTATAATTATAAATGCTATAAGATTTTGCAGAATTAGAAATCACTTTATTTATATGAAAAGGTTGTCAATTATAATATTACACTCTTGCTATTGATCATAATCCTAACAAAAACTAACTAAATGCATCAAAATTATTTAATGGGATGCATTCATAAAGAGGCTAAGGTCCTCTAAGGGTAGTTTAACCAAGTTAGGAAATTCTCTATTTTTCATTACCCAAATAAATTTAGGTGACTTCATTATCTTTTCCTTTAACATGTTTCTATATAAGTGCACTTGGTCTTTCCTTACCCATATTTGCTTGACCTTAGGTGGACTCCATCTATTCCTAGGACCTCTAGTTTTCCAACTGTTGATTTGGCTTGTAATTTTTAGCCTTAAAATGCTCTATCCTAGAACATGCATAGCAAAAGATATTAGAGTTAGAGGAACTCCCCTTTGATGCGTGGTCTTGAGGACGTTTGATTTGTTTCACTTGTAACGTCTTGACCTCCGCCTCCTTTTTGCTTACTGCTACCTTTGCATCCTCTAAGGCATTGGCTTTTTGATTAACCTCCATTTTCATCTTCATTGACTTGTGAGCTATCTCATCTTCAAAATCTTTTGATAGCCTCACTAAGTTCTCCAAATCCTTCGATGCGGTACTCTTTTCGGCTTCAAATCTCTCAATTCGTTCTTCCAATTCTTTGTTCTTGTCGGAGACTTCACCATTTGTCTTCTTGAGAGTACCATTCTCAAACCCTGAGCATCTTCACTTCAGATAATAGTTTCTTGTTCAACTCTTGGAGATTACTCGCCTATTCCATTCCTAAGGCTTCTCTCTCTTGAAGTGCTTCATTCTCTTCCTTCAACACACCCCTTTCCAACACTAGCTCTGTGCTCATGCTCATAAGCTGCTGGTTCATCTTGATCATCCTGTCCATCTCGTCCATTCTCTTGCTTCGCTCCACTTCAAATTCTATTCGGAGCTTATACATGTCTTCTTTTGAGAAATTGGAGGAATCCACCGGTTTGGCTGATTTAACTTGGAAACAACTCTAATTTATCGGGGTGGACTGCTGGACGGATTCGAGCATTTGGGTGGTTTTCTCTTCTATGAAGGCTTGAGTCTCTTGTTGAGAAGCTATCATCTGCTCAGTCTCCCGCACATGATTCTTCATGAAATTTCGTAGTTGATCTTCAACGGAATTTGACTGGAATGATGAGATGTAGGTATTCTCCTTAGGATCGTAGCTTGACCCTGAATTTTGCCGAAAGGAATCTATAGAGTCCTGAAACAAACAAAAAAAAAACTACCAAAGCAATAAAAAGAAACTGACAAAACTAAAAACAACTAATAAACTAATAGTATTAAAACTAATCTAATCACTACTATGCACACCGATCCCCGGCAGCGGCGCCATTTGATGAGAAGGTTTTTGCCGTCAGAAAACCGTCCGTCAAAACAATTTATAAAACCAATGCGATGCGTTCACAAGTAGAAATACAAGTAAAGCGGTAAGCACGGGTGTCGTCCACTGAGATCGGGGTAGCGGTGATAAGATTAGGATTAATATAACTAGTATGCATAAAAGTAAAGTGTGTAGGGAAAAATCGATGTAAAACGCAGCGGAAGAAACGAAAAATAGATTTCGTATGGTTTTAAAATTTTTCTCAAAGTTGAACCTTAACCTTTTAATTAATTAAACTCAAATATATACGGTTAGAGTTAAATACCTTCTTGACGCGTGATCCGATTGACTTACGTCGATTGGTAATCCGTAAAATCTTTTCCGATGCCCGTGAACAGTACCCGCGTGAACAGTGATTGAGAACAGTACCCCCACCGTGAACAGTGATCGTGAACAGTACCGCGAGATCTTCCAATCCGAACACGTACGTGAATCACCTAGGAACGTGGTCTCCCTTTGTCTTTGAATTGCAAACCTGAGAATGGATGAACAAAGTTTTCTTTTTCTTTTGTTAGTCACAAAACAATCAAAAGAAGACAAAAATTATTCCGATCACTTTTGAGTTCTCAATCTATTGATCGAAACTCGCGTGAACCTAATTCGATGTTGTACACACAAGCTTATTGATGAACAAGCATTCAGTGTACTATCAAAGAATAATCTCTTCTCTCTTTTATGTTTAGTAGAATAAAAATTATCCTTTTCTATGAATTGAGAAGAAGAAGAAAAATTGAATCATTCAATCAACTACTGTGGCCGAATTCTATATGTGGAATTATATAGGTGGCCGAAATTTTGCATCCTCTTCTATTTAGGATTGACGAAATCTTCCTCTAAATGGACTAGGGTTGCCGCAAATCACATACCAAAAAGAGTTTGTGCTGCACCCTAATTTCCATCAACCTTTAGACTTCAAAACCTAATCCAACTCATAGATATTTTTATTCTTTTATTGCCTAAATAAAAAGACTTCTTATTTGATTAAATAAATAAAATTAATTATTTATTTTCTTATCAAACAAGTCTTTTACTTTTAATATACTACTATCAATAGTATAACTTTAGGAAACATATTTCCTTATCAGAAAAAGATTTGTTTCTTAATTAAACAATTAATTAATAAATTAACTAATTCTTATTTAATTAAAACAATGAAACAAAATAATATATTAGGTTAATATATACACCTTGCCGCCCCATTTATATAAATAGGCCATATATTATTTTCTTATTTCATTTAATCCATTGGACTTTAAATAAAAACCCACATGTGAACCAGACCCATTCTTACTAAAAGAAACAAGCCCACATGTCTCCTTTTAATATATTAATATAATAGTGCAGCCCATTAATTAAATAATAGACATATTATATTCTTGATATATTAAAAACAATTCTAGATGGACCCTTAAATCGGCCCGGTAGAATATATCAAGTAATCCATGCAAATACGTGTGGATTGGGGATCTTGGCGGACTATCTAAATTTAAACTTCAATAGACACAACCTAATCACAATCAACAAATGATTCACTTAGGTCCAATCTATTAATTTTAACTCATTCCACTAAAGAGCTAAAATTGAACTCTTAAATAAAGATAGAATAAGGAGATGTTTCTCATTCATACCCTAGACAATCTTATAGGAGATGGTGTATCCTCGTGAATAATATCAGTAATCGCCAAGAGCTCATAGACCGCCTATAGCTCTCCAAGTTACCATATTTCCTCATATGACCACATTTCGAACTTGGATACTTTGACTTGTCCAGAAGCCATGTTTTCAATAATTAGTATTGAAAACTCAACGTTGAGATTTAATATCCAATACCTCAAAACATCCATATGATGATATTATACTCTTATTTAATAAATGGAGCCACGATGTCCATATCTATAAATGAAGTCCTCTATCGATTAACAAATGTATACCACCAAACTATCGAGGATAGACTATGCTATATAATCGTACTCATTGATAGCTCTAATGATAACACTTGCAACCATAAGTCCATCATTTATCTCAGGATTAAGATAGACTCTCCGATTGTCCTCTTTAATGAAAAGACTTATATCTAGTGACGGTTCTAGATAAAGTATTTTATTGTGATCCATTTCAATGCACCTAGTGCACTAGATTCTTTTACTCGAAAACCTTTCGATGATTTTAGACTCATCATATTCATTTGATCCCACTCAAATGCTAGTAAAAGAATTCTACAACTTTAACAAGATAGAGGTGCCCAACCTTTAACTTAAGTTGTGAACGTTATTCAAGACTAACTAAAGAATTGTGTCTACCTCATACATATCCGAATGTATGAACAATTCTTCATGTCTCATAGTCTTTTGACCTTATGATTATTTACCTTGACAATTATAATAATAAATGCTATAAGTAATTGTAAGAATCAGAATTCACTTTATTAATATGAGAAGATTGTCAATTACAATATTACACTCTTGCCATTAAGCATAATCCTAACAATCTCCCACTTGCTCTATAGCAAGTGTGTCATATCTCTCATTCCCATGTTCTCTTGATGTCCATCAAAGCTCTTCTGAGGTAGAGCCTTTGTGAGAGTATCCGCTAGATTTTCTGCTGACACGATTTTGGTGATCGTCACGTCTCCCCTATGAACAATTTCCCTCAAAAGGTGATACTTCCTTTCAATGTGTTTACCTCTCTTATGACTTCTTGGTTCTTTCGAATTAGCCACTGCACCACTGTTGTCACAGTGTATAGTGATCTGCTTATTCGCACTAGGAACCACTTCTAAGTCAATCAAGAATTGGCGGAGCCAAACAGCCTCTTTGGCAGCTTCGCATGCAGCAACATACTCAGCTTCCATGGTTGAATCAGCAATACAAGATTGCTTGATACTCCTCCATATGACTGCTCCTCCTCTAATGGTAAACACAGATCCTGATGTGGATTTTCTAGGAGTCAGAATCCGAATAGAAATCAGAATTTGTATACCCAACGGGAATTAAATCCCCTCCAGAGTATACAAGCATATAATCTCTAGTTCTCTTGAGATACTTGAAAATATGCTTGACTGCCAACCAATGATCAGGACCAGGTTTGGATTGAAACCTGCTAACTATGCCAACAGCAAAACAAATATCTGGTCTAGTACAGAGCATTGCATACATGAGACTTCCAACTGCCGAGGCATATGGAACTCTACTCATGAATTGCTCTTCATGCACATTCTTAGGTGCTTAACCCTTAGAAAGTTTGATTCCATGTCTAAAAGGTAACATACCTTTCTTGGAATCTTGCATGGTGAATCTAGACAAGATTTCATCAATGTATGAAGCTTGGGATAATGCAATCGTTCTATTCTTTCTATCCCTTATTACTTGGATACCAAGAATATAACTTGCTTCTCCTAAGTCCTTCATATCAAATTGTTTTGCTAACAATTCTTTCACTGATGTCAATACACCTACATCGTTTCCAATGAGTAGTATATCATCAACATAAAGAATGAGGAAAACCAACTTGTCGCCTTTGATCCTCTTGTATACACAAGGTTCGTCAAGGTTTTGAATAAATCAAAAACCCTTTACAGCTTGATCGAACCTTATGTTCCAGGATCTGATGCTTGCTTTAGTCCATATATGGACTTTTGTAACTTGCATACTCTTTCTTCTTGGCCTTTTTCAATGAATCCCTCTGGTTGCATCATGTAGATGCTCTCTTCAAGACTTCCATTAAGGAAAGCTGTCTTGATGTCCATTTGCCAAATCTCTAAGTCTAGAGATGCTGCAATGGATAAGAGTATCCTAATGGATTTAAGCATGGCCACAGGTGAGAAGGTTTCCTCGTAATCGATACCTTCTTTCTGTGTATAACCTTTAGCTACTAGTCTAGCTTTAAAGGTTTCCACCTTACCATCCATACCTCTTTTCCTCTTGTATACCCACTTGCACCCAATGGGTTTTATCCCTCTAGGCAAGTCTACAAGGGACCAGACTTTGTTATTGAACATCGATTCAATCTCGAATTGCATTGCCTTTTGCCAATGACGACAATCAACATCCTCCATAGCTTCCTTGTACGTGTAGGGATCATCGTCGTCCGGGAGATTCTCAACAGATTCTCCTAGATCGATATATCTTTCGGGTTGTGTTCTAACCCTCCCACTACGATGAGGAATGGTAGGTTGTTGATCTTGTGTTGGAGTTGAACTTACAATTGGGCTGGGTTGTGAAACCTCTTGTGGAATTGTATCTCCTGACATCTCATTCAGGACAATTCTACTTTTGGGCACAAAATTATTCATATAGTCCTTTTCTAGAAATGAAGCATTTGTTGAAACAAATACTTTTAGATCAGAAGGACTATAGAAATAATATCCTTTAGTTCCTTTTGGATACCCCACAAATATACATGCTTCCGAACGGGACTCCATCTTTTCTGTCTTTCCTTTCAACACATGTGCAGGACAACCAAATATCCTCATGTGTTGTAAACTAGGCTTTCGCCCAGTCCACAATTCATGTGGGGTTTTAGGGACAGATTTAGATGGTACATCGTTTAGAATATATATTGTTGTTTGTAGAGCATATCCCCAAAAAGAAATAGGAAGTGTTGAATAACTCAACATTGATCTAACCATCTCTAAAAGAGTCTTATTTCTCCTTTCTGCTACCCCATTTTGTTGAGGTGTACCTGGTGCAGAAAGCTGAGAAACTATCCCATTATCAATAAGATATTGCTGAAACTCTCCAGATAGATATTCTCCACCACGATCAGATCTCAAGATATTTATATGTTTCTCAAGCTGATTTTCTATTTCAGCTTTGAATGCTTTGAACATATCAAATGCATCCGACATATGTCTCATGAGATACACGTAACCAAATCTTGAGTAATCATCTGTGAAGGTGATGAAGTACTCATATCCACCTCTAGCTTGAATGCTCATAGGACCACATACATCAGTGTGTACTAGTCCTAAACATTCAGTGGCTCTTGCACCTTTGGTATTGAACGGCCTTTTGGTCATTTTACCTTCCAAACAAGATTCACAAGTTGGTAGATCATCAACCTTTAAGTCACTTAAAGGTCTGTCACATACCAATCTTTTAATCCTATTAAGGTTAATGTGACCTAGGCGTAAATGCCAAAGATAGGTTTCATCTTTTGATAATTTTACTCTTTTATGATTAGGTTCCGTTATTTCTGTGTCTAACGAGTGAGAGATATTTCTATGCAAAAAGAATAAACCGTTTTCCAATGTACCTTTGCAAACAACTTTGTCATTCTTACTAATAATAAAAGTTTTATTAAAAGTAACCGAATATCCAAACTTATTTAAACAAGAAACTGAAATTAAATTCCTCTTGAATTGAGGTACATAATAAACGTCTATTAAATCTAAATGCCTACTAGAATCTAAAATAACTCTAATATCTCCCACTGCACTTGCAGACACTAACGTTCCGTTGCCCAAGCGCAAATTGACTTCATCTTCATTCAACCTTCTCTTTTCCTGAAACCCCTGCAAGGAATAACAAACATGATTAGTGGCTCCAGAGTCTATGATCCAAGAATCAGTAGAATCTGCCAGAAAACATGTTTCTAGATAATTAACATTACCTTCTTCCTTCTTTTTCTGGGACTTTGGGCAATCTCTTTTCCAATGTCCCTTTTCACCACAAAGGAAGCATTTCCCTTTGATCTTGGTTACTTTCTTGGTTTCCTTCTTGGTAGGCCCAAGTTGATTTTTCTTCTGTTGTTTCTTGACCTTCTTACGGGTCTTAACAGTAGCAACTTTACCAACCAAATGAATCTCTTGACCTTTGTTTTTCACAAGGATCTTTTCAGCGCTTTGAACATCTTGCATCAGGCCCTGCAAGGTGTATTCCTTTTTGTTCAAGGTGTAGTCCAACTTGAACTGATCAAAGGAATCTGACAGTGAGTTAACTACCATATCAATTTTTGTCTCACCATCAATCTCAGCACCATTTAGTTCAGCAATATTGAGATGTGCTATGACTTTCATCATGTGATCTTTCACAGATTGTCCAGGTTTCATCCTAAGATTCATAAAAGCAGTCACTGCCTCTCTCTTAGTCGTCCTAGACCTCATAGCAAACATTTCCTCTAGAGACATCATTATATCAGCAGCAGACTCCATTCCTTCATGTTGTTGTTGCAACACGTCAGAGATAGTGGCCATAATGTAACATTTTGCCATATCATCAGAAGTTTTCCACTGCTCATACTCATCTCTTTGCATCACATTATATTCATTATTAGGAAGGGGTGGTTTAGGAGTGGTCAGAACAAACTTATGTTTTTCACTTTGCAGCAACAACCCAATTTTCCTTTTCCATGTTACGTAGTTATCTCCAGTTAAGGTGTTATTTTTCAGGATGTTCATAAGTGATGGGGTCATGATTTCTAATTAAAACAAAAACATATATAAGTAAATAATCATGATAATAGCACTTTTAAAAATTTATCTTGAATTAAAATAAATAATTCAATCATAAAAATTCAACGGTGATCCAACACCCATAAATATTACGCCTCATTTGGGAGTTCGCACTATTTACTAGTTAGACTAGGTCCCACCTAATTGTTAATATAACAACTAGCGTTTTTAATTTTAGCCTTGTAATTTTTATTAACAAGAACTCTTGGGAGGATATTAATAAAATTACATTGAGTGTGTTACCAAGATATCGACCCTCAATTTTCTCTCACGAAAATCCCTCCTTGGGGAGTAGATTTCGTTTAAGTCAATTGTCTAGTCTATCCTTGTAAGGAAGTATATTGTTAAATTCCATTTATGGACGCCCCTTGGGGGGATTACCAAAAATAATAAAACTCAACTAATCTTGGAGGCCATAGGCGTTCTTGCACACCTTCTCCCACTCAATTATTTAAGGCGTGTGATTAAATCCCAAAGAATGATTTTTACCAAGTTATCTAGATGCCAATTAGATACCTAAATCATTCAATGCATGTTCATACCAAAAGAGATATATGAGTGGCACTCCTATTCTAAAATGTCATGTTATCATACAACAACAAATATTGTAATATTTAAGCAAAAATTAAATAGCAACAATTTTGGCCCATCCTAGAAAAGCAAGTAAATTACAATTGTTAGGAATACAAGATCTTCAGGTGGCCATCAACCATACGCTCATCCCTCGGCCTCCTCCCATTGACGTGCACAGCCTACAACCCCACAAAGGGGCTGCCTTGCGCAGCCCATAAGGCCACACAAGGCTGCCGTGCGCAGCCCACCAAGGATTGGGCTTGCCATGCGCAGCCCAATCCAGTCCTAGGGTGCCCAACCTAACAAGATAGAGGTGCCCAACCTTTAACTTAAGTTGTGAACGTTATTCAAGACTAACTAAAGAATTGTGTCTACCTCATACATATCCGGATGTATGAACAATTCTTCATGTCTCATAGTATTTTGACCTTATGATTATTTACCTTGACAATTATAATAATAAATGCTATAAGTAATTGTAAGAATCAGAATTCACTTTATTAATATGAGAAGATTGTCAATTACAATATTACACTCTTGCCATTTAGCATAATCCTAACAAAGTGATGGTGAATGAAGATACAATATAAACTAAATTATGAAAGCAAATAAAATGGGATGACAATGGAGTGATGAATGAATGATGATGGAACTACGGAGTTGATGTACTCGTAAGTGAATATTGGGGCAATTGCAACAAACTCTCAATTAAGCATGTATTGACAAATGTAACCAACCTAGGGTGTATAGCGTTGGTATATATCTATAGCAAGAGGTCAACCTAGGATGTATAGTGAAGACCTCCTACTAGAGATTAATCCCTCCTAAGCAACCAACAGTGGCTAGTTACTCAATTGGGACTTGTTCCATGAATGCTCATCTATCTTGCTATGGCTCAACCTATTACTAATGTAGCCATCCTAGGATGTATAGTGATGGCTTCTAATTCTCTCACAAGTGGCCGACCTAGGATGCATAGTGAAGGCCACCCGTTTGAGATTGGATGAGGCTTTAGGTTATCAATCGAATTCTACTCAAAGGTTAGTTCTCGTAGAATCACTAAAGTAGCCAACCTAGGGTGTATAGTGGAGGCTTCTAATTCTCTCACAAGTGGCTAACCTAGGATGTATAGTGAAAGCCACTAATTCAAGATTAGATTAAGGGCATGGTTGTAGAGCCGGATTTTCGGAAATCCTTCCATTCAATTGAGCATTAGACAACATAATTGCCTACTCAAGTAATCCAAATCAATCATGCAAAGAGGGTGTATCCAAGCAAATCAATAATGGAAATCAATTAAAGTAATGGAATAAAACATAGAGATAGAATAAATATAACACATAGAGTTTATTTACAAAGCCCAATATCCATCAAACAAATAACATCAACCCCATAGTGGGGTATTTTAGCTACTCATGTTCTATTACAAACAAATAAACTAAGAGAGAGTATAGAGAGAACCCTTAAAGATTGATCTCTTTCCTTGAAGCTTGAATCCAAGTCTCCTAGTTGCCTTTGATTGAGTACAGATGGTTTGGATGATAGGGAGATGTGTTACTAGCTTAGAATACAAGTGTTGGAGGTATGGTGATCTTTTGGTTCGTTCCCATCCTTTTCTATTTATAGAGGATGGACAAATAGGTCACTTAAGCTGGGAACCAGAAACTGTCGCGCGCAGAGTGCGGATAGGAGTGCGGGTGAATTACCCGCACTGTTGCCGCACTGTGAAGGTTTTCTTCATCTTCAGTTCTCTGATCTGGCCAACAGTGTGGGTGGAGTGCGGTTGGATTACCTGCACTTTACCCGCACTTTACTCGCACTGTATTCGCACTCTGGTGTCAGGTGTAAATCCACTCCTCTGTCTTGAGCAACAGTGCGGGTGGAGTGTGGTTGGATTACCCGCTCTTTACCCGTACTTTATCTGTCAGGTACGAATCAGCTCCTCTGTCTTGAGCAACAGTGCGGGTGGAGTGCGGTTGGATTACCCGCACTTTACCCTCACTTTATCTATCAAGTACGAATCAGCTCCTCTGTCTTGAGCAATAGTGCGGGTGAAGTGCGGTTGGATGACCCGCACTTAGCCCGCATTTTATCTTTCCTTAATGATTCAGGTCCTGGCTGTGGGAAGGAGTGCGGTTGGAGTGCGGTTGCGACCCGCACTTGACCCGCACTGTAGAGCTGGTTATGATCCTTTGTCTTTCCTTTTGCCCCTTTTCTGCCGGAACCACTGCAACCAGCTTCTAACACCAGAATTACATCTAGTGCCTGCAATTAGCACCAACGAGCCTATTAGACATAAAAGACATAAAATATATAGAAAATACACTCAAGAACGAGACAAAAGAATAGGAATGAGGGCCGAAATATACAACAATTTAGGCACGATCAAAAACCCTCTTCTGTAAAGGTCTCCTCTTATTATTGAATATCGGGCCGCTCTATACATGATACGCTTTGCTTCGATCGTATCTTCAGGAAGCGTGCCATCTTGTAGGTACTCCTTAATCGGGATAATCCAGGTGATCTGCCTATCCTCAACTATTTCGACTGTTAACTTTTCCTCTTCTTTGATACTGGGTTTATTGAGATGAGCCACTGGATTGTTTTGGACCAGATTCCATTGGTTGATGATGCCAATCTTGATAGAGCTCCAGCTTTCTCATTCTTCTCTCTCTGGATTTGGGTGAGTCTGTAAGTTTTGAATCTCCCGTGAGTGCCCTAGCTATTATTAGTTAAGCTGCCATATTGTTGTCCTTCGCCTAGAACTCATCTAAGACCTAGTTGACCACGACCTGTGACATTAAGCAGCCACCTGAGCACTTGAAGAATCTTACCTCGCTCTGGCCGTTGGCAATGTGGGGATTAGATCTGATCAGCCCAATGCCAACGACTACCAAAGGAGGTACAAATCATGCCATAGTAGCAATAGACTATTTCACAAAGTGGACAGAAGCAGAAGCATTGGTACACATAACTGAGGCCAATACCATCAGCTTCGTGAAGAAAAATATCATCTACAGATTTGGGATCCCAGATACAATTGTCACTAACAACGAAACCTAATTCGATAGTAATAATTTCAGGGAAATGTGCCAAAAGTACCACATCAAGAACTACTATGCCACGCCCGCCCATCCTCAGACCAATGGACAAACCGAAGCTGTCAACAAGATCATCAAGCACACCTTAAAAGCCAAAATTGATGGCGAGAAAGGAAACTGGGCAGACAAGTTGCACGAGGTACGCTAGGCATACCGGACATCTCAAAGAAAGTCAACAAGAGAAACGCCCTATTCCTTAGCGATTGGGATGGAGGTAGTTATCCCAGTCGAGATAACCCACACTTCCCACAGAGTCCAGCTATACCAACCTGATGCAAATGTAGGGAGTCTAGAACAGAACCTGGATGAGTTGGAAGAAAATAGGGACATGGCGAGAGTAAGAAACGCTGCATATTAGCAAAGGGTTGCTAGATATTACAACTCGCACATCCGAATAAGGAAATTCCAGCTCGAAGATCTGGTTCTCAAAAGAGTATCCCCAAACACAAAAGGGAAGGTAGCTGGATCTTTGGCACTTAGATGAGAGGTGCCTTATCAAGTGGTCAGATTGGCTGGACATGGAGCATATCGCCTTACCCAACCATAAGGGGGAGAGTTGCACTGGCCTTGCAACGCTTAATATTTGAAGACATTCTAGCCTTGAGAGGGTTTTCTCTGTTTTCTTTCAGTTTATTTAGATACTCTATTAAATTTAGATTTATTATAGATTTAATTTATTCCTGATCAATTGTCGCTTTTTATAGTTTTTGATTGAAGTTGTCAATAAAAGCCCTTCAAGGGAAGAATAGTTCAAGAAAAAGTATTCTAATTTTGCTTTCGTTTACAAAGGCAATCTCGTAGCACCTAAAGTCGTTGACTTCAAATGGGTACTCGAGGGGTCCAGTGATGGGGATGAAAGCATATGTCATAAAGACAGTACACATTCGTCGAAACTAACTGGGTGTATATAAACACTGTTAGAGTGCCTTCAGGTCATAGGTACCTGATGGGATGCGCAGAAAGTTGGATGAGGCAGTCTGATTCTCATACTTGAACGCCGGTTAACCAAAAACTCGGTTGAGATAAGTTGAGTTAATAAGATGAAGATCATCCTCATTGCAACAAATCTTGAGCAACAGACTACTGGGAGACGTCCTAGTGACTTAGTTGACAGATAAAAAACAAGCGCCTACAAATTAGATACCATGCGAATGGTCGGTAAAAAGAACACTGCTTGACAAAATATCCAAAAGTTACTACGAGAAACCTAGACAAACAGGATTAAAATTTGTTCGTGCGACAAACCAATAAAGGTTAGTTAATAACGGAACAGACCAGACCAAGCTCAGGCACTTGATAAGATAATTGATCGAGTCAAAAATGGTCAAGTCAGATACGAAACTGGTTAGATCAAGTTCAATCGGTTAATTAAATAACTGCTTGAGTAAGTAGTGGTCAGTTGACAAGATAGCTGACCGAGAAAACGACGATCAATTAATAAGTTAGCGGATCAAATCAGAACTAAAGACCATCAAAGATTATCAAATAAAGTATAGAAATCCACATGAGTAAATGTAGATCTATATTATTAAAAAAAATGAAATGATCATTCATACAATGGTATAGAAAAATTTACAAGATATGTGACGAAAAAGAAAGAATGATAAAAATAATGATGCCAACATTCAATTTGGCCAAATCAGGCTCCGGGAGTGCTTGAACGATCGCCAGGTCTAGAACTTTCGGGAGGGTTGCTCTCATCTTCAAAGCCGTTGGTCAGGTCTCCAAAATCTGGCCAGCAAATATCACCCTCTGGATCATTGGTCATAAAAGGTGAATAATCCACCTCAGGTAAGGGTCCGACATCGATTCCCTTGGCCGGCGTACCACTCACCCCCTATGCATGGAAAGTCAATAAGGAGGATTTGGAAGGGAGTTCTAGGTGCATGATATGAGGGTCCTTCCACATCGGTCTGCGGTAGGCCCTTCATCATATCCTCTGATTTTTAATCACATTCAGAGACTCGACCTTGTGTTTCAAGATCGTCCAATCCCATTTACGGTGAGCTTCCTCAGAAGACCTCTCATTTGCTCTAAAAAATATCCAAGCAGTGACAAGCCCTCTCTCCAGTTCTCTCAGCATGACTACTTCGAATGTAGGAGATCTCTTATACAGATCGACACTCTGGACCTTAAGCGCCAGTTTGACCTCCTACGAAAGCACCTCCACGCAGACCTTCCGTTGCTTCAGGTCTTCAGCCAATCTCTCATAACGAATATTAACTCTGGTGTTATTCCACTAAAAATCTGAAGCTGCATTCTCTCAGCTGCAGATGCTTTTACACAGACCGATATAACTCAGTGTCCATCGATATGGCTATTACACATAGTGTGATCCTCTACAGTAGTTCATAATTAGAGCTGGGTCATTATGTCCGTTATACCCCTCTAATTACATATATCCCTTAAGTACCGTTGACTCTCTAATGGACAATAAATCCTATTTTCTCACGTAATTAGGAGAGCGCTTATATTGTCCAAGCCTTGAATCAACCTTGAGGGAACTACTATCTACTTCTCACAAGAAGGAGTGGATTCCACTATTGTGAACATACCTTCCTAGCCACAAGCCAAACCGCAATCCCAACATACGGAGCATATTGATCAGGAAATGCATCTGACCTCTCCCATGGTATATGAAAGACCACGATCTAACCCGAAGGAGTCGATAAGACACTCAGGATTAAGATCACTCACATATAACCATCATTAGTTGATATATATGAATCTCATCAGTAAACGAATCTTGGTGAGAGATTCATATAGATCATGGCCCAATCCTATACGATCACATCATACAAGGTGCCTCTATTCCCATATCTCATATGAATGATTCAGGATAGATTCACCGTACATTACAGAATGGACCGCAACTATAGATTAACCACAAATAAAGTACCCAGTTTTATTTGCTATCTATGTACTCTTTAGATTGCACGTCTCTTACTGTATCCATCTGCATATGACACTCATCATATACACAGTTTGAGATTACATCCGGTAATCTAGGATGTTAATATATGCACAAGTTATAAAATAAACAACACAACAAGAAAGAATTGAACTTTTCTTTTTATTTATTTCATAAATCCATTTACAAATTACATCTTTAGAGGATAAACCCCAACAATCTCCCACTTGCACTAAAGCATGTGAGGCATGTTTCGTAACCCTAGACTATCTAGGTGACCCAAAAACACTTTAGCCGGTAAGGTCTTCGTAAATGGATTAATGTGATTGTCTTGTGAGGCTATCTTGATGACGATCACATCTCCTCTCTGCACTATCTCTCTAATGAGATGATACTTTCTCTTTATATGCTTCCCACTCTTATGGCATCTTGGTTCTTTGGAATTAGCCACAGCTCCACTGTTATCAGATTAAAGTGTGATAGGCTTATCCAGATCTGGAACAACTTCCAGATCACTCAAGAACTTGGGGAGCCAAACAGCCTCTTCAGCAGCTTCACAAGCGGCTACATATTCAGCTTCCATGGTGGAGTCAGCAATGCAAGATTGCTTAATACTTCTCCACACAAGGGCTCCACCACCCAGGGTTAAAACCGATCCAGACGTGGATTTCCTAGAATCCATGTCTGACTGAAAATCAGAATCCATGGATCCAAATAGGATCAAATCCTATCCGGAATACACTAGCATATAGTTTCTCGTTCTCCGAAGATACTTGAGAATGGTCTTGACAGCAACCCAATGATCCAATCCTGGGTTGGACTGGTACTTGGTGACTACTCCCACTATATGGGAGATGTCCGGTCTCGTGCATAACATAGCATACATGAGACTACCTAGTGCTGATGCATATGGTACACATCTCATATCCTCAACTTCTTGAGGTGTCTTAGGACAGTGTTCGTTAGACAAGTGAACTCTATGCATGGAAGGTAAATTACCTTTCTTGGAGTTATGCATCGAAAAACGCACAAGCATATTGTTGATATAAGATGCCTGGGATAGTGTTATGAGTTTGTTCTTACGATCCCTTATAAGTTGGATCCCTAGAACATAATTCACCTCTCCAAAATCTTTCATTTGGAATTTGCTAGCCAGCCAGCCCTTTACAACAGATAACACTCCCACATCATTCCCAATGAGTAGGATGTCGTCCACGTATAGGACCAAGAAAACTACCTTTTGTCAATGATGCGCTTGTAAACACAAGGCTCATCGACGTTCTGCTCAAAGCCATAGGTTTTGATCACATGATCAAACCTGATGTTCCAAGATCTAGATGCTTGCTTAAGTCCATAGATAGACCTTGGCAACTTGCAAACCTTTTGCTCTTGATTTGGAGACACGAATCCCTCTAGTTGCATCATATAGATGCTCTCATCAAGATTGCCATTCAAGAATGCAGTCTTGACGTCCATTTACCAAATTTTATAATCGAAATAGGCAGTAATGGATAAGAGAATCCGAATAGACTTAAACTTGGCTACTGGAAAGAATGTCTCTTCATAATCGACCCCCTCTTTCTGGGGGTAACCCTTACCACTAGTCTTGCTTTAAAGGTTTCTACCTTCTCGTCTACTCCTCTCTTTCTGTTGTAGATCCACTTACATCCTATGGGTTTTACCCCATCCGGTAAGTCTACAAGATTTCAAACTGGGTTGGAGTGCATAGACTCCATCTTGAGATTCATGGCTTTAAGCAATTTCTCTTTATCAGGATCTTTTATTGCATTCTTAAATGTCAATGGATCATCCACACTATCAGCTCAAACAACACTTTGTCCCTCACCTATACCTAAATAGCATTTAGGTTGTCTTACAACCTTCCCACTACGTCTAGGTGATAGTGTATCCTGATCAGGAACCATTTGACTCTTAGATGTTTGTTGATCAACAACTCTTGTTGATGAAGCACTAGTCTCACCAGGCTCTAACTCATTCAATACAATCTTAGAAGAAGGTTTATGGTCACTAATATAATTGTCCTCAAGAAACATTGCATTTGTCGATACAAATACTTTGTTATCTTCGGGACTATAGAAGTGTCCACCTTTGGTCTCCTTGGAGTATCCTACAAACAAGCAGACAACGGACTTGGGATCTAGCTTTCTAGTTCTGTTCTTCAGTATGTGTGCTGGACACCCTTATGTGTGGAAATGTCGTAAACTAGCTTTACGACCATTCCACAACTCTAGGAGAGTCTTAGCAACAGATTTGGATGGCACTACATTCAAAATGTATGATGGTGTTTGTAATGCATATCCCCGGAAGGAATTTGGTAATGATGAGAAATTAATCATAGATCTCACCATTTCCATCAGGGTTCTATTTCTCCTCCCCGCTACACCATTTTATTGAGGTGTACCGGGAGCTGTGAGTTGGGAAACTATCCCATGCTCGACCATGAAGTCTTCAAACTCTTGGTCAAGATACTCACCTCCATGATCCGATCGTAGTGACTTGATAGTTTTACCTAATTGATTCTTAACTTCAGCTCAGAATTCTTTGAACTTTTCAAATGTTTTCAATTTTCGTTGTATCAGGTAGACATATCTCTATCTTGAGTAGTCATCTATAAAGGTGACATAATACTCATAGCCGCCCTTAGCTCTAACATTCATTTGTCCGCAGACATCTGTATGTATGAGTTCTAGTGGCTGTATAGCTCTAAGCCTTTTTCCAGTAAAAGGTCTCTTATTCATCTTACCTTCTAAACAGGATTCGCAGACAGGTAAGGTGCCAACCTTTAACTCACTTAAAGGCCCTTTTTTGCTAGTCTATCTATCCGGTCAAGGTTGATATGACCAAGCCTTAAATGCCAAAGATACGTGTCATTATCTGGAAAATCTTATTTCTTTTAGTTTTTGGTTTTTCAACCTTAAACATTTCGGTGTTAAGCAGTGTAGTATGTATTAACGGTCTTAACACATACAAATTGTTTTCATTAATTCCTGAACAAATATTCAGACCATTTTTTCCAATAATAACAGACTTATTATTAAAAGAAAAAGAATATGATTGTTCTAACAATTTAGAAACAGAAATCAAATTCCGTGTAAATCCAGGAATATAAAAAACATTGTTCAATAACAAAAAATTATTATTACGAAATTGCAATCTTATTGCTCCCACTAATTTGGCCGACACGACATCCCCCGACCCCACACGCATTAAGAAGGCTCCCTCCTCTAGATGTGTCCAAGAATCAGCCCATTGCAAAGAATAACAAACGTGGTTATTGGCCCCCGAATCAACTATCTGGGGTGAAGAATCATCTTCCACTAAACAAAATTCAAGAACAAGTAGATCATATTTACCTTCTGACTTATTCTTCTTGGCTACCTCCTTCAGGTACTAAGGACAGTTCTTCTTCTAGTGCCCAACCTTGTCACCTTGTTGCAGTGGAAACATTTTCCCTTACCCTGGTCGATAGAGGCACCTTTCTTTTTGCTCTGGGCTTTCTTGGGTTTGGGCTTACCCTTCGCCTTCCCAATAGACCTTTTCCTCTTCTTAATATTGGAGGAAGATGGTTCGGTAACATTTATCTCACCAGTCTTACTTTTGCTGTCCTTAGTCAAGGACTCAAAAGTAGTGAGCTCATTGAGCAGCTGAGTGAGAGTGAACTTTAGCTTGTTCATCTCATAGTTACTCTTAAACTGATCGAAACTCTTCAGAAGAGTCATCAGTATGATGCTCACCTGACTGGGTTCATAAATAGCCCCGCCATTGATCTCTGTCGTGTTGAAATAAGACATCATGTTTATGACATGTCCCTGAACAGATGTGCCCTCTTTCATGCGAGCGAGCATAGCGGACCGAACAGCTTCGTGTCGCTTTTGCTCGGAGGGCTGCCCGAACATAGCTTGCAATGACTCCATGATTTTGAATGCTGAAGTCATTGCTTTGTGCTTTATAACAAGCACGTCTGTCATAGAAGCCAACAGATATGTTCAAGCCTTCTCATCAGATGAGACCCATCGCTAGTATGCCTCACGAGCAGTTCGTGTGGCATTGGCACTAAGCACCGGAAGACATTCCTCCATAAGCACAAACTGAGGTCTGTGGTGACCAATATTGCATTAATATTAAGTTTCCACTTAGTGTAGTTATCACCAGTTAATTTGTCATTCGCGAGAATTTGAAGTAATGCAAAAAACATAATTGCTGAAATAAATAAAACATTCATTCAGCCATTTATTAAAAAATAAATGCGATTGCTTTGGCATAAATTTAAACATGATCCATGAGCATGTTTAACGAACTAGAAATACCTAAAAAATAGTTACTATACCACAACAATCCAACATACCACAAAGAAGTGCCGCCTTAGGGTCGGTCAAGTCTTTGCATGTTGGACCGAGACATTCTCAATCAAATGATATTCTAGAATAACTCTTATTCCATATCATTCAACCATCGTTTATTCAGTCAGGTTTTTAATTAACAAAACTTAATCAAAACCTTCGTGAGTGTAACCCACCATTTTAGATCTCAAGAGCTTAACTCGAGAATTGCCGCCTTAGGGTCGGTCAATCCCGAAATACCCTCAAAAATCCTATCCATTAGGAAGTCAACCCTGGTATTGATCTTTGTGGAAACCCTCCTTAGGGAGGACGAAAGCAAAGCCTGTAGCAAAAAATCGATATAAAACGCAGTGGAAGAAACGAAAAATAGATTTCGTATGGTTTTAAAATTTTTCTCAAAGTTGAACCTTAACCTTTTAATTAATTAAACTCAAATATATACGATTAGAGTTAAATACCTCTTGACGCGTGATCCGATTGACTTACGTCGATTGGTAATCCGCAAAATCTTTTCCGATGCCTGTGAATAGTACCCGCGTGAACAGTAACCCCCCCCCCCCCCCGTGAACAGTACCGCGAGATCTTCCAATCCGAACACGTACGTGAATCACCTAGGAGTGTGGTCTCCCCCTTTTTCTTTGAATTGCAAACCTGAGAATGGATGAACAAATTTTTCTTTTTCTTTTGTTAGTCACAAAACAATCAAAAGAAGACAAAAATTATTACGGTCACTTTTGAGTTCTCAATCTAATAATCGAAACTCGCGTGAACCTAATTCGATGTTGTACACACAAGCTTATTGATGAACAAGCAATCAGTGTACTATCAAAGAATAATCTCTTCTCTCTTTTATGTTTCTTAGAATAAAAATTATCCTTTTCTATGAATTGAGAAGAAGAAGAAAAATTGAATCATTCAATCAACTACTGTGGCCGAATTCTATATGTGGAATTATATAGGTGGCCGAAATTTTGCTTCATCTTCTATTTAGGATTGCCGAAATCTTCCTCTAAATGGACTAGGGTTGCCGCAAATCACATACCAAAAAGAGTTTGTGTTGCACCCTAATTTCCATCAACCTTTAGACTTCAAAACCTAATCCAACTCATAGATATTTTTATTCTTTTATTGACTAAATAAAAAAGACTTCTTATTTGATTAAATAAATAAAATTAATTATTTATTTTCTTATCAAACAAGTCTTTTACTTTTAATATACTACTACCAATAGTATAACTTTAGGAAATATATTTCCTGATCAGAAAAATATTTGTTTCTTAATTAAACAATTAATTAATAAATTAACTAATTCTTATTTAATTAAAACAATGAAACAAAATAATATATTAGGTTAATATATACACCTTACCGCCCCACTTATATAAATAGGCCATATATTATTTTCTTATTTCATTTAATCCATTGGACTTTAAATAAAAGCCCACATGTGAACCAGACCCATTCTTACTAAAAGAAACAAGCCCACATGTCTCATTTTAATATATTAATATAATAGTGCAGCCCATTAATTAAATAATAGACATATTATATTCTTGATATATTGAAAACAATTCTAGATGGACCCTTAAATCGGCCCGGTAGAATATATCAAGTGATCCATGCAAATACGTGTGGATTGGGGATCTTGGCGGGCTATCTAAATTTAAACTTCAATAGACACAACCTAATCACAATCAACAAATGATTCACTTAGGTCCAATCTATTAATTTTAACTCATTCCACTAAAGAGCTAAAATTGAACTCTTAAATAAAGATAGAATAAGGAGATGTTTCTCATTCATACCCTACACAATCTTATAGGAGATGGTGTATCCTCGTGAATAATATCAGTAATCGCCAAGAGCTCATAGACCGCCTATAGCTCTCCAAGTTACCATATTTCCTCATATGACCACATTTCGAACTTGGATACTTTGACTTGTCCAGAAGCCATGTTTTCAATAGTCATTATTGAAAACTCAACGTTGAGATTTAATATCCAATACCTCAAAACATCCATATGATGATATTATACTCTCATTTAATAAATGGAGCCACGATGTCCATATCTATAAATGAAGTCCTCTATCGATTAACAAATGTATACCACCATACTATCGAGGATAGACTATGCTATATAATCGTACTCATTGATAGCTCTAATGATAACACTTGCAACCATAAGTCCATCATTTATCTCAGGATTAAGATAGACTCTCCGATTGTCCTCTTTAATGAAAAGACTTATATCTAGTGACGGTTCTAGATAAAGTATTTCATTGTGATCCAGTTCAATGCACCTAGTGCACTAGATTCTTTTACTCGAAAACCTTTCGATGATTTTAGACTCATCATATTAATTTGATCCCACTCAAATGCTAGTAAAAGAATTCTACAACTTTAACAAGATAGAGGTGCTCAACCTTTAACTTAAGTTGTGAACGTTATTCAAGACTAACTAAAGAATTGTGTCTACCTCATACATATCCGGATGTATGAACAATTCTTCATGTCTCATAGTCTTTTGACCTTATGATTATTTACCTTGACAATTATAATAATAAATGCTATAAGTAATTGTAAGAATCATAATTCACTTTATTAATATGAGAAGATTGCCAATTACAATATTACACTCTTGCCATTTAGCATAATCCTAACAAAGCCGTCACGAGGCCACACTCGGATCTCACAATGTTGAACTAGTGATGGAGACTGTAGGATATATATGTCATATATCCCTCTCCCACTCACTATTTAATAAAATAGGGTTTTCTATTATCCGTTAATGCACCTAGACTCTACAGGATCAAACGGCTAATTTTAATCAAGTTATCTAGCGCATTAACAAATCCATTATTAGAAACAAATTCCAATTAACTAATAAATTATTAATGATTATTAACTATTAAAAATCTAATCTATTAGTGGATAATCTAAGCTTTTGTAAACTATTTACTAAGCTCATATTATTATGATAGTGTTTACTAAGTTTTAAATATTAAAACTCTAACACTTTATTCGGTTCATTTATTATTAGGTCATTAATAATATTAATACTTGTAAGGACCTCGATTTTATGATTGGCTTATTTCATGACAAACCACACCACAGTGGGTATGATTGTGTAATGGGTAGCTTAGGTCCGGATTGGCAAGCTTCCAAGCATCTCCATGACTTCAAAAGCGAAATGTATATTCACTTGACTTTGTCTCTTGAAGAGTTTAGGTGCACACACACACTTTATGCATGTTTTGTTTATCTTGCATTTGTGTTCCTTATTGTTTATATGTGTGTGCATCCTTTTCAAAAACACTCACTAGCTTGCATTAGATTTCTCTATCTTGCATTGTATCTCATTTGATAACATGTTTGACATGTTAATTGTGCTTCATTGTGTGCATCTCACTCACTTCACACTTGCAAAACGTTCATGTAAGATAGACATTTTTCTTGAGTGTTAAAAATGGATTTTTCCCTTTAGCGCGGCCTAGACCGCTCGGCAGGCTCTGCTTGCACCGCAGCACACAGAGCGGTATTCTCCAGTGCGTCATGCGCGACATGGACCATGACCTGTGCACTTGCACGCTCAGCGGTCCCAACCGCGGTGTTGTCCAGACGGTGCACTGTTGTATGTACCGCGGTCTGGACACTTACCTGTGCTGCGGTCTAGCAAGCGGTTTTGACGGGATTCTGTTTCCCAAGTTCAAAATTATGTAGTTTTAACTAAGGCTTCATATATATTCTCCCTCTTCTCTTCTTAGCCGACCAAGAGCTCCGAAAATCATTTTTAGAGAGAGGTTAGAGCTCCTAGAGAAAGAAAGCTTCAAGAAAGCATCTTTGACTCTCCAAACCCAATACCCATCTCTATCTTGCATCATTCAACATCATTTGAGCATGGGTCTTCATTGTTTTATGACTAGGTAAGTAAGAACTTCTTTGAATATCATTTATTGTTCTTCTTACTCTAGATTAGGTATTTATTGCATGATTAAATACCTAGACTCTACTTTATTGCATATTTATGAGTCTTGATAACATGATTGGGTTTGTATTTTGATAGCTTAATTGATTAGGTCATTTTTTCCTAAAAGCTAGGTCATAAATATTCATGTGTGATTAATTGATAACTAGGTTGAGAAATTGTGTTTTAATCAACTAGTTAATGTTCATGAATATTTGATTGTGTTTGTTTGTGATAGCTTGCATTATTTGGTCATATATGCCTAAATAGCTAATCCATAAATACTCATGTATGCTTAATTGATGATTAGGTTGACTTTGTGCATCTAGTCAAGTTTATGAATGTTTATGTGAATTTAATTGACAATTAGGTTGTTAGAATTTCTCTACAACTAATTGAGACCTCATGTGTGTACATGTAGGCATTATTTGATAACTAGGATGTTGTATTGCATTATCTACATCTAGTTAAGCATTGTATGTTTGGTCTAACATATATTGTGTTGAGCATTCATTGATTGTTCACTTAGACCCTACTCTTCTTGAGTCAAAGTCTTGTGGCTTCGGGGTGAAGTTGCACAAGCATTGAAGTCTTGCAACCAAAGGTTGGTTGGCAAGCATTGGTTGCCAAGAGCCACTGTAAAAGGCCCGTGGGGTAGATTAGGAGGTGCTCAGGCCAAGAGTAGTGTATCGGGGGATATCACTAGGGATTGAACCAAGAGTGGCGAGTGGTAGTGTCCATAGCCTGAGGTTATCGAGAGTGAGAGTCCGAGTATCACTTGAGGGTGTAACTTTCTTTTCATATAGTGGATTTCTATGGCTCAAGTGGCTAGCTTGGCTAGTCCCGTGGTTTTTCCCGTTTGGAGGGTTTCCACGTAAAAATCAAGTGTTCTTTATATTTCCGCACTTTTACTTGATTTTGTATGTTTGATTTAATTGGGTTATATGTTTAATATTGACTAATGGAAAAAGTTGGTAATAATCGATTAACAACCCATTCACCCCCCCCCCTCTAGGTTGTAGACACACGCTTTAATAGTATTTTCAATTGGTATTAGAGCGGGTTCCTAGACATAATTAGGTGATCCTTGCTCCTTGTTTGTGTGTCTTGCATTTGTGTGCATTTTGTTCCTTGCATTTCATTTGCATTCTTTCACTCATTTCACCTATACACCATGTGTGAGAGTGAAACACTTAGAGTGGGATTTGCTTCGGTGACCTCTAATGTTGAGAGGAAGATAGATGACTCCGATGAGGAGATGACTCTCATGGTGGAGAGATTTAGGAGATTTGTGAAATCTCAACAGAAGGGTTTGACCTCCAAAGTGAAGGAGGAGAAGTGTATGACCTCCAAAGTCAAGGAGGAAAAGAAAATGTCAAGGAAAAATGACCCTTGCCTTGAATGTGGTGGAATTGGCCACATTGCCTCCAAGTGTGGTAACTTGAAGTATAAGAATGGAGGAGTTAGTATGATCGCTAATCGGTGTGATAGCGAAGTTGAAGTCGTCCAAAGTTGTTCAACAAGCTCGGATGAGTGTGTGAATAACTACTTTGCATTTCTGGTTTCCTACCATGAAGAAACACAAGTCATCACCAAATGTGTGTCACTAGAAGATTTCAAGATTGATGACTTGGAGTTTGGAAACCGAAGTGGAGCATGCTTGAGTGAAGCAAGCCTTGATGATATGACTCTCACAAGCACAAGTGGAGAGAAGCCTTAATAGTGATGGCTCATGCTTCGAGAACTCTTGTGATAATAAGGTGGATTATCAAGAGTTGGTTGATTCTCTTCAAAAGACCTTGAAGGAGAAGGAAAATGATATCCTTAGATTAGAAAAGGATAATCTTCAACTAAAAGCCAAAGTGACTCCCTTTGATGATGAAGTGAGGAGAGTTAAGGAAAGTGAAGATTTGTTGAAGAAGGAAAATCTTCAATTAAAGGCCAAGTTAGATGACTCCTCGAAGACGGACATGATTGATGTGTCCAAGTACGAAAAGGAGATTGAAGATTGCCACCAAAGGATAAAGGCAATGAAGGATGAACTTGCCAACAAAGAGAACTCCTTGAAGATTGTCAAGGAAAGAGAGATGAGGTACCTTGAAGAATTAAAGAAGGCCAAGGTCAAACAACCTCAAGCTCAAGGTAAGAGCAAAGCTTCATCCAAGCAAGGTTTAACTCAAGAAAAGTCCACACAAGCCTTGGCAACTCAACCAAAGCCTAGGCAATCCAAGAAGAAAGGACAAGTCCTTGAGAAGCCAACCACCTCCTTCAACAAGTCAACCATCAAGAAAGGAGGTGACCATAAGTGGCATGCTCAACCAAGAAGGCATGATCAACCGGCTCAACCACCTCAACAAGCTAGACCACAAAGGTGCCACCAATCGGCTCAAGCTCCTAGGAGAAGCAAACCGATGCACCATCAAAGACAACCTCATCAACATGGCGATGCCTCGATGAGATCACAATGCTATGGTATAAATCCTTACTTTGTACCTACTTGTCATTATTGTGGTATGATTGGTCACTTAAGACCAAATTGCTTGAATTACATTAAGAGGTGTAGATTAGAGAGCATGAAAGAAAAACGGTTGAAAAATAGGGCAAGTTTGCATAAAACTAGGGAACCTAAAAACATGTTTATGACCACTAAAAATGTTAAAGTGGAACCTAGATGGGTTAGAAAGAATGAACCCACTTGCCTTAGTGCCCATGTGATTCCCATAGATGCAACTAGGTCCGTTGGACTTGGTAGGTCTATAGGAGCTCATGCCTCCCATTGACTTGGTTGGATTTGACCCCTTGTGGGGAGCTCAAGCAAAGAGAGCGAACTTGCATGATTTGCTATATGCAAAAAGTTGATTAATTTTATGCTCTTTTATAATTTCTTGAGATGATTGGTTGCACATATAAGCTTATATGTTATTTTCTTAATAAGTGTGCAACATTACTTTACTTGCAATCCATGTCATATTTATGCTCAAACATGCATTTTTGGACTAGGAGATTTTGATTGGGAAAATACATTTGAATGACCCATAATTTATCTCCATGACATGAGAACTTTTAATGACATGCTTAAAATGATATGCATGAAATGTTTTTGATTGCTTTAGTGCAAAATATGTGTGAAAGCAACTGAGAAGACTAAACTCAATAAGGATCTTGTATCCATGCAATAAATAAGGATGTCTCATCCAAATTTAGTCTTCTCTCTCTCTTTATTAGTTGAACAAGGCTACTATCATACGGGTATCCTACCTGGAAAAATCAAAAAGGGTGTAAAAGTCACTCATGTCTTGTTTCGCTTATAAAGTTTGATATAGTTGCTCTTTAAATTGAAATTCATTTTGAAAAACTATATCTTGTTTGCTTATGAAAAAAGGGTACAAATTGGTTTGAATTCTTTTGGAAACCCTTTTGATATTTGCTTTGCCAAATACCATTGCTTGAACTTGAATGCTATATGTCTTGCATGCAAAGCAACAAATTCACACATTTTTTTTGTTAAATAAAACTCCTTGAATCTCTCTCAATTATTTAAGTTGCATAAAGTTTGTGTATATGATTATGCAATGTTGTTGTGCGAATAGCTCTCTTTGCTAAAGCAACCCTATAGGGGGAGCTCCTTTGCCTATCTCATGACAAAAAGGGGGAGAAGTCTTGAGAGATATAGGGGGAGCATTGTTTATGCTTTGGGGGAGAAGCCTAGAGAGAGAGTAACCTTTTAGGGGGAGCATTGCACATGCATTCTTTGTATTGCTTTATTTGTATTTAAGTGCAATGCTTGTTTTTATTTGTTCACCTCACTTGCACTTGTTCTTGGAAAGTGCTTCTTGCTATTGTGTGTAGGTACATTGATAATTCTACAAAGAGATTGAAGATATTGAAGATTTAGATTCTAGGTATCTCTTTTGTAATGTAGAAGTGATTATGGACAATAGCTTTGTTTTATTTTGTGAGGATTGTTTGTGAGTGGTTGTTTTGTCATGAAATAGCCAAAGGGGGAGATTGTAAGGACCTCGATTTTATGATTGGCCTATTTCATGACAAACCACACCACAGTGGGGATGATTGTGTAATGGGTAGCTTAGGTCCGGATTGGCAAGCTTCCAAGCATCTCCATGACTTCAAGAGCGAAAGGTATACTCACTTGACTTTGTCTCTTGAAGAGTTTAGGTGCACACACACACTTCATGCATGTTTTGTTTATCTTGCATTTGTGTTCCTTATTGTTTATAAGTGTGTGCATCCTTTTCAAAAACACTCACTAGCTTGCATTAGATTTCTCTATCTTGCATTGTATCTCATTTGATAACATGTTTGACATGTTAATTGTGCTTCATTGTGTGCATCTCACTCACTTCACACTTGCACAACATTCATGTAAGATAGACATTTTTCTTGAGTGTTAAAAAGGGATTTTTCCCTTTAGCGCGGCCTAGACCGCTCGGTAGGCTCTGCTTGCACCGCGGCGCACGGAGCGGTATTCTCCAGTACGTCATGCGCGACGTGGACCGCGACCTGTGCACTTGCACGCTCAGTGGTCCCAACCGCGGTGTTGTTCAGAAGGTGCACTGCTGTATGTACCGCGGTCTGGACACTTACTGTAGGGAAAAATCTATATAAAACGCAGCGAAAGAAACGAAAAATAGATTTCGTATGGTTTTAAATTTTTTATCAAAGTTGAACCTTAACCTTTTAATTAATTAAACTCAAATATATACGGTAAGAGTTAAATACCTCTTGACGCGTGATCCGATTGACTTACATCGATTGGTAATCCGTAAAATCTTTTCTGATGCCCGTGAACACTACCCGCGTGAACAGTGATCGTGAACAGTACCCCCGTGAACAGTGATCGTGAACAGTACCGCGAGATCTTCCAATCCGAACACGTACGTGAATCACCTAGGAGCATGGTCTCCCTTTTTCTTTGAATTGCAAACCTGAGAATGGATGAACAAATTTTTCTTTTTCTTTTGTTAGTCACAAAACAATCAAAAGAAGACAAAAATTATTCCGGTCACTTTTGAGTTCTCAATCTAATGATCGAAACTCACGTGAACCTAATTGGATGTTGTACACACAAGCTTATTGATGAACAAGCAATCAGTGTACTATCAAAGAATAATCACTTCTCTCTTTTATGTTTCTTAGAATAAAAATTATCCTTTTCTATGAATTGAGAAGAAGAAGAAAAATTGAATCATTCAATCAACTATGGTGGCCGAATTCTATATGTGGTATTATATAGGTGGCCGAAATTTTGCTTCATCTTCTATTTAGGATTGCCGAAATCTTCCTCTAAATGGACTAGGGTTGCCGCAAATCACATACCAAAAAGAGTTTGTGTTGCACCCTAATTTCCATCAACCTTTAGACTTCAAAACCTAATCCAACTCATAGATATTTTTATTCTTTTATTGACTAAATAAAAAAGACTTCTTATTTGATTAAATAAATAAAATTAATTATTTATTTTCTTATCAAACAAGTCTTTTACTTTTAATATACTACTACCAATAGTATAACTTTACGAAATATATTTCCTGATCAGAAAAATATTTGTTTCTTAATTAAACAATTAATTAATAAATTAACTAATTCTTATTTAATTAAAACAATGAAACAAAATAATATATTAGGTTAATATATACACCTTGCCGCCCCACTTATATAAATAGGCCATATATTATTTTCTTATTTCATTTAATCCATTGGACTTTAAATAAAAGCCCACATGTGAACCAGACCCATTCTTACTAAAAGAAACAAGCCCACATGTCTCATTTTAATATATTAATATAATAGTGCAGCCCATTAATTAAATAATAGACATATTATATTCTTGATATATTGAAAACAATTCTAGATGGACCCTTAAATCGGCCCGGTAGAATATATCAAGTGATCCATGCAAATACGTGTGGATTGGGGATCTTGGCGGGCTATCTAAATTTAAACTTCAATAGACACAACCTAATCACAATCAACAAATGATTCACTTAGGTCCAATCTATTAATTTTAACTCATTCCACTAAAGAGCTAAAATTGAACTCTTAAATAAAGATAGAATAAGGAGATGTTTCTCATTCATACCCTACACAATCTTATAGGAGATGGTGTATCCTCGTGAATAATATCAGTAATCGCCAAGAGCTCATAGACCGCCTATAGCTCTCCAAGTTACCATATTTCCTCATATGACCACATTTCGAACTTGGATACTTTGACTTGTCCAGAAGCCATGTTTTCAATAATCATTATTGAAAAAATCAACGTTGAGATTTAATATCCAATACCTCAAAACATCCATATGATGATATTATACTCTCATTTAATAAATGGAGCCACGATGTCCATATCTATAAATGAAGTCCTCTATCGATTAACAAATGTATACCACCATACTATCGAGGATAGACTATGCCATATAATCGTACTCATTGATAGCTCTAATGATAACACTTGCAACCATAAGTCCATCATTTATCTCAGGATTAAGATAGACTCTCCGATTGTCCTCTTTAATGAAAAGACTTATATCTAGTGACGGTTCTAGATAAAGTATTTCATTGTGATCCAGTTCAATGCACCTAGTGCACTAGATTCTTTTACTCGAAAACCTTTCGATGATTTTAGACTCATCATATTAATTTGATCCCACTCAAATGCTAGTAAAAGAATTCTACAACTTTAACAAGATAGAGGTGCCCTACCTTTAACTTAAGTTGTGAACGTTATTCAAGACTAACTAAAGATTTGTGTCTACCTCATACATATCCGGATGTATGAACAATTCTTCATGTCTCATAGTCTTTTGACCTTATGATTACTTACCTTGACAATTATAATAATAAATTCTATAAGTAATTGTAAGAATCAGAATTCACTTTATTAATATGAGAAGATTGTCAATTACAATATTACACTCTTGCCATTGAGCATAATCCTAACAATCTCCTACTTGCTCTATAGCAAGTGTGTCATATCTCTCATTCCCATGTTCTCTAGATGTCCATCAAAGCTCTTCTGAGGTAGAGCCTTTGTGAAAGGATCCGCTAGATTTTCTGCTGACGCGATTTTGGTGATCGTCACGTCTCCCCTTATTAACAATTTCCCTCAAAAGGTGATACTTCCTTTCAATGTGTTTACCTCTCTTATGACTTTTTGGTTCTTTCGAATTATCCACTGCACCACTGTTGTCACAGTGTATAGTGATCTGCTTATTTGCACTAGGAACCACTTCTAAGTCAATCAAGAATTGGTGGAGCCAAACAGCCTCTTTGGCAGCTTCGCATGCAGCAATATACTCAGCTTCCATGGTGGAATCAGCAATACAAGATTGCTTGATACTCCTTCATATGACTGCTCCTCCTCCAATGGTAAACACAGATCCTGATGTGGATTTTCTGGAGTCAGAATCCGACTGGAAATTAGAATCTGTGTACCCAACGGGAATTAAATCCCCTCCAGAGTATACAAGCATATAATCTCTAGTTCTCTTGAGATACTTGAAAATATGCTTGACTGCCGTCGAATGATCAGGACCAAGTTTCGATTGAAACCTGCTAACTATGCCAACAGCAAAACAAATATCTGGTCTAGTACAGAGCATTGCATATATGAGACTTCCAACTGCCGAGGCATATGGAACTCTACTCATGAATTGCTCTTCATGCACATTCTTAGGTGCTTGATCCTTAGAAAGTTTGATTCCATGTCTAAAAGTGTTAATAGTCAAAATTGGCTAAGGACCAAAGGGAAATTTTCCACTTCCTAGACCTGGTTCCATACCCGAAAGTTTCACCTAAAGACCTCTATATCCAAAGCCAAGCTACGATACCACCCCAGGCATAAGGGCGGGCTCCAGAAACATCTGGGATAAAGCCCTGACCCGAGAGCTTCCACCAGGAGACCTCTCTATCCAGGGCCGAACTGCGATACCACCCCAAGAACAAGGGCGGGGTCCGGAAACATCCTGGGATAGAGCCCGGAATGATCAGACTTAGCCCGCATCATCAAAACTAGAAGCTCCTCGAAGTCAAGGTCATCTCACAAATGCTCAAGAAACTCGTCTGTACCTCGATTGACACAGAAGAATGTCCCTAGAAGGCCGCGAGGTCAGTCGAAGCCACACCTAGCTTTAAAAAGGTCAGTCGAGGCCACATCTAGCTTTGAAAAAGTCAAGAGAAGCCAGATCTGGCTCCAAGTTGGATGAAACTTCTCAGACATCAAGGTCGAAATACTAAACAACCTCCCTGGTTCATGCATCATACCATATCGTCATGTCCCGTGACTTCTATAAGGATCATACTGAAAGGATACGAGGAATGCATTAAATCATACTTGGAAGCGTTATCTACATGCAGAATAAGAAATGAAATCCAAAAAGGAAACAAACTGATCTCCACCACGATACTCTCAATTCGGGCGTCAATCTAAAAGTCAAATGATATTAACGCAAGAAATCCCGCCCGATAAGGAAGAGACTGAGACAATCACTGAGACAATCAAGGGAGAATCAGTCTGTTGACCTACAAACCATGTATAAATAGAAAATAAAAGAAATGAAAAAAGGAGACTACTATTCGATAGGCATACGACTAGCAATCGACCATTCACCAAAGAGAGTTGAGAGAAAAGAGAGAAGAATCTTTGTATTCGTGTACTATGCATGCTAAATAAAAATGTTCTTGTTTATTTGTGGCTATATAAACCACTGTCACATATATAAAGAATTTTGGCCACCACCTACGTGGTAGTGGTCTCGAGGGCGTTAACAGAGATTTCTCATCCCGAGCAAAATTTCCGTTAACAAAAAGGTAACATACCTTTCTTGGAATCTTGCATGGTGAATCTAGACAAGATTTTATCAATGTATGAAGCTTAGGATAATGCAGTCGTTCTATTCTTTCTATCCCTTATTACTTGGATACCAAGAATATAACTTGCTTCTCCTAAGTCCTTCATATCAAATTGTTTTGCTAACCATTCTTTCACTGATGTCAATACACCTACATCGTTTCCAATGAGTAGTATATCATCAACATAAAGAATGAGGAAAACCAACTTGTCGCCTTTGATCCTCTTGTATACACAAGGTTCGTCAGGGTTTTGAATAAATCCAAAACTCTTTACAGCTTGATCGAACCTTATGTTCCAGGTTCTGGATGCTTGCTTTAGTCCATATATGGACTTTTGCAACTTGCATACTCTTTCTTCTTGGCCTTTTTCAATGAATCCCTCTGGTTGCATCATGTAGATGCTCTCGTCAAGACTTCCATTAAGGAAAGCTGTCTTGACGTCCATTTGCCAAATCTCTAGGTCTAGAGATGCTGCAATGGATAAGAGTATCCTAATGGATTTAAGCATGGCCACAGGTGAGAAGGTTTCCTCGTAATTGATACCTTCTTTCTGTGTATAACCTTTAGCTACTAGTCTAGCTTTAAAGGTTTCCACCTTACCATCCATACCTCTTTTCCTCTTGTATACTCACTTGCACCCAATGGGTTTTATCCCTTTAGGCAAGTCTACAAGGGACCAGACTTTGTTATTGAACATCGATTCAATCTCAGATTGTATTGCCTTTTTCCAATGACGACAATCAACATCCTCCATAGCTTCCTTGTACGTGTAGGGATCATCATCGTCCGGGAGATTCTCAACAGATTCTCCTAGACCGATATATCTTTCGGGTTGTGTTCTAACCCTCCCACTACGACGAGGAATGGTAGGTTGTTTATCTTGTGTTGGAGTGGAACTTACAATTGGGCTGGGTTGTGAAACCTCTTGTGGAATTGTATCTCCTGACATCTTATTCAGGACAATTCTACTTTTGGGCACAAAATTATTCATATAGTCCTTTTCTAGAAATGAAGCATTTGTTGAAACAAATACTTTTAGATCAGAAGGACTATAGAAATAATATCCTTTAGTTCCTTTTGGATACCCCACAAATATACATGTTTCCGAACGGGACTCCATCTTTTCTGTCTTTCCTTTCAACACATGTGCAGGACAACCAAATATCCTCATGTGTTGTAAACTAGGCTTTCGCCCAGTCCACAATTCATGTGGGGTTTTAGGGACAGATTTAGATGGTACATCGTTTAGAATATATATTGTTGTTTGTAGAGCATATCCCCAAAAAGAAATAGGAAGTGTTGAATAACTCAACATTGATCTAACCATCTCTAAAAGAGTCCTATTTCTCCTTTCTGCTACCCCATTTTGTTGAGGTGTACCTGGTGCAGAAAGCTGAGAAACTATCCCATTATCAATAAGATATTGCTGAAACTCTCCAGATAGATATTCTCCACCACGATCAGATCTCAAGATTTTTATATGTTTCTCAAGCTGATTTTCTACTTCAGGTTTGAATGCTTTGAACATATCAAATGCATCTGAATTATGTCTCATGAGATACACATAACCAAATCTTGAGTAATCATCTGTGAAGATGATGAAGTACTCATATCCACCTCTAGCTTGAATGCTCATAGGACCATATACATCAGTGTGTACTAGTCCTAAACATTCAGTGGCTCTTGCACCTTTGGTATTGAACGGCCTTTTGGTCATTTTACCTTCCAAACAAGATTCACAAGTTTGTTAGATCATCAACCTTTAAGTCACTTAAAGGTCCGTCACATACCAATCTTTTAATCCTATTAAGGTTAATGTGACCTAGGCGAAAATGCCAAAGATAGGTTTCATCTTTTGATAATTTTACTCTTTTATGATTAGGTTCCGTTATTTCTGTGTCTAACGAGTGAGAGATATTTCTATGCAAAAAGAATAAACCGTTTTCCAATGTACCTTTGCAAACAACTTTGTCATTCTTACTAATAATAAAAGTTTTATTAAAAGTAACCGAATATCCAAACTTATTTAAACAAGAAACTGAAATTAAATTCCTCTTGAATTGAGGTACATAATAAACGTCTATTAAATCTAAATGCCTACTAGAATCTAAAATAACTCTAATATCTCCCACTACACTTGCAGACACTAATTTTCCGTTGCCCAAGCGCAAATTGACTTCATCTTCATTCAACCTTCTCTTTTCCTGAAACCCTTGCAAGGAATAACAAACATGATTAGTGGCTCCAGAGTCTATGATCCAAGAATCAGTAGAATCTGCCAGAAAACATGTTTCTAGATAATTAACATTACCTTCTTCCTTCTTTTTCTGGGACTTTGGGCAATCTCTTTTCCAATGTCCCTTTTCACCACAAAGGAAGCATTTCCCTTTGATCTTGGTTACTTTCTTGGTTTCCTTCTTGGTAGGCCCAAGTTGCTTTTTCTTCTTTTGTTTCTTGACCTTCTTACGGGTCTTAACAGTAGCAACTTTACCAACCAAATGAATCTCTTGACCTTTGTTTTTCACAAGGATCTTTTCAGCGCTTTGAACATCTTGCATCAGGCCCTGCAAGGTGTATTCCTTTTTGTTCAAGGTGTAGTCCAACTTGAACTGATCAAAGGAATCTGACAGTGAGTTAACTACCATATCAATTTTGGTCTCACCATCAATCTCAGCACCATTTAGTTCAGCAATATTGAGATGTGCTATGACTTTCATCATGTGATCTTTCACAGATTGTCCAGGTTTCATCCTAAGATTCATAAAAGCAGTCACTGCCTCTCTCTTAGTCGTCCTAGACCTCATAGTAAACATTTCCTCTAAAGACATCATTATATCAGCAGCAGACTCCATTCCTTCATGTTGCTGTTGCAACACGTCGGAGATAGTGGCCATAATGTAACATTTTGCCATATCATCAAAAGTCTTCCACTGCTCATACTCATCTCTTTGCATCACATTAGATTCATTATTAGGAAGGGGTGGTTTAGGAGTGGTCAGAACAAACTTATGTTTTTCACTTTGCAGCAACAACCCAATTTTCCTTTTCCATGTTACGTAGTTATCTCCAGTTAAGGTGTTATCTTTCAGGATGTTCATAAGTGATGGGGTCATGAAAACATATATAAGTAAATAATCATGATAATAGCACTTTTAAAAATTTATCTTGAATTAAAATAAATAATTCAATCATAAAAATTCAATGGTGATCCAACACCCATAAATATTACGCCTCCTTTGGGAGTTCGCACTATTTACTAGTTAGACTAGGTCCCACCTAATTGTTAACATAACAACCAGCGTTTTTAATTTTAGCCTTGTAATTTTTATTAACAAGAACTCTTGGGAGGATATTAATAAAATTACATTGAGTGTGTTACCAAGATATCGACCCTCAATTTTCTCTCACGAAAATCCCTCCTTGGGGAGTAGATTTTGTTTAAGTCAATTGTCTAGTCTGTCCTTGTAAGGAAGTATATTGTTAAATTCCATTTATGAACGCCCCTTAGGGGGATTACCAAAAATAATAAAACTCAACTAATCTTGGAGGCCATAGGCGTTCTTGCACACCTTCTCCCACTCAGTTATTTAAGGCGTGTGATTAAATCCCAAAGAATGATTTTTACCAAGTTATCTAGATGCCAATTAGATACCTAAATCATTCAATGCATGTTCATACCAAAAGAGATATATGAGTGGCACTTCTATTCTAAAATGTCATGTTATCATACAACAACAAATATTATAATATTTAAGCAAAAATTAAATATAAACAATTTTGGCCCATCCTAGAAAAGCAAGTATATTACAATTGTTAGGAATTCAAGATCTTCAGGTGGCCATCAACCATACGCTCATCCCTCGGCCTCCTCCCATGGACGTTCACAGCCCACAACCCCACAAAGGGGCTGCCTTGCGCAGCCTATAAGGCCACACAAGGCTGCCGTGCGCAGCCCACCAAGGATTGGGCTTGCCATGCGCAGCCCAATCCAGTCCTAGGGTGCACACGGTGCTCGTTCTCGGTTCTGGTTGCTTCGTTTTTCTTCGTGTCTTCGAAATTTCAATACCCGAATACATTACACCATATTACGAATAAATTACTGCAGCAAAATTTTTTATTTTTTTTTATTTTAATGCAGTAAGATTTACAAAAAAAAAATACTGCACCTGATTACAAAAAAAAAATACTGCACTTATTTTACATACAAAACAAAAAAAATTAAACCCTAGCAACTACCAAGAAGGAATTATGGCGATAATAGACCACCCTTCTTGTTACAAATCCGAAACAAAAATTACATTGAAATGCTAGGACCAAAATCGAGCAATAACAATTCACTTTATAAAACATATATAGATCCATACATTCAACATGTAATTATATATGCGAATACCTAGAGTGTCATCTCTTTCTAAAACATGTATAATCACAATAAAAAAGAATTAGATTCACATATATATACGTTAATTAATTAAAAGGTACAACCAAGGCTCTAATACCAATTGTAGGGAAAAATCGATATAAAACGCAGTGGAAGAAACAAAAAATAGATTTCGTATGGTTTTAAAATTTTTCTCAAAGTTGAACCTTAACCGTTTAATTAATTAAACTCAAATATATACGGTTAGAGTTAAATACCTCTTGATGCGTGATCCGATTGACTTACGTCGATTGGTAATCCGCAAAATCTTTTCCGATGCCCGTGAACAGTACCCGCGTGAACAGTGATCGTGAACAGTACCCCCCCCCCCCCCCCCCCCCCCGCCGTGAACAGTACCGCGAGATCTTCCAATCCGAACACGTACGTGAATCACCTAGGAGCGTGGTCTCCCTTTTTCTTTGAATTGCAAACTTGAGAATGGATGAACAAAGTTTTCTTTTTCTTTTGTTAGTCACAAAACAATCAAAAAAAGACAAAAATTATTCTGGTCACTTTTGAGTTCTCAATCTAATGATCGAAACTCGCGTGAACCTAATTCGATGTTGTACACACAAGCTTATTGATGAACAAGCAATCAGTGTACTATCAAAGAATAATCTCTTCTCTCTTTTATGTTTAGTAGAATAAAAATTATCCTTTTCTATGAATTGAGAAGAAGAAGAAGAAAAATTGAATCATTCAATCAACTACTGTGGCCGAATTCTATATGTGGAATTATATAGGTGGCCGAAATTTTTCTTCCTCTTCTATTTAGGATTGCCGAAATCTTCCTCTAAATGGACTAGGGTTGCCGCAAATCACATACCAAAAAGAGTTTGTGTTGCACCCTAATTTCCATCAACCTTTAGACTTCAAAACCTAATCCAACTCATAGATATTTTTATTCTTTTATTGACTAAATAAAAAGACTTCTTATTTGATTAAATAAATAAAATTAATTATTTATTTTCTTATCAAACAAGTCTTTTACTTTTAATATACTACTACCAATAGTATAACTTTAGGAAATATATTTCCTGATCAGAAAAAGATTTGTTTCTTAATTAAATAATTAATTAATAAATTAACTAATTCTTATTTAATTAAAACAATGAAACAAAATAATATATTAGGTTAATATATACACCTTGCCGCCCCACTTATATAAATGGGCCATATATTATTTTCTTATTTCATTTAATCCATTGGACTTTAAATAAAAGCCCACATATGAACCAGACCCATTCTTACTAAAAGAAACAAGTCCACATGTCTCCTTTTAATATATTAATATAATAGTGCAGCCCATTAATTAAATAATAGACATATTATATTCTTGATATATTAAAAACAATTCTAGATGGACCCTTAAATCGGCCCGGTAGAATATATCAAGTGATCCATGCAAATACGTGTGGATTGGGGATCTTGGCGGGCTATCTAAATTTAAGCTTCAATAGACACAACCTAATCACAATCAACAAATGATTCACTTAGGTCCAATCTATTAATTTTAACTCATTCCACTAAAGAGCTAAAATTGAACTCTTAAATAAAGATAGAATAAGGAGATGTTTCTCATTCATACCCTACACAATCTTATAGGAGATGGTGTATCCTCGTGAATAATATCAGTAATCGCCAAGAGCTCATAGACCGCCTATAGCTCTCCAAGTTACCATATTTCCTCATATGACCACATTTCGAACTTGGATACTTTGACTTGTCCAGAAGCCATGTTTTCAATAATCATTATTGAAAACTCAACGTTGAGATTTAATATCCAATACCTCAAAACATCCATATGATGATATTATACTCTCATTTAATAAATGGAGCCACGATGTCCATATCTATAAATGAAGTCCTCTATCGATTAACAAATGTATACCACCAAACTATCGAGGATAGACTATGCTATATAATCGTACTCATTGATAGCTCTAATGATAACACTTGCAACCATAAGTCCATCATTTATCTCAGATTAAGATAGACTCTCTGATTGTCCTCTTTAATGAAAAGACTTATTTCTAATGACGGTTCTAGATAAAGTATTTCATTGTGATCCAGTTCAATGCACCTAGTGCACTAGATTCTTTTACTCGAAAACCTTTCGATGATTTTAGACTCATCATATTCATTTGATCCCACTCAAATGCTAGTAAAAGAATTCTACAACTTTAACAAGATAGAGGTGCCCAACCTTTAACTTAAGTTGTGAACGTTATTCAAGACTAACTAAAGAATTGTGTCTACCTCATACATATCCAGATGTATGAACAATTCTTCATGTCTCATAGTCTTTTGACCTTATGATTATTTACCTTGACAATTATAATAATAAATGCTATAAGTAATTGTAAGAATCAGAATTCACTTTATTAATATGAGAAGATTGTCAATTACAATATTACACTCTTGCCATTGAGCATAATCCTAACAGATGTTAAATAGGGATGACTTATTCATTTTGCTGAAAACAAATAAACTACGTACAAGCAAAGAAAATTCACAAATTTCTTTAAAAAAAAAAAATTTATCTTGAATACACACCACTGTTTATGATAATTATTAATCAATGGTGATCTAACTCAATAAACAACATGCATCCTAGGGGAGTACACATTTTGTTTATTAGTTGAAGATTTCATATATCCTTTTTTATAAATGCTCGTCAGTAACAACACATCCGGTAGTTCCCATGAAAGGGAGGGGGGACATGACGGTCCACTTAAGTACCAAGCCTTTCCTTACTGGAACAATCCTAGACAAGTACATTTCCAACTTTGCATTTATTGATTGTGTAAGTGCCTCACTTTATGATTGGCTTATTTCGTTGACAAAATCACATTTGGGTTAATCATTGTAAAAGGGTAGATTAGGAATTGAAGATCTTCCAATTTACTCCAAGTGCTTCAAGAAAGGTAGATTACTTGACTCTACTTTTACTTGAAGGGATATAGCTGCACACACTCACTTACATGCATTATATTCTTGTTTACATACAATTGGATGATGTATTGTATGTCACTTATCATACTCCACACTTGCATATATTGTACATCACTTTGTGTGTTGAGTCTGCCTAGAAAATAGGGTTTCTTCTAGTACCGCGGCCTAGACCGCTTGGCAAGCACTGCTTGCACCGCGGCATACAGAGCGGTAATCATCAGTCGGCTTATGCTGCCTGGACCGCGTCCTGTACACATGTACGCCCAGCGGTCTATGACACGGTAAACTTCAGTAGGCCCCTGATGCCTTGACCAAGGCCTGTGCACTGCACGCACAGCGGTCCAAACCGCGTTGTTGTCCAGTAGGCACACTGCTGCGTGTACCGCGGTCTGGACAACTTGCCGGAGCCGCGATACGTACAGCGGTAATGACAGGTTTTTGTTACTGTTTTCAAAACGGTGTCATTTCGTCTAGGGCTTGATATATATGCGCTCTTCCCTCTTCCTTGCCTCTTTAGAGCTTCAGAATTCATTCTCTTTCATTCCTTTTAGAGCTCAAGAGTGTCTTGCAAGAAAAGGTTGCAAGAAACCATTTTTATTGTCCAAAACCCAATCACCCATCATTCATTCATGGTTCTATCATCATCTAGCTTTATCTAGGATGTTTCTAAGCATGGGTCTTCATCAACATAGCTTACTTGGTAAGTAGAACACCACTCTCATCTATCCTTGTGTTCTTGCTTAACAAGAAATCTCTTTTATGTCTCTTATGCATCTAGATTATAATTTTTCATTATAAATAGAGATTTTTGTTGATGTTTGGGTTGTTGTATTGTGATAGCTATTACATCTAGGAATGCTTTGATTTCATATAGCTAATTTATATGTGTGTCATATAGCAACATGATATCTAGGATTGTTTGAAGCATTCATACATGACTAGATAAGCATTAAATATGTTGACCTTGCATTTTGTGCAATTAGATTATCATCCTATTCACTTTAGGTTTCATATCTCTTCATTTAAGAGTTAAGTCTTGTATTTGCCTTGAGTAGTATACAAGCAAGAGCCTAAAATCACTATTAAAGGCCTGCGGGTAGCAAGAACGGATTAGTAACCGATTAGGTGTGATGTGGTCAACCTAGGTTGTAATCATTTCTGTAAAATAGTGGATTTGAGGGTTCGATTAGCAATTAGGCCCGTGAGTTTTTACCCAGTTGGAGGGTTTCTCACGTAAATCATATCATTGTGTCTTTTTGTTTATTCCGCACTTTTATTATGGCAATGATTGATTGTGATAGAGATTAGGGGTTGTGTTGTTTAATTTTGATTAATCAAAAAGATGGCATGTAATTTAACTAAAACCTATTCACCCCCCCCCCCCTCTAGGTTAGTTTTATCACTCTTAGTGTATTTTCAATTGGTATCAAAGCAGGTTCCTTAACATATTTAGGAGATCCTTTGCTCTCTAGGAGTGTTTTGCATTAGATTTTTTTTTTGGTTTGTGTGTCTTGCTTGTTTTCCCTTTCTTTTTGTTGATTGATTGCATTCATCTCATTCACCCTTAAACACCATGAGTGGAAACGCATATGAGCGTGAGGGAGCATCGAGTTCAAGACCCCCACTTCTGACGAGGGTTAATTACTCATCATGGAAAGGAAAAATGGAATCCTACCTATGCCAAATTGACGATCGAGTTTGGATGGTAATTGAGGATGGTTACACATCACCTACCAAGACTCTCGAAGATGAAAGCATCGTGCTCAAGCCTAAATCGGAATGGGATACTAAAGACTTTGAAGCCTCCAAATGGAACAACAAGGCCATGCATGCAATCTTGTATGTAGTGGATGATAATCAGCACAAGCTAATCCAAACCACAAGGAATGCACATGAAGCATGGACAATATTGGAGATGGCACATGAAGGAACCGATGTAGTGAAAGACTCCAAACTACAAGTCCTTCAAACTCAATTTGAGTCCTTGAAGATGGAAGATCACGAGTGCTTCAATGACTTCCAAGTAAAGCTAATGGATATCGTCAACCAAAGTCATCAATTAGGCGATCCATATACGGATAAAAGGATAAACCAAAAAATTATGAGGTCTCTCCCGGAGAGATTTGATGCAAATGTGACTACTATTGAGGAGAATAGTGAATATAAGAAGATGAAGCCAAGTGAGATAATTGGAAAGTTGATGGCTTTTGAGTCAAGAAGAGCCCCTACTTCAACAACACCTCAAAAGAAGCAAAAGAGCATTGCATTGAAGACCTCAAAGGAAGAAAGGGAGGAAGAAGATTCGGATGAAGAAATGGCTCTTATGGTGAAGAGGTTCAAGAAATTCATGAAGTTTGAGAAGAAGGGAATGGGCTCCAAAGGAAAATTTGTAAAGAAGAAGACTCCTTTTAAAAAGGTGGAGAAAAGTGAAGAGAAGGACTCCAAGAAGAGTATTCAATGCTATGAGTATAGTGGGTACGGTCACATTGCCCCCAAATGTGCCAACTTAAAGAAGAAGAAGAAAGGAAAGGCGATGGCGGCTACTTGGAGTGATAGTGAAGACTTAGAGGAGGAAGAAAAGTCTTCGGATGATGAAAACCAAGTTGCAAACTTCATTGCCTTCTCATCATCTCACAATAGCAAGGAAGTTATGAGTGACCAAGAAGAGGAAAATGACAAACTAGAAGAAGAAGAAGATAACTCAAGTAATGGGAGTACTTCATCCGAGTCCAAGCATGAATTTGATAAGGAGATGGACTATGAAGACTTCATGGAATACTTCAAAAGTTTGAGAGCTAAGAAGAAAAAAGAGATTCAAGAGTTGAAAAGGAAGAACCTTGAAGTGACCTCCAAGATGATTCACTTAAGTGAAGAAGTGAAAAGAACAAGAGAAAGGGAAGAGAGCTTAAAGTTGGAACTTGTTGTGGTCAAGAAAAGTGAAAAATGCTTAAGGAAGGAGCTTGAAGAGGCAAAAGGAGTAATTGCCAAGATGACCTCCGGAACCGAGAAGCTTGACAAGATGCTATCAATTGGAAAAAGCCCTAGTGATAAGAGGGGTTTGGGATATGAGGAAGATGTGAGTACTACATCTTTGAAAAAGACTACCTTTGTCAAGAGTCAAGAAGTTGAAGAAGTCAAAGTCCCATAACAAGTTACAAGAAGGATTGAAATTGGAGAATCCTCAAAACATGCTCAAGCGAAGATTCCAACAAGGGCTCAACCATAACAAGTTAGAGCATTTCAATCAAGACCTCCACATGAAAGGATCCCTCCTCCACGATTAAGAATCATGTATGAGCAACAAGGAAGACATGCTACTTTGGCTCAACCACAGAGGAGAGAGTTTGTTCAACATCAAAGGGACTACTCAAAGGAGAAGGAAACCTCAAATGGTTGCACAAGGCTATGGTATGAATTCCTACTTTACTCCTGCTTGTCATTATTGTGGTATTGAAGGCCATATAAGGCCAAATTGCTTTAAGTATATCAAATTGTGTAGAATTGAGAACATGATTGAGAAAAATATACTTAGAAGAGCCAAAAAGCATGCACCTAGGGAACTTAGAGCAAATGAACCAAAGGCTCCTAGGATTGATAATGTTGCTCCTAGGTGGACTAGAAAAAATGAATATTTTTGCTATGTGGCTCAAGTGGCTTTGAAAGCCAAGGCCTCCAGCACTTGGTACCTTGATAGTGGGTTTCTAGACACATGACCGGAAACAAGAGTTTCTTTGAGACTCTTGTGATGGAGGATGATGGATTTGTCACCTTTGGTGATGGTTCAAGGAAAAAGGTCATAGGGAAAGGTAATATATCTATTCCTGGTTTGCCCTCCTTGCTCAATGCTCTATATGTAGATGGCTTGCAAGCCAATCTCATTAGTATATCACATTTAAGTGATGAAGGGCTTTCGGTTATGTTTGGCAAAGTTGATTGCTCTATTCTTAAGGAAAATGGGCAAGTGCTTCTAAAAGGCAAGAGATCAAGTGACAATTGTTATTGTCTTGAGTCTAGTAACATCTCTTGTAACTTGTCTAGTTGTGAGCAAGTTGAGTTGTGGCATCAAAGATTTGGCCATACGAATTATGGTGACTTGAAAGTCCTTGAGAGGTTGAATGTTGTGAGAGGCCTTCCCAAGCTTGGGAAGAGGTTTGAGGGAGTTTGTGGACCTTGTCAACAAGGGCAGCAAACTAAAAATGTGCACAAGAAAGGAAAATTCATGTGTACCAATGAGCCATTGGAACTCCTTCATATGGACCTCATGGGTCCCATACAAACCGAGAGTCTAGGTGGTAAAAGGTATATCCTTGTAAGGGTTGATAACTTCTCTAGGTTCACATGGACTTACTTCCTTAGAGAGAAGTCCGAGGCTTTTGAGAAATTCAAAATGCTATGTGTCAAAATTCAAAATGAGAAAAATTCTCACATTACGAGCATTAAGAGAATTAGAAGTGATCATGGGAAAGAATTTGAGAATAGTAGCTTTGAGAGTTTCTGTAATGGTCTAGGTATTTCCCATGAATTCTCAGCTCCTAGAACTCCCCAACAAAATGGAGTTGTGGAAAGGAAGAATAGGGTTTTACAAGAGATGGCTCGAGTGATGTTGCTTAGCAACAAGGTTCCTAGGAATTTATGGGCCGAAGCCGTTAATACGGCTTGTTATATAGGGAATAGAGTTTTCCTTAGACCCGCGACCAAACAAACATCCTATGAGTTATGGAAGGGAAGAAAACCCAATGTTAGCTATTTCCATATCTTTGGAAGTAAGTGCTATATTCTTAATGACTGTGATCAACTTGGCAAGTTTGATGCCAAGAGTGATGAAAGTATTTTCATTGGATATGCACTCAATAGCAAGGCCTATAGAGTTTTCAATCTAAAAACTCGAAGTGTCATGGAATCATCAAATGTTGTCATTGATGATTGTCAAAAATGTTGACCATGATGAGGATGTTTGTGAAAATGGTGACCTTCCTATGAAGAAGTGTGGTGAGACATCTAGAGATGTGAAGTCAAATCATAGTGAAGAGAATGATCAACCTCTTGATAGAGATCCTTTTTTGGACTCTAAAGAACCCGCTCCATGGGTTAGACATCTTCACAACAAGAATTACATTCTTGGAGATGTGAATGAGGGTGTTAGGACTAGGCGTCAAATAGCTAATCAAATTAGCTATACTTGTTACACCTCTCAAGTTGAACCCAAAAAGGTTAATGAAGCCTTGAATGATGAGTTTTGGGTTCTTGCAATGCAAGAAGAGCTAAACCAATTTGAAAGAATTGAGGTTTGGACTCTAGTTCCTAGACCCAAGGACACTAATGTCATAGGCACCAAATGAGTGTATAGGAACAAGTCGGATGAGGATGGCAACATTGTGCGCAACAAGGCTAGGCTTGTGGCACAAGGATACTCTCAAATTGAGGGTATTGACTTTGAGGAGACTTTTGCTCCCGTTGCCCGTCTTGAGTCTATAAGGCTTCTCTTGTTCATTTCTTGTGTGTATAAGTTCAAACTACATCAAATGGATGTTAAGAGTGTCTTTCTAAATGGCTTCTTACATGAGGAGGTGTTTGTTGAACAACCCAAGGGGTTTGTGGATCCACACCACCCCAATCATGTCTATCGCCTCAAAAATGCACTTTATTGGTTGAAACAAGCACCGAGGGCTTGGTATGAGCGTCTCATTCTTTATCTTGTTGACAATGGCTACTCAAGAGGTAGTGTTGACAAGACTTTGTTCATCAAGTGCAACAAAGATGAGCTTTTCATAGCTCAAATTTATGTTGATGATATTGTATTTGGTTCCACCAACGAGTCAAAAGTAAGACAATTTATTGATGTCATGTCTCTTGAATTTGAAATGAGCATGGTTGGTGAACTAAATTACTTCTTAGGCTTGCAAATTAAGCAAATGCATAATGGGATTTTCATATCCCAAGCTAAGTATGCCAAAAGCCTAGTGAACAAGTTTGGTCTTGACAATGCCAAACATTGTGACACACCCATGAGTACCACTTTGAAGCTAAGCAAGGATGCTAGCAGTAAAAGTGTTGATCAAAGATTGTATCGTGGCATGATAGGTAGTTTGCTATACTTGACCGCAAGTAGGCCCGATATCTCCTTTAGTGTGGGTGTTTGTGCTAGGTACCAAGCTAATCCCAAAGAGTCTCACCTTGTTGCGGTAAAGAGGATCATTTGATTTGTGAATGGTACCTCCAATCATGGGATATGGTACTCCTTTGACACTAATCCAAATCTTATTGGATTTAGTGATGCCGATTGGGCGGGGAATTGTGATGATAGGAAGAGTACATCGGGTGGTTGTTTCTTTCTAGGCAACAACTTGGTGTCTTGGTTTTGCAAGAAGCAAAACTCAATTTCCCTATCCACGATCGAGGCGGAATATATAGCCGCCGGTAGTGCTTGTACCCAATTGTTGTGGATGAAGCAAATGCTAGCCGACTATGGCTTAGAGCAAGGCACTCTCACCTTGTTTTATGACAACATGAGTGCCATAAACATTTCTAAGAATCCCGTCCAACATTCTAGGACTAAGCACATTGACATTAGACATCATTTCATTAGAGAGCTAGTTGAGAGCAAAACTATTGCATTGGAGCATGTGGGAACTAATAACCAACTAACGGACTTATTTACAAAGCCCTTAGACACCATTAGGTTTGGCAACCTTAGTAAGTCTATTGGGATTTGTCATTTGACTTGAAACGGTATGTCTTGACCCCATATGTGGAGCTCAAGCAAAGAGAGCAAATTGGCATGAAAGTGCATTGTGCTACATTGATATATTTTATGCTCCTTCATTAATTGCTTGAGATGATCGGTTGTGCATATGATTATGTTATTTTCTTAATAAGTGTGAAAATTGCTTTTCTTGCAATCCATGTTATATTTATGTTCAAACATGCATTTTTGGACTAGGAGATTTACTTTGGAAGTACAATTTGAATGACCTATAATTGATCTCCATGACATGATGTTTTCTTTCTTAATGACATGCTTTAAGTTGATATGCATGAAGACATATTTTTTATTGCTTAAACATGAATACAAAACTGTATGCATAAGCAAATGAGAAGACTAAACTAATTAAGGACCATGAGTCTATTCAACAAATAAGGATGTCTCATCCAAATTTAGTCTTCTCTCTCTCTCTCTTTATTAGTTGAACAAGGCTACTATCATATGGGTATCTTACCCGGAAAAATCAAATAGGGTGCAAAAAGTCGCTCATGTCTTGTTTCGCTTATAAAGTTTGATATAGTTGCTCTTTAACTGACTTTCTTGTAAACAATCAATATCATTGCTTGAAATCATGACAAAGGGTGAAAATTGGTTTGAATTCTTTTTGGAAATCTTTGTTGTTTGCTTTGCCAAATACCATTGTTTTTGAACTTGAATGCAACATGTCTTGCTTGCAAAGCATCGTGTCACACATTTTCATCAAATAAAACTCATTGATTCTCTCCTACTTAATTGGGTTGCATAAAGTTGCTTATATGAACTTGCATATGTTTTGTGCTATAAGCTCTCCTTGCCAACAGCTTACCCATTGAGGGGGACTCCCTTTGCCTATCTCATGACAAAAAGGGGGAGAAGAGTTGTGAGCTTTAGTGGACTAGCAGTATCTTGTTTAGGGGGAGTTGAGAGTGTTTAGGGGGAGTTGAGAGCTATCATGTAGGGGGAGTATTGCATTGCATAACATGATTACATTATTTGATTGTATTTTGTTAAGGCTATTGCAAATGATGTTTTTGTAGTTGGTTATGGTTATTGAAAGCACCTCACACACACTTGATCTTGGAAGGTATCCTTGTTTGTTTTGTTGATTGTGTGTAGGTTGGATGGTTTTACAAGCTTTGGATTGACTTGAAGATATTCAAGACTTAGACTATAGGCTTTATTGTAATGTAGAAACTTTTGTTGACCAATTTGTTGTTTTTGTGAGGTTGCTTTGTGAGTAGTGGTTTTGTCACGAAATAGCCAAAGGGGGAGATTGTAAGTGCCTCACTTTATGATTGGCTTATTTCGTTGACAAAATCACATTTGGGGTTAATCATTGTAAAAGTGTAGATTAGGAATTGAAGATCTTCCAATTTACTCCAAGTGCTTCAAGAAAGGTAGATTACTTGACTCTACTTTTATTGAAGGGATATAGCTGCACACACTCACTTGCATGCATTATATTCTTGTTTACATACAATTGGATGATGTATTGTATGTCACTTATCATACTCCACACTTGCACATATTGCACATCACTTTGTGTGTTGAGTCTGCCTAGAAAATAGGGTTTCTTCTAGTACCGCGGCCTAGACCGCTTGGCAAGCACTGCTTGCACCGCGGCATACAGAGCGGTAATCATCAGTCGGTTCATGCTGCCTGGACCGCGTCCTGTACACATGTACGCCTAGCGGTCTGTGACACGGTAAACTTCAGTAGGCCCCTGATGCCTTGACCGCGGCCTGTGCATTGCACACACAGCGGTCCAAACCGCGTTGTTGTCCAGTAGGCACATTGCTGCTTGTACCGCGGTTTGGACAACTTTCCCGAGCCGCGGTACGCACAGCGGTAATGACGGGTTTTTGTTACTGTTTTCAAAATAGAGATTTTTGTTGATATTTGGGTTGTTGTATTGTGATAGCTATTGCATCTAGGAATGCTTTGATTTCATATAGCTAAGTTATATGTGTGTCATATAGCAACATGATATCTAGGATTGTTTGAAGCATTCATACATGACTAGATAAGCATTAAATATGTTGACCTTGCATTTTGTGCATTTAGAATATCATCATATTCACTTTAGGTTTCATATCTCTTCATTTAAGAGTTAAGTCTTGTATTTGCCTTGAGTAGTATACAAGCAAGAGCCTAAAATCACTATTAAAGGCCTACGGGTAGCAAGAACGGATTAATAACCGATTAGGTGTGATGTGGTCAACCTAGGTTGTAATCGTTTCTGCAAATAGTGGATTTGAGGGTTCGATTGGCGATTAGGCCCGTGAGTTTTTACCCAGTTTGAGGGTTTCTCACGTAAATCATATCATTGTGTCTTTTTGTTTATTCCGCACTTTTATTATGGCAATGATTGATTTTGATAGAGATTAGGGGTTGTGTTGTTTAATTTTGATTAATCAAAAAGATGGCATGTAATTTAACTAAAACCTATTCACCCCCCCCCCCCCCCCCCCCCCCCCCCCCCCCCCCCCTCTAGGTTAGTTTTATCACTCTTAGTGTTTTTTCAAATTGTATTTGAAATCTTTTATTATTAATATATTTTGAATATCCGATATTCAATATTAATTATCACTATTGATTTAGCCTTATGGATTTTATTAACAAGAACTCTAGGGAGGATATTAATATATCAATATTGAGTGTATAACCAAATGTTTCAACCCTCAATTTTCTATCAAGAGAATTATTTCCTAGAGGAATATAATTTTGATCAAGTCAATGTCTAGTCTATCGCTTTACAAGATCTCCTAAGATTCCATTCATATGATCTCCTAGGGGAGTATCAATGAAACATCTTATTTGATCAACTTTGGAGGCCAAGGTATCTTATACCTTCTCCCACTCAATTTTTGGCATTTGCGGATTTACTCTCAAATGATTTACCAAGTTTTCTAGATTCCTTTAGAAACCTAAATCATTTGATGCATGTCATGGCATAAAAGTGATATGAGTGGCACTAACTATTCTATATGACATGTTATTTTATGCATAGCATTCATATAATCACCCAAATAATAAAGTAAATGCTAAATAAACAAATAAATAATAATCTTATCTATGGTCATCCCTAAATAAAAAATTACAAAGATTACAAAAACTTGAATCTTCATGTCTTCGTCTTCATCTTGAACTTGTATTCACATACTCCCAGAATAATTAATAATTCAATTTAATCCACAACTCTTGTGAATTAATGAATTTTATGAACAACTCTTGTTAATTAAAACTTGTTGGAGAAGATCATTATCAAAATAGGTTTTCAACTCAATTTTATTTTATTTTATTTATTTATAAAAATAAAACTTTATTTTAAAAATAGATTTCCACCAAATTCACAACTCTTGTGAGTTCAGAAAATCAATTACTTGAAAGTTAAGAAAAACAAAAAAAAAATTCCTTTCTTTAAGGAATCAGACTCCTATAAGTTGTTGGAACCACCTAACAAGTCTTTTGTAAACATGTATTCCCGAAATGAAAACTTCCCCAATAAGAAAGCCAACTCCCCACATGTTTTCCCATGTCTTCAAGGAGCTCCACATGCCAAAAATTGACCCGAAACTGATACTCACTTTTTGTGTCGTTATCAAATTGCGGATCAAAAGATATTTATAAAGTTGTTCCTACGCAATGTGCTCTAAAGTTTTGAAAACTTAGTAAAGCGGTAAGCGAGGATATCGTCCGTAGGGAGGTGTCATCCGTCGATTGTCTCTCGTTTTAGTGATTATTGAAAGCAATGTAAATAAGATCATGGCAAGGGTGAGAGTGGTGTTTGTGAACAAGATCAATGAAAAGAAACAAATAAACAAACATAAGAGAACATGGAGTGGTTAGAATGATGATTAAATGAGATAAACAAAAATAGGATGGATAAGAGAGATGCAAGAATATGGATGCATAAGGTACTCATGACCACCTAAAACATTCGTGCCACTCATAATAACTAACCGCACTGACACTCCTATATTGGGTTCAACCTAGCCTTTAGTACGACTTCTAGATATGGCAATGGGAGAGTCGACTAGTCCTCTAAAGCTACTCACCGAGGATGTATCGCATGAGCAACTACTAAGGATCGCGTTTAAGCACATATATTGAAATTATAGAAATAGTATTGACCACCGATCGCTACTCACCTGTTACGTGTAAGCAATTACGACTGGAAGCATTAAGCATAAAAGGGGACCCCCGACCACTACTCACCGAGGATGTATCTTGCGAGCAATGACCAAGAGTAGCAACCCTCAATTGCTACTCACAGATTATGTATCGCGGGAGCAACGCTCAAGGGTCGTGTAAGCATGTAGGTTTATAGAACTGAAACCCACAAAGGAATCATGTATACTCTTCATGAATTCCACCCAAACAAACAAAAGCACTCAAGTCAATCCAAAACATGAATTTCGAATAATCCTCAACATATGAGCAATCATGGGATGCTTAATTAAACTACTCCTAATCCCAATCATAAACACACTCAAGTCGTTGTAGTATAGTAATAAGTATTCCCGCCTATCACGCGGGTGACCCGGGTTTGATCCCCGGCAGTGGACGCCATTTTTAACGTAGTATGTTTTTTTCATTAGAAAAGATATGTCCTGAATATTTAAAAAAAAAAAAGAATTCGAAATGAAAGATATGGGAAAGATAAAATATTGTCTCGGCCTCGAGATCGAGCATAGATCAAATGGAGTACTTGTCCATCAATAAGCATATATTGAAAAGATTTTAAAAAGATTTAATATGGATAATGTTCATCCATTAAGTACTCCTATGGTTGTTAGAACTCTTGATCCTAAAAGGGATCCATTCCGTCCAAAATAAAATGATGAAAAGAAACTTAGTACTGAGGTACCATATCTTAATGCAATTGGTACTTTATTATATCGGGCTCAGTGTACTAGACCAGATATTCCATTCTCTATAAATGTACTGGCTAGATTAAATTCAGCACCAACTCGAAGGCATTGGAATGGAATCAAACATCTTTTTCATTACCTTAGTGGAATGAAAGATTTAGGATTATTTTATACAAAATTTAACAATTGACTTGGCTATGTTGATGCCGGGTATCTGTCTGATCCCCACAAAGCTCGTTCACAAACGGGATTTTTTTCTTACATATAATGGCACAACAATATCATGGCACTCCACAAAACAGACTTTTGCTGCTACATCCTCTAATCATTCTAAAATCATCGCACTTCACGAAGCAGGTCAAGAATGTGTTTGGCTAAGGTCCGTTATTCATCATATTCAAAATACTTGTGGTTTTTCATTATCTACAGAAATTCCAACACCGATATTTGAAGATAATGCGGCTTGCTCAAATTAGGAGGGGATATATCAAAGGAGATAGAACCAAACATATTTCTCTTAAATTCATCTATACTCATGAGCTTCAATTGAGCCAGCAAATTGATATTAAGCAAATACGATCTACAAATAATCTTGCAGATCTGTTTACCAGAGCATTGCCTACATCAACTTTTGAGAAGATGGTATATGGAATAGGCATGCATCAACTCTGTAAAATGCAAGATTAATGCTTAAGTTTTATGAGGGGGAGCATTCAATCAAGAAGGGCAAAGTTTTGAATGGATTTCTATGCACTGTACTCTTTTTCCCCTCGATCAGGTTTTGTCTCACTGGGTTTTCCTGACAAGGTTTTTACTGAGATAGTTTTTAATGTCCAACCCCTCTAGATCCAAAAAGATCATTGTATACAGTTTGCTTAGATTTTATCCCACTTGGTTTTCCCTAAAAAATTAAAATACAAGTTGTATAAATCCAAATGGGAGTGTTATAACATGTGGCTTTTACCACTTGTTTATACACAAAACAAATTCCCACCGCCTATCCATTTGCCTATCCACTTGGTGTGACCTCACCTATTGTCATCACCCACTTGCTTATCACCTCCCCTCTCTAAGCCTATAATTATGTTTATCTCTTTGTAAATTGGATCATTTACTTGAAATCAATACACTGAAGTAATCTCTCTCTCTCTCTCTCTTAATCTCATCTCTCCCAGCTCTCATCTTTTTTATTTTCAATTGTTAATTAGGTCTTATATCTCTCATTTATTTCTTCCTCCATCTCTCTTTATTCATTTATTATTTAATACATTTACAACATTTAGGGGTCGTTTGTTTTTTCCACTTAAAACTTAATGGGTCTGAATCATAATAATTAAGTTGTTTTGTTTGTTTTTATAAGTGGTCAAACAACTTAAAAATACCAAAAAACAACTTAAAATAAAAAGTAAAAATCCTGACTTTTCACTTCATTGCAAATCACTGAATTGCATTAAATGCAATCCAAAATCTTTTCTTCCGATATTATCCCCCATATATAACATATTTCCAATTTCATTATAATTATATATGGTACATAAATCTTTATTTTAATATATTGCTTATTTTAAATAGCTTTAAAAATAAAAAAGAACCCTAATCACTTCTTATATTGGTGTATAATATCAATACTTTATTATGATATTATTGTGATATATTTATATATTATTTTTTAGAATGTTTTGTATGAGTTTTCCCGCTACCCCTTTTATTTTTTGGAAAAAAATAAACTTTTTTTTTCTTAGTAAAAATAAAGTTTATTTATAATCGAGGAAGAAAATCATGATCATATGTGTTCATATATAATTATGATTTTTGGATTGTTTTTATTCCATATTATATGTATAATTGTTTAATATGGGTATAAATGTAAAATTACTTATTTTCAGACAATTTTACTTTTAAAAAACAAACGTGTTGACAATACATTCAGATGTGAGAAAAAAAAAACAAACATGTCATTCAAGTTCAGATTTCAGTCCATATTCAGTCTTTAGAAAAATTCATGACTGTTCAGTCTTCAGATAAAAAAACAAACGACCCCTTAGTTAATAATAATATTATTTCTGAATGTAAAAATGCGAACTTTAAGGAGGTTGGTTGTTTTTTTACTCATAATAATAATAATAATAATAAATCTATGTTAATGGTTGAAACTAAAAGATGAAAAACTAAAAAAGCTGAATTTTTTTAGGGAAGTCCCACCTTCCCTCCGCCCTTGCCGATACATGACGGTTAATTTGAGATGAATTTAATAAGAGTAAGGCTACACAACAAAAAAATATTAGTTCAAAAATTAACCTAAATAATGTGGCTTAGTAAACATGACAGGAATAAATAACTTGCCATATTGATTTGATTGATTTTTGAACTAGTTTTTCTCAGTTAGGAAGAATTATTGATTTAAAGTGCATTTCCTTAGGAAGAATTTTTGAATGGAAAGCTCATTCCATCAAAATGGTGGAATCCTCATTTCATTACATTTTAGCAAATCAAACATTGTGAATGACTTTCTTTCCATTGCATTTCACCCAACCAAACATGGCATTAGTGGTGGGAGTTTAAGTCCCACTATACTCATTTTATAAGTATTTGAGAGTATACATCTCCTGTCATGAGAGTAGTATTCTAAACCACACATGTACGGTTTGATCTTGGTAGGTCTCAACCAGAGGCGGAGGCAATTCATACCTAGTTGGGGTTTACAGGGCCAAAATGAATTTTAATTGTTTTTTAATTAAATTTTTAGTTGACTTATAATTTTAATTTAAACCCATTTAAATAACTCTTGTGATCCATAATTTGATATAAATCTATCTTAGAAATAATTACATCAAAAGCCTAAAGCCCGTAATATTTAATGACAAGTTTATCAATCATCTTTCGTCATCGTTATCATATTGAGTTACTTTTTGCTATTAATGATATGCGATTTCACAATTAAATCATCATTTTCCAAAGAAATATTTGTGTATTTTAAAAAAAAATGTGTAGCATGTCGTATTTTAATAATCAATTTTATGTTATGGAAGAATAAAAATAATATCGACTACATTATCAAATAGGAGATTAGTGAATGAATGATTTCCAAATTTGCACATGTAGAGAAAATTATTTTCAATAAAATTGATGAAGGCTATTATGAAAGATTATAAAAATATAACATTTTAAATTAGATGCAAATTGTTTTTGTTGTACATAAACTTCTTAGGGTGATAAAATTCACAAACAAAAAAATTAACCATATTACTGTAATTGTTTTTTAATAGGATATTAAATGTAATTGTTATTATCTTTAATGATATAAATTTTTGAGTCCGGACTAGTCATAAGGACAACATGGTGGTAACCACACAATTCAACAAATGTTGAGGATCCAAGTTCAAATCTTGTATCCACCTACTTAAGAAAATAAACAAATTGTTTTTACTATTATCAATGTTATTTGTTTTATTACGTATATTATTATTCTACATTTTAAAATATTAGTCTGTTATAAGCAAACCCGCGTTGAACGAAATCTCTAACTTTGCCACTAGTCAGGACAGATGTCTAACCCGACCAGTCTATGTCAGAATTTATTATAATATTTTTTGTAATACTTAAAAAAATAACTAATTTAATAATAGCATGTTATTTTGAATGAAAATTTGGAGCAATATAAAAGGGTAAATTTTTTTATCATATCTATATAAATTAGGGTGAATTGCACAAACTTTCTCTAAGTTTATGTGTAATTGAAGCTGTATAAACCATTTACCCGAAATTACACAAACGTCTATGTGGTTAGTAGTCAACGGTTATCTTTAACTATTATTTTATCATTTATTTTGTTATTGATTTATCCTTTATTAGTTCAAAATAAATTATTATTTTTTGATTGTGTGTTAAAATAAATTAAATAATATAATAAAAATAATTTTAAAATTTTAAAATAAAATTGAAACAAACAAATTTGGCCACTCTCACCGGTTTTGACCATCAAAACCAAAATCACGAATTTTCAAAAAATAAACATAAAAAACATGCAAATGGAGATCTTCACCTCCATCACCACCCTTTCAGATCGGCCTCCACCAACAGCGTTTCAAGTCAGCCTACACCACCACTGTTTCAAGTTGTTTGCCTCCAGTTCGTCGATCTCCTCTGTTTGGAGGAGATCTAATGTGATTGAGTTTGGAGGAGATCTAACACAGACATCCTCTATTAGGTTTTAAATTTGTGTTTCCTTGATTCCATAACAAAACTCTTTTTGTTTGTATTGACTAGTTGCTTAGGTGGTTCGTGTTTGATATGAGCTTCAACGAAGGAAATCAACTTCTCATGTAAAGTTCGTCTTCAAGAGGAAATATGCTTACTTGGATGCTAAGGTATCAAGATTATTTCTCTTCTTGCAAAGCTTAAGCGCACACACACAAAATACATCATTGTGCTCAGTTGGTATAACACATACATACACTTATTCTAATATGCTCATGCATTAGACTTAAATTGTGAACTCTTTTGAAAATGTATGTTTTAGGTTTAGTTATAGGAAATGGCATACTTGTGTGTCTTTATATTTATTTGTTTGTTTTTTAGTGTTCTCAGAGTCCAAATATGTTTGTTGAGTTCCGAACGTTTCTGTTACCCACTCTAAGATTTTCGTGTGCTTTAGAGCTATTTCAAGTCATTTCATGATTTGAGGGTATTTTAGAAAATTCAGAATTATTTTGTTTGTTTTCAGAGGTCAAACATGTTTTAAAATTTTCATCATTGAATTCCGAGCGTTTCGGTTACTCATTCGAGTAAATCTGAGTTCCAAGGCCGAAGAACGGTCGAAAAACATAAAAGGAGTGTGAAGGAAGATCATGAGAAGGGGATGGCAAATTGCCACAACTACCCCTCTTGTGGAGCCGTGTGGCCTCCATGGGAAAGTCACCTCTCGGCCCACGTGGAGGCCACGCACCTCCATGGGGAAGATGAGGTTTTGTCCTCCCATTTGTTGCTTCTTCCACTTTTGTTTTCCCTCCCATTTATATTCTAATTTGTGCAAAATTTCCACACAACTTGTCAATTTTTGTTTTTGTTATATCTCACTCATTTTAAATCCAAATTGGTGATTCAAAAACCAAAATATTCATTTTTCAAAGTAGAACAAGTCCCAAGTGGTTGATTAGAGTCCAGATTTTTCAAGTTTCTTTGATCTTCATGAAGTGTTCATCCGTTTGTAAGTAAATCATATTCGTTACATTTTTCTTGTGATTACTTACTTGAATCTCATGATTTGATTGAGAAATATGTTGAGGATGATTTGGATTCTATTTTTGGATTTGTTCACTTGATTTTGAAACTAGCATTGTTCTTTTAAATTGAATATATACATGCTAGTTGTGATTATCATGGATTTGAATCTAGAAAATTGTATGATTATGCATGATTGTGAATTTCTAGGTTTTAATCACATGTTAGAAGACTAGAATACTTTGATTGTGACTTCAATTGTTTAAATCTAGTTCTTCATTGAGTGTGTATTTTGTGGATTTCAAGTGTTGAATTGATCACTTGATTTTAAATGCTAGGCTTTTGATTTTAAACTGAAAATCTATTATGCTAGCATTGTTGACATGTTTAGATCTCTATGTATTTTTGTGTGTGAACTTGAATGCCTAATCTAGATGTCTAATCACATGTTCATAAGAATTAGTTACTTTTGATTGTGATCTGAAATTGATTGATACTAGTGCTTCATAGAATATTCTTGATCTAGATATTTGATTTGTTTGTGTTTTGCATCATGTTAGCATGCCTGCATTTTCACACTTTGATCATGCCTTGTAATAAGGAGAAAATCTCAAATAAGTTTTCAAGCGGAAAACTAGATTGAGTACTTGAGATAGCGAGCTTCTATTAGTAAAAGGCCTGATGGTAGGAATTAGTGGGATATTCCTTGTGGAAGGATCATGTGTAATGTTGGTCACTTTTGAGGGTGTACATTATTCCAACTAATGAGAAGTGGTGTCTCTAATGATTGTAGAGCAACCTATGAATGTTTCCTCATGCGTTAGGTTTTACAATGTTAAAAAAAAAAAAAAAAAACTTGTGTTGATTTTCTTGTTTTAATTTCCACATACTTTAACATGTATTGTTTTAACACTTGCTTAATTGAATTCCAATTGACTTGTTAAAGCAATTTACCTGTTAAAGTCTCTAAGTGTGCATAGTTTGACTAATTGAAAAGAAGTGCAAAAAGTTTGAGTCTCTACCTATTCACCACCCTCTAGGTAGGTTTTACACTATAAGTGATTAATGGAAATTACATCCTCAGATCAGCCTCGATCTTGAAAATACACTAAAGCTTGTCTAAACAACCTAGGGGGGTGAATAGCTTTTAATCAAGTTAATTACAAACTTTTCTTGATTAATCAATATAAAAAATTACTCAAATAAAATAAGTAATCAATTGACAATATAAAGTGCGGAAAACAATAAATAATACGTCGATTGATTTACGTAAGAAACCCTCCAACCAGGTAAAACTCATGGGCTATCCTTCTAGCCACACACGGTCCTTAAATCCACTATATGTAAAGATCTTTACAACTTATGTTGACCTCTAGTCACACCATTCTCGGTCACTAACCCACCACTACTACCCGCAGGCCTTTTATAGTGATTCTAGACAAATTTGCTTGTGCACTACACACCCATAGTCACAATTAGACAACAGAGGATGACCCTGAATCAGATGGACTATGACTAGGAGCCCCCACTTCCAGAGGATGTTGGTGATGACAGGGTGTCGTGGCAGAGACTTATCGCAGTGGATGCAGGATCTCAAGGTCACCATGAACGAAATGGGCTCCAACTTTACTGAAGAAATCAAGGTGAACAGGGAGCTGCTACAGAAGGTCCGAATAGATACCATGGGCAGTACTGATGAATTATGGAACAACATCACGAGCATGAGGGAGGAGGTGAGATTAGTCTCCTATGCAAGGAATAAGAAAAGGCATGCACCAGCATCATTCACCTCAGGACCGACGATCATCAAAAATTTTGTAGAGCTCCAGGCAGCCATTGGCCTATCTAGGCGAGAGGCTGATGAGAGAGCTAGAGCAGAGCTAGATTCGAGAGGGAAGAGGCCAATGGTTTTTCATGACAGAGATGAGTCTGAGGATGATGATTGAGCTTCTTACTTTACATCATTATATCCTTGCCATTTATTCTTAATATTTGAAATGTTAATTGATTAGTACTTTGCTAGGTTGAACTTTAAATTTCTGCACTTTATTACTTGCTTTTATTTTTATTTAATTTGGTGACTGTTTTTGGTATGTAGATGATGAATTTGGTGGTCGTTGATGAATTTATTTGGTAGATATTGTGCTTTAAAGCAGGGTTCTTTATCTCTTAGGAGGAAACAATGACAACTTACGAGTCTTGGAAGGACAAGTGATAGCGCCAAAATTGTTATATATTTTGGCCCTCATTCCTTGTCCTTAGTCTTGTTTTCGAGCATGTTTTCATGTCTTATGGGCTCTTTATTGTGTTTTGCAGGTAATAGTTGTAATCCCGGTCTTAGAGAAGAAAGTGGAGAATTCGGGCAAAATACCAACCAAAAGAGGCAAGAAAGGAATATTTCAGTACGCTGGTAGGTGTGCAAGTCCTTACCGGTACACTACCTACGCAGTCCAAGCATCAGATCTTTGTTGGTCCATAACAGCGCATCAACCCGCGAACTGGAGATCAGAAATCCTCCAAAAAGACCAAATAGCCCAGATCGGGGGTACTGCACGGGTCCTTACCTTGCAGTTACCAGCGAACCTAAGATTGGAGCTCTGAAGAGTGTCAGTGTGTGGGTCACAGCGCGGGTTCCATACTCGTACACTACCCGTGCAATGCGTGCCCAGACTCGCCACGTCAAGATGTTTCAGACCTATTTTTGGCACCCTATAAATATATCTTGTTATGATTTTCTTAAAGAAGCTAGTCACGACCAAAAACACTCTCTCACACCCTTTTGACATCACTAACAACTAACCTAGATATATGAATCTCTCAACCTAATCTAAACTCATTCACATCCATTTCTTGATTCTCTACTCAACAAAGGACACTTGGAGATTGGATTGAAGTTTGAAGGAAGGAGTTCTCTACATGGGTCTTCTCTATCTCTCTTCTCTTAATTATTTGTTTGTATTAGTCATGAGTACTTAAATATCCTACTAAGGGAACACTTGTGAACTTTAGGCTTTGTAATGAACTCTATCTTTATTAAATCTATCAATTATGTTTCATTCATTGTTTTAATTGCTTCCCTTAATTGGTTTGTCTTTGATTGAAGACTCCTCTATTTGCTAATTGATTGAGGGAATTAATTAAGTAGTTGACTAGGTATACTCTACTTGGTCTTCTTAAGCTCATTTGAATGGAAGGGTCAAACAAGAGTATACTCCTCAACTGAGACCCGGACTTAACAATCTCAATTTTTATCTAATCTCAAATGGGTGGTCAATTCTATACAGTTTTTATAAAGAGGTTGGTCCCTTAATTTGATAGATGTGCTTTCATGGAAAATCCTAAGTGAGTGGTCAATCCTATACACTCTAGGTTAATCATTTATGAAGGATAATCTCAAGTGAGTGGCCAATACTATATACTCTAGGTTGATAATTTATAAGGGATAAATAATCAACACTATACAATCTAGGTTAATTACATAAGATTAATGTACACTTATGAGAGTTCGTGATTTGCCCATTATTCACTTGTTGGATCCATCAATACCTTAATTCTCACTATCATATTTCTTTTTAACATTAGTTGCATGTTAGATTAACTAGTTTAACTGTAGTTTGCATTGTAGTTATCAACTTTCAAAACAACCATATTTACCTTTACATGCATAGTTTTAGTTTAATTCTAGTAAACTAGTTTTAGCCATTTGGTTTCCCTTTCCCTGTGGACGATACTCTTACTTGCCATTGTACTTATTTGTAAACATTTTGAGGCATTTGAGGTTTTTATAAATATTTTTGACAAATCTTTTCTAACGACAAAAACGTTCACATCAAAATGGCGATGCTGCCGAGGAAAGGTGATAATTACGTGGTTAATCCTAGCTTTCTACCTAGTTTCGTAGTTATTTTTAGTTTCTCTTGTTCTTTTTTATTCTTTGGTAGTTTTTGTTTTTCCATTTTCAGGTTCTATGGATTTCTTTAGACAATTTACGAGACCTATGAGTGGACCATATGGATATTTTGACAATCCAGGGCCAAGCTACACACCTTATGAGAATATGTGCAAAACGAATTGGAGTACTAACCAAGACTCTATCTCATCATACCAATCAAAATCCCTGGAAGATGGGACGAGAGAGTTGATGAAGAATAGTCTTCAGGGAAACGAGGAAATTCAAGCTTCTCAACGGAGAACCATGCAAATACTCGAATCCGTACAACAAACATGTGAGTGAATGATCAATAACCATGTGTTACCTAGCTGGCCAAACCAATCAATGGAGTCCGCATTAAAAATATTACCTCAACAACTCAACCAATGAGCATTACGACCAGTTCAAAGTGAACAAACTGGTGGAATCTTCAAATAGCCCAGAGGAAATACATGGTAATGAGAGTTGTTTAGCAGTGAACAACCCCAAGCCAGGGAAGACAAGCAACCGTGTACACGCTCTTGTACAAGCATTTGAGAAGAATGTGGAAACCAATGAAGAACAACATAAGGGTCAAGAGCGAAGCAAGAAATTGGAAGAAAGGTTGTTTTCACTTCAAGAGAAATTGGTGAAAACTTCCCAAGAGAAAGAAGAAATGAGGGAAGATTTTGAAAGAAATATATAGCTCATGCAAAAAGAGTTTGAAGACAAGGAGGCCTTGGGAAAGGTAAAAGTGGAAGAGTTTGGAATGCAAAATAAGAAGCTCACTCTTGAAGTAAATTACTCAAGTCAGAGATTGGTACACTCCGAAAGACGATAAGGGAGATCTCTGACAAGAACAAGAAGTTTGAAGCATATATCGAAACCCTTGAAGCTGAAAATAGTATACCACTACAGGATTTTATTGAGATCAAAGAGGATGCAGCTAATGCAAGCAGAAATTGAAACATGGAACATGGCTTTAGAGATAATGAAGAAGAAGGAACTTGACCACCTGGCGGATCTTATAAGAGCCAAGCAAGAAATTGAGGCAATGATGAAGGAAGCGGTTCGACTTCTAAAAGAAGAGAAGATTGCCAAGAGTTAAGGAAATCCAAGTGCCAATATTAAAAAGACAAATCATAGCATAGCAATGATGAGGAAGGCCCACAAGAAGAGGATGCATCCTCCACCTCCACCTTCAACAAAGACCCACCAACAAGGTATCATTCCTAACCCTATCACTGTGTGCCACCATTGCCATAAGATAGGTCACATTCAACCTCTAGGCCAAAAATATGGAAGGCAGGGCTCTTGAGGGAGTTTTAAACATAAAGAGAGTTGTAGGAATGTTAGGAAGATATGGGTTGAGAAGCCTATGAATAGGAAGAGTCCACCTAGGGTCAAGAAGATTTGGGTAAGGAAAGACTTGGTTAACCAAGTTAGACCCAAAGCCAAGGAAAAAGGGAAGTCAACTCAACCTATTTGGGTTGTGAACAAGAATCAATTTCCAAACTTAGTAAAGCCTCATTTAGTTGACGACACCCCTAGCACAAGTGCATAATGTAGAAAACTTATTTCGTGCATTTTATTTTTAGTTAGTTTGTTAAGTTTGTTTCTTTTTAATAAAGACGTGGTATTGCAAACATAGGCTTGGCAACTGCATACATTGAGAAAATTTTAGCTTGCCTGAACTTTCTGATATGTGTTCTAGTGTGGCAGATAATCCAAAGTATCTGGAGGAAGTGAATTTTCACAACTTGTGTATCAATGTGAGGCTCATTATCTCTTGGTAGGAAACAATTACAACATGCACGTCTTGGAGGGACAAGCAGGCCAAGAGTGCTCATAAAAAGAGCGAGAGTCATATTTTCATAGGAGAAGTTTGCAAGGAGGCAATCACCATAGGTTTTGAATTTTTAAATTCATTTTAAAATTCTAAACCTTTCTTGCTTTTGGTTTACTTTCTTTCGTTGAATAATTTTTGTGATATGGGGTAGTTTGTGTGGATTGATATTTTGATGATATATTTTTGTGGACATATTGATCATATACTTGAATTTTTGCATTGATTGATTTATTCATTCTTGATTAGATGAGCCGAAGGCTCTTTTGAATACATATGTGAGTGTGCAGGTTAATTTTCGAGTATGTAGCCCCGTTTGGTTTGGATGTGGTTTTGATTGCTCACATTTTGTACAAGTCTTTGCACACGTATAGTGATATTCGGTTTGGGGGTCATCATGCAACCATTCCGTTAATTTTGATGAATTAAAATGCTTAATAGAGGTTGAACATGATTTAGGTGCTTGTGCTTATTGTCATATTGCATTGTTTGCCTTATGTTATATTGAGCCTAGTTTTGTGTCTTTTTATTTTTGTTGGGCATTGATTGCTTGTGATTAGTGTCTATGTTTGTTGTGTTGTGTCTATTTAGGTGCGTGTCACTAGGCTGGGCTCTCTTGTCTTCAACATTGAGGACAATATGGGTTTTGGTTTTGGGGTGTGGATGCCTTGTTGAGTCGTCTTTTTATTTTTGAGTCAGTTTTTGTTATCTTTTTGGTCTAACTTTTTCAAAATTGTCACATTGGCCAAAATTTCGAGCTTTAAATAGCTTGGATGTGATGCTTTGAGTGTGTGCTCTTGGCGAGCGTGTGTATGCATGTTGAGCTTGTGTAGCATCTAGTTGTTAGTATATGGGTCTCACTTGCACGTCATGGGCTAGTCCTATCCTTTTTGTGCTTAAGTTGAGGGGACTAGGTGCTCTTGCACCTTGTTTTAATAGTAGAGACTACCGGAGAGTTCACAAACACAAGCCTATTAAAAAGCGCATTGAGTGTTAAATTGTTCTATTCTTAAAACACTGTTCTCATCATATGCATCACATGCCATAGGACATACATTTCATACATATAGTGGATTGCTTGATGGATGCATTCATTCCCTTGATAGACTTATCGTGGAAATGATCTTAGGCAATGTGTGTGCACTAACTACTGAAAATGTACAAACACATTCCTGAATCCCTTATGTGTGCTCCAAAGCCAAATTTAAGGCCAAACACTTGCCTTTCATTTGGAATCACAACAAAACATATAGCCATAAGCCAAACACAGAACACAAACCAACCCTTTAAATTGCTTATCATGTGGGTTATGTGTGTTTGTAGGGTGGTTGAAAGGTGTAAGCTCTTATATGAAATAGAATGTAATTAGGCAATGATGTAAATGTTCAAGCATGGGCTCAAAATTGTAAAAGTGCCAGAAATTGCACTTAGAGCCGAATTGTCAAATGTTATTGTGCAAAAAGAAAAGAAAGAAAATAAAAAGGAAAAAGGGAAAAAAAGAAAAAGAAAAATATATCAATGCAAAAGGCAAAGCAAGAGCCTTGTAATGAAATGTAAAGTACTCAAAACTGAGTACAATTATTTTAGCACAAATGTGTATGAAAGTAAATGTCTAGACGCTAGTATGTAAATTGTTGTAAGTAGAGCTTGGTATGGGGTGTGTGTGAGTTTGTATGAGTAATTGCATGATTGGTGATCTTTGAATTCTGATTCTTCCTATTTTCTTTGTTTCACCAAATTAAACCCCATGGCCTCATTACAACCAAATGGAAAATCCTTTTTGATCCATGATGAGTCTTGATTGGGAATGTTTGCTGAAGCTTGATCTTCCACATTCATTGCATAGTGAATCCTTCTTAGGCTAGTTCACAATCATTATTAGTCTTTCAATTTATATGTATGTAATGCATTAGATTTTTATACACAAATTCCATCTTTGCATACCTTGTTTGAGTGTGAACTTAGGACTTTGAACGGAAAGAAAAGAGAGACTCCACGAGAGGCTAGAGTCGAAGCGAATTATGCTCCAGGTGTGAGAGTGAGTAGTTCTTGATACGAGAGCACTTTTAGATGTGGGATTCGTGATTGTGCGAGTTTCCCTTCACTACCTTCGAGTTGCTTTAGAACATATTGCATATGTCTACTTCTCTCTATCACACATCTTTGCATCTCATCACTGGTTGGACATGTGGCTAGTTGAAATATTTGTCTTGAGTCTAAGAACTTTTAGATCGAGTCATTTTTATTGTTATTGTGGTTTTGTTTATTTTGTATATTTTGTCTTAAGTTTGCTTGAGGACAAGTAAAGATTTGGTTTGGGGGTGAGCCAAAATTGTTATATATTTTGGCCCTCATTCCTTGTCCTTAGTCTTGTTTTCGAGCATGTTTTAGTGTCTTATGGGCTCTTTTATTGTGTTTTGCATGCAATAGGTGTAATCCCGATATTAGAGAAGAAAGTGGAGAATTCGGGCAAAATACCAGCCAAAAGAGGCAAGAAAGGAAGATTTCAGTGCACTAGTTGTTAGGATTATGCTCAATAGCAAGAGTGTAATATTGTAATTGACAATTTTTTCATGTTAATAAAGCGTTTTCTGATTCTTACAAATACTTATAGCATTTATTATTATAATTGTCAAGGTAAATAATCATAAGGTCAAAAGACTATGAGATATGAAGAATTGTTCATACATCCGGATATGTGTGAGGTAGACACAATTCTTTAGTTAGTCTTGAATAACGTTCGCAACTTAAGTTAAAGGTTGGGCACCTCTATCTTGATAAAGTTGTAGAATTCTTTTACTAGCATTTGAGTGGGATCAAATGAGTTATGATGAGTCTAAAATCATCGAAAGGTTTTCGAGTAAAAGAATCTAGTGCACTAGGTGCATTGAACAAGATCACAATGAAATACTTTATCTAGAACCGTCACTAGATATAAGTCTTTTCATTATTAGGACAATCGAAGAGTCGATCTTAATCCTGAGATAAATGATGGACTTATGGTTGCAAGTGTTATCATTTGAGCTATCAATGAGTACGATTATATAGCATAGTCTATCCTCGATAGTTTGGTGGTATTCATTTGTTAATCGATAGAGGACTTCATTTATAGATATGGACATCGTGGCTCCATTTATTAAATGAGAGTATAATATCATCATATGGATGTTTTGAGGTATTGAATATTAAATCTCAACGTTGAGTTTTCAATAATGATTATTGAAGACATGGCTTCTGGACAAGTCAAAATATCAAAGTTCAAAATGTGGTCATATGAGGAAATATGGTAACTTGGAGAGCTATAGGCGGTCTATGAGCTCTTGGCGATTACTGATATTATTCACGAGGATACATCATCTCCTATAAGATTGTCTAGGGTATGAATGAGAAACATCTCCTTATTATATCTTTATTTAAGAGTTCAATTTTAGCTCTTTAGTGGAATGAGTTAAAATTAATAGATCGGACCTAAGTGAATCATTTGTTGATTGTGATTAGGTTATGTCTATTGAAGCTTAAATTTAGATAGCCCGCCAAGATCCACAATCCACACGTACTTGCATGGATCACTTGATATATTCTACCGGACCAATTTATGGGTCCATCTAGAATTGCATTTAATATATTAAGAATATAATATGTCTATTATTTATTTAATGGGCTGCTCTATTACATTAATATATTAAAAGGAGACATGTGGGCTTGTTTCTTTTAGTAAGAATAAGTCTGGTTCACATGTAGGCTTTTATTTAAAGTCTAATGGATTAAATAAAATAAGAAAAATAATATTAGGCCCATATATATATGGTGTGGGCGGCAAGGCTAATAAAATAGCCCAAGATATTATTTTATTTTATTATTTTGATTAAATGAAAATTAATTAATTATTTAATTAATTAATAGTTTAAATCAAAATCTTTTCCTGATCAGCAAAATAAAATACTATGTGTTGGATTAGTGTTAGAATTTTTTAAGTGATAGGAGTCCTAATGTGGTAAGGATTAAGTCCACATACACTCCATACCACACAAAGAATTCGGCCACCCTAGTCCTATAAGGGTTAGGATTCTTAAATTGATAGGAATTAGGGAAAAGCACAATTCCTTTTCAAGTAAGGAAATTGGCCAATCCTAGATTTCCTACACAAAGAATTCGGCCAACCCTATTTTGAGAAGGAGAAATTTCGGTCACCTTATAAATATAAGGTGATAAATTTCGGCCACTAAGAAGCTTGAGTGAGAGAGATTTTTGTTTGCTTTGAAAAATAAAAATCTTACTCAATACACATAGAATTTCGGCCAAGAGAGAAAAAGAAAAATAAGTTCTCATTCGATAGTGCATTTGCAAGCCTTTAACATCAAAAGGTTTTGTGCACACTTACGATTTAGGGTTATGCGAGTTCCAATCATATCGATTCTGAATTCAAAAGTGACCGGAACTATTTTTCTAAGCTCTTGGTGTTTTGGGATTGAAGATCAGGATCAGAAGTTCCATACATCCATTCTCAGGTAAGCAATTCATAGAAAAAAGGGAGACCACGCTCCTAGGAGATTCACGTACGTGCTAGGATTGAAGATCTTGCGGATTACCATCGACGTAAGTCAATCGGATCACGCGACAAGAAGTATTTAACTCTAACCGTATTTTTGTGTTTAATTAATTAAAGGGTTAAGGTTCAAATCTTTAGAAAAATTTTAAACTATAAGAAAATCTACTTTTTCGCCTTCCGCTGCGGTTTTAGTTAATTTTTCCCTACACTGGTAGATGCGTAGGTCCCTACCCGCGCACTACCTGCGCAGTCTAAGCATCAGATCTTTGCTGGTCCATACCAGCATATCAACCCATGAACCAGAGATCAAAAATCCTCCAAAAAGATCAAATTGCCCAGATCCCGTGTACTGCACGGGTCCCTACCCACGCAATTACTAGCGAACCAAAGATTGTTACTGCGCGGGTTCCATACCCGCGCATTGCATGCCCAGACTCGACACGTCAGCACGTTTTAGACATATTTTTGGCACCTATAAATATAACTTGTTCAGATTTTCTTAATGGAGTTAGTCACAACCAAAAATACTCTCTCACACCCTTTTGACATCACTAACAACTAACGTAGATCTAGGTATCTCTCTATCTAATCTAAATCCATTCACATCCATTTCTTGATTCTCTACTCAACAAAGGACACTTGGAGATTGGATTGAAGCTTGAAGGAAGAAGTTCTCTACATGGGTCTTCTCTATCTCTTTTCTCCTAATTATTTGTATGTATTTGTCATGAGTAGTTAAATATCCCACTAAGGGATTGGTGTGAAACACTTGTGAACTTTGGGCTTTGTAATGGACTCTGTCTTTATTAAATATATCAATTATGTTTCATTCATTTGTTTAATGGCTTCCCTTAATTGGTTTGTCTTTAATTGTACACTCCTCTCTTTGCTAATTGAATGAGGGAATTAATTGAGTAGTTGACTAGGTATACACTCTACTTGGTCTTCTTAAGCTCATTTGAATGGAAAGGTCAAACAAGAGTACACTCCTCAAGTGAGACTCGGACTTAACAATCTCAATTTTTATCTAATCTCAAATGGGTGGTCAATTCTATACACTCTTTATAAAGAGGTTGGTCCCTTAATTTGATAGATGTGCATTCATGGAAAATCCTAAGTGAGTGGTCAATCCTATACACTCTAGGTTGATCATTTATGAAGGATAATCTCAAGTGAGTGGCCAATACTATACACTCTATTTTGGTCATTTATGAGGGATAAATAATCAACACTATACACTCTATGTTGACTACATAACACTCATGTGCACTCATGAGAGTTCATGATTTGCCCATTATTCACTTGTTGGATCCATCAATACCTTAGTTCTCACTATCATATTTCTTTTTAACATTAGTTGCATGTTAGATTAACTAATTTAACCGTAGTTTGCATTGTAGTTATTAACTTTCAAAACAACCATCTTTACCTTTACATGCATAGTTTTAGGTTAATTCTAGTAAACTAGTTTTAGCAATTTGGTTTCCCTTTCCCTGTGGACGATACCCTTACTTGCCATTGTACTTGTTTTGTAAATATTTTGAGGCATTTGAGGTTCTTATAAATATTTTTGACGGATCTTTTCTAATGATACAAAAGTTCACATCAACAAGCAAGCCAAGAGTGCTCAAGAAAAGAGCAAGAGCCTTATCTTCATAAAGGGGGTTCTTACTTTGTGTTTCATTGAATAATTAGTTGATATTTGTGGATTTGGGACAGTTGGTATGGATGGATAATTTCATTGATGAGCATTATTTTGTGGATATCTTGATTACATTTTTGATGTGGATATAATGGATTATTTTACGAATGTTGAATGATTTATTTGATTTTGGACTTAATTGATTTATTATTTTGATGAAGGACGTGCCAAATGCTCTTGAGAATGTTTGCATGATAGTGTACATGACTTACTTGTCATATATAGCCCAACTGAGTTTGGGAGTTTTTGATTGCTCATGTTTTTGTACAGGTCTTATGCTTTGATATAGTTTGATTCGGTTTGGGGGTTGTCGCGCCCATATTCCTTCAATTTTGGGTGAATGCTTGATGTTAAGAATCTATGTGCTCTGTGCTTAATTGCAATATTGCATTGTTTTGCCTTAATACTTTGAGCCTTAGTTTGAGTCATTTTTGGTGTGTGGGCATTGATTGTGTTTGATTAGTGCCTAGGTTTGTTTGTTTAGTGTCTAGTTAGGTGCGCGCCTCTAGGCCCAGCTCTCGTCTCCAACATTGGGGACAATGTTGAGTTTTGGTTTGGGGGTGTAGACGTCTTTATTGAGTCGTCTTTTCAAAATTTTCAAAATTAGTCTCATGGCCAAAAATTTCGAGCTTGAAATAGCTTGGGTGTGATGCGTTGAGGTTGTGCTTGTGGCGAGTTTATTTATGCTTGATGTGCTTAATTTAGTAACTTTTTATCACTCTAGGGTCTCACTTGCACTTCATGGGCTAGTCCCATCCTTTTAGTGTTCAAGTTAAGGGGACTCGGTGCTCAAGCACCTTGTTCTAATATTGGAGACTACCTAGAGAGTTCACAAACACAAACCTTTAAAAAGCGCATTGTGAGTGTTACCAATTGCAAATCTTAAACACTTTTCTCCTCGCGCACATCATTTGCCATAGGACATTGCATTATACTTTGTGGATTGCTTGACAGAGGCTTTCATTCCCTTGATATATGGACTTGTTGACATGATTTTAGGCAATGTATGTGCAATTAACCACCTATATAGCCTAAACACATTTCCATATCCCTGTTGTGTGCTCCAAAGCCAAATTTGAGGCCAAACACTTACCTTTCATTTGGAACCACATTATAACCATATAGCCATAAGCTTAAACACATGCCTACCCTTGTTGCCAATCTTATTAGGATGTGTAGGTGTGGTGGTTGAAAGGTGAAATGCTCCAATATATTAAATAGTGTGTACTTAGGCAATATTTGTAAGTGTGCAAAGCAATGACTTGCAAATGTAAAAGTGCTAAAAATGTGCCCTTAAGGCCTTAAATTATCAAATGTAAAGTGTGTAAAAAGAAAAGTGCAAAGAAAGAAGAAGAAAAAAAAGAAAGAAAGTAAGCACAAAAAAGCCTTGAAAGGTTTAATGTAAAGTACTCAACAAAAGTAGAGTACACAATGTATTGAAAGTGAAGCCTAGACGCTAGTGTTCATAAATGGGAAGCTAGTAGAGCTAAAGTAAGGGGTGTGTAATGTATTGAGTCTTAGAATGGTTGGTGACTTTTGAATTCCATTTTCCTATTCTTGTTTCACCTCATTTCTCCCCATGGCCCCATTACAACCAAAGGAAAAACCTAATTGATCTATGAAAAAATCTAGATTGGGAATGTTTGTTGAAGCATGATTTTCCATGTCCATGGCATTTGAGTCTTTCCTAGGCTAGTTCATAAAGAAATTAGCGGTCTTTCATTAATGTATATACAATGCATTAGATTCCTATGCGTAAACTCTATCTTTGCATACCTTGCATAAGTGTGAACTTAGAACTCCGAGCGAAAAGAATAGAGAGACTCCACGTGAGGCTTAGAGTTGAAGCGAATTACGCTCGAGGTGTGAGAGTGAGTAGTCCTCAATATAAGGGCGCTTTTAGGTGTGGAATTCGTGATTGTGTGAGTTTCCCTTGAGTGCCTTTGAGTTTCCTTAGAACGTTTTGCATGTGTCTACTCGTCTCTATCACACTGTATTGTATCTCACTACTAGTTGAAAATACAGCATTTTGTTTGGTCGTTTGTCTCTGAGAAATGTTTAGATAGAGTCATGTTTGTTTTGTCTTATGTCTTTGTTTGTCTAGAGTTTGCTCGAGGACGAGCAAATGGTTTGTTTGGGGGTGTTTGATCGTGCCAAAATTGTATTTTGGCCCTCATTTCCATGTCGTTTGTCTCATTTTCGTGTGTATTTCTGTGTCTAATAGACTCTTTTCTAGGATTGCAGGCATTCAATGTAATTCAGGTGTTGGAGACGGAAAATGGAATTTCAGGCAAGAAACGAGTCAAGAGATCAAGGGAGATGCGCACAAGGCTCAAAAAAAACCAAAGCAAACTTCACGGGTTTTGCACGGGTCACCTTACCTGCGCATTTCCAAGGGTTTAAGGTAGTGCGCTGGTCCTAACCAGCACTCTTTACCCGCGGACCTAGGATGAAGATTTTCAAGATTTCCTAGATTGTGAGTATTGCGCAGGTCCCTGCCAACGCAGTTGACCCGCGGGCCAAAGACCAGCAATTTCCAGAATGCCCAGTGCGCGAGTCCATACCCACGCACTACCCGCGCAATCAACCGCACACCTGTAGCATGGAAGGGTTTATTTGAGTAATTAACTTGGTATACACCCTACTTGGTTTTCTAAAGACTCTATTGAATGGAAGGGTTGATCATGAGTACGCCCATCAAGTGAAACCCGGTCTTAATAATCTCAATTTTTACCTAATCTCAAGTGGGTGGCCAATACTATACACCCTAGGTTGGTCACTTATGAGAGGTTAAGAATCAACACTATACACCCTAGGTTGATTACATTATAAAGAGACTAAACCTATACTTGATAGATGTGCATTCATGAAAAATCTCAAATGTGTGGTCAATACTATACACCCTAGGTTGGTCACTCATGAGGGATATACAACCAATACTATACACCCTAGGTTTGTTGCAATAGATTTATGAACATTCATGAGAGTGATTTACGTGCCCATTATTTTCTTGCTGGATCCATTGATTCCTTAGTTCTCACTATCATATTTTACACAACCATTTCTTGCTAACTTAGTTGTATTTAGCTTAACTTGGCTTCATTAGTTAAATTGTGAGTTTAACTTTAGATAACTAATTCTTTCCAAACCAATAATTTAATTTTGCTTTTATCACATTTTACTTTTATCGCGTAACTAGTATTAGAGCATTCAATTTAATTATTGCTATTCATCGATCCCTGTGGACGATTCCCGACTTGCCATTTTACTTGTTTTTATACATTTTGAGGCATTGTTGAGGTTTTATAAATTTTGTTTTGACAAGCATTTTCCATACAAAAACTGCACTTGTCACTAAACAAAAACTATAAAAATAACCCCAAATGTTTGAAAAATTATAAATCTACCCAACCCATAATCAGCCCGAAAAATATGCATCAGACAATATAGTAATGATAATGAAGTTAAGAAAAAAATAAAATGCGGATCTAGAAAGATCCTTCCAGATCTCTTAAAACAAAATTAAAAATATTAAAAATTAAAATCCATCTCCTCTACCATCAATCCATCACCCATCTCCTGCTCATCATCAACAATCACCAGGATCCCAGTTTTTAACCAATATAGAAAATTTCCTCCCTTTAACTTCATTAAACATCATCAACACCTAGAAAATCTTCATCAAACACCAAAAGAACACATTTTTTACATAAAGAAAAAACTCATGGAAGAGCAGATCGGCTCCTCGCGTGGAAGAGCAGATCAATCTGCACGAGGAAGAAGCCGATCGATTTGCTCCTCGTGCAGAGGAGCAATCAGGGTTCTTCTACGATGGCCGAAGTCTCATTGTAGACCATCTATGATAGAGTTCGGTTGCGTTGATGACTAGGTTTAGGTGAATTAAGATGGTTGGTTGAAGTTTACTGATCGGATGGAATTTGTTGAATGAGTTTGGGAGAGAAAATAGATGAAGTGCTGATTTGATTGAGTTTTTTACTGCCTTAAAATGTCTACAAATGTCTATTTGAAATTTTTAGAATTGTTTGGTTGGGTTTTTGAGATTGTCTATTTTAAATTAAGTAGAGGTAGAGTTTAGTAGAGTTTAAACCTCTACTAGACAAAAGCTTATGGTGAGGTGCTTCTTCAAACAAACATTTTTTTTTAAGAAAGTCTACCAACCAAACAATTATAATCTATTTTTCAAAAACTATATTTCTAATAGATCTACTACAAATAGATCTTTTATTAATAGAGTTTTTTCAAAAGCCTAACCAAACAAGCTCGAACATGAATTTACAAAAAAATGAAGAAGAATTGAAAGTTGAATTTTTTTTTTCAAATTTTTAAGTTGATTGCAGCTCCCATTGTTCAGAATTGTTTGACTTTTTTTGGAATTGATGTAATGATTTATTTGGGAGTATTGTGTGGATTGGGGTGACTTTCTAGTTTTGTTAAGTTTTATGGTTAATGTCTAATTATTATTTGGCTACAAATATAATTATATAAATTTTATCGGAGGCATTTTTGTCTTTTCATTCTATCCATCCAGTCAACTGTTAGAAGTAACATTAGTCAACGTTTTATAGGGAGGTTTGTGCAATTAAAAGAAAAGTTCAATATATGTGCAATATCATCTAAACTCAAGGGTGTTTGTGTATTTATATATACATATATATATATATATATATATATATATATTTATATATACATACAGTAGAGCCCTCGTGAATTAAACTTCTATAAATTAATATCCTCTCTAAACTAATAAAAAATAACTCCCGTAAATTAATCTTCTATAAATTAATATCCTCCCTAAACTAATAAAAAATCTCTGTCTCAATTCGGCCCAGTGTAAAAAATTAATAAACCCCTCTATCGTAATAATTAATAATTGTTTTTTGAAACCCAGTGTAAAATTTCAGTCTCAACTGTCGCATAAATTAATAATTTCATAAAAGTACAAAATATTTTACATAATAATCAAGAACTAGAAAAGTACTCCAAGATGCTAGTTTGCACAAGTCCACAATATTTGATATTTTTGATTTCATCATCCATCTTTTGAAATAGAAAAGTGAGAATTTTTGTGAGCCGTTAGGAATATAATTTTTAGATATATCTTGAGATGAATTTTGAGTTATATCTTGAGATCTCTCTTGTAACATACAACCAAAGAATAAGCCTCACTATTTATAGGCCGAATATCATTGGTCTCTAAGTAATCACGTTCCCAAAAGGAATTGAAAACTTTCTTAATAAATCTTTCCTAAACAAGGAATCCTGGAAAAAAAAAAAAGCTTTCCTTAAAGAAGAAAATCAACTAAACAAGGTTCCGAAAAGGAATTTTTCCTAAACAAGAAAACCGACTTCAACATATTTTCTAAGACAAAATAACACTTTATAATGTAAAACCCTTCAAATTAATAACCCATTTAAATCAATACTCAAGGACTGGTCCCAAGGATATTAATTTAGAGGGGTTCTACTGTGTATATATATATATATATGTATATATATAATTTCAAGTCAGTATGCATTGATTTAACTTTATCAGTGCATTGGATGTGGACCATTAGATTTACATACTTTGACTCAAAGTGTATGCACTTATCAAAACTTCTCCATAATCAGTGGTCCATATGCAACGCACTGATATAAGTTATATCAGTGCCCACTAAGGAGAAAACGACTATATATATATATATAAAGTTGATCCATCCAACAAAATTTAAAAAAAATATATTTGAGTTTTTCAGTTTTATCTGTTTTTTTTTTTAAAAACATTTATCAGTTTATCTTATTTACAAAAAAAATATTTTTTTAATCTCCTTAAAAATTAATCTTGATATGTTTTTACGTTTAAAGACAAAAATACCCATAGAAGCGTTAAGTTGGATTAACGGTTGACTAACAGAAGGACCAAATTGATGTAATTCTAAAAAGTAAGGGACCAAAGGTCCTAATATAGTAAAGACGTTTCAAAAGTTGATATTTCACTAAAACGTAGGGACTAAGGTGATAATACCCTATAAATTATAAGATAATACGGTAAATGACACGTTAAGTAGAAATTATTTGACATTTGAATTGATTTATGAATTGTTTAGCAGATATAACTCATATAAGAATGGATGGGCTGCATCGAAACATGAAGTCGGCAAAGTGTCGTCTCTCTCCCTGAACCTGTTATCAACAAAACAAACGGTAAAAAAGATGATCTCGCTGTCAACAACATGTCCTACTAGTGCCAATTATTCATCAAATATCGTCTCTCTCTTGTCTCTATTTCCCACTCATCGCTTCACCAACACTCACTCACTCACTAACCTACGCTTCAGCACCTGTTGGACATGTAACACCTCCAAAATGTCCTCCGATTCTCTTCCTCCTCTCCCTCAGAACCGCATCGTCGTGCGTTTCTCTCTCACTAACCATACACTTCATATACTAGTGGCTTTTTTTTTAATTGTTATATGTTTTTAAACAGATAGGTTGTGGTGGTGTGGGATTGGATTTCTTAGCGACAGTGGCTTCTTATCCCAACCCTGACGACAAAATCAGAAGCACAAGCTTGAAGGTACTTTCCCAAACTCCTGCCTCTCTTGTATCTACTCAATTCCATTTTTTTTTACTAACAATTAACTTTGTTTACTTCACACTTCAGTTTTCATGTTTCTAAGTATATCGAATTGGGCGGTTTGACCTGTTTCGTCACATTTTAGCCGCATTTACATTTTACCCATCTCGCATTGTTATTTGGAAGAATTGAAAAATGGTGAAATTATTGTTTTGCTTTGAAATTTATGATCATAATGTAGTCAATTGGTTTCTTTAGGTTCAAGGAGGTGGAAATGCAGGGAATGCACTAACTTGTGCAGCTCGTTTGGGCTTAAATCCAAGGATAATTTCCAAGGTTCTTATTTATGTAGTTTGGAACAGAATTCACTATGTACAAGAGTTCAAACCCATCTCAGTTGTTTAACATTTTACACTTATCTCTGCAATATATTGTTATATCACCAGATTGCTAATGACCCGCAAGGCAAGGGTATCTTGGAGGAATTTGAAGCCGATGGTGTCGATACTTCTTTTCTTACGGTAAGCCTCAGATTGTATACTTTTTAATATCTTGACGAAGCATAATTTTATAGGATTACAAGTTCGTTTGTTGATTACTTGGATAGAAATAACTACTTTAAATGCCAACTGAAATAAAATGAACATGGCCTTGGGTAAATTGTAGTAGACATATCATTGCTTGATGAACTGGTGGAGCAAATCTATTTTGTCTCTCCTGTTAAAGTTATTTCCAAATATTCCAATTTGTATGCACCACTTATCCATGGTTGAATCTCACATATATTTATATATAATTAAGTACAGTATAATGATATATGAATAAAATTGTCTTATTTCAATGCTTTAAATTTCATTTAATGCTTCACATTTTGGCCTTTTTGATTTTGTACATACATCTATACTTTGTCACTTGCTGTGCAGTCTTGCATTCTTACGTTATTCTTTTTCCTTTTTTTTTTTTCTTATGGCAGGTTTCCAAGGAGGGTAATTCACCATTTACCTACATAATCGTCGATAACCAAACGTAAGGAACTTTTCCCAGTTGAGCAAAAGTCCCGACTAGGCGCCGAGTAGTCCCTAGTCGGCGGCCTGCTGGCCCGATTTCCATGAAATCGTCGTGACTAGGCGGCAAACCGCCTAGTCGGCCCTAGTTGGTCAAAGTCGGCGACTAGTCGCCCGTTGACCGATTAGGCTGACTTTTTTATAACAAAAAAAATTTTAAACCCCTAAAATGACATCGTTTTGGGGGTTTCATTTAAAAAAAATAAAAAAAATTTGTCGATGAAACAGCCTTCCATTTGATATTCTCCATAGTCAATATTGAGTTTTTTGGAATTTGATTTTCAATTTGAGGTTCAATATATGAAAATGTATGAAATAATATGAACATTTACTCAATTACAACACAAAATATATTAAAAAAACAAAAAAAACAAAAATCCGGTCTGCGCCGGCCAACTGGTCCTCGACTAAGCTGGCTAGGCGCTAGTCGGGTGGGGCCCCTGCCTAGCGCCTAACTCTTTCTCCTTCTCTCTCTCTTGACAACACATTCAAACACTTGCACAGAGTCAGAGATAGTGAGTGGGTTGACTGTGCAGACAATGCGACAAATACCTTCATCCAAAATTTGAAATGGCATCTTGGTCCAAATTATTGAGAACTAAATCAAGAGAAAGTTTTATAACCTTGTCAACTTTTGTTCATTACGTGGCCCTTGAGAATTTACTCGTAAATTGGAGTCGTGGCTTAGCATTTTTAGTTCAACAAGTACCAAGGCTCTCCTTTAGAAGTAAAACTGTAGGAGGAGTTGATGTAGCTATTTGTATAAGTAGTAGAATCTTATACAGATCTATAACTGTCTAGATGTCTAAATGTTTTTATACATGAGAAGATAAGGAGGGAATATGGGACTGAACGATTAAAAAGCTAGAGTCTTTCTATGTTGCTTTTTAAAGCAATTGCATCCAGTGCCACTGATCCATTGTGTGCTAAGGACTGTTAGTTGTTTTTGTCAGTTGCATCATTAACTTAATAAAAATTTCAGGAAAACTCGTACTTGTATTCACACCCCTGGATATCCTCCCATGATACCAGATGATATTTCGCAATGGAATCTATTATCAATATTGGATGGAGCAAGACTTGCCTATTTTGATGGAAGGTTAACAGAAACTGCTTTAATCCTTGCCCAAGAGGTAATTGTTATCATATTAACAATATGCCGTTTTAGATATTTACTTGTAATCAATCATACTGCTTTATGTAGTAAATAAAGATTAAGGGTGATCAGAGTGTTGGTCGGATATGAATGAAACAAGAGCATGATGATTTTTTCCTTGATGAAAATATAATTCTTACTTCTTCCTTTTGGTATGGAACAATTATCAACTAAAGGCCGCTTAGTTTCCCATTTAACCATAGTAATCTTGATGAGGTTATGAATACGGATTTTACAGGAAATCCATTTCGATTTCCTTAAATTCGGTAATAGGCATCGGTGATGCTTAGAGGCTGGGTTACCAAGCACAATTGCTTCTTTTAGTTCTGAAAGCCGTCACCTAATGCAAAAAGTTCTTGAATTTTAGGACTATAATTCTCTCATACTTACTGGGACCATGCTCGGGCAGGTTCAGCATTTGTATGATCTTCTGCATCCAATAATATTTAGGGGAAATAAACTAAAACAGTCTATTAATAAGCTGCAGTTAATATTTTACCCTGAATAAGTTACAGTAATTTTTTATTTTTAGAAGTCCTTTGTGTGGCTGTTACTTTGAATCCTACTGTTATGTTATAAGTTTCTACATCATTTGTTTCACTCTGCTTGCCCCCTGTTTTTGTTGTAATTAGTATACTATCTGATTTTTGTGTTTCTTAGGTGCTATGACTAGCCCCTATGATGAAGTAATGTTCTACTTCTCTTAGCGATCCGAGTGTTTTAGAATGATAAATGATTGCAGGACTAATACATTTTAGAAGTACCTTTTGCTGATTGTAACAAAAATTTCTTCTTGCTTTACATTATACAGAAAAAGATTGATATCAACTAATAGGAATTAAACAGCATTTATTGAATTCTTCCAGCACAGGCTGCTTGCAAGAAAATACCTATTTTAATTGATGCAGAAAGGAAAAGGGAACGTTTGGATGATCTTCTCCAATTGGCAGATTATGCTGTATGCTCAGCAAAATTTCCTCAGGCAAGTCTATTTTTGATTACCTACTATTGATGGTTGATTTTGTTCACAGGATAGTATTAGAAACGTTGATAACCTAAGAATCAACCCTATAAGGTAGGTTGAGTTGTAAAAGTTCTTTGGTTCCAAGTTCCAACCATTCGGTTGTTGGTTCAAATCCCCTTAAGGCCACTACATGGGTTGTATAATATCCCACAGATTTCCTAACTACCAATGTTACAGGTACCAGTAGTAGTCCCCAGTTCAGAAATCAATGGACAAAGATACGTAGGGGGATTTCGGGATGTAAAAAATAATAAATAATAATCTGAAAATCAGCTTAGTTATCATGATATTTGAAAATATACAGTCTTGATCATCTCCCACTTACCCCTTTTCTCTTCCAATTTAAGAAGTCATAATCTGAAAATCAGCTTAGTTTTGAAAATATACAGTCTTGATCATCCCTCTCCTACCCCTTTTCTCTTCCATTTTAAGCAAACTTGTGACGTAATTATCTGTTTACCCATCCTTTTCCTTTTCAATTCCAATTACCGTCTAGATAAAGGAGGCTATCCCTTTCTCTTTACTGAATCCTTCCAATCTCTTGTTATGGCATTGAATCTATAACACATAATTATTCAACATTGCTGCTTAATTTTGCTTTTGGAACTAATTTATGTGGGAAATATTGTGAAATTTTTGTCACAGGCATGGACAGAGGCACCATCTATTGCCAGTGCACTTGTTTCCATGCTTTTGCGGTTGCCAAATATGAAGTTTGTGATTGTGACCTTGGGTGAAGATGGTTGCATAATGCTTGAGAGAAGTGAAAATGGTGAGTATTCAATTGCCCAGTTTTTGCTGTTGATAAGGAAGATCATGTGCCTGTGTATTGTTGGAGAGTGTAGTTTGGTTAGTGTACATTTTTTGCTTAGAAGATATACAGGTTTTTATTGCTATTGCTTTTGGCAGAGGGTCTTGAGTCAGAAGAAAATGATGTTGATAGCTTGTTGGAATTACTGAAACAGAGAAAGGATGATAGTGTACCCTTCCCAGCTTGTGTATCATCGGTAATATGCTTCTAAAAAACTCGAATACCGGATATTTGTTTAATTGTTATGTTCTTAGTGTTTGTATGCTTGATCCACAACCTGCAGCAAATGTGAACTACAGTTGCTTCTCGACATAAAACTTCAACCATTTAATTTCTATTTTCTTCTTAACTATCAGACTAGGAAAAGGCTAAGTTTGATGTATGATTGAGCTTGCTCATTCTTGTTCTTGTTAGGCACATATAAGTACATATTTGTGGCCTGCCATATAGGATGAAGGAATTCATCTGCCCTTTATTGCACACCTCATATGATACCTCTAACCAAACACCATAGCTTAGCTATTGATTCTATGCGTGTACTGTGATTTTGACATGGAGAAAGTACCTGAAATGTATTGTTCTAATATATAAATTTGTTCTAAATGATTGTAAAAGGAAGGCTAGTTTGATTCTCAAAATAAGATCAACACAGAAGCCAGGGGTTTGAATTAGCTCATTTTGATACAGAGAATGGCTATCGTGAATTATTGCTGGAACTATCTTTGAATAATTTTTATTTTCTTCATCTTCGACATTTATAAATGGTGCATCATAAGGAATTTGTTGTCTTAAGTTTATATATGAAATGTGGTTATATGATTACCCAGATATATTATGATACGGACGGAATATAGTTTGTTTATCTTTCATGCAGGTTTTTATTTTATTTTATTTTATTATTATTCTGACACTAGAAAAAATGGCTAGTGTTTACATTTGTGATTGTTCTTCTTTTCATTTTAATCCTTCCAGTTAGTAACAAAATTGGGAACGAATGGGATAGGCACTGTAAGTGGCAGGTTATTTGTTGGGACAGCTGTGAAGATACCACCATCAGAACTTATTGATACCACTGGTGCTGGAGATGCATTTATTGGAGCAGTTCTTTATGGTAATTATTTAGCCGATACATGTAAACTAACGATTACTTGGGTTTTTTTATATTATTTTTTTTAACGATTATTGTTCCACATTTGAGCTAAATCTAGTATTATTGTAATTATTTTCCATAAACCGTCAAACCAAACCGATTTTTATTGGTTTGTTTTTATCTTATAATTGGTTTGGTTTTGGTTGTAAAAAATTAATCTTATTAAATAATGGTTTGGTTTGGGTATATAGTCAAAACCAACCCATGCCCACCCCTACATGTAACCATGTCACGGATGCTTTGATGCCTGTTTTTCCATGTGTTTTCGTGTCCTCGGACTTTCCTGATCTTCTTGAACTTTATTTGATATTGTATTGTTAAATATCAAGTAGCATACCGCCCTTTTCATCATAATTGTAAAGAGTTTCATAAATATCTTGAAATTTATTACATTATTATGCAGTTTAAAATTGCAGCCGTCTAAAATAGTTGAACCTTAAAAGGTTATTATCATTTATAAGTATCACCGGTGAACATATCAACACAGTTACTGGTCATTTGAAGAACTTGTCGGGAAATGTTTTTTCTTATTTTTTGGTAGACAGAAGCACTGATTTAATTGGTTTTTGCACGTTGATTTTGTAGCTATCTGTGCCGATATGCCACTCGAGAAAATGTTGCCTTTTGCTGCTCAAGTGGTAAGTGATGTATTCCGGCCTGTTGGCTACTTGATAAATAGTGAGGAATCGCCCCAGTAAATGCAACATAAGTTTGTTTGATGGTGTTTATTTGGGGTGGTGATTGCAGGCAGCCCTTGGGTGTCAGGCATTGGGAGCTCGAACTGGTCTGCCGCAACGAATAGATCCACGATTGGCATATTTTTTCGAATAGCTGTAGTAGGAGCTGCTGGCTGAGGAGTAACAGGAGTGACGCTCCTCAGTCCACAATTCTCCATTATCATCCCATAATTGGCAGATTTTATGAGAAACTTAAGATTCATTGAGCTTGAATACTTGATTAAATTTGTATATTGGAAATTTTGATTAATTGATTGCTTTATATCATATTACATTAGCTGTATGTAACTCCTTGATGTGTACAGACGTAATAAATAAAGCATTAGCAGTTATATTTCTATTTATATGGAATGAATCTCCATTTTTCTATTCCATTCTAGTGTATTTAATTAATGTCATTCTTTTTGGTGGTCAGATTAGCTACCATCTGTGTCAAATTCACTCTTGATGAATGTTGAATTATCACTATTGTTTTGGGTTTCAGGGAGTATTAATGTATAATACCCAAACCTTTTCATTTGGATGTCCTAAACCCAGACCTCAGGGCAACGCAGAGTAATTCCCCTTCTGAAATTTCTAACTAAAGACATGCACAAATACATTGAACATATAAATTCCTTTTCCGTTATTTTGTAAGAGCGTCTAATTTGAGTCACTGCCACTATATGACATTTCAAATTAATAATACTAATAATAATAATGGAAGAGATCTTTAATTGCATTGGAGTGTGGTGAGATGAGATTATCAAATTTTAAAACAATATCTTTAGATAATTATTTTTTTCAAATAGAATGCTTTTTAAAAAAGAATGATAAAAGATAAATATTTAAATTTTCAAATGAAGTGTGTAGATATTTTTACAAATCTATAGCTTATTTAGAAAGAGTGGATTTAAAAAAAAAATTAGAAAAATGAAAATCTCTCTTGGCATTGGTACATACTTAGAAGAGTTACCGAGTACAAATTAAGATATCAGTTTTTAACTATTTAATCAAAACAATTCTGACTGTTGTTGATAATACAATTTGAGATGTGTTTTAAATGATGCAATCCAATGAATAGAGTCATGGAGTAACAACAGCTATGTATAACTTGTAGAGACAATTCGAGTACAAAAGAATTGTGACTACTAATCCTGCCTTTGATAGGAAAAGAGAATTCAGATGCATAACAGGAAAATCCAACATAATTTAAGATTTGGAATTCATAAATACAAAAGACTGAGAAACAGTCAGCCTCTGTACAAATTCTTTCGTCCAACAGATTCTCTCTGTACACACTATTTTAAACTAGTGGAAAGCTACCACAGTTCATCTGATACCAATAGAGGAAGCTCAACCTACAAGCATAATTTTATCCTTAAACTATTGTCAGGAAACAGCTCTACATTAAAAGAGAGCCGGTGATACTTGGCTACGACCATTCCAAGAGGTCTCAAAATCAAATAAAAGCATACCTTCCTCAAAATTTGCAGCTTCCGGAGATCCAACATTCAGATTGGAAGTAATATATCCTTCCGAAACCACACCAACAGAATCATTTTCTGGAAACCAGTTCTCAAATTCAAAACCATTGCAATGGAATTTATCACTTCCATTACATTGTGAATCAAACTCCTTCACCTCATTTGTGGACCCTGTTCTATTAAGCTCACAATTCTCCGCTGCTGGCTGTTGATTGTTCTGACTGATGTTTACCCACTCGTTATGATATGAAAAATTGGAACCTTGCTTCTGATTGCAAAGCTGACTGACATTTTGGCCGTCATTTGATTGAGGAATATGGTTGGTGTATACTTGGGATTGAGGAATAGCTTGATTCTGTACTTGGGGTTGAGAAATAGCTTGACCGAGCACCTGGGGTTGAATAAAAGGTCGACTGTATACTTGCGGTTCAGGAATTGGTAGACTGTATACTTGGGGTTCAGGAAGGGGCTGACTGTATACTTGAGGTTCGGGAATAGGCTGGCTGTATATCGGCTGTTGAGGTATAAGTTGACTGTATGCTTGAGGATCATGAATTGGCTGATTGTACACAAGGGGTCGAGAGTGCACTTGACTCACAAAGACACTTGCTGTGCAGGTCTGAGAGGTGTTTTGATATGTACACGCATCCTTATTCATGCTGGGGACTGACACAATCTGAATCACATCATTTGATGTGGCCTGTGGAGCAGGATTCTGTGTAGACTGCATAGCATGAGATCCTCTTCCGTGGTTTAGTGAGCCATATACAGGTTGGTTAGTTGCCAAGGCACCTCCGGCGATTCCAGCCCTTTCAAACATTCCTACATTACTGGCATTATGACCTCTGTCCTTCCGGATAACATTATTACGTACACTAAGATACTGTGGCTGCTGGGAAACTGAGTGTGATTGAAACCCGCTTCTGTTATAACCTAATCCTGGCTGTCGACTTCTACCCTGGCTTATGATATTTGGAACCCCAAACCTCTGAGCAGGGAAGCAAGGGCGAAGTACAGCCGGTCTGCAGACATGAGTCTGTGTAGTGGAATTGGATGCCAATCGAATAATATCAAGAGATGAGTTTTGGTACAGCTGGGGAAGTGCCTTAGACAGAGAAGTATCAGGAACTTTCTGACCTAGTAAGGGAGCATCTTTCTGCAGCTTGAAGCTTTCCCGCTGAGATTTCCAAAAAGCCTCTTTGTCTGTAGCATGACAATGATCATTATTGTAGACACCAGTAGCCCAATGTGAACATGGTGCAATTTTGTCACACACATAACAATGGCACTGCAGTTCAATAAAACCATAAATCAGAAAAGCAAAGGATTACCTCTAGGGCCAGAGTTCAAAAACAAACACATTATGAGGAAACTATCGATATTTCAAAAAGATAAAAGCAACTAACAAAACTACTCACCTTGTCACAGTGCAGTTCATGTGCAGTAGAACTAAAAGGATATATAGCACAATCATGTCGTGGATGAGGGTAGTCTCTACATGCAATCTGCAATCACAATGAAAACACAAGTAACATTGGTGACTCGGTGTCAGATCAGATAAGATAATGTGATGCAACAGTTCATGCATGTAGAAACTAATTGAAAAACAGGTTTAACACCATATACAAAAGTTGACGCAACCGGAGTGACCCTGTAAGAAGATGTCGCTAAAACATATAGAACTTGAATATATCTGTATTTTGAGATTTCCCAAGTAACCTTGTACTACATTTCAAGCTTTAGGGTGCGTTTGGTACATGCGACGGAACAGGACAAGGTGGGACAGTTTCTTCTTGTCCAACGTTTGGCACGACCTAAGCATGGGATAGGACGGGACAAGGTGGGACAAAAATCATAAAAATTTGTCCCACCCAAGACCCTAGGACAACTTGTCCCATGACATGGGACAAGTGTCAAAAAGACCAATTTACCCTTTAAATTTTCAAACAATTACAAACATGTCCAATATATTAATAATATATAAAAATTATAATTACATATATAATATTATATAATATATACATTTTTTCTATTGTCAGTTCGTCCTGATATTTTATATCAGAACGAGGAATGTGGACCATTAGATTTACATACTTTGACTCAAAGTATATGCACTTGTCAAAACTTCTCCATAATCTGTGGTCTACATTCTTCGTCCTGATATATTTTATATCAAGACGAACTGACAGTAGAAAAACTAATAATATATTTATATATTATAAAATTATATATAATGATATATAATATATTAAATATATTAAATATATTACTATATATATAATAATATATAATAATATATAGCAATTATAATTACATATATAATATATATTATAAAATTATATATAATATATTAAATATATTTTTATATATAATAATATTTAATAATATATACTATATCATATATATTATATATATTAATATATATAGGATATATATAATATATAATATAAATATATATATATATTATATTATATACATTATAATATGTGTATATATAATATAATATATTTTATGTTATTATTATATATAGTAATATATAATATATTAAATATTATTACCTATATAATAATATTATTACCCATACAATAATATAAATATATACATGTAATAATATTTAATATATATTGTATATATAATAATATTTAATATATCATTTATATATTATATAACTTATATATACTCTATATATATAATAATATTTAATATATCATATATATATTATATTATTATATATATAGGATACATATATATAATATATAATATATATACATACTCTATATATATATATAATATTTAATATTATTATATATATAGGATACATATATATATAATATAATATATATTATTAATATGTATACATATATTATAATATTATATTTTTATATGTACAAATATTTAATATTATATATATCTTCTATATATTATTATATATAATAATATAATATATCATATTATATACATAATATTAAATATTAATATATAATAATATTAAATAATTATAATATATTTCAATTACAATATTACTGTGTTAAATATAATAATATTGTAATTGAAAACAAGAGGTCATTTGAACCTCTTGTTTTTGTTAAATATTATAATATATTTCAATTACAATATTTATTTAATATTGATTAATACGATATATAAAAATTGTTTAATATATTGTTTAATATTAGACAGAAGAAAGAAGGCACTCTGGTCATTTGAACCTCTTGTCCTGTCTCAGCCATACCAACGTATAACAGTACAGTCCACAGTTTTGTCCTAGACATTCCAAACACATCATGGAACAACTGTCCAGTCCAGTCCAGTCCACGTACCAAACACACCCTTAGTGAGTTGGTCACTCCAATCATACTTTTTAAGTTGGAGATTCTTTGCATAGTAGTAGATTGATATTATAGTACTTTTCCTCATGTAAACTAAGACTGCATATCCAAAGAACAAGAAACCTAGGAGGTAGCTATTATTGTCTATGACACAAGGATACTTCTAGTGGGGTAACGAATTGTGTATCAGGATACGCAATTTTAAAGTATCTGGAATTTTATTTTATTTTTTTTGGATATGCGCGGATACGTTTCGGATGAGTTAGGGATACACTCCAATATGTATGAAATAGGAAAATCTTTCTGAAATACCTATCACCACAACCTATATTCTGTCTTTCATTTATTGTTGTAGATTGAGAAGGAAAATTCCTACATTGGTAACCAAAGCTCTCAATTATGAGCTCAAGAAACAAGCCACCTTGGAAACCTATAAAAATTTAAATATTCTTTGACCTTTGCAGATGTTTTAACAGAAAAACAAAATAGAGTTTCAGAAGATAGAAAAGATTATTTTCAAAGAAAGTTATTAATTAAAGTTGTTAATTCCTATAATTAGAAATATCCTCAATGTATCCGAATTTTTTTTTATCCGAATAGGTGCTTCCTAGGTTATCGTCTAGTAACACGGTATGAATATAATTTTTATTCATCTATAGAAATCAGCTTTTACTAAGAATGTGTTTACTAATCAGGAATTCTACTAAAGGAAAGGGAACTTAAAAACTGATTTGTGATTACTGTGTTTACTAAAAATCAATTGGAATCAGATTGTGTAGGTCCCACACACAAATTTCCTGTTAGAAAGGGAACTTGATTCCCCCTCCCACCTAAGGAATCAAGTTTCCTTTCCTAACTATCTTTCCCTTAGAACTTGATTCTTTTTCATTTCATTCCTGATTAACAAACGCACCCTAACATAAATATATTGTCTGTTGCTAAGATTTCTTCCATGCACTATCAAATAGGTGTGTTACAACCCAAACTTTCTACAATCAACCAAGAATAGGAGTTTAATTATAAATTAATAAGCATGCTCTAAAGCCACAACTAGATTGTTTTTCATGCAGCAGCTGGAGTGGCTAGCCCAAGGTCAATGTCTTTCACAAGCTCAACTTTCCTTCAGAAAAAACTAGTTGTCTTCAAATCTCCTGCTCTTGAGAACTAAGGTTTTTTTAAATATAGTCATCGAAATATTTACAAGAGCGACAAAAAAGAAGAAGAAAGGCAATCCATATGATCTTGGTTTCCAAAGGTCCACCTTTCAGTTTGACATCCAAGCTAGTACATGCTACTTAATCAAAAACGCTACATTGTCTTGCAGAAAACCCAAACCAGTAACATGTAGCACCACACACAGTAACTGGATGAAACTAAGTGTAACAAATAGATTCTCTTAAAAATAAGGTCTGAGAATTATTAAGCTAATCATACCAATGCACCCACATCATAGGAAATTAATCTGCAAAAAATCTGAAAGATCCTGCAAGCTGGATCACCCAGCAATTGGCAGATCAATGAGATTTAAATTCATTGTCTTTTATGCTCATTGCCCTGTTACCTACTAATCTAGATTTTACAAACGACCGGTTCTAAAACAAGAATCTAGAAACATCAAACCCTAGACAAGCTGTCTTTCTTAAGTCTCAAAAAGCAATAACTCTCAAACAACTGCTATATAGTAAGTTAGTAACTACCAACAATAGTTCAAAATCTAAAAAGCAACTTAGTAAACATACACATAGCAGTCTTTTGAGAGTTATTGCACATATACCATCTCAATTTTCAAGATGCAATTCTCTACTGCTGTAAACATACAGATAAGCACAAGATGCCATCCATGAAAAACCACAAGAACGGAATTAAAGAGACAGACAAAACAGATGATATCGGTGACAGAGTCATACAAAAACAAAAACAAAAACAAAAACAAAAACAAAAACAAAAACAAAAACAAAAAAAATAACCTTCACAAAAGAAACCCATGTTTAATGTTATTGCTTCGCTAATCAATATGCTTTCATCGGTATTTAACAAAATAATTTCAAGGAAACAAACAATTCCGTCAAATACAGAGCACATAACATGAAATGGACAAGAATAACACAATTAAAAGATATATACCTGCCCCTTCTGTCCAACAATGAGCAAATCATCCCCGTCGCTTGCCTGATCATCAACGGCTTCGACAGTTTTATCAGGGTCGCCGTCCAAAACAACACAATCGTCGTCGTCGTCTTCCTTATTAACGGCCGGTTTCGAAAACTTTGATTTGACCTCGCGCACCACCACGACCTCATCGGAATCGTCAACATCATCGCAAAGAAGTCTCGACAGCCAACTGTAGTCATCGACGATCGGCTCGTCCAAGGCCGGCTCGTCGTCGGAACTTATATCATGTATCACTAGATTTTGGTCCATTATTTGACAAAATGAAAAGGAAAGAATCAAAATATCAGAAATTTAGGGGCTTTGTTTTCTAGTCATCAAAAAGAATTTCACGTTTCTCAATCAGTTTTATCGGAGTCATATAAATTCTCGCAGACAACCGGAAAAAACCAAAAATTGAACGAAAAAACAGGGTTGGAAAACATGAAGAGGAAGAAAACTTCAATTTCAGGAAACTAATTTTGAAAGAGAGAAAATAAAAAATAAAAATGAACAAAAGAAATTTGTAATTTTTCCGGGATAATTAGGGTTTCTCAGGAGTGTTAAAGGTCATTGAATGATTAAGGGTATTTTCGTAATAAAGTGAGGCGAAGAGAAAGAGAGATGTGTGTGTGTGCGCGCGCGCGCGACTACTTTGGCTGGGGAAGACGGAGAGAATGAAGTGAGACTGTACAACAAACAAACTATCAAGATTCAAGATAGGAGTGGGCTGGGGACATATGTGGAAATAAAATATATGTTGAGGGTTAGTTTGGGAAGAAAAATGTTTGGGTATCCAAAATACTGACTCTATTAATAAGAGCCTAGTGGTCTTTTTTTTTTTTTTTTTTTTGAAATAACAGTATTTTTTTCTTTTACTTCGTATATTTATCTTATAAATTGAATCATATATTATATATGGATCAGCATTTTGGATATAGACCGGTCAATAGCTAATACCGATGGTTTTGGAATTTGAGAAAAGTAGATTATGTGCGAAGTTGCAGCTGCAAAGTGGTTTATTTATGTGTCTACTGTCAACCATGAGAAAAGCTTCGGTAAGTCTCCCGGCGTGTACCAGGACATTTAAATCATGTCATCCTATATGCATCTCTCACACGTAATTAATTATTTATATTGAATTATATGATTTAAGTGGCTTGTACATGGACAAAAGCATTTCTCTCCGGTACACCATATTGACATGTTTTAATGTGTAATTGCCTGGACAGCCATTTAAGCCATGCAGTATGTGGTGCGACTTGAATCTGAATAATTTAAAGTTAGATGAATGATTTTTACCATCAAATCACATTGGACAGTTGTATTTTGTGGTATGTATTTGTTGAAAATTGGCTCGCATTCCTATGTGATTCGAATGGAATTCAACTTAGCGGAAGTGGTCAATCGGAGTTGGATTGGTTTTGGTGAGGTCTGAAGACACATTCGGGACACGTGAAGCTTCAAGAAGACGCGTGGGAGCATTTGTACATTGGTTTTCTTGCTGGAAAAGTCTTGGAATTACTTTGGCTCCAAGTATGCTTTGGCTCCAAATAAAAGATTTTGGCTCCTAACATATCATGACTTTGGCTCCAAGAATGTACTTTGGCTCCAAGTAATATTAATTTATAAATAGGGTGGCTTATGCCTGGAACATTTGGAGAAGAGACACCTAGAAACATCAGAAAGTGGGTGAATCCAAGGAGTGAGATCCTAGGGAGATTCGAAGGGAAACCCAGGGGATATCCAGGGCGGAAGACCTAGGGGATATTTGGGGGTTGACGCAAGGGGAGATCTAGGGAGAGATATATGGGGTATTCGAGGGATATTCAAGTGAAACCTAAGGAATATTCGGGAGACACTTATGGGGGACCTAGAGAGAACTGTGAGCGTTGAGCTTGGTTGAGAGCTCGGTTGTGAGCTTGGAGCTCAGTAAAGTTATGTTGTAATTGGAGTTTGGGGTGCATACTGTGTAGTGTAACAATTTTTTATATATTGGATATTTTTCTCTTGTCGTTGTTAGGTTTTTGAGCCATGTTGGCATAATTCCATATCAAAACATTGTTTATGTTATATTGATTAGTTGTCTATGCTATTGTGATTCAAGTTTCAAAGAAGGATTGACAACTTATCAAGCAAAGAGAAGTCCTCAAGAGGAGCAAGCTTTATTGCACATCAAATGTATATTTAGAACTCATTCCTCTTGCAAGGCAATTAGGCACACACACATATTGCATTGATATGTGTCCCTGCATCGTTGTGCTCAATTGATATAACACATACACATATATTAATGTATGCATATGCATTAGATTTAAATTAACAAATTTTGTAAAATTGCTTGTTATAGTACTATATCTAGAAAACGGCATACTTGTGTGTTTTTGTGTTTGTTTGTTTGTGTTTTTTTATGATATCGGAATATGTTCTCATATTATTCCTTATTTAGTTTCGGTCATTTCGGTTACTCATTCTTTAGTTTTCGAGTTCTGAGTTGGAAGTTATGAAACTTTCCGTGTTTTTATCCTACATGATTATCGTCTTTGTATATCGAGAAGATTTCTATATTTTTGTGAAAGTTTTGTACACGTCCATGTCCGTGAGAGAGTCTCGGTTGGTAATCCAAAAACGGATTCAAAATTGAAGTTCGGAAGCCGAAACACAGTCTAAGAACGCGAGAGGTCCGTGAGGGAAGAAGGGTGTGGCAAAGAGCCACATTGCCTTTTTCCAGTGGAGGCGTGTGTGCCCCATAGGAAGAGAATCCTTCTGCCCCTCCATGGGGTGGTTAGGTGGCGTGCCACCAGCTGCCACACATGCAACCCTCAATGCTGTTAGGATTATGCTCAATAGCAAGAGTGTAATAATGTATTTAACAATCTTCATATTAATAAAGTGATTTCTAGTTTAACAAATCTTATAGCATTTATAGTTTAATTATTATAATTGTCAAAAGTAAATAATCATAAGGTCAAAAGACTATGAGAAATGAAGAATTGTTTGTACATCTGGATATGTATGAGGTAGACACAATTCTTTAGTTAGTCTTGAACAATATTCATAACTTAAGAAAAAGGTTGGGCACATTTACCTTGTTAAAGTTGTAGATTCTTTTACTAGCATTTGAGTGGGATCAAATGTGTTATGATGAGTCTAAAATCATCAAAGTATAGTGTCTTTGGGCAAAAGAATCTAGTGCACTACGTGCATTGAATAGAATCACAGTGAAATACTTTATCCAGAACCGTTAGTGGATAAAAGTTTTCACTTGAGGACAATCGAAGAGTCTATCTCAATCTTGAGATAAATGATGGACTTATGGTTACAAGTGTTATCATTTGAGCTGTCAATAAGTACGATTATATAGTATAGTCTATCTTCGATGGTTTGGTGGTATTCATTTATAGATATGGACATCGTGGCTCTATTTATTAAATATGAGTAGAATATCATCATATGGATATCTTGAGGTATTGGATATTAAATCTTAACGTTAAGTTTTCAATAGTGTCTATTGAAACATGGCTTCTGGACAAGTCAAAATATCCAAATTCAAAATATGGTCATATGAGTAAATAAGGTAACTATGAGAGCTATAGATGGTTTATGAGCTCTTGGCGATTATTGATATTTTTCATGAGGATACACTATCTCCAATAAGGTTGTCTAGGGTATGAATGAGAAATATTAACTTATTCTATCTTTATTTAAGAGTTCAATTTTATCTCTTTAGTGGAATGAGCTAAAATTAATAGATTGAACCTAAGTGAATCATTTGTTGATTGTGATTAGGTTATGTCTATTGGAGCTTAAATTTAGATAGCCCGCCAAGATCCTCAATCCACACAAACTTGAATGGATCACTGGATATATTCCACCGGACCAATTTATGGGTCCATCTAGAATTGTTATTGGATTTCGGAATCCAAAAGTTTTAGAGATGTGCGGTCATGTGTGTGATCAAGACACGCTGGTAACTATTCAAAAGCCTAGAATGGGCGCCCAAGGATGTAGGAATCTTTGGGCGGCCCTAATGGGGTGCATTTAGCATTTCATTAATACATTAAGAATATAATTTGCACATTTTAAATAAATGGGCTGCTAAATTATATTAATGTATTAATTTAAGGCATGTGGACTAATTTCTAATAATTAAGAATAGGTCTAATTCACATGTGGACTTTTTATTAAAGTCCAATGGATTTAATAAAATGGAAAAACAATATATAGTCCATGATTAGTCTTGGGCGGCAAGGGCTTAATATATTAGCCTAATATATTGTTTTATTTTATTATTTAATTAAATGGAAATTAATTAATTAATTATTTAATTAAAAGTCAAAATCTTTTTCTAACTAGAAGTAGGACTCTTAGTGTCATACTATTGTTAGCAGTATGATAAGTATCAAATACCTTATTTGATAAGTAAATAAATAAAAAAAAGGTTTTATTTATTTAGTCAAATTAGGAAGTATTTGATATCTATCAAAACTGTAATTGACAAGTGGTCATATTAGAAAGTTTTGATTAAGTCACAATTTGATTTATATTCAATAATTTATTATTGGATAATACTCTAATGAGTTGGAATATGATTGAATTCTAAAGGTTGATAGGAGTTTAGGTGAAACATAATTCCTCCTTGTGTGAGGTTTCGGCCACCACCTATAAATACCTATCAAGAGAATTCGGTCAGTGGTGTGTATTTTTAAGGGAAATTTTTTTTTTCGAGAGAAAGAATTTTTATTCTTTTGCTTTAAAAAAAAAACTTCTCCAACTCATAGAATTCGACCAAGAGAAAAAGATAGTGAGAGCGTTTTTGTTTTCGATAGTGCACCAGTAGCTTTTATATCAAAAGTCTTTGTGCACAAGATCGAATTAAGGTTTACGCGAATTTTCGATTAATAGATTGAGAATTCAAAAGTTACCAAGCGTTCTTTGTTTTTCTCTAAGAAGATTATTGTGACTAACAAAAGAAAAAAGTTTGTTTTCCATCCTCAGGTATACAATTCAAATAAATGGAGCCCACACTCCTAGGTGATTCATGTTCGTGATTGGATTGGAAAATCTTACGGATTCAATTCGACACATGGGGATTCAATTCGACACAAGCGGATTCAATTCGACGCAACATCGATCGCCATGTGAAAAAGGTATGATACTTTTAATTATATGTTAATTAATTAAGAGTTAAGGTTTTTTCTTTTAAAAGGAAATTTTTTTGACATATACAATCTAATTTTCCGCTTCCGCCGCATGTTTTTCCTTACACATGCCGTGTCATCTTCTCTTATTTATTTCATTTAAAATCCCTCTCCCTCTCATTTTCCATTTGGAGAAGACTACTACATAAAATTTCCAGATTTTTTCTCTCAACTTCCAAACACCATCTCTCTCACATTTCTTATCTGATTTGAGTGATTCAAGTTGGAGAATCTTCTTATTGAAGTCTTCTATCATACCCAAGCAACCTTGAAGTCTTTTGTTCAATTTTTCTTGTGGTTTCATACAGATTTCGTGACTGCACTCAATATATCAAGGTATTTGTTCATCTTTCATGTTTTGCTCTTTAGAATCCTCAAATACCTTGGGTCTTCTTCTCTTTTAAGTGTATGTGACTTGAACAAATGCTCTTAAGAGATAAAGATTCAATTAAAAGCTAGTTTTGCTTAATTAGAGACTTGTATGAGAGTTAGACTTCTTAAAATCTATGTTTTCACATGCTTGTGAGTTGTATTGTGACTTGCTTTTTATCTAGGGCTATTTGTGCTTCAATCTAATGTATTTTGATGATTGATAGCCTTTACATTTGCTAGGACTCTTTAGTTGAATATATTTAGGATTAATTTATTGTCTATTTAGAGTCTACTAGGATTTAATTGATTATTTGTGAACATGTGCTCTAAATGATTGCTAGCAATTTCAATGATCATTGTTAACAGAATTTTGCTCAGGGCGAGAAATCTCAGTTAGCACCCTCGAGACCATTACTACGTAGGTGGTGGCCAAGGTTGAACGTATGTGTAATAGTGCCTAATAAAATGACAAGGAATATTGATACTATTAACCACCCAAAAGAATAAAAAAAAATACTTTCTTTATTGATAGTGTGTGATACACAAATCTCTCTCAAATTGCTCTCAATTTTCTCTAGGGTGTAGTCGGGTACTTATCGTATGCCTGTTGAAAAGTAGTCTCATCTTTCAGAAGGCCGAAGTCCTTCTTTTATACATTATCTTCATAGGTTAAACTAATTGATTCTCCCTTTGATTTTCTCCATCCCATCCCTCCTTATCGGACGGGATTTTACATTTAAATGTCATTGACTTTGAGTTAATTGCTGAGTTGAGGATATCTTGGTGGAGATCAATTTGTTTCCTACTTGGACTCTATTACTTGTTCTGTACGAATGCAACGTCTTAAGATGTGATCCCGTGTGTCTTCAGGTTTAGCATGATCCCCCATAGGGGTCGTTGAATATGGTGTATATTATGGTAAGGTACATCAGATAGTGAGGTCGATTAGTGTCCTAGCCCCGATATTCAGGAGTTTCGTCTGGCCAGGAGCTAGGTCTGGCCTCCCTTGAACTTTTAGAGCTAGGTGTGGCCTCCTACGGACACCCTACTATGTTAGCGAGGTATAGGCGAGCTTCCGGAGAAATTGCGAGGTAATCCCGACTTCGGGGGGATTTCCTGGTTTCAGGTTCGGTGATGAGGGCTCGATCTGACCGAGCCGGGCTCTACTCCGGGTATTTCTGGAGCCCGTCCTTATTCCTGTGGGGCGGTATCGTAGCTCGGCTTCGGGTAACATGGTCTCCTGGTGGATGACCTTGGGCATGGAGCCAGGTTTATAGGGTGGAAAATTTCCCTTTGGTCCCTAGCCAAATTTGGCTATTAACAGAAGTCCCCTCTGACTTGAACACCGGTTGTCGAGCTTGGGGTTCGGGTCAGATTTTTTATTTTATTTGGGAAATCTTTCCTTCTTTACCGTTACCAGAATATTGGGGAAATCTTCTCATTAACTGCGCAAGTGACGTGGCATGAACTGACTGACTTATTTCCGAGTTAATCCGGCTGCGTTACGACAGTCTCCGAGATTCTTTGTGATCTTAACCGAATATCTTGACAGGTCGTGCTGCTGCCCTCTTGCCTATATATACTTGTTTATCTCAACGTCTTCCTCATATCTCTCAAATTTCAAATTTTCCCAAGATAAACTTTCTCTCATAAACTTTCTTTCAAGCATATTTTTTTCTTCATTCCTCATCCTCACCAGATTCGTCATGTCAAAAACAAGTCACGATTCCGTTGATTCCATGGTTGACGGCGAAGAGGTCTTTAGCCTTGCCCCTGGAAAATAGGGCAAGAAGAAGTTTAGACAACAATGATTCTCCGCCCAATCCGTAACGTCGGCGGTCGAACAGGAATGTGTCCATTGGGACCGGGTTTTCTAACCATCCCGACCATCCTCTAGATATAGCCGATGAAGACTTCGATAAAGAGGTTGGCGGTGACACCGCGGGGGAGCATCAAGTCCCGGCTTCTGGCCCCCTTTTGGAGAGGCTTCCTCCCTATGACTTCAGGGTTGTCCCTATTCCACCGTTGATCTGAACGTGATTGATCGTTTGAGGTCTAAATACGGTATTCCCGACAGCGTTTCTATCTCAGTACCTCCCAAGGGTTATGAGTTCTTCAACTCCCTAAAGGCGTGCTTCCAATTCATGTGGCGGCTCTCGAGAATGGGGTTAGGCTTCCCATTCATCCTACTCTTCGGCGAGCTCCCAACGCCATCCAGCTTGATCCTCTTCAGTTGACGCCTGGCTTCTGGAGGCATTTGATAAGCTTCCTCGTGCTATGGAGGGAACAATGCCAGCTAAACAAGGTGACAAGAGAGCCTGAAGCAGAGGAGCTGGCCTATCTTTTCCAAATCGGGGGCCTATCTGGAGCTCTCCGAGGTCAGTTTTATGCTAAGGCCAAGAACAAGCTCAACTTTGTTATTCCCGGTGCTTCGAAGAAGGACCCCGCCTGGAAGGAAGAATGGATCCTTGTGGGGGATGATTGGGGAATCTCAATTTTCATTGGGGGACATGAGTTCGAGGTTCCAACAGCTTTTAGTGATAAACCATCGTGGGACCGGGACTCCCTGCCTTCTGAATCTGAAACTATTTTGAAGGCTATTCTAGCCAGGAATTACTTAAACCTGAAGTTCCTAACCGTTGAAGCCTTCGATCCTAGTAGGGTGAATCAATACCTGCGGATCTCAGATGCTACTCCTCGTAAGTGTCACTGAATCGTCTTGTTTTTACTTGTTGACTAGCTTGGTTCTGACGTTTTCCTTTTTTGTTTTGTTTACTCATAATTTTTGTTGTTGAGCCAGCTTCCCAGCGACGTCCAACGTTCTCCTCAGGCCCGAACTCCTCTTCCCTTTGTTGGGGTTGCACCGGCTCTTGCTCAATCTGCCTGCCCAGTTGGGTCTAAGATGGCCAACCTTGCGTCATGGGCTTCTCGGGCTCTGGGTAAGGCTCCCCAAGCTGTTGGTCCAACTACTTCTGCTCCTTCTGTTGTTGTTGCTAAGGTTGCTACTCCCACGATTCGTCCTCCTGATTCCGCTAGGCTTCCAACCCCCCGAGCTTTGGAGGACTTTGAAAAGGGTGTTGTAGGGATTTCTCCTAGCCGGTCCCGCCCTCAGTCGATGAAGTCCTGGAACAATTCATCGCTTCCTGTCCAGGCGGTGGGATCTCCAGGATGGCCTCAATGCCCGTGGATGTCTTGCTCACCAAGGGGTCTGCTGTCTTAGCTGAGGTAATTGTATTTTCTTCGTACTGCTTCTGCCAGCTTGTTCAATTTTTAACCCTGGTTTTGTATTTTATAGGCCTTCAAGTTAAATGTAGCTTTGGGCCACTAGATAACCCTCCTTCGTGACCGGGCTGCTAAGGCTGAAGCCGAAGCCGAGCAAGCCATGGGATTGCTCAAGCGGGCTCATGCCCTAGTAGAAGAGATGACCTTCAACCAAGGAAAAATTGAGATCGAGCTGGCCAAGCTTCGTTGTGATCATGAGAAGACGAAGCAGTTTTATGATCAAGAACGTCTCCAATCTACCCGGCGGGATAGGCAGAGGGATTCTTGGAAAGCTGAAGCTAAGAAGTTGGACCTCGAGAATCAGGCTTTGATTGCTCAGGTGACCAAGCTGCAAGCTTACACGGAGACCTCCTTTAGTGATGGATACTTCTACGTTTCCTTTCAGGTCGCAGAGGCTCTCCTTCTTCCCTTTGATCTGTCATCCATTGCCGGTTGGGATAGAAATGAGATAATGATCAAGGCTGCTGAGTTGTCTTACCCTGATGATGACGAGGAGGTTCCTTCGAGCCAGGCTGGAGCTGGAAAGCAGCTCCGTCTATACAGATCCTCCATTTCCTCCTCCTATCTTTACTACTTCAGGTCTGGGTAGTCTTCTAGTAAGGTTCTGTCCTCGCTATCTGAAGGAGACCAGCTAGGAGCTGGGGAAGGAGCTAGGAGCCCGTCTGAGGAACCCTTTATAATGGAGATAGAGGTCGACAGGAGCCAGGCGGGGTCTATGGCTGCCCTTCTCGATGCGGCTATCCCGTTTGAGGTTATGGCAGTGATTAATGAAGTCTTGGAGGAAGATCCTGCTGATCAACATGAGAAGCCTCTGAATGGACGGGATGGTTGGCGAGGATAACCAAGATGGGCAACTACCTGAAGGGGGTGGCGAGGATCAGCATGAGGGAGGAGGATCAGCAGAGGAAAATCAAGAGAGTTCCAAAGTTTGACGCGGCCTGTTCGTGATTGGTCTTGATTGCCCGGAAAAGAGGGTGGGCACCTCGTTTTGCTCTTGATTAGTTTAGTTGTTTTATTTTTTGTATCCCGTGCTTGGAGGTTGGGCTCCTTGTTTGATAGATGTAGCCTTACCGGGGGATAGGCTCCTCTTGTCATTAATGAGACTTGTCTTTAATGAAAAACCGATTCGCTTGAGAAACTCTTGTTTTATTCCTGGTCCTGACTAGGAACCAGAACTGCATCCTTGATGATAATTTGTTCATACTTCATTTTGACTTTGGTAGGGAATTCTTATCGGGATGATCTTGATCCTGCACATGAAAACAAATATTTATATTTAAATCCTGTTTTAGGAGAGGTAGCCCGATCGAGGCATCAGGAGGGCTGCTTAGCTATTTCATGGTCTCGAGACCTGGATGGCAGCTATGCTCTTACACTCATACCCTTCTTGGAAGTGGTAGCCCGACCAAGGCATCAGGAGGACTATTTAGCTATTTCCTGGTCTCGAAATCTGGATGGAAGCTATGCTCTTACACTCATACCCTTCTTGGGGGTGGTAGCCCGACCAAGGCATCATGAGGGTTGTTTAGCTATTTCCTAGGTCTCGAGATCTGGATGGCAGCTATACTCTTACACTCAGACCCTTCTTGGGGGTGGTAGCCCGACCAAGGCATCAGGGGTAGCGATGGGGCTTCCCCGACTAGTCATTGGTCTTGAGGTGTCTATGTTGAATTTCCTAGTCGAGTATGTAGATACTAATGTTGAACATAGTCGGAGATAAAGAGAGAAAAAAAAGAATGACTTTATTGACAATTGGGATGTAGTACATCTTTATTAGGGATTCTAATGAAACCTAAATGAGGGTAATCTGCTTGAAAACTCCCTGCTCAAGGGTAGAATTTCCTCAAGTGATCTGCCTTCCAAGTGTGGTCAATGGGTCGTCTCTCCATGTCTTCGAGTTTGTAGGCTCCATTGCGAGCAACTAACTTTATCAAATATGGCCATTCCCAATCAGGGCTTAGGACTCCATCTGACCTTTTTCGAGTATTCAGGGTCACTTTCCTAAGCACCAGATCCCCTTCTTTGAAATTTCGGGCTCTGACCTTTCGGTTGAAATATCTAGCCATCTTGCCTTGGTAGATTGCCACTTTCTCCGCTACCCGGTCTTGTTTCTCTTCTAGGAGGTCCAGATTAGCCTGGAGCTTGACCTCGTTACTTTCGGATTCAAAATGTTGCACCCTGAATGAGGTTAATTTGTGCTCAATGGGGAGGACAACTTCAACTCTGAAAGCCAGGGAGTAAGGTGTCTCCCCAGTAGCTGTTCTCTTTGTAGTCCGGTATGCCTAGAGGACTTCTGGCAGCTCTTTGGCCCATTTGCCTTTTTTATGCTGTAGTTTCTTCTTTAGAAGTTTCTTCTTTAGAAATTTCTTTATAGTCTTGTTGGTGGATTCCACCAGCCCGTTAGTCTGGGGATGGGCTACTGAAGCAAGCCTGAGGTCTATCCCCAATCTTTTACATAAATCTTTGAATCCGGCGTTGTCGAACTGCTTACCCAGGTCGGCTATAATGATGAGAGGGGTCCCGAATCTACATACCACGTTGGTTTTGATGAACTTGGTCGTATTCTTTTCTGATATCCGAGAAAGAGGCCCTGCCTCAATCCATCTTGTGAAATAGTTGATAGCCACGATAGCATATTTCACCTGTCCGGGAGTGGTAGGAAGCGGTCCAATTAGGTCGATCCCCCATATGGCAAAGGGATAGGGTGAACTGAGAGACGACAGTCGCTCAGGTGGCTGGTGGTTCAAGTTTGAAGTCCTTTGACATGGCTCGTAAGATTGTACGAAGCTTCTTGCGTCTTGTTGGATGGTCGGCCAGTAGTAACCCATACAAAGCACTTGATATGCTAGAGCTTCTCCACCGATGTGGTTCCCGCAGTCCCCAGAGTGAACCTCTCTTAGTGCCCATTTAGCATCGTCAGGATGCAAACATCTAAGTAAGGGGAGGGATCTACCGCTTCTGTAGAGGTACCCGTCTACCAAGCAATATCGAACCGAGAGTCTTTTAATCCTTCAGGCTTGATCGGGCTTCTCGGGGAGCTCTCCCTCCAGGAGGAAGGCAACGATCGGGTCCATCCAGCAAGGCTGACAATCTAGGGAGCAGATTTTCTTATTTACGGTTATGCTTGGTTGGGAGATCACTTGGAGAGGAATTCCTCGTGGTAAGGATTGGCCTCCATTTGCAGCTATCTTAGCCAGAACATAGGCGCGGTGGTTTTGGTGTCGAGGCACCATGATCGATCTTGAACCCCTTAAACTTATTTTTTAGCAACTGAGCTAGCTTTAAGTAGGCAGCCATGTTATCTCCCTTTGCCTGATACACCCCAGACACTTGATTAACAACAAGCAATGAGTCGTTCTTGATTTGTAGGTAATCGGCCTCTAGTTCGACGGATGCCTTCATCCCTGCTAGGAGGGCTTCATACTCTGCTTCATTATTTGTGGCTTTGAACTCGAATCTGAAACAGTGACAGAATTCAGTCCCCTCCGGGTCTATTAAAACTACGCCAGCTCCTCCCCCAGCTTGTCCGGATGCTCCATCTGGATAAAGGGTCCAGTACTTGCAGCCTTCCGGCCAATTGTCGATCTCGGAGGTCTTTTCAGGGATCTCATTTGGTGCTGCGGGATTCTCTTGACCTGGGAGGGCTGAAAATTCTGCCACGAAGTCTGCCAGAGCCTGTGCCTTAATCGTGGTCTGGGGCTTATACTTTAAATCGAACTGAGTGAGCTCTAGGGCCCATAAGACTAGCCTTCCGGACACATCTGGTCTTTGTAAGAATTGGCGGAGAGGTTGTTCCGTCACCACTGCTATTGAATGAGCTTGAAAGTAGGGATGGAGCTTCCTCGCCGAGATCACCAGAGCGTAAGCGAGCTTTTCTGGGAGAATATAATTTTTCTCTGACTTGGTTAAGGCATGACTCACATAGTATATGGGCCTTTGAATCCTGTTGCCACAGTCCTTGGCCAAAGCTCCGCTTATTGCAGTTTCTGAAACGGCCAGGTAGATATACAGCTCCTCTCCGGGAACTGGCTTGACTAACAAGGGGGGCTTGTTAGGTATTTTTTTTCAAGGCTTGGAAAGCTTGCTCGCTCTCCTGGCTCCATTTCATGTTTTTACCTTGTTTGATGGCTTTAAAGAAAGGGAGGCATTTATCGGTGGAGCGAGAGATAAACATGTTGAGCTCCGCTACACGTCCAGTCAGAATTTGTACCTGTTTGAGTGATGTGGGGGATTCTAGGTCCAAGATAGCTTTGATTTTTTCTGGGTTGGCCTCTATGCCTCTCTATGAACCATGAAACCTAGAAACTTCCCCGCTGTTACCCCGAAGGCACACTTGGAGGGGTTCAACCGCATCTGGTTTTCTCTTAGTATGAGAAAGGTCTTGCGAAGGTCTTTCCGATGTCCTTCCGCGGTTGGTGATTTTGTGATCATGTCGTCGATGTATACCTCCATCGTCCTTCCTATAACAGCTTGTTAACCAGCCGCTGGTATGTAGCCCCTGCATTCTTCAAACCAAATGGCATCACCTTGTAGCAATACAAGCCCTGCCCAGTAATGAAACTGGTCTTATCTTGGTCAGCTGGGTGCATCTTAATTTGGTTATATCCTGAGAACGCGTCCATAAAACTCAGAAGTTTATTTCTGGACGTGGAGTCAACCAGCTGGTCGATCTTTGGTAAAGGAAAACTGTCTTTTGGACATGCCCGGTTGAGGTCGGTGTAATCGACACATATATACCACTTCCCATTTGCCTTCGTGACCATAACCACGTTGGCGATCCACTCGGGATATCACACTTCTCTGATGAACCCTGCCTTGTTTATCTACTTCTTCCTGCACCGTACCGTTCCTCTCAGCGTTGAAGTGACACCTTTTCTGTTTGACGGGCTTGACCGTTTGGTCTACCGCTAGTCGATGGGCGGCCAATGATACAGGGATCCCAGGCATTTCATCATGGCTCCAAGCGAAGATGTCGTTGAATTCTCTGAGAAGATCAATTAAGCCTTATTTCACTTCTGGCTCGAGGGTAGCCCCGACCTTGACGACCTTGAAGGGATCATCATCTCTGATGGGTATCTCCTCTAGTCTATCTACGGGTTGCCCGCTGGCCCATTCCTTGCTATGTTCCTCCTCATAAGGCATTATGGGTTCATTCTCTGGATGCTCTGAGGGCTCCATTTCTTCCTGGATTATCTGGGATGTTTCCATATCTTCATGGACTATTGCGACCTGTACGTACTATTTTGCTAAAGCCGTAGGATTGGTAGACACTGCGTAGCACTTCCTAGCTGCTTGCTGGTCTCCGCGTACGTCCCTCACCTTGGTTCCCACCGGGAACTTCAGGACATTGTGGTATATGGACAAGACTCCCTTCAAGGAGGACATGAATGGTCTTCCTAAGATGGCATTGTAGGCCGATGAGGTGTCAACCACAACAAAGTCTGTCATGACATTCTGTTGGAAAGGTGCGGTTCCGACGATTACTAGGAGTATCTATGATCCTACCGGTATGATCGAATCCCCGGTGAACCCATAAAGTGGAGTTGTACAGCTATTGTAACACCATTGCTTTAGATTTAATTTTTCCAAAGTATCCTTGAAGAGGATATCTACACTGTTACCCGTATCTACGAGCACCCGATGGACTAGGCAGTTGACCATTTATATCGTGATCACCATGGGATCATCATGAGGTTGTACGGTGTTGAAGATATTTGCTTCAGTGAAAACAATCTGTGCTGACTGAGAGGGCTCCATCAGACTTTGGCTGACCTTGAAGACTCCCTAGCTTTCTTATATGCGGGGAATCTTCCTTGCGTGGTTTTTTCAAGAATTATTGGAGGTGCCAGCCAGTGTGAGACCTCCGCTGATGGTGTGTATCACCTGTATCTATTGCATTAAATCAGCTTGTTCCCCCTTTCTCTTCTCCGCGTGTTCAAGGATCTCGGCTTGTACCTCTATTCCAGTCTGAATATTGTCTCTGACCTACTACAAAAACTCAATCAAACATCCTCCCCTTAATAGGACTTCGATCTGGTTACGCAAATTATAACATTCTGATGTGTTGTGGCCCACGTCTTCATGGAAGTCGCAGTACTTGTACCAGTTCCTCCTGTCAACTGGGGCTTTCATGGGAGCAGGCTTTTGGAGTAGCCCCTTGTCTCGTATAGCAAGGTAGACCGTTTCCCTGGAAGCGTTCAGGGGAGTGTAGTAGTCATACCCTTTCTCTCATCGCATTATGGGGGCTACGGTCCTGGGAGGTGGTGAAGCCCGAGGAGGGGTTCGTCTTGCTAGATATTTTTCTTGCATGTGCTGAGGAACTGGGAAGCGATAGGTTGACCTATTGGGAGGTTTATTCTGAGCTCTCTGAGCTGGCTCAGATTTGGAGGCTTTTTTTTTCTAACGCTTCGCCGTTCTCATGTCGTCGTGTTCCATCTTGACTTTGAGTTTCTCGTCGATCTCGACCTACTCAAGAGCTCAATCGTAGGCCTCATGGTAAGACTCTGGAGGTCTCTTGGCGAAGGAACAGAAAAACTTTCCCACCCACAGGTTCCGCCTGAAATTGGCAAGAGTCTATTTCTCTGTAAAAACTCCCATTTGTATGACCTCTCTGTGAAAACGTTCCACGTACGATCAAAGTGTCTCACTTCGTTCCTGAATCACATATTGGAGATGTATAGGATCCTTCGGACGAGGTTTGACCCCTTGGAACTGCGAGCAAAAATCTGTTGATAACTTCGTGAAAGAATCCACGCTACCAGCAGGCAGCTTCCTGAACCAAGTTTTCACGTAGTCGGTTAGGGTCATTGGAAACATCCTACACATAGCTGCTCTGGTAATGTTCTGGACCTCCATCTGTTAGACAAAGCTCTCCTAGGTGGCTTAGATGGTTTTCTGTTCCGGAGAACTTATCTGCTGGCATTTTAAATTTTGGTGGGAGTTCCGCTTCCCGGATCCTCCTAGTGAAGGGAGCGTTCATCTCGCTCAATGGATCCTTTTTATCCTCTTTGTTCTTTCATTTTCTTATCTGCTGGACCTCCTTCTGTAGCTTTGCCAGCTGATCCCTCAGTCGCTTGTTCCCAGGTTTCCTTAAATTGACCTCAGATTCTTCGCTGTCGAGTCCCTCTGATGAACTGGCGACCTCTATCTGGTCCCCTTCATGGACAGGATCCACTCGGGAAGTTTGTCGATTCTCTTCCTCTTGGGCTAGGGCGTTCCTCCTCGATGCCGTTGGGCGAGGTACCTCTCGTTGCTCCCGGGTCAAGGCATCTGCGGCAGACTTAACTCGCCTAGGCTGATATTGTGAAGGTCTTTTCAGAACTTGGGGCATGGGTCCCAGCCTATCCAGGATTGAAAGTTGGGGCCCAATCCTGTCTTGAGCTGGCTCTAGAAGAGGAGGTCCCAAGCAGTCGAAGGCAGGCTGTCTAGCCCCGAACCTGCTCGGTTCTCCCTGATCATCCGAGTTTGTTAGCTGGATTGTGATGCCTTCAGCGAGTAGGCGGATGCAGACGGTTTCCACAAAGGCTGCCTCTTGTTGGTCGAGCGCGGCCTGGCTCACTATAGGGTGGCCAGAAGCCTGCGCATTAGTTGTTTGGACCGGAGCTTGATTGCTATACCCAGACTTCTTCCCCTTCCTTAGGGCCTTTCGTGTTGGCCTCGCCGAAGGTTGTTTCGAAACTCTATGTTGTCCTTGGGAAGAGTGGAGCCTCTTGGTTACCTGTAAAACAACGAAAATGCAAATGCAAATGCAAATAGTTGGCTTGATTAACTGGGTGTAGGGTTTTCCCACAGACGGCACCAGAAAGTGTTAACATAACTTTTTCTCAGGGGGGGAAATCTCACTTAGCACCCTCGAGACCACTACCACGTAGGTGGTGGCCAAGGTTGAACGTATGTGTAATAGTGCCTAATAAAATGACAAGGAATATTGATACTATTAACCACCCAAAAGAATAAAAAAAATACTTTCTTTATTGATAGTGTGTGATATACAAATCTCTCTCAAATTGCTCTCAATTTTCTCTAGGGTGTAGTCGGGTACTTGTCGTATGCCTGTCGAAAAGTAGTCTCATCTTTCAGAAGGCCGAAGTCTTTCTTTTATACATTATCTTCATAAGTTAAACTAATTGATTCTCCCCTTGATTTTCTCCATCCCTTCCCTCCTTAACGGACGGGATTTTACATTTAAATGCCATTGACTTTGAGTTAATTGCTGAGTTGAGGATATCTTGGTGAAGATCAATTTGTTTCCTACTTGGACTCTATTACTTGTTCTGTACGTATGTAACGTCTTATGATGTGATCTTGTGTGTCTTCAGGTTTAACATGATCCCCCATAAGGGTCGTTGAATATGGTGTATATTATGGTAAGGTACATCAGATAGTGAGGTCAATTAGTGTCCTAGCCCCGATATTCAGGAGTTTCTTCTGGCCAGGAGCTAGGTCTGGCCTCCCTTGAACTTTTAGAGCTAGGTGCGGCCTCCTACGGACACCCAACTATGTCAGCGAGGTATAGGCGAGCTTCTGGAGAAGTTGCGAGGTAATCCCGACTTTCGGGGGGATTTCCTGGTTTCAGGTTCAGTGATGCGGGCTCGATTTGATCGAGCCGGGCTCTACTCTGGGTTTTTCTGGAGCCCGTCCTTATTCCTGTGGGGCGGTATCGTAGCTTGGCTTCGCGTAACATGGTCTCCTGGTGGATGACCTCGGGCATGGAGCCAGGTTTAAAGGGTGGAAAAATTCCCTTTGGTCCATAGCCAAATTTGGCTATTAACAATCATATTATTTGATTCTAGCATTTTTGGTTTTAGTTCTAAAGTCTTGAATATATGCTTCATGGGTATGATATGTTTTCAGGCTTTAGTTACATGAATAAAATCTAGGATTTGGTGTGTGCTAGGTGTTTCACATGCTTTAGGTTTTTGTTCATACTTCAAGAGCTAGGCAATCTTGATTTGTGTACTTTGATGACTATGTCTAGTTCTTCATGAAGTGTACATAATCCATAAATTTCATATCTACATGCATCATTTGTGTGATGACATTGTTTTTGGATTGTAAACTAGAAAAATATACTTTGTCCGCTCATTGATCATTTCTAGTTTCCATAGGATATATTGATCACATATTCTTTGTTGCATATGTTTGCATTGTCATACATTGATCACATTAGGAAGTCCTTATAAAAGGCGTGAAGTTTTGGCTAGGATTGAGATTATCCGGATAGTCAAGCAAATAAGTCTTAGCTAGGATCGGGATGATCCGGATAGCTATGCGAGGAAGTCTTGGGTCGGACTAGGGTCCAGATAGTCAAGCAAGGAAACTTTCTAGAGGCATGGGATGTGCCTTTGATAGAAAGTAGGCTATGTCTCTTTCATTAGAAGGCTCGAGGGTTGGGTATAAGTCATGTCCAATAGAGAGTGATTAGTCACTTTTGAGGGTGTACTTTTATCATCTAGAGAAAGATAGTTGGCTGATGGTTGTGGATTCAACAGTGGATGTTTCCTCTTTAGAGGTTTTACCACATAAAAAAATATTGTGTTAATTTTTTCTATCCTTAACTCTTTTATATTTGTACATGTATTTGATTGAATCTTGTTTGAATCTTCATCGCTAGATATTTTTGTAAACAAGATTTTGTAAAGTGTGAAATGCAAACACTCATTTGATCGAAGTTGTATATATCATTTATTCTTGTAAATTGACTTATTTGTACATATTCATTTGTTGATTAGTACTTGTATATATTAGATATATATATATATATATATATATATATATATGAATACAAGTGCATGTTGATTTGAGTTTTAGTGAAATTCCTTCTCGTGCAAATTGTAAACTTTAATTGATATGCTTAAATCGAATATACTTTTTAATAGTCTACTAGAGCTTACATTTGTTATTATGATGTGATACAAAGCAATCTAGACGGACAAACTTTTGTTTGTTTCAAGAGATTGAAAAAGGTGTAAAAAACCTATTGACCCCTCTCTAGGTTAGCTTTAAGCAAATTAACCGTGTTTGTATATTTTCAATTGGTATCAGAGCGGGTCGTTAGAAGCTATTGACGAGATCTGGGATACACTCACGGTACTTTGCAAGGTTTTTGAAGTCATGGTTCAATAAGAGGAAACGATGACGGAAGGTGCTTCCAATTCTAGACCTTATATACTTAAAGGTCATAACTACGGTTTTTGGAAACTTCGAATGAAAGCTTGCATTCAGTCCATCTATGAGAGAGCTTGGATGATGGTAGAAGAGGGATATATCTCTCCAAATAAGATGCTCGAAGATGGTTCTATTGTTCCAAAGCCTATGAGTGAATGGACCACAAATGAGTTTGGTTTGGAAAAATGGCATCATCGGGCGGTGAATGCTATCTTTGAAGGAGTAAATAGTCATCAATTCTCTTATATTCAAAACCTAGAGTTTGACAAGGAAGCATGTGATGCTCTCCAAGTTACCAATGTAGGAACTATGACAGTTAAGAAATCAAGGCTTCAAATGCTCACATCAAAATTTGAAAATTTTGCAAATGAGTGAAGAAGACAAATTTGAAAACTTCCAATCTAAACGTCTAAACATCTCAAACCAATGTCAAGAACACTTGGTATGCCAATCTCCTAAGAGCACCTTAATTGGAAGATCTTAAGGTCACTACCCAAGAGGTTCAATGCTAAGGTAACATCTATTGAAGAAAGTAAGGATGTTGATAGCATAAGCATTGATGAATTGTTTGGATCGCTTGAAACCGAAAGCCAAGAGTAAGGGTATAGCTCTCAAAACCATCAATGAAGAAAATGAAGATGATGATGAAGAGATAGCTCTATTGGTTAGAAAATTCAATAAGTTCTTAAGAAGAGGTGCCAAGCCTAGTTGCAACCTATCTAAAGGAAATGAAGTTAGGAACTCATTTACTCCAAGAAATGACAAGAGTGGTCAAGCCAAGAGCAATAACAAGGTTCAATGCTTCGAGTGTAAAAAGCGTGGACATTATGCCATAGAGTGTCCTAATGAGAAGACTAAGGAGGTTAAAAAAGGCAAAGCTATGGCGGCCACATGGAGTGATGAAAGCTCTAACGATGAGGAAAGCTCAAATGATGAGTCCTCATGTTAAGAAGAACACGTTAGCAACTTTGTTGCTCTTACAGCTTCTTACTCAAAACTAGAAGAGGGTGTCAAGTATCCATAGACAAGGAAGTTGATCATAATCATCAAGAATGCTCTAGTTCAAATGCAACCGATCTCAAGCTAATGGCTAAAATGAAGAGTCTTGAGAAACAAAGAGATGATGCTTTGAGAGAGGTAAAGGAAAAGAGATGATTTTATCAAAACTCAAGTGGATGAGTTTGTTGAAACTTTACATAGGCTTATGTGTGAGACAAATGACCTCTTGGTGAAGCTTAAAGAAGTTCAAAGACTTGTTCTTGAAAAAAAGAATGTTATATCTATCTTGAGTGATAGAGAGCAAGATTATCTTAAAGAGATCGACATTGCTAAACAATCTATCAAAGACTTAGTCAAGGGTTCAGTCAATGTGAAGAAATTAATGGATCTTACTCAACCTCTTGGAGACACTAGCAACTTGAAAGTTAAGGAGAAGCTTGTGGTAGCATCACCTCCTTCAAGAGAGGCAAAATCAAAGAATTTCAAAAAGTTTCTTAAGGTTAATCCTTCCAAGGTCAAAAGTAAAAAAGAAGAACAAGGTATCTCTTCAAACTCCCACTAATGCTTCTTCAATCCCACAAAGTACAATCTCATCATTTATTCCTATTTGTCACTTTTTCAATACCATTGGGCTTATTAAGACAAGATGTTATAAATATATTGAGTACTAAAAAAATAGGAAATGCATCTAGAGATAAGAAGATTAACTTTAATTTCAAGTATGCTAGGACGATAGAAGTAAACAAGCATGATGTTGTTTCAAAGCATGTTAGTCGAAATTGGGTGAAAAAGAGTGTGAATCACTCTAAACTTGACAAAGCTTGTAAAGCTAAAGGTTTTTGAGGAGATAAGTATCAATGATATTCTTTGGAATCAAATTGTTGAAAATCTCTACACTAGGTTCAACATCAAAGTCAAGAAAGATAGTGATGATTTTTGTGTAAGTACACCTAAGACCAAATTGGTCAAGGGTGAGTGCTCTTACCATTAGTGTAAGGTGCACATTTGAGATTAGCTTTGTTTCTCTATGACTTTGTTATAATCTTAGCTATCTCACAAATATTGCTATGATTTTCAAAATTTGTTGATTGATTTTAGAGAAGTCCATTTTGGAATTTATACGGTGTTCATTAATTGTTAAGACTTTTAGAGAAAGTCATTTTTATATGTTTGTTTGAGTTGAGATGTTTGGTCTTTATTCTATTGGGATGACACACCAATAACTTGTTGTCATGAGGACAAACAAGCCAAGAGAGCTCATAAAATGAGCGAAAACCTCACATTGATGAAAAAGCTTGCTAAGGTATTTCTTTACTCTTAAAGCTTGCTTTCTATTTCATCTTAACAACTCATTGTGTGCATGCCATATAGCTTTGTTTATAATACATATAGTTCTTCTTAGTAATTGCCATCTAGAGATCATTTAGTGAAATTGTTCACAAAGATCTTGTATATGATGCATGAATTGTTACTTATACTTGGTTGATTGATGAGTGGCATCTTTAAAAAAATATGAGCTTCATATTCTTTGAAAGCTACTCTCTTGAGAAGTAATGATCTTGAGTAAATCTCTTTGCATTGCTTTTAGATCATACGCTTTTAAGCCTCAAAACTTGGTTTTTAAAAGTGCAAATATTGCTTCTCTCATATGTTTAGTTTGAGTAAGTTGAGTTTGAAAATATGAAAGTTATGGACACACCTTGTAGTCTTATGACTAGTAAATGAAAGATGACATATGGTTAATATCCATTTTGCTTCGGCAATTACATGAACTCAACAAGAACCTTTCAAGAAAAGGGTTACACATGTTGGTTGTGCAGCCTCCCAATGTAGGAAAGAGCTACACCAATATGATGAGTGAAAGCCGTCATAAAGAGAATATATATATATATATATATATATATATAAAGAATCAAAGAAGTGTTGAAAAAGAATTAACAAAAAAAAAACTTTGATTCAAAAGCTTCAAAAGCTTAAAGAAGTATAATTGAAAATTGGAAATGATCAGGTTGAAAAACGTAAATGGGTTGATGAGCCACATGCACACACATGCTCATATGTTGAAATCTATTCTCTTAAAGCAAAAATTCTGGTTGATAATCGGTTTGAATTTTATGAAAAAGATTAAAATGAATAGATGTTGATATAATTTGCATGTTGATGATCCAATTACTCCTTTAATTATGCTTGAAGCAATCACACACACACTTGTTTTTCTTTTATTTGTGTTTGGTTTGCTAGAAATTTTAGAAGAATTATGAGAATGATTGAAAATCTTGGTGTATCTCTCATAGTTTGTGGAGCTTATTTTGTTTGATTTGTTTAAAATTGCTTGAGCGTGTGATTGTGTGTATAATCATTGTGAACAATATCCTATCTTGATCTTAGATAGAGCCTTTATTGGGGGGGGGGGGAATTGTAGATTAAACTTTGTTCTCTTTTATGATATGTTTACATGATTTGCTTTGTTATATTTTTGGCATATTGTTTGTTTAAAATATTGAATCTTGATAATGCATGATATTTTTTTGTAATAATTGTATGAGTGTGTTTGAAATCAATTCCTCCTTATTTAAGGTTGATATGATCGACAATCAATTCCTCTTTATTTGAGGTTGATATGATTGTAATTACAATCAATTCTTGCATGTTTGGGGTTGATTCATTTCCTTCTTGCTTGGGGTTGATATGATTGTGATTGTAATCAATTCCTTCATGTTTGAGGTTGATATGATTGTGATTGAAATCAATTCCTTCATATTTGGGGTTGATATGATTGTTAATACATTTGTTGAATTAGGTGGAAACCACTTATATACTTAAAAGTAAAATTCAATGCATTTGTGATTCTTTATTCAATTATATGCATCTATATATGTTTTTGATCACTAACTCACTTTGATTTTTTCACTCGTGGTTGTTTTTGTGTTTAGTGACTCTATACTTGAAGCTATGGGAAGAAATAGGCCAACCGGACTTGGTAATCCCCCAAAATCCATAGACAAACACAAACCTACTTCCTCCACCTCTCAAAAGACCAAAACTAATAGGCTAAATCATTTGGGTGCCATGAGAACAAAGAAGCTTATTCTTGATAGAGGTATAGACTTGTGTGAGTGTAGAGGTTCATACATTCATCGTGTCATTATTGATAGGCAATGGGGTTCTTGGATGAATACTTTTGGGGTTGTGAATGATAGCTTGATGAGAGAGTTTTATCTTGAATACAAAGAAAATACAACATACGATAATGATTTGATGGATGTTAGAGGTACTATCTTTAGAGTCTCCTCGGAAAATATCAACAAATTCCTTAGGCTTTCTAATGATAATATTGATTTGGAATTTCATGATATTGATAATATTGATCACTTAAATGAAATGGGGAGAGTTCTATGTGAAGATAGTGATTTTGAGTGGGGAAAGAGAGATTTCATTAGCCAAAGTGAGTTGACCAAGGTGAGTGCCTTTTGGCATCTATTTGTTTGTGCCAATCTTGTAGGTTCTACAATTGTAACTGAGCTTAATAAGGATAAAATCAAGATTGTGTATGTCTTGGTTACTAATAAGCCTCTAAACCCTGGAGAAATTCTCATTGAGCATATTGAGAGTGCGGCTTGTACAACCATGTTGGACAAGAAGCTTGCATTCCCGGGGTCATTTATGTATGGCACAAGGAGTTCAAAAGCTAGAATATGATGAGCTTTTACCTCTTTTAGAGAAGTTTTGTGAGAAATGGATGACATTTATGTCATATAAAAATAAGGGTAGATCTAGTGATACATTAAGGCTTTTTGGTGAGAATCAAGAATCAAGCAATGTATCTAGCATGGATTATCTACCGAATTGGGCCATCAAACTACAAGAAGGGCTTGTTAAGAAGATTGAGGAGCTAAATGCAAATGTGGTTCAGTAAGATGCTAAAATCAAGAGCTTGGAAGAAAGCATCTCATTAAGCAAAGCATCCATCTCAAAGCATTATGTGAGATCAACAAACCGAGGATTGATGGCATTCGTGCCTAACAAAGAGCTATGTGATCTTGAGGTATTATTTCTTTTTTCCTTTTGGCTTCATTTCATGTCAAAAAAGGAGAGAAAATAATGATACAAAAATCTTAGCTCTCTTAGTAATCTTATTATTATTATTTTTATTTGTTTTGTACTTTTGAATTGGTATCTTGAATTCTTGGGCATGTAATATTTGGATGGGATATATTGTGTGATGGATAGTATGCATGCATTTATAGGGAGACATGTATCCATTTGGACTATGTTTTCTTTATGTTAACCAAGTCTATATCTTGCCATATATGTATTTTCTCTTGTATATACGTTGTGCTTCAAGTTGATTTTATGTGATATCAAGATAAGACTACATGAAGGAATTCAAGACTTGGTGGAGATTAGTCTAGGTTGTACAAACTCATTGTAATGTGAGGGAATATTTATGACCAATCTTCACTTTATATTTTATAGTATATGTATAGGTTTTTTGACATGGAATTTACCAAAGAGGGAGATTGTTAGGTTTTTGAGTCATATTGGCATAATTCCATACCAAAACAATATTTCTCTTGTATTGATCAGTTGTCTAGACTATTGTGATTCAAACTTCAAACAAGGATTGGCAACTTATCAAGCAAATAGAAGTCTTCAAGAGGAGCAAGCTTTATTGCACATCAAAGATATATTTAAACCTCATTCCTCTTGCAAGGCAATTAGGCACACACACACACACACACACATACACACACATTGCATTCATATGTGTCCCGGCATCGTTTTTCTCAACTGGTATAACACATACACATTTAAATTGACAACTTTTTATAAAATTGCATGTTCTAGGAATATATCTAGGAAATTGCAAACTTGTGTGTTCTTATGTTTGTTTGTCTAGACTATTGTGATTCAAACTTCAAACAAGGATTGGCAACTTATCAAGCAAATAAAAGTCTTCAAGAGGAGCAAGCTTTATTGCACATCAAAGATATATTTAAACCTCATTCCTCTTGCAAGGCAATTAGACACACACACACACACACACACACACACACACACACACACACACACACATACACATTGCATTCATATGTGTCCCGGCATCATTTTTCTCAACTGGTATAACACATAGACATTTAAATTGACAACTTTTTGTAAAATTGCATGTTCTAGGACTATATCTAGGAAATTGCAAACTTGTGAGTTCTTATGTTTGTTTGTTTGTGTTTTTTTTACTGATATCAGACTTGAATATGTTCTCATATTATTCCATATTGAGTTCTAGTTGTTTCGGTTACTTATTCTTTAGTTTTCGAGTTCCGAGTTGGAAATTATGAAACTGTCGGTGCTTTTAGAGTACATAGTTTTCTTCTTTGTATATAAAGTCGATTTCCATATTTTTTTGTGAAAGTTTTGTACATATCCATGTCCATGAGAGAGTCCTAGTTCGTAATCCAAAAACAGATTAAAAATCAGAGTTTGAAGGCCGAAATACAGTCGAAGAACGCGAGAGATCTGCGAGGGAAGAAGGGTGTGGCAAAAAGCCACATTGCCTCTTTGCCGTGGAGGCGCGTGTGCGCCACGAGAAGGGATCCCTTCTGCCCCTGTGGAGGCCACATGCCTCCATAGGGTGTTTAGGTGGCATGCCACCAGCTGCCACATGTGCAACCCTCCACACCACATCATCTTCTCTCCTTTCTTTCATTTATAATCCCTCTCCTCTCATTTTCCATTTGGAGAAGACTAGTGCATGAAATTTCCAGATTTTTTCTCTCAACTTCCAAACACCATATCTCACTCATTTCTTATCCGATTTGAGTGATTCAAGTTGGAGAATCATCTTATTGAAGTCCTCTATCATCTCCAAGAAACCTTGAAATCTTTTGTTCAAGTTTTGTTGTGGTTTCACACAGATTTCGTGACTGCACTCAACATATCAAGGTATTGGTTCATCTTTCATGTTTTGCTTTTTAAATCCTCAAATACCTTAGGTATTCTTCTCTTTTAAGTGTATGTGACTTGAAAAAATGTTATTAAGAGACAGAGCTTCAATTATAAGCTAGTAGTGCTTAATTAGAGACTTGTATGTGAGTTAGGTTTCCTAAAATCTATGTTTTCACATGCTTGTGAGTTGTATTATGACTAGCTTTTCATCTAGGTCTATTTGTGTTTCAATTGAATATATTTTGATGATTGATATCCTTTACATGTGCTAGGACTCTTTAGTTGAACATATTTAGGATTAGCACATTTTATTTTATATTTAGAGTCTATTAGGATTTAATTGATTTTTTTGTGAATATGTGCTCTAAATGATTGCTAGTAAATTTCAATGATCTTATTATTTGATTCTAGCATTTTTGGTTTTAGTTCTAAAGTATTGAATATGTGCTTAATGGATACGATATGTTTTCAAGCTTTAGTTACATGAATAAAATCTAGGATTTGGTGTGTGTTAGGTATTTCACATGCACTAGGTTTTTGTTCGTGCTTCAAGAGCTAGACAATCTTGATTTGTGAACTTTGATGACTATGTCTAGTTCTTCACGAAGTGTACATAATCCATACATTTCATATGTACATTCATCATTTGTGTGATGACATTGTTTTTGGATTATAAACTAGAAAAAAATACTTCGTCCGCTCATTAATCATTTCTAGTTTCCATAGGATATATTGATCACATATTCTTTATTGCATATGTTTGCATTGACATACATTGATCACATTAGGAAGTCCTTGTAAAAGTCACGAAGTCTTGGCTAAGATCTGGATGATCCGGATAGTCAAGCAATGAGGTCTTAGCTAGGATCGGGATGATCCAGATAGCTACGCAAGGAAGTCTTGGCTTGGATTAGTGTCCGGATAGTCAAGCAATGAAACTTTTCTATAGGCATAGGATGTGCCTTGGATAGAATGTAGGCTATGTCTCTTTCATTAGAAGGCTCGAAAGTTAGGTAGAAGTCATGTCCAATAGAGAGTGATTGGTCAATTTTGAGGGTGTACTTTTATCATCTAGTAAAAGATAGTTTGCCGATGGTTGTGGATTCAACCCGTGGATGTTTCTTCTTTGGGGTTTTTACCACGTTAAAAATATTGTGTTAATTCTTTCTATCCCTTTCTCTTTTATATTTGTATATGTATTTGATTGAATCTTGTTTGAATCTTCATCACTAGATATTTTTGTAAACAAGATTTTGTAAAGTGTGAAATGCAAACACTCATTTGATCGAAGTTGTATATATCATTTATTCTTGTAAATTGACTTATTTGTACATAGTCATTTGTTGATTAGTACTTGTATGTATTAGATATATATATATATATATATATATATATATGAATACAAGTGCATGTTGATTTGAGTTTTAGTGAAATTCCTTCTCGTGCAAATTGTAGACTTTAATTGATATGCTTAAATCGAATATGCTTTTTAATAGTCTACTAGAGCTTACATTTGTTATTATGATGTGATATAAAGGAACCTAGAGGGATAAACTATTTTTTGTTTCAAGGGATTGAAAAAGGTATATAAAAAAAACCCATCCACCCCCCTCCAGGTTAGCTTTAGGCAAATTAACCGTGTTTGTATATTTTCAGTCATCCTGACGACTATGGTTTTTCCCTGTTTTGGGTTTCCATGTAAATGATTGTGTTGTGTGAATGGATGCCTTCCATCTTATTTTTATGTGTGTTGACGGTGATTTTTGGATCGAACTATGTGAATCATGCTTCACACAAAATATATCGAACTAACAATTGAATAAGAAATTATAGATAACCAACGGATCAAACAAAAAATATTTTACGTGGTAAAACCTCAAGGTGAGGAAACATCCACGGTTGCCAGTGACGGCGAGAGAAGAATTCACTGTGTATAATTTGATTACACACTCAGCCTTACTTGCTCTCATGAATATCTAATGATTCGTTAACCCCTCTCTTGGTGTTTTCAAGGGCTATTTATACATGTATAATCCTTAATTCTCGGAGTACAAATAAGGAAAAAGGTAATACAGATTTAATAAACTTCTGACTTATCAGAGTTGTTTACATCTTGTGTAAATTGAATGACTTAGACTTGCTACTCCATTGGAATTCTGCTACTTATAAGGTGGTTTGTTTCCTTATCAGAATATGCTTCGAGATGTCTTAATTGAGTTGAACTCTTTATCTGCGTATTTGAGTCGTGATTGTGTTGAATTTTGAGTTCTGAATATATCAGGTCATCAAAGGACATCTTTACACTGTACAAGTGTTGCTTAACCAATCATCTACCAGACCTGACCAGATCTCGCTCACCCCCGATCAGGGATTCATTCCCGATCGAACTGATATAGCTGATCAATCTATTCACCTTGGTCGGGGATTTCCAAACCTGACCATCTAGGTGATTTTGATCAATCGTGCGGGGTTGTTTACTGATCATTTTAGGTTAGCTGATTTTAACTCTTCTTTGTTGACACGTCACTTGTTTTTCTCACAATTCACGTTGCTTATGCTGACATGTTATCTTTCCAAATTATACCAATAACAATACCCCCTAAACATTCAAGTCGAGCATCTCTCTAAGCAAAGATGGGTCACTCAGCGAGAAATGTTTAATCTTAGGAGTATTTTGTCATATACTCATTAATGTCAAACGGCTATCTTTTGATTTCAGCCACAAACGTTTGATTTGCCTATATGAGTTGACGCGAATGACGCAACTGACGGCGGCGGTTCAAATTTCAAACGGCGCGTGATCTTCAGGATTCGCATATCAAGCACCACTCCCATGTGACGTCATCCTTGCCTATATATATTTTCAAAACCCTTTTACCTTCCCTCTCACACGATTTGACCACTCAGTTTATATAACTTCTTTATCTTCTAAATTTTTCTTTCTGCTTCAAAGGTTTTGCTCACAACTCTTCGATTTCAAATCAGATCTTCGTTATACGCTAATCACCAGGTATGGATTTTGCCACTCGTCACCGTTATGTAGAACTTTTGATACATTATATTGAGATAGGCGATAAAAAGAATATTGCCATGGTTTAATCTATTTTAGGGGGATTTTTTCAAGATTTCTCTCGTCCGGTTCAATCCACAGTTTTTAATGTCGATTATTCCATGGCTCTCCATGAATTCCAGCCCTCTTCTTTTGATTCTAATATTATTAACCCTCTTGTTTCTTCTCCAAATACATGCCCAGATATGTCAAAAGCAACTGGATCCGATCGGGGAAGCATGCCAAGTTCAAAAGATTCATCCCTAGTGGATCTGAAAATCCCTTCTCAACTGTTGAAGATGGAAGAAGTTCCCAAGCGACGTCGATCTTCATTGCTTAAGTTTTCCGCCGATCACCCCAGTGCTTTCGACTCGGAAGTAAACGTGGTAGAACCATCTGAGTTGACAAAATACGCCGATCTTTTTGACATCCCTCGATCGGTTGAACTTTGTTTGAGCGGCCAACGCGTAATACGGAACCCTCCCCAGGGTGCAGTAGCCATTAATGGGGCAATGCTTACATCTGGGGTTACATTTCCTCTTCTGTCTTTCATTGCTCGATTTTTGGCTGATGCCGAGATTGCTCCTGCTCAGCTTTCCCCAAATTCTTACCGAGTGTTAATGAGCCTATGGCATCTCTGGAAAACGATCGGTGCTAAATACCCCCCCCCCCCCCCGACCTAGGAGATTCAAAACTTCTACACCCTGAATTGATCGGATAACGGGGGTACCTTCTATCTTCAATCTGGCTCGATCAGCCACTGGATTCCTGAAGGATATAAGCAAAAGCCGACCCCTCCTTCCAGTAGGATCATAAAGGTTTCATCTAGGGGTTTCCTACTTCCAATAAGTATTGGAAAAATACTTGGTTTTTTGTTCGGGGAGACTGGGAGAAACATTGGTTGCCGATCCTCGTCAAGAGTTGTCCAGAAATAGTATCCTCAGGCATTTTTGTAGTCCTGAATAATGGAATAGAACATCTACCTTGCTGAACGAAGATCAAGCCAGAAATGTCATTGACGCAGCTCGGACATCCTAGGGAAACCAGGGATCGGCGTACATTGCTCGTTGAGAAAGACCTTCTAGATCTGGGGTTATTTCCCCCAATTTCGAGTCGGAAAAAACGCTGTGAGTTTTTTCTTTTTTGATTTTGTTATTTAAATCGAATTATGTTTGTTCTGACCTTTTTCCTCTTTCCTTTTTCTTGAAAAAGTATTCAAGGTGGACATTGTGGCGGGTGAGCAGGCTGAAAAGATAAAAAATCTTGATAAGATCAGTCGCCCGGAATCATCTGCATAACTGGCTCAGGGAATTGCTCCTCCTCAGCAAGTTTTGGTGGAACATCAATATGAGCTTGACCCTAATACGTCTCCGGAAGCTCATGATCAGGAAGCAGTGAAAAAATCTTCTGATCCAGTTGGTGAACAAAAGGGGTTTTCCAAAGGCTCAAAAAGAAAAATCACCAAAGAGAGAGCTAGTCGCCGCCCAACTAAGCTTTCTGAAAAATCCCCTTTTAGCAAAGTGGCTAAAACTACGGCAGGTTCTTCTACTCCTGATGCTGCCTGTAAAATGAAGGAAATTGACTTGGCAGAGAAGTTAGAAGCCCATCAGACTGGAGTCAAACCGATCAATATTGAAAGAGATGATGAGGATTAGGACGCACTAAGTGATTTGATTCGTCGAGAGCATCGATCGAAAAAAGGAAGTGATCGGGCACCGGCACCCTCTGCCAGTCTGTTATCTAACCAACCACCAGTAGATAATCAAGATTCTTTTGATCCTTTGGCCCATCATGTTGACAAGGCACCGATCAAATTCTTGGTCACACGGCAGATAGTCTTCACCGACTCAAATTCCGATGGGGAACAAAATGGACTTAAGAAGGCACAAGCCAGTCCATCCTCTTTAGATCCTGTTGACAAAATGCCTGCTCGTCCGACCTATCCTCTAGAATCTGCTCCCGATGTCATTGAGGTTCCCCTCGTGGGAGGAAATGAAGCAGGTTCACTCAAGTCTGCTAATCAAGGGCAGACCGTGGCTGCTTCCCCAACAGTTGCTCCTGAATCTACTCCAGTTCCAAGTCCAGCCCAGACCGATCGTCAACATCAGGGCTCGGGAACAGCAACTGATGCGACCGGCATCCCAAACCTAGAGGAGACGTCGGTTGACCCTCTTGATATGTTAAAATCCATATCAGCTGGAAAAGGATATGTATGTGAAGGTTATTGGTCAGACTTTAGGAGCACCAGCGATACTGACCGAGTCCGCGCTGTCTATAACAATGGTGTTTATGTATTCATTCTTTACTCGGTATCCTTAATTCATTATATATCTAAGTTATGTCATCATGACTTACTTCATTTAACAGGCCGTGGAAGAGATGGCCAGAGCTATGATGACTTAGAGGAAACAGGCCATTGAAATCTCTCGGCTGAAAAAGGAGCTGGAAAGAGGAAAGAAGGCGATCGGTTCTGCCTCAGCTGATGGATTGAAACTTAAGTAATCTTATGAAGAAAAGCTGAGGCAGCGTGACCTGACTAAAGCCGCTTTGAGAGAAGTCATGACTGCCGCCGAGACCCGAGCAAACATGGCTTCAGATAATCTTTCTGAATTTTCTAAAAAAAATGTTCAACTTGAAGCAGATTTAGCTGAAGTTAGGCGGTTGTGTGCTGAATTAGAGTAACGGGTCGTCTTGTCCGAACATGTGGCTCTTGATCAGGAGGCAGAAGCTTGGATTGCCAAAGAAACTTTAGCAGCTTCTCAACAATCTATGCTTGAAGCCCAACTGGGGTCTAGGGAGGCTAAGCTTCGATACGAAAGATTAGTTGAAGACCTAAAATAGCAAAAGATCAGCATGGAAGTTATTTCTCAAGAGGCTAGATTGGCCTTCGAGATTCAGAGCGTCGATCGCTATAAGAAGTCCTCTGCTTTCGAGGTGGTTATGCTGAGGGAGTTTGAACTTGGCCTCACCACTGCTCGGGTATTCTTCAGGGGTAAGGAGTTGTCTACTGAAGAGGCTCACAGTAAATGGGATCGATCGACCAAAAAGCATAAGGCTGAGTCTCTTAGCGCAATAAAGAACCAAAGAATGAGGTGGAAAGCCTATTGCAAGTCTATTGGGAAAGAACCTCATAAGATGCATTTAGAGCTTCCCTCCAAATCTTCCCTGGTAGTTTTTCATGTGATCGGGGAAAATGGAGCAACATCTAAGGGTGTTGATGCTAGACCTTTACCCAAGACCGATTATTCTCCTTTTTATGGTTGAAGATCCCGAAGACGACATATGCTGGCCAGATTTTGGAGATCTTACCAAGGGTTATGAAGAGGAAAGCAAAAACCCTGGCACCTCAGGACTTGGCTGTACTTCAAGACCTTCAGATGCTTGATGACTTCTTTTCTTTTTTATCATACATTTTGTAAACTCTTCGTATCATTGTATGAACAATTGATTTATTCATTTAATGATACCGATCTGAAGTTTACTTATATGATGTTCTTTATTTCGATCAATTTTCTCTGCTGGTTGCCGCTTCTAGGTTAGTTATTTTTATAACCAATTGTGATTGAACTGATCAAATTTGATTGATTGTTACCCGACCAGCCATATCATATGGCTGACCGAACTTGGTTAAAACCGTTTTTGACTTGTCTGGTTGTCCTTTTGGTCGCTTGCTGAAATTCAGTTATATGTTCAAGTGGTTTTCGTTTGATGGACCATTTACATGGTATCTAGTTTATAGACTCTTATCTTTTATCTGGTAATTAAGTCACCAGGATGTCTCCCAGTAGTCTGTTACTCAAGATTCGTTGGCGCGAGGTTTTTCACGATCTCATTATCCCAACTTATATTAGCCAAGTATCTTTATTAACAGGCATTCGGATGCGAGATCTTGATTATCTAACCCAGCTTTTTGCGCATCCCATGAGGTATCTGATCTTCTGAAGACGCTCTAACAGTGCTTCTGGTGCACCTAGTTAGTTTCGGTGAACATGCATTGTCTTTGCAACATATGCTTTTGGTTCCATCACTGAACCCCTCGAGAACCTGTTTTAAGTTCATCGGGATTTGCTTTTATTTAGGAAAGCAATACTAGAACACCTTTCTTGAACCGAGTTTCCGTTGAAGGATTTTTTATTGATTTCTTTATTCCTATAAAGAGAAACATATGATTAGGCATGAATAAGATCTATACCTACTCAAACATCTAAAAATTCTGAAAATAAAATAGCAAAAGAAAAAAACGAGAAGACTGCTTAAGGGTAGAATATCTTCAGGTATTGAGCATTGCGTGGTCTGGGTAACTCTCCTTCTTCTGATCGGATAACGCGATATGCTTCATGCCCAGCTGATCCGACTACCTGGTAAGGCCCTTCCCATTTATCTACTAATGATCCGGCCGATTTATCCCTTGTGTTTGGAGATACCCTTCTAAGAACCAGATCTCCGAGTTGGAATTTTCTGATCCGGACATGCGAGTTGTAATATCTTACAATTCTTTGTTGGTAAGCCACATTTCTTACCCTCGCAGTGTCCCTTTTTTCTTCCAACTCATCTAGGCTCTGTTCTAAGGTCATTATATTGGAGTCGGGCTGATATAGCTGAACTCTAGGGGAGGTATGGATTTTTTCGACCGGGATGATGGCTTCGGTTCTGAACGCTAGGGAGTAAGGTATTTCTCCTGTTGCAGTCCTTTCAGCTGTTCGGTATGCCTAAAGTACTTCATGAAACTTGTCTGCCCAGTTTCCTTTCTTTCCGTCGAGCTTGGCCTTCAAGGTGTGCTTGTTGATCTTATTAATGGCTTCGGTCTGGCCATTGATCTGAGGTTGAGCTGGCGTGGCATAATAATTCTTTATGTGGTACTTTCGGCACATCTCCCTGAAATTATCTCTATCGAATTGGGTCCCATTGTCAGTGACAATTGTATCCGGAATCCCTAATCGATAGATAATTTTCTTTTTTACGAAGCTAGTGGTATTAGCCTCAGTTATGCGTACTAATGCCTCCGCTTCTGCCATTTTTGTGAAATAATCAACCGCCACAATGGCATGCTTGGCACCTCGTTTAGTTGTTATCGGCATGGGGCCGATCAGATATAATCCCCACATTGTAAATGGCCAAGGTGAGGTTAGATTCTTCAGAGTTTCAGGTGGTTACCTAATATCGTTTGTGATTCTTTGACAAGTACCGCATTTCTCAGCCACCAATTTAGCATCCTGAAATAGGGTTGGCCAATAAAAGCCCTGTCTAAGGGTTTTATGGGCCAAACTTTTACCCCTAGTGTGGTTTCCACACACTACCACTATGTATGCTGGCCAAGATCTTATCTCATTCTTCTTGGCTAACACATCTTTATAGGGTCTTCGAAAATCCCCTTCTATAAAGTTCATTGCCTATTATTGAGTACCGAGCTGCCCTGTATCTGACTCGTTTTACTTCAACTGCATTTTCTAGGAGCGTGCCATCTTCTAGGTATTCGATGATCGGGGTGGCCCAAGTGGCTGACCCCTTCTCCACCATTTCTACTGCCAGATTTTCTTCTTTCTTTATGCTGGGCTTTTCAAGATGAGCCACTAGAATCATTCTGGAGCAGATATTGGTGGTTGCTGATGCCAATTTTGATAGTGCCTCAGCTTTCTCATTCTTCTATCTCGAGATCTGAATGATTCTATGATTTTTGAATCTCCCCAGAAGTGTCTTGGCTATCTCTAAGTATGCCACCATGTTAGGATCTTTTTCTTGGTATTCATCTAGGATTTGGTTAACCATGACTTGTGAATCACTGAATATTTCTACTTCGTCCGCTCCCAATGCTGTGCATATTCGAAGTCCAGCCAGCAACGCCTCATACTCGGCCATGTTGTTGGTAGCTCTAAAGTCAAATCGCAGGGCGCATTCCACCTGATCATTTTCTGGGGTTGATATCACTATACCTGCCCCGCTGCCATGCGTGTTTGACGAACCATCAAAGTGCAGCTTCCAATTGAAGACTTTTCTTTCTTTTTCTTCTAGACTCTTGATCACTTCACTGTGTGGCTCAGTGAACTAAGTTATCAGGTCTGCCACCTCTTGACCTTTTATTGCGGCCCTTGGTAAGTAAGTAATATCAAACTCACTACGCTCCACCGCCCATTTTGTAAGTCTTCTTGATACCTCGTGCTTGGATAAAATCTGTTTTAATGGACAATCTGTATAGACCTCAATTTTGTGAGCCTGAAAATAAGGTCTAAGTTTTCTTGCTGCCGTTACAAGTGCAAGTGCCATTTGTTCGGTTGTCGAGTATCTTGTTTCAGCTGGTAACAGAGTCTTGCTAGTATAATATACTGGTTTTTGCACCCCTTCATCTAATCTGACGAGTATCGATCATGTGGCTACGGTTGTGACCGACAGATATAAGTACAGAGTTTCTCATTCCAGGGGCTTTGAGAGGATCGAGGCCTTGCCTAGGTATTCTTTGATTTTCTGGAATGCTTGTTCACACTCCTCATTCCATTCTACACCCTTTCCTTTTCTTATTGCTTTGAAGAATGGCAAACATCTATCGGTTGACTTGCTAATGAACCGATTTAATGATGCTAAACATCCCGTCAACCTTTGGATGTCTTTTAGGGTTACCGGGGACCTCATCTCTTCTAGGGCTCTTATTTTTTCAGGGTTCGCTTCGATCCCCCTTTGGTGCACTTGAAAACCGAGGAACTTTCGCGATGGTACCCCAAATACACACTTGTTCGGGTTGAGTTTCATCCCGTATCTTCTTAATACTTGGAATGTTTCTTCCTGGTCTGCAGTGTGTTTATTTGCTGTGACACTTTTGGTTAACATGTGGTCTATGTAGACTTCCATGTTTCTATCGATCTGTCAGGCAAACATCTTGTTTACCAATCTTTGGTAACTTGCCCCGGCATTTTTGAGACCAAAAGGCATCACTTTGTAGCAATAAAGCCCTTGATCTGTTCGAAAAGCAGTTTTTTCTTCATCTGGACCAAACATCCTGATCTGATTGTACCTTGAATATGCAGCCATGAAGCTCAATAGTTCATGGCCCGCAGTTGCATCGACCAACTGATATATTTGGGGCAAAGGAAAACTATCTTTTGGGCATGCTTTGTTCAAATCTGTGAAGTCTACACACATCCTCCACTGCCCATTCTTCTTTTTTACGAGAACTACACTTGCGACCCATTCGGGATACGGAACTTCCCTGACTTGACCTTGCTGCCAATAATTTCTGGACTTCTAATTCCATAGAATGATTTACCAAGTTATCTAGATGCCAATTAGATACATAAACCATTTAATGCATGTTCATACCAAAAGAGATATATGAGTGGCACTCCTATTCTATAAGACATATTATCAAACAATGACAAACATTGCAATATTTACGAAAATATAAATAGCTACAATTTTGGTCCATCCTAGAAAAACAAGTAAATTACAATATTTGGAATACAAAAAAAAAACTTCTTTCTTGGCGAACAAGTCTTCATGCGTCCATCGGTTGCGCACCCTTTGGCTACCTCCCATTGGCGTGTGCACCCCACAACCCCATAACGGGCTGCCATGCGCAGCTTATGGCTTCCATAGGGCTGCCGTGCGCAGCCCATGCCACAACAATTGTGGCGGCATGCTCATTCGCATGCACGTTTGTTTTATGGCTCGCACAGTTCCAAACTTGTTCCGGTTGTTTCCAATTCTTCAAACCTTCGAGTTTTTGATACTTGAATTTACAGAATAATTTTAAATAATAAAATACTGCAGTTTTTTTTAAGACAATATTTTTCTGCAGTATTGTTATTACAATAACAAAATAAATAAAAAACTTAGCAACTACCAAAAAGGAAATTATGGCGATGATAGGCCACCCTTCTTGTTACAATTCCAATACAAAAAATACATTGAAATTCTAGGACTAAAATTGAGCAATAACAATCCACATATAAAACATATATATATATATATATATACATACATTCTAATGTAAATATATATGCGAATACCTAAAGTGCCATCTCTTTCTAAAACATGCATATATACAATAAAAAGAAAAAGATTCACGTATCCATACATCAATTAATCAAGTGTACAACCAGGCTCTGATATCAATTGTAGGGAAAAACGGTTTAAAACGCGGCGGAAGCAAAAAATTGAGTGGTATATTTAAAAAAAATTCCTTTAAAAGAAAGAATCTTAACTCTAGATTAACTGACATATAATTAAAAGTATCGTACTTTTTTCTCATGACAATTGAACTAGCGTCGAATTGGATCCGCAAGATCTTCCAATCCAATCACAAACGTGAATCACCTAGAAGTATGAGCTCCCTTTCTTTAATTGTATACCTGAGGATGAAACAAACAAAATCTTCTTCTTTGTTAGTCACAATAATCCTCCAAGAGAAAACCCAAGAACGTCTGGTCACTTGTGAATTATCAATCTATTTGATTGAAACTCGCATGAACCCGATTCGATTTTGTACACAAAATCCTTTTGATGTAAATGATACTAGTGTACTATCGAAAACAAAAACGTTCCCCTTTTCTCTTCTCTTTGGCCGAATTCAATACACAATATCTATGAGTTGGCCGAATTTTTTCTAGAGCAAAAAAACTATTTTTTTTTCTCTCAAAATTCTCTAGCTTGGCCGAAATTTTCAACCAAAAAAAAATTATATCTTTGGCCGAAATTAATTGGTGTATATATAGGTATACAAATCCTTTCCTAAAGAGGATTTACTTAGTGGTCAAGAATATTATCTCTAGGTGGATTTACTTGGTGACAAAGAATCATTTTTCAAAAACATATTTCTTTTCCACACCAAGACTCCTAATCCAACTCAAATAGTGTATTTATTCAATTACCAATTATTGAATATAATTAAATTGTGACTACATCAAAAACTTCCTAATGGAAATCAAAAACTTCCTAATTTGACTAGATAAATATATTCCTTTTATTTATCTACTTATCAAATATAGTATTTGATACTTATAATATTACTAACAATAATATGACTCTGGGAGACCATTTCCTACTAGGAAAAAGATTTTGACTTTTAATTAAAAAAATAATTAATTAATAAATTAATTAATTTCCATTTAATTAAATAATAAAATAAAAACAATATATAAGACTGATAAATAGTCCCTTGCCGCCCAAGCCAATATATAAGGGCCAATATTGTTTATTTTATTTTATTTTATTAAATCCATTGGACCTTAATAAAAAATCCACATGTGAACTAGACCCATTCTTACTAAAAAAAACAAGTCCATCATTTATCTCAGGTTTGAGATAGACTCTCCGACTGTCTTCAAGTGAAAACTTTTATCCATTGACGGTTCTGGATAAAGTATTTCACTATGATCATATTCAATGCACCCAGTGCACTAGATTCTTTTGCCCAAAGACACCACACTTTGATAATTTTAGACTCATCATAACACATTTGATCTCACTCAAATGCTAGCAAAAGAATCTACAACTTTAACAATATAAAGGCGATCAACCTTTATCTTAAGCTGTGAATATTATTCAAGACTGACTAAAGAATTGTGTCTACCTCATACATATCCAGATGTATGAACAATTCTTCTTTTCTCATAGTCTTTTGACCTTATGATTATTTACATTTGACAATTATAATAATTAAACTATAAATGCTATAAGATTTGTTAAACTAGAAATCACTTTATTTAAATGAAAAGATTGTCAAATACATTATTACACTCTTGCTATTAAGCATAATCCTAACAGAAAGAGCATGCATCAACTAATATTCCCAAGTTAGATTTCCCTTAAGATGAACTCGGTCTTTTCCATTTGGTTGTAACGGGGCCAGGGTGATTGGTGATTAGAAAGAATGGGAATTTATGCACAATGCACTAATCAACCAAGTTTAGGCAATGCATTCTACACTCAAACATTTAATTTTTCATGCAACACCACTTCTTAATATAAGTATACAATAAGACGTCCAGGCTTATATAAACTCCAAGTGCAATCACTAACTACTCTTGTTACCATTTCGAGTAGTGTTTACAATTTAAACAAGGCAATTGAAACACATTTCTTTTCTTTTGATTTCTTTTTGCTTTTCCTCTTCTTTTTTTTGCCTTTGACTTATGCACATACTTTTACAATTCAATACTTATTTGCCTAGGAACACGCCATTTGAAAAATTAGAGCATATTTCACATTCAATCCTAAGCCTTAACAAGATCAATTAAGTGAAGGTTGGCTTAGTGTTTGAGTTGCTCAGGTAATGGATAATATGGGTGTAGAATTTACAAGTCTAAATGTGTTTGGCTTCAAAATTGGCATGGGAGCACACACATTATTGGATGGGAAGTATTTGGCATTTTAAGTGGCTAAAACACACATTGCTTAATATCACCTTAAAGAATCCATCTACCTAAGGGAATAAAAGATTTAGTCAAGCAGTACACTTTATGATGCATGTTCTATTACACATGATGATTTTTGTATAATGAGACTATGCATAGTGTTTGAATAATGTTTAAAGATTTGAAAAACATTTTCCCTCTAATTGCTTACTTTTGGCTTGTGTTTGTGAAACTCTCAAGAGATGTCTCCACTATTAGAACAAGGCTCTTGAGCACCGAGTCCCTTCAACTTAGACACTAAAAGATTGGACTAGCCCATGGAGTGCAAGTGAGACCCCTAAAGTGACTAAAAGCTATGAACAAGCACACAAAGAATATACAAATTCGCCACAAACACTTTGCTCAAGCTATCTCACCAAGCTAATTAAAGCTCAAAAATTTTAGCTAAGCAACAAATTTGAAAAATTGACACGAAAAACGACTCAAAAACAACAAGACGACTCAAAAAGGCGTCTACACCCCCAAACCAAAACCTAACATTGTCCTCAATGTTGAAGACAAGAGAGTTCGGCCTAACAGTGCACACCTAACTGACTCGAAACTCAACAAACCTAGGCCCTAATCACGCGCAATCAATGCCTAACAAAAATTAAAAAGACTCCAAATATGGCTCAATCATATAAAGGCAATCATGCAAGATTTGACGTTTAAGCACAAATACCCAAATTCATGTTCAACCACAATTAAGCATTTTCATTCAACAAAATTGATGGAATGGGGGCATGATGACCCCTGACGAGTGAATTTTGTATCGTTGAAAGCATCGTCAAATATTTATAATAAAATCAACCTTGCTATAAGGTACGAGTCAAAAGACATATATAGAAATAAAACTAGTACAACTGTGCAAGCAATGGTATCGTTCCGTAGGGATGTGTTTGTTAACCATTTCAAGTTCTAGAGTTTAGGGAAAACATGTAAATAGAATGTGGAGAGGTGAGAATGGTGTGTGAAATGGTGTTGTGTGTGTGTGTAGAAAATGTAAAGGAAAATAATGCAAACAAAGAGAATGTGGAAGGGTGAGAATGGTGATTAAGTGAGAAATAATAAAATAGTGGATTTGAGAGATGCATGAAAGTGGTCACACAAGGGACAATAAGTTCACCAAACACAAAGGCATATCTATTAGATGGTTGAACACTTAAGCACATTCACTCAAGTCAAGGGTTTGTTCAAGCCTAAATCCAACTTAGGGTATCCATTCATTTGAGCTAAAGGTTGAAGAGTGTGTCGAGATCCTCTTAAGCACGAAACCGTAACCGACATTTGTGAACCAATTCTACAAACCAAAGCTAGATTGAGCCCCAATACTAACTAGGTAATGTAAAATGACAACGTTAGGTCCAATGACTTGGATAAAAATCCCACAAGTGGATATACTAAATTCGTCCCCAACCATAACTCACCTAGAGCCCATAGCGTGAGACATAGCCAAGGACCCATTTTAGCACAAAATGAATAACCAAAACCTATTCTAGCAAGCCATGCATAAAACAAGTTATTTCCACTCTTGTGAGCTATTAATCAAGATCATACCCGGAAAGGCCCTTCCAAAAGCATAACCCCAACTAATTCCCATACACTCAAACTAATCATAACATAGCATTTCTAATTATCCATCAACATACACACAATCATAGGATGTTTAATTAATCCACTCCTAAATTACACTAATCTACTCTTAATCCCAATCTTGAATACATACTAATTTCAAATCATCCATACACATGTAATTCACAATAAGAGATTAATTCATAATAATAATAACAAGAATGAAACAAGACCCAAATAAATATAAAATCATCATATATAAATAACCAAAATGTAGGATTACAAATATTCCCAAATGGGGGATTACACATAAGAGAAAACATGAAATACAAGAGAAGAGTAAGTAGATACAACCCTTGAAGAACCCTCCAAGAGCTTCATCCTTTGCCTAGCATGAAATTGGTCCAAAGACCACTCCTAATCTCTGCAATCAACTCTCAAATGTGGGGAAGGATTGGTAGAAATGGTAGTGGTAACCCTTCCATGGAGGAAAACCTCCATGGAAGCTTTGAAAGCTTCTCTCTCTCTTATGAAATGAAGAAGATAAAGAAGAAGAATTTTGGGGAAGAAGAAGTCTCTTGGGAGAGAAGAGAAGAAGGTGTTTAAATAGTGTGGGGAGGTTAGGGTATGAATTGGTAGTGAAGGGACGAAAATGCCCCTCAATTTCGGGTAAAAACATGACCTCCAAGTGCCGTTCAGCGGTCAAAACGGTGGCCATGGTGCCAGCCGTTTTGCCCACAAAATTGGTGAAGAAACCTACTGTCCTAATTCGGCGGTCAGAACCGCGGTTTGGTTGCCCAGCCGAATGCCATTTCTACTCTGCGCACCAGTTACTCAAATGGGCATAACGTACTCTAGAAAGGTCGGAATCGTAATCCATAAAAAGTTCTGAAAACTAGACTTCCGTACCTTTCTGAATATATAAAGATCTCAATGTGGCTCGATTGGAGGAGGGAGTTATGGCACCTACACGTCGGATGTTCTGCACAGGCCCACACAATTTCAGCCCATAAGCTGTCGGAAAATTAGAGGGGTTCATGCACGTGGCCTCGGTGTTGCATTCTGGTATTTCGACGACGGATCAACTGTGGGGACATCTAGATTTTCTTGGCCATGATTGGGCTTAGATCACGTCGCGGTCTATATCAACGGTGAGGCGCGTCAACTCTGCATCTTCCAATTATTCTCTTGTTTTGCTCATTTTGCCTCCCAATCTAAACTTTAAGCTCAAAAACCCATGGTAGGGAATATGTACCTATACAAGTCTCAAACAAAACACTATATACAAAAATATGCTCGAAAACGAGACAAACGATCGAAAATGGGGGACCTCAAATAGGTATAAAATAGTCCGATCAAATACCCCCCAAACCTATATTTTGCTCGTCCTCGAGCAAAACAAAAATAGAAAAACAAACAAACAAACATATAGCAGTAAAAATAAATAAAAACTAGGCTCGTCCACTTTCGTAGGAATCATGATGGCACTTAGCACGTGCCACAAGCCTTTGAACCTATAAGCGGCCCTAATAGGAGGAGTTTTAGTCTCCTGAGGGTTTACAGTTACGACAACTACAAACGTATGCTCTGCAAGAAAATTGGTTGAGTTGCAATTCAAACATACCAAGCAAAAATAACACGTGCATGCTAGAATCTCAAATATACCAATCAATAAACATGTATCACATAATGCAAGTATGCCAATTCTCAGGATGTTTTCGGTTTACAAGACAACTACACTCGAATGCTCAAGATAAAATTTGTCTCGACTCTAATTCTCACCGGATTTCAGTCATATATTTTCACTCAAAATCCTAGGCGCACTCTCTAGCAAACATATGCGAATGAGTTTATGTACGGAAACCAAATATAATCACATATGAGTATTTCCAAATAACACACAATTTCTGAAAACGGATCCCATGAAGGAATTGAAATGCTATGAAAGTGGAAAGAGCATGCATCGACTCACATTCCCTAGATAGAATTTCTAAGAGATCAAATAGGCTTTCCCTCACAATATTTGTGGCCAAGGTGAATTTGTGGTGAATTATGGAGTATATCGTATGAGTGGGAAGGATAAAGCTACAAATCATGCCAAGGTGTTTACACATTACATTTAAATCATTTATAGCTCTTTTACACATTAATTTACAAGCGTCTAGGCTATAACTTGTAGGGAAAAATTGCTTAAAACCGCAGCAGAAGGCGAAAAAATAATTTTCGTATAGTTTAAATTTTTTCTAAAGATTTGAAACCTTAACCCTTTAATTAATTAAACTCAAATATACGGTTAGAGTTAAATACCTCTTGTCGCGTGATCCGATTGACTTACATCGATGGTAATCCGCAAGATCTTCAATCCTAACACGTACGTGAATCACCTAGGAGCGTGGTCTCCCTTTTTCTTTGAATTGCTTACCTTAGAATGGATGTATGGAATTTCCGATCTTGATCTTCAATAATAAAACACCAAGAGCCTAAAAAAATAGTTCCGGTCATTTTTGAATTCACAATTAATATGATTGAAACTCGCGTAACCCTAAATCGAAAGGGTGCACAAAACCTTTTGATGTTGAAGGCTTGTAAGCGCACTATCGAATGAGAACTTATTTTCTTTTTCTCTCTTGGCCGAAAATCTATGTGTATAGAGTAGGATTTTTTATTTAAAAAAAAAAAACAAAAATCTCTCTCTATTTTGCTTCTATGGTGGCCGAAAATTCATAACCTTATATTTATAGGTTGGCCGAATTTTCTCCTTCACCAAGTAGGGTTGGCCGAATTCATTGAATAGGAAATCTAGGGTTGGTTAATTTCCTTACTTAAAAAGGAATTATCCTTTTCCCTAATTCCTATCAATTCAAGAATCCTAACCCTTGTAGGAATGGTGGTGGCCGAATTCTTTGTATAATAAGGAGTGTATGTGGACTTAATCCTTACCACATTAGGACTCCTATCACTTAAAAGAATTCCAACCCTAATCCAACACATAGTATTTAATTTACTGATCAGGAAAAGATTTTGATTTAAACTATTAATTAATTAAATAATTAATTAATTCTCATTTAATCAAAACAATAAAATAAAATAATATCTTGGGCTATTTTATTTAGCCTTGCCGCCCACACCATGTATATATGGGCCCAATATTATTTTTCTTATTTTATTTAATCCATTAGACTTTAAATAAAAGCCCACATGTGAACCAGACTTATTCTTACTAAAAGAAACAAGCTTACATGTCTCATTTTAATATATTAATATAATAGTGCAGCCCATTAAATAAATAATAGACATATTATATTCTTAATATATTAAATGCAATTCTAGATGGACCCATAAATTGGTCCGGTAGAATATATCAAGTGATCTATGCAAGTACGTGTGGATTGTGGATCTTGGCGGGCTATCTAAATTTAAGCTTCAATAGACATAACTTAATCACAATCAACAAATGATTCACTTAGGTCCGATCTATTAATTTTAACTCATTCAACTAAAGAGCTAAAATTGAACTCTTAAATAAAGATAGAATAAAGAGATGTTTCTCATTCATACCATAGACAATCTTATAGGAGATGGTGTATCCTCGTGAATAATATCAGTAATCGCCAAGAGCTCATAGACCGCCTATAGCTCTCCAAGTTACCATATTTCCTCATATGACCACATTTTGAACTTTGATATTTTGACTTGTCCAGAAGCCATGTCTTCAATAATCATTATTGAAAACTCAACGTTGAGATTTAATATCCAATACCTCAAAACATCCATATGATGATATTATACTCTCATTTAATAAATGGAGCCACGATGTCCATATCTATAAATGAAGTCCTCTATCGATTAACAAATGAATACCACCAAACTATCGAGGATAGACTATGCTATATAATCGTACTCATTGATAGCTCAAATGATAACACTTGCAACCATAAGTCCATCATTTATCTCAGGATTTAGATAGACTCTCCGATTGTCCTGATAATGAAAAGACTTATATCTAGTGACGGTTCTAGATAAAGTATTTCATTGTGATCCAGTTCAATGCACCCAGTGCACTAGATTCTTTTACTCGAAAACCTTTCGATGATTTTAGACTCATCATAACTCATTTGATCCCACTCAAATGCTAGTAAAAGAATTCTACAACTTTATCAAGATAGAGGTACCCAACTTTTAACTTAAGTTGTGAACGTTATTCAAGACTAACTAAAGAATTGTGTGTACCTCATACATATCCGGATGTACAAACAATTCTTCATATCTCATAGTCTTTTGACCTTATGATTATTTACCTTGACAATTATAGTTATAGATGCTATAAGATTTTGCAGAATCAGAAATCACTTTATTTATATGAAAAGATTGTCAACTACAATATTACACTCTTGCTATTGAGCATAATCCTAACATAACTTTACATTGCACCATTGTGCTACATTTGTACCCCTGTTTTTGAATAACTTTACATTTTAAGAATTTGAGGCTTAAGTGTTTATATTTCACACTTTTTCTTTTTAAAGCCTTTGCCTTTGCACAATTTACATACATTTGCCTAAGTACACGCTTTACACATTTTAGAGCTAGCTTCTCTAAAGCTATACACCTTAACATGATCAATAACTAGGGTATGTGAAAGTGTTTGGGTTATGTATGTGGTGGAGGTTTAGTGTTTGGCCTCAAGTTTTTCCAATGAAAACACGTATGGGGACAAGTGTTTAGGCTATTTTAGTAGTTATGCTCACACTCAAGCCCAAAATCATTTCTAAAAGTCCATCTAGCAAGGGAATACAAATATCATACAAGCAGTCCACATGACGTTCTATAGCAATCAATGAAAGAAATTTGATGTACAATGAGATCACTAAAAATTAAGTGCAAATTCGAAGAATGTATAAGAGTAGAAACAAAACCCACAGATTTTTCACAATTTTAGGCTTAGTATAGCTCACAGGTAGTCTCCACTATTTTCCTAAGCTAAACAAGAATAGAGGTCTCATCCACCTCGACATCAAAAGATTGGCACTGTACAAGCATATTTAAAGGGATGCACGGAGCTAAAAGCATACATGATATGTCTCAATCGGCACACGAAGAAAAACAACTCAACAAAACCGGAACTATTACAAAATTTCAAAAACGACCGGTTTGCAGAGATTTGAAAATTTTCTAAACGTAACAAAACACATATAAACAACGGGAGTGTCCACACCCCCAAACCTAAACTTAACATTGTCCTCAATGTTGCTCAACTCATAAAATATGGACAATGCTTAGCAAGATTCAAAGATAAGAACACAACATCACAATTACTAAAAACCTAAGATCTAAGCACAATACAATTCCACTCTTAGATCTAAACAAAAATAAAAATCACAAACACAATAAACATAGCATTCCTATCCTTAAGCGCATGGGTGGTTTCCGCCCAAGTCGACAACTAATCCACAAGCACTCAAATTTAAATAGAGGAATTACCTCTCGTCTCGGCGACCAACGCGTCCGTTGTGGCGCTACCATTTCACTTGATGGAATTGTTGCGGTGCGATAAGCGCACACTTTGTTCTCAGGAGTTGTGCGGTCCATAAAACCTGAAATTGTTCTTTCCTAGCACAAGCACAACTCAAAAACAATCAAATGCATATGCCATAAATAAAAGAAAATAAGAAAAAGAAAAATCTAACCGCATACATAAATATCGGCAAAGCAATTAAATCTAATATTTACATAACCTAAGCTAAAACAACAAACAATCAACGAATACACATCCCCTGCAGCAGCGCCATTTTGACGAGTGAATTTTGTATCGTTGAAAGCATCGTCAAATATTTATAATAAAATCAACATTTCTATAAGGCACGAGTCAAAAGACATATATAGAAATAAAACTAGTACAACGTCCAAGCAAGGGTATCGTTCCGCAGGAATGTGTTTGTTAACCGTTTCAAGTTCTAGAGTTTAGGGAAAACATGTAAATAGAATGTGGAGAGGTGAGAATGGTGTGTGAAGTGGTGTTATGTGTGTGTGTGTGTGTGTGTGTGTGTGTGTGTGTGTAGAAAATGGAAAGGAAAATAATGCAAACAAAGAGAATGTGGAAGGGTGAGAATGGTGATTAAGTGAGAAATAATAAAATGGTGGATTGGAGAGATGCATGAAAGTGGTCACATAAGGGGCAATAAGTTCACCAAACACAAAGGCATATCTATTAGATGGTTGAACACTTAAGCACATTCACTCAAGTCAAGGGTTTGTTCAAGCCTAAATCCAACTTAGGGTATCCATTCATTTGAGCTAAAGGTTAAAGAGTGTGTCGAGATCCTCTTAAGCACGAAACCGCAACCGACATTTGTGAACCAATTCTACAAACCAAAGCTAGATTGAGCCCCAATACTAACTAGGTAATGTAAAATGACAACGTTAGGTCCAATGCCTTGGATAAAAATCCCACAAGTGGATATACTAAATTCGTCCCCAACCATAACTCACCTAGAGCCCCTAGCGTGAGACATAGCCAATGACCCATTTTAGCACAAAACAAATAACCAAAACCTATTCTAGCAAGCCATGCATAAAACAAGTTATTTCCACTATTGTGAGCTATTAATCAAGATCATACCCGGAAAGGCCCTTCCAAAAGCATAACCCCAACTAATTCCCATACACTCAAATTGATCATAACATAGCATTTCTAATTATCCATCAATATACACACAATCATGAGATGTTTAATTAATCTACTCCTAAATTACACTAATCTACTCATAATCCCAATCTTGAATACATATTAATATCAAATCATCCATACACATGTAATTCACAATAAGAGATTATTTCATAATAATAATAACAAGAATGAAACAAGACCCAAATATATATAAAATCATCATATATAAATAACCAAAATGTAGGATTACAAATATTCCCAAATGGGGGATTACACATAAGAGAAAACATGAAATACAAGAGAAGAGTAAGTAGATACAACCCTTGAAGAACCCTCCAAGAGCTCCATCCTTTGCCTAGCACGAAATTGGTCCAAAGGCCACTCCTAATCTCTGTAATCAACTCTCAAATGTGGGGAAGGATAGGTAGAAATGGTAGTGGTAACCCTTCCATGGAGGAAAAACCTCCATGGAATCTTTGAAAGCTTCTCTCTCTCTTTTGAAATGAAGAAGATAAAGAAGAAGAAGTTTGGGGAAGAAGAAGTCTCTTGGGAGAGAAGAGAAGAAGGTGTTTAAATAGTGTAGGAAGGTTAGGGTATGAATTGGTAGTGAAGAAACGAAAATGCCCCTCAATTTTGGGTAAAAACGCGACCTCCAGGTGCCGTTCAGCGGTCAAAACGGCGGCCATGGTGCCAGCTATTTTGCCTGCCGAATTGGCGAAGAAACCTAATGTCCTAATTTGGCAGTCAGAACGGCGGTTTGGTTGCCCGCCGAATTTGCCCGCCGAATGCCATTTCTACTCTGTACACCAGTTACTCAAACTGGCATATCGTCCTCCAGAAAGGTCGGAATCGCAATCAGTAAAAATTTCTGAAAACTAGACTTCCGTACCTTTCCGAATATATAAAGATCTCAATGTGGTTCTATTGGAGAAGGGAGTTATGGCACCCACACGTCGGATGTTCTGCACAGGCCCACACAATTTCAGCCCATAAGCTGTCGAAAAATTAGAGGGGTTCATGCACACGGTCTCGGTGTTACATTCTGGTATTTTGATGACGGATCAACCGTGGAGACATCTAGATTTTCTTGGCCATGATTAGGATTAGATCACGTCGCGGTCTTTATCAACGGTGAGGCGCGGTAACTCTGCATCTTCCAATTATTCTCTTGTTTTGCTCATTTTGCCTCCCAATCTAAACTTTAAGCTCAAAAACCCATGGTAGGGAATATGTACATATACAAGTCTCAAACAAAACATTATATACAAAAATACGTTCAAAAATGAGACAAACGATCGAAAATGGGGGACCTCAAATAGGTATAAAATAGTCCGATCAACCCCCAAACCAAATCTCACTATATGTTCAACGATCTGTACAAAATGTGAGCAATAACAACCACCCCAAAACCAAATGGGGATATATGTATAAAAATTAACCTGTATGCTCACATATGTTTTCAGGAGCGCCTTCGGCTCATCCTTTCATCCAAAAATAGATAAATCAATAAACACAAAATTTGGAACCAAGATTTTATCTCTAAGCACAAAATATGTTCATCCATCCACATTCACAAAATTGTATCAACAAACATATCCACCTCATTCATTCATTCACCAGTATTCACAATCATTCCATGAAAATAAAAGATAGGAAAAATTAAAGTTCAGCATTGAGATTAAGAATTGATACCGAAGTGGTTGCTTTCATGTAATCCAAGATTGGAATAGGTTCTCGCCCGTTTTATGAGCACTCTTGGCTTGCTAGACCCTCCGAGACGTGCAAGTTTTCGGTGTGTCAATTCCAAGCGATGAAGAACCTAGCTTTAAGCACAATCATCTAACCAAAAATAAATCAACCACATAATTATATACCTCATAAGAATATCCATCATCCACCGAGAATATAAATATTCTCACAAGAAATCCACTCACCATAAGAATTATTCAATCAAAGCAAAATAAAACTAAAGCAAGAAAAATTCAAAAGTTTAACCATAGGCACAAAGCGCACTATTTATCATCTAGGCAAGACGTTGCTACTTGAATCGCCTAACCGAATTCCAAGGTCTCAAATTTGCACCAATATGTGATTAGGTCTTGGAAGTATTTGTAGCAAGTAGGCATGTTCCTAATCACATGATACAAAGATAAGTTAGTACATAGTTTATATAATGGCACAATGAAACCAAAAAGTAACCTATCCATGTGGCCCTTGCGCAGACGGCCTGGAGAAGGGCTTGATGCAGTGAACGGCTTTGGTTCCTTGAATAGGATCGGCTTCTCAATGGGTGCATCTTTCACTTCCTTCACTTGTATGCTATCTCCTCATTCTCTAACTTTTCAGTTGCAACACTGGGCAAGTCATCAACAAAATCATGACATCTTCATCATCGACAATCTCACCACTCAATGGTTAGCCGTAACATCCTCTAGCTCTCGTTGATTCGGGGTCTCTTCATGCGTTCACTTGCTTATAGCTTTAACAATTGTCTCAACATGCACTTCAATTCTTCTCATTGTGTTTTGCCTTTCTTGCTCTTGTTGACGCCTCCTTTGCTCTTGCTTTTGTATGTAAGCTTGCTTCTTTTGTTGAGAAGTTTGAATTGATTTCCATTGCTCATTAGTCCATTGAGAAGCTTGCATGAACTCCCTAATCTCATCTTCCAAAGATTTAGGACATTGGTTGGTATGAGTTGAGATGGGCATTGTTGTTGAAGTTATGTTCATAGGCCTGCTATGAGGATTAGAGTGTCTGCACGGTTCTTCGCTAAGAAGCTAACATATGCTCACTTGTTTGCAAAATATCCTCTATGAATGCTCTATTACCATCTTCAAATGATCAGGTATGCTCAAAGGTGTTGACCCCATCATAGTTCCATGAGAAGTCTTGGTGAGTCCTCCAATCCTGGTTATGAGAGTTGTTGTATGGCTTGTAGTTCGATTCCAGATTGTAAAGATCTCTAAATGTGCTCATGGGTTCTGGACTGTAGGACTTCAATATTCGAGCTTGCCTTTTACAAAACTCCGAAAATTCATCTCTTAACCGAAAACTCTCTATGTCAAGCCAAACTACACCACATATCTTACAAACCACAGCCACCGCCTGTTCTTTTCTCGAAATCAATGACTGCATTTCACGATTTGAAATATCAAACTCCAATGCATGTACATGATTTGCATCTTTCTTGTATGCGTAAGTGTGTTGCTAAAAAAAGTTCATCGTTTCTGAAACAAAAAGAAAGAAAAATGAAACAAAAACAAAAACTAGAAAACTATCAAATAACCAAGAAATTACTCAAATAAAGATAAAAATAAAACAAGTTAGAAAACTAGGATTAGCCACTCAATTACCATCTTTTCCTGGCAGCGACGCCATTTGACGAGTACGTTTTTGTCGTTAGAAAATGTCCGTCAAAGAATTTATGAAAGACCTTAGCTATGTGTTTGAAATTGCTCTAAACAAGTATAGCGCTAAGCTAGGGCATCGTCCACAAGGAAAGAGAAACCAAATGGCTAAAACTAGTTAACTATTACTAAACTAAAACTAAGCATGAAAGGTAAATATGATTGGTTGTTTTGGAAAGTTAATAACTATGATGCAAACTACAATTAAGTTAATTAATCTAAAGTTAAACTAACAATTAGCAAGAATGCGGAGAGATAAGATAATGAGATGTGAATGTGGGAGTTGATACAATTCATACACGAATAGTGGGTGATCCGTCTCTTGAGACCAATTTGATTCTTTATAGGGCTTAATCTTCCTAGTTAGAGTTTCCAGGATGGCTTGAATTGTAGTGCTCACAATCCACCCCTTGTAATTTTGCTTTGGATAGAAGTAAGGTAGACATGATAGATTGAATTGGAGTGCTCACAATCCACCCCTTCTACCTAGCCGGGATATGTCAGATTGGAGTGCTCACAACATACTCCTTCCAATTCAATTGAGTTTGGTTAAACACCTTAGGTGTAAATGGTTAAAAACACAAATTGATAACTAATGCAAACCAAGAGTTGGAGTGCCTACTTGGCTCACAAAGAAACCACAATTCAACCTCTATAATGAGTTGGGAGTTTGAGTGCCTACCCAACCCAAAGTGAGTATTAAATGCATTAAAGAGCAAATTCAACTACTAATTTAAAGGGGAATTGGAGTGCCTACCCACTTCCCAAAGATATCAATTAAAGCTTAGTTACTCTAATAAGTTCAATTAATCAACAAAAATCAAGAATTTGAGTGCCTACTTAATTCAAGAGATAATTAAACACAATTAAGTAAATTGAATGGAGCTATATTAATCAAATCAAAAAGGTGGATAACCCACAATCCATAATTCATTACATCAACTCCCACATAGGGTTCAACTACTCATGCAAAATACAAAATAAAATCTAAGAGATAGGAAATGATGAAGACGATGAAAGTTGGTTAGGATTGTAGGGAAAAACACGCGGCGGAAGCGAAAAATTGGGATTGTATATTTCAAAAATTTTCCTTTAAAAGAAAGAACCTTAACCATTGATTAATTAACATATAATAAAAGTATCGTACCTTTTTCACTTGACGATTGATATTGCGTCGATTTGAATCTGCTTGCTTCGAATTGAATCCACAAGATCTTCCAATTCAATCACAAACGTGAATCACCTAGGAGTGTAGGCTCCCTTTTTTGAGTTGTAAACCTAAGGATGGAAACAAAAATCTTTTTCTTTTTGTTAGTCACAATAATCCTCGTAGAGAAAATAAAAAACGTTTGGTCACTTGTGAATTCTCAATCTTTTAATCGAAAACTCGCTTGAACCCTAATTCGATCTTGTACATTAAGCCTTTTGATGTAAGAGCTTCTAATGTACTGTCAAAAATAAAACGCTCCTTATTCTTCTTCTCTATGGCCGAATTCTACACCCCTTTCTTAAGTTGGAAGTTTTTTTTTATTCAAAAGCAAGAGAATAAAAATTCTTTCTTTCAAAAAAAAAACTTTTTTTAACTCACATTATTAATTCCGAATTTAATAATATCTATATAGGGTGGCCAAAATTCTCACTCAAGTAGGATTTCTACCTTATAGTCAAATACTCACACAAGTAGGATTTTTACCTTGTAGTCAAATCCTTACACAAGCATGATTACTTCTTCTCCAAGTCTCCTATCAATTTTGAGTTTTAACCCTATTCCAACTCATAAGTGTATTATCCAATAATAAATTATTGAATATTAAAATTGTGACTATATCAAAAACTTCCTAATTTGACTAGATAAATAAAATACTTTTATTTATCTACTTATCAAATATAGTCTTTGATATTTACCATACTACCAACAATAGTATGACACTAAGAGTCCTACTCCTAGTTAGAAAAAGATTTTAACTTTTAATCAATTAATTAATTAATTTCCATTTGATTAATTAATAAAATAAAACAATATATTAGACTAATTAATTAGCCTTGCCGCCCAAGTATATACTTGTGCAATATATTATTTTTCCATTTTATTAAATCCATTGGACTTTAATAAAAAGTTCACATGTGAACTAGACCCATTCTTACTATAAAAGAAACAAGTCCACGTGCCTTAAATTAATACATTAATATAATTTAGCAGCCCATTTATTTAAAATATGCAAATTATATTCTTAATGTATTAATGGAATGCTGAACGCACCCCATTGGGGCCACCCTAGGATTCCTACATCCTTGACCACCCATTCCAGGCCTTTTTAAAGAGTTACCGCATGTCTTGATCACATTAAGACCGCACCTCTCCAAAACTTTTGGATTCGGAAATCCAAAAACAATTCTAAATGGACCCAAAATTGGTCAGATAGAATATATCAAGTGATCCATTCAAGTTCGTGCGGATTGGGGATCTTGGCGGACTATCTAATTTAAACTTCAATAGACATAACCTAATCACAATCAACAAATGATTCACTTAGGTCCGATCTATTAATTTTAGCTCATTCGACTAAAGAGCTAAAATTGAACTCTTAAATAAAGATAGAATAAGATAATATTTCCCATTCATACCCTAGACAATCTTACTAGAAATAGTGTATCCTCGTGAAGAATATCAGTAATCGCCAAGAGCTCATAGACCGCCTATAGCTCTCATAGTTACCATATTTACTCATATGACCACATTTTGAACTTGAATATTTTGACTTGTCTAGAAGCCATGTTTCAACAGACACTATTGAAAACTTAACGTTAAGATTTAATATCCAATACCTCAAAACATCCATATGATGATATTCTACTCACATTTAATAAATGGAGCCACGATGTCCATATCTATAAATGAAGTCCCTTATCGATTAACAAATGAATACCACCAAACTATCGAGGATAGACTATGCTATATAATCGTACTCATTGATAGCTCAAATGATAACACTTGTAACCATAAGTCCATCATTTATCTCAGGATTGAGATAGACTCTACGATTGTCCTCAAGAGAAAACTTTTATCCATTGACGGTTATAGATAAAGTATTTCACTGTGATCCTATTCAATGCACCTAGTGCACTAGATTCTTTTGCCTAAAGACACTACACTTGGATGATTTTAGACTCATCATAACACATTTGATCCCACTCAAATGCTAGCAAAAGAATCTACAACTTTAACAAGGTAAAAGCGTCCAACCTTTATCTTAAGTTGTGAACATTGTTCAAGACTAACTAAAGAATTGTGTCTACCTCATACATATCTAGATGTATGAACAATTCTTCATCTCTGATAGTCTTTTGACCTTATGATTATTTACTTTTGACAATTATAATAATTAAACTATAAATGCTATAAGATTTGTTAAACTAGAAATCACTTGATTAATATAAAGATTGTCAAATACATCATTACACTCTTGCTATTGAGCATAATCCTAACAAGGATTTCGTGAGGAATGATTCCTCGATCTAGGTTAGTGGTTAGAGATGTCAAAAAGGTGTGAGAGAGTGTTTTGGGTCTTGGCTAGCTCCTTTTAGAAAATCTGAACAAGATATATTTTTAGGGTCTCCAAAACTAGGTCTGAAACGCTAATGTGGTAGGCCTGATTCACGTAGTGCGCTGGTATATGTGCGCGGGTAGGTACCGGGGCAGTGACCTATGCACATCCTCTGTAGCTGCTTCTTTCTTCTGTTTAGTGGTAACTGCCCTGGTAGGACCTGTACAGTACCAGCAAACTGGGCACTGGGTCAATTTCTAGAGGATTTTTGATCTCTGGTTCGTGGGTAGGTTCGCTAGTGTGGACCAGCAAAGGTCTGAAGCTTTGGAGTGCGTGGGTAAGGGTACCCAAGCACACACCAGTGCACTACTTCTTTTTTTCTTACTTATTTGGCTCGCTTTGCGCCTGAATTCTTCACTTTCTTCTTCAAGACTGGAATTAAACCTATTGCATGGAAAACACAATAAAATAGCCATAAGACACACTAAAACATCTGAAAATGAGACAAAGGATAAGGATATGATGGCCAAAATACTTAACAATTTTGGCGCGATCAAGGGTGTTGGACGTGCCACATCAGATTATGGCATATGTGGAGTCCTACGTGGCAGTGACAAGGCGATTATGTGTCGTTTTTGTAACTTTCAATTAAAGAAAGGTGCATAGGTATCCTTTTGACCCACTACCCATCACATGGGGTTGTTTGGCCTTTATTAGTGATGAAGCAAGGTTGCTGAAAAAACTGTAGGTCATAGGCCTTTTTATCTCCCCAAAAATGGTGAAAGGCTCATTTGTTGTCTCATAGGCATCTCTGATGGATTCTCATCCATTTGACCTCATTTTTCATATAGAAAGCATGCCTTTTATCCTCTAATGAATTGATGTGGCTTATCCCCTCACCATTTATTCGTTACTTGGTCAATGGCCTTCAATCCTAAGTCGTTGGATTATAATCTTTTACATTTTTTTATGTACCTTCGGTCCCATTAATGTATTGGTTGACCTTCCCAGCCCACATGCTAGGTTTACTTCTGGTTTCTTCAATAGGGACGTACTTTTCCCTTGGAGGGCTCTGGTGCTCCGGCTCTAGTAGCCCTGGTGCGGATACGGTGTAGAGGGGATCTACTGTAGAGGAGCTGCACTAGTGCAACCTTACTGTAGATAAGCTAAACTGGTGTAAACCCACAAACAATAGGGGATCTGTAGGCTAGATCCATGGAATGGATCCTAAAGGGATCTCGTATAGGAGATTTTAAGAGGATCTAACAGTGAGAGGCCATCTTTGGAACGGTGTCGAGCGGACCTTCTCGGAAGGGATCTTGAAGGGAACCGTAGGTAAGATCCGGATGGGGAACTCATAGGGGAGATCTTGAGGGGAATCTCCTAGATAGGCCTAAATGGGGGAAGGGTTGTCCTTTTAGATGGGGCCCAATGAGGGTTTCCCTTATAAATGCCTTGAGAATTCTCCCTTGAATAGGTGACAAAATTTTGGCGGTAATAATATCTTTTAAAAAATTATTTAGTAAATAAAATGTTTGGAAATGTTAAGATATCTAACATGATACTTGGTAGGGATACCAAATTCATTCGAAACGTTGACACCCATCATCACACACTGATCATACTATTTATATACTACATTCATGCCCCCATTTCCTCTCGTTTGTGTTCGTTTTTAAGCGTTTTTGTGTATTTAACATGTTCGTGAGCCATGTGTAGGTTGTGTTCCCTAAATAAGGTATTTAAGCTTGTTTAGAGAGATCAGAGGTAAAAAAGATGAAAAAGAGTAGAAATTGTAATGGCTTGTAAATAATGTCTATCTTGTAAAGGACATAACTCTCTCCTCAAAGTGAACTAGGGTTTGTGCCACATTTTTTCGGAAAGCCCTGAATATCTAGTTTCTTGAAAACTTTATGGATTGAGATTTCGGATTTTCTAGAGAAAGTTATGTCCATTTTAATGACTAATGGTTAGAGTTGGGAATTCAACTACGAGTTCCAAGTGTGAGATGAAGTCGCACTTTTTGTTCTCATTGACCTCTAGTAACTTATGCTACTTCTAATGTGCAAGACAAAGTCGCACTTTTGGTTGCACTTTTGCTTGACAGGGAAAACTGTCATTTCACACCATCTCATGCCCTAGCTCAAGTCCAGCCTATAAATACCCCCTCTTGCTCGAAAATTGATATTTTTTCACTCTTCTATTCATATTTCTAGAGAGAGAAACATACTAATAAGAGAGAGAATCTCCAAAACTCTCATGAAGGTTTTTCCTCCATGGGAGCTCACCATCCACCACCTCTAAACTTCTTCCATCCATATTTGGAGGATATTTCAAGAAGAAAGGAGACCTCTTCCTTGAAAAGGAGAGACATGAAACAACAATGGATATGGATGGTTTTTAAGGAGATTTTCTTCATGGGTTGTTTCTACACTCTTCTCTTTGCTTATTTTCTTTCTTTGATGTGTGATCCCCACTACGTAATGTTTGTAAACTAACATTTGAGCTCTTTATGTAATGTATTTACCTTTTATTTGATTTGGGTCTTGTTCTGTTCTTTATTATTACTATGATTTAATCTCTTATCTTGACATTCATGTTAGTGGAAGGGTAGAAATTGTTGTGCAACCTTGAATGAGACTTTAGAGTAGTGTGATGTAGCGTAGAGTATTGTCTTATTCTTGTTCGTATGTTGATGGATGATTCAAAATTGATATGTGTTGAATGATTTAAGTACAAACAAGCTAGGATTCATGCATTGATTGAAAAATTGTGAATAGGTTTTGATTATTAGCTCTACTGAATGGATGAAGCTTGGTTTAAGCATGACCATGCTAGATTAGGTTTTGGTTAGTTTTTCTTGTGCATTAATTGGTCTTTGGCTATTGCTCATTCTATGACCATAGGTGAGTGAGGTTGAAGACACAATTGCTCATTCCATAGCCATTGGAGAGTGATGATTTGATTCGGTAATTTCTTTAATCAAGAGAACGAACCCTTGAACTTGAGTTAAATGATGCTTAACGTTTAAGAATCAACATGATTAGTATATGTGTTTGGTGAACTTATGTACCTGGCGGGACCACCCTCTTGCATTTCTCCAATCCAGCCAAGCCAACCTTGGTATGTAGTAATTCATGTGTGTTGCCTTTAGGAGTAGTTTAATTTAACTTAGGAGTATTGAAATTTAGAAAGGTATGCACCCGGTTACCTCACAATACACACCATTCTCACCACCCCATATTCTCATGCCCTTTTGCTTTCATTTCAATGCTCTCTCAACAACCGCAGTATGCTTACACTTCACATACACCATTCTCACCATTTCCATGTTCTTATTTACATTGCTTTCAATAATGCTTTAGGTAGAGAAGGTTAGACGAATGACACATCCTTATGGGAATGACCCCTTACTTGTGCCACTGATGAGGCCGTCGTTGTGCCTACCAAAATGATATGTCTAATTTAATCTACCTCGCAAATGCAACGAGTCAAAGGACTAGTATAGCATGTAAGCAAGGGTCGTTCCCACGGAGAGGTGGTATCCGTCTAACTGTCTCTAGCTAAAGCGTTATTGAAAGCGATTTAAATAGAACATGGAAATGGTGAGAATGGTGTGTGTGAAGTGTATGCATAATGCGGAAGGTGTGTAAGGTGCGAATAAACTAAACTAAAATAAATTACACTAAGGATAGAAATGTAACTGGGTGCTTGCCTTTCTAAATCTAGCTAAAGAGGAAAATCGATTACACTACAAAGCAATGCAAATTAGTCTACTCCTAAAGGCAAATCACCCTAGCTATGAAAATAAATATAGCTTAGAGAGATGCAAGATAATGGTTACAATAGGTACATAAGTTCACCAAACACACAAGCTAATCATGTTGATTATAAACATTCAAGCACCAGTCAACACGGATTCAAGGGCTAGTTCTTTTGAGTAAGGATTTCGAAACCAAATCATCTATTATTACAAATCATTTGTTGATCAAGGAATACCGAAATAAATTCTCATCACTCAACCAAAGGCATGGAATGAGCAATTGTGTCTAGGTCTAGACCTATTAAGCACAAGAACAATACACCAAACAACCTAATCTAGCATAAGCATGCATAAATCAAGTTCCCTCTATTCAAGAGTTAACAATAAAGATCCATTCACAATTATTCAATCGGAACAGGAATGTGCTCTTTCACTTCAATCTATCCATACATATCGATCCCCTTTTGTCACCAACATACAAACAAGAGTGAGACTCTACTTTTACACTACATTATTTGTTTATACTAAGTTACACTACACCATTGTTTTAATCTAAAGTCTCACTTATGAAAACATATCAATTTCTACTCATTCACCAATATACATGTCAAGAAAAGAGAGATATAGCAATAAGCTCAAAGAATAGAGTCAAGATCCAAGTTGAATCTAAGTAAATACCATATATAACAAGCTCAAGTGTTAGTTTACAAATATTCCCTAATGAGGATTACACATCAAAGAAATAGAAAATAAAACAAAGAGAAGAGTGTAGAGATAACCAAGATCTCTATTTCGTTTTGCTCTCCTTTCTCCTTGGATCTACTTCAAAGATGGATGGAAGAGGTTTAGAGGTGGTGGTAGTGAGACATCCATGGAGGAAATCCTCCAGGGAAGCCTTTGAAGCTCTTCTCTCTCTTTTGTGGTGTAAGATCTAGAATCTAAGGTATTAGGTTGTTTTGTACACTTGAAAAAGATGCAAAAGGGGTGTATTTATAGTGTTTGAAGGTTAGATATTTAAATGGTTGTGAAAAGTCAAGTTTGCCCTTAAAAATCACGTGATCTGCAAATGGATAAAGTTTTGCCGACACAACTCTACGAGTTGGAACTCGCAGATCCATCTAGCAGATTGATTTTTCTGGTCGTAACTCATAGATCTAGATAACAGAAGGTTATGGGAAATTTTTGCGACCGAAATCTATGAGTTCAATCTCGCAATTCCAACTTGCAGTTTATTTGCTACTTCTTTCTGCTAGGTCTAACTCGCAAATTCATCTAGCGAATGGTACTCGAAAACTTTTACGAGCGACCTCTACGATTTCAATCTCGTAGTTCCAACTCGCACTACACTGCTACTTCATTTTGCTAGGTCTGACTTATAGATTCATCAAGCGGAAGGCTCCGGAATGGATCTGCAATTTGGAACTCGCAGTTCCATGTAGCAGATTTTTCTGCTTCGCGCAGCAGTCACTGAAATGGACGTAACGTCTTCTAGAAAATTCAAAATTGTGATCCGTAAAGTTCACTGAAATCTAGACTTCCGGGGCTTTCCAAAAACATATGGCTCGACACTTAGTTCAATCCGTGGAAAGAGATATGGCTTCCATAAGTTAGGCATTCTGCACAAGCCATCTCAATTTCAGCTCTTTTTCCTTATCTTTGCCTTCAAACCTTCACTTTAAGCTCGAACACCTAGCTTATGGGAAAATGAACCTACACAAGGCTCAAACACATATTATATAGACAAAAAAATGCTCGAAAACAAGAAGAAAAGCTAGGAATAAGGAGTCTAAAATAGGTACATAATGTATCGATCAAATACCCCAAAACCTAACATTTGCTCGTCCTCTAGCCAAACTAAAAACGAAAAACAACAAATAAGAAATCTTAAACACATAAAAGAAATTAACAAGTAAAAACTAATTAGTGCACTTTCGTGGGAGAAACGATGGCACTTAGCATGTGCCACAAGCCTTTGAAACCTAGGTGTCCCTAGTAGGAGGAGTTAGTCTTCTGAGGGTTTACCAACACGGTACCCACAAACGCAACTCTACAAAACAAAACATTGAGATGCCACCTTAAACATACCAAGCAAAAACTACATGCATGCTAAAATCTTTGTATTAAGACTAATAATATGCCGTTTAAATCAGTACATCACGCAATGCATGTATGCCAATGCTAAAGATGTTTTTGGTTTACTCAACAACTAAGCTCGAATGCCTAAGATCGAATTCGCCTCGACATCTAATCCTCACCGGATTACAGTCATATTTTTTGCTGACGCGATCTTGGTAATCGTCACGTCACCCCTATGCATAATTTCCCTTTGAAGGTGATACTTCCTTTCAATGTGTTTCCCTCTCTTATGGCTTCTTGGTTCTCTCGAATCAGCCACTGCTCCACTGTTGTCACAATAGATAGTGATCTGCTTATTCGCATTAGGACCACTTCCATGTCAATCAAGAATTGGCGGAGCCAGACAACCTTTTCAGCAGCTTTGCATGCGGTAACATACTCAGCTTCCATGGTGGAATCTGCAATACATGATTGCTTGATACTCCTCCATATGACTGCGCCTCCTCTAAGAGTAAACACAGATCCTGATGTGGATCACCTGGAGTCAGAATCCGACTGGAAATCAGAATCTGTATACCCAACGAGAATTAAATCCCCTCCATAGTAAACAAGCATATGATTTTTCGTTCTCTTGAGATACTTGAAAATATGCTTGACTATCGTCCAGTGATCAGGACCAGGTTTCGATTGAAACCTCCTAACTATGCCAACAGCAAAACAAATATCTGGTATAGTGCAGAGCATTGCATACATGAGACTTCCAACTGCCGAGGCATATGGAACCCTACTCATGAATTGCTCTTCATGCTCTTTCTTAGGAACTTGTTCCTTAGAAAGTTTGATTCCATGTCTAAAATTGTAACATACCTTTCTTGGAATCTTACATGGAGAACCTAAACAAAATTGTATCTATGTATGAAGCTTGGGATAACGCAATCGTTTTATTCCTTATACCCCTTATTACTTGGATACCAAGAATATAACTTGTTTCTCCTAAGTCTTTCATATCAAATTGTTTTGCTAACCATTCTTTTACTGATGTCAATACACCTACATCGTTTCTGATGAGTAGTATATCATCAACGTAAAGAACTAGGAAAACCAACTTATCGCTTTTAATCCTTTTGTATACACTGGGTTTGTCAAGGTTTTGAATAAATCCAAAACCTTTCACAGCCTGATCGAACCTTATATTCCAAGATTTGGATGCTTGTTTCAGTCCATGTATGGATTTTTGCAACTTGTATATCCTTTCCTCTTGGCATTTTTCAATCAATCCTTTTGCTTGTATCATATAGATGTTTTGGTCAAGACTTCCATTAAGGAAAATTGTCTTGATGTCCATTTGCCAAATCTCTAGGTCTAGAGATGCTGCAATGGATAAGAGTATCCTAATGGATTTAAGCATGACCACAGGAGAGAAGGTTTCCTCGTAATCGATACCTTGCTTCAGTCCATATATGGATCTTTGCAACTTGTATACCCTTTCCTCTTGGAATTTTTCAATGAATCCTTCTGCTTGTATCATATAGATGCTTTCGTCAAGACTTCCATTAAGGAAATTTGTCTTGACGTCCATTTGCCAAATCTCTAGGTCTAGAGATGCTACAATGGATAAGAGTATCCTAATGGATTTATGCATGACCACATGAGAGAAGGTTTCCTCGTAATCGATACCTTCATTCTGTGTGTAATCTTTAGCTACCAATCTAACTTTAAAGGTTTCCACATTTCCATTCATACCTCTTTTCCTCTTGTATACCCACTTGCACTTAATGAGTTTTATCCTTTTAGGCAAGTCTACAAGAGACCAGACTTTGTTTGTGAACATGGACTCAATTTCAGATTGCATTGCCTTTTGCCAATGGTGACAATCGACATCCTCTATAGCTTCCTTATACGTGTAGGAATCATCGTCGTTCGGGAGATTCTCCACTGACGGTTCTGGATAAAGTATTTCACTGTGATCTTATTCAATTCACCTAGTGCACTAGATTCTTTTGCCCAAAGACACTACACTTTGATTATTTTAAACTCATCATAACACATTTGATCCCACTCAAATGCTAGCAAAAGAATCTACAACTTTAACACGGTAAATGCGCCCAACCTTTATCTTAAGTTGTGAATATTGTTCAAGACTAACTAAAAAATTGTGTCTACCTTATACATATCTAGATGTACGAACAATTCTTCATTTCTTATAGTCTTCTGACCTTATGATTATTTACTTTTGACAATTATAATAATTAAACTATAAATTCTATAAGATTTGTTAAACTAGAAATCACTTTATTAATATGAAAAGATTGTCAAATACATTATTACACTCTTGCTATTGAGCATAATCCTAATAGTTGTCGCATTTCATATCTTTTAAAATCCCAAATGTGCATCTAACATCCTTCTTACTTGGGCACCCACATAAAGCGTGATAAGTTGTGGGACAAAACAAAACGTGATAAGTTGTCACAAATATTTTAATGCAAACTGAACATAATACATCTATTGAAACCCTTCTACTCCTTATATTAACCTTAGTTGGCAACCAATCACGGCAAGCTCTCCAGAGGAAAACTTTTATAAATAAATTACAACCTTAGTTACAACTATATTGAAGTTTCATTTAATGGTTTAAATAAATTAGAAGATTTTTAAATATTACTGTTATCAATAGTAAAGTGAATGACATCGAATAAAAACATGACACGTGATAGTGTCACTCTATAGCCAAGAAAACTCACCGAAGTAAGATTGTTGGCGAACCACCATCGGTGGGTAACAATCAAACAAGGGTAGGAATCTTTGTGGATGGATTGCTCATCTAAGGTGAGATGAACCACCGAAGGTGACATCATCGACAATGTTAAGAAAACTATCACTGTATACTAGCATGCAAACCAATATGAAAATAAATCAAGGTGTGTCTAATACAACCTAGAGGGGGTGTAAATGAGTTGTTAATTGATTATTACCAACTTTTTCGATTAGTCAATATTAACAATAAAACCCAATCCAATCAAACAATTAATCAACGAAATTAAAGTGCGGAAAACAAGAAATAACACTGTCACAGAAATCCACTATATGAATAAAAGGTTACACTATCAAGTGATACTCAGACTCTCACTCTCGATAACCTCAGGCTATGGACACTACCACTCACCACTCACCACTCTTGGTTCAGTCCCTAGTGAAATCCCCTGATCCATTACTCTTGGAGTGAACACCTCCTACTCTACCCGCAGGCATTTTACAATGGCACTTGACCAATGCTTGCCAACCCACCCTTGGTTGCAAGACTTCACTTGCTTGTGCAGTTTCACCTATAAGCCATAAGACTTTGACTCTTTGAAGAGCATAAAGGTCTAAGTGAAAATATGACAATATGCTCAAATGCAATAATGTGTAAGATCACACATATAATGCCTAACTAGATGTTATAATGTAATTTAACAACCTAGTTATCAAACAATGCCTATATGCCCATACATGAGGTCTCAATTAGAGTTGTAGAGAATTCTAACAACCTAATTATGAATTAAATCCACATGAACATTCAATAAAGTTTGACTAGATAAATAAACATTAATTTATCAACCTAATCATCAATCAATATCACAAGAATGTTCTAGGGTTAGCTATTTAGGGAAAATCAACCTAATCATGTAAGCTATCACAAACAAACCAAATCATGTTATCAAGACTCATAAATATATGCAATAAAGAGAGTCAATGTATTTAATCAAGCAATAAATACCTAATCTAGAGTAAGAAGAACAATAAATGATATTCAATGAAGTTCTAACTTACCTAGTCATGGAACCAAGAAGACCCATGCTCAAATGATGTTATATGATGTAAGATGAAGATGAGTTTTGGGTTTGAAGAGTCAAAGAACAAAGCATCAAGGTTTATCTCTCTAGGGGAACTCTATCTCTCTCTGGGGTTTGAAAATTTTAAGTTCTAGTCAGAATGGAAGAGAAGAGAATACATATATAACAACCCTAAACGAAATGACGTCGTTTTGGAAAATTAAGGCTGAAACAGGATAGTGGGCAGGTAGGGTACCCGCACATTACAGGCACAAAAGAGACACGAGAACCAACCAGGCTATAGTGCATGGGTACTGTGCTGGTAGGGACCCGCACACCACTCGTACAACATAGATACGGGGCAACCAGGCTTCAATGCCCGGGTACTACGCGGGTAAGGTACCCGCGCACCACACGCGCAACAGAGACCATGAATAGGTCTCTCATCTCGCTAAGACAAGCACACCATCGTGCATGCGCGGACGTTTTTGATCAAACATCGGGAAACGAATTACACCACACAAAATCACACTTAAGTCTAACAACAAGGTTTATGTGTGAGAAGTGTAAGAAAAACACATATGAGCAAAAAAGAACAAAATGCATGTCAATTCAAATGCATGTAAGTGTGGGTGTGCAACTATTCTCTTCAAGAGTTAAATCAAGTGATTTACCTTTCGCTCTTGCTTTTGAAGACACGAAGATGCTTGGAAGCTTGCCATCGAAAGCCTAATCTACATATTACAAAAATATCCCAAAATGTGGTTTGTCATGAAATAAACCAATCATAAAAATGAGGTTCTTACACAACACTTTTCGTTACAAAATAGACAAGTGTCACCAACGAACCATACCATAGGGGACAACACAACAATGAATCGAAGATGAACCTATAAAACCAAGCAAGTGAAACATGTTAGTATTCTTCCATATAGTTTACCATATATAAGAACTTTGAACTTGTGCTAACTTAATCATCAGAGGGTGTTTACAAACATCTACCATTGGCCACCTAAACTCGTTTGTTCTTTGACTTTTCAGGACATTCAAGGAGACACGACCCACCGCCGGGTCTTACTACGAACCAGACTCATATATCAAGTTCATATCAATTTTATCTTCAACATATATACACTCATCCCATTTTCAATCTGAAATTCATCAAATCATTTGCTTAAATCAAAATCAATAGCTAATAAAAGATGAAAGAGAACAACTTCTCTCTCGAAGACCGAAAAACTATCGGGGAATAAATGAAAATGCTCAAAAAATAAGGGCCGTTTGAGAAATATGCAACATTTTCCTGAGTTGTCTTTTCCAAATTCATTTGAAGAGCATATAAAACACAAAATCTCCGTCTCTCATGTGTAACCTCCCTTCTATTTTAGCAACTATTAATTTTCTCTTTTCTCTCTTTCACATGAAAATAAACCAAACCCACAAAACAGGTATGCATGCACAATCCTCTCTTTATCTTCCCTTTGTTTAATTGTTTTATTTATTTTTCCTGATTAATGTTTGTTGTTGTGCTTTCAGATTCCTGGTCTTCAATTTGCTCAAGCATTAGCTGAAATTCTTATTTCATGTGCCGGCCAAGTATTAAATTTCGGTTACTGTTTCTGATTTTATTTTTATTTTGAAGAATATGGAGCCGTTGTTTGTTTAAATTCTTGATGTGGGCTCATTAATTATCTGCATTATTGTGTTCGTTTTCAAAACTTGGCCATGCCTGTATTGCTTTGAATGGGTTTTTTGCTATCAAGGTATTTAGTTAATGCACCAACAAGACCAAACCACATTGAGTTTTGAAGTTTCTGTTCTGTGAAAATCTTTGTGATCATATTCAAATGTATTTATGTTTTGGGTCATCATAGAATCAATGATCAGATACGATTGAGGGGAACTGATGGTAATTCAAAATTTCGATAATGGGGTCTACATGTTAAGATTGATTAGGTTGAAATCTTGTTGAATCTTTCGAAATAAGCGAAATGGTGTGGATGTAATGCTTGTTCAAGTGCTTATGCTGTTCAATTTAGTGGATGAATTGGTGAAATGAACAGTTACAAAAATGAGTTAAGTGTCTGAAATGGAGATAAAAGAAGATGTTTGTACTCAAGAAGATAGGCCTAAGTCCCTGTCACCCTCACCTTCGACTTATTTGGTTTTACAACAAATATCTGAGGAGGCAGTTAGAGTGGCCGGAGAAGCTCTGCAAGGTGTGTACTCTCCCCATTTTCTGCCGCGGCATAGGCGCAGTCAGAGTGAGGTTATTACCGGGCCACATGCGCGTAACAATGGTTTCCAGAGATTGAAAAGTCATATGCAGAAGGCTTGGCGATGGGGTGGCTTTTTAAAGGAAGAAGGTTACCATTCTAGTTTCAATCCTGAGGTCTTGGCAAACCAAAAACGCCAGTGGTATCAGCTTCACTCCAAAACTATGGTATTTTAAATTATCTGAATAATTTTTTTTGTTATTTTCCTTCCCTTCAATTTACATTTGGTTGGCAACTCTAGTTGTGTATTTTATAGTTTTGTGTAGTTCGTTTACACTAAAGAGCAGACCAGTATCATGGTTTTAATATCCAGATCTCAGCAATTGTCTCTCAAACATTCTCTTGTCACATCTCTTCTGTGACAGTGTTCAACTACAGTTTTCAATATTTCAAGCTTATCATTTGTTGATCATCCGCTTTGTTTTATCATATGGTCGGTTATTTTGTAAACAGAATATCTGCTATAAGGATATAATTTAGATGCTTCCTCAGAGTTAACAAGTTCAATATATTTAGGATGTCAAGCTGCCATACTTGAGTAGACATAAGGTGGATTGTGAGCCATATGCCCTTATATATTGCTTGACTTAATCTGCTGAATATACTTTTTTTTTAAATACTTTTTAGGTTGTAAGGTTGACAATTCTGTTAGCTTTAGTTGCGTTTTAGAATTATAGTTAAACATGATATGCTGATAACCATATGAAAAATATCTATATATGCTTTGTGAAATTAATGATGTGTAAGAACTTTATTGTAGGATCATATAAAATATAAGGAGCCCACCTCACTCTTTGAACATTTTATTGTTGCGGGGCTTCATCCAGATGCTAATCTCGAGTCTGTGGAGGATGCATTTGCAAGAAGGAAAAAGTGGGAGTCTGAGATGACAAAATCGAAAGTGTTAGATGTCAGAATGCTACAGCATCAGGGGCCTCCTGTCCCGACATTGGAACCTCAGGTTTATTGCATGACTAAATTAATACTGTCCAGAAACTCCTATTGTCAACAGTTTGATTCAAGATGTATGTGTAATTGCTGTGTTTGGCTTCAGTTTGCTACACGTGTTCTTAATCTTTTTCTTAGGGATCTCATTGTTTCTCATTTTCGACCATGCAATCTGTTAATTCTACTTATTTCCTTAAAAATAAAGGACATTGTATATTGTATCATAGAAATTGGTGTCTTTATATTCTGTGGTATTGCTACAAGTGGCATTTGAACAGGCCTATGTGTTTTGAACACCTGGCATGCCGTTAAAATTGTTCTTTGGGCATGCCGTTAAAATTGTTCTTTTCTCATGATAACAACTTGTTTAATGTGTCTTTCATTTGGTCAAACTATTAAGTATCTTGATTTATAGTTTCAATGGTCTTGTGCTAATTATTTTATTTTCTTTGTTCTTTTTGGAATCTACAGATACTTTTTAAATATCCTCCTGGGAAGAGGTTAGCTATCCGCCCAAAGGATTTAGCCGCCTTTTGTTTTCCCGGAGGTGCCAAGGTTTGATTCTGCTGATCTCTTGTGATACTCTATTTACTCAACTAAAATGGCATTTATGTAGGAGTTAATGTACAGCTTCATGAAGAAAGAAAAAAGTGTTTGCTGGAGGTTTAACATATAACTATGGTCATTGGTTATTGTTGCCTATTAGTATTAGGCCATCTGGTGGTATTAGTGGAAATATAGCCATCTAAGCCCACTATACTAGAAGTAGCATTTCTGTGATTGTGTATTTTCTTGATTTTATAGTTGTTTTAAGATAAATATAATGTTTTTCTTTTCTTTCCTTTATTAGAAGAATAATGTTTTTCTCACACGAAATTTAATGGCTGATGTTAACTATCTGTTCATGTATCGTGTTCTGTTATGCACTGGGACATGTTTATCACTCGGTGTTTTATTAATGTGATAATACAGGCGCGGTTGGTAGAGAGGACCCCATCACTAAGTGATCTAAATGAACTTGTTTACGGACAGGTACGCCAAACTAATGTTTCTGTTCTGTCTCCTATGACAGATAATTCCTATATTTGCAGAAAGTAGTTGTAGCTCATCATCTTCTTTAAGTTATTAATTTTCATTAGATTGGGCATATTAGTAATAATATATTAGTAGTAAGTGTATATATGCTTGACAAGCTTTGCAGTTTAAAATACTAAAGAGTGAAAAATTACTTCATCAGTTCTCTCTCATTTTTCCACCGTCGTCCAATATATTTTTTTCTTTCTAAGGTTTGTCTATGTGAAATATTAGGTTTGAATGACCTATTTTTTATTCCATCAGAACATATATTTATATACAATTGGAGACCTAGACATTAGGACTTCTTTCCTATTTTTTAAAGGAGAAAATCTTGCCTAATCTATTCTAAATAAGAAAAACAATTATACAGCTAATTACACCTAATTTACAGCAAAGAATCCCAACACACCCCCTCAAGCTGGGTTGTAAATATTTAGCATACCCAGCTTGCAACTAAGATCTTCAAAATGCACTCTTGGAAGTGCTTTAGTTAGAATATCAGCAATCTGTAGATTAGAAGAAATGTAAACAGGCTTGATTACTTTCTCTTCTATCTTTTCTCTGACGAAATGCCTAATCTATTTCCATATGCTTGGTCTGGTCATGATGAACTGGATTTTTAGCAATACTGATGGCAGATTGACTATCACATAGTAGCTGAATTATTCCCTCAGAAGGTATCTTCAATTCGGCTAATACTCTTTTCACCCAAATTCCTTCACAGATACCATGAGCCATAGCTCAGAATTCCGCTTCTGCACTACTTCTAGCTACAACAGCTTGTTTTTTACTTCTCCATGTTGTCAGATTTCCCCAAACATAGGAACAATAACCATAATTGGAACGTCTATCTGTGATTGAGCCTGCTCAGTCTGCATCGGAATACAATTCCACTTTCCTACTTGAGTTCTTTCTGAATAACAGTCCCTTTCCTGGAGTCATTTTCAAGTATCTTAAGATTCTGTACACCGCTGTCATGTGTTCTTCAGTAGGGTTGTTCATGAATTGACTAACAACACTTACTGAGAATGCTATGTCAGGCCTAGTATGTGAGAGATAGATCAACTTCCCTACAAGTCTCTGATATCTTCCCTTTTCTACTAAAGCACTGTCTTTATTTGAACCAAGTTTGGTAGTGTAGTCCATAGGTGTCTCTGCAGGCTTACACCCAAGCATACCTGTTTCTTTAAGAAGATCCAGTACATACTTTCTTTGAGAAACTGCAATGCCTTGCTTAGACCTAGCCACTTCCATTCCCATGAAGTATGTGAGTTTACCTAGGTCCTTGATCTCAAACTCTCTAGTCAGAAATTATTTGACTCTTGGAAACTCCTCAGAATAATCCCCTGTTAGAACAATATCATCAACATAGACAATCAACACAGAAATCAGTCCTTCTAAAGAATGTTTTACAAACATTGTATGATCAGACTGCCCCTGTATGTACCCATTACTCTTCATAACTCTGGTAAATCTCTCAAACCAAGCTCTGGGTGATTGTTTGAGACCATAAAGTGACCTCTTTAGTCGACACACTTTGTTGATGTTTGATGAGTTCTGTAGTCCTTGGGGAATGTCCATATAGACCTCCTCTTCTAGATTCCCGTTCAAGAACGCATTCTTGACATCTAGTTGATGGAGAGGCCAATCCAAATTTGCTGCAAGAGAGAGGAGTATTCGAATAGTGTTGAGTTTTGCAACCGGAGCAAAGGTCTCCTCATAATCTATGCCATAGGATTGAGTAAATCCCTTAGCTACCAACCGAGCCTTGTATCTCTCAATACTACCATCTGCCTTTGTTTTTTACAGTGAAGATCCACTTGCACCCGATCACATTCTTTCCATGAGGCATATCAGTAATTTCCCAAGTATCATTCTTCACAAGAGCACTAACTTTTTCATTAACTGGCTTCTTCCATTCTGGGATAGCCATGGCTTCTTGAATTGAATTAGGAATGTAGATAGAAGTGATTTTTCTGGTGAATGCTTAGTAAGATGATAGTCTCTCATAATTCACATAGTTGCCAATAGGGTACAATGGCTTACTTCTGCATTCTCTCACCCCTTTCCTGAGTGCAATGGGTAGGTTCTCATCGGAATTATCATGATCACTTAAATTAGTACCTACAGAATTTTCCTCCACAGTCTGTAAGTTAGATGTAGTGATTTTTACCTCAGGTTCAAATGTTGGCAGTAGCTGTGAATCTGCTAGAGTCTCTGATTCCTTCGGTGTTTTCCTTTTCCTGTGATAGACAATTATCTCAGGATATTCAGACTTAGTTGGTTTCGGTTTAGGTTCTTTGGACACTTGGAGAACGGTGCAATTTCATGTTGTTTCCGGTGTAATTTCAGGTTTTTCCAGTGTAATTTCAGGTGTGTAATCTATGCTATCCAAGAAAAACTGATATTCTTGTGGTTGACTATGACTAGAACTCTCCCCCTGAATATCAGTTTTGAGGTAATAAGTTTTTGTTTCAAAAAAGGTGACATCCATAGTGTGATAAAACTTTTGGTTGTTAGGACAGACACATTTGTAACCCTTTTGGTTGGGAGAGTACCCTACAAAGATACATTTGGTGGATCGAGCGTCAAGCTTGGTTCGTTGTTTTTGATTGATATGCACAAACACAGTACACCCAAATATTCTTAGAGGAAGAGTGGAAATCAACCGCCTTTGAGGAAAGTGTTGTAAAAATACTTGATTTGGAGTTGAAAAATCTAATACTTTGGATGGAAGTCGATTGATTAGGTATGCTGCTGTAAGTACAGCCTCACCCCAAAAACGTTTTGGAACATTGGATGAAAATAACAGAGACCTGACAATGTCCAGAAGGTGTCTATTCTTTCTCTCAGCTATCCCATTTTGCTGAGGGGTATCTACATAGGAACTTTGGTGTATGATTCCCTTAGTTGATAGATATGAGCCAAGGTTAGAATTAAAAAACTCTCTTCCATTGTCAGTTCTAAGTATTTGAATGGAAGTTTGAAATTGATTTTTAATCATTGTTTTGAAATTCTTAAATATTTGAGGAACTTCTGATTTATTTTTCATGAGAAAAATCCATGTGAGTTGTGTGTGATCATCTATGAAAAAGATGAACCACCGAGCTCCTGTGACATTTGGAACTTGAGATGGGCTCCAAACATCACTGTGGATCATAGAAAAAGGTTTTGATGCTTTGTATGGCTGAATTGGGTATGAAATGCGAGAGTGTTTTGCAAATTGACAAATTTCACATTGAAAAGAACTAGCACTTTTATTTCTGAATAAACTTGGAAAAAGTTTGGATAAGTACATAAAACTTGGGTGGCCTAACCTGTAATGCCACACCATGACCGACCTCTCACTCTCACTTTTCAACTCACTAACAAACACACAAGAATTAGTTTGATAAGATATAGGTTCACTCACTCCTAGATGAGATTGTCTCACAGAATCCGGTTGAATCTCAAGATGATAGAGCCCAGCATGACTCTTAGCACTGCCAATCATCCTCCCCGAAGTCACATCCTGAAATTCACAGACATGAGGAGAAAAATTAGCTATACAGTTAAGATCTTGGGTAATTTTATTTATGGAGAGTAAGTTGCAGTCTAGATTAGAAACATATAGAACAAATTTGAGTGTTATGTCTCTGGATATCACAACTGAACCAGTCCCTTCAACTTTTGCTAAAGAACCATCTGCAATTCTAATTGTGAGAGCTTCATTACAAGGAGAATATGTGTGGAAAACTCGCCTAACTCCTGTCATGTGATCAGAAGCACCGGAATCTACAATCCAGGGCTTATAATGCTCTTGTTTCACAGTCAAGGCCTTAAGAAAATTACCTTTTTGAGCTATGGAACCTGACCAACAACTGGTGGATTTTGCTATGATTGCAGCAGCCTTCTCAGTCCATCAAGTTCCTCTTTGCTAAAATTTGCAAGTTGCTTTGAATTACCAGCCATGTTGCCTCGAATTTCCTTCTCTGCTGCTATCTTTGGCTTCCAATCAGCAGGTTTTCCATGGAGTTTCCAGCAGGTTTCTTTGGTATGACCAGGGTGGAGACAATGTTCACACCATGGCCTTTCCCTTTTTCGTGGCTGCTGCAGGTTTTGGACAGCCAAGGCTGATGACTCACCAGCAGCAGCTGATTTTTCCATCCCCAGCATCAAATGGCGTCTACTCTCTTCCCTTCGTACCTCAGAGAAAGCTTCACGTAAGCTTGGCAGCGGTTTTGTGCTAAATATCCTTCCTTTTACTGCATCAAGACTTGAATTCAAGCCTAAGCAAAATTTGTAAACCCGCTTATTCTCTATGATCTTCTTGTATAGTTTGAGATCATTGGTAGTATCCCAGGAATATTTTTCAAAAGCGTCCAGTTGCTGCCAGCTTTGATGGAGTTTGTTGTAATACTTGGTCACAGATAAATCACCTTGTCGGAGATCGTGCAAAAAGCCCTCAATTGTCACCAGTTCGGGGGTGTTGTCTTTATGAGAATAAGTGTCTTTTGCAGCGTCCCAGATCTCTGCAGCAGTTTCATATAGAAGAAAATTTTCTCCTATGTGTGGCTCCATGGAATTCACTAGCTAAGACATAACTTGGCCTATTATCTCTCTTCCAGATCCGATAGCCATCATCTTTTTCGTCTGGTTTGGTGATAAGTCCAGTGAGAATCTTCTTTTTCCTTGCCGCGGACATGAAACATGAAGGATTGAGACCATTGGATGTAGTTTCGGCCATTCAATTTGTAGATGGGGATAAGTGTGGATGAGTAGTTTGTCGGGTCTCCCCCATTGTTGTTGAACATAACAGCTTCGACATTTGAGGAGGATGATTTTGGAGTTTCAATTGAAGATTCTTTGGTGTTTGTCATGTCTGGTATTTGAAGTTGCTACTGAGAATTAGGTAAAGGCTAGAACGGCCGATGAATACTGCCGGAATAAGCAGTGTAGAATGCTGCCGGAAAAAGCAGTAGATGGAGAGTTGACCTAGAACGGCTGTGGGATTGACAGGAGGTGTCTAGGGTTGCTCTGATACCATGTGAAATATTAGGTTTGAATGACCTATTTTTTATTCCATCAGAACATATATTTATATACAATTGGAGGCCTAGACATTAGGACTTCTTTCCTATTTTTTAAAGGAGAAAATCTTGCCTAATCTATTCTAAATAAGGAAAACAATTAATCAGCTAATTACACCTAATTTACAGCAAAGAATCCCAACAGTCTATTTGTAGACACTAATTTACTTAGTTACAGAGATGAGGTCTGGCTGGTAGACAGAGAGCAAAAAGGGCTAACAGTTGCTGTCATGATTAATTGTTTGTAGTGAGTGTCATTTTGTTGCACCAGTGTAAAAAAACCAACTATCTTTTTTTTTTTGAACAAGTGTAAACCAACTATCTACTGGACTTAATATGCACTTTGTCTACTATATATGTTTGTTACAGGATGTGCTTAAAGTTTTACTGTTTGCTAAGTAAATCTATCCATTACATCACTAGAAACGTATTCGCCTGACACAATGTTAAACACTAAAATCCTAAGAATTTTAAATTAAGGAACTATCTTAATGAGAGATGCTGTGAAATAAATCTTAATCCTATTATAACAGATTTTTCAAAATAACATTCTAGATTTGTAAATTAAAAATCCCTAATCTGATTTTCCATCAGCTATAGTCTGCAATTGTTTCTGATTTAAAACCTCTCTACAAATGCCTCTCAAGTTTTACTACCATACAGTCACGAGAAGCTTATTCATAAGCTTGATTCTGTTTTTTTCTTTTTCCTAAAAAAAACTTATTTCTAATACTGTAGCTTATTATTATATGCAAGCCGGACACAATGGCATCTCAATGATCGTTCCATAGTATTTATAGATTAGGTATTCACCTTATTAATATTGTAAATCTATGATATTTTATTTGGTTCCTGAATGTGCATTTGAATCAAACAGAACCATTTGTCAACTGGTTTCTCATAAAGGTTAACTATTTGATTTGCACCTTTCGGCCTGTTGTTACATTGGATTTGGCCAAACCATAAGGAAAGCAACACTGATTTCCTTAATTCAGTGTGTTCTGCCCCGTGACTGGGATCTTGAGACCTCTTTCATGTTTGCAATGCTATTCAGCCAGTGGAACCTGATATGATATTGATTTTTCTCCTATCAAAGATTTGCTGCCTTCTGAATACTTTCCACAGTAGAGAGTCGTCAAATATGTCATGCCAGATATGCCAAAGTTAATTAGGGGTTGCTTGATTTTAATTTTTTCTCTCATATACCTTACTATTTTTCTTTGGCTCTACATTTATCTAAGCAATATATTATCTATTGATACCTTCATTTCTCACCTACCAAAGTGGGTAAAGTTACAAATTCATAAATATAGTACAACTTTTATTTTGTTTACTTTACCGGCACTCTTTTGCTTCTGTGGGTATAGTTACACATTCAGAAATAATTGTACGGCTTTTATTTTGCTTACTTTACTGGCTCTCTTTTACAGCTGATGGTAGTTTCTTTAATATTGTTGTTAAATATAGATCTCTCCCTCCAGCGCTGATGTATTGTATCCTATAACTGTACTGAATACTGCATTTCTTTTTATGGTCCTTAAATTTGAGAGTTCAGGATTTGATTGATTCAAACCTAGTTTAAGTCAACTGGAAAAATAGGCTTCAATTTTAAAAGCATCTCGAATTGTTGCGTCTTTTTTTTTGTCTATATTATGCCTCGTGTTTCTTCAAAATATTGGTTCATTCCATCAAAGATATAACATTTTCATTTTTCTACTTCTTCGACAGGAGCATTTAGGCAGAGATGATTCATCCTTTATTTTTTCACTGAAGGTAACTTTTGCATGTGTATCTTCTTTGCCATATATTTATATCCGATACCATGTTCTCTGTACAAAATGTTAGTGGACTTTAATCGTCTGGAACATTAACTTGGAGTTAGAACTTAAGGTTTGAATGCTTTTCGTAATAAAATCAGTTTTCATGTACTCTTTGTCTTCCCTATAATTATATTTTCAGTTTATCTATGTTTCTCCGTTCTCTTAATTCTTGTCATTCTTTTTGGTTGACAAGTCTGTTAGTACCATTCCTGCAATTAGGGGTGGGTGCGAGTCGGATTGGTTCGGTTTCGGCCGAAACCATCCATGACTCGTTTATACTCGGTTTTCATTATTTTGCATCGGATTGACTCGTCCCAATAGGGTGACTCGCCTTGACCCGAACTTGCTTTTTCCAATTTGAGTTGGTTCGGTTTAATACAGTTTTGGGCGGGTTGGGCCTTTGGGGCTTAATGAAAATTTTACCAACTTTTTTAAGTGCATGGTTCTTTTGGACCATAATTCGACACTGTATTTGAGAAAATATTCACATATTAGAAAATGTTTATCTATAATTCAACAACTCCCAAGTATTTAAAAAAAATTATATTTAACTTAATAATATTAACGGAAGTCCAAATAACCCATAATACATTCCATCATAATCCAAAATATAGCTCATATTAATAAGTATGTTCAACGAGACAAAATGTGTTCAATGAGACTGAGAGAGAGATTTCAGTTGTGACTCTACAAAGTGAGATTGTGAGAGTCTGAGAAAGATGATAAGGAATAGCGAGTTGAGCGGCGTGAGTTTGTGGTCAGGGCGAGAGATGTGTCGATTCTAGTGTTTGGTCAAATTAGTATTATTCTGTTTATATTTTGTTAGTATATATAATATTTAATAAAACAATATTTATGAACTTAAATCAATATAAATATAATATTTAATAAAATAATATATAAATATGTAAAACTACTTAACATAAACCTTATATTTAGTTTTATAATATATATATATATATATATTTATATATTTAATATTTACTCGGTTTATTCGGTTCAGTTTGGTTCGGTTTATCTCGGATTGTAAAACTGTGCCAACCCCTACCTGCAATTGTTGGTACTGTTGATGTTTAGTGTAACGTTTTTATTATTTTAGGACTACAGTTCTTTCTTTGACTTTTTTTTTTTACCGTTGAAGGACTCTTTGATTTTGATGTTTTTCTTCCTCCTGGTCTTGTTCTTCTTCTTCCGGCGATGTTCATTGTTTCTCATGACAGTTAGTGACCAAATTACATGTGTCTAATAATTACTGAGAAAATTACACCATTTATGTGTCTAATATATATTGAGTTTTTGTTTTTGAGAAAAGACTGTTGAGCTGGTGTATATCAGAAATGTATGTTGTCACCTAGTGTGAGTTGTTTTGTTAATTTTTACTGCTGTTGATTAATGGTCTATATGAGAAACATGAGTTATGAGGATGCTGAAAGATTTATTGTTTCCTTAATCAGGTGGCAGACAATGCTACACTTTATGGGATTTGCTTGCATGTATCAGAAATTGTTCAGAGGCCACCTGGTGTCTTAGGTACCTCATCACCGCTTCCTCAGTTATCTGGAAGATGCAGTCGTTATTTGGTGTCTGGACCCCGCTGTTATTGTGTGCTATCCAGAATCCCTTTCTTTGAGTTACATTATGAGATGTTGAACAGGTGAATATTAATTTTATTCACCCTGTTGTGAGCATAAGTTTCTATTGACATCTAAATTAAGGAGACATTTTTTATTATGATCCTTTTATTACATATCTGATGCAACATACTATATTTTACTTGGGTGCAGTATCATTGCTCAGGAGCGCCTGAATCGGATAACACAATTTCTCAGTGAAATGTCTCTAACTGATTTCGTCCCTTCAGGGTCCAAATTACATGATCCAACAAATGACAGTGTTGATTCCCCAGATACGGAGTATTTTAATGATTATATGGCTTCTGCAATACCGGTTGACAGTGCTCTAGCCCTTACTGCTGCTGCTGCTGGGATTATATCAGATGATGAGATTCCATCCTCTTCACTAAAGGCATGGGAACCTCGGTCTCCAGAAAGTGGCACTTTTAGTGAGGCATCAGACATTAGTCAATTGAGGGAAATAGATAAGGATGATAGGAAGAATTTACAATATTTTGATGATTGTGCTTCTGAGGCCTCAGAAAATCGGTCTGATACTTTAGAAAGGGTGTATGCAAGCATTGAGAGTGGCCAAGCTTCACCAGATGTTGGGACATTTTCTGGCTATAGGACCCGCACATTAGAGCGTCTTGCAAGCTCTGAATCCCTATTCAGGTGGGAGATATGCAATTATCTTATAATTTAGTGCCATTAAATTGTGGCTTAGACTACAATAAATAGAATCTTATTTGTTATACTAAGTTCAGAATTTCTCCTGTGTGAGATCAGCTATTATCCGGTCAATTTTTCGAATTCTGATGTGGATAAATTTTTTCTAATGCGGATAAGTATTTGCAGCTATAGTGCACATTTTTTTTCTTCTTCTAGTGAACTTTTAATGTTAACAGTTCACTAAAAACAAAATCTATAAAATAGACACACAAACCTGTCTTTAGTTGATAAAACTACTGATCTAGATGCAAACTTTATATCCGTAACTTGACTGTCTTTGTTTTAGTTTTCTTCTCCATCTAATGCACTTCTCTTTTCTTTTTATTTCCTTCTCTCTCATATTCCTTTTCCTTGGTGAAAATTTCAGTAATGTATTGTTATCTTTGGCAGTCCAGCTAGAAGCATGGCATCAGAGGATGATGATGATGACCTTTTCTCAAATTGTGAAAAAGATTTTGGGGATGCCTTGATAATGGAATGGGCTAGGGTGAGTCTATTTTTGTTTCCATGTTTACACGTTAATTTCAAGAAGGTGATATATTTGATTGTAACATATTGTTGGTGTGTGATCGTGTTTATAGGAAAATAAAAATGATTTGGTAAAAATAGTGTGTGGTTATCATGCTCTGCCTCTTCCAGCACGAGGAAGTGAAATAGTTTTCCAGCCACTCAATCATTTACAGGCTATTGAGTATACTCGACCTCCAGCTTCTGCCCTTGGCATATGTCAAAAATACTTAGATTCATTTGAAGCTGCTGAGGTATTTTTTTTTGGTTACTGATTGTTTCAAAGCTATGCTTCTTCATATGCACATGCACTCATTATTACTGAAATTCATCTAAAGGTCAATGCTAAGTTGGCTGCTGCTGAAGAAGCTCTTGCACTCTCAGTATGGACAACAGCAACGATTTGTCGATTTCTCTCAATTGAAAGTGTAATGCTCTTTTTAATCACAAATATTTTGGCTCGAGTTTAGCAGTATTGTATTCTTCTTTTTATAAAAAGAAATATTTGCTGTTGTTTGAGTTGTTCTTGGTATCATCAGTAGTTCAAGCTACCTTTGTTGATGTTTAATTCATTGGGGAAAACTGTGACGTCTGTTACAAGGAAGAGCTTTTAAAGAAGGAAATTTACATGAAAGAAAAACACCTAATCTCTATGGAATGGGAATCTATCTGAACTGGAACCAATTTTAAACATCTTTGGAGGGAGTGAATGTCTGCTTTGATAAAAAAATGATTTCAGATTCATGAGACGAAATTAATGCCTGAGATAATACCATATTTTTAACATGACCACTTATAATGTGCAGGATGTGAGATTCAAGTAATATCCCGCCTATATATCTATGTTTCCTTGCATAGTTGTTTTTAATTTTCTCGATGTGTAGAAAGGATCAGGTGTATCATTTAATATGACCACATACAACATTGTTATGATGGTACGATGTGAGATTCAAGTAATATCCCACTTATACATCTGTGTTTCCTTACATTTTTGTTTTTCATTTTCTCCATGTCAAAGAAAGGATCAGGTGGTGGAGAGAGAAATTTCACTGGTATACCAGCATATTTAGTGAACTTTTATTGTTGGGAATATGACTTGCTTTTTATTTGAAAAAAAGTGGGTTTTCTGCTTTTATTTTGCATAATTTTTCCGATCGTTTATACATTTCTTTCTACTTCCCCTATGTGGCTGCTTTGCAACTATAGTGTTTTGTTACATCTTCTCTCCGTGTTCTTGTTATTTTGAAGTATAGTTCATTAAATAAGTGAATCCTAAACATATATTCCGTGTCCACATGCAGTACACTCGTTTATTTAGTTAAAGAAAAGGAAAGATCTGGGGCATTTGAATCCCCTGTGAAACAGCTGCTTTCTTTCTTGAAATTTTGAGATGATGTGTGCACAGCGGTTGCCATATGACATTAACACATTTTTTTACAGAAGAGAGAAATGGTGCTAGGTTCCTGATTAATGCAATAAGCACAACACTTGGCATAAAAATACCATTTTGTAAGTCAAAAAATTAATTTTATTTGAGAAATGACCAGTTTGTGCCAATCCTTGATCAACTTTTCCTACTATGATGACTTAAACCAACCATCTGTTTTGTTCATCTGAATGAGTGAAAAATTTCAATTCTGGTAATTAAGTATTCCTACCACCTATGCTTCATAAGTAATGATGTGCATTTTCATATTGAGAATTGAGTTTGATTTATATGTTTCCAGGTTTTGGCACTGGTTACAGGAGTATTGTTAGAGAAACAAGTGGTGATACTGTGCCCTAATCTGGTGAGTAATTTTTGTTATTGAAAATGATTTTACTGACACAGATCAACAAGTTTCATTCAGTTACACTTGGTATTTGTTTAGAGTTTTGAATGGCTAGGAAAGAATTATTTTGAATTTGCTCATGGCAGTGATGTAAATTTCCTCCTATGCAGGGTGTTTTATCAGCTATCGTGTTATCTCTTATTCCCATGATTCGTCCATTTCAATGGCAGAGTTTATTGCTTCCAGTAAGTTCAAAAGCATTTAGCCATCTCTGCCTTCAGTTTGAAGATTGAGAGGACAGAAAATGTTCTAAAGCATAATGAAGCAGAAATAATTGGTTGCAGTATTACATTCAGAGTCAAACTATGCTAGGGCTTTGTTTAGGATGAAGCCATGTTTGTTGAGATATGACTTTGATTGTTGATTATGGTCCTTTCTTCGTTCACAGAGTTGGTTTTAATATTTTTTATTCAAAAAGAATATCTTTAGATGTTGGCATAAAGTTGATAGGCATTTTTGTGTCTTTTATGTGTGCCCTAATACATACTTACAAATCTGGAATAATTGTTGTTTTGTTTTTTGTGCCATTGATCTTTACAGATTCTACCAGGGAAGATGCTAGATTTTCTTGAGGCGCCAGTTCCCTTTATTGTGAGTTTCATATGATAACATATTTTTTCATTTTTATAGCATGCAATTGAAAAATTATTATTTTTTCTGGAGTAAACCCTTTTATTATACTTTACTCCGTTTCTCCCTACAAACTCCATTAGCTTTAACTGTCAGTTTATAAGGTGAACTTTCCAATTTGATTAAGGGAGTCATTTCACTATTTTTATCATTGAGTTGATATCTATACTGACATTTGATAATTTGCTTTGCATATAACAAACAATTTTCTGCTGCTCGATAGTTCACTTGCTAATAAATGTTATTCCAAGTCTTGATAGCAATTTGAAGTTTGTTAAGTATAGTTGAAGAGAAATATTAAGAATTTTAGTTTTATTTCGCTTGACCTCTACTGATGTAGATTGCAGCAATATATACACAAATAGTAGGTAACAACCTACCTTAAACCTAGGTAACTTATCTAGTTTAAATGAAAGATAGAAAACAGAAACTACCGTAAAGATGAGGATTAAGTAACAATCTACTCAACCCTCTTTATTTCAAACAGAACAGATAAAAACAGAATTCCATTCTGTTAACAAACTTCAACACCCCCCTCAAGCTGGGTTGTAAATGTTTATCATTCTTAGCTTGGATCTCAACTCTTCAAACCTGACTCTAGGTAGAGCTTTGGTTAGAATGTCAGCTATCTGAGAAGTTGTAGGAGTATAAACCATGTTGACAGTCCCTTCAATTTTCTCCTTAATGAAATGTCGGTCAATTTCTACATGCTCGGTCCTGTCATGATGGACAGGATTTTTAGCTATACTTATCGCTGCCTGGTTGTCACACCCTAACTCTATAGTTGTTTCCGTAGGAACCTTGAGTTCTATTAATAGCCTCTTCAACCATATTCCTTCACAAATTCCATGGGCCATTGTCCTGAATTCTGCTTCTGCAGAACTGTGTGATACCACATACTGCTTGTTGCTACGCCATGTGACTAAATTTCCCCAAACATAAGAACAATATCAAGAAGTGGACCTTCTGTCTATAACCGATCAAGCCCAATCATGTGATAAACAAAATTCATGTGCTCTTCATTGGGACAGTTCATGAACGGACTAACATAACTTACTAGGAACCCTATGTCTGGTCTGGTATGTGAGAGACAGAGGTAAATTAGTTTCCCTACCAGCCGTTGATACCTTCCTTTTTCCACTGGTGGGCTATCTTTAACAGCTTCAAATTTTCTGGTGGAGTCCATTGGTGTTTCGGCAGGTGTTCACCATTCCAGTCTTCTTTAAAAGATCCTAAATGTATTTTCTTTGTGAAACTGACACTCATGCTTTTGATCTTGCTACCTCCATACCTAGGAAGTATTTGAGACTTCCTAGGTCCTTTATTTCGAACTCCCCTGGCTAAAAGATTCTTCAGATTCTTTATTTCTTCCTCATGATTCCCTGTTTGGATGATATTATCCACATAGACTATTAAGACAGTAATCTTACCACCCCCTGCAGTGTGCTTGACAAACGAAGTATGGTTTTCTTGACACTGTTGATATCCATATCTCTTGACTGCTCTTGTAAACTTTTCAAACCAAGCCAGTGGGGACTGTTTGTGTACTTATAAAGATTTCCTGAGTTTACGTTCCGTGTTGGTGTTGAAATCAGTCTCTATACCTGGTGGAACCTCCATATAGACATCTTCTTCCAAGTTCCCATATAAGAACGCATTCTTAACATCTAGTTGATGAAGTTGCTAGTCCAGGTTGATCGCCAATGACAGCAGCACTCGAATTGTATTCAGCTCAGCTTAGCTGCTTGTGCAAACGTTTCCCGGTAGTCGATCCCATATGATTGTGTACATCCCTTTGCCAACAATCTGGCCGTAATCCCATCAGACTTGTATTTCACATTGAAATTCCACATGCAACCCACCGGCTTCTTTTCTTTAGGTAGTTCAGTAACCTCCCATGTCCCATTCTTCTGTAAAGCTCTCAATTCTTCCCACACAGCAGCCTTCCACTCTGGTATAGTAAGTGCCTCTTGTATACTGTTAGGTAAGGTACTTGAACTGTAGAGAGACTGAGAGCAAATGAGCGGTAGTTAGGAGATAGTCTTTCATAAGAGATGAAATTGCTGATAGGGTACAAAGGGCGGTCTTGACATTATCTGACTCCTTTACTCAGAGCAATAGGCTTGTCTAGGTCTGCAGGTTCAATATGGTAGCCGGTGGATTTCAGATCAGTTGTTTTTCAGTAGTTTCACTTACTGTTTGTCTCTGAATCTGTGTTTTGGATCAGTGAATCCGGTTTGGAATCTTGACATTGCTGGATGGGTACACTTGAGACATTATAATCTTGATTTTTCTTCCTTCGGGAATAAACAATATATTCTGGATCTTTATAAAACTCTGCCACAATTGTAGGATAATTTGAATTTGAACCACGATAATGTGTTTGAACTTGGTTAGGAGTTGTTTTTTTACGACTTGGTTTTTCTGGTGTTTGAACTTGGTTACGACTTGGTTCCTTTTCAGTTTCAATTTGAAGAGTTTTAGATAAGTGAGGAGTTTCAGATAAGTGAGACTCTAGTGATTTAATATTATCAGAATGGATACTGACAGTAGGACCAATATCACTAGAGAGAAGCTAATTATGTGGATAGGATTGAAGAACCATTTGGTAAGGAGTTTGAAAATTCAGGACTCTAGATGATTGTCTGTTTATGAGGTAAGCTGCTGTGAGAACAGCTTCCCCCCAAAACCGTGTAGGGACATTCATGGACAGCATTAGGGACCTAGCAACCTCTAGTAAGTGTCAATTTTTTTCTCTAAGACGCTCCATTCTGTTGAGGGGTGTCAACACAAGTACTTTGGTGGACAATTCCTTCATCTAACAAGTAATTTCCCAGGATTGAGCTAAGGGGCTGTCTTTTTTTCTTCACTATAAGACTTATTGCCTCATATATCTTAAATTAAGATAAATCAGTTTGTTGGTTTTTCCAACTTATATCTTATTTTAAGATGTCTTTTAGAAAAAAGTAAAATTTTTTGACTTTTATCTTATTAAAAAAAATGCTATAGTATAGTTTTTTTTAGTAAATTTTTATAAATGATCTATAACAATTCATACATTTACAATTTTATCCGCATATATTAAAACCTTAAAAATCAATTTTCCTAAAATTACCAATTTTAAAGAAATCCTAACATAATTTAATCAATTTTACATTTGTAATAAGTCATCCAAAATGAAAAAAAACAAACATATCATAGTATCTTAATTTATAAGACTATCCATATATCTAAAAAAATTAAGGTCTTATAAGACTTTAGATAAAAAAACAAACAACCCCTAAAATATTATTTACCATTATTGTTTCTTAGAACTTGAATTTTAGTCTGAAACTGGGTCATAATCATTTAGTTAAAATTCTAGAAAATTTGTCGTACTTCAGATTTTTCTTTCATAAGAAATATCCAGGTTATCCTAGTATGATTATCAATAAATGATATGAACCATCTAGCACCTGAGACATTATTCACCCTAGACGGTCCCCACACATCACTATTGATTAGATGAAACAGATAGGATGATTTGTATGTGTTCGAGGGATATTTTGACATGTATGTTTTGAGAATTGGCATATTTCACACTGAAACTAATGATGTTTTTATTATTAATTAAATTTGGAAACATTTTCCAAAGGTACAGAAAATTGGGGTAACCTAAACGATGGTGCCACAACATTACAATACTCTCATTATATGACTTAATTTGACTTCTAGGCTGACTCCTGGGTGACACATACCCTCTGTGTTTGAGGTAGTTTATCCTGATAATCTTCAACACCGAGAATATAAAGTCCTGAAATCACCTCAGCACTTCCAATCATCCTCCCCTAATTCAGGTCCTGAAATTCAGTGATAAGAGAAGAATTTAGTGAGACACTTTAAATCTTGTTTGAGTTTACTAATAGACAACAAATTGCAGTCTAAATTGGGAACCAAAAGTACGGAATGCAGTACAATAGTTGTTGAAATATTAACCGAACCTATCCCTGCTACCTTTGAAAGGGATCCATCTGCGATTCTTATAGTAATATTGCCAGAACATGCCTTATATGTATGAAACATACTAGAATCTCCAGTCATGTGATTTGAGGCACCCGAATCCACTATCCAGGAGCTATAGGTCTCCTTTTTCACATTTAGTGCATTAAGAAACAACCTTTCTGTGCTAGAGTTCCTGATCCCATAATAGGCAGGTTTGCTGATGAGTTATTGAACAGCCTTTGTAGCAGTTCCATATATTCTTTACTAAACAGATCGGATTCGGTTGGGCTACTCACATTCCCAGCCATCATGTTGCTCCGGATTTCCTTGTCCTTGGTTAATCTAGGTTTCCAATCTGCTGGCTTTCCATGAAGTTTCCAGCAGGTCTCTCTGGTATGCCCAGTCCTTCGACAATGCTCACACCAAGGCCTCCCTTTCCTAGGTTTATTATCACTGGACTGAAACTGGGCTCCTCTGACAGCAAGAGCAGAACTCTCATCAGTTGAGTTGTTATTTTCTGTTTTGGCCGGTGACCCCATCATCACCTTCTTCCTACTTTCCTCCCGAAGAACTTTTGAGAAGACTTCATGAATCCTACGTAGTGGTTTTGTTCCTCTAACTTCATCCAGATTCTGGTTTAGACCAAGTAGGAATTTGAAAACCCTTTTCTGCTCCACAATCTCCTTATACAGAACCTCATCTTTGGAGCAGATCCATTTATGTTTTTCAAACATATCTAGTTGCTGCCAGTGTCGCATCAAGGAATTAAAATACTGTGCAACAGTTGACTCCCTTGGCGAAGGTCATGTAAAGTACTTTCGATTCCAAACAGCTCTGAGGTATTGTCACTGCTGGAATAAGTGTCTTTGGCAGGCTCCCATATCTCCTTGGCTGTCTCATAGAGTAAAAAAGTTTCTCTGGTGACTTTGCCACTCCAGTGAGAAAATCATCCTTTCCCTTGCTGCATACAAACATCATCACTAATTGGGACCATTGAAGATAATTCTGCCCATTTAGTTTGTGACTAGTGATGGACAAATGGGGAAGGTTATTGTTGTTATTAGAACCCCTAAAGTTACTATATGTGGGTGGTTCTAATGGAGAAGTAATGGAATAGGCAGGATTGGCCATTCCATACTTTGTCATGTGAGGAATTTAGGTTTCAGAGAGTGCTCTGATACCATGAAGAGAAATATTAAGAATTTTAGTTTTATTTCACTTAAACTCTACTGATGTAGATAGCAGCAATATATACACAAATAGTAGGTAACAACCTACCATAAAACTAGGTAACTTCTCTAGTTTAAATGAAAGATAGAAAACAGAAACTACCCTAAAGATGAGGATTAAGTAACAATCTACTCAACCCTCTTTATTTCAAACAGAATTCCATTTTGTTAACAAACTTCAACAATAGTATCAAGTGATTTTGAGATTCAGGATTATAAATATGGGGAGTGCCTTCCTAGAGCTTATAAATGGTTAAATTATTGAAATTTACTATCATGCTTAGTTGATAGGAGAATTCTATATTTAAGGAATTAGGATGGTTTATGTACATATTTTGGGATTGTTCGTTCTTATATTATGAATGCATTTTTTTGTTTTTTGAAATGAAAGTGGACATGAAAGGCGTTTGTTAGCCATCTTGTAGATAAAAAAAAAATGGAAAATAGAAATCACAATTTTCAACTCTAATGAATAAAAAGTGGAGATGAGTTGACGTTTACTTTGTTTGGTTTTCACTATTTGGATTTTGGGTGAGTGGGTAGGTGGGACCTACTACAAGAAATTGCATCTATTTATTACACAAAAGTATATATTAAAGCTTCTAGAGATTAAAGTTATATATAATATTGCTTAAACATTTTTATCAAATGCATATTCATTGTTTTCATGTCAAAAGCACTACTAGGTGTGCTTTTTTATCTTGAAAATATCAAATTGAATTTCTCATTTTAATTTGGTATTTTGTTTTCCGAAATTAGAAAACAAGAATGATGCTGTTTCAAGTTTTCTTTTGTAGTTCTATCAGAAAATAGTTATAATCTTTTGATTTTATATTTTTGTATCTGTTGTTGCACAGGTTGGCCTACAAAATAAGCCTGCTGATCTGAAGTTAAAAACCTCCAATCTCGTAAAGGTTAATGTTCTCCATGACCAGGTTTGTAATGTTTTTGGACCTTTTCTGGGTGAGGTCAAGGAATGGTTTGAATTTTTTTATGGAAATCTTTAATTTCTTTATGAAATGTTATAAAGGTTTTGTGTGTTCTCATTGTTGTTGTCAGGTGAAAATGTGTAACTTGCCCTCACTTCCTCGATATAAAGAGCTTATCTCTGAACTTAGACCAATACATGCTCGACTGTCCTTTGAAAATTCAATTGCTAAAAAGCATCCTGTTTATAGGTGCAGTGAAGTGCAGGTATTTGCATTTTGTAAAACTGAAGTACCTTACGTTTTTGCTCGTGTTGTTTACAGAAATTCATGATACAAACTAAAGCAGATTCTTAAAGTACATATTGCAACACTAAAGTACCTTAAACGATTTTCATGAGATGAAATATAGCAAAATATTTTTCTTGTGTTAAAAAAGAATCACAAAGAAATTCATGATATAAACTAAAGCAGATTCTTTCATCACAAAGAAATTCATGATATAAACTAAAGCTGATTCTTTCCTTGTGTTGAAAAAAGAATAGCAATTTCAAAACATTTTCATGATATGAACTGTAGTGGAACCTTTCTTTGCATTAAAAAAGAAATCACAAAAAGATTTTTATATTATAAACTCTTGTGAAATTTTGTTTTTTTAAAATGAATCACAAATTTTATAACATTTCAATGATATGACATATTGCGGAATTTTAAAGGGTACCTTATTGGTTTAAATTTCGTTTCATATAGAAATATTATGAATGAAAGAGTAATTTGTTAGTACTATCCACCTTTTTTTTTTCTTTCTGAAGACCTTATTTTTTGTCCTCACAAAGTTCTGCCATATATAGAACTTCCAAATTTATGTATAAGGTTAATTGCATATTAGTTTTTTTTTTTCTTTTTCTTTTTCTTTTCCTTTTCTCTACTGGTAATTTAAATAAACCTAATATGCTTGGGTGTTCTTAGGATGCTGCTCATAAGAAATGTTGGAAGCTTCCAGTATGCAACTGATAGAACTGTTTCAAACATTTTCGACCAAGTCTAATGTCCCTAGGTGCCTTTAATGGACATTTTATATATGGTATTCTAAATTTTATTAAATTTTCTTCTCCTTTCACTGTACCTTTGATAAGTTATTTTTATTGGATTGAAGTTGTTAAAGCCTTATGGATCTGATGTAGTGGAGAAATTCAGAAGAAAGGGGGGAGAAAACTAGAGGAAAATAAAGGGGAGAAAATTAGGAGAAGAAAGTCAATACTTAATTTTTTCATCTGTCAAAGTCTGTTTAGAAAATAAACTCATATCTCAATTTATAGAGACCAAATCACATCAACTAGGAAACAAAATAAACTTTAAACGATTAAGAAATCTGTTTTCCATGCTAATCACCTTCTAAAAGGAAAATCAAAACCTCAGTATAATAAAGTAATAAAATCATAAGATTATTTCCTAATTAATTCTCCGTCAGGATCTAGAGGAATCTACTCATCCCACAATCGGACATCGATGTTGCTGATAAACTAAGAGTTTATTTATTTATTGTTTATTCTTCTTCTTCTCCACCTTTCATTTTTTCTGGCAGAAAACTCTTTAATTTTCCATGTTCAGTACCCATCTAATTACTTTTCAACTGTAATAGTCAAAAATAGATTTTCCTTGTATTTAACCCTTTTGCTCGGAATATTTATTTTTCCCCATATTTTATGTATATATTTGATTTTCAGCCTTCATTTTTTACCTATAAAATAATATTTTATTTTATTTTCAGGCCGAAGCTGCAACCCAGTTTTTGAATGTCATAAGGAGCTACATGGAGTCTCTTTGTTCAGATTTGAGGTCTCATACAATTACTAATGTACAATCAAACAATGACAGGGTTAGAGAATCTACTGCCAAATTTTATTTTTATTCTCAATATTCTTTATATCAATAAACAACTATCATGGATTGCCTACCTATAAGCTATAACACATATAACATGTGGATTTTTGCTTGACTTTCCAGGTTTCTTTACTCCTTAAAGATAGCTTTATTGATTCCTTTCCTAATAGAGACCGGCCTTTTATCAAGGTAATTTGCATCCTAGTTTTTCAGATTATGTACTGATTCAACTTGTTAGGTACATTGTAATTAGTTGGTATTTATCTACTGTAAATTACCTTAGATATATAATTTATCAAGGTGATTTGCATCCTAACTTTATATCAGAGTGTAATATAGTGTTTTCTGGTTTTGCAATTAATTGATTAGTTGGCATTGAAATTTTAGTGAGAAAGAATATCTGACAATGGAAGCTCTTGATGTGTGATTATTTGGTTAGGTTAATTAAATTAATTATAACATCAGCATCAGTAATAGAAAAATATCTAGGGTTTTAGGTTAATTAAATTAATTATAACATCAGCATCAGTAATAGAAAAATATCTAGGGTTCTAACCACAATTATGAAATAACTTGTCCTGCTCTGAAGTGTCAAGGACATGGTACTGCCAATTGTCAATACTTGAACAGATGGCTGACAGATACTGGTAGAATACTGTGTAAGCTGTTAAATAAGTTTTAAAGTTGAAAGAATATTTTGAATAGCAATCTAAAGCAATGTCCGAGCCAAACAGCACAAGAAATCATTTTTGGGTCATCTTTGCTGCAGAGCTGTACATTTTAAAAATCATTTCCAATTAGAAACAACAATACCATAAGACTTCATTCCAAAATATTGTTTGTGAAGGGAGTGAGATTTGGATAGACTTGTATAAAATGCTTGTGTAATTGTGTAGTTGTGCTAGTAGAATGATTCAAGCACGACTCTGTTGATTGTTCCCTAGTTGGAGATGAATCATATCTTGAAACTCATTGAACTCTATCTCGTTGCCAAAATAGATAGAGCTTTCAGTTATTCATTTGTAGTCGGCAAAAGTAATATGTTCACTTGGTGCCATAAAAGTGGTGCTGACAACTTCATTGATTTCTTTCTGTACAACATGGTATTTAGGTGTTCAGTTAGGTGGGATTCTTTAGCTTGAGTTGGTTTGTGGCCTTATGTTGAATGCTGAGTCCCCCCCATCTGCTACTATTTTGATATTGTTAAACATAAGCAAGTGCCGGGTCATACTTATAGTGAAAGTTTATACTTTATTTGCTTGAATGAATAATCTGTTCAAAACAACCCTAATATATATACACACTAGGCAGTAACAAACCGTTTAATCTAAGGACTCTGTTTCCTCTTTAAAGAAGGAAACTAATACCAAATCATCTAATAATAGGAAACCTAATATACATCATAATTAAATATCTAGATCCTTAGAAAACAGTAACAATATCTCCAACACTCTCCCTCAAGCTGGGTTGTATATGTTTAACATTCCCAGCTTGCTACACAGATCTTCAAAGCCGGTCCTCGGAAGTGCTTTTGTAAGTATATTTGCATTTTGTAATGATGAAGGAGTATATAGGTTTAATGACTCTCCTTTCTATATTCTCTTTGATAAAATGTTTATAAATCTCGATATGCTTAGTCCTGTCATGTTGAACAGGATTTTTAGCAATACTGATAGCTGCTTTCACTCAGCAACTTTATAGATCCATCAATAGGAACCTTCAATTCAGCTAACAAGCGTTTCAGCCAAATTCCTTCACAAATCCCTTAAGCCATGGCTCTAAATTTAGCTTTAGCATTACTTCTTGCCACAACAGATTGCTTTTTACTCCTTCAGATTGTCAAATTTCCCCAAACATAAGTACAGAAACCTGAAGTTGATCTCTTGACTGTGACAGACCCAGCTCTGTCTGCATTTGAATACACCTCAACATCTCTTCCTGTATTCTTTTTAAAAAACAGTCCCTTTCCTGGAGTCATTTTTAGATATCTCAGAATCCTCTGTACTGCTGTCATGTGTTCTCAGTGAGATTGTTCATGTACTGACTAACAACACTTACAGGAAAGGCAATGTCAGGTTTTGCATGAGAAAGATAGATTAATTTCCCTACAAGTCTCTGGTACCTCCCCTTTTCAACATGAGCACTATTCTGAATTGACCGCAGTTTGGTGGTAGAGTCCATTGGTGTATCAGCTGGTTTACAGTCGAGCATATTAGTGTCTTTCAGCAAATCTAACACATACTTCCTCTGTGAGACAGCAATACCTTTCTTCGATCTAGCAATCTTCATTCCTAGGAAGTACTTGAGGTCCCCTAGATCATTGATTTCAAATTCTTTTGCAAGAATTTCCTCCTCAAAGTCTCCTGTAAGCACAATATCATCTACATAGACAATCAAAATAGCCAACTTACCACTAAGAGAATGCTTTGTGAACATTGTATGATCAGCTTGCCCTTGGTTGTATCCTTGCTGTTTCAACACCTTGGAGAATCTCTCAAACCATGCTTGGGGAGACTTCTTAAGACCGTATAGGGACTTCCTTAGCCTGCATACCTTACTGCCATTGGTTGCATTTTCAGTCTTAGGAGGAATTTCCATGTACACTTCCTCATCTAAGTCTCCGTTCAAGAAAACATTCTTGACATCTAATTGATAGAGGGGCCAGTCAAGATTAGCAGCAAGAGATAATAGAACTCGGATATAGTTTAACTTAGCCACGGGTGCAAAAGTCTCCTGATAGTCAATGCCATATGATTGGGTGAAGCCCTTGGCTACCAGTCTTGCTTTAAACCATTCAATACTGCCATCAGCTTTAGTCTTCTCAGTGAAGACCCATTTGCAGCCCACTGGTTTCTTCCCCCTAGGTAATTCATAGATTTCCCATGTACTGTTTCTAGAGCCCTAAGCTCCTCTTCTACAACACTCTTCCACTCTGCTATAGACTAAGCTTCCTCCACATTGTTAGGAATTTGCACTTCTGAAATTTTTGCAATAAACCTTCTTTATCTATGAGACAGCCCTTCATAACTGACATATTTGCCTATAGGGTACAACGGTTTACTTCTGCATTCTCTCACCCCTTTTCAGACTGCTATCGGCAAATCACCATCAGTTTGTTCACTATCAAGGTCTGAACTGTTAGGGGAATTATTGTCTTCAACCTGTGCATTAATTACTTGAATTTGAAGTTCGGGCTCAGATGATTGAACTGGCTGAGTGTGTGTTGGAACTACTACTTTTTTCTGTTTTTCCCGTCTCGTTGTGTAAACAATATCCTTTTGATCAACAGCAGCTGGGACATGACACTTAGATGGTTCTCTAGGAGTTTCACTCAAAGACTGACTGCTAGGAGGTTCATTAGAGTTCGGTTCAGGAGTATGAGGACTAACTGGGATATGAAGACTAACTGAAGGAATTTCAACCAGGCTAGGAGTCCAAAACACATCTAAACTCTCAAGGCTTTGTGGTGACAAACTAGGTCTCTCAGATTTCCAAAACTGATATTCACTGAATAACAGTTTTGGTAAAAAATGGTTTTGTTTCAAAAAACGTAACATCCATACTGTAATCAAACTCATGATTAAGAGGACAAAAACACTTATAACCCTTATTAATTGAAGAATAGCCAAGAAAAATCCCCTTTACAGATCGCTTATCCAACTTACCTTGTGAGTGTTTATGAAGATGAATAAAAACAGTACACCAAAATATATTTCGGTGGTAAATTAGATATTAGGCGACATTGGGGATAAAAGTGAAGGAAGGGTTTTACTAGGAGTTGAAAACTTCAAAGTCTTTGAGAGAAGCCTATTGATCAAATATGCTGCTGTAAGAATAACATCTCCCCAAAACTTTTTAGGCATGTTTGTGGAAAACAACAAGGATCGGACAACTTCAAGGATGTGTCTATTCTTCCTTTCGGCAATACCATTTTGTTGTGGGGTATCAACACAAGAACTCTGGTGAATGAATCCCTCACCAATAGGTAATTGTCAAGCTGAGAATTAAAAAATTTCCTGCCGTTATCAGTCCTGAAAATCTGAATTTGAGTATTGAATTGTATTTTAATCATGGTATTGAATGTTTTGAAAATTTTAGAGACCTCAGATTTGTGTTTCATGAGAAAAATCCAAGCAAGTCTTGTGTGATCATCAATAAATGAAACAAACCATCTAGCACCAGTGACATTTGGGGTTTGTGATGGTCCCCAAACATCACTATGTATAATGGAAAAAAGGTTTAGATGATTTGTAAGTTTGACTTGGAAAACTTATGCGAGATTGTTTAGAGAATTGGCATATTTCACACTGGAAAGACATAAGATTTTTATTATTGAACATTGAAGGAAATAGTTTCGCAAGATACATAAAACTTGGGTGTCCTAAACGGTAATGCCATAACATCACATCACTATCTAGACTAGACTCCCAAACAAAGTCATGTTTGCTAATACTATTAACACAAGGCCTACTCACTAGCACTGCTGTTGATGTTTGTAGTTTAGGAGAGGGTTGAACTTCCAGAAGATATAGTCCTTCACAACCTCTAGCACTGCCAATCATGCTCCCTGTAGTCAAATCCTGAAAAACACAAGTATTTGAACGAAATTCAACCATATAGTTCATTTCTTTAATAAGTTTACTCATTGATAATAAGTTGCAATTTAGTTTAGGCACATATAAAACAGAATGCAAAGTCAGATTCTTAGAAGCAATCACAATGCCAATGCCCATTACTTTAGATAGAGTTCCATCAGCAATCCGTACATGAGGGATGTTATCACAGGTTGAGAACTGATGAAAAATGCTTTTGTCTCCAGTTATGTGGTCTGAAGCTCCAGAATCAACTATCTATGACTGAGATTTTTCTAAGTTAGCAGCCAAAGCATCAAGAAAATTACCTTTTTGTGCAATAGAACCCGTACCAATTACAACTGAAGTAGCATACATCTTTGTTTGGCTAAGGATCTTATGTAGTGCATCCAACTGGTCTTTGCTGAAAGGTTTAGTTCCTGTGGTGGAAGACAAGTTCGCTCGACCCTCACGGTCCTTAGTTGGTTTCCAATCGGCTGGTTTCCTATAAATCTTCCAAGACTTCTCCTTTAGATGTCCAGGTTTTCTACAGTGATCACACCACAGTCTACCTCCCCTACGTGGTTTTTGATGATTGCGGGCAGCCGAAACAGAAACTTCACCCCCCGTTTCTTTTGTTTATGTCCCAAGCATCAGAGATCTGCGACTTTCCTCTCGTCTGACCTCAGAGAAAGCCTCACGAAGACTCGGCAGTGGCTTGGTACAGAAGATTCTTCCTCGCACAGCATCGAGATTAGAAGTTAAACCCAAGCAGAATTTGTAGACTTTCTTTGTCTCGATAATCTTTTTGAACTGCTGAGAGTCTTCGGGTGAACTCCATTTATATTTTTCAAATGCATCAAGTTGCTGCCAATAAGTTTGAAGTTTGTTGTAGTACTCGGTCACCAAGAGATCCTCTCGTCTTAGGTCATGAAGTGCTCCTTCAATTGTCAATATTTCAAAAGTGTTGTCCTTGTGAGAGTATGTCTCCTTCACTGCTTCCCAAACCTCGGCAGCTGTCTCATAAAGAAGAAAATTCTCACCGATATTGGGCATCATCGAATTTATCAACCAAGATATGACTTGGCTGTTATCTCTCTTCCAGACTCTATATCTAGCATCCTTCTCTTCGGGCTTGATGACTTTTTCTGTAAGATAGTCGTCCTCTCTTTACTGCATAGATAAAGTAGGACGGATTGAGACCACTGGAGGTAGTTTCGACCGGTAAGTTTGGACCGGTAAGTTTGTAGGAAGTAATTGACATATGAGGGAAATTTTGAGGTTCTCCACCATTGCCGCCAAGAATGGTGGTTTGGGGAATTGTAGACTCAGCTGAGATTGTTTCAGAACTGCTGGATTCAGTTTCTTTGGACATGATGAATGATGAGGATTGTTGCCGGAAAGAGCAACAAAAAGATCAGAGTTACTGCTGGAAAAGGCAGTAAGGAATTTAGAACTGAGATCACTGCCGGAAAGAGCAGTAAGAGAAGGAAAAAAAAATTAGGGTTTCAAAGGAGGCTCTGATACCATGTGAAAGTTTATGCTTTATTTGCATGAATGGATAATCTGTACAAAACAGCCCTAATATAAATATACACTAGGCAGAAACAAACTGCTGAATCTAAGGAATCTGTTTCCTCTTTAAAGAAGGAAATTAATACCAAATTATCTAATAATAGAAAACCTAATATACATTATAATTAAATATCTAGATCCCTAGAAAACAGTAACAATATCTCCAACACTTATAATGGAATTAAATGGGTTTTTTTTCTAGTAGGCATATAACTGTGGGTATACTTATAGCACACTTATCCACCTCATCAATTTTTGCCAGAAAAAACAATGCAATTGGATCAAATAATGCTTACATGGTAAAAATTGATGAGGTGGATAAGTGTTCTATAAGTATGTTCACAGTTATATGTCTACCAGAGAAAAACTCACAATTAAAGTACAATCATTAGAGTAACCACGACTGCAGCAGCATATATATTTTCTGGGACCTGTTTTAGTTTATAGGTCTTTGCCATCTCCATCTTGTTTGGATTTATCTGAAATTCTGAACATAGTAAAAACTTTTTATCGAGTCAAGTATAAGGTCTGCATTTGCCAAGAATTATTTCTCCCTTTTTCCTCATATTGGATTTCTATAATAATTAACCTCCAACTTTGATTATTTGTGATCTTCATTTTGGTTGGTGATATTCTTTCAATCTTTATATTGAAAATCTGCACTGCCTCTTACTAGAGTGATACTGGAACCAGTTAACATCAGTGGTTTTCATATCTGGATTGGTATTTTTTGCTTGTAGTTGCAAGGGTTTTATTGCTTATACATTGCTTTCCTGACTTTTGCAGTACTGGGTAGACACGCAACTGTTCTCTGTTCTATCCGATTATCGCTTATCAAGCTTTGAAAATGGGTACATCTAACTTTTCCTGTTAACAAAGCCAGCGCCGCTCGTCAGAATATGAAATGTATATGAAGATCCATCAGAGAGTGAATGAAGCGTGAGAGATAATGGCCAGCAGCCGTAAACCGATACATGAGTAAAGATTGAGATGCCGAATTTTGTAACAGAATTTCATAGTAATTATTGCAAGTGCCTCAGACCTGATACGAGTCTGTTGTATTGCATTGTTTACCGCAGAACAATCATCAACCTCATCCTTCCCATTCTTTTTCAGGGATTTGATGATGGGCATATGACATATCTGAGTTTTAGTCTCACAAATTCTTATAAATGTTAAAATATTGGACTAATTGCACAAACACCCTTGACATTAGGTATAATTGTACTCATATGGAACTTTTGTTCAAAATTGCACAAATCTCCCCAGCCTTTAGTTGATTTCCATTCATTTTAACGGTTGACCATGTTATCAGCGTGGAATGATTAAAACATCCCAAATTAATTTTTAATTTTTAAAAAAAATTGAAAATACGAAAAAAATAATAATAAAAAACCCAAAACACAGTTGGGTTTTTGTCCATCCAAACCAAATCATCACCAATACTCATTTAATCCAAACACAAATCATACAACACTTTATTAATAATTTATACTTCTCTTGCATCTTCAAACAGAGATGCACAAGAATAAAGAATTCCAAAATTGGAAAAAAAATTACAAAAAGAAGACTAAAAATGCTACCCTAAAAGTTTACACTTCCATAAGTTTGAGTTGTGGCCGGTGTGCGGCGTTGTTCATGCTGCTTCATCTCCGGGCGGCGTTGGTGTGCTGCCGTAGAGGGATATGCTTCGGCCATAACGATCATAATTTGGTCTAAATTAATTTACGAGATTTCTGCATATTTAAATGTTTATAATGTAAAGTTTGTTTATTTCAGTTTAGGTTGTACTTAACCACAATCAAATCCATAATTTTAGACTTAGTGAGTGGATGTGGTTTGTTTATGCAAGTAGTGTCTTAGTTTTAGGGAAGAGATGTTCCTAATTTTTAGTTGTCAGTTGTTCATAACTCTGTCTATTTATTAGTTAATTGTTCGTTGAATGAAGTATCAGAATATATATTTGCTCAAATTGAGTTATTGATATTTTCTTTTGAAAATCACTGGAAGGTGGTTCTCACGAATAACCATTAATTTATCATTTTGTTTAGTTTATCAAATTAGAATTTTTGTGATGGTATCAATTGGTATCGAAGCTAGGCAATGATAGTGGATCTGGAGCAACGCTTGGAGAAGATTGAGCAGGGGCTGCGTTTTCTCATGTTTGGTCAGCAACAAATATTACAGAAGATGACAGAATTCATTGAGAAAACAAGTGTGTAAGACGAGGGGTCAAAAGGGTCAAAAGGGTCAAACATCCCTAGGCTTCCTATTGACAAGAAAAATTCTGGTGTTGAGACCTACTTTCATACTGAAAATGGGGTTCAATTGGCTAGTAAAATACTTTTTTTTTTTTTTTCAAATGAGAATTCTGTTTCAAAGAAAGGAAGTATGTGTAGGGAAAAATACGAAAACGCAGTGGAAACGAGACTAAAAACGAATTTAGTATAGTTTAAATTGTTTCTAATAATTGAACCTTAACCCTTTAATTAATTAAACATATATATATATATATATATATATATATTCAAAAGATAACATACCTCTTGTCATGTGATCCGATTGACTTAGCGTCGATGGTAATCCGTAAGATCTTCCAATCCGATCATGAACGTGAATCACTTAGGAGCGTGGTCTCCCTATTCTTTGAATTGCATACATGAGAATGGAAAAACGAAATCTTCTTTCCAGATTGTTAATCACAAAAACTCCAAGAGCCTATAAAGATCGTTCCGGTCACTTTTGAATTCAGAATCGTTATGATTGAAACCCGCGTGAACCTAAATCAAAAGTGTGCACAAAACCTTTTTATGTAAACGCTTGCAAATGCACTATCGAATTTAGAACTATCATTCTATCTTCTTCTTGGCCGAATTTTCACTATGTTCTAGAGTTGGAATTTTTTTTATTCAAAAACAAGAGAATAAAAAATTATTTCTCTAAAAAAAAGAAAAACTTTTTTTTTTCTTCCTATCACTATTACTTCCGAAATTAATAATATATATAGGTATACAAATCATTTCCTAAAAAGGATTTACTTGGTGGGCAAGAATCCTATCTCTAGGTGGATTTACTTGGTGACAAAGAATCCTTTTTCAAAAAAAAGATTTCTTTTCCACACCAAGACTCCTAATCCAACTCAAATAGTGTATTTGTGATTATATTAAAAACTTCCTTATTTGATTAGATAAATAAATTCTTTATTTATCTACTTACCAAATTAAGTCTTTTATATTTATTATACTACTATAATAGTATACTACTAGGAAACATAATTCCTAGTCAGAAAAAGATTTTGATTTTTAATTAAATAATTAATTTCCATTTAATCAAACAATAAAATAAAATAATATTTTAGACTATTATTATAGCCTTGCCGCCCACACACAAATATTATGGGCCAAATATTAATTTCTTATTTTATTTAATCAATTCAGGCTTTAAATAAAAGCCCATATGTGAACCAGACCCATTCTTACTAAAAGAAACAAGCCAACATGCCTCTCATTAATATATTAATATAATTTGAGCAGCCCATTAAATAGGTAATATGCAAATTATATTCTTAATATATTAAATACAATTCTAGATGGACCCATAAATTAGTCCGGTAGAATATATCAAGTGATCCATGCAAGTCTGTGTGGATTGAGGATCTTGGCGGGCTATCTAAATTTAAGCTTCAATGGACATAACCTAATCACAATCAACAAATGATTCACTTAGGTCCGATTTATTAATTTTAGCTCATTTTACGAAAGAGCTAAAATTGAACTCTTAAATAAAGATAGAGTAAGAAGATGTTTCTCATTCATACCCTAGATAATCTTATTGGAGATAGTGTATTCTCGTGAATAATATCAGTAATCGCCAAGAGCTCATAGACCGCCTATAGCTCTCATAGTTACCATATTTCCTCATATGACCACGTTTTGAACTTGGATATTTTGACTTGTCCAGAAGCCATGTTTTCAATAGACATTATCGAAAACTCAACGTTGAGATTTAATATCCAATACCTCAAAATATCCATATGATAATATTATACTCTCATTCAATAAATTGAGCCACGATGTCCATATTTATAAATGAAGTTCTGTATCGACTAACAAATGAATACCACCAAACTATCGAAGATAGAATATGCTATATAATCGTACTCATTGATATCTCAAATGATAACACTTGCAATCATAAGTCCATCATTTATCTCATGATTAAGATAGACTCTCCGATTGTCCTCATAATGAAAAGACTTGTATCTATTGACGGTTATAGATAAAATATTTCATTGTGATCCCACACCCAATGCACTAGATTCTTTTACTCGAAGACCCTTTCGATGATTTTAGACTCATCATAACTCATTTGATCCCACTCAAATGCTAGTAAAAGAATTCTACAATTTTATCAAGATAAAGGTGCCCAACCTTTAACTTAAGTTGTGAACATTTATTCAAGACTAACTAAAGAATTGTGTCTACCTCATACATATCCAGATGTAAGAACAATTCTTCCTTTCTCATAGTCTTTGGACCTTATGATTATTTAATTAGACAATTATCATTATAAATGCTATAAGATTTTGTAAAACCAGAAATCACTTTATTAATATGAAAAGATTATCAATTACAATATTACACTCTTGCTATTGAGCATAATCCAAACAATCTCCCACTTGCGCTATAGCAAGTGTATCATATCTCTCATTCCCATGTTCTCTAGGTGCCCATCAAAACTCTTCTGAGGTAGAGCCTTTGTGACAGGATCCGCTAGATTTTCTGCTGACGCGATTTTGGTAATTGTCACGTCACCTCTATGCACAATCTCCATTAGAAGATGATACTTCCTTTCAATGTGTTTACCTCTCTTATGACTTCTTGGTTCTCTCGAATTAGCCACTGCTCCACTATTGTCATAGTAAATAGTGATCTGCTTATTCGCATTAGGAACTATTTCCAAGTCAATCAAGAATTGGCGGAGCCAAACAACCTCTTTGGCAGCTTCGCATGCAGCAACATACTCAGCTTCCATGGTGGAATCAGCAATATATGATTGCTTGATACTCCTCCATATGACTGCTCCTCCTCCTATAGTAAACACAGATCTTGATATGGATTTTCTAGAGTTAGAATTCGACTGGAAATCAGAATCTGTATACCCAATGGGAATTAAATCCCCTCAAGAGTATACAAGCATATAATCTCTTGTTCTCTTGAGATACTTGAAAATATGCTTGACTGCCGTCCAGTGATCAGGATCAGGTTTCGATTGAAATCTGCTAACTCTGCCAACAGCAAAACAAATGTCTGGTCTAGTGCAGAGCATTGCATACATGAGACTTCCAACTGCTGAGCCATATGGAACTCTACTCATGAATTGCTCTTCATGCTGATTCTTAGGAACTTATTCCTTAGAAACTTTGATTCCATGTCTGAAAGGTAACATACCTTTCTTGGAATCCTGCATGGAAAACCTAGACAATATTTTGTCTATGTATGAAGCTTGGGATAATGCAATTGTTTTATTCTTTCTATCCCTTATTACTTGGATACCTAGAATAAAACTAGCTTCTCCTAAGTCCTTCATATCAAATTGTTTTGCTAACCATTCTTTTACTGATGTCAATACACCTACATCGTTTCCAATGAGTAGTATATCATCAACCTAAAGAATTAGGAAAACCAACTTGTTGCCCTTTATCCTTTTATATACACAAGGTTCGTCAGGATTCTGAATAAATCCAAAACCTTTCACAGCTTGATCGAACCTTATGTTTCAGGATCAAGATGCATGTTTTAATCCATATATGGATTTCTACAACTTGCATACCTTTTCCATGGCCCCTTTCAATGAATCATTCTGGTTGCATTATATTGATGCTTTCGTCAAGACTTCCATTAAGGAAAGCTGCCTTGACGTCCATTTGCCAAATCTCTAGATCTAAAGATGCTGCAATGGATAAGAGTATCCTAATGGATTTAAGCATGGCCACATGAGAGAAGGTTTCCTCGTAATCGATACCTTCTTTCTATGTGTTACCTTTAGCTACCAATCTAACTTTAAAAGTTTCCACCTTTTCATCCATACCGTTTTTCCTCTTGTATACCCACTTGCACCCAATGAGTTTTATCCCTTTAAGCAAGTCTACAAGGGACCAGACTTTGTTATCGAACTTGGACTCAATCTCAGATTGCATTGCCTTTTTCTAATGACGACAATCAACATCCTCCATTGCTTCCTTATAAGTGTAGGGATCATCGTGGTCCGGGAGATTATCCACTGATTCTCCCAGACCGATGTATCTCTTGGGTTGTTTACTAACCCTCCCACTACAATGAGGAATGAAAGGTTGTTGATTTTTTGTTGGAGTGGAAGTTACAATTGGGCTAGGTTGTAAAACCTCTTGTGGAATTATATCTCCTGACATCTCATTCATGACAATTCTACTTTTGGGCACAAAATTATTCATATAGTCCTTTTCTAGAAATGAAGCATTTGTTGAAACAAATACTTTTAGATTTGAAGGACTATAGAAATAATATCCTTTAGTTCCTTTTGGATACCCCAAAAATATACATGTTTCAGAACGGGACTCCATCTTTTCTGTCTTTCCTTTTAACATATGTGCAAGACAACCAAATATCCTCAAGTGTTGTAAACTAGGCTTTCGCCCAGTCTACAACTCATATGATGTTTGAGGAACCGACTTAGATGGTGCATCGTTTAGAATGTATATTGCAGTTTGTAGAGCATATCCCCAAAAAGAAATAGGAAGCGTTGAATAACTCAACATTGACCTAACTATGTCTAAAAGAGTTCTATTTCTCCTTTCTGCCATCCCATTTTGTTGAGGTGTACCTGGTGCAGAAAACTGAGAAACTATCCCATTATCAATAAGATATTGCTGAAACTCACCAGACATATATTCTCCACCACGATCAGATCTCAAGATTTTTATGTGTTTCTCAAGTCGATTTTCTACTTTAGCCTTGAATGCTTTGAACATGTCAAAAGCATCCGACTTATGCCTCATGAGATACAGATTGCCAAATCTCGAGTAATCATCTGTGAAGGTGATGAAGTACTCATATCCACCTCTAGCCTGAATACTCAAAGGACCACATACATCAGTGTGTATTAATCCTAAACATTCAGTGGCTCTTGCACCTTTGGTTGTGAACGGCCTTTTGGTCATTTTACCTTTCAAACAAGATTCACAAGTTGGTAGATGATCAACCTTTAAGTCACTTAAAGGTCTGTCACATACCAATATTTTAATCATATTAAGGTTAATATGACCTAGGCGTAAATGCCAAAGGTAGGTTTCATCTTTTGATAATTTTACTCTTTTATGATTAGGTTCCGTTAATTCCGTGTCTAACGAGTGAGAGATATTTCTATGCAAAAAGAATAGACAGTTTTCCAATGTACCTTTGAAATTTTTTTTGTCATTCTTACTAATAATAAAAACTTTATAAAAAGTAACCGAATATCGAAATTTATTTAAACAAGAAACTGAAATTAAATTCCTCTTGAATTGAGGTACATAATAAACGTCTATTAAATCTAAATGCCTACTAGAATCTAAAATAACTCTAATATCTCCCACTGCACTTGCAGACACTAACGTTTCATTGCCCAAGCGCAAGTTGATTTCATCTTTATTCAGCCTTCTCCTTTCTTGGAACCCCTGCAAGGAATTACAAACATGATTAGTAGCTCCAGAGTCTATGATCCAAGAATCTGTAGAATCTGCCAGAAAACATGTTTCAAGATAATTAATACTTCCTTCTTCCTTCTTATTCTGGGACTTTGGGCAATTTCTTTTCCAATGTCCATTTTCACCACAAAGGAAGCATTTCCCTTTGATCTTGGTTACTTTCTTGGTTTCCTTCTTGGTAGACCCAAGTTGCTTTTCTTCTGTTGTTTCTTGACCTTCTGACGGGTCTTAACAGTAGCAACTTTACCAACCGAATGAATCTCTTGACCTTTGTTTTTCACAAGGATCTTTTCAGCTCTTTGAACATCTTGCATCAGGCCTTGCAAGGTGTATTCCTTATTGTTCAAGGTGTAGTCCAACTTGAACTGATCAAAGGAATCCGATAGTGAGTTGACAATCATGTCAATTTTCGTCTCACCATCTATCTTAGCACCATTAAGTTCTGCAACATTGAGATGTGCTATGACTTTCATCATGTGATCTTTCATAGCCTGTCCAGGTTTCATCCTAAGATTCTTAAAAGCAGTCAATGCCTTTCTCTTAGTCGACCCAGACCTCCTAGCAAACATCTCTTCCAGAGACATCATTATATCAGCAGCAGACTCCATTCCTTCATGCTGCTGTTGCAACACGTCGGAGATAGTGGCCATAATGTAACATTTGGCCATATCATCTGAAGTCTTCCATTGCTCATACTCATCTCTTTGCAAAATATTAGATTCATTATTAGGAATGGGTGGTTTAGGAGTAGTCAGAACAAACTTATGCACTTCCATTATTAGGAAGTGTTATCTTTCAGGATGTTCATAAGTGATGGAGTCATGATTTCTGAATAAAAAAAAATATATATGAGCAAATAATCATGATACAGCACTTTTTAAATATTTATCTTGAATTAAATAAATAACTCAATCATAAAAGTTCAACGGTGATCCAACACCCATAAACGTTACGCCTCCTCTAGGAGTACGTACCATTTACCAGTTGGACTAGGTCCTACCTAATTGTTAACATAACAACCAGCGTTTTCAATTTTAGCCTTGCAATTTTATTAACAAGAACTCTCGGGAGGATATTAATAAAATCACATTGAGTGTGTTACCAAGATATCGACCCTCAATTTTCTCTCACGAAAATCCCTCCTCTGGGAGTAGATTTCATTTAAGTTAATTGTCTAGTCTATCCTTGTAAGGAAGTATTTTGCTAAATTCCATTTATGGACACCCCTCGGGGGGATTACCAATAAATAATAAAGCTCAACTAACCTTGGAGGCCATAGGTGTTCTAACATACCTTCTCCCACTCAATTATTTAAGGCATGCGATTAAATTCCATAGAATGATTTCACCAAGTTATCTAGATGCCAATTAGATACCTAAATCATTCAATGCATGTTCATACCACAAAAGATATATGAGTGGCACTCCTATTCTATATAACATGTTATCATACAACAACAAATATTGTAATATTTACGAAAATATAAATAGCTACAATTTTGGTTCATCCTAGAAAAGCAAGTAAATTACATTTGTTTGGAATACAAAATATTCTTTCTTGGCGAACAAGTCTTCAAGCGGCCATCATCCACTTCCTCACCCCTTGGCTGCCACCTTTGAGCGTGCACACCCCTTGGGTCTATAAAGTGCCACCATGCGCAGCCCATTATGCCTAAAGGACTGTCATGTGCAGCCTATGACACATAAGGGGCTGCCGTGCGCAGCCCATGCACCCAACAAGCGTAGCTACGCGCTAATGTGCACGCACGCTTGTTGCCATGGTGAGCACGGTACCAAGCTTGTTCCGGTTGCTTCCTCTTCCACTTCTAATTCTTCAACTCTTCGAATCTTTGAAACTTGAATGTATTACAACAGATTTCACACAATAAATTACTATAGTATTATTGTTTTTTTTTAATTCACTGCAGTAATTTTTACACAAGAAAAACTGCACTATTTTATACAAAAAAACCGCATTATTTTTTAATACAATAAAAAAAATAGAGAATCTAGCAACTACCAGGAGGGAACTTATGACGATAATAGGCCATCCTTCTTGTTAAAATTCCAAAACAAAAATACATTGAAATTCTAGGACCAAAATTGAGCAATAACAATTCACTTTATAATAACATATATAAATCCATACATGCCACATGTAATTATATATGCGAATACCTAGAGTGCCATCTCTTTCAAAAACATGCATAATCACAATAAAAATAAATAGATTCACGTATATATACGTTAATTAATTAAAGGGTACAACCAGGCTCTGATACCAATTGTAGGGAAAAATACGAAAACATAGCGGAAGCGAGACTAAAAACGAATTTAGTATAGTTTAAAAAATTTCCAATATTTGAACCTTAACCCTTTAATTAATTAAACATACATATATTCAAAAGATATCATACCTCTTGTCGCGTGATCCGATTGACTTAGCGTCGATGGTAATCCGAAAGATCTTCCAATCCGATCATGAACGTGAATCACCTAGGAGCATGGTCTCTCTATTCTTTGAATTGTGTACTTGAGAATGGAAAAACGAAATCTTCTTTCCTGATCGTTAATCACAAAAACTCCAAGAGCCTAGAAAGATCGTTCTGGTCACTTTTGAATTCACAATCGTTATGATTGAAATTCGCGTGAACCTAAATCGAAAGTGTGCACAAAACCTTTTTATGTAAAGGCTTGCAAGTGCACTATTGAATTTAGAACTATCTTTCTCTCTTCCTCTTGGCCGAATTTTCACTATGTTCTAGTGTTGGAAATTTTTTTTATTCAAAAGCAAGAGAATAAAAAATTCTTTCTCTAAAAAAAAACTTTTTTTTTTCTTCCTATCACTATTAATTCCGAAATTAATAATATATATAGGTATACAAATCCTTTCCTAAAGAGGATTTACTTGGTGGGCAAGAATCCTATCTCTAGGTGGATTTACTTGGTGACAAAGAATCCTTTTTCAAAAAAAAAAAAGATTTCTTTTCCACACCAAAACTCCTAATCCAACTCAAATAGTGTATTTGTGATTATATTAAATACTTCCTTATTTGATTAGATAAATAAATTCTTTATTTATCTACTTACCAAATTAAGTCTTTTATATTTATTATACTACTATAATAGTATACTACTAGGAAACATAAATCCTAGTCAGAAAAAGATTTTGATTTTTAATTAAATAATTAATTAATTTCCATTTAATCAAACAATAAAATAAAATAATATTTTAGGCTATTATTATAGCATTGCCGCCCACACACAAAAATTATGGGCCAAATATTATTTTCTTATTTTATTTAATCAATTCAGGCTTTAAATAAAAGCCCAAATGTGAACCAGACTCATTCTTACTAAAAGAAACAAGCCAACATGCCTCTCATTAATATATTAATATAATTTGAGCAGCCCATTAAATAGATAATGTGCAAATTATATTCTTAATATATTAAATAGAATTCTAGATAGACCCATAAATTAGTCTGGTAGAATATATCAAGTGATCCATGCAAGTCCGTGTGGATTGGGGATCTTGGCGGGCTATCTAAATTTAAGCTTCAATGGACATAACGTAATCATAATCAACAAATGATTCACTTAGGTCCGATCTATTAATTTTAGCTCATTCTACTAAAGAGCTTAAATTGAACTCTTAAATAAAGATAGAATAAGAAGATGTTTCTCATTCATACCCTAGACAATCTTATTGGAGATAGTGTATTCTCATGAATAATATCAGTAATCGCCAAGAGCTCATAGACCCCATATAGCTCTTCTAGTTACCATATTTACTCATATGACCACGTTTTGAACTTGGATATTTTGACTTGTCCAGAAGCCATGTTTTCATTAGACATTATCGAAAACTCAACATTGAGATTTAATATCCAATACCTCAAAATATCCATATGATAATATTATACTCTCATTCAATAAATTGAGCCACGATGTCCATATCTATAAATGAAGTTCTCTATCGACTAATAAATGAATACCACCAAACTATCGAGGATAGACTATGCTATATAATCGTACTCATTGATAGCTCAAATGATAACACTTGCAATCATAAGTCCATCATTTATCTCAGGATTAAGATAGACTCTCCGATTGTCCTCATAATGAAAAGGCTTGTATCTACTGACGGTTCTAGATAAAATATTTCATTGTTATCCTGTTCAATGCACCCAGTGCACTAGATTCTTTTACTCAAAGACCCTTTCGATGATTTTAGACTCATCATAACTCATTTGATCCCACTCAAATGCCAGCAAAAGAATTCTACAACTTTATCAAGATAAATGTGCCCAACATTTAACTTAAGTTGTGAACGTTTAATCAAGACTAACTAAAGAATTGATTCTACCTCATACATATCCAGATGTACGAACAATTCTTCCTTTCTCATAGTCTTTTGACCTTATGATTATTTACTTTGACAATAATCATTATAAATGCTATAAGATTTTGTAAAACAAGAAATAACTTTATTAATATGAAAAGATTGTCAATTACAATATTACACTCTTGCTATTGAGCATAATCCCGATAGTATGGTTTACAAAACCCAAGACCAGTCTCTATCTCAACCTCATGAATGTAAGCTATGGATGAAAAAAATTCATGTTTGATGGAACTTTGAAGAATGATTTGCTGGGTGCAACTTAGGTGCAATTGAAGTGCTCAAAGTTACATATCACTTTGCAATATTTCTTGTTGCAAACGAGGTCATAATCCATAATAGCATTCAAAGGGATCCCAAATTTCGACCGAAAATCAATCATGTTTTGAAGCTCCTTCCAGATGACAAATTAGGTAAGGAAGCAGTGGGTCAATTCTTTATTTCATTTTATTAATTTCTTTTGCGTGGAAATATTACACTATTACATAAGTTCAGGGGTTTTTTTTTTTTAAGAAGAGGAGGACTCAAACCCACAACCTCATGGTGCAGGTGTGACATTTTTACCACCTGACCAGCCTCAAGGCATCGCTCATTTCATCCTTGAGGACAAGGATTGTTTCAACGGGGGAGAATTGTTACAATCACAATTATTATGTCTAAATTAATTTATGAGATTTTTGCATATTTAAATGTTAATAATGTTAATGTTTGTGTTTGGGGTAATTTTTATTTGGCTTGACACGTCAGCATAGAGCCCAGAATTCATGGAATCAAATCTCCATGACATCAGGCCACACCAGCTCAACAAGCCACGAGTGGCAGCGGCGAGCTGAGAAGCAAAGAGCAAGTCACCCATCAAGGCAACCAACTCGTCGGAGCATCCCCAAATAGTGAATTGACAAGAGCTCTCCACCCACAAAGCAATAGAAGATATCCTTAATATCATTACACAACTGGATTCCAGCATGCCTTCCATAAATCTGACCTTATGTTAGGCGAGACAATTACCAACAATCCAGCAGTTGACAAATCAAATAATAAATGTGAAGATTCAGAAGATAACTCCAGCAATGGATGAAAATCCTTGCATCATAAATACATGAAGACTCGATTCACCAAGAATCTTGCTTAGATAAGATCCTACTAGTATCTCACCTAATCATAATCTTTGTTTGCACACTAAGGATAGGGAATCACCCTAATACCTATATAAGCACATGTATCAAGAAAAGAAGGAAGATGCACCACAAACGCAACATCACTTGTAAATTTTAATAACATTTTACATAGTGAACATTTTCTCTTTCTTTGTCGTTACGACGACAGTGGTTTTTTTCCATGTCTTAGGGTTTTCCACGTACAAATCTTGGTGTCTCTTTTCTTTCTTTATCCTTTTCTTTTATCTGTTACGTATTTCATCAACTATTTGTTACGTATTTCATCAACTCGTACACATAGTAGAAAGACTCTCTGATCATGCCACATTGGTTAATCCAGTGTCGATCTGCCAACGTGTTGTTGTTAACTAGACCGACCAAAAACTGACATCAACAATTGACGCTAGAAGGAGGGGGTGGAAGTTTCCGTGTAAAACAAAAACCACCACAGTCATCACGATGAGTCAAAATGAGGAGAATGATCGGTACATTTATGTAACTATTTTAGTCTCCATATTCCTAACTTTTATGCTTAGTTTTGAGCGTTTTTGTGTATATAATATGTGTTTGAGCCTTGTGTAGGTTCATTTTCCCATCAGCTAGGTGTTTGAGCTTAAAGTGAAGGTCTGAAGGCAAATAGGAGAAAAATGATCTGATTTTGGAATGTTTCAAGGAATCTGCGACTTCGATGTCACAGATATAGTCCAGAGAAGATTGCTACTTCAGACTGCGACATTAGCACAAATATCCAAGTCATAGATGTAGTCTAGATGAGATTGCGAAATCAGCAAGAAGATTCAAGTTGCAGATGATTTTCCAGAGGAAACTGCTACTTCAAGATGCGAGATTCAAATCGCAGATCAAACAGGCAGAAACATGAAAGAGGAGACTGCCAAGTCAGACTGCGACCACATTCCAGTAGAAACAAATCTGCTACTTCAGACTGCGAGTTCGAACTCGCAGATCAAAGTCGTAAAAGTAAATCTAGAACCTTCTACCATCTAGATTTACTGAGTTCCAACCCGCAGAAAGAAATCTGCTAGATGAATCTGTGAGTTACAACTTGCAGATTTATGTCGGCAGAGCTTTATCCACTTGCAGATCACGTGATTTTTAAGGGCATACTTGTATTTTTACACCCAATCAATCCCCTAACGTTCAAACATTATAAAACCCCACCTTGTTGGTCTTTAAACATATATCTCATATATCCAATCTTTGATAGACATCAACACCTTCTTTTGTTCTTCAACACCACAAAAGAGAAAAAGAAGCTTCAAAGGCTTCCATGGAGGTTTTCCTCCATGGATGTCTCACCACCACCACCTATAAACTTCTTCCATCCATCTTTGAAGTAGATTCAAGAAGAAAGGAGAGCAAAACAAAATAGAGATCTTGGTTATCTCTAAACTCTTCTCTTTGATTTATTTTCTATTTCTTTGATGTGTAATCCCCATTAGGAAATATTTGTAAGCCAACATTTGAGCTTGTTATACATGGTATTTACTTAGATTGGACATGGATCTTGACTCTATTCTTTGAGCTTAATGCAATATCTCTCTTTTCTTGACATGTATGTTGGTGAATGAGTAGAAATTGATATGTTTGCATAAGTGAGACTTTAGATTAAAATAATGATGTAGTGTAAAAGTAGAGTCTCATTCTTGTTTGCATGTTGGTGACGAAAGGGAATCAATATGGATGGATTGATTCGAGTGAAAGATCACATCCTTGTTCTGGTTGATTAACTGTGAATGGATATTTATTGTTAACTCTTGAATAGAGGGAACTTGATTTATGCATGCTTATGCTAGATTAGGTTGTTTGGTGTATTGTTCTTGTGCTTAATGGGTCTAGACCTAGACATAATTGCTCATTCCATGCCTTTGGTTGAGTGAAGAGAATTGATTTTGGTATTCCTTAAACAACAAATGATTCGTAATAATAGATGATTTGGTTTCGGAATCCTTAATCAAGAGAACTAGCCATTGAATCCGTGTTAAATGGTGCTTGGATGTTTATAATCAACATGAATAGCTTGTGTATTTGGTGAACTTATATACCTATTGTAACCACTATCTTGCTTCTCTCCAAGCCACATTTATTTTCATAGATAAGGTGCTTTGCCTTTAGGAGTACACTAATTTATATCGTTTTGTAGTGTAATTGATTTCCCTCTTTAGCTAGATTTAGAAAGGAAAGCACCCGGTTACATTTCATCCTTAGTGTAATTTAATTTAGTTTAGTTTATTCACACCTCACACCATCCGTATTATGCATACACTTCACACACACCATTCTCACCCCTTCCATGTTCTATTTACATCGCTTTCAATAATGCTTTATCTAGAGACAGTTAGACGGATACCACCTCTCTGTGGGAACGACCCTTGCTTACATGCTATACTAGTACTTTGATTCGTTGCATTTGCGAGGTAGATTTAATTAGAAATATCTTTTTGGAAGGCACAACGACGGCCTTATCAAAAATATGGATACCACCTCTCTGTGGGAATGACCCTTGCTTATATGCTATACTAGTACTTTGATTCGTTGCATTTGCGAGGTATATTTAATTAGAAATATCTTTTTGGAAGGCACAACGACGGCCTTATCAAAAATATGGCGCCGCTGCTGGGGAAGTAGCTTATTAGTTAATCGTCTCTAGTTTTAGCTGTTAATAATTTAGTTTGTGATGTTTGTTTTGTTTTTGTTTAAAGCAAATGCATTTGATATTGTTTGAGTTGTTTGTGCATGGAAAAGAAAATTTTTAGGTCGGATGGACCACACAAATTATGGACCACGTAACAACTCCACCAAGTAAAATGGCAGCGTGTGAATGCTTAATTGGTTTGAAAACCAAGGACGTGGGATGGACCATGAAGTAGCGAAAGGAAAAAGAGAAGCAGGGCGTAGCCACATGAGGTAATCCTCTACACTTGCTTCCCAAACATAAATCTGTCCAATAGATTCCTCCATGTTTGGAGTTGAATACGATTGTGATGAAATTTAGTTTTTGTGCTTCAAGTATAGTGGAATGCATTTGTTGATCTTAATTGATATGCTTGTGGATATATTTGTTGATTATGGTGGAAACCGCCTAGTGCTTCAAGGATATAAATACATTGCTTAATGTTGTCATTTTATTTTTTTTGTTTAGATCTAAGAGTGCGAGATGTATTGTGCTTAGATCTTAGGATTTGTTTGTTTTGTTTTTTTTGTTAGTTTTTTGTGAATTGTTTTGTTGCCTTTATTTCCTAACTCTAGCTTGCATTGTCCAATTTTTGAGTGGAGATAGTTCCATAGAACATTGAGGACAATGTTAGGTTTAGGTTTAGGGGTGTGGACAACTTCGTTGTGTTTTGTGTCATTTTTGTAGTTTTGTTTTTTCTAAAATCTCTACAAAATTTGGTCAAAATTGAAATTTTTTGGAATTGAAGTCCATTTTGGTTAAGATAATATCTTTGCTTTCCGGTAGAGAAGTGTCATGTATGCTTTTAGCTCTATGTTTTGTCTAGCATTCATGCCATCTATAATTGTTGCATCACTTAAATTTGCATGTACAGTGCCAATATTTTGATGTTGAGGTAGATAAGACTCTATGCTTGTTTAGCTTAGGAGAATAGTGGAGATTACCCTTGTGAGATATTTTGTGCCAATTAAAGTTTTATTTGAGAGGGGTTTTTCGTTTCTATTCTTAAACACTTATCTTGTTCTTCAATTTATAGATTGATCTCTATAGGTTTTGCATTGGATATTAAAGAACAACCATTTTATGATGTCACATGTTTTGCTCTACTTTTTCGTTGGTTGATCCTTGAGAAGTGATGCTAGGCAATGTGTGCTTAAACTACAAAATGGCCTAAACACTAACTCTTACCCTATGTGTGTGCTCCAATTACCCATTTGAAACAAAACACATAGCCTTTTCTTTCATTACCCACACTTCTAAAGAACCAAGCATATATAATGAAACCGTACCTAATTAGCTTGGACCATATGGTGATGATGATGTTAGAGATTATTGTGGTGTGTTGTAATTACTACAAATTTTGAAAAGAAACCAATGAGTTTCTTGGGTTGAATTGTAAAGTGTAGTTGCATGTACCAAGGCTTGAATGAAAAACATTAAATTTTATATATGTATAGTCATTCAAAAGTAAGAAAGAAAAGAAAAGAAAAGAAAAAAATGAATATCTACCGAAAAGAAAAATAAAAGGAGTATAACAAAGAAAACAAAAGAGAAGCCTAGATGCATACTTGTAATAGATTGACTTGAGGATGTAGAGATTGCATTGTAGATGGTCAGCAATCATGTGATACAATCTATTGTTGCGAATGTTGATATTGCGTTGTGTATGGTTAGTAATCCCATGATATGGTCTTAGGTATTTCGCTTTCCATTTTCCCATTCTTTCTTAGCCTACACCTATTGCCCCATTATAACCTATGAAAGACCTAGCGGATCTCTTGGTAATTCTTGCTTAATTGTAAAGTTGCATATGCTCTATCTATGTTCTTAATGTTTAATTCATTCATGAGATCTTTTGCACTTATATTAGTGGTCTTTATAATTATATGTATATGCGAATACATTTAGTTTCCATGTACCTAAACTCCATATTCGCATATGTTGAGGAGTGTTATCTCCTAGGTTTTTAGAGAAAATATGAGTGTAATCCGGTGAGGTTTAGAAGTCGAGGATAATTCGATCTTAGGCATTCGAGCTTTGTTGTTTTGTGAACCAAAAACATCTTTAGTATTGGAATACATGCATTGCATGATGTATTGATTTAAACGGCAAATTATTAGTCTTAATGTAGAGATTTTAGCATGTATGTAGTTTTTGCTTGGTATGTTTAAGGTGGCATCTCAATGTTTTGCTTTGTAGAGTTGCATTTGTGGGTACTGTATTGGTAAACCCTCAGGAGACTATAACTCCTCCTACTAGGGACACCTGGAGGTTTCAAAGGCTTGTGGCACATGCTAAGTGCCATTGTTTCTCCCATGAAAGTGGACTAATTAGGTTTTACTTGTTTATTGCTTTTATGTGTTTTAGACTGCGACCACATGCCAACAGAAACAAATCTGCTATTTCAGACTGCGAGTTGTAACTGGCATATCAAAGTCGCAAAAGTAAATCCAGAACCTTTTACCATCTGGATCTGCGAGGTCCAACCAGCTGAAAGAAATCTGCTAGATGAACTGCTAGTTACAGCTCGCAGATTTATGTCGGTAGAGCTTTATCCACTTGCAGATCACGTGATTTTTAAGGGCAAACTTGACTTTTCACACACAATCAATGCCCTAACCTTCAAACACTATAAATACCCCACCTTGTTGGTCTTTAAACATATCTCTCATATATCCAATCTTTGACATACACCAACACCTCCTCTTGTTCTTCAACACAACAAAAGAGAGAGAGAGAGAGAGAGAGAGAGAGAGAGAGAGGAGCTTCAAAGGCTTCCATGGAAGTTTACCTCCATGGATGTCTCACCATCAGCACCTCTAAACTTCTTTCATCCATCTTTGAAGTAGATCCAAGGAGAAAGTAGAGCAAAACGAAATAACGATCTTGGTTATCTCTAAACTCTTCTCTTTGTTTTATTTTCTATTTCTTTGATGTGTAATCCCCATTAGGAAATATTTGTAACCTTACACTTGAGCTTGTTATATATGGCCCAATGGTTCAATGTAGCTAGCGGTGGTACGCCTGAAACCCAGATGGTAGGTCTGAACCAAATCCTGACCACGTAATACCTCGTGGGTGAAACTAATAGTGGTAGGCTTCAATCCAAAATTCATGGAAAGAAACCTAATGCCACTGTTAAAGCACCAAGGGAGAAACACGTAGATTTGGAATAACGCGGTGCTTCAGCAGCTAGAATGTGTCGCGAAAGAGGTAAAGCCAAGTTGGGGAAAGTCGTAGAAGCTAAAAGACAAGACATGTCTATGCACTCATTCACTGGGAGCTCGAATCCTGAACTCCCCAACAAATCAGATCGTCGCCACTTTAGTTCACCATCACAATAAGACTATTTAAGAGACAATCAGAGATTGGAAAAGTCCCGCTCCAAGAGGACCAGTCTAGGGAAATCCCAAAGTCGCCATAAAGGCATCAAACATAGAGGTGACTCAGAAGACGACACTTATCGCGGGAGAATGACAATTCGTAGGCACTTAGGACCCAATAAAGAATTGGAAGGCCCACAAGATGTAATTGTCAAGGAAATGGAGAGGCTTATGGAAGAAGTTGCCAAAATGAGATCGCTAAACCAAGGTGCGCTGGCCAGATGAACGGGTAGCAAATTCACAGAGAGAATCGCAAATAAGTGTTTCACTACCAAGTTCAGGCCTTTAGTGATGGTGGAGTATCATGAGGGTCGAGACCTAGTCGAACGTGTCAGTCATTTCTTGACCTTGATTGAACTATGTTATAGACCTAGATCTATGGTTCAAAGCTTTCCCAATGACCTTAGGAGACCTCGCATCTAGATGGTACAACCAGCTCTCGGAAGGATGCATAGATAGTATCCAACAATTTAGCGAAATGTTCATACTCCAGTTCGCAAAAAGCGTGTAGTATAAGAAATCACTCATGCACCTCCCATCCCTCAAGCAGGGTGTGGAGGAAAAAATCTAGAGCTACATGAATCATTTTGTTAAGGAGGCAATGAGTGTTGAAGACTTCAACGATGTCGCAGCAATAACCTTATTCACCAACGGACTGCACAGCGGCCGATTATCCTTCTAACTTAGACAAAATAGGCCCATGACTTACGAGGATCTATTAGAGATAACTGTTGATTATGCCCAGATGGAGGAAGATGAGGTGACTCTAAGAGGCCTCATAGTGCATAGAGCGTGATCCAGTGGCAAAACATATGGCAACATGATAAGTCCATTTATAATCTATGCGTATCCCTTCAATTCCTATATTTTGTACTCGTTTTTGTGCAAATACCATGTTTTAATAGTTCAAATATGTGTGTGCATGTCCTTTTTAATCGAGGGAGGTCTTCACGCGAAAACGGGGGAAATTACGGAATGAGACAAAGAATTCAGATAAGTTCCGCGGTACACTTCGTCTAAGTGTACCACGGATGTCGAATTGTGGAAGTTGGTAGAAGTGTGAAGAAACATTTCCGCGGTGCGCTTCTAACGCACTCCGAGCGTACCTCTAAACTAATGGCCCTCTAAAAACTAAATGAAATGAAATGGAGTGCGCGAGTCTAGATCAGCCTTCGCAAGTGTATGAATCACTGTCGAGTATAGCAGACACAAGTAAGGGTATCGTTTCCACGAGGAAACTCTAAGTAGTGAAAATCAAATAGAATAATAAAACTTGATTAACAAGGATTGACTAGAGAATGATCTTAACACGTTTAAACTAAAAGTCGATTAAGTGAGATACAAGGGAATATGATAGAGCGTAAGTGTTAACCAAGATCTTAAGTAAATAACTTTAAAACAACATCCATTTATCTAAAATGAGGCCCTAATTTAAGAGATCTATGAGAAAGAAATTATTCAATTCCACATCTCAACATGTCAAAGGATGGTGAATAGAGAAATCTTTAATCTAAAAGGGCAAGTGATATTAATAAGCATGGTCATGCATCATCAACAATCACTTCAAAGGAAAGTGAGGAAAATAGTTATGTTTATTCGAACATAACTATTGATCATCCAACCACTTAACAACATATTAAATGCTATGAATGTAAAGCAAATCACATTAAATGTATAGTTCATACATTGATTGCACATATATAAACAAGATAGAGTGGATAAACATATTATATTTACTTAGATCATAGTTAGCAACATATGAACATCTATCCCTTACATCTCAATAAATTTAGCTACACATCATGTTCTTAATTACAAAAGATAGAGGGAGAGAGATAGAACCGATTGTCATGGATGATGATCCTTGACCTTGATAACAATTGCTTCCTTCAATCTCCTTTAAAATTGCTTCAAGATCTAGTTAAAAATAAGAACTAGTTTTATTTCTAAGATAACCTCTACTTTTTATATAAGTGTTTATATCTATCTAAGTTAAGAGATTCTCTTTTATATCTAGATAATATTACATATATATACTAGGTTAACAAAGATATTTAAGTGTATGTAGTGGGTAGGAGAAATCATTGATTTATCAAGTGGACTACTGACGTGGAAAGCGTTTACGTGATAAATCTAAGAGATTGAACTCACAGATTGAAGTCGCAGCCTAACTTCTGCTAGTAAGAACTCGTAGATTCTGATGTCGATGGGTTTCTGGGTAATTTCTACGAGGTGACTCTATGAGATAGAACTCGCAGATTTTAAGTAGCAGTTCTGATATGTTGGCTTAAGGTCTCAGAATGACATGGCAGATGCTTCTGGAGTGGTTCTGCGAGTTGGATGCTGCGAGGTTGAACTCGCTGACTTATATAGCTGTCAGATTTGGGAAACATCTGTTACTGAAAATACACAAACACGTGTCTAATACAACCTAGATGGGGGGTGGGGGTGAATGGGTTGTTAATCGATTACTTACCAACTTTTTGATTAGTCAATATTAATAACGATTAACTCAATATAACCAAACATACAAAATCAAGTAAAGTGCGGAAATTAAAGAACACTTGATTTTTACGTGGAAACCCTTCAACAAGGGAAAAACCATGGACTTGCCAAGCTAGTCACCTACGTCACCAAATCCACTATATGAAGAGAAAGTTACAGCCTCAAGTGATACATGAACTCTCACTCTAGATAACCTCAGGCTATGGACATTACAGCTCACCACTTTTAGTTTAATCCCTAGTGATATTCCCGGATCCACTACTCTTAGCGTGAGCACCTTCTAATCTACCCGCTGGCCTTTTACAATGGATTCCCGACACAATGCTTGCCAACCACACCCTTGGTTGCAAGGCATCTCTTACTTGTGCAACTACCAGTAGCCACAAGACTTGACTTAATGAAGAGATCAGTGTCTAAATGTGAACATGTAACTCAAGTGCTAGACTCACACAAATTGCCCAACTAAGAGTTTGTAGAAACAAATCCAAGTTGTCAAATCTCAAAATGCAAAGCATAAAGACTTAGCTAGATGCTATCAATAACAACAATGCTAGCTATCACAAACAACCACAACAAATCAATAAAATACTCACAATGTATTCAACATATACTTAGCATATATTCATACGGTAGAGACAAAACATTTAATCATTTACTAAATGCAAATCTTAGACCAAAGTCTATCACAAACAAACTCAATTAGTTGTGAAGAGATTTTCCAACAACCTAATTGTCAACAAACAACCTTGAATATTCAAGAGAGCTTAACTAAATTGATAAACACAAATCTATCAATTTAATTATCATTGAATCTCTCAATAACATCCAAGTCTTAGCTATTTAGGCAAAGACAACCTAATCAATGCAAGCTATCGAAATACAACATAAACAAATATTCATGAACATTAACTAGTTAATTAAAACACAATCTATCAACATAGTTATCAATTAATCATACATGAATATTCAAAGCTTAGCTATTTAGGTAGAAAAACGACCTAATCATATAAGCTATCACAAACAAACCCAATCATGTTATAACTCATCAATAAATGCATTCAAAACAAGATTTTAACAAATCATATGCACAAAAATGAATTCTCGGACTATAAGAACAATAAATTAAGATGAGGTGTTTGTTCTGTTAGGATTATGCTCAATGGTAAGAGTGTAATATTGTAATTGACAATCTTCTCATATTAATAAAGTGAATTCTAATTCTTACAATTACTTATAGCATTTATTATTATAATTGTCAAGGTAAATAATCATAAGGTCAAAAGACTATGAGACATGAAGAATTGTTCATACATCCGGATATGTATGAGGTAGACACAATTCTTTAGTTAGTCTTGAATAACGTTCACAACTTAAGATAAAGGTTGGGCACCTCTATCTTGTTAAAGTTGTAGAATTCTTTTACTAGCATTTGAGTGAGATCAAATGAATATGATGAGTCTAAAATCATCGAAAGGTTTTCGAGTAAAAGAATCTAGTGCACTAGGTGCATTAAACTGGATCACAATGAAATACTTTATCTAGAACCGTCACTAGATATAAGTCTTTTCATTAAAGAGGACAATCAGAGAGTCTATCTTAATCCTGAGATGAATGATGGACTTATGGTTGCAAGTGTTATCATTAAACCTATCAATGAGTACGATTATATAGCATAGTCTATCCTCGATAGTTTGGTGGTATACATTTGTTAATCGATAGATGACTTCATTTATAGATATGGACATCGTGGCTCCATTTATTAAATGAGAGTATAATATCATCATATGGATGTTTTGAGGTATTGGATATTAAATCTCAACGTTGAGTTTTCAATAATGATTGTTGAAAACATGGCTTCTGGACAAGTTAAAGTATCCAAGTTCGAAATGTGGTCATATGAGGAAATATGGTAACTTGGAGAGCTATAGGCGGTCTATGAGCTCTTGGTGATTACTGATATTATTCATGAGGATACACCATCTCCTATAAGATTGTATAGGGTATGAATGAGAAACATCTCCTTATTTTATCTTTATTTAAGAGTTCAATTTTAGCTCTTTAGTGGAATGAGTTAAAATTAATAGATTGGACCTAAGTGAATCATTTGTTGATTGTGATTAGGTTGTGTCTATTGAAGCTTAAATTTAGATAGCCCGCCAAGATCCCCAATCCACACGTATTTGCATGGATCACTTGATATATTCTACCTGGCCGATTTAAGGGTCCATCTAGAATTGTTTTTAATATATCAAGAATATAATATGTCTATTATTTAATTAATGGGCTGCACTATTATATTAATATATTAAAAGGAGACATGTGGGCTTGTTTCTTTTAGTAAGAATGGGTCTGGTTCACATATGGGCTTTTATTTAAAGTCCAATGGATTAAATGAAATAAGAAAATAATATATGGCCCATTTATATAAGTGGGGCGGCAAGGTGTATATATTAACCTAATATATTATTTTGTTTCATTGTCTTAATTAAATAAGAATTAGTTAATTTATTAATTAATTGTTTAATTAAGAAACAAATCTTTTTCTGATCAGGAAATATATTTCCTAAAGTTATACTATTGGTAGTAGTATATTAAAAGTAAAAGACTTGTTTGATAAGAAAATAAATAAATAATTTTATTTATTTAATCAAATAAGAAGTCTTTTTATTTAGTCAATAAAAGAATAAAAATATCTATGAGTTGGATTAGGTTTTGAAGTCTAAAGGTTGATGGAAATTAGGGTGCAACACAAACTCTTTTTGGTATGTGATTTGCGGCAACCCTAGTCCATTTAGAGGAAGATTTCGGCAATCCTAAATAGAAGAGGAAGCAAGAATTCGGCAACAATAGTTGATTGAATGATTCAATTTTTCTTCTTCTTCTCAATTCATAGAAAAGGATAATTTTTATTCTAAAAAACATAAAAGAGAGAAGAGATTATTCTTTGATAGTACACTGATTACTTGTTCATCAATAAGCTTGTGTGTACAACATCGAATTAGGTTCACGCGAGTTTCGATCATTAGATTGAGAACTCAAAAGTGACCGGAATAATTTTTGTCTTCTTTTGATTGTTTTGTGACTAACAAAAGAAAAAGAAAACTTTGTTCATCCATTCTCAGGTTTGCAATTCAAAGAAAAAGGGAGACCACGCTCCTAGGTGATTCACGTACGTGTTCGGATTGGAAGATCTCGCGGTACTGTTCACGATCACTGTTCACGGGGGGGGGGGGGGGGGGGGGGGGGGGGGGGGTACTGTTCACCATTACTGTTCACGCGGGTACTGTTCACGATTACTGTTCACGCAGGTACTGTTCACGGGCATCGGAAAAGATTTTGCGGATTACCAATCAACGTAAGTCAATCGGATCACGCATCAAGAGATATTTAACTCTAACCGTATATATTTGAGTTTAATTATTTAAAAGGTTAAGGTTCAACTTTGAGAAAAATTTTAAAACCATACGAAATCTATTTTTCGTTTCTTCTGCTGCGTTTTATATCGATTTTTCCCTACATGTTCTTACTTACCAAGTCAAGATTGATGAAGACCCATGTCAATATGATGATTGATGATGAAGATGATGCATGGATTGAGTTGATTGGAGAGTTAGAACACAATGGATTCAAGCTTTCTCTCTCTAAAACGAATTCTCTCTCTAGGGTTTATATTTCTGAGTTTTTGCATGAAATAGGGAAGAATATGAAGTATTTATAGAGTCCAAATGAAGCTACGTCGTTTTAGACAAGGGAAAATTGGTTTCTAACGACAAAAAATGACCTTAGGGCGACCCGGAGGTCAGGCCACTTCAAGGTCGCTATTCTCTTGGGTATGGGTGGCAAAATACGCTTGAAAAAGTGACTTGGAAGTCAGGTCACCTTGAGGTCGCCCCAAGGTCGCTATTCTCTTGGGTAAAAAACGTGACAACACAGCAGCTCTAGTTTCGAGCCATAAAAAATATGACCAAACGACATCGAAACCTTTCGTATAGTAAACCGTTGGAAAGGTATGGAAGTCTACTTTTTACTCCAATTAACAAATTCAGATTTGGATAACTTTAGAAATATTTATGGTCAAAAGAGTGACCAAAGGTCAGAATTGGTCAATAACAAAAATCCCCAAATTCATGGTATAAGACCGTGTAACCAAAAACCAATCCAAGAGAGCAATAATGGAACCTCTCTGTGGTCACAAATCGTGCTAAGGTACAAGCACATCATCGTGCATGCACAGACGTTTCCGATCACACATCGGAAAATGTTCAACAAAAACAAAGCGACACACTTGAGACAAACAAGAAGTGCAAGTGTGGTTGTGAGAGAATACACATCAATAAACAATGAGACTTAAGTGCACACAATCTTGGAAACAAAAATGCAAAGTAATATGAGAATGCATGTAAGTGAGTGTGTGCACCTAATCTCTTCAATAATCAAGTCAAGTGAATTACCTTTTGCTCTTGCACTTACTCTTGAAGTCATGGAGATGCTTGGAAGTATGCCAATGAAACCTTAAGCTACCCATTACAAAATCATCCCCAATATGGTATGTCATGAAATAAGCCAATCACAAAATAGGGGTTCTTACAATCTCCCCCTTTGGCTATTTCATGACAAAATATCACTCACAAATAATCCTCACAAAAACAAAAATAAAGCTATTGTCCATGAGATCAATTCTACATTAAAATGAGATTCCTCGAATCTAAATCTTTAATATCTTCAATCCACTTGTAGAATTATCAACGTACCTACAAACAATAGCAAGAAGCACTTTCCAAGAACAAGTGCAAGTGAGGTGAACAAATAAAACAAACATTGCACTCAATAACAAATAAAGCAATACAAAATAATGCATGTGCAATGCTCCCCCTAAAAGGTTACTCTCCCTCAAAGTAGCTCAAAAAAAGACCATGGCTTAACACAACATAAATCTCCCCCTATATCCATATTTCTCCCCCTTTTTGTCATGATATAGGCAAAGTAGTTCCCCACAACGGGTTGCCACGGCAAAGAAAGCTACAAGCAATTGTCTCATTGCATAATCATATAAACCAAATTTATGGCACAAAAGATTGAGAGAGATTCATGGAGATTATATTCAAGAATATGTGTGTGTGAAAGGTTGCATAGCATGTAATACAAAACACTATTATTCTCATGCATGAAAATCAATCAAAGCAACACTCAACAAGATTTCCAAATGAAGTCAAACCAATTAAAGCCCTGTTATTATGATAAGAAGATATATATCCAAGCATTTGTGGTGATGGAATACTAATCAATTGGAATTTATCCTGAAATACTTGGCCAAGAGTGATTTGTGGTGATGGAATGGTAGGACTAAGTCATGGAAACATACTAATCAACCAAAGTGTTTATACGATAACTCTCCAAAATTTAACTCTAAGTTCTTTCACATTTTAAATTCATAATCGGCGTCTAGGCTATGTTATGTAATAGTTTGATGTGGTGTGCTAGGTCGCTACCCTTATTTGGAGTAACTAAAATTTGAAGACCTAAGGCTTTAAGTGAAATTTTTTGAAACACTTAAATTTTTAAAGCCTTTCTAATGCACATATTACTATAACGCCTCAATACATGCCGCTTCAACTAGAGTGTGCAAATTAATATCTTCCACTTTGAACACTTTGACCAAATATTTGGCTATGGTGAGTATTTAAGTTTATGGTTGTAGTGATGAAGAGGCGAGGTTTATGTGTTTTAGGTATGTGTTTTGGCCATATTGATAGTGAAATACTAACAAGAACCTAATATCATCTCTAGAAGTCTGTCTACCATGGGAATACAAATTCAAAAATGTTATCCACATTTGTGAATGTTCTATTGAAAACAATGCAAGTGATGCTATGAGATCCTTATCATCCAAAAACTAAATTGAGAAGGGTATAGGAATAGCAAAAAGATATACCCTCAGAAATGAAAGCTAAGGAACAAAGAATTCACAGGAAGTCTCCACTATTAATCCTGAACACATGAGTACTGAGTCCCTTTTGTTAAAACATTAGAGAAAGGGACTATGCTCACATTGCTCAAATGAATCTTAGATTGATAAAAAGCTAGTCAAGACTCAACAATAAAAACAAGCAAAAGTTTCTCACTAACACATACAAACTGGCATTGTAGTAAACACTTATGTTCAAAAGGGTTTGACTCGCCTAAAAGATTTTGCAAAATTTGAAAAACTTTACAAAACCAAAAACTAACACATTAATATTTAAAAAGTTGTTAACATGCCCACACCCCCAAACCTAAAATCAAATTGCCCCTAATGTGTAGCAATAAAGAACAAGGGCACGAGTTCATAGGTTTGGTTGTTTGGCCAACAAACGCCTAACCGATATTAATAATTATATATACATGCAAGCATTCTTCTTAGGCCATCTACAAAAGAATCAATCTAGGCACTAAGCAAGATTCAATCAAAAACCACTCTTAGATCTATTCAAAAAGTATATAAGTACAAGTATATATATATATATATATATATATATACTTTCAAAAACCTATGCAAAATATGAAAGAGGGACATGCTTACTAAGTTATATTATCCGTTGAAAACTAAAAACTAAAAACTAAACACTGAAAATTAACATGCATAAAGTAAATAAAGTTCTAATATCCACAATGCTAAAAATTGCATATGTAATGGGAAAAAGAGAAATATCACCATGAATCTGAGTCCTACTCGGACTCTGTATTGTCTAGGTCTCTTGGTAGTGTAGATCGAAGAGGCGTAGGATATGGAATCAATGCCATAGCAGAGTAGAGTGACACATCCTAAAATTCAGCAGCTGGATCAAATGTGGGGTTTGGAACTAGGAGTATAGAGGACGCGTCAGAGAAACAGCTGGATCTGGCTCTGGATCATAAGCACCATCAGCTCTGGTCCTCTTCCTCAGAAACTGTGGGGCCCTCCTGGTATAAGTTCTGTCACTGCCAAAACTATCCCTGAATGCTCTGAACTCTACAGTGAGATCTCTGACCATAGTGGTCAGATCTATAGCCCAATCTGGCATCTGTGCTGCATGTCTCCTCGGTACTTACCTCTCGTACTGAGTGTCGGGCTCCGTTCCTAAATCAAATCCCTCCTTCTGTCTTTGCTCAGCTGTGGCAGCTTCTGTGGCTGCTCTCCTCTCAACTTTTCTCTTCTTCTAGATCCCCTTCTTTCTTTCTTCTTATGATTCTAATCTAGGAATCCCTCTTGGGATGATAGCCTCATTGTAGGCTTTCATGCCTACATTTCCTCTAGAACTCCACTCATCCTCATCTAAAAATTTCACTCATACCCTCTCACAAAAATGTGTAATAAGGCAAGGAAATGCCAAACTGGGCACATTGGTCCTACCCACTTCTGCTATCCTTTTGAGAGTGATAGTGCCACAATCAAAGGGTAGGTTCTTCTTCATTAGGTATAGTAGGATGGATGGCCTATGGGTGACATGGTGTCGATGATGAGATGGGAATAACGAGTAGCTGAAGAATGTGTGCTAAAAAGCACTCTTGAAGTCCAACTAACCTTGCACAATTATCTTGGAGTTGTTCCAGATGGCATACTCAGTATCTTGCAGATTGTTGGCCAAAGACTAGTTGTAGAGTTGGTACATTCCTTTAGGCTCATATCCGTCCGCCCATTGATGATAGCTCCGGGTCTCCCACCATTCATTGATGTCTTTGGCATTGAAACTCACATTTTTTCCTCGAACCCTTACTGATCCTCCTTCTAGGAAACTCTGCCAAGACATGGCAGCATAGAACTCTTGCACCACAGTTGTGTTTCATTGGTTCCGAATGGTGCAATAAGTTCTCCACCCAAGACGGTTTACGTCATCTAAAAAACTTGTACCCTCCAAGTCTTTGAAATTCAGCCCTCGTTCAACCACCATGCTTCTTCTCTTTTTGCTCTTCAACCTTCATGCAAATTCAGGGTTTCGTTCAGCTGGTCTTGGCAGAGGCTCTTTTCCTTTCCTTCGCCTTGCATCGGTGATATCTTCAGTAAGGGGAGGTGGCCTCCTTGTCCTAGTCATATCTACATACAAATAAAGCTTAATCCAAATTAAAGTCTACCGAACTTGTGCACTAATGCAAAATTACAACAAGCAAATCCTTATAAACATTCAAAGCACATTGCCATTATTCATACAACTTAATGTTTGAAAAAAAATTTCAAAATGGCAATGCATAACATGTGGATTCTTATAATAATAGTTACTAACCCAAAAGGATGTTCAAGCCTTTCCCACTTATATAAACATTCACATATGATAACTTCATAAAAAAACTATAACCTAAGCTTAATCACACTTTGCATTTGAACAATCTAAAGCATGGCATAGCTGTTGTCAATGTGAATTAAGGCAAACATACATGTAATTCATTTGGGATGAAAACAAGACAATTAGAGAGTAATTTGGGATGAATGTGAAAAATTGAACACAAAGCAAAATAGGAAAAAAATTTAGGGATTTGTGGAAAGTGACGTTTCAGCTTTATACTTGCGAATTTTAGCTAAATCTACTAGTTAGAACTTGCAGATTTTAGGTCCAGGTCACAAATTTTTGTCACAGAAATTAGGGTTCATACCCAAGGCAACACTGCGAGATAGGATCTGCGAAGTGTAACTCATAGATTTAACATCACAGATTTGGTCCAGAAGACACTACAAATTGAGACTGTTAACACTGCGAGAACTAACTCGCAGAAACCTCTTCGCAGATCATCTCCAGAAGAGACTGCGATTTGAGTCACAGAAATACTGCGAGAACTAACTAGCAAAATGAAGTTGCAAAAGTGCTCCAGTGGTGACTGCGATTTGAAAATGACAATAACTGTGAGATCGAACTCGCAGACATAGCTAGCAGAAATATTTTTGCTCTTAAAAGCTGCTGAAACTCCAAAAGTGGGTTCCCTTGCTATAACACAATAATTTGAAAATAATTTTAGCAAGTAATACTCCCTTAAACATGCAGTTCTTCATACTTAGAAAACTCTAAAAAGTTGAACCCCCAAACCTATCTCAATTAAGGCCTTTGACAAAAGATATCACCCACTAAGGCCTGCATCGAGATAAATAAGACGCTCCAATCTTTTGGACATTTTAAAGGTAAATTAAACTAAACTAATATACTATGTACATTATGGAGAAGATGCTTTCTTCCATAGCTTCGTGCCTTGCACATTCAAACAAAAAAATCACCTCGTTCACACATTCAAACACCACCAAAAATAGGTGTTTCAACACAACATAACCCATTCTTGTGGCAATAACAACATTGAGGAAGTAAACTAGGAATTTTTCCTTTTGGATACTCCTTCTTTGGTGGAGGTTGTGGTCTCTCATTTCTATCATTTGTCTTCATTTTACTTACTCTTTTTGAAAAGTTTGATTCCTTCTCATCCCTTAATGTTTAGTCTCTTCCTAAAGTTTTTTCCTTGATTTGAATTACCTCGATTGAGCACTCACCTACACGATCTTCTTGCTTCTTTAAGACCTCCTCTAGCTTGGTTGTGAGATTGAAATTCATTGCCCTCATCATTCTATTCTCCTCTTTGAGTTGAGCAATAATCTCTTCGTAATCAGGTGCCTCGTGCTTAAGAATGGGTGCTTTCCCTTCATCCGGTGGAAAATCAGATATTCCTACATACTCACCTAAATCTAGTTTAGGGTCGGATTCCATATTCTCCATCTAAATACTGAAACAATCAAGCTCACCCATAGGGTGTTTCATTGATTCAAATACTTCAAACTCCACTATTTCTCCTAGCACGGTCATGGATAACTTCCCGTTATGGACGTCGATGATTGCCTTTACAGTGGCCATGAAAGGTCGCCCAAGTAACATCGACATTTCTCTTACCTTGGAGGGATCTTCCTCCATATCAAGTATTACAAAGTCCGCTGGAATGATTAGCTTCCCGACTTGCACCAAGACATCTTCTACTATACTGCACGGGTGGTTAACGAACTTGTCTGCTAGAATGAGCTCCATCTTTGTTTGCTTGAGCCCTTGTAACCCCATTTCTACTTGAACCGCATGTGGCATCAAGTTTATCGATGCACCAAGGTCTAACATTGCCCTCTCTTTCTTAGTATCCCCGATAGAGATATCTATGATGAAACTCTCAGGGTCTTCCATCTTCTTAGGCAATGTGCATTGGATGGCTGCACTAATTTCCTTTGGTATGGTTATCCTCTCCTTGAATTCTTGCTTCTCTTCCTCGAGTTGAGCTCTTTAAATAATTTTAGGTAAGCCTGCATCTTCTCTATTACTTCAAGGAGTGGCAAGCTCACGAAAACCTTTGACAAAATGTCGTAGATATCTTTGAAAGCTTAGTTGATCTTTGTCTTTTCTAATCTTCCCGAAAAAGGAATTGGAGGGACATATCGGCCAGGAGACTCAGATTTTTTCTCTATCTTTTTCAATGTGACCTCTGGCTTCTCCTTTTCTTCAGATTTTTCTTTACCCTCCTCTTCATCTAGATTATCTCCTAAAATATTAATAGAAATATTAGAACATTCATGAGTATTGTCTACAATGAACCTTACCACTTCTTAGTATTGCCATTGCATTGGCTTGCTGGGTGTGGCTTGGAAGTTTTCCCGGTTCTTACTTTTGTTGGGATTCAGCAAGTGATCCCACTTCTCTCTCCATCATCCTAAGCATCTCTTCCATTTGGTTGATCTTGTAATTGTTTGGACCAGTTGGATTATGGTGATATTGCCTCCCATAGTTTGCGTTCCGCAAATGTTGATTGTTGTTGTTTCTCCATTATTGGGGATGTGGTTGGTAACCTTGCCTTTGACAACCTTGGATTTGGTATGCTTGGCTATCTTATGGGTTTAGGCAATTCTCATTATTTTACCACGAAAAATTCTGATGCCTACTCCATCCTGGATTGTAGGTTTTAGAGAAAGGGTCATCCCTTGGTCCTCGCCATATCCCTTGGACTTCATCCGCTCTACTCACACCAAGATTCTGTTGCACTTGGGTGTTCGGAGAGTGTTTGCATCCAAGATTCATCACAAGATGTTGCAGGTCCCTAGTGAGACTAGCCACATTATTGGCCATCTCTCTATTCAAACCCCTCTCACGTTCCCTTATTTGGCTTCTTTGTTAGGGATTTTGCCCCAACATCTCATACTTGTCAAACACTTCTTCCGCTGTCAATTCCCTCATTGCACCTCCGTATAAAACGATTTAACTTGGCTAACCAAAATGAACTCATGGTGTGGACATTGAGCTAGAACCATTTTAAAACGATCCCATGTTTCATGAAAAGGCTCTCCTTCCTCCTCTTGAAAGGTGGCGATATCCACATGTATTACCTTTGTTCTACTTGAAGGGAAATACATTTCAAAGAATTTCCTCTCAACTTCCGCCCAAGTTGTAAGAGATCCGGGTGCTAACGCCATAAGCCAATGCTTGGCTTGATCCTTTAAACAGTATCAGAAACACCTCATCCGTAACTGATCTTCTGTAATTCCTCCCAAAGGAATGGTTGTCATCACATGGTAGAATTCCTTCATAAACTGAAGTGTGTGCTGCCTTAGTTGACCGTGAAAGACCGAAAGAGTGTTGTAGTGCATATTCTTCAGCTCATAATTCTTTTGAGATGTTTCAAGCAAGATTGCCGATGGTTGTGAACCAACTTTCAGTAGTGCATAATCCTTCATAAACCGTTGTACCACGATTGGGTTTTGTCTGTCTATGGTTCTGTTGTTGGAAGAAGAAGAGTCGTTTCCGATTTCGATAACTACTGGTGGAGTATCTATTCTTCTTCATACCATGGAAATATGGTTGATGTCCTCACTACTTGGAAACAAAGGTCCTCCTAGTGATCTTCGACCTTGCGTGCAACTAGTTCAATCCTGAAATGAGAAATAAAATTTTCAACTAAGTTAAATGAACTAAAATTGATTACCGCTACTCTAAGAAGTGTCCCCGGCAGCGATGCCAATATTTTGACGCACTCTGAGTGTACCTCTAAACTAATGGTGCTCTAAAAACTAAATGAAATGAAATGGAGAGCGCGAGTCTAGATGACCCTTCGCAAGTGTACGAATCGCTGTCGAGTATAACTGACACAAGTAAGGGTATCGTTCCCATGAGGAAACTCTAAGTAGTGAAATTCAAATAGAATAATAAAACTTGATTTAAAAGGATTGACTAGTGAATGATCTTAACAAGTTTAAACTAAAAGTGGATTAAGTGAGATACAAGGGAATATGATAGAGCATAAGTGTTAACCAAGATCTTAAATAAATAACTTTAAAACAACATCCATTTATCTAATATGTGGCCATAATTTAAGAGATCTTTGAGAAAAAATTTCTTCAATTCCACATCTCAACATGTCAAAGGATGGTGAATAGAGAAATCCTTAATATAAAAGGGCAAGTGAAATTAATAAGCATGGTCATGCATCATCAACAATCACTCCAAAGGAAAGTGAGGAAAATAGTTATGTTTATTAGAACATAACTATTGATCATCCAACCACTTAAAAGCATATTAAATGCTATGAATGCAAAACAAATCACATTAAATGTATGGTTCATACATTGATTGCACTTATATAAATAAGATAGAGTGGATAAACATATTATATTTACTTAGATCATAGTTAGCAACGCATGAACATTTATCCCTTACATCTCAATAAATTTAGCTACACATCATGTTCTTAATTACAAAAGATAGAGGGAGAGAGATACAACCGATTGTCATGGATGATGATCCTAGACCTCGATTACGAATTCTTCCTTTAATCTCCTTTAAAGTTGCTTCAAGATCTAGTAAAAATTAAGAACTAGTTTTATTTCTAAGATAACCTCTACTTTTTATATAAGTGTTTATATCTATCTAAGTTAAGACATTCTCTTTTATCTGTAGATAATATTACATATATATACTAGGTTAACAAAGATATTTAAGTGTATGTAGTGGGTAGAAAAAATCATTGATTTATCAAGTGGATTAGTGACGTGGAAAGCGTTTGTGAGATAAATCTGTGAGATGGATCCCGCAGATTGAAGTTGCAGTCTAACTTCTGCTAGTAAGAACTCCCAGAGTTTGATGGCGTTGGGATTCTGGGTAACTTCTGTGAGGTGACTCTATGTTATGGAACTCGTAGATTCGAAGTAGCAGTTCTGATCTGCTGGCTTAAGGCCGCAGAATGACATGGCAGATGCTTCTGGAGTGGTTCTGTGAGTTGGACGCTGTGAGGTTGAACTCACAGACTGACATCACAATCGGATTTGGGAAACATCTGCTACTTTGAATTTTATGCTGAAGTCACAGTGTGTTGTTAAAGTCCTCTCTGGGGAACATCTGCAACTTGGAACCGTGAGGTCGAACTCATATATTTCTTCTTTCTTCCAAAAATCCCTTCTTTTATGAGAAAACTCCAACTTGGGACAAAAATTCCCTTGGATGAGTAATTATGCCTGAAAATACTTTTACAAGCAAATAAACACTTAAGACATCCCGAAAATGGCAACAAAGGTAAAGGATTAACCGCTCAAAACATGTATACTTTTGGATCGATCAATGTCGTCAAATCTGTTAGGATTATGCTCAATAGTAAGAGTGCAATGATGTATTTGACAATCTTTTCATAGTAATAAAGTGATTTCTAGTTTAACAAATCTTATAGCATTTATAGTTTAATCATTATAATTGTCAAAAGCAAATAATCATAAGGTCAAAAGACTATGAGAGATGAAGAATTGTTCATACAGTTGGATATGTATGAGGTAGACACAATTCTTTAGTTAGTCTTGAACAATATTCACAACTTAAGATAAAGGTTGGGCGCCTTTACCTTGTTAAAGTTGAAGATTCTTTTGCTTGCATTGAGTGGGATCAAATGTGTTATGATGAGTCTAAAATCATCAAAGTGTAGTGTCTTTAGGAAAAAGAATCTAGTGCATTAGGTGCATTGAATAGGATCACAGTGAAATACTTTATCCAGAATCATCAATGGATAAAAGTTTTCACTTGAGGACAATCGAAGAGTCTATCTCAATCCTGAGATAAATGATGGACTTATGGTTACAAGTGTTATCATTTGAGCTATCAATGAGTACGATTATATAGCATAGTCTATCCTAGATAGTTTAGTGGTATTCATTTGTTAATCGATAGAGGACTTCATTTATAGGTATGGACATCGTGGCTCCATTTATTAAATGTGAGTAGAATATCATCATATGGATGTTTTGAGGTATTGGATATTAAATCTTAACGTTACGTTTTCAATAGTGTCTATTGAAACATGGCTTCTAGACAAGTCAAAATATCCAAGTAAATATGGTAACTAAGAGAGCTATAGGTGGTCTATGAGCTCTTGGCGATTACTGATATTCTTCATGAGGATACACTATCTCCAATAAGATTGTCTAGGGTACAAATGAGAAATATTATCGTATTCTATCTTTATTTAAGAGTTCTATTTTAGCTATTTAGTTGAATGAGCTAAAATTAATAGATCGAACCTAAGTGAATCATTTGTTGATTGTGATAAGGTTATGTCTATTGAAGCTTAAATTAGATAGTCCGCCAAGATCCCCAATCCGCACGAACTTGCATGGATCACTTGATATCTTCTACCAGGACCAATTCTGGGTCCATCTAGAATTATTTTTGGATTTCAGAATCCAAAAGTTTTGGAGAGGTGCGGTCTTATGTGATCAAGACATGCGGTAACTCTTCAAAAAGGCCTGGAATGGGTGGCCAAGGATGTAGGAATCCTAGGGTGGCCCAAATAGGGTGCGTTCAGCATTCCATTAATACATTAAGAATATAATTTGCATATTTTAAATAAATGGGCTGCTAAATTATATTAATGTATTAATTTAAGGCATGTGGACTTGTTTCTTTTATAGTAAGAATGGGCCTAGTTCACATGTTGACTTTTTATTAAAGTCCAATGGATTTAATAAAATTGAAAAATAATATATTGCACAAGTATATACTTGGGCAGCAAGGCTAATTAATTAGTCTAATATATTGTTTTATTTTATTAATTAATCAAATGGAAATTAATTAATTAATTAATTAATTGTTTGATTAAAAGTTAAAATCTTTTTCTAACTAGGAGTAGGACTCTTAGTGTCATACTATCGTTGGTAGTATGGTAAATATCAAAGACTATATTTGATAAGTAGATAAATAAAAGTATTTTATTTATCTAATTAAATTAGGAAGTTTTTGATATAGTCACAATTTTAATATTCAATAATTTATTATTGGATAATACACTCGTGAGTTAGAATAGGGTTAAAACTCAAAATTGATAGGAGACTTGGAGAAGAAGTAATCCTACTTGTATGAGGATTTGACTACAAGGTCGAAATCCTACTTGAGTGAGAATTTTGGCCACCCTATATATATATATATATATATATATATATTATTAAATTTGGAATTAATAATGTGAGTTAAAAAAAGTTTTTTTTTTTAGAGAAATAATTTTTATTCTCTTGCTTTTGAATGAAAAAAATCTTCCAACTCAAGAAAGGGGTGTCGAATTCGGCCATAGAGAAGAAGAATAAGGAGCGTTTTATTTTTGATAGTACATTAGAAGCTTTTACATCAAAAGGCTTAATGTACAAGATCGAATTAGGGTTCACGCGAGTTTTCGATTAAAACATTGAGAATTCACAAGTGACCAACCGTTCTTTATTTTCTCTACGAGGATTATTGTGACTAACAAAAAGAAATTTTTTTTTTGTTTCCATCATCAGGTTTACAATTCAAAGAAAGGGAGCCCACATTCCTAGGTGATTCACGGTCGTGATTGGATTGGAAGATCTTGCGGATTCAATTCGAAACAAGCGGATTCAAATCGACGCAATATCAATCGTCACGTGAAAATGGTACGATACTTTTATTATATGTTAATTAATCAAGGGTTAAGGTTCTTTCTTTTAAAGAAAAAATTTTGAAATATACCAACCATGTTTTTCGCTTCCTCGGCGTTTTGAACTGTTTTTCCCTACAATTGGTATCAGAGCGTGGTTGTACCCTTGATTAATTGATGTATAAATACGTGAATCTATTTCTTTTTATTGTAAATATGCATGTTTTAGAAAGAGATGACACTCTAGGTATTCGCATATATGATTAAATGAGAATGTATGGATATATATGTTTTATAATATGGTTTGTTATTGCTCGATTTTGATCCTAGAATTTCAATGTAATTTTTCTTTGGAGTTGTAACAAGAAGGGTGGTCTATCATCACCATAATTTCCTTCTTGATAGTTGTTAAGTTTTTTTATTTTATTTTATCAGTTGTAATAAAAAAAACTGCTGTAATATATTCAAGTTTTGAAAAGTCGAAGAATTGAAGAATTGAAGAATTGGAAGCAGAAAAAGAAGCAACGGAGGAAGGCCCCGGTAGCTCGTGCGCGCAAGGCAGTCGTGCAAGCCTTCAGGTGCGCGCGTGGTGCTGCGCATGGGGCAGCTGCGTATGGATTTTGGTGCGCAAGAGTTTTGGTGGACCGCCGCTTGATGACTTGATCTCTTAGTTAGGGTTTCTTGTATTTCAAACAAATGTAATTTACTTGCTTTTCTAGGATGGACCAAAATTGTGGCTATTTATTTTTCGTAAATATTATAATGTTTGTCATTGTTTGATAACATGTCATATAGAATAGTAGTGACACTCATATATCTCTTTTGGTATGAACATGCATTGAATGGTTTAGGTATCTAATTGCCATCTAGATAACTTGGTAAATCATTCAATGAAATTCTAACACACGCCTTAAACAATTGAGTGGGAGAAGGTGTTTTGAACACCTATGGCCTCCAAGATAAGTTGAGCTTTATGTTTTGTGTGATAACCCGCCAAGGGGTATCCATGAATGGAATTTAGCAAGACACTTCCTTACAAGGATAGACTAGACAATTGACTCAAACGATATCTACTCTCAAAGGAGGGATTTTCGGGAGGGAATATATTGAAGGTCGATAACTTGGTAATACACTCAATGTGATTTTATTGATATCCTCCCAAGAGTTCTTGTCAATATAAATCGCAAGGCTAAATTGAAAATGCTAGTTGTTATGTTAACAATTAGGTGGGACCTAATCCAACTAGTAAATGGTGCAAACTCCCAAAGGAGGCGTGACATTTATGGATGTTGGATCACCGTTGAATTATTTTATTTAATTCAAGATAAATATTTGAAAGTGCTTTATCATGATTGTTTGCTTATATAAGTTTTGTTTTATTCAAAAATCATGACCCCATCCCTAATCAACATCCTAAAAGATAACACTTCAACTGGAGATAATTATGTCACATGGAAAAGCAAAATTGGGCTATTGTTGCAATCTGAAAAGCATAAGTTCGTTTTGTCCACTCCTAAACCACATACTCCTACTAATGAATCTACTGAGCAGCAAAGAGATGAGTATAAGCAGTGGGAGACCTCAGATGAGATGGCAAAATGTTACATTATGACCACCATCTCTGACGTGTTGCAACAACAACATGACAGAATGAGTTCCCCTTCCAATATAATGATGTCTCTAGATGAGATATTTGCTATGAGGTCCAGGACGACTAAGAAAGAGGCAATGACTGCTTTCATGAATCTTAGGATGAAACCTGGACAGACTGTAAAGGATCATATGACGAAGGTAATAGCACATCTCAACATTGCTGAACTCAATGGTGCTGAGATAGATGGTGAGACGAAAATTGACATGATTGTCAACTCATTATCATATTTTTTTTATCAGTTCATGAAAATACTATATAGCGTGTGTCTACTAACCTAGAGAGGGGGGGGGGGGGGGGGGGGGGTGAATAGGTTTTAGTTGATTTATTACCAACTTTTCGACTTAATCAATTTTAATAGTCCTACCCCATATTAGCAATCAACCAATCCAAAATTCAACCGGTGACTTGGGTGGACTTATTTCTACACATAAGACACTCTCTTACACATTCACAACATATAACACTCTTCTCTCCCAACAGAAGACTTTGCTTTCTCCGAACTTTAGTGCACCAATTAAGCTTGAAACAGCCAGGAGTTGGATTCTTGGAAGAAAGAAGCCAATGGAGCCAAAGCTTTGGAAGAAAGAGATATTCACTTTAGTTTATCTCTTGAACTCTATCTTTAATCTTCTTGTATTTGTTATGGCCTGTATTTATTTGATATTTTGTATGGCTAATTTGTGTAATATGAACTAAATACTTTTGTGCTAGAACGAGATGAAACTGAACCCTTAATCTATTGTTAAAGACTCCTTAATCTATTGTTTTAATCACCTTTATATGAATAGGTTTTAGTTGATTTATTACCAACTTTTCGACTTAATCAATTTTAATAGTCCTACCCCATATTAGCAATCAACCAATCCAAAATTCAACCGGTGACTTGGGTGGACTTATTTCTACACATAAGACACTCTCTTACACATTCACAACATATAACACTCTTCTCTCCCAACAGAAGACTTTGCTTTCTCTGAACTTTAGTGCACCAATTAAGCTTGAAACAGCTAGGAGTTGGATTCTTGGAAGAAAGAAGCCAATGGAGCCAAAGCTTTGGAAGAAAGAGATATTCACTTTAGTTTATCTCTTGAACTCTATCTTTAATCTTCTTGTATTTGTTATGGCCTGTATTTATTTGATATTTTGTATGGCTAATTTGTGTGATATGAACTAAATACTTTTGTGCTAGAACGAGATGAAACTGAACCCTTAATCTATTGTTAAAGACTCCTTAATCTATTGTTTTAATCACCTTTATATGGATATTTTGAATGCTTAAAGCCTTTACTTTATTGATCACCTTGTGAATGATTTTTGGTTGAATACTATGTACTGAGAGGAGACGTATTTAACATGCTTAGATAAATATTCACTATATATGACTAGAAAATGAGAGTATCACTAGGCTAGCGTATAGGGTTCGTATGTGTGTCCTATAGATCTTAATGGATTCATGTATATTGTCTGGGATACTCAAGAGAGACTTTGGGTATGTATGGATGCGATCTTTAAGACATCGAGAGAGATTAGAGATTAATTTAGGGGACACGAGCCTATAACTTATACTTGCACAATTGAGAGATTAAGTAAGTCAAGTGTTTAATTAGAAGGGTGAGGTGGATTCGAGTTCTAGCACAATTTTCTTCATATTATCACATTTGTTCTTATTGTGATTGGTATTTTATTTTGCTTTATAATTAATTGTGTTAACGGAAATTTTGCTCGGGATGAGAAATCTCAGTTAACACCCTCGAGACCACTACCACGTAGGTGGTGGCCCAGATTGATTGTATGTGTAGCGATGATTTATAAAATGCCAAGGAATGATGATACCATTCAACCAAAAAAAAACAAGAATCTTTTTATTGAACGTGCATGGTATACAAATACAAGTTTCTTTATTTTTTACTCTCAACTCTCTCTGGGGTCTGGTTGAGTATTTGTCGTATGCCTATCAAATAGTTGTCTCCTCTTTTCATTTCCTTTCTTTCTATTTATACATAGTTTTGTAGGTCAAACAGACTGATTCTCCCCTTGATGTTCTCAGTCTCTCCCCTCTTTATCGGGCGGGATTTCTTGCTTTAATGTCATTGACTTTGAGTTAACAACCGAATTGAGAGTATCGTGGTGGAGATCAGTTTATTTCCTCTTTGGATTCTATTACTTGTTCTGCATATAGGTAATGTTTCCAGATATGGTCCAGTGTATCTTCGTATCTTTTCAGCATGATCCTTCATAGAGGTCGTTAAATATGGCGTGGTGTGGTGCATCAACTAGTGAGGTTGATTAGTGTTCTGACCTCGATATCTGAGAAGTTTCATCAGCTTGGAGCCAGATCTGGCTTACCTTGACCTTTTCGAAGCTAGGTGTGGCTTCCCTTGACCTTCCGGAGCTAGGTGTGGCTTCTCCTAACCTTCCGGAGCTAGGTGCGGCCTTCTAGGGACATTCTTCTATGTCAACGAGGTATAGGCAAGTCTCTGGAGCATTTGCGAGGTGACCTTGACTTCAGGGAGCTTCTAGTGTTGGTGATGCGGGCTAGATCTGATCGTTCCGGGCTCTATCCCGGATGTTTCCGGAGCCCGTCCTTGTTCCTGGGGTGGTATCGTAGTTCGGCTCTGGATAGAGAGGTCTCCTGGTGGAAACTCTCGGGTATGGAACCAGGTTTGGGAGGTGGAAAATTTTCCTTTGGTCCTTAGCCAATTTTGGCTATTAACAAATTGCAAAGTGTAATAATCTGGAAACTTTTATTATCAACTGCCCAAATTGTAAACAAAACCGATCAAAGCTAGTAATCAATCCTCTCAGTTATCGTGGGAACGATACTCTACTTATCATTGTACTACTCCTTCGGCCTTGTATTGTTGGAAACGCATGTTTCAGAGTGGTCAAAACGCCTTCTCAAAAATGGAGGAAAAATCTAAAGACTAGGAAGAGTTAACACAGGAAGTGATCGTCGCCAGGGCGAGAGAAAGAAAGTTGACAAGAGATACACAGGGAAGTTCACTAACTACACCCCTCTCATGAGAAATCAAAAAGAGATTTTTTTCTGTGGTCCAGAAGAAAGGACTAGTGCAGTGGTCATGACCATTGCCTACGAAAGCTTAAAAGGATACCACTGGGTATTGTTGGTTTCACAAGGACCACAGTCACGACACCTCAAAATGTTACCAACTCAAAGACCACATTGAGAGCTTGATCAAGTAAGGGAATCTCAAAGAATATGTGTTCAAACGAGAAGAAGCTGAACATGGAGACAAGCATGTGGACTTGCAGGTACGGAGGGACAACCCTGAAGACTAACCGGAACATAAGAAGATTCCAAGACAACCCGATCTATACAATTTACGGGGCCCTTCGACATGCACCATCAACAGGGATAAGAGGTATGGGATCCGTGAGTTGATAGATGGTAGAAACAAATCCCAATGTTTACCTCACCAAAAAAAAATCCCAAGAAACCTCACTAAGATTGCTCTGATTAAGCATTGTTCCATCTTCGATGATGTAGTTTCTATTCTAGATGGGCTAGCACTCCGTCCATCTTCAACGACATCTAGGGCAGGGCTTCATCTTCATCTCTCATGCCATTTTTGCGGGCATCTGTCTTTCCGTCGCGGCCAAGTTTTGCGGCACCCGGTGGTTCTAGCGCTGAATGAAGACAACACCCAGTTCCTCCATCAAAAGAGCAGATCTGTAGGTCTGTACCTTCATCGATCAAATGGAATCCCCATTTGATCTGATCAGATGGTTTAGAATTTTTCCTCATCTGGATTTTTATTTTGTTTTTATTTTTTAATTACAAATTTAATAATTATATTTCTTTTGTAAAATGACAATTTTACCCTTAAAAATTAAGTCAATTGTTATCTCTAATGTAGTTTGACTAACATTTGTTTTTGAAGGGTGCGGGGTGGTTTCAGTAATTAATGTCATTTGTTGAATATTAATCTTTTATGGTATAACTCAGGGATGTTTGTGCCATTTATCTTAAAATCTTTGACGAATTATTTAAAGAGTGACATTTATATCACATTTCATGAATAGAAAACCTAAGATAACAAAGGGTGGCTTTACATCTATTTACTTTTCACATCAATTATCGAAAGAGAGCTTTTCCTTACAATCCAATATTTTTCTTTCTACACTCCATTCTAAAACTTTAATTAAAAAAAGATTCTAAAGACACTTTATTTTTTTCAAAATTATCGCTTTTATCTTTTGGTACTCCTATTCTAAAGACACTCCATTTAAAAAAAAATATATTTCTAAAGATGTTAACTGAAATTTAGCTCGGGGCAATAAATCTCAGTTAGCACCCTCGAGATCATTACCACGTAGGTGATGACCAAGGTAGAACTTATATATATAACAATGCCTAATGAAATGACAAGGAAGCAACGATATTATTAGCTACTCAAAAAAATTAAAAAAGGCTTCCTCTATTGATAATGTGTGATATACATCTCTCTCTCTCTCTCTCTCTCTCTAATTGATCTCACTTTTCTCTAGGGTGTAGTTGGGTACTTGTTGTGTGCCTGTCGAATAGTAGTCTCCTTTTTTCAGAAGGAGGAAATCCCTCCTTTATACAATGTCTTCGTAGGTTAAACTAATTGATTCTTCCCTTGAGTTTCTCCATCTTTCCCTTCCTTATCGGACGGGATTTTCATTTTAAATGTTATTGACTTTGAGTTAATTGTTGAATCATGGATATCTTGGCAGAGATCAATTTGTTTCCTACTTGGACTTTATTATTTGTTCTGTACGCATGTAATGTCTTAAGATATGATCCTGTGTGTCTTCAGGTCTAGCATGTTCTCCCTTAGGGATCGTCGAATATGGCATGTAATGTGGCGGGGTACATCAGGTAGTGAGGTCAATCAGTGTTCTAGCCCTGATATAAAGGAATTTCGTCTAATCAGAAGCTAGGTCTATCCTCCATTGACCTTTTGAAGCTAGGTGCGGCCTCCTGCGGAGACCTTACTATATCAACGAGGTACTGGCGAGCTTCTGGAGAAGTTACGAGGTAATCCTGACTTCGAGGGGGATTTCCTGTTTTCAGGTTCCGTGCCTCGGGCTTGATCTGATCATTCCTGGCTCTATTCCAGATGTTTCTGGAGCCTGTCCTTGTTCCTGCGGGGCGGTACCGTAGCTCAGGCTTTAGGTAACATGGTCTCCTGATGGATGATCTCAGGCATGGAGCCAGGCCTGGAGGGTGGAAAATTTCCCTTTGGTCCTTAGCCAATTTTGGCTATTAGGAGAAGTCCCCTCTGACTTGAACACCGGTTGTCGAGCTTGGGGTTGGGGTCAGATTTTTTATTTTATTTGGGAAATCTTTCCTTCTTTACCGTTACCAGAATATTGGGGAAATCTTCTCATTAACTGCGTAAGTGACGTGGTGTGAACTGACTAATTTATTTCCGAATTAATCTGGTTACGTTACGGCAGTCCCCGAGATTCTTTACCGTTACCAGAATCTTGGGGAGATCTCCTCATTAACTGCGCAAGTGACGTGGCGTGAGCTGACTAACTTGTTTCTGAGTTAATCCGGTTACGTTACGGCAGTCCCCGAGATTCTTTGTGATCTCAACCGAAGATTTTGACAGCTCGTGTTACTGCCCTCTTGCCTATATATACTTGTTTATCTCAACATCTTCCTCACATCTCTCAAACTCAAATTTTTCCCAAGATATACTTTCTCTCATAGCCTTTCTCTCAAGCTTATCTTTTTCTTCATTCTTCATCCTTACTGACTTCATCATGTCGAAAACCAGTCATGACTCAGTTGACTCCATAGTTGACGGCGAGGAGGTCTTTAGCCTTACTCCGGGGAAACGGGCAAGGATGAGCTTAGACAGCGACTATTCCCCACCCAATCCGTAGCTTCGGCGGTCGAACATGAATGTGTCCATTGGGACCGGGTTTTCTAACCATCCTGACCACCCGTTGGATATAGCCGGTGACGACTCTGATAGAGAGGTGGGCGTCGACACCACGGGGGAGCATCAAGTCCCAGCTTCCGCCCCCACCCCCCCACCCCTTGGAGAGACTTCCTCCCTATGATTTTAGGGTTATCCATGATTCCATCGTTGATCCGGTCGTGATTGACCATTTGAGGTCGAAGTATGGTATTCCCGACAGCATTTCCATCTCTGTACCTCCCAAGGGTTATGAGTTCTTCGACCCCCCTAAGGGCGTCCTTCCAATTCATGTCGTGGCTCTCGAGAATGGGGTTAGGCTCCCCCACCATCCTACTCTTTGGCGAGCCCTCAACGCCATCCAGCTTGCTCCCCTCCAGTTGACTCCCGGCTTCTGGAGTCATTTGATCGGTTTCCTCATGCTATGGAGGGAACAATGCCAACTAAAAAAGGTGACGAGAGAGCCTGGAGCGGAGGAGCTAGCCTATCTTTTCCAAATCGGGAGTCTATCTGGCGCTCCTCGAGGTCAGTTTTACGCTAAGGCCAAGAACAAGCTCAACTTTGTTATTCCCGGCGCCTCGAAGAAGGACCTCACCTAGAAGGAAGAATGGATCCTTGCGGGGTATGATTGGGGGAGCTCGATTTTCATTGGAGGGCATGAGTTCGAGGTTCCCACAACTTTCAGTGACAAACCCTCGTGGGACTAAGACTCCCTGCCATCTTAATCTGAAGCTATTTTGAAGGCTATTTTAGCCAGGAACTACTTGAACCTGAAGTTCCCAACCGCTAAAGCCTTCGATCCTAGTAGGGTGAACCAATACCTGCGGATCTCAGACGCTACTCCTCGTAAGTGTCATTGAATTGCCTTGCCTTGTATTGTTGATTAGCTTGGTTCTAACATTTTCCTTTTTGATTTGTTTACTTACAGTTTTTGTCTTTGAACCAGCTTCCCGCGATGTCCAACGTTCTCCTCAAGCTAGAATTCCTTTTCCCTTTATTGGGGTCGCACCAGCTCTGGCTCCATCTACCTCCCCAGTTGGGTCCAAGATGGCCAACCTTAAGTCACGGGCTTTCCGGGCTTTGGGTAAAGCTCCCCAGGCTATTGGTCCGACTGCTTCTGCTTTTTCTGTTGTAGTCGCTAAAGTTGCTACCCCCTCGATTCACCTTTCCGATTCTGCTGCGCTTCCAACCCCCCAAGCTTCGAAGGATTTTGGAAGGGGTGTCGCAAGGATTTCTTCCAGCCCTTCCCGCCCTCAGTCGAGCTAGACGGGGCAGGACGAAGTCCTGGAACAATTCATCGTGTCTTGTCCGGGCGGTAGGATCTCCAGGATGGCCTCCATGCCCGTGGATGTCTTGATCACCAAGGGGTCTGCTATTTTAGCTGAGGTAATTGCATTTCCCTCATACTGCTTCTGCTAATTTGTTCAATCTCTAACTCTGGCTTTGTCTTTTGTAGGCCTTCAAGTTTAATGTAGCGATGGGCCAGCAAGTAGCCCTCCTTCGCAATCGGGTTGCAAAAGCCAAAGCCGAAGCCGAGAAAGCCATGGGATTTCTCAAGCAGGTTCAGTCTTTAGTGGAAGAGATGACCTCCAACCAGGGAAAGGTTGAGATCGAGATGGCTGAGCTTCATTGTGACCATGAGAGGACGAAGTAATCTTATGATCAAGAGCGTCTTCAATCTACCCGGCGGGCCAGACAGAGGGATTCTTGGAAAGCTGAGGCTAAAAAGTTGGACCTCGAGAATCGGGTTTTGATTGCTTAGGTGACCAAGCTGCAAGCTGACGCGGAGACCTCCTTCAGTGATGGATACTTCTACGCTTCCTTTCAGTCCACAGAAGCTCTCCCTCTTTCATTCGACCTGTCATCTATTGCCGGCTGGGATAGACAGGAAATAATGATTAAGGCTGCAGAGCTATCTCGCCCTGATGGCGACGGGGCGGTTCCTTCAAGCCAACCAGGAGCTGGAAAACAGCCCGTCCAGATAGATCCTCAATTTCTTCCTCCTACCTTTACTACTTCAGGTCCCGGGGAGTCTTCCAGTAAGGTTCTGTCTTCTTGATCTGAGGGGGACCAGTCAGGAGCTGGGGAAGGGGCTAGGAGCCCGTCTGAGGAACCCCCTATAATAAAGATGGAGGTAGACAGAAGCCAAACGGGGTCCATGGCTGCCCTTCTTGATGCGGCTATCCCGCCTGAGGTTATGGAAGTGATTAATGAAGTCCTGGAGGAAGATCCTACTGACAAACAGGTGGAGCCTCTAAATAGATGGATGGTTGGCGAGGATAACCAAGATGGACAACTACCTGAAGGGGGGGTCGATGGCGAGGATCGGCATGAAGGACGAGGATCGGCAGAGGAAAACCAAGAGAGTTCCAAAGCTTGAAGCAGTTCGTTCATGACTTATCTTGATTGCCCGGAAAAGGAGGTGGGCACCTCGTTTTTCTCTTATTTAGTTTAGCTTTTTATATATATATATATATATAGCCCGAGCTCTGGGGTTGGGCTCCCCGTTGGATAGATGTAGCCTTACCGAAGGATAGGCTCCTCTTATCTTTAATGAGAAATCAACTCGCTTTGAGAACTCCTGGTCTTGAATAGGAACCAGAATTGCATCCGCAATGACAATTTGTTCATACTTCATTAAAACTTTGGTAGGGAATTCTTATTATGATGATCTTGATCTTGCACATGAAAACAAATATTTGTTTTTAAATCCGTCTTAGGAGAGGTAGCCCGATTGAGGCATCAGGAAGGCTATTCAGCTATTTCCTAGTCTCGAGATCTGGATGGCAACTATGCTCTTACACTCAGACCCTTCTTAGGGGTGGCTGCCCGACCAAGGCATCATAAGGGCTATTTTAGCTATTTCCTGGTCTCGAGATCTGGATGGCAACTATGCTCTTACACTCAGACCCTTCTTGGGGGTGGTAGCCTGACCAAGGTATCAGGAGGGTTATTTTAGCTATTTCCTGGTCTCGAGATTTGGATGGCAACTATTCTCTTACACTCAGACCCTTCTTGGGGGTGGTAGCCCGACCAAGGCATTAGGAGGGTTATTTAGCTATTTTCTGGTCTCGAGATCTGGATAGCAACTATGCTCTTACACTCAAACCCTTCTTGGTGGTGGTAGCCCGACTAAGGCATCAGGAGGGCTATTTAGCTATTTCCTGGTCTCGAGATCTGGATGACAACTATGCTCTTACACTTAGACACTTCTTGGGGGTGGTAACCTGACTAAGGCATTAAGAGGTAGCGAGGGGGCTTCCCCGGCTAATCACTAGTCTTGAAGTGTCCATGTTGAATTTCCCACTCAAGGATGTAGACACTAATGTTGAACATAGTTGGAGATAAAGATGAAAAAGAAAAATAACTTTATTGATGATCGAGATGTAGTACATCTTTATTAGGGATTCTAATGAAACCTAAATAGGGGCAGTCTGATTGAAAACTCTCTGCTCAAGGGTAGAATTTCCTCAAGTGATCTGCATTCCAAGTGTAGTCGATGGGTTGTCCGTCCATGTCTTCGAGTTTGTAGGCTCCATTGCGAGCAACTAGTTTTATCAAATATGGCCCTTCCCAATTGGGGCTTAAGACTCCATCCGACCTTTTTCGAGCATTCAGGCTCTGACCTTTCGGTTGAAATATCTAGCAATCTTGCTTTGGTAGATTGCCACTTTCTCCGCTACCCGGTCTTGTTTCTCTTTTAGGAGATCCAGATTAGCCCGGATCTTGACCTCGTTACTTTCAGGCTCAAAGTGCTGTACCCCGAACGAGGTTAATTTATGCTCGATGGGGAGGACCGCTTCAACTCTGAAAGCCAGGGAGTAAGGTGTCTCCCCGGTAGCTGTTCTCTTTGTCGTCCGGTATGCCCTGAGGACTTCTGGCAGTTCTTCGGCCCATTTGCCTTTTTTCTGCTATAGCTTCTTCTTTAGAAGTTTCTTGATAGTCTTGTTGGTGGATTCCACTAGCCCGTTAGTCTGGGGATGGGCTACTGAAGCGAGCCTGAGGTCGATCCCCAATCCTTTACAGAAATCTTTGAATCGGGCTTTGTCGAACTGCTTCCCCAGGTCAGCTATAATGATGAGAGGGGTCCCGAATCTACATACCACGTTGGTTTTAATGAACTTGGTCGTATTCTTTTCTGATATCGGAGAAAGAGGCCCTGCCTCGACCCATCTTATGAAGTAGTCGATAGCCACGATAGCATGTTTCATTTGTCCGGGAGAGGTAGGGAGTGGTCCAATTAGGTCGATTCCCCACATGGCAAAGGGGTAAGGTGAACTGAGGGACGACAGTCGCTCAGGTGGTTGGTGGTTCAAGTTTAAAGTTTTTTGACATGGCTCTGAAGATTGAACAAAATTCCTTACGTCTTGGTGGATGGTCAGCCAATAGTAACCCATACGAAGCAACTGATATGCTAGAGCTTCCCCACCTATGTGGTTCCCACAGTCCCCAGAGTGGACCTCTCCTAGTGCCAATTTAGCATCATCAGGATGCAAGCATCTAAGTAAAGGGAGGGATCTACCCCTTCTGTAGAGGTACTCGTCTACCAAACAATTGTAGGGAAAAATTGCTTAAAACCGCAGCGGAAGGCGAAAAAATAATTTTCGTATAGTTTAAAATTTTTCTAAAGATTTGAACCTTAACCCTTTAATTAATTAAACTCAAACATACGGTTAGAGTTAAATACCTCTTGTCGCGTGATCCGATTGACTTACGTCGATGGTAATCTGCAAGATCTTCAATCATAGCACGTACGTGAATCACCTAGGAGCGTGGTCTCCCTTTTTCTTTGAATTGCTTACCTTAGAATGGATGTATGGAATTTCTGATCTTGATCTTCAATAGTAAAACACCAAGAGCCTAAAAAATAGTTCCGGTCACTTTTGAATTCACAATCAATATGATTGAAACTCGCGTAACCCTAAATCAAAAGTGTGCACAAAACCTTTTGATGTTAAAGGCTTGTAAGTGCACTATCGAATGAGAACTTATTTTCTTTTTCTCTCTTGGCCGAAAATCTATGTGTATAGAGTAGGATTTTTATTTTCAAAACAAACAAAAATCTCTCTCTATTTTGCTTCTTTTTTGTGGCCGAAAATTCATAACCTTATATTTATAGGTTGGCCGAATTTTCTTCTTCACCAAGTAGGGTTGGCCGAATTCATTGAATAGGAAATCTAGGGTTGGTTAATTTCGTTACTTAAAAAGGAATTGTCCTTTTCCCTAATTCCTATCAATTCAAGAATCCTAACCCTTGTAGGACTAGTGGTGGCCGAATTCTTTGTATAATAAGGAGTGTATGTGGACTTAATCCTTACTACATTAGGACTCCTATCACTTAAAAGAATTCCAACCCTAATCCAACACATAGTATTTAATTTACTGATCAGGAAAAGATTTTGATTTAAACTATTAATTAATTAAATAATTAATTAATTCCTATTTAATCAAAACAATAAAATAAAATAATATCTTGGGCTATTTTATTTAGCCTTGCCGCCCACACCATGTATATATGGGCCCAATATTATTTTTCTTATTTTATTTAATCCATTAGACTTTAAATAAAAGCCCACATGTGAACCAGACTTATTCTTACTAAAAGAAACAAGCCTACATGTTTCCTTTTTAATATATTAATATAATAGTGCAGCCCATTAAATAAATAATAGACATATTATATTCTTAATATATTAAATGCAATTCTAGATGGACCCATAAATTGGTCCGGTAGAATATATCAAGTGATCCATGCAAGTACGTGTGGATTGTGGATCTTGGCGGGCTATCTAAATTTAAGCTTCAATAGACATAACCTAATCACAATCAACAAATGATTCACTTAGGTCCGATCTATTAATTTTAACTCATTCCACTAAAGAGCTAAAATTGAACTCTTAAATAAAGATAGAATAAGGAGATGTTTCTCATTCATACCCTAGACAATCTTATAGGAGATGGTGTATCCTCGTGAATAATATCAGTAATCGCCAAGAGCTCATAGACCGCCTATAGCTCTCCAAGTTACCATATTTCCTCATATGACCACATTTTGAACTTGGATATTTTGACTTGTCCAGAAGCCATGTCTTCAATAATCATTATTGAAAACTCAACGTTGAGATTTAATATCCAATACCTCAAAACATCCATATGATGATATTATACTCTCTGAAAATACACAAAGTGTGTCTAATACAACCTAGAGGGGGGGTGAATAGGTTTTAGTTGATTTATTACCAACTTTTCGACTTAATCAATTTTAATAATCCTACTCCATATTAACAATCAATCAATCCAATATAAATATGCGGAAAACAATAAAAACACAAGGATTGATTTACGTGAGAAACCCTCCAACTGGGCAAAACTCACGGGCTATCCTTCTAGCCACAAACGGTCCTCAAATCCACTATTTGAACGAAAGTTTACAACCTAGGTTGACCTCAAGTCACACCTACTTGGTCACTAACCCTTTCACTCTACCCAACGGGCCTTTAATAGTGATTCTTGACCACAAGCTTGTGCACTAACCCACTTAGTCACAAAGCTTAACAATCAATGAAGAGGTTAAACAACCTAAGTGAATATGTAAAAGATATTCAAGTATGCAATTAATGCTAGGCAACAATAAATGCTTATCTAAGGATTTAAAGATGTCAATAAATGTAAATCCTAGATATCAATATCTAAATGCAAATGCATGAAGATTTAGCTAGAATGGTAAAATCGTCCTAAATGCTAGCTATTAATGAACAAGGCTCTCAACCAACACACAACAACTCAATCATGTTATAAATGCCAATAAACATAAAGATATGCAATAAAATCACATAAAAGAGCTAACCCTAGGCAAACAAGAACATAAATAAATACAAAGAGATTTAGGGCATGTTCAAGTTACCTAGTCAATGAAAGCAAGAAGAATCCATGATGAGATAATGCTTGAAGAGGTTAAATGCACATGGATTTGTGTTTGGTTGAGTAAAGATGAGTTCTTGGGAGTTTCTCTCTCTAAGGGAAGCTTGGCCTATCAAAAATGGCTTCTTGAACTCATAAAAACGAGCAAGGAAGAAGATAGAGCATATATAAGGGAGCCCTAGTTGAAACAGCGTCGTTTTGAACTTAGGGCAAAAAATCCCGTCAATACCGCTAGATGTACCGCGTCGCAGGCAAGTGTCCAGACCGCGGTACACACAGCAGTGCACCGTCTGGACAACAACGCGGTGCAGGGCGCTGTGCATGCAGATGCACAGGCCGCGGTATGGCCAACAGAGGCCTACTGGACAACACCGCGACTTGGGTCGCTTTGCGTGCAAGTGTACATGAAGCGGTACATGGAGCATGACCTTGCTGAGGTATACCGCTCTGTATGCCGCGGTGCAAACATGTCTTGCCAAGCGGTCTAGGCCGCGCTAACAGAAGAAATTCTCTTTTCAGGGCAAACTCAACACACTAAGAGATGTGCAAAATGTGCAAGTGTGGAGTGTGAAAAGAGGCATACAATACATCATTCAATTACATGAAGATAGGAACATAATGCATGCGAGTGAGTGTGTGCAACTAGATCTCTTCAAAGAAAGTTAAACTAGTGAGATACCTTTGAAGTGCTCTTTGAGAGAGATGATGTCCTTGAAGCTTGATCACACTCAAGAGGCCTAAAATACCCTTACAACGAATAATCCCCAATGTGGTTTGTCAACGAAATAAGCCAATCAAAATATGAGGAACTTACACTCTCATTTAATAAATGGAGCCACGATGTCCATATCTATAAATGAAGTCCTCTATCGATTAACAAATGAATACCACCAAACTATCGAGGATAGACTATGCTATATAATCGTACTCATTGATAGCTCAAATGATAACACTTGCAACCATAAGTCCATCATTTATCTCAGAATTTAGATAGACTCTCTGATTGTCTTGATAATGAAAAGACTTATATCTAGTGACGGTTCTAGATAAAGTATTTCATTGTGATCCAGTTCAGTGCACCCAGTGCACTAGATTCTTTTACTCGAAAACCTTTCGATGATTTTAGACTCATCATAACTCATTTGATCCCACTCAAATGCTAGTAAAAGAATTCTACAACTTTATTAAGATAGAGGTGCCCAACCTTTAACTTAAGTTGTGAACGTTATTCAAGACTAACTAAAGAATTGTGTCTACCTCATATATATCCGGATGTACAAACAATTCTTCATATCTCAAAGTCTTTTGACCTTATGATTATTTGCCCTGACAATTATAATTATAAATGCTATAAGATTTTGCAGAATCAGAAATCACTTTATTTATATGAAAAGATTGTTAATTACAATATTACACTCTTGCTATTGAGCATAATCCTAACAACAATATCGGATCGAGAGTCTTTTAATTATTCGGGCTTGGTCAGGCTCTTCGGGGAGCTCTCCCTCAAGGAGGTAGGCAGCGATCGTGTCCATCCAGCAAGGCTGGCGATCTAGGGAGCAGATTTCTTTACTTGTGGCTATGCTTGGTTGGGAGATCACTTGGAGGGGAATTCCCCGTGGTAAGGATTGGCCTCCATTTGCAGCTATCTTAGCCAGAACATCTGCGCGGTGGTTTTGGTGTCGAGGCACCTGATCGATCTTAAACCCCTTAAACTTATTTTTTAGCAACTGATAATTCCTCTCTGACTTGGTTAAAGCATGACTCACATAGTATATGGGTCTTTGAAAACCATCGCCATACTTCTTGGCCAAAGCTCCGCTTACTGCAGTTTCTGAGACGGCTAGGTAGATCTACAGCTCTTCTCCGAGAACGGGCTTAACTAATAACGGTGGGCTTGTTAGGTATTCTTTCAAGGCTTGGAAGGCTTGCTCGCTCTCCTGGCTCCACTTCATGTTTTTCCCTTGTTTGATGGCTTTAAAGAAAGGGAGACATTTATCGGTGGAGCGAGAGATAAACCTGTTGAGCGCAGCTACACGTCCAATCAAAATTTGTACCTGTTTGAGTGATGTTAGGGATTCCAGATCCAATATAGCTTTGATTTTTTCTGGGTTGGCCTCTATACCTCTCTCATGAACCATGAAGCCTAGAAACATCCCCGCTGTTACCTCAAAGGCACACTTGGAGGGGTTCAACCGCATTTGGTTTTCTCTCAGTATGAGTAAGGTCTTGTGAAGGTCTTTCCGATGTCCTTCTGCGGTTGGTGATTTTGTGATCATGTCATCGATGTATACTTCCATCGTCCTTCCTATCTCGGGCTTGAACAGCTTGTTAACCAGCCGTTGGTATATAGCCCCTGCGTTCTTCAAACCAAACGGCATCACCTTGTAATAATACAAGCCCTGCCTAGTAATGAAACTGGTTTTATCTTGGTCAGCCGGGTGCATTTTAATTTGGTTGTATCCTGAGAACCCGTCCATAAAACTCAAGAGTTTATTTTCAGACGTGGAGTCAACCAGCTGGTCAATCTTTGGTAAAGGAAAACTGTCTTTTGGACAGGCCGGGTTGAGGTCGGTGTAATCGACACACATACGCCACTTCCCATTCACCTTCGTAACCATGACCACGTTAGCGATCCATTCGGGATAGCGTACTTCTCTGATAAACCCTGCCTTGATCAATTTATCTAACTCTTCCTATACCGCAGCGTTCCTCTCAGCGTTCTTCTCAGCGTTGAAGTGACGCCTCTTCTGTTTGACGGGCTTGACTGTTTGATCTACAGCTAGTCGATGGGCGGCCAATGATGCCGGGATTCCAGGTATTTCATCATGGCTCCAAGCGAAGATGTCGCTAAATTCTCTAAGAAGATTAATTAAACCTTCTTTCACTTCTGGTTCAAGGGTGGCCCCGACCTTGACAACCTTAGAGGGATCGTCATCTCTGATGGGTATCTCTTCTAGTCTATCTACGGGCTGTTCGCTGGCCCACTCCTTGCTCCGTTCCTCCTCATAAGGCATAATAGGTTTGCTTTCTGGATGCTCAGGATGCTCTACGGGCTCCATCTCTTCCTAAATTATCCGGGATGTTTCCATGTCTTCCTGGACTAATGCCACATGTACGCATTGTTTTGCTAGAGTTGTAGGATTGGCAGACTCTACGTAGCATCTCCTAGCTGCCTGCTGGTCTCCGCATACTTCTCCTACCATGGTTCCAACCGGGAACTTTAGGACATTGTGGTATATGGACAAGACTCCCTTCAAGGAGGACAGGAATGGTCTCCCTAGGATGGTGTTGTAGGCCAATGGGGTGTCAACCACAACAAAGTCGGTCATAACATTCTGTTGGAGAGGGGTGATTCCAATAATCACTAGGAGGATCATCGACCCCACTGGTATGATCGAATCTCCAGTGAACCCATAAAGTGGAGTTGTACAGCTATTGTAACAACATTGCTTCAGGTTTAATTTTTCGAAAGTATCCTTGAAGAGGATATCTACACTGCTACCTGTATCTATGAGCACGCGATGGACCAGACAGTTGGCAATCTTTATTGTGATTACCATGGGATCATTATGTGGTTGCACGGTGTTGAAGACATCTGCTTCAGTGAAAACGATCTGTACGGACTGGGAGGACTCTATCTGGCTTTGGCTGACCTTGAAGACCCCTTGGCTTTCTTCTATGCGAGGAATCTTCCTTGCATGGTTTTTTCAGGAATTATTTAAAGTGCCAGCCAGTGTGGGCCCTCCGCTGATGGTGTGTATCACCTGGATTTATTGCATTAAGTCAGTCTGTTTCTCCTTTCTCTTCTCCGCATCCTCACGGATCTTGGCTTGTACCTCCCTTTCAATCCTAATATTATCTCTGATCTGCTGTAGAAACTCAATCAAGCATCCCCCCCTTATCAAGGCTTTCAATCTGGTTGCGCAGATTATAACACTCTGAAGTGTTATGGCCCACATCTTCATGGAAGTGGCAGTACTTGTACCGGTTCCTCCTGTCAGCTGGGGCTTTCATGGGAGCAGGCTTTTGGAGTAGCCCCTTGTCTTGTATAGCAAGGTAGACTGTTTCCCTGGAAGCGTTCAAATGAGTGTAGTAGTCATACCCTTTCTCCTCTCGCATTACGGGGGCAACGGTCCTAGGAGGTGGCGAAGCCCGATGAGGCGTTCATCTTGCTGGATATTTTTCTTGCATGTGCTAAGGAGCGGGAATACGATAGGTCGACCTATTGGGAGGTTTATTCTGAGCTGGCTCAAATTTGGGGGCTTATTTTTTCAGACGCTCTGCCGTTTTCATGTCGTCATGTTCCATCTTAACTTTGAGTTGCTCATCGATCTAGACCTGCTCAAAAGCCCGATCGTATGCCTCCTGGTAAGTCTCGGGAGGTCTCTTGGCGAAGGAGCGGAAAAGCTTTCCCGCCCATAGGTTTCGCCTGAAGTTGGCGAGAGTTTCTTTCACGGTGAAAACTCCCATTTGTATGACCTCTTTGTGAAAACGTTCCATGTACGATCGAAGTGTCTCACTTCATTCCTGAATCACATATTGGAGGTGTATGAGATCTTTCGGACGAGGTTTGACCCCTTGGAACTAAGAGTAAAAATATGTTTAAAACTTCGTGAAAGAGTCCACGCTACCAGCGGGAAGCTTCCTGAACCAAGTTTTAGCGTAGTCGGTTAAGGTCGTTGGAAACATCCTACACATAGCCACTCTGGTAGTGTTCTAGACCTCCATCTATTGAACGAAGCTCTCTAGGTTGCTTAGAGAATCTTCCTTTCTGAAGAACTTATCTACTAGCATTTTAAATTTTGGTGGGAGCTCCACTTCTCGGATCCTCCTAGTGAAGGGAGCGTTCATCTTACTCAAGGGATCCTTTTTATCCTCCTTATTCTTTCATTTTCTTATCTACTGGACTTCCTTCTGTAGCTTTGCCAGCTGATCCCTCAGTCGCTTGTTCCCAGGTTTCTTTGAATTGACCTCGGATTCTTCACTATCGAGTCTCTCTGATGAACTGGCAACCTTTATCCGGTCCCCTTCATGGACTGGATCCATTTGGGAAGTTTGTCTACTCTCCTCCTCTTGGGCAAAGGAGTTCCTCCTTGATGCAGTTGGGTGGGATAGCTCTCGTTGCTCCCGGGTCAAAGCATCTGCGGCGAACTTAACTCTTTTGGGTTGATATTGTGAAGGTCTTTTCGGAACTAGGGGCATGGGTCCCGGCCTATCCCAGATCGAAAGTTAGGGCCCAGACCTGTCTCGAGCTGGCTTTAGAAGAGGAAGTCCCAAGCGATCGAAGGCAGGCTGCCTAGCTCCGAACCTGCTCGGCTCTCCCTGATCATTCAGGTTGGTTGGCTAGACCGTGATGCCTTCAGCGAGCAGGCGGATGCGGACGGTTTCCACGAAGGCTGCCGCTTGTTGGTCGAGAGCGGCCTGGCTCACTAAAGGGTGGCCAGAAGCCCGTACATTAGTTGTTTGGACCGGAGCTTGACTGCCATATCCTGATTTTCTCCCCTTTCTTAGGGCTTTTCGCGTAGGCCTCACAGGGGGTTGCTTTGAAACTCCATGTTGGCCTTGGGAAGAGCGGAGCCTCATAGTTCCTGTAAAACAACGAAAATGTAAATGCAAATAGTTGATTTGATTAACTGGGTGTAGGTTTTATTTTCCCACAGACGGCGCCAGAAAGTGTTAACGGAAATTTAGCTCGGGGCAATAAATCTCAGTTAGCACCCTCGAGATCATTACCATGTAGGTGATGACCAAGATAGAACGTGTATATATATATATATATATATATAACAATGCCTAATGAAATGAAAAAGAAGCAACGATATTATTAGCTACTCAAAAAAATCAAAAAAGTCATCCTCTATTGATAATAGGTGATATACATCTCTCTCTCTCTCTCTATAATTGATCTCACTTTTCTCTAGGGTGTAGTTGGGTATTTGTTGTGCGCCTGTCGAATAGAAGTCCCTCCTTTATACAATGTCTTCGTAGGTTAAACTAATTGATTCTTCCCTTGAGTTTCTCCATCTCTCCCTTCCTTATCGGACGGGATTTTCATTTTAAATGTTATTGACTTTGAGTTAATTGCTGAATCGTGGATATCTTGGCGGAGATCAATTTGTTTCCTACTTGGACTCTATTATTTGTTTTGTACGCATGTAATGTCTTAAGATATGATCCTGTGTGTCTTCAGGTCTAGCATGTTCTCCCATAGGGATCGTCGAATATGGCATGTAATGTGGTAGGGTACATCAGGTAGTGAGGTCGATCAGTGTTCTAGCCCTGATATAAAGGAATTTCGTCTAATCAGAAGCTAGGTCTATCCTCCCTTGACCTTTTGAAGCTAGGTACGGCCTCCTGCGGACACCTTACTATGTCAGCGAGGTACTGGCGAGCTTCAGGAGAAGTTACGAGGTAATCCCGACTTCGGGGGGGATTTCCTGTTTTCATGTTCGGTGCCGCGGGCTTGATCTGATCATTCCTGGCTCTATTCCGGATGTTTCTGGAGCCCGTCCTTGTTCCTGCGGGGCGGTACCGTAGCTCAGCTTTGGGTAACATGGTCTCCTGGTGGATAATCTCGGGCATGGAGCCAGGCCTAGAGGGTGGAAAATTTCTCTTTGGTTCTTAGCCAATTTTGGCTATTAACAAAAGATAATCCATTTTATTTTAATATTACCCATTTTGAATACCTCTCTTTAGAAAATTTGAAATTGGAAATGGAAAAGAGACGTGAAATAATCAAATGAAAATAGAACAAAGAATTGAACTGAACAAAATTGAGGAGATTGAAACTGTTTTAGAGATCAAATTGTGAAAATAGGATAACAGTATTTGATTTCCTTTTTTGGATTTTAAGTTGGGTAAAAATATTTCAATATATTAAATAAAGAATTTCAAATATATTTTTCTGGAAAAAAGAATTTTATATATATATATATATATATATATATATATGTTCTTGTGACGATGATGATTGAACGTGGCTGGTATTTGAGAAAAATAAAATTGATTTCATATTTGGTTGAACATGAAAACTTATATATATATATACAATCATTTTCTCTTCAGTGCGCACTGATATAACTTATATCAGTGCGTTGCATGTGGATCACTAATTATGGAGAAGTTTTGACAAGTGCATACACTTTGAGTCAAACGTAAATCTAATGGTCCACATCTAACGCACTGATAAAGTTATATCAGTGCGTACTGACTTGAAATTATATATATATATATATATATATATATATATATATATAAACTGGTGATGATAATGATGGAAGATTTGATGATGTGTTGGAAAAAAATTATTTCCAAAAAAAGAAGAAGATATTTTAGGGGTTGTAAAACAGGAAAAACAACACAAAAGAAGAAAAAAAAAACTAAAGACAGAAAAAAAAATACTTGTTTCCTAAAAATATTAATTTGGATTGTTTTTAGGACTTTGTTTTATCTTATTTAGTACTTTTAATTCAGGTTAAAATTGTCATTAAGAAAAAAAAATTAAAATGGAGTATAAACAGATAATTAGTGGATTGTCAACAACATTTCTTTTATCGAAATTGACTATATTCACCTTTCAAAATACTAGAAATAACCTCAATTATTGGTTATAATCTGATTTGGTTTTTTTTCTCTCTACATCCATGTTAATTTTTTTGACAGCCAACCAAAAATTGAAAACATTTGAACAAATGTAATTCAATCAACATAACCCCGTTTGCTTTGTTGAAAATTATTTATATTATATTTTATCCCCTTTTCATTTGTGCCAACATCATTTAGAAATTAAAAGAATAGAAGTGGTTCACTTGGACAAATGGAATCTTTAGCAAAACATGTAATATTCAGTATTGTTTATGTTGGGTTTGACTTGCAAAGAATGAAAAGTAATAGTAGTAGTAATATAATATTCAATTTCAATGTTTATTTGAATCCTAGAAGCACAGAACAGCTATTCTCATTGCTATTATAGTTAGGGTTTACATGGGAGAGTTTTTTCAAGTAGATCTTTTACGAGTAAAGTTTTTAAGGAAAAAATATTGATCGTTTGATTGCCAATTGAAAAAACTCTTTTAAATGATAAGATTATCAAAATGTTTTTAAAAAAAAAAAATTAAATGATAGGGTTATATTAAACATTTTAGTATTATTAAAAAAAGCTCATGAATCTATTTGGAAAAGTTTTAAATATAAACATCTCTCGGTAAACGTAAAATATCTTTTTTAAAAAGAGTTTTTTAAATTAAAAAACTCTTTTAGCTGGTAGAGAAACTCTTCGAAACATACACTAAATTTGAGCTTCTCTCAGTATGAAACATATTTTTTAATCATCCAAAAGTTTTACTGATTGACAACCAAATTATACAATTTTTGTAAAAATTAACTTTTTTAATTAGCCAATAGAAAAGCTCTTTTAAACTGGCACTTAACTAATTCCATATACATCATTTCTTATGAAACTTTTGTTTCAGCTCTAGAAAAGCGGGTTTCCGACATAACGAGACAAAGAAACTTCGATTCTCAACTATTGTTAACTTCGAAATTTCACACCAATTAGTTATCCAAGAAGCAGCACTAATACTGATCAGTCTTAACATTATGTCATTATGCCTGGTTAAAATGACATCACATTACAAAGTATACGATATCAAAGTTCCCAGAATACAGAACACAGAACACGGTACTCATCAATGACCTAAGTTTTTGTTCATCATTGCCCTAATTCCTGATTAGGGCTATCTTGGACCAGCACAAGTTATCAGTATTTCGAAAGGCATCAACATCATTTCAAGGATTTAGATGAGCAGATATTGTATCGGTACATGCACCCACAATACAGCATTAGCATGCAAAGCTTCCTCAGCGCTGTCAAATAAGCAATAGTTTGAGTTGTAGAATCAAGATACAATTGCTAAATTAAGTTGTGAAAAACAGGAAAGATGGTATAGGAAAAAAAAGAAGAAAACAAACATATTCATCAACACAGACAAAAAACACTTATATATAGAATAAGATTCATTCATAGGACAACAGCTCATTTCTATTCATGGACGACATCTGATTTGTATGGCAATGCACATAAAAACATATTGACCTCTGTAGTAGATTTGATGACAGACATAGGAAATCAACACAAATAGGCTAAAATTTCATAATAATTTCACTATTTATCTTTGACGGTAAAACAGATATCAAAGCTAGGTAACTCTTTCAAATCAGACGTAATTTTAAGAAGCATTCTTAGGCATTATAATTCTTCACATGAAAAACCAGCACAACTGCAGGACCATGCAACTTGACATTGCCACCCAGCACCACATAGATACTAAACTTTCTACATATCAGCTCATTCAAATTCAAGCAATTTTCAGAGGGTGTATTTAATTATGATTTCAAAAGACTTTTAAAAACTTTTTTAAGTTGATGACTTTTGTAGATTTATGGACTTTTATAGACTTTACAGAATTATGAAAAACTTTCATTTTAAAAAACTTTTATAGACATTTATAAAATTTCATTGACTTTTAAATAAAATATATACTTTGTTTTAACAAAATTATATATATTTCTCATATCAACAAAAATATTTTTTTTCAAAAGAAAATAAAAACAAAATCATTGTTAATTAAACTTGATGAAAACATTCATATTTATATACATGATTTTTAAATTTTAATTGTTTTCTTTTTATTATATTTTGTATCATAAAGACAATTATACACCTATTTTAATAATTAATCAAAATTTGATTTGTGCTGTGAATATGGTGTGGATTTACCACCAATTGTATCCGCAGCCTAACACTATATCCAACTCCACTTGATGACAAACGTGTATCCCTTGAATGCCTCTTGTTTTGCTTCATCCTCAACCATGCTTATTTGACCGCCTTCGCCTCTTATCATCCTCCCACTTGGCTGGCTTCATCATTATCACTTGCAACTTGTGCTCTATAAGACCAATAAATATAGCTTCCTCTCTCATTTGTAAAGTTAGTTGAATCTCTCTCGGAAATCAATAAAAGCAAATCTTGCTCTCTCTCTTTCTCTCGTATATCTCTCTCTCCCTTTATCTCTCATCTCAATTATTTATAACACATTATCAGCACGATTGTATATAAGTAAAATGGATTCTTTGATTGGTGATTTATTTACATCTCAATATTCTAAATTTAATTCTAGTTCCGTATACAAGATGTCTTATGTCGTCAACATAACCTATATATAGTTCTAGATTTGTTTATTTATTCGTATTTATTTTTATGCACATATTAGGCGAGCTTAGCCTCATAGAATTGTTTAGATATTCGCATTTATTTTTACACACATATCAGGCGAGCTTAGCCTCTTGGAATTGTTTAAATATTCGCAATATATAAGACTGGCTGCAGCTGTCTCGAGTCTCGACAGAGACTGGCTACGGCTATATCGACAGAACCTATTATAGTTTTTTATTTAATTATTATGCACTTTAAATATTTATATTTATTTATTATTCGCAATATATAAGACTGGTTACGGTTGTGTCGATAGAGACTAGCTACGGCTGTGTCGACAGAACCTATTATAGTTCTGGATTGATTAATTATGTTCTTTAATTATTCGTATTATTTAATTATATGCAATATATGAGATCGGCTAAACCGACTCAATAGAACTTAAAGTTTCTAGAATTATGATATTTAAGTTGGCACGGTTTTGAAAACCGATGAGAATCTGAAGTTCTAGATCCAGTGATATATTCATAAATGTCATACTTCATTAATTGGAACCTGGGGTTTCAAACTCGTTCACAATAGGAAGTTATCTCATATATATATATATGAAGTGATATGTTTACATGTCATTCATTTGAGAGAATGATATACACATCCAACAGGATGTTATGAGTATCATAAAATGGATTTAAGATCCTAATGAATAATGAAATTGGAAATAATATTTTATCTATTTTATACACATCCAATAGGATGTTGTGAGTATCATAAAAGGGATTTAAGATCCTAACATATCATTCATTTGAGAAAAATGATCTACACATTCAGCAGGATGTTGATAGTATCATAAAAGGAATTTAAGATCTTAACGTATCATTCATTTGAGAAAAAAAGATCTACACATTTAGCAGAATTTTGTCATTATCATAAAAGGATTTAAGATCCTAATATCACGTATAATGAGATTGTAAAAGATATTTTATCCATTTTATATTTGCTTCTGAAGGAGCAATATCAAGAGAGTAAATTTGGATATATTTATATTCATGAGATATCAAAACATACCTCATGAGTGGATGTTTGTAAATGACAAGAGAAAAGGTTTTTAGAATAAAACTATTGAAAAGATTATTATCATTTCAGATGAGATATAAAATGGAATTACACATAATGTCTATAAAATTCCCGGAAGGAAAAAATATGTCTCGCAGAGAGTGCAATGACTCATAGTACTTTGCAGAGTCAGAAATATTTTATGAATTTGACTTTGTTCAGAGCAAAGGTTAATACCGTATCAGGTCCAATGGATCTTATAGAAAGTTCTGAAAGAGCCACGATATTGTTATCAAACTAAACTAAATTACGTATCAATAATACTTTATATTATTCAAGCAAAATATAAAGAAATATTCTTAGTTCAAAGGCATATAAGTTAATACCATATCAGATCCAGCAAATCTGATTAAAGGATCTAGAAGAGCTGCAATCTTATTACCTGATGGTATTAAATTGTGTATGAATGATACTTTATATCATTCAAGCAGAACATAAAGAAATCTGCTTAGATCAAAGGTATATGACATTATTAATGTCAGATTGAGATTATGAATAATAAGAGTGTTGAATATCTGTACATGATTTCGGCCAGAAGCTCATTAGTGAGAAGCTGCATACTTTCTCATCTAGATTATATTACACAGTGATAAAAGTGTAAAAGTTAATACAGTTATGAACTAGAAGTTTACATATCCAAAAATACTTTTGTTTTGACCTGACTGTTTTGGTCATCAAGGATCTACGATGACTTATAATCATCGAAAATTCTTATGGACATTAATTAAAGAACCAAAAGATTCTTTAATTCCATAATAATATATGCAATGTATGTTCACAAATAGAGATTAGTAATAAAATCATCTCATTCTAAAAGTTGGTTTTCAATCCCTATCATTCAAAGGGATATATGTGGATATATTCATCCACTAAATAAACCATCTCATTATAAAGTTGGTTTTGAATCTCCATCATTCAAGGGGCTATACGCGGACATATTCATCCACCAAATGAACCATTTCATTATTTTTATAGTTCTAATTGATACATCGATGAGATGATCACATATTTGTTTATCATCAAACATCTCTATAGTACTTGCACTGGTTATTAGTTTTTCAGGCATATTAACTTAATTGAACTTACAAGATATTTGATGAATATTGCAAAGCAATTGGGATTGATGTTCAACATCTAGTTTTCAAATATACTCATAATCAAGATGGATTAGGGAATCACTTATCAAATGTCTCCAGGTAATTACGAGAACTTTATTTTTTCGATACAATTACTAATTTCTATATAGGGTCTTACTCACTTTTTAAGATATTTGATTTTGTTGTATATCTCCGTACTGCATCTCTGGCGTGATCTAAGATAAGACTTCTATATCATTAGAAGATTAATGTTGATTTTGATTAATCTTCTATTAGATCATATAAACTTCTGATAGTTTATATTTTTACACACAATCTGCATATTATTATATTGATTAATTTCTAAATAGAAAGTTTCTCTATAAGAGAAGGATAAATGAAAAGTTACTCTTATACAAAATAGAGATATCAGTTCGGTTCTCTATCTATATATATATATATATGTGTGTGTGTGTGTGTGTGTGTGTGTGTGTGTCTCATTTCAATCTTCGTATCGCTCAAATACGAAAGATAATTGATCATCAGATAATTATTACTCTGTTACCTGATATATTAAAGGTAACAAGATTTTATAAGTTGTTAGCTTATAAACCTCAGCCGAGTGATTGTTCCTGAAGAACTATCGGAGTAAAATGTAACAAATAAATCATCTGATTCATATCATAAGCTTATGAACCTTTTTGAAAGGTATTGTTATTGAGATCCCAAAAGTAAACAAAACTCGAGTTATAAATAAATCCACTTTCTCTAAATCAACTCTATAAGAGTCTGATATATCTAAAGAGACACAAGTCTATGAAATGACTAAATCTATTGAAATGAAAGAAATCTCAACAAAGATACAAGAATATAGAAATTGAGAGAAATTCTATAAATCATACAAGTCTATGACATTATTAAATCCATTGAAATGGAAGTAATCTACACAGAGATTTAAGAGTATAGAAATTGAGAAAATTTCTATAAATCATACGAGAGAAATGTGGAATCATAAGGAAACAATCATTGATGATGTATTTTTATACACATTAGCGCTACTAAAATTGTAAATGATAATTATGATATTCGTAATATCAATGATTGTAGACAAAATGCATGATTGGCCTACATGAAAAGAAGCAATTCAAGAAGAATTGACTGCATAAGCCAAATATAAAGTATTTAAACCAATAGTACTCCAGACACCTAGAGATGTCAAACTTGTTGGATACTAATGGGTCTTTATACGGAAACGTAATGAGAAAAACGAGATCGTGAGATATGAGACACGACTCGTAGTACAAGGTTTATTACAGAAACTTGGTATTCACTACTGATGAATACGATTACATTCAGAATTTTTGATAAATTTGGCTGCATTTGAAAGGCTTGAAATGTGTCTTCTAGACGTAGTAATCATTAATATATATGATTCACTCAATGCAGATATTTACAATCCTTGAAGGATTTAAAATGCTAGAAGCATGTAAATCGAGATCTCGTAATATGTATTTAATGAACCTACAAAAATCCTTATATGGATTAAAAACAATTTGGATGGATGTGGTATTACCATCTCAGTGAATATCCGATAAGATAAGGATATAATAATTATATTATATACTCATGTCTTTATAAAAAAATGAGAAAGCAAATATTGTCTTGACCTAAAGATCTAGCATAGATCAAAAGGAATGCTTGTCCATCAATCAGAATATGTTGAAAAAAATTCTGAAAAGATTCCATATGGATATTACTTTATAAAGCAAGTCTTTGCTTATACTCCCTCCAATAATTTATGAAATTATTTCGTTTCATGAAATAAACGTCTGTATGTGTCAGTTTTAGCAATCCAAAAGATTGCTACAAAAGAACTTTTATCAGGGGGGCGTACCATCAGGGGGAGCATATCAAATGAAGTATATTAGTTATTGTAAGTGCCTCACTTTTATGATTGGCTTATTTTGTTGACAAAACTACATTGAGATTGTTATGTAATGGGTAGCTTAGGTCATTGTGATTGACAAGCTTCAGGACATCCCAAAGCGCTTCAAGAAGGTATATCACTTGCTTAACTCTTTGAAGAGATTTAGTTGCACATACACAGTCTCTACTCATGCATGCCTTGTTCATCTTGCATTGGTTTTCATCATTGTTTATATGTGTGCATCATTTACATATTGCTCACACACTTATGTGCTCTTATTCCTTCTATCACACTTGTACTTCATTTCTAGACTTAAGTGTGGTTATTGTGTTCAAGCTTGTACGATAGTGCGCTTGTCTTAGCGCGTTGAGTGACCATATGAGAAGTCCCTTTCTTCTCTTGGTTTGGTCTTTGGTCACATGGTATTTTTTCCATGAGTTTGGACATCCTTGTTGTTGTCCAAATCTGACCTTTAGTCACTCATTGACTATAAATATTTCTATAGTTATCCAAATATTGGCTTGTTAACTGGAGTAGAAAGTAGACTTCCATACCTTTCCAACGGCATATCATGTGAAAGGTTTGGATGTCGGATGGTTACATTTTTGGGTCGCTCCTTCTGGAGCTGAGTGTGTCGAGTCCAAGTGCTGTTGCAGTGCTAGGCTTGGTAACGACAGTGTTTCTCACTGTCCAAGTGCTGCTGTGCCTCGGACCGCGGCAACGCATTGGCTATAGCGACAATGTTTTCCGTGGTCCAAGTGTCGCGGCACCTAGACCACGGCACGTCGTATGCGGGCCCTCCTTCATGACATTTTTTCCAAAACGATATAGTCTCAATTTCGTCTTTAGAGCTTAAAAGTTTCAGAACCTTGAAAAGGAAAAGCGTGTCTTGCAAAGAAAGCCATCAAGATTTAATTTTAGTTAACCAAAACCCACATACCTATCTTTCATTCATGGATTAAACATCATCTAGCTTCATCTAGGATGTATTCTTGTATGGGCCTTCATCAAAGCTCATGACTTGGTAAGTAGAACACCATCTTCATTACTTCTTATGTTCTAGTTTACCAAGTTAACTCCTTTATGACTTGGTTGCATAAAGGTTGAGTTTTTATCTTTTATATGAGATGTTTGTGCTTGTTGGGTTGTTGTATTGTGATAGCTATTGCATCTAAGTTGCATTTATATTATATAGCTAAGTTGTATGTATGGCATATAGCCACATGATATCTAGGATTGTTTGAAGCATTCATCCATGACTAGATAAGCATTAAATGTGTTGACCTAGCATTTATGAATTTAGAATATTCTCATATTCACATTAGGTTGCATATCTCTTCATTTAAGAGTTAAGTCTTATATGTGTTGTGGGTAGTGTACAAGCAAGGGCCTAAAATCACTATTAAAGACCTACGGGTAGCAAGTACGGATTAGTAACCGATTATGTGTGATGTGGTCAACCTAGGTTATAATCGTTTTTGCAAATAGTTGATTTGAGGGTTCGTTTGGCTATAGGCCCATGAGTTTTTACCTTTTTGGGGTTTTCTCACGTAAAATAAATCATTGTTTCTTTAATTTATTTTCCGCACTTCGTTACAATGATTGTTTGTTAGGGGTTGGTGTGTTTAATTTTGACTGAAAAAAAGATGGCAATTAATTTGGTTAAAAACTTATTCACACACACCCCCCCCCCCCCCAATCTAGGTTAGTTTAATCACTCTTAGAGTATTTCCAATTGGTATCAGAGCGAGTTTCTTAAGATAATTAGGAGATCCCTTGCTCTCAAAGAGTGTCGTACATTAGATTGCATTTTAATTAGTGTCTCTTGCTTTTCTTGTTTGATTGATTGCATTCATCTCATTCACACCCTTAAACACCATGAGTGGAAACAGATATGAGCGAGAGGGAGCATCGAGCACAAGACCCCCAGTTCTAAAGGGGGTTAATTACTCATCGTGGAAAAGAAAAACGGAGTCTTACCTATGCCAAATAGATGATCAAGTTTGGACGATGATTGAGGATGGTTACACATCACCCCCCAAAACTCTCGAAGATGGAGACGTCGTTCCCAAGCAGAAATCTGAATGGAGTACTTAATACTTTGAAGCCTCCAAATGGAACAACAAGGCCATGCATGCAATCTTGTGTGCGGTTGATGAGAATCAACATAAGTTAATCCAAACAACAAGGAATGCACATGAAGCATGGACAATATTGGAGATGGCACATGAAGGAACCGATGTAGTAAAAGACTCCAAGCTACAAGTCCTCCAAACCCAATTTGAGACTTTGAAGATGGAAAATCACGAGTGATTTAATGATTTCCAACTGAAGCTAATGGATATTGTCAACCAAAGTCACCAATTGGGTGATCCACATTCGGATAGGAGGATAAATCAAAAAATTATGAGGTCCCTCCTGGAAAGATTTGATGCAAAGGTGACTTCTATTGAGGAGAATAGTGAATATAAGAAGATGAAGCCAAGTGAAATAATTGGCAAGTTGTTAGCCTTTGAATCAAGAAGAGCTCCTACTTCAACAATAGAGCATTGCATTGAAGACCTCCATGGAAGAAAATGAGGAAGAAGATTCGGATGAAGAAATTGCTCAAATGTTGAAGAAGTTGAAGCAATTTATGAAGTTTGAGAAGAAAGGTTTAGGCTGTAAGGGAAAATTTGTGGAGAAGAAGACTCCCTTCAAAAAGGTGGAGAAGAGTGAAATGAAGGATTCTAAGAAGGGGATTCAATGCTATGAGTGTAGTGGGTATGGTCACATTGCTCATGAGTGTGCAAATTTAAAGAAGAAGAAGAAGAAAGGAAAGGCTATGGCGGCTACTTGGAGTGATAATGAAGACTTAGAGGAGGAAGAAAAATCTTTGGATGATGAAGACCAAGTTGCCAAATTCATTGCTTTCTCATCATCTCACAATGGAAAGGAAGTTATAAGTGACATAGTCCAAGCATGAACTTGATGAGGAGATGAACTATGAAGACTTCATGGAATACTTTAAGAGCTCTAGAGTGAAGAAGAAAAAAGAGATTCAAGAGTTTGAGAGGAAGAACCTTGAATTGACATCCAAGACGACTCACCTGAGTGAGGAAGTGGAAAGAGCAAGAGAAAGGGAAGAAAGCTTAAAACTGGAGCTTGTTGTGGCTAAGAAGAGTGAAGAGAGTTTGAGGAAGGAGCTTGGGGAGGCAAAAGGTGTGATTGCCAAGATGACCTCTGAAACTGAAAAGCTTGACAAGATACATATTATTAAAAGTATCATACCTTTTTCTCGTGACGATTGAACTAGAGTCGAATTGGATCCACAAGATCTTCCAATACAATCACAAACGTGAATCACCTATGAGTGTGAGCTCCCTTTCTTTAATTGTATACCTGAGGATGAAACAAACAAAATCTTCTTCTTTGTTAGTCACAATATTCCTCCAAGAGAAAACCCAAGAACGTCAGGTCACTTGTGAATTATCAATCTATTTGATTGAAACCCGTGTGAACCCGATTCGATTTTGTATGCAAAACCCTTTTGATGTAAAGGATACTAGTGTACTATCGAAAACAAAAATGTTCCCCTTTTCTCTTCTCTTTGGCCGAATTCAATACACAATATCTATGAGTTGGCCGAATTTTTTCTAGAGCAAAAAAACTAATTATTTTTCTCTCAAAATTCTCTAGCTTGGCCGAAATTTTCAACCAAAAACAAATTATATCTTTGGCCGAAATTAATTGGTGTATATATAGGTATACAAATCCTTTCTTAAAGAGGAGTTACTTGGTGGTCAAGAATCCTATCTCTATGTGGATTTACTTGGTGACAAAGAATCCTTTTTCAAAAACAGATTTTTTTTCCATACCAAGACTCATAATCCAACTCAAATAGTGTATTTATTCAATAACCAATTATTGAATATAATTAAATTGTGACTAAATCAAAAACTTCCTTATAGAAATCAAATACTTTCTAATTTGACTAGATAAATAAATTCCTATTATTTATCTACTTATCAAATATAGTATTTGATACTTATAATATTACCAACAATAATATGACTCTGGGAGACCACTCCTACTAGGAAAAAGATTTTGACTTTAATTAAATAATTAATTATTTAATTTCCATTTAATTAAATAATAAAATAAAAACAATATATAAGACTAATAAATAGTCCCTTGCCGCCCAAGCCAATATATAAGGGCAAATATTGTTTTTTTTATTATTAAATCCATTGGACCTTAATAAAAAGTCCACATGTGAACTAGACCCATTCTTACTAAAAGAAACAAGTACACATGCCTTAATACAATTCTAGATGGACTCATAAATTGGTCTGGTAGAATATATCAAGTGATCCATGCAAGTTCGTGTGAATTAGGGATCTTGGCGGGCTATCTAAATTTAAGCTCCAATAGACCTAACCTAATCACAATCAACAAATGATTCATTTAGGTTCGATTTATTCATTTTAGTTCATTCCACTAAAGAACTAAAATTGAACTCTTAAATACAGATAGAATAAGTTAATATTGCTCATTCATACCCTAGACAATCTTAATGGAGATAGTGTATCCTCGTGAAGAATACCAGTAATCAACAAGAGCTCATAGACCGCCTATAGCTCTCCAAGTTACCATATTTACCGATATGACCACATTTTGAACTTGGATATTTTGACTTGTCCAGAAGCCATATTTTAATAGACACTATTGAAAACTTAACGTTAAGATTTAATATCCAATACCTCAAAACATCCATATGATAATATTCTACTCTCATTTAATAAATGGAGCCACGATGTCAATATCTATAGATGAAGGCCTCTATTGATTAACAAATGAATACCACCAAACTATCGAGGATAGACTATGCTATATAATCGTACTCATTGATAGCTCAAATGATAACATTTGCAACCATAAGTCCATCATTTATCTCAGGATTGAGATAGACTCTCCGATTGTCTTCAAAGGAAAACTTGTATCCATTGACGGTTCTGGATAAAGTATTTCACTATGATCCTATTCAATGCACCCAGTGCACTAGATTCTTTTTCCCAAAGACCCCACACTTTGATGATTTTAGACTCATCATAACACATTTGATCCCACTCAAATGCTAGTAAAAGAATCTACAACTTTAACAAGATAAAGGCGCCCAACCTTTATCTTAAGTTGTGAATATTATTCAAGACTAACTAAAGAATTGTGTCTACCTCATACATATCCAGATGTACGAACAATTCTTCTTTTCTAATAGTCTTTTGACCTTATGATTATTTACTTTTGACAATTATACTAATTAAACTATAAATGCTATAATATTTGTTAAACTAGAAATCACTTTATTAATATGAAAAGATTGTCAAATACATTATTACACTCTTATTATGAAGCATAATCCTAACAGCAATAAAAACAAAAAAATTGAAATAACAAATAGAAAATATCATTTCAAAAAAGAACTAAAAAAATACAAAGATCTAGGGATACCAGATCTCCAATGCCCTACCATTACTGATTCTCCCAAATTTACACCCACTCAGCAATCATCACCAGATCACCAACACATTCATAGTTCACTCACACCATAACTCGAATAAAAAAAATAAAAAACTTGACAAATAAGTGAATAACAAAAGGAGTTTGCAGTACCAATAACAAAATCTGAGAATCAAAGCATCCCTTATCAGATTGAAATAAAGTTTACTTTTTCCAAGAAAAGATGAGACCTTTCACCATCTCAAAGGCAAGTCAGTAATCATCAAGATAGGTTTTTTTACAGCAAGTATAATCTAGATCTCTATCCCTAATCCCACCTCCATCACTAACCACAGCCGTCACACCCTCCCACAGTCACTATACCACAACTGATGTGCTGTCCACCAACGTTGCACTGCTGCCGCAAATGGAGAGGATGTGGTGCAATCCTCTCCATGGAGATCGCATCAACAGACGTCATGTTCTTAGGGCGATATCCAAATAGCACCAGATCTCCAGTGTCACTTTTTTCTTAATATTTTGTAAGGGTTTTAGAAAAATGCCCTATTTTAGGGGTTTAATAGCAAATCTACCCTAAAATCAAATTCAATTACAAAAATGCCCGGAAATGACCTTGTTACCCTTTTAGTAAAAAACCAAAATTTCACTGTCATTGCTGTAATAACCCAAATCCTCCTACCCACCCATCCCGAAACCAACCCCTTCTTGAATCCACCACAAAGCTTCCCCATAGCAAAGCATCGCCTACTTCGCCGACTTCACCGAAATCGCCACCAAAAAGCTTCCCTGACTTCGTTGGCGATAGGCGGTTTGTCAACGATTTCGTCGCAGCAACAGCAGCAACAAGTTCGTCACCACCTCGAAGCTTCGTCGTTAATGATGTCGGGGTTATCCGTTGTCACCATTCGTCTTCTTCCAGCATCCTCCTCTTTCCGACGCATCCATATGTAGGGAAAAATACGAAAACGCAGCGGAAGCGAGACTAAAAAAAATTTAGTATAGTTTAAAATTTCTCCAATATTTGAACATTAACCATTTAATTAATTAAACATACATATATTCAAAAGATATCATACCTCTTGTCGCGTGATCCGATTGGCTTAGTGTCGATGGTAATCCGCAAGATCTTCCTATCCGATCACGAACGTGAATCACCTAGGAGCGTGGTCTCCATATTCTTTGAATTGCGTACCTGAGAATGGAAAAACGAAATCTTCTTTCTTGATCGTTAATCACAAAAACTCCAAGAGCCTAGAAAGATCGTTCTGGTCACTTTTGAATTCACAATCGTTATGATTGAAACTCGCGTGAACCTAAATCGAAAGTGTGCACAAAACCTTTTTATGTAAAGGCTTGCAAGTGCACTATCGAATTTAGAACTATCTTTCTCTCTTCCTCTTGGCCGAATTTTTATTATGTTCTAGAGTTGGAATTTTTTTTAATTCAAAAGCAAGAGAATAAAAAATTCTTTCTCTAAAAGAAAAACCTTTTTTTTCTTCCTATCACTATTAATTCCGAAATTAATAATATATATAGGTATACAAATCCTTTCCTAAAGAGAATTTACTAGGTGGGCAAGCATCCTATCTCTAGGTGGATTTACTTTGTGACGAAGAATCCATTTTCAAAAAAAAGATTTATTTTCCACATCAAGACTCCTAATCCAACTCAAATAGTGTATTTGTGATTATATTAAATACTTCCTTATTTGATTAGATAAATAAATTCTTTGTTTATCTACCAAATTAAGTCTTTTATATTTAATATACTACTATAATAGTATACTACTAGGAAACATAATTCTTAGTCAGAAAAATATTTTGATTTTTAATTAAATAATTAATTAATCAATTAATTAATTTCCATTTAATCAAACAATAAAATAAAATAATATTTTAGGCTATTATTATAGCCTTGCCGCCCACACACGAATAAATGCTATAATACTAACAATTCCTCCTTTCTCATAGTCTTTTGACCTTATGATTATTTACTTTGACAATTATCATTATAAATGCTATAAGATTTTGTAAAACCAGAAATTATTAATATGAAAAGATTGTCAATTACAATATTACACACTTGCTATTGAGCATAATCCTAACAATCTCCCACTTGCACTATAACAAGTGTGTCATATCTCTCATTCCCATGTTCTCTATGTGCCTATCAAAACTCTTCTGAGGTAGAGCCTTTGTGAAAGGATCCGCTATATTTTCTGTTGACGGGATTTTGGTAATTGTCACGTCACCTCTATGCACAATCTCCCTTAAAAGATGATACTTCCGTTCAATGTGTTTACCTCTCTTATGACTTCTTGGTTCTCTCGAATTAGGCACTGCTCCACTGTTGTCACAGTAAATAGTGATCTGCTTATTCGCATTATGAACTATTTCCAAGTCAATCAAGAATTGGCGGAGCCAAACAGCCTCTTTGGCAGCTTTGCATGTAGCAACATACTCAGCTTCCATGGTGGAATCAGCAATACATGATTGCTTGATACTCCTCCATATGACTGCCCCTCCTCCTATAGTAAACACAGATCCTGATATGGATTTTCTAGAGTCAGAATCCGACTGGAAATCAGAATTTATATACCCAATGGGAATTAAATCCCCTCTAGAGTATACAAGCATATAATCTCTTGTTCTCTTGAGATACTTGAAAATATGCTTGACTGCGGTCCAGTGATCAGGACCAGGTTTCGATTGAAACCTGCTAACTATGCCAATAGCAAAACAAATGTCTGGTCCAGTGCCAGAGCATTTATAGGACGTTTTTCTTCATGTCGTTTTAAAAGATCAATCCGTCAACAATATTTGATAAAACCTCACAAAGCCTAAATTAGTTTGAAAACATAAATATAGTGGCAAGTGGGGTGTCGTCCACAGGGAGCGGAGTTAGCTAAATTAGTTATTGCTAAAGTAATGTTATGTATATATATATATATATATATATAATATCGAAACATGAGTTGGTCAAAATATAGATGGTGAATTACACTATAAATAACACTAAATTAATTATGCAAACTAAATGAAGGGGGAAATGGAATGAAGGATATGTATAGATGATGGAAACTAAGGAGTTGATGGATACGAAAGTAAATACTGGGCAATGCAACAAACTTGTCAATGGCACGGCTATTCAAGGTAACCGACCTAGGATGTATAGAGTCCGTTATTTATCCTTAGAAGGTGGCCAACCTAGAATGTATAGTGCGGACCACCTATTAGGGATTAATCCGTCGTAAACTACCAACCTAGGATGTATAGAGTTGGTTGTTTATCGGATTCTAGAAATGAAACTCGTCTACCTAACAATGACTTAACCGATTAAACATAGTCACCCTAGGATGTATAGAGATGACTTCTAACTCTCTCATGGGTTCCGACCTAGGATGTATAGTGCCGGAAACTCGATCGAGGTTAGATTAAAACCGCGGTTTAAGAGTCGGAGTTCATGACTTTCCGTCCATTCTTTAGAGCATTAAACAACTAAATAGGATGTATACAAAGACATCTTGCAAAGAGTATGTATCTACACAAGAAATCAATGATAAACATTCACAACAAGAATAGATCAATGAAAGATAGACATGAATATCAATATAATATCAAGTTTATGTACAAGCCCAATATTCAACTAACTACTCCATCAATCCCTTATAGGGGATTGAGCTACTCATTACAACTAGGAAGGTAAGAGAAAGGAAAGAGAAAGATGTAGGGAAAAATTGCTTAAAACCGGAGGGCGAAAAAATAATTTACGGTTAATTTACGAAAAAATAACCTTATAGGGGATTGAGCTACTCATTACAGCGGAAGGCGAAAAAATAATTTTCGTATAGTTTAAAATTTTTCTAAAGATTTGAACCTTAACCCTTTAATTAATTAAACTCAAATATACGGTTAGAGTTAAATACCTCTTATCGCGTGATCCGATTGACTTACGTCGATGGTAATCCGCAAGATCTTCAATCCTAGCACGTACGTGAATCACCTAGGAGCGTGGTCTCCCTTTTTCTTTGAATTGCTTACCTTAGAATGGATGTATTGAATTTCTGATCTTGATCTTCAATAGTAAAACACCAAGAGCCAAAAAATAGTTCCGGTCACTTTTGAACTCACAATCAATATGATTGAAACTCGCGTAACCCTAAATCGAAAGTGTGCACAAAACCTTTTGATGTTAAAGGCTTGTAAGTGCACTATCGAATGAGAACTTATTTTCTTTTTCTCTCTTGGCCGAAAATCTATGTGTATAGAGTAGGATTTTTTATTTTCAAAACAAACAAAAATCTCTCTCTATTTTGCTTCTTGGTGGCCGAAAATTCATAACCTTATATTTTTAGGTTGGCCGAATTTTCTCCTTCACCAAGTAGGGTTGGCCAAATTCATTGAATAGGAAATCTAGGGTTGGTTAATTTCCTTACTTGAAAAGGAATTGTCCTTTTCCCTAATTCCTATCAATTCAAGAATCCTAACCCTTGTAGGACTAGTGGTGGCCGAATTCTTTGTATAATAAGGAGTGTATGCGGACTTAATTCTTACCACATTAGGACTCCTATCACTTAAAAGAATTCCAACCCTAATCCAACACATAGTATTTAATTTACTGATCAGGAAAAGATTTTGATTTAAACTATTAATTAATTAAATAATTAATTAATTCCCATTTAATCAAAACAATAAAAAAAATAATATCTTGGGCTATTTTATTTAGCCTTGCCGCCCACACCATATATATATGGGCCCAATATTATTTTTCTTATTTTATTTAATCCATTAGACTTTAAATAAAAGCCCACATGTGAACCAGACTTATTCTTACTAAAAGAAACAAGTCTACATGTCTCCTTTTAATATATTAATATAATAGTGCAACCCATTAAATAAATAATAGACATATTATATTCTTAATATATTAAATGCAATTCTAGATGGACCCATAAATTGGTCCGGTAGAATATATCAAGTGATCCATTCAAGTACGTGTGGATTGTGGATCTTGGCGGGCTATCTAAATTTAAGCTTCAATAGACATAACCTAATCACAATCAACAAATGATTCACTTAGGTCCAATCTATTAATTTTAACTCATTCCACTAAAGGGCTAAAATTGAACTCTTAAATAAAGATAGAATAAGGAGATGTTTCTCATTCATACCCTAGACAATCTTATAGGAAATGGTGTATCCTCGTGAATAATATCAGTAATCGCCAATGTAGGGAAAAATCGATATAAAACGCAGCGGAAGAAACGAAAAATAGATTTCGTATGGTTTTAAATTTTTTTTCAAAGTTGAACCTTAACCTTTTATTTAATTAAACTCAAATATATACGGTTAGAGTTAAATACCTCTTGACGCGTGATCCGATTGACTTACGTCGATTGGTAATCCGTAAAATCTTTTCCGATGCCCGAGAACAGTACCCGCACGAACAGTACCCGCACGAACAGTACCCGCGTGAACAGTGATTGTGAACAGTACCCGCGTGAACAGTGATCGTGAACAGTACCCCCCCCCCCCCCCCCCCCGTGAACAGTGCCGCGAGATCTTCCAATCCGAACACGTACGTGAATCACCTGGGAGCGTGGTCTCCCTTTTTCTTTGAATTGCAAACCTGAGAATGGATGAACAAAGTTTTCTTTTTCTTTTGTTAGTCACAAAACAATCAAAAGAAGACAAAAATTATTCCGGTCACTTTTGAGTTCTCAATCTAATGATCGAAACTCGCGTCAACCTAATTCGATGTTGTACACACAAGCTTATTGATGAAATAGCAATCAGTGTACTATCAAAGAATAATCTCTTCTCTCTTTTATCTTTAGTAGAATAAAAATTATCCTTTTCTATGAATTGAGAAGAAGAAGAAAAATTAAATCATTCAATCAACTATGGTGGCCGAATTCTATATGTGGAATTATATAGGTGGCCGAAATTTTGCTTCCTCTTCTATTTAGGATTGTCCGAAATCTTCCTCTAAATAGACTAGGGTTGCCGCAAATCACATACCAAAAAGAGTTTGTGTTGCACCCTAATTTCCATCAATCTTTAGACTTCAAAACCTAATCCAACTCATATATATTTTTATTCTTTTATTGACTAAATAAAAAGACTTCTTATTTGATTAAATAAATAAAATTAATTATTTATTTTCTTATCAAACAAGTCTTTTACTTTTAATGTACTACTACCAATAGTATAACTTTAGGAAATATATTTCCTGATCAGAAAAAGATTTGTTTCTTAATTAAACAATTAATTAATAAATTAACTAATTCTTATTTAATTAAAACAATGAAACAAAATAATATATTAGGTTAATATATACACCTTGCCACCCCACTTATATAAATGGGCCATATATTATTTTCTTATTTCATTTAATCCATTAGACTTTAAATAAAAGCCCACATGTGAACCAGACCCATTCTTACTAAAAGAAACAAGCCCACATGTCTCCTTTTAATATATTAATATAATAGTGCAGCCAATTAATTAAATAATAGACATATTATATTCTTGATATATTAAAAAACAATTCTAGATGGACCCTTAAATCGGCCAGGTAGAATATATCAAGTGATCCATGCAAATACGTGTGGATTGGGGATCTTGGCGGGCTATCTAAATTTAAGCTTCAATAGACACAACCTAATCACAATTAACAAATGATTCACTTAGGTCCAATCTATTAATTTTAACTCATTCCACTAAAGAGCTAAAATTGAACTCTTAAATAAAGATAGAATAAGGAGATGTTTCTCATTCATACCCTAGACAATCTTATAGGAGATGGTGTATCCTCGTGAATAATATCAGTAATCGCCAAGAGCTCATAGACCGCCTATAGCTCTCCAAGTTACCATATTTCCTCATATGACCACATTTCGAACTTGGATACTTTGACTTGTCCAGAAGCCATGTTTTCAATAATCATTATTGAAAACTCAACGTTGAGATTTAATATCCAATACCTCAAAACATCCATATGATGATATTATACTCTCATTTAATAAATGGAGCCACGATGTCCATATCTATAAATGAAGTCCTCTATCGATTAACAAATGTATACCACCAAACTATCGAGGATAGACTATGCTATATAATCGTACTCATTGATAGCTCTAATGATAACACTTGCAACCATAAGTCCATCATTTATCTCAGGATTAAGATAGACTCTCCGATTGTCCTCTTTAATGAAAAGACTTATATCCAGTGACGGTTCTAGATAAAGTATTTCATTGTGATCCAGTTCAATGCACCTAGTGCACTAGATTCTTTTACTCAAAAACCTTTCGATGATTTTAGACTCATCATATTCATTTGATCCCACTCAAATGCTAGTAAAAGAATTCTACAACTTTAACAAGATAGAGGTGCCCAACCTTTAACTTAAGTTGTGAACGTTATTCAAGACTAACTAAAGAATTGTGTCTACCTCATACATATCCGGATGTATGAACAATTCTTCATGTCTCATAGTCTTTTTACCTTATGATTATTTACCTTGACAATTATAATAATAAATGCTATAAGTAATTGTAAGAATCAGAATTCACTTTATTAATATGAGAAGATTGTCAATTACAATATTATACTCTTGCCATTGAGCATAATCCTAACAATCTCCCACTTGCTCTATAGCAAGTGTGTCATATCTCTCATTCCTATGTTCTCTAGATGTCCATCAAAGCTCTTCTGAGGTAGAGCCTTTGTGAAAGGATCCGCTAGATTTTCTGCTGACGCGATTTTGGTGATCGTCACGTCTCCCCTATGAACAATTTCCCTCAAAAGGTGATACTTCCTTTCAATGTGTTTACCTCTCTTATGACTTCTTGGTTCTTTCGAATTAGCTACTGCACCACTGTTGTCACAGTGGATAGTCATCTGCTTATTCGTACTAGGAACCACTTCTAAGTCAATCAAGAATTGGCGGAGCCAAACAGCCTCTTTGGCAGCTTCGCATGCAGCAACATACTCAGCTTCCATGGTGGAATCAGCAATACAAGATTGCTTGATACTCCTCCATATGACTGCTCCTCCTCCAATGGTAAACACAGATCCTGATGTGGATTTTATGGAGTCAGAATCCGACTGGAAATAAGAATCTGTATACCGAACGGGAATTAAATCCCCTCCAGAGTATACAAGCATATAATCTCTAGTTCTCTTGAGATACTTGAAAATATGCTTGACTGCCGTCCAATGATCAGGCCCAGGTTTCGATTTAAAACTGCTAACTATGCCAACAGCAAAACAAATATCTAGTATAGTACAGAACATTGCATACATGAGACTTCCAACTGCCGAGGCATATGGAACTCTACTCATGAATTGCTCTTCATGCACATTCTTAGGTGCTTGACCCTTAGAAAGTTTGATTCCATATCTAAAAGGTAACATACCTTTCTTGGAATCTTGCATGGTGAATCTAGACAAGATTTTATCAACGTATGAAGCTTGGGATAATGCAATCGTTCTATTCTTTCTATCCCTTATTACTTGGATACCAAGAATATAACTTGCTTCTCCTAAGTCCTTCATATCAAATTGTTTTGCTAACAATTCTTTCACTGATGTCAATACACCTACATCATTTCTAATGAGTAGTATATTATCAACATAAAGAATGAGGAAAACCAACTTGTCACATTTGATCCTCTTGTATACACAAGGTTCGTTAGGGTTTTGAATAAATCCAAAACCCTTTACAGCTTGATCGAACCTTATGTTCCAGGATCTGGATGCTTGCTTTAGTCCATATATGGACTTTTGCAACTTGCATACTCTTTCTTCTTGGCCTTTTTCAATGAATCCCTCTGGTTGCATCATGTAGATGCTCTCGTCAAGACTTCCATTAAGGAAAGCTGTCTTGACGTCCATTTGCCAAATCTCTAGGTCTAGAGATGCTGCAATGGATAAGAGTATCCTAATGGATTTAAGCATGGCCACAGGTGAGAAGGTTTCCTCGTAATCGATACCTTCTTTTTGTGTATAACCTTTAGCTACTAGTCTAGCTTTAAAGGTTTCCACCTTACCATCCATACCTCTTTTCCTCTTGTATACCCACTTGCACCCAATAGGTTTTATCCCTTTAGGCAAGTCTACAAGGGACCAGACTTTGTTATTGAACATCGATTCAATCTCGGATTGCATTGCCTTTTGCCAATGACGACAATCAACATCCTTCATAGCTTCCTTGTACGTGTAGGGATCATCGTCGTCCGGGAGATTCTCAACAGATTCTCCTAGACCGATATATCTTTCGGGTTGTGTTCTAACCCTCCCACTACGACGAGGAATGGTAGGTTGTTGATCTTGTGTTGGAGTGGAACTTACAATTGGGCTGGGTTGTGAAACCTCTTGTGGAATTGTATCTCCTGACATCTCATTCAGGACAATTCTACTTTTGGGTACAAAATTATTCATATAGTCATTTTCTAGAATGAAGCATTTGTTCAAACAAATACTTTTAGATCAGAAGGACTATAGAAATAATATCCTTTAGTTCCTTTTGGATACCCCACAAATATACATGTTTCCGAACGGGACTCCATCTTTTCTGTCTTTCCTTTCAACACATGTGTAGGACAACCAAATATCCTCATGTGTTGTAAACTAGGCTTTCGCCCAGTCCACAATTCATGTGGGGTTTTAGGGACAGATTTAGATTGTACATCATTTAGAATATATATTGCTGTTTGTAGAGCATATCCCCAAAAAGAAATAGGAAGTGTTGAATAACTCAACATTGATCTAACCATCTCTAAAAGAGTCTTATTTCTCCTTTCTGCTACCCCATTTTGTTGAGGTGTACCTGGTGCAGAAAGCTGAGAAACTATCCCATTATCATTAAGGTATTGCTGAAACTCTCCAGATAGATATTATTCTCCACCACGATCATATCTCAAGATTTTTATATGTTTCTCAAGCTGATTTTCTACTTCAGCTTTGAATGCTTTGAACATATCAAATGCATCCGACTTATGTCTCATGAGATACACGTAACCAAATCTGGAGTAATCATCTGTGAAGGTGATGAAGTACTCATATCCACCTCTAGCTTGAATGCTCATAGGACCACATACATCCGTGTATACTAGTCCTAAACATTCAGTGGCTCTTGCACCTTTGGTATTGAACGGCCTTTTGGTCATTTTACCTTCCAAACAAGATTCACAAGTTGGTAGATCATCAACCTTTAAGTCACTTAAAGGTCTGTCACATACCAATCTTTTAACCCTATTAAGGTTAATGTGACCTAGGCGTAAATGCCAAAGATAGGTTTCATCTTTTGATAATTTTACTCTTTTATGATTAGGTTCCGATATTTCTGTGTCTAACGAGTGAGGGATATTTCTATGCAAAAAGAATAAACCGTTTTCCAATGTACCTTTGCAAACAACTTTGTCATTCTTACTAATAATAAAAGTTTTATTAAAAGTAACCGAATATCCAAACTTATTTAAACAAGAAACTGAAATTAAATTCCTCTTGAATTGAGGTACACAATAAACGTCTATTAAATCTAAATGCCTACTAGAATCTAAAATAACTCTAATATCTCCCACTGCACTTGCAGACACTAACGTTCCTTTGCCCAAGCGCAAATTGACTTCATCTTCATTCAACCTTCTCTTTTCCTGAAACCCCTGCAAGGAATAACAAACATGATTAGTGGCTCTAGAGTCTATGATCCAAGAATCAGTAGAATCTGCCAGAAAACATGTTTCTAGATAATTAACATTACCTTCTTCCTTCTTTTTCTGGGACTTTGGGCAATCTCTTTTCCAATGTCCCTTTTCACCACAAAGGAAGCATTTCCCTTTGATCTTGGTTACTTTCTTGGTTTCCTTCTTGGTAGGCCCAAGTTGCATTTTCTTCTGTTGTTTCTTGACCTTCTTACGGGTCTTAACAGTAGCAACTTTACCAACCAAATGAATCTCTTGACCTTTGTTTTTCACAAGGATCTTTTCAGCGCTTTGAACATCTTGCATCAGGCCCTGCAAGGTGTATTCATTTTTGTTCAAGGTGTAGTCCAACTTGAACTGATCAAAGGAATATGCAGTGAGTTAACTACCATATCAATTTTGGTCTCACCATCAATCTCAGCACCATTTAGTTCAGCAATATTGAGATGTGCTATGACTTTCATCATGTGATCTGTCACAGATTGTTCAGGTTTCATCCTAAGATTCATAAAAGCAGTCACTGCCTCTCTCTTAGTCATCCTAGACTTCATAGCAAACATTTCCTTTAGAGACATCATTATATCAGCAGCGGACTCCATTCCTTCATGTTGCTGTTGCAACACGTCGGAGATAGTGGTCATAATGTAACATTTTGCCATATCATCAGAAGTCTTCCACTGCTCATACTCATCTCTTTGCATCACATTAGATTCATTATTAGGAAGGGGTGGTTTAGGAGTGGTCAGAACAAACTTATGTTTTTCACTTTGCAGCAACAACCCAATTTTCCTTTTCCATGTTACGTAGTTATCTCCAGTTAAGGTGTTATCTTTCAGGATGTTCATAAGTGATGGGGTCATGATTTTTGATTAAAACAAAAACATATAAAAGTAAATAATCATGATAATATCACTTTTAAAAATTTTATCTTGAATTAAAATAAATAATTCAATCATAAAAATTCAACGGTGATCCAACACCCATAAATATTACGCCTCCTTTGGGAGTTCGTACTATTTACTAGTTAGACTAGGTCCCACATAATTGTTAACATAACAACCAGCGTTTTTAATTTTAGCCTTGTAATTTTTATTAACAAGAACTCTTGGGAGGATATTAATAAAATTACATTGAGTGTGTTACCAAGATATCGACCCTCAATTTTCTCTCACGAAAATCCCTCCTTGGGGAGTAGATTTCGTTTAAGTCAATTGTCTAGTCTATCCTTGTAAGGAAGTATATTGTTAAATTCCATTTATGGACGTCCCTTGGGGGGATCACCAAAAATAATAAAACTCAACTAATCTTGGAGGCCATAGGCGTTCTTGCACACCTTCTCCCACTCAATTATTTAAGGCGTGTGATTAAATCCCAAAGAATGATTTTTACCAAGTTATCTAGATGCCAATTAGATACCTAAATCATTCAATGCATGTTCATACCAAAAGAGATATATGAGTGGCACTCCTATTCTAAAATGTCATGTTATCATACAACAACAAATATTGTAATATTTAAGCAAAAATTAAATAGCAACAATTTTGGCCCAACCTAGAAAAGCAAGTAAATTACAATTGTTAGGAATACAAGATCTTCAGGTGGCCATCAACCATACGCTCATCCCTCGGCCTCCTCCCATGGACGTGCACAGCCCACAACCCAACAAAGGGGCTGCCTTGCGCAGCCCATAAGTCCACACAAGGCTGCCATGCGCAGCCCACCAAGGATTGGGCTTGCCATGCGCAGCCCAATCCAGTCCTAGGGTGCGCACGGTGCTCGTTCTCGGTTCCGGTTGCTTCATTTTTCTTCGTGTCTTCTAATTTTCAATACTTGAATACATTACATCATATTACGAATAAATTACTGCAGCAAATATTTTTTATTTTACTGCAGTAAGATTTACAAAAAAAATACTGCACCTGATTACAAAAAAAATACTGCACTTATTTTACATACAAAAAAAAATAAAACCCTAACAACTACCAAGAAGGAATTATGGCGATAATAGACCACCCTTCTTGTTACAAATCCGAAACAAAAATTACATTGAAATTCTAGGACCAAAATCGAGCAATAACAATTCACTTTATAAAACATATATAAATCCATACATTCAACATGTAATTATATATGCGAATACCTAGAGTGCCATCTCTTTGTAAAACATGTATAATCACAATAAAAAAGAAATAGATTCACGTATATATACGTTAATTAATTAAAAGGTACAATCAGGCTCTGATACCAATTGTAGGGAAAAATCGATATAAAACACAGCGGAAGAAACGAAAAATAGATTTCGTATGGTTTTAATTTTTTTTTTCAAAGTTGAACCTTAACCTTTTAATTAATTAAACTCAAATATATATGGTTAGAGTTAAATACCTCTTGACGCGTGATCCGATTGACTTATGTCGATTGGTAATCGCAAAATCTTTTCCGATGCCCGTGAACAGTACCCGCGTGAACAGTGATTGTGAACAGTACCCGTGTGAACAGCGATCGTGAACAGTACCCGCGTGAACAGTGATCGTGACCAATACCCCCCGTGAACAGTGATCGTGAACAGTACCGCGAGATCTTCCAATCCGAACATGTACGTTAATCACCTAGGAGCGTGCTCTCCCTTTTTCTTTGAATTGCAAACCTGAGAATGGATGAACAAAGTTTTCTTTTTCTTTTGTTAGTCACAAAACAATCAAAAGAAGACAAAAATTATTCCGGTCACTTTTGAGTTCTCAATCTAATGATTGAAACTCGCATGAACCTAATTCGATGTTGTACACACAAGCTTATTGATGAACAAGCAATCAGTGTACTACCAAAGAATAATATCTTCTCTCTTTTATGTTTAGTAGAATAAAAATTATCCTTTTCTATGAATTGAGAAGAAGAAGAAAAATTAAATCATTCAATCAACTATGGTGGCCGAATTCTATATGTGGAATTATATAGGTGGCCGAAATTTTGCTTCCTCTTCTATTTAGGATTGCCGAAATCTTCCTCTAAATAGACTAGGGTTGCCGCAAATCACATACCAAAAAGAGTTTGTGTTGCACCCTAATTTCCATCAATCTTTAGACTTCAAAACCTAATCCAACTCATATATATTTTTATTCTTTTATTGACTAAATAAAAAGACTTCTTATTTGATTAAATAAATAAAATTATTTATTTATTTTCTGATCAAACAAGTCTTTTACTTTTAATATACTACTACCAATAGTATAACTTTAGGAAATATATTTTCTGATCAGAAAAAGATTTGTTTCTTAATTAAACAATTAATTAATAAATTAACTAATTCTTATTTAATTAAAACAATGAAAAAAAATAATATATTAGGTTAATATATACACCTTGCCGCCCCACTTATATAAATGGGCCATATATTATTTTCATATTTCATTTAATCCATTGGACTTTAAATAAAAGCCCACATGTGAACCAGACCCATTCTTACTAAAAGAAACAAGCCCACATGTCTCCTTTTAATATATTAATATAATAGTGCAGCCAATTAATTAAATAATAGACATATTATATTCTTGATATATTAAAAAACAATTCTAGATGGACCCTTAAATCGGCTCGGTAGAATATATCAAGTGATCCATGCAAATACGTGTGGATTGGGGATCTTGGCGGGCTATCTAAATTTAAGCTTCAATAGACACAACCTAATCACAATCAACAAATGATTCACTTAGGTCCAATCTATTAATTTTAACTCATTCCACTAAAGAGCTAAAATTGAACTCTTAAATAAAGATAGAATAAGGAGATGTTTCTCATTCATACCCTAGACAATCTTATAGGAGATGGTGTATCCTCGTGAATAATATCAGTAATCGCCAAGAGCTCATAGACCACCTATAGCTCTCCAAGTTACCATATTTCCTCATATGACCACATTTCCAACTTGGATACTTTGACTTGTCCAGAAGCCATATTTTCAATAATCATTATTGAAAACTCAACGTTGAGATTTAATATCCAATACCTCAAAATATCCATTTGATGATCTTATACTCTCATTTAATAAATGGAGCCACGATGTCCATATCTATAAATGAAGTCCTCTATCGATTAACAAATGTATACCACCAAACTATCGAGGATAGACTATGCAATATAATCGTACTCATTGATAGCTCTAATGATAACACTTGCAACCATAAGTCCATCATTTATCTCAGGATTAAGATAGACTCTCCGATTGTCCTCTTTAATGAAAAGACTTATATCTAGTGACGGTTCTAGATAAAGTATTTCATTGTGATCCAGTTCAATGCACCTAGTGCACTAGATTCTTTTACTCGAAAACCTTTCGATGATTTTAGACTCATCATATTCATTTGATCCCACTCAAATGCTAGTAAAAGAATTCTACAACTTTAACAAGATAGAGGTGCCCAACCTTTAACTTAAGTTGTGAACATTATTCAAGACTAACTAAAGAATTGTGTCTACCTCATACATATCCGGATGTATGAACAATTCTTCATGTCTCATAGTCTTTTGACCTTATGATTATTTACCTTGACAATTATAATAATAAATGCTATAAGTAATTGTAAGAATCAGAATTCACTTTATTAATATGAGAAGATTGTCAATTACAATATTACACTCTTGCCATTGAGCATAATCCTAACAGCCAAGAGCTCATAGACCGCCTATAGCTCTCCAAGTTACCATATTTCCTCATATGACCACATTTTGAACTTGGATATTTTGACTTGTCCAGAAGCCATGTCTTCAAAAATCATTATTGAAAACTCAACGTTGAGATTTAATATCCAATACCTCAAAACATCCATATGATGATATTATACTCTCATTTAATAAATGGAGCCACAATGTCCATATCTATAAATGAAGTCCTCTATCGATTAACAAATGAATACCACCAAACTATCGAGGATAGACTATGCTATATAATCGTACTCATTGATAGCTCAAATGATAACACTTGCAACCATAAGTCCATCATTTATCTTAGGATTTAGATAGACTCTCCGATTGTCCTGATAATGAAAAGACTTATATCTAGTGACGGTTATAGATAAAGTATTTCATTGTGATCCAGTTCACTGCACCCAGTGCACTATATTCTTTTACTCGAAAACCTTTCGATGATTTTAGACTCATCATAACTCATTTGATCCCACTCAAATGCTTGTAAAAGAATTCTACAACTTTATCAAGATAGACGTGCCCAACCTTTAACTTAAGTTGTGAACGTTATTCAAGACTAACTAAAGAATTGTGTCTACCTCATATATATCAGGATGTACAAACAATTCTTCATATCTCATAGTCTTTTGACCTTATGATTATTTACCTTGACAATTATAATTATAAATGCTATAAGATTTTGCAGAATCAGAAATCATTTTATTTATATGAAAAGATTGTCAATTACAATATTACACTCTTGCTATTGAGCATAATCCTAACAAAGAACCCTTGGAAAAAATCTCCTTCCTTGAAGTGGCTCCAATCTTCTAACTTCCTTGAAGTTGAGTAGAGAATGTAAGGATGAGAGAGAGAGAGAGAGAGAGATTCTAGGTCTAAATGTGTTTAACCTCTGCAAAACGGAGTCAAAAGCTCTCTAAAATGTTTCTATACTTTTCTATTTATACAAGATACAAAAATAGATCACTTAAGCTTTGAAAATCAAACTGGCGCGCGCGGAGTGCGGGTGGAGTGCGGGTGAATTACCCGTACTGTATGGGTTGTCTTCATCTTCAGTTCTCGGATCAGGGCAATAGTGCAGGTGGAGAGCGGTTGAATTATCCGCACTTGACCCGCACTTTGAATCACACTGTGATCGCACTTGAATCGCACTTCCCTGTCAGGTGCAAAATCTACCTTCTGTCTTGAGCAACAGTGCGGGTAGAGTGCGGTTGGATGACCCACACAGTGCCCGCACTCTAATGTCAGGTACAACTCTGCTCTTCTGTTCTTGGTGACAGTGCAGATGGAGTGCGGTTTGATGACCCGCGAAGTACCCGCACTCTAACGTCAGGTGCATCTTCAACTTCTCTGGTTTGGCATTAGTGCGGATAGAGTGCGGTTGGATGACCCGCACAGTACCTGCACTTTATCGTCAGGTGCAACATCGGCTTCTCTGGTTTGGCATTAGTGCGGGTTAGTGCGGTTGGATAACCCGCACTGTACCCGCACTTTATCTCTTCACTTGCAGTCTGTCCCGGCTATGAACATGAGTGCGGCTGGAGTGCGGTTGTGACCCGCACTTGACCCGCACTCGACCCGCACTGTAGAGCTGTTTGTACTCCTTTGCCTTTACTTTTACCCATTTTCTGCCGGAATCACCGCAATATGCTTCCAAACCTGTCTTTGCATCATTTCCTACAAATACGCACAAACCAACCCATCAAAGATACAAAAACGCACTGAAAACAGAACATAAGGTAAGGATCTGAGGGCCTAAATATACTACATATTTGGCATGATCAAACACCCTTAAACCAAACCTTTGCTGGTCCTCGAGCAAATCTAATCGAAACAGTAAGACGCCAACTGGTTGTAATTTCTAGTTACCTAAACAATACCTCAATGCACAAGATCAAGAGCAATTTGGAGAAACCCAAGGGAGGCTCATACGAACATGAATCCCACACCTAAAGGCATTCATGAATTAGGGACAACTTACTCCTATACCTTGAGCATAATTCGCTTCAATTCTAAAACTCACATGGATTCTCTCTTTTCTTTCCTCAAGAGTCCTAAGTTCCACACAAACAAGTATGCAAAGAAGATTCTGCATAAAATTTAAGCAGTGAACTATCCTAGGAACGAGTCACCATGCCATGGATGTGAAAGATCATACTTTAACCGACATTCCCAAACTAGACTTATATGGATCAAATAGGGCTTTTCAACCGATTATAGTGTGGCTGTGGGGTTGAATGAGGTTACACAAAAATATGGACATTTGGAGTTCAAACTCACCAATCATGCTAGAATATATCCCTACTACCACACCATGTTCTTTTATTGCTTAAATGCAATCCTCTAGGAAAAAATTTAACCCACATTTGTGCCTTCAATGTTACATTCCGTTTGAGCGTTTTTAGCATAATACAATCCCCATTATGGCACTTCAAGTACAATCTTTCTTTTAATTTTTCTTTTAACAATTTCCCAATCACAATGTTGTACTCCATTTGAGTTGTTACAATTTCCCTTTCTTAGGCATTTAGGGCACATAACTAAGGTTCTTACCCCTTTCCTTGCATATTTTCAACAATTATTTCATTTTACCCGCTGTAGGACCATTTTAACTCTTTTCATCACTACCATTTCCCATCCTAACATGATTAGTACAAGGGTAGGCATGTGTTTAGGCTGTTGGGTATATGGTTGAATGTGGTACCAAATGAAAGAGTAAGTGTTTGGCCTCAACTTGGCTTTGGAGCACACAATACGGTATGTGGTGTTTAGGCTATAGAGGTAATTCGATACACATACATTCCCTAATATCACTTCCACAACAATCTAAAAAGGGAATGAAAGCATCCATCACGCAATTCACAAAATGATATGCAAGTCCTATGGCACATGACATAAATGACGAGATGCTTGTTTAAGAATAATCAATAATGCACTCAGAAAACGCACTTTCATGCTTGTGTTTGTGATCTCACAGGTATCTCCACTATTAGAACAAGACATGGGAACAATGAGTCCCCAATACTTAACACCAACGGGTGGGACGACCCCATGGTGGTGCAAGCGAACCCTCATGTAGCACCAAACTATATCACAAGGTCAGAGCACATATAAGGAACTCGTCAAAAGCACACTCTAGAGGCATCGTACCCATACTGGATACAGTTTGAAAAATGGACAAGCGACAAAATTGAAAAATTGGACATTAAACTGTACAAGGTGTAGGCGTAATACACCCCCAAACCAAAACTCAACAATGTCCCCATTGTTGGAAATAACAAGCATAATCTCGATAAATGGCGGAATGAGGGTTCAACACCCCCAAACCGAATCTAGACATACACACGACCATGCTCATTCATAATAACAAAAAATAAATCGCATTCATTGAAAGCTTAAGTACAAAATCGAAGGTAGAAAACTCCATTTAGAAGGAAGTTCGTTCGATGTCCATGCGTGTTGTTGTGTGCTTCCCCAAAGATGCACAACCTAGCTTAAAACCACACAACAACTCTACCAAACGAAAATCAAATGCGAAAAGAACAGAGAAATAAGTCCAAATGGAATAAAAGAAATTACAAATACAAGCAATAAGAGTAAGTAGTCCTAGAATAATAACAATAAACAAAAAGGAATGGTTGGTCAATCTTCGTCGGAAAACTCCCTCTCCGGTTCACTGGCGATCCCTTTTCCCTTGGGGTCGATCTCCGATCTGATCTACTCTTCATGTTCTCTCCTGGATCTCTCCATTGCAGCTCGGAGCTCTCCCCATATGGGTCAATGTCTAGGCCCCCTGAAGGAGGTGAGAAAGCAGCTGGCCTCTTCTTCTTCTACGGATAACTTAGAAGACTAAGTGCCTCCCTCATGTCAGTGAGGTTACCCCAAATATCAGTAAAATACTCATTGGCTTCCGCCCTGCTCTCAGTAATCTGCCTCTTATTTTCGACGACCTCGGTTCTGAGGTTCTCCAATCCTGTAAGCAAGGTCTGCCAAGGGACTTCTCCAAACGTCTCATGCGTGGGTGGGGAAGCAGTGGGCCTATAATCACCGTATTTAAGGTAAATCGGCTCCAAATCTGGTTGTTCCGGGATGTCTTCAGCCTGTCTGCTCGTGTTGCCCCCTCGAGCAGGTTTCCTCCTCCCTGTTCAGACCCTGACACCAGAGGGGTCCTGCTCTCTGACTTGGTCATTCCATGTGAAACCCTCAACTGGCCCCAAACCACATTCGAAAGGATCGGATCCAAAATCCACCCCGGTAGTTCTGCAGAATGCGGTGATGAGGCTAGGGAAGATGAGTGGCTGCTTGTCTACTCTGACACCTCCTAACTCAAGTATCTCTCTTTTGACCAGAAAGCCTATGTCGACCAACTGATTCTGCAGTATACAGTACAGGATCATTGCTGCATTGAAGTTCACTGAAGTCCTGTGCTTTCTGAGGATCAATGAATGGGAGATGAACACATGCCAGAAACCCAACTCACTCTTCAAGTTGGTGTGCTTCATGCGGTGATCAGGTGCCACCCAAAAATCCATTGGACGGATCACTAATTGATTTGCAAAATCCACATTTTGTGTCACAAAGAATTCACTCCAAGTCACCCCCTGCCTTAGACGTCCGACTGCTTCGGGATCAACTGGAAGCTCAGTCCTATAGTACCTGTTAATGTCTGCTTTAGTCATTCGGACTTCTACCCCTCGGACCAGAACAGAAGAAGTGCGCTGAAAAGTTTCAGGTACCATTCCAGCAAAGAATTCCTCGACCACACGTCGACAATACATCGGGGGGGGCTAACAAAGGTTTCCCATCCCCTTGTTTCAACCATTAGAGGAATTGAGGTGCCCTCCAGCTCTTCAACTGCTATCCCCCTTTCCACCACTACGTCTCGTTCCCTGAAATATTCTAAACGGTCCTCGAAATCTGGGTGTCTGATGCATGGTGGTGGAACTTGGGGTCCCCTCATCGGTCTTCGTTCGGAACCTTGACTGCCTTGCCTAGTTGATTGCCTAGTTCTTCCTGACATCTGCACAATAAACAACAATTTTAAGGGAATTTTCAACTCAAAGAACCATGAGGTTATGATGAAGGAATTTGAAAGGACACATATTCTGCCAGGAGGTTAAAGTGCGGGTGAAGTGCGGGTGGATGACCCGCACTGTACCCACACTCTAACTCGTTCCCAGATACCAGCACATGCAGAATTGCCATTCATGTATACATTTCATAATCTCAGCACATTATCGACCGAAGTAACACCAATATGACTCTAACTCAATATAGGATTCCATTCAACCCATATAAACCCAAATTCATAATTTGAATATCCAATTGCAATAGAAAATCAATGTAACAATGAACACATCACATGCATAATTAGACAACACCCATCATTCCATCCTCTTAGACATTCAATAGGTAGTTAGACATTAGCAAAAGCAAAAACAAAAGTTCAAAACCTTGAATCATGAAGTTCATGCATAAGAGGAAAAAGAATTTTGATAAAAAGGGTTAGGGTTTTGGATACGAGAGATATGTAATGAAATTAGAGGAAGAATTCATACCTTGGTTGCCGAAAAATCGAAAACGTGGCACACACGGAATACCTTTCAGTTGAGACGAGGGAAAAATTTGAAATTTGCTGTTTTGTTTTGCTTTTGTGGCAAAGTGGAGCCTTAGAGAACGATAGGCAGTATATATACTGCGCGACCAAAGTGCGGGTGGAGTGCGGGTGACTGACTCGCACTGTACCCGCACTTTATTACCTGATGCCTTCGGAGTGCGGGACGAGTGCGGGTGACTGACACGCACTGTAACCGCACTGTTCCCCTGGACTGACTCCTGGACTCTGCCCTGCAACTGTATCTGTACCAAAACTAAAACCTTTACACATTGTTAAGCATTATGTACCAAAAGTTTACAAAGACAAAAACTAACCATCCGAAAAATAAAAATAAAAATACTAAAATTAATTCAAAAGTGAGTGCAATGCACTCAAAGTGGGACCCGGTCAACCAAATGAGGTTTGACCGGAATGGGGAGCACATTCAACTTGGCCACCCAAACCGGTGCCAAATGCCTTTGCACTGTATCTCTCCCCATTTTCCTCATTTGTCCAACAAGGTCCTTTCGAACCCATATTTGTTTAACCCTTGGTGGGTTCATCCTAGATCCAACTCTACTTGCTTTGAACCTTTGGAAACTAAAGCAATAAGCCTTAGTGTGCCCTCTTTTGGCACAAAAGTAACAAGTAAGAGGACGGTTAGGGAAACTCCCTGTTCGATTGTTGGCGTGGGCCCCTTTTTGTTGTCAGTATCTGAGGGATTTGACATTGTTTTCTATCACAACGAGTTGCTCAATCAAATCACACTCCTTGACCTTAGCCCGCTTCAACTCATCTTCTTTTGTGCTCAACCGTTCTTGCAATTCCCTTACCGCTTTTGTGAACTCCTCCACACCTAGTTGAAGTTTCCTTGTCCTGCTCCCATTGTCTTCCTCAAATTCTTCTGAGAGTTTTGCCAACTCTTCTAGGTTCTTGGAGACTAACTCCTCTTTGGTGGCAAGCTCCACTACCTGTTCCTTTAAACCGTTGTTCAATTTGAGAGATCATGCAATTTCTTCTTCATCTGTCCATTCTCAGCCTTAAGCAAATAAACCTCCAGTTTGAGCTTCGTGTTGTCTTGCTCAAGCTCACCTAATTGTTCCAAAATTTCAGTACTTGAGTCCTCCTCTTCAAATTCTGACTCTTACCTTTCCTTAATGCAGTCTTAGGTTTCCCAATTCCATCTCCTTAACACCCTCAAAAGCATGCACAAGGGTGAGCACCCGGCTTCTTTTCTTTCTGGAATTTGGTGCCTCCAAGACCAAACAATCTCTGATTTGGCTTGTTCCGGGGGATGTTACCTTGAAGTTACACTTTTGCCTCCACAGCTGAAGGAAATGTCCCTAGAACAAATATCAACTACCATACCCGCTGTGGCCATGAATGACCTCCCCAAAAGTAGTTTCCAGTCCCTACCACTGGATTCTCCTCGTTTGCAATTCAACACAACAAATTCTACTGGCACCATCAAACCGTGCACATTCACGTAAACTTCCTCCACAATACCAACTGGGGTGATGGAAGAATTTTCAGCCATGATGAGAGTCTGGGAGGTAGGCTTGATCGACTGAATCTTCAGCTGTTCGTATACCTCTAATGGCATCATATTGATGCTAGCCCCCATATCAAGCACTGCTCCCATCCTTGGTGAATTCTCAATTCGTACCTCTATGACGAAACTTCCGGAGTCCTCAAGTTTAATGGGGGAGTTTATGCCACTTCCCCTATCTTCATTAACTGTGACCTCTACCACGCTTTCCTCGGTTTCATCAACTCCCAACTGGACGACCTCTAACACGTTAACATGTTCATCGGAGTTTGATGCCTTCTCCTTGTTCTTGACCAATGCATCAAAAATCTGTGCCAACTGAGTTTCCATCTTCTTCAGTGACGCTCCATGACTATTTTCTCTCTGATCATTGGACTGCATGTAAGCTGTCATTCGTTGCTCAAAGGCATGCAAGGTGTTCTTGAGAGCTTCTGACCCGATACCAACCGTTTTGATCACTGTGCTCACTATCTCCTCTAGAGACTTGTCTTTTGGTTGGCTAGCGGAAGCTTAGGAATTAAAGTTGGATGATGGGTTACTACTTGAACTTCCCCATTGATTGTTGTTGTTTGCCCCTCCTTGATTGTATCTATTGTACCCACGGTTTTGGTACCCTTGATTATTGTTTCCACCTTCGAAATTGTTGTTGCTCCTAGGTGGTTGTTGTTGGACCAAGACAAGTTTGGGTGGTTTCTCAACCCTGGATTGTATGTGTTTGAATATGGGTCATTCCTTGGCCTTGGGAATTCCCCAAGGGCTTGGGCTTGCTCTTCTTGCCCGAAATTCCCTTCTCATCCTTTTATCTCCCCCATGACTTGACTCACTCCTTGGGAGGACTCTGGTTTTCCGGATATAAGCTCCTTGATCGATTGGAGCTCTTTGTTCATTCTGGACATCTGAATCTGAACTTGGGTATCCTGACCCACTTTTATTCTTCCACCCTTTCTCACGTGTGATGTCCTCTGCTGTAAGTTCTGGGCAATCTTCTCCAAGATGTCATACGCCTCAACCACTCTCTTGTTTGCTATTGTACCTCCGCACGCATTGTCCACTAGCATTTGTGTTATCGATGAAAGTCCGCTATAGAAGGAATTAACCTTCAACTCTGGGTGGTATGTATGCAGTGGCATTTGTGCTAACAACAAGTTAAACCTCTCCCATGCCTCATGGAATGGTTCACCGTCCTCCTCAACAAAGGATGATATCTTTAACTTAGGTCCTTTGCTTTCTGCGACGGAAAATACTTGTTGAAAAAGACCTTGCACACCTGACTCCATGTTACCAGTGATCCTGGCCTTAAATTCATGTACCATGCCATGGCGGCATCTTTCAGACAATACTGGAAACATCTGAGATGAAGCTGCTCTCTTGTCAGTACTGCTTGACGAGCCATTACCGGGAAGGTTTCTAGGGTGACTCCATACTGTTTCATAAATTGAAGGCAATCCTCGGTAATTCTCCAACTATAAGATGGTAGGAGGATAACATGCAAAGTCTTCAACTCATACTGCCTTGTTACATCATCCAGTACTATGGCAGTGGGCACATTACCTACAAACGGGAGAGTGTACTCACCCATGGTGAGACCTAGCTGTTCATCTCCATGTACACTTCCCTCATACTCTCGAGCCTGCTGCTCATTCTTATTCTGATCATTTCAGTCTTCCCTATTCTGCCCATGGTAATCCATAGGAACACCGGCTTCCATGTTTCCCTCTAACTGACTGGTTCTTCTACCCAACTGATTGATGTTGCCGATAACTGGCAACACTTTCCTCTTGACGATCTTCTTCCGTGCATATAACTAGAATCCTAAAATTTCATAACAAATAACACACAACGTAAACGAGAAACAAATAGGGTAGACCAGAAATGTTACTAGACTAACTATTACTTATGCAAAACTAATCAAACTAAACATGCCGCTCTCTGGCAGCGGTGCCATTTGACAGGACGTTTTTTCTAGTGTCGTTTTAAAAGATCAATCCGTCAACAATATTTGATAAAACCTCACGAAGCCTAAATTAGTTTGAAAACACAATTATAGTGGCAAGTGGGGTGTCGTCCACAGGGAGCGGAGTTAGCTAAATTAGTTATTGCTAAAGTAATGTTATGTATATATATATATATAATATCGAAACATGAGTTGGTGAAAATGTAGATGGTGAATTACACTATAAATAACACTAAATTAATTATGCAAACTAAATGAAGGGGAAATGGAATGAAGGATATGTATAGATGATGGAAACTAAGGAGTTGATGGATAGAAAAGTAAATACTGGGCAATGCAACAAACTTTTCAATAGCACGGCTATTCAAGGTAACCGACCTAGGATGTATAGAGTCGGTTATTTATCCTTAGAAGGTGGCCAACCTAGGATGTATAGTGCGGACCACCTATTAGGGATTAATCCGTCGTAAACTACCAACCTAGGATGTATAGAGTTGGTTGTTTATCGGATTTTAGAAATGAAACTCGTCTACCTAACAATGACTCAACCGATTAAACATAGTCACCTAGGATGTATAGAGATGACTTCTAACTCTCTCACGGGTTCCGACCTAGGATGTATAGTGCCGGAAACTCGATCGAGGTTAGATTAAAACCGCGGTTTAAGAGTCGGAATTCATGACTTTCCGTCCATTCTTTAGAGCATTAAACAACTAAATATGATGTATATCTAGATGCAATACTCATACATAATACAAAGACATCTTGCAAAGAGGATGTATCTACACAAGAAATCAATGATAAACATTCACAACAAGAATAGATCAATGAAAGATAGACATGAATATCAATATAATATCAAGTTTATGTACAAGCCCAATATTCAACTAACTACTCCATCAATCCCTTAGAGGGGATTTAGCTACTCATTACAACTAGGAAACTAAGAGAAAGGAAAGAGAAAGAACCCTTGGAGAACATCTCCTTCCTTGAAGTGGCTCCAATCTCCTGACTTCCTTGAAGTTGAGTAGAGAATGTAAGGATAAGAGAGAGAGAGAGAGAGAGAGAGAGAGAGAGAGATTCTAGGTCTAAATGTGTTTAACCTCTGCAAAACGGAGTCAAAAGCTCTCTAAAACGTTTCTATACTTTTCTATTTATACAAGATACAAAAATAGGTCACTTAAGCTTTGAAAATCAAACTGACGCACGCGGAGTGCGGGTGGAGTGCGGGTGAATTACCCGCACTGTACCGCACTGTATGGGTTGTCTTCATCTTCAGTTCTCGGATCAGGGCAATAGTGCTGGTGGAGTGCGGTTGAATTACCCGCACTTGACCCGCACTTTGAATCGCACTGTGATCGCACTCGAATCGCACTTCCCTGTCAGGTGCAAAATCTACCTTCTGTCTTGAGCAACAGTGCGGGTAGAGTGCAGTTGGATGACCAGCACATGCCCGCACTCTAATGTCAGGTACAACTCTGCTCTTCTGTTCTTGGTGACAGTGCAGGTGGAGTGCGATTTGATGACCCGCACAGTACCCGCACTCTAACATCAGGTGCATCTTTAACATCTCTTGTTTGGCATTAGTGCGGGTAGAGTGCGGTTGGATGACCCGCACAGTACCCGCACTTTATCGTCAGGTGCAACATCAGCTTCTCTGGTTTGGCATTAGTGAGGGTTAAGTGCGGTTGGATGACCCGCACTGTACCCACAATTTATCTCTTCACTTGCATCCTGTCCCGGCTATGAACATGAGTGCGGCTGGAGTACGGTCGGAGTGCGGTTGCGACCCGCACTGGACCCGCACTGTAGAGCTGTTTGTACTCCTTTACCTTTACTTTCGCCTCTTTTTCTGCCAGAATCACCGCAATATGCTTCCAAACCTGTCTTTGCATCATTTCCTACAAATACGCACAAAACAACCCATCAAAGATACAAAAACGCACGAAAACAGAACATAAGGTTAGGATCTAAGGGCCTAAATATACTACATATTTGGTCCGATCAAGCATTGCATACATGAGACTTCCAACTGCCGAGGCATATGGAACTCTACTCATGAAATGTTCTTCATGCTGATTCTTAGGAACTTGTTCCTTAGAAAGTTTGATTCCATGCCTGAAAGGTAACATACCTTTCTTGGAATCCTGCATGGAAAACCTAGACAATATTTTGTCTATATATGAAGCTTGGGATAATGCAATTGTTTTATTTTTTCTATCCCTTATTACTTGGATACCTAGAATAAAACTAGCTTCTCCTAAGTCCTTCATATCAAATTGTTTTGCTAACCATTATTTTACTGATGTCAATACACCTACATCGTTTCCGATGAGTAGTATATCATCAACATAAAGAATTAGAAAAAACCAACTTGTCGCCCTTTATCCTTTTATATACACAAGGTTCGTCAGGATTCTGAATAAATCCAAAACCTTTCACAGCTTGATCGAACCTTATGTTCCAGGATCTAGATGCCTGTTTTAATCCATATATGGATTTCTACAACTTGCATACCATTTTCCATTGGCTCTTTTCAATGAATCCTTCTGGTTGCATCATATAGATGCTTTCGTCAAGATTTCAATTCAGGAAAGCTGTCTTGACGTCCATTTACCAAATATCTAGATCTAAAGATGCTGCAATTGATAAGAGTATCCTAATGGATTTAAGCATGGCCACATGAGAGAAGGTTTCCTCGTAATCGATACCTTTTTTCTGTGTGTAACCTTTAGCTACCAATTTAGCTTTAAAAGTTTCCACATTTTCATCCATACCTCTTTTCCTCTTGTATACCCACTTGCACCCAATGGGTTTTATCCCTTTAGGCAAGTCTACAAGGGACCAGACTTTGTTATCGAACATGGATTCAATCTCATATTGCATTGCCTTTTTCCAATGGCGACAATCAACATCCTCCATTGCTTCCTTATAAGTGTAGGGATCATCGTCGTCCGGGAGATTCTCCACTGATTCTCCCAGACCGATGTATCTCTCAGGTTGTGTACTAACCCTCTCACTACGACAATGAATGGTAGGTTGTTGATTTTGTGTTGGAGTGGAACTTACAATTGGGCTAGGTTGTAAAACCTCTTGTGGAATTGTATCTCCTAACATCTCATTCAGGACAATTCTACGTTTGGGCACAAAATTAGTCATACAGTTCTTTTCTAGAAATGAAGCATTTGTTGAAACAAACACTTTTAGATCTGAAGGACTATAGAAATAATATCTTTTAGTTCCCTTTGGATACCTTACAAATATACATGTTTCCGAACGGGACTTCATCTTTTCTGTCTTTCCTTTTAACACATGTGCAGGACAACCAAATATCCTCAAGTGTTGTAAACTAGGCTTTCGCCCTGTCCACAACTCATATGGTGTTTGAGGAACCTACTTAGATGGTACATCGTTTAGAATGTATATTGCAGTTTGTAGAGCATATCCCCAAAAAGAAATAGGAAGCGTTGAATAACTCAACATTGACCTAACCGTGTCTAAAAGAGTTCTATTTCTCCTTTCTGCCACCCCATTTTGTTAAGGTGTACCTGGTGCAGAAAACTGAGAAACTATCCCATTATCAATAAGATATTGTTGAAACTCACCAGATAGATTTTCTCCACCACGATCAAATCTCAAGATTTTTATGTATTTCTCAAGTTGATTTTCTACTTCACCCTTGAATGCTTTGAACATGTCAAAAGCATCCGACTTATGTCTCATGAGATACACATAGCCAAATCTCGAGTAATCATCTGTGAAAGTGATGAAGTACTCATATCCACCCCTAGCCTGAATGCTGATAGGACCATATACATCACTGTGTATTAATCATAAACATTCAGTGGCTCTTACACCTTTGGTTGTGAACGGCCTTTTGGTAATTTTATCTGCCAAACAAGATTCACAAGTTGGTATATCATCGACCTTTAAGTCCGTCACATACCAATCTTTTAATCCTATTAAGGTTAATATGACCTAGGCGTAAATGCAAAAGGTAGGTTTCATCTTTTGATAATTTTACTCTTTTATGATTAGGTTCCGTTAATTTTGTGTCTAACGAGTGAGAGATATTTCTATGCAAAAAGAATAGACAGTTTTCCAATGTACCTTTGCAAACAATTTTGTCATTCTTACTAATAATAAAAGCTTTATTAAAAGTAACCTGAATATCAAAATTTATTTAAACAAGAAACTGAAATTAAATTCCTCTTGAATTGAGGTACATAATAAACGTCTATTAAATCTAAATGCATACTAGAATCTAAAATAACTCTAATATCTCCCACTGCACTTGCAGACACTAACCTTCCGTTGCCCAAGCGCAAGTTGATTTCATCTTTATTCAGTCTTCTCCTTTCTTGAAACCCCTGCAAGGAATTACAAACATGATTAGTAGCTCTAGAGTCTATGATCCAAGAATCCGTAGAATCTGTCAGAAAACATGTTTCAAGATAATTAATATTTCCTTCTTCCTTCTTATTCTTGGACTTTGGGCATTTTCTTTTCCAATGTCCCTTTTCACCACAAAGGAAGCATTTCCCTTTGATCTTGGTTACTTTCTTGGTTTCCTTCTTGGTAGATCCAAGTTGCTTTTCTTATGTTGTTTCTTGACCTTCTGACGGGTCTTAACAGTAGCAACTTTACCAACCGAATGAATCTCTTGACCTTTGTTTTTCACAAGGATCTTTTCAACGCTTTGAACATCTTGCATCAGGCCTTGCAAGGTGTATTCCTTATTGTTCAAGGTATAATCCAACTTGAACTGATCAAAGGAATCCTATAGTGAGTTGACAATCATGTCAATTTTCGTCTCACCATCTATCTCAGCACCATTAAGTTCTGCAACATTGAGATGTGCTATGACTTTCATCATGTGATCTTTCACAGCCTGTTCAGGTTTCATCCTAAGATTCATAAAAGCAGTCAATGCCTCTCTCTTAGTCGACCTAAACCTTATAGCAAAGATCTCTTCCAGAGACATCATTATGTCAGCAGCAGACTCCATTCCTTCATGCTGCTATTGCAACACGTCGGAGATAGTGGCCATAATGTAACATTTGGCCATATAATCTGAAGTCTTCTATTGCTCATACTCATCTCTTTACAAAATATTAGATTCATTATTAGAAAGGGGTAGTTTAGGAGTAGTCAGAACAAACTTATGCTTTTCACTTTGCAACAACAACCCAATTTTCCTTTTCCATGTGACAAAATTATCTCCAGTTAAAGTGTTATCTTTCAGGATGTTCATAAGTGATAGAGTCATGATTTCTGAATAAAACAAAACTATATATGAGCAAATAATCATGATAAAGCACTTTTTAAATATTTATCTTGAATTAAATAAATAACTCAATCATAAAAGTTCAACGGTGATCCAACACCCATAAATGTTACGCCTCCTCTGGGAGTACGTATCATTTACCAGTTGGACTAGGTCCCACCTAATTGTTAACATAACAACCAGCGTTTTCAATTTTAGCCTTGCAATTTTATTAACAAGAACTCTCGGGAGGATATTAATAAAATCATATTGAGTGTGTTACCAAGATATCGACCCTCAATTTTCTCTCATGAAAATCCCTCCTCTGGGAGTAGATTTCGTTTAAGTTAATTGTCTAGTCTATCCTTGTAAGGAAGTATTTTGCTAAATTCCATTTATGGACACCCCTCGGGGGGATTACCAATAAATAATAAAGCTCAACTAACCTTGGAGGCCATAGGTGTTCTAACATACCTTCTCCCACTCAATTATTTAAGGCATGTGATTAAATTCCATAGAATGATTTTACCAAGTTATCTAGATACCAATTAGATACCTAAATCATTCAATGCATGTTCATACCAAAAAAGATATATGAGTGGCACTCCTATTCTATATAACATGTTATCATACAACAACAAATATTGTAATATTTACGGAAATATGAATAGCTACAATTTTGGTCCATCCTAGAAAAGCAAGTAAATTACATTTGTTTGGAATACAAAATATTCTTTCTTGGCGAACAAGTCTTCAAGCGGCCATCATCCACTTCCTTACCCCTCGGTTACCACCTTTGGGCGTGCACACCCCTTGGGTCTATAAAGTGCCACCATGCGCAGCCCATTATGCATAAAGGACTGTCATGTGCAGCCTATGACACATAAGGGGCTGCCGTGCGCAGCCCATGCACCCAACAAGCGTAGCTACGCGCTAATGTGCACGCACGCTTGTTGCCTTGGTGCGCACGGTACCAAGCTTGTTCCGGTTGCTTCCTCTTCCACTTCTAATTCTTCAACTCTTCGAATCTTTGAAACTTGAATGTATTACAACAGATTTCACACAATAAATTACTATAGTATTACAATTTTTTTTAATTCACTGCAGTAATTTTTACACAAGAAAAACTGCACTATTTTATATAAAAAACTGTAGTATTTTTTAATACAATAAAAAAATAGAGAATCTGGCAACTACCAAGAAGGAACTTATGTCGATAATAGGCCACCCTTCTTGTTACAATTCCGAAACAAAAATACATTGAAATTCTAGGACCAAAATCGAGCAATAACAATTCACTTTATAATAACATATATAAATCCATACAATGCCACATGTAATTATATATGCGAATACCTAAAGTGCCATCTATTTCTAAAACATGTATAATCACAATAAAAAGAAATAGATTCACGTATATATACGTTAATTAATTAAAGGGTATAACCAGGCTCTGATACTAATTGTAGGGGGAAAATACGAAAACGCAGCGGAAGGGAGACTAAAAAAAATTTAGTATAGTTTAAAATTTTTCCAATATTTGAACCTTAACCCTTTAATTAATTAAACATATATATTCAAAAGAGATATCATACCTCTTGTCGTGTGATCCGATTGATTTAGCGTCAATGGTAATCCGCAAGATCTTCCAATACGATCACGAACGTGAATCACCTAGGAGCGTGGTCTCCCTATTCTTTGAATTGCGTACCTGAGAATGGAAAAAAGAAATCTTCTTTTTTGATCGTTAATCACAAAAACTCCAAGAGCCTAGAAAGATCGTTTCGGTCACTTTTGAATTCACAATCGTTATGCCTGGCGTGAACCTAAATCGAAAGTATGCACAAAACCTTTTTATGTAAAGGCTTGCAAGTGCACTATCGAATTTAGAACTATCTTTCTCTCTTCCTCTTGGCCGAATTTTCACTATGTTCTTGAATTAGAATTTTTTATTACTATTCAAAAGCAAGAGAATAAAAAATTCTTTCTCTAAAAAAAAACTTTTTTTTCTTCCTATCACTATTAATTCCGAAATTAATAATATATATAGGTATACAAATCCTTTCCTAAAGAGGATTTACTTGGTGGGCAAGAATCCTATCTCTAGGTGGATTTACTTGGTGACAATGAATCCTTTTTCAAAAAAAGATTTCTTTTCCATACCAAGACTCCTAATCCAACTCAAATAGTGTATTTGTGATTATATTAAAGACTTCCTTATTTGATTCTTTATTTGATTAGATAAATAAATTCTTACCAAATTAAGTCTTTTATATTTATTATACTACTATAACAGTATACTACTAGGAAACATAATTCCTAGTCAGAAAAAGATTTTGATTTTTAATTAAATAATGAATTAATCAATTAATTAATTTCCATTTAATCAAACAATAAAATAAAATAATATTTTAGGCTATTATTATAGCCTTGCCGCCCACACACAAAATATATGGGTCAAATATTATTTTCTTATTTTATTTAATCCATTCAGGCTTTAAATAAAAGCCCACATGTGAACCAGATACATTATTACTAAAAGAAACAAGCCCACATGCCTCTCATTAATATATTAATATAATTTGAGCAGCCCATTAAATAGATAATGTGCAAACTATATTATTAATATATTAAATACAATTCTAGATGGACCCATAAATTAGTCCGGTAGAATATATCAAGTGATCCATGTAAGTCCGTGTGGATTGCGGATCTTGGCGGGCTATCTAAATTTAAGCTTCAATAGACATAACCTAATCACAATCAACAAATGATTCACTTAGGTCCGATCTATTAATTTTAGCCCATTACACTAAAGAGATAAAATTGAACTCTTAAATAAAGATAGAATAAGAAGATGTTTCTCATTCATACTCTAGACAATCTTATTGGAGATAGTGTATCCTCGTGAATAATATTAGTGATAGCCAAGAGCTCATAGACCGCCTATAGCTCTCCTAGTTACCATATTTATTCATATGACCACGTTTTGAACTTGGATATTTTGACTTGTCTAGAAGTCATGTTTTCAATAGACATTATCGAAAACTCAACGTTAAGATTTAATATCCAATACCTCAAAATATCCGTATGATAATATTATACTCTCATTCAATAAATTGAGCCACGATGTCCATATCTATAAATGAAGTTCTCTATCGATTAACAAATGAATACCACCAAACTATCGAGGATAGACTATGCTATATAATCGTACTCATTGATAGCTCAAATGATAACACTTGCAATCATAAGTCCATCATTTATCTCAGGATTAAGATAGACTCTCTGATTGTCCTCATAATGAAAAGACTTGTATCTACTGATGGTTCTAGATAAAATATTTCGTTGTGATCCTGTTCAATGCACCAAGTGCACTAGATTCTTTTACTCGAAGACCCTTTCGATGATTTTAGACTCATCATAACTCATTTGATCCCACTCAAATGCCAGTAAAAGAATTCTACAACTTTATCAAGATAAAAGTGCCCAACCTTTAATTTAAGTTGTGGACGTTTATTCAAGACTAACTAAAGAATTGTGTCTAATTCATACATATCCAGATGTACTAACAATTCTTCCTTTCTCATAGTCTTTTGACCATATGATTATTTACTTTGACAATTATCATTACAAATGCTATAAAATTTTGTAAAACCAGAAATCACTTTATTAATATGAAACGATTGTCTATTACAATATTACACTCTTGCTATTGAGCATAATCCTAACACCATAAACCACCGATTTGTGGTGCCATTGTATTTGACTGGAGATATTTAGAGTGTTGAACCCTAACATTTAGGTTTATGATTTTGAGTTTAAATTTGTTAATGGGTTATCAAATTTGGAGTCTTATGATTTTGAGTTTAAAGTTTTCAGCTTTGTTGTTCTCCTCTGTTTTTGTGGCCGCTTTGGCTGTTGTGTTTTGCTTGTGTTGGTCTTGGCTGGGTTCTTCTTGTTCCCTGTTGTACTTTGTTCGTTTCTGACTTCTTGGCCCTTCTAATTAAGCTTGATTTAAAAAAAATGATTAATGGATTAATTTGGAGGTATTTGGAGGTAATGGATTTATGGTTTATGATTTTTTGTTAGAAAATTTCTGTTATTGTTATTTGTTAGTCTGTGATCCTTTTCAAAGTGGGTGTGAGAGATGCATCAGTGCATAATGCTTGAGCACTGATCGAAGAACTTTTATTTTTTATTTTTTTTGCTTTGATAAGGGAGATTAAAATATACATGTCTGTCGGTTTCATAGTCAATGACTCAATGACTCAAACACTTTGTCATGGTCAATGACTCAATGCAAAGAAGTTGATTGGGTTATATCCCACAAAAATTCAATTTTAATTTGTTGTAGTTATATTCCTGGGTCTTTTGACCAATTCATTCATAATTTAATATTATTTGACTAGATTATAACAACTTGTAGTTTTGATCCATTGAAAATTCAGTTTCTAAATGTGGTGCATTAGTATATAATTCAATTTCAAAATTCTAATCAGTACAATTTGTCTCTTACATATGTAGTAGTATATCCTGCTTCTTGTAATTTTTGAGTATGCTTGTAAAACGTGTCTCTTGCATATGTTTGTGACTTGTCTTGCTTGTTTGATCAGTTATATATGTTAAATTAGATTGCATCTCAAACTCTATATAGTCCATGCACATCACTGTTAATTGTATTGACTTTTATTTTTTTTCAATTATTTTTACTTATTTACTATATGAATGTATTATGAGACGTGTTTAGGTATATACACGTGGCTAGACAAAAATTACTTGAGTCACTTAAGATCAAGGAATGTGATCGTTTTCCATCTCGAGTTTCTGGGTATTGTAATTGAGATAGTATAAGACTTATTAAATCGTGTCTCTCACCAAAACAACTTGATATGTTTAAGGCAACGTGTTTCAGTCATTTTTTGGATGTGAGTGATATGGTGATGTCTAGCTAATTTTGTCACCATATCTTGCTTAGGGAGTGTCATGTTAAGAATGACGAAGAAAATTCATTTTATTTGTGGTATCATGTTGGCAACGGGGTGATACGGTTTAGTCCAGTGGAGTTTTGTTTAGTTACTGGGCTAGCCTTTGGAGAGTACTCTGAATCCACATCGAATCTTTTCAATCAAAAGAATAGTAGATTCCGTCGATCCTACTTCCAAGAAAGTAAAGTCAGCGTTAAAATGGTTGTTGATTGGTTTAGAAACCTTATTCTCAATAATAACAATAGTGATGAAGATATGGTGAAGTTGGCTTTGATACTTTTATTGAAGATGAAGTTGGTTGGCAAGGATGATAGGAATGCTATCCTCTATTGGGCATTAGAGTTGGTGGATGATTTAGATGCTTTAATAAGTTTCTGTGGGGGTCATTGATATACGCAAGGACATTTAACTCCCTTGGTAGTTGTCTTGTTGGCCGTGATGATAAGTTCAAGGATAAGTTCAAAGAGAGGGTTGATGCTTTAGCGAAACGTAAAGTGGAGAGATACAACGTTTATGGGATTTCACAGCTTTTCAGGTGATGTGTGATAATTGATGAATTTAATTAAAATCTTTTTAGACAACTTGATGTGTGATAATTGATGAATTTTACTATTTTTTTTGTTATCAGGTGTTGGGAATCGAAGCGATACCAAAATTGGCCACAGTTGGATATGTCGTTAGGGTGAACAATGTCACCCCTAGAGTTTTGAATTGGTGAAGCACGAAAACTCCCACATATGCAGAAATTTTAAAAAACATATTTAAGTTTAAAAACGCAAGTATTGAATATTGTTGCTTATGTTAAAATGAGTTTTATTTCTAATTATGCAAACGTAAGTATGCAAACGTTAGGTTTTTCTCTTAAGTTCTAATTATTTTTTGTAATAAAATTTCAGCTTACAATATACAAAGTTCTTGGCCCCTCTGATGATGAATCAAATAAACTGTATTGGGCAGGTATGGATCAACTCCAATATGTATCACCTGATGTGGATGGTTGTGTTGGTGAGGATGATGTTGAGGATGATGTCTTGGATGATGTTTTGGAAGATGTTCAGGATGATGTTCAGGATGGCGTTGGTAATGCTAATCAGAATGATATTGAGGGAGATCATCAAACTAGAACTCTTAAAAAATTTGAAGTTGGAGGAAAGAAGAATAAATTAATTACATTTGAGAAGCTCCAGAAAAGATTGGATGTTATGCAAGCACAACAAAATGCTTTACAAGATCAGATGACTTCTATGAAGAATTCCCTGATGGATGAGATGCGAATGGGATTCTATCGTTTGACGGAGCTTATATGTTTGAACAAAGTGGCTAAAAGGTTTATGTTGGTCTAATTTGTAAATTCCTCTATTTTTTAATTGGTTCTAACGAATGTGATTTATATTTGATGTAGTTAAATAAACATAATAACACTGATTTTAGCCAAGATGACACCTTCCAAGACTATCAACCTTCAATTCCTCATGGACTCAAGTCTCCTGAATTTTTCGCCGTGCCTGAGACAAGTGAAGATGTCAAGCAATTGATGAGACCACCAAAGCTTACCATAAAAGTACTCGGATATCGCAAACGGTCCGCCTTTACTGTGAGTCCGCACATTGATCCCCTGGTGAAAAGGCTTAGGAAACCGAAAATGCCAGAATTCGGAAGCAATAACCAAATGGATGAGGAAATTCTACGTTCAATGCAATCATGGATAAATGACAACAAGAACACATGGTATGTTAAACCATGTACAACTATTATTGTAAATCCCCACTTCGATTTTATTATTAAGTTTTTATTTTTTAACGTCAACGACATGAACATAGGTTTGCTCGAAACAAAGCCTGCTTGGTTTGAACTGTTGCTATCTCCAATAGGGTGGTTAGAGGGAGATGTAAGTTATACACCTTATATTGCAATTCATTACTATAAAACATTATGCATTTACGGTAACATGTTTGTTTCATGACAGCATATGGAGACATATTGTCGTCTAACGTGGTGGCGTGCCTATTTCTATCCTTAGTTATACAACCAGAACATTGTATTATTGAATTACACATTCATGATATTTAAATACATTTAAAACAACAACGTTTATTAGTTCTTTTTTACATTTACGGTCTAACCATAATTGACAAGTTCTGTAGATTAAAATTCAAGGAAGGTGGTCAACTATATCTAAGGCTAAAAAACAATTCAAGCATGAAACCTACAAATGGGACAATACAATGATAGACTACGTTATTAGAAAATATCCGGTGCATGCTTCGATACATTGGCGGACAATTCACAGTGTAAGTAATTTTTAAGACTTATTAATATGTTCTTATTCAACTATTAGTATATATTCATTCTACTATTGCTTGATTCTTTAGATTTTGTTCCCTGCAAACGTAAATGGAAATCATTGGGTTGCGGCAGAGGTCAACTTGAAGGAGCGAGGCATTAAAGTATATGACTCATACCCGAACGCCAATAGTGTTGACCAAATACTAAGGTGGGCAACTTGTCTTCCAAATATTTTGCCATCTTTGTTGGTGCATGCGATGCCAGATACTTATAATGATCCTACGTCATTTGCTGTCGAAAGACCCGAAGAAGGCGTTCCACATCACAGAAATAAGTATGTGTTAGTTTATGTCTTAATGGTTAAAGTTTATGTTTTACATGATGGTTTTTATTAATTATGGTTTTTTATTTGACATAGGTCCGATTGTTGTGTTTTTACTCTTAAATTCTTGGAGTACCTATGGGCCGGAAAACAATTTGACTTTGAAGGAAAATACGGAGCACCCCTTAGAGTTAAAATAGCCACAGAAATATTTCACAATTCAAAAGAAGTGCCTAGTGTAAATGATGCAAATTGATGTGTACTAATGTTAAATTTAATATTTACGACTAGCATTTTTATATGTTGTGTTTGTGATATGAGTGAAATGTGTGATATGAGTATGAATTTTTACAGGGACCGAAAAAGTATAGCTTTTTTGAAATTTCAAACGGAACTCTGTCAAAATTTCATAAATTATATTCAAGTGAGTTGTGAACAAACACAATAACATTTACAAATTCTTGTCCAAAATCTTCACTATCCAAATACAACAATTATTCCTTTGTCAAGATACAACATTCTTTACTATCCATATGTCAAGATACAACATATACAAATTCTTCACTGTCCAAATATTCTTCATTGTCCAAAAATTAAATAACATGTCCAAGATACAACATATACAAATTCTTCAATGTCCAAAAATTTTTCACTGTCCAAAAATTATATAACTACACCAAGATACAACATATACAATTGCAAGTCATCAATTGGAAAATTGCAGGATCAAAGTTGCAATCAATTTCCAATGAGCTATCATCAATTTCAAATAGGCAGAAAATATCTGGAAAATTTCATACATGTGCACAGTAACAAATATATGCCTTCCGGCTTGTATCAAAGTTGCATACATGTTATAGAAGCATATAATCATCTTTCAAATAAGAATACATCGAACAAATTCAATTTTCATATGAGAAAAACCAATTACATCATAAAACATTATGCGATCCACTTACCTCACCAATTTCACTTGTACTTCCCCATGCTATTTGATGGTGTACATGACTTCAGGTAGGTGCACGTATGGTTATTGTGACCAACACGGTGACAAGTTATGCATCTCATTTGAGTTACTTCCTCGCCAAATGACAGCATACGATTCTTGATGCAACATCCGAAGGAACCAACCATTCGATAGGTTGTCCCATGGGATGTATTTTCCCACTATATGCTGCAACAAGGAATGCACTAGAGTAATAAGAGGAACAATAATCAAGAAATGAAAATCCTCGTAACCTAATGCAAGCTAATGCATGTGCACATGGAAGTTGGTCGACATCAAATTCCCTACATGTATAGGTTTTTGTGGTCAAATCCACATGTCCATCTAAATCTACATCTTTACCAAGGAACGTGTCAAATGTGATAAGGTACACCAGCATATATCGTGCTTCCTCATCCTTGACACCTACGGCTACATCCGCGACTGTTGTCAATTGAGTTGTAAGTTTAAGTGCAGTTGTGCGACGATCATGGAACCAACACTGAAGGACCCCTCTAATGTAATCAATCACTCTGGTAATAGGCAATTCCTTGCATTCTTTAAGTGCATTATTCATGGACTCTGCAATGTTGGTTGACATTATGTTGTACTTTTTCATGGGCTGTATGCTCTCGACCAACGATCAAACCCGGCATCCGTGACATACTGAGCTGTTTCGGAATTAAAATTTGCTAGATGTTCCATACGCTTCAGGAATTGACTTTCCCGATACACCTTGGCTGCCCGTTCGAAGTACCGTTTAAGTTCCTTATTCTTGCTATAGTGTGCAAGCATGTTCCATTGTAGATGTATCGCACATGCACCATGGAATGAATTTGGGAACACTTTTTCTACACCGGTTATGATACTGTTTTTCTGTCATGAAACGAACACCAAGTCTTCAACTTTGCCAACGGCTTTATGCAACCTGGATAAAAACTATTCCCAACTTTCATTTGTCTCTGAATCGCCAACACCAAAAGCTAAAGGAAATATTTGCTCATTGCCATCCATACACACATCCACAAATAAGACCCCTCTATGAAGACCTGTCAAAAATGTCCCATCGATAGCAATGACCGGTCTAATCGAAGACAAAATCATCTATACAAGCTTTGAAGCAAAAGAACATATACATGAACCTGTTAGATGAATCTGTGTTGAAGTCTGTAATAGTCCCAGGATTTGTTAGCTCTAACATGTACAAGTATGATGGAAAAATACTGTATGACTCAACCGGTGTTCCTTGAACCTCCTCTAAGGCAATATGTCTGGCTCGGTACCCTTTATGGTAGTTACAAGAGATGCCAAACTCCCTCTGCATGTCGTGTATAATTTCCTTAGGCATGTATAAACGATGATCATGAAATTTCTCTTTTATTTGTTCCCCTATAACCTGTGCACTTGCTTTCCTCTGATGCGAAAATCGTGCTTCTGTGGAGCATGTGTGCTGATTGTCAAATTTTCTAATCTGGAAATAATCCGAATTTTGAACCTTAGCCGCACGTAATCGCCAATTGCAATCCTCAACAATACACCGAACTTGATAACGTGTTGTATCTGACTTGAACATCCTAGTCTGGAACTGGTTGGCAAGGAAATAACTACCTAATTGTTATTGTAGTTGTTGCTTGCTTAGAAACATTTCACCCACTTCAATACACATGGTAGCAAGTCTTGGTGCAACTTCACCCGAATTAATAGAATAAAATGCACATAGAGGTGGAACAATCCTCTAGACATGTGCAAATTGCGGGTCATGCCGGTTGGGAACTTGATCGGGGAATGGGATTGAACTGTGGTTATGTTTCATCATGATCAGAATTGAGACGAGGAGAAGTTGTATCAATGTTGCCGGTTGGTGTAAAAACCTCTCGAATATCCTCCAAATTGGCACCCATGTTAGGTACATCTGACCTTTGAAACTCATCCATATTACTAACTTGTATATTGCTTTGGTGTGTATGATGAAATTCATACTTAGGAGTTGTATGGTGTGGGTTGTGAGAGGACTCTTGTGGTTTATGATTCCTTTCTGGACACTCATGATTGATTTCCTCAACAATGATGCAAATTAATGGGTCAACATTCTCTTGACGAAGCAATAATGCAACGTCTTCATCATCAACAATCTCAATAGACATACTAGGACGAAAAGTTTGTGCAACAGTCGTCATACTAACTTGATAATGATCTCGATCAATTCCAGTGACATGGTATAGCTTATCTAATAATTGATCATAATTTGCATCTCTTGGAAAATCAAACGCCTTTGCTCTTCGACCTTCAGACCAACATTCAAAACCAATTGCACATTTGTCATTTTTAATCCTGAAAAAAAAATTAACAAAAATAATCAACCCATAAAAGTCATTATTATCTCAAAGAAATTAAACGTGATTGTTAATTTTTAATTGAAAAATAATACATATGTCAAAAAGGTTCGGGACGGGGTGACCCAATGTAGGGTCACCCCGTCCCATCGGGTCACCCCGTCCCGAACCTTTTTTCAGAACCTTTTTTCATATCTGAAAAAAAGTTCGGGACAGGGTGACCCGATGTCTGGTCACCCCGTCTCGAACTTTTTTTCAAACCTTGAAAACTTCAAAGGTGATTTTTCATAAAATAGAAAAATGAAAAATTCTTGATTATTTCAAAACTCTCAAAACAAAGCTTATGAGGTTGTGAATATAATTTAAAATGCAATACATACCTTCAATTTGCTTTAATATGATATCCTCCAATGTTTTCAAAATCTAAAATTGAAAAACAAATATAGTGGAATCAAAGTGTTATAGTTTAGGAAAATTTTTAGATAGTGTTTAGTTTAATCGTTTGATAAGTTTGCTGGTAAATAGTTGGTAAAAGTAATAAAAAGGATAATAAATATCGTTAGTGCTAAGTGAAGGCATTTTGGGAAGAGAAGAGTAGTTTTGCAATTAAATTTGATTTTAGGACAGATTTGCTATTAAGCCACTAAAATAGGGCAATTTTACTAAAACCCCTTTTTTCAATATTTATTTTCATTTTTTATTTAATAATTAAATACATTTTATTCATTTACCCTAATAACCATCGTTATGTCCACCGTTAAATCTAACGGTGTTCAAATTAGGTCAATGGTATCTTTCCATAATTAAAGCAAAAGCTCAATCCGGTAGTAGAATAGGAAAACGTGAGGTTATGTTATTGCAATTTACCCTAAAATAACAATTTGAAGCCTCAACTTCAACTAAGAACCATGCTCATTGGGTGTTGAATCTGCTTTCAACTTCTTGGAGATATTCAAGCAGCCACTTTTGTTCAATATCAAAATAATCTTAAAATATTATTTTGTAAATTTATATTTTACGTTTTTTTTATACGAATACATATTATAATAAACCTTCCATTAAGCTGACCAAATAAACCAACATTTCTATAAGATGTAAATTATAAAATTCACATAGCAATGCTTATTCCAATGTCTTCACCAGGTGCTCAAATTAGACTCGGTGATTTTGAGACACACTGCACATATCTGAGATTACGAAAATAAATGAAGTATGAGAAATTGATTTTCAAAGAAATACACGCAAGTCATTCAATTACTAAAACCGAATTCCCATGACCGGTAGCAAAAGAGACTCGGCAACAAACAAGAGACAGAGTAGGAGAAAACACTACCTACCATCAGCTCATTTCTCTTCATTCTCAGAATCGGACTTTGCAAAAACTGTTTCAGGCTGGGTTTGTGCATATGCTGGAGCAATGAATTTAGGTTCTTTAGCTGCAACATCAGCATACTTCAGTATAGCTTCCCTAGGATCCTCGTCCATCCACGTCTCTTTGATCATTCCCCCTTGCTGCAAGATACGTCCATATGTTAGCCATGTCTATTATATTCACTATTATAACAAAACAAAAGTTGAAGAACAGGATTTACAAAAAAAAAAAAAGGAAAAAAGGGTACCGAAGAGAATACACCAATACCTTGAGAAGGTACTGGGTCAACAAGCTTCCCTTAGTTGTGCCAACCCTTCCACCAAAACCAGGTCCTGTCATGGGAAGTTCAGGCTTGTGAGACTTAGCAGGATCCTTCAACATTTTCTCTCTCTGACGCTTGCGACTTGGCTGATCTCTGAATAGGGGTAGTGCATGTGGGTTGTGAATAACAGGTTGTGACTCAAAATCATCCACAGATTTTTTCCTTGGTTGCCCGTGCAACACAGACAAGGGCTCCTCTCTCACTGAGATTTGGATCATATAATATGTGTGTTCCTCCTTGGCTTTTATCTCCAGCTGTTGCGAAGATCTTTAAAACAAAAAAAAAGGCACACGTGAGTAATTTTCTCTCTTCATACATACATGTACATGTGTGTGTGCTACTGTGCTTCAGAGCAAATTAATTCACACGGATGTACCTGATTAAGCTTTGGATGCCAAGTACATTGCACCACACTACAAGTCGGCGATATACCAACTCCTGAAACAAGTTCAAGTTTTGCTCGATCATAGAAGCATAACAAACCTCCGGTTGTGCTCTCCCTTTCAACAGATGTTCCAGTCAAGAAAAGTTGCTCATCAGGACTAAATGCAATATTTGTTTGGGCGTAGTGATTTGGTAGATCCTCAAACACCTTAAGAGATTCATTCATTTGGCGCAAATCCCAAACCTGACACATGTTTCAATAATTATATGTGGAGATATACTTAGCATGCAAACATATTCTGAAGAAATTAACGACACTATGCTCTGAGCACAAAGCTAATCAGTACCTTCAATGAATTATCAAAGCTTCTGGATAGCAGAATTCTCCCATCACTAGAAAACTTGAGCCCAGTGATATCATCAGAATGACCTTTCTCAACATAAACATCCGGCCTGCTTCCCCATCCAGCCTTAAGGTTCCATATCTGCAAGAGCGAAACAACCAACCAAGGAGAGGACAAAACTGAGATAGAGCACATAAGAAAAAAAAATTACGAATAGAGTACGAAGTTAAAAGCATCACAAAAACAGAAATAGTGTGACACAAACATCTATTAGAAAATGCCTAGAATTTTAGCTTACAGCTGATCAATGCAAAAGAGATCACACTTCACAAGCGATTACCTGTATAGAACCATCTCCTATACCACCTGCAATGCATTTTCCTTCACGGTCCCAAGCACACGTGGTAACTGGAACTCTTCCGGGCCTTGCAAGTTTTGGTTTGATAACCTATCCAATCCAGAAAACATTTGCATCATTAGTTTGAAGCCATTTGCGTACTTGTTAAAATAAAAAAGAAAGATCACATTCATCATCAGCCATATGACCTTTGAAATACTGAGCAGGCTACAAAAAGATTTTGGAGACATTGTAAGACAGTCACTTTAATATGCAGAGCATCACTAGATACTCCAAACATAACCTCCCCTGGCTCTAAACCAATGCTTTCCCAAATTAAGAATACAAAAAAAATAGAAACCGCTTGCATAACATACAATTTTAATATCAAAATATTTCTGACAAGATTCAAATATATATATATATATATATATATATATTTGTGCAACTTTATTTAATAGCATTAACTCATGAAACTCCCACAAATACACACACATGCCAACTATATTTACATACACAAATTCAAAGCCATCTCATCTGAAGCAATTAAAAAAACTTAAAAGCTAAAAGAGAAGAATAATAGAATAGTGACATAAGGATCAAGCATAACTGGCAATTCTTCCAGTTTCATATTGTAAGAATTGGGAATGCTTGGCATAATGCATCTAGCATATCTTGTGTTAAGAAATACAAATTACACAAACCTGCTTCTGACTTTTGAAATCATTTACATCCCATATACGAAGTGATCCATCCTCTGATGATGTCAAAATTGTCTCTTTAGTTTTAGGGTGCCACTGTCCACCAGTCAATCCACATATGTGCCCCTTGGTGTTCTTCAGATCACGGATATACATATCTCCTTTCACAAACTCGCCTAGGGTAAGTCCATCTCGGTCATAAATCTAACATACAAAGTTAGACATGTGTGAGTGTTGCCCACATAAAAATGATAAGATAATGGACACAAAAAGGACTGTATGTAGAAGTACCTTAGCTTGGGCTGAACCAGTTACACAGAGAAATCGATCAGACGTGGGACTCCAGCTTAGATTACGAACTTGATGACCTTCAAATGGCTCAAGCTGCCTGAACGATTGCAGATGGGAATTCATCCCTTGAAAGTCATACATGCGTACGGTATAGTCATAACTACCAGAGAGGACTCTAGAACCGGAATGATCAATGGCAAGAGCCGAAACAATCTGAAAAGTAACGGCTAGGATTTAATTCTCAACATGAATCAGAACCTTTAGTAAACAAAACTCTAATCCAAACATAAAAAACAAGCTAACAAATTCTGTTCTTGGGGGAGTCTGTTTTTCGAATATTCTGTATTATCAATCCTATATGCCAACACGCTATTTCAAACTTGGGATCATAAGCTGACATGAGAGTTTGAGAACAATGTAAAAAAAAATGAAATGGATATGAACATATCTATGACAGAGTACATCAATTGAAAGCAAATGCGACTATAAAAGTAGTACCTTAGTATGTCCCTTTAGTACAATCTCGTTACTCAACGGCATCCGATGCCGATTCTCCTCTTCCTCCTCCTCCTCCTCCTCCTCCTCCTCATCATCATCATCCGTCTCTGACTCCACAGGAGGCCGTGGTGGCCCAATCAGCATTCCATCATCATCATCCTCCGCTTCCACCGGCTTCAGAGGCCGCGGTGGCCCAATAATTACTCCATCGTCATCGTCTTCCGTTCCAACGGACTGCGTAGGCCGTGGCGGCCCAATCATCGCGCCTTCATCATCTTCCACCATTTCCGGCGGCCGCGGCGGCCCTATGGAAGATTTAGAGGTGCGTTCCTTGCGGAGCGAGTCGAGCCAAGCCTTGGAAGATGAAGAAAGAGAAGGGAGGTCATTGCTCTTACTGGCGTTGGTGGGGGAAGAGGGTTGGTCGGATCGGTGAGTGGAGTCGTGGATTTTCTCGAGAGACGTTTGGGGTTTGGATTGTTTGCCGAATGAGAGAGGGAATTGAGCCCTGACTCCGTCGTATATATCCGCTTCGTCCTCCATTCTACTGGGTTTGGCCGACTGTCAGGGTTTTTCAATTTAGGGACGATTTATATTTTTATACGGATATTAGCAGGTAAGTTGGATTATGGGCTGGACAACCCGATAGCCCGCTCATAAATTGATCTTGCTTTAAATACTTTTAAGAGAAGTCGAATCTCGGGGGCTTTCCTGTTTGGATAATAAATTTTTAAAACAGAAGAGAATTCTATTTATATTTTAATAGTTTTTAATTATAGTTAAAATAAATAAATTTAGTTAAACAGTAGTGTTATAGACACACCCCCGACTATTTATATCCCATTTTTTTTGGTAAATTACATTGAACCCCTTGAGGTTTTGATAAATTATATTTAGATGGAAAAGTTACTTTATTATATACTAACACCCCCAAAACTTAAATTTGACTTTTAAAATGTCTAAAATGCCCCTAGTTATATTATTTGGTACTTTATTTTTTTTACCTTTTAACCAAAAACTTTACAAACTTTAATAAAAATAAAAAAACTAAATAAAAATATGATTCATTAAATAAATAAATAGTTTTAAAAAATTAAATAAATAAATAGTTTTAAAAAATTAAATAAATAAATAGTTTTAAAAAATTGAATAAATAAATGGTTTAAAAAAATTAATAAATAAATAGTTTTAAAAAAATTAAGTAAATAAATAATTAAAAAAATTAAATAAAAAAGTATTAAAAAATCAAAGAAATAAATAGTTTTAAATAAATACATAAATAGTTTAAAAAATAAATGAAAAATTAAAAACATTAATTTTTAAGAATATTCATTAATAGGGACAAGATAAGCTCTAAATTTCCAAGAAATGTTGGGAACCTTGAAGCTTCTCTCATCATCATCTTTACCATAAAAGTTTGGATATTTAGAGTTTTTTTTTGTCCCTATTAATGGACATCCTTAAAAAATTTAATGTTTTTTTGAGTTTTTTTCATTTATTTATTTACATTTTAAAACTATTTATTTATTTGTTTAAAACTATTTATTTATTTTATTTTGAAAAACTATTTATTGATTTTATTTTTAAAAACTATTTATTTATTTTATTTATTTAAACTATTTTTTAAAAACTATTTATTTATTTTATTTATTTAAACTATTTATTTTTTTAATTTTTTAAAACTATTTATTTTTTTAATTTTTTAAACTATTTATTTATTTAATGAATCATATTTTTATTAAAGTTTATAAAGTTTTTGGTTAAAAAGTAAAAAAAATAAAGTAAAAAATAATATAACTAGGGGCATTGTAGGCATATTAAAAGTTGAATTTAAGTTTTGGGGTGTTACTGTATAATAAAGAAACTTTTCTATTTAAGTGCAACTTGCCTAAACCTCAAGGGGTTCAGTGTAATTTACCCTTTTTTTTTTCCTAAATGAGCTATAGGCCTTGCTGTTGAGTTCATATCCAATGAAAATACCTTCATCACTTTTGGCATCAAACTTTCCAAGTTGATCTTGGTCATTAAGAATATAACACTTACTTCCAAAGATGTGGAAATAGATAACATTGAGTTTTCTTCCCTTCCATAACTCATAGGATGTTTGTTTTGTCCCAGGCCTAAGGAATACTCTGTTTCGTATATAGCAAACCGTATTGACGGCTTCGGCCCACAGATTCCTAGGAACCTTGTTGCTAAGCAACAGCACCTGAGCCATCTCTTGTAAGACCCTATTCTTCTTTTCCACAACTTCATTTTGTTGGAGAGTTCTATGAGCCGAGAACTCATGGGAAATACCTAGACTATTACAAAGCTCTCAAAGCTACTATTCTCAAACTCTTTCCCATGATCACTTTTAATTCTCTTATTGCTGCTGATGTGAGAGTTCTTCTCATTTTGAATTTTGACACATAGCCTTTTGGATTTCTCAAAGGCTTCGGACTTCTCTCTAAGAAAGTAGTTCTAAGTGAACCTAGAGAAGTCATCAACTACCACAGGAATATATCTTTTACCACTTAAACTCTCAGTTTGCATAGGACCCATGAAGTCCATATGAAGGAGTTCCAATGGCTCTTTGATGGAAATATATTTTCGCTCTTTGTGCACTCTTTTAGTTTGTTTCCCTTGTTGACAAGGTCCACAAACTCCGTCAAACCTTTTCCCAAGCTTGGGAAGGCCTCTCACAACATTCAACCTCTCAAGGACTTTCAAGTCTCTATAATTCATGTGGCCAAATCTTTGATGCCACAACTCAACTTGCTCACAACTAGACAAGTTACAAGAGATATCACTAGATTCAAGACAATAACAATTGTCACTTGATCTCTTGCCTTTCAATAGGACTTGCTTATTTTCCTTAAGAATGGAGTAGTCAACTTTGCCAAACATAACCGAAAGACCTTCATCACTTAAATGTGATATACTAATGAGATTAACTTGCAAGCCATCTACATAGAGAGCATTGGGCAAGAAGGGTAAACCGGGGATAGATATATAACCTTTCCCTATGACCTTTTTTCATGAACCATCACCAAAGGTGACAAATCCACCATCCTCAATCACAAGAGTCTCAAAGAAACTCTTGTTTCCGATCATATGCCTAGAGCACCCATTAACAAGTGTTAGAGGCATTGGCTTTCAAAGCAACTTGAGCTACATAACAAAAACACTCATCTCTTCTAGTCCACCTAGGTGCAACATTCTCAATCCTATGAGCCTTTGGTTCATTGGCTCTAAGTTTCCTAGGCGCATGCTTTTTGGCTCTTCTAAGCATATTTTTCTCAATCATGATATCAAATCTACACAATTTGATATACTTAAAGCAATTAGGCCTTATGTGGCCTTCAATACCACATTAATGACAAGTAGGAATGAAATAGGAGTTCATAACATAGCCTTGTGCAAACATTTGAGGCTTCCTTCTCCTTTGAGTAGTCCTTTGATGTTGAACAAACTCTTTCTTTTGTGGTTGAGCCAAAGTAGCATGTCTTCTTTATTGAGCATAAGGGATCATTGGTTGTGGTCGAGGGATTCTTGGATGTGGAGGTCTTGATTGAGATGTTCTAGCTTGTTGTGTTTGAGTTCTTGTTGAACTCTTGGCTTGAGCATGTTTTGATGATTCTCCAACTTCAATCCTTTTTGTAGTTTACTGTGGGATTTTGGCTTCTTCAACCTCTTGACTCTTGACAAAGATAGTCTTCTTCAAGGAGGTGGTCTCCAAGTCTTCCTCATATCCCAATCGCCTTTTATCACAAGGGCTGTTCCCACTTGATAGCATCTTATCAAGCTTTTCGGTTCTGGAGGTCATCTTGGCAATCACACATTTTGCCACCCCAAGCTCCTTCCTCAAGCTCTCTTCACTCTTATTAACCATAACGAGCTCTAATTTAAAGCTTTCTTCCCTTTCTCTTGCTCTTTTCACTTCCTCACTCAAGTGAGCCATCTTGGAGGTCACTTCAAGATTCTTCCTCTCCAACTCTTGAATCTTTTTTTTCTTCTTTGCTATAGAACTCTTAAATTATTCCATGAAGTCTTTATAGTCCATCTCATCATCAAATTCATGCTTGGACTCGGATGAAGTAATTACATCGCTTTAATGCTCTTCTTCTTCTTCTAGCTTGTCATTTTCCTCTTCTTTGTCACTCATGACTTCTTTGCCATTGTGGGATGATGAGAAGGCAATGAAGTTGGCAATTTGATCTTTATCATCCGAAGATTTTTCTTCCTCCTTTAAGTCTTCACTATCGCTCCAAGTAGCTGCCATAGCCTTTCCTTTCTTATTCTTCTTTAGATTAGCGCATTCGGGGGTAATGTGACCATACATACTATACTCATAGCATTGAATCCCCTTCTTTGAATCTGTTAACAGAAATTTTGCTCAAGACGAGAAGTCTCAGTTAACACCCTCGAGACCACTACCACGTAGGTGGTGGCCAAGATTGATCGTATGTGTAACAATGTTTTTTTAAATGACAAAGAATAATGATACAATTTATCACCTAAAACAAAGCAAAAATATTTTCCTTATTGAACGTGTATGGTATACAAACTTCTCTCAAATTGCTCTCAGTTCTCTCTAAGGTATGGTCGGGTATTTGTCGTATGCCTATCGAATAGTAGTCCCCTCTTTCTGAAGGAGGAAGTCCCTCCTTTATACAATGTCTTCATAGGTTTGAACTCATTGATTTCCCCTTGATTTATCATCCCCCTCTTATCGGACGGGACTTTTACCTTTAAATGTAGTTGACTTTGAGTTAATTACTCCGTTGAGGATATCTTGGAAATCAATTTGTTTCCCATTCAAACTCTATTACTTGTCCTGCACGTGTATAATATATGTGGATGTGATACTGTGTATCTTCGGCTCTGGCATGATTTCCATAGGGGTCGTTGAATGTATCATGGTATGGTGCATCAACTAATGAGGTCGATCAGTGTTTCTACCTTGATATCTGAGAAGTTTCGTCCAGCTAGGAGCCAGATCTGGCTTCCCTTGACCTTTCGAAGCTAGGTGCGGCTTCCCCTGACCTTTCGGAGCTAGGTGCGGATTCCTAGGGACATCCCTCTGTATCAGCGAGGTATAGGTGAGTTTCTGGAGAAATTACGAGGTGACCTCGACTTCGGGGAATTTCTTATTTTCAGTTTTGGTGATGCAGGCTAGATCTGATCGTTGCGGGCTCTATCCCGGATGTTTCCGGAGCCCGTCCTTGTTCCTGCGGGGTGGTATCGTAGCTCGGCTTTGGGTAGAATGGTCTCCTGGTGGAAACTTTCGGGCATGGAGCTAGGTCTGGAAGGTGGAAAATTTTCCTTTGGTCCTTAGCCAGTTTTGGCTATTAACAGAATCCTTCTCTTCACTTTTCTCCATCTTTTTGAAAAGAGTCTTCTTCTTCACTAATTTTCCCTTGGAGCCCAACCCCTTCTTCTAAAACTTCATAAATTGCTTGAACCTCTTCACCATTAGAGCCATTTCTTCATCCGAATCTTCTTTCTCCCTTTCTTCCTTGGAGGTCTTCAATGCAATGCTCTTTTGCTTCCTTTGAGGTGTTGTTGAAGTAGGAGCTCTTCTTGACTCAAAGGCCAACAACTTGCCAATTATTTCATTTGGCTTCATCTTCTTATATTCCCTATTCTCCTCAATAACGGTCACTTTTGCATCAAATCTTTCTGGGAAAGACCTCATAATTTTTTGAATTATCCTCCTATCTGAGTATGGATCACCCAATTTGTGACTTTGGTTGACAATATCCATTAGCTTCACTTGGAAGTCATTAAAGCACTCGTGATCTTCCATCTTCAAAGTCTCAAATTGGGTTTGAAGGACTTGTAGCTTAGAGTCTTTTACCACATCGGTTCCTTCATATGCCATCTCCAATATTGTCCAAGCTTCATGTGCATTCCTTATGGTTTGGATTAACTTTTGTTGGTTCTCATCCACCGCACACAAGATTGCATGCATGGCCTTATTGTTCCATTTGAAGGCTTTAAAATCTTGAGTCTCCCATTACGATTTCGGCTTGGACACTATGCTTCCATCTTCGAGAGTCTTGGTAGGTGATGTGTAACCATCCTCAATCACCATCCAAACTCGATCAACTATTTGGCACAGGTAGGACTCCATTTTTCATTTCCATGATGAGTAATTAACCCCCGTTAGAAGTGGAGGTCTTGTACTCAATGCTCCCTCTCGCTCATATGCATTTCTACTAATGGTGTTTAAGGGTGATTGAGATGATTGCAATCAATCAAACACGACAAGCAAGACACACTAACTAAAAATGCAATTTTAATGCAAAACACACTAACTAAAATGCAATACACTCTTAGAGAGCAAGGGATCTCCTAATTATGTTAAGGAACCTGCTTTGATATAAATTTAAAATACTCTAAGAAAGATAAAACTAACCTAGAGGGGGGGGGGGGGGGGTGAATAGGTTTTAACTAAATTAATTGCCATCTTTTGATTAGTCAAAATTAATCAAAACAACCCCTAACAAACAATCATTGTAACTACTTACGTAAAATAAAATCAGGACACAATGATTTATTTTACATGAGAAAACCCCAAAAGGGTAAAAACTCATGGGCCTAAGGCCAATCGAACCCTCAAATCAACTATTTGTAAAAACGATTACAACCTAGGTTGACCACATCGCACCCTACTGATTACTATTTCATTCTTACTACCCACATGCCTTTAATAGTGATTTTAGGCTCTTGCTTGTACACTACCCACAGCACATACAAGACTTAACTCTTAAATGAAGAGATATGTAGCCTAATGTGAATATGAGAATATTCTAAATGCATAAGTGCTAGGTCAACACATTTAATGCTTATCTAGTCATGGATGAATGCTTCAAATAATCCTAGATATCATGCTGCTATATAACATACATACAACTTAGCTATATGATATAGATGCAACCTAGATGCAATAGCTATCGCAATACTAAACCCAACAAGCATATAAAGATGTTATCTTAAAGACAAAAAACTCAAACTTGAAACTGCCAAGTCATAAAAGAGTCATCTTGGTACACTAGAACACAAGAAGTAATTGAGATGGTGTTCTACTTACCAAGTCATGAGCTTTGATGCTGACCCATACAAGAATACATCTTAAATGAAGCTAGATGATGTTTAATCCATGAATGAAAGATGGGTATATGGGTTTTGGTTAACAAAAATTGAATCTTGGTGGCTTTCCTTACAAGATATTCTTTTCCTTTTCAAGGTTTTGAAACTTTAAGCTCTAGTCTAGAAAGGGAGAGAAGATGACATATATATAAGGGAAAAAATGAGTTTACGCAATAAGGCGAAAAAAGTCCCTTACAGTGTTATTCTGCTGTCAGGTCAGCGGTCAGGTGAACTGCCGAGTCAGCCACCGATCAAGAGCAGAAAAACACCAGGTGAAATTGAGCGGTTAGTTCAGCTATGAAGACAACAGCAAAATAGACCACCGAAATTAACTAGACCTACCGGAGTAATTCGACGGTTTGTTCGGCGGTCAGAGACCAACTGCCGATTCGACCACCAAATAAAGACAGTACTACTATCTTCAAATGGCGATTCATTCAGGTGTCAGTCCGACCACCGAATCATTCGCCGATTCCAAAAAATTGGAAATCAACACCAGTCAACCAATGCGCTAAAACCAAGCCCACCAACGTGCAAGCACAAACATTTTTCGAACACATAACTGGAAACGAATTTCAAACAACACAATCACACTTAGAACTAAAACTAGGGAGCATGTGTGTGAAGTGTAGAAAGGAACACACACATAAAAAATTTAATCACAAATGCAAGATGTAAGACAAGCATGATAGTGTGTGTGTGTTACTAGCCTCTTCAAAGAGTTAAGCAAGTGATATACCTTTAAAGTGCCCTTGAGTTTGATGATGCCATTAAGCTTGATCACAAACAATGAGGCCTAGTCTACCCTTACAAGACAATCCCCAATGTGGTTTGTCAATGAAATGAGCCAATCAAAACATGAGGTACTTACAATATATGGAGGGAAAATGATGTGGAGAGGAGCGAGACTTGACCACCCGATGAGAGGCTGCCACCTCAGCCTCCCATGGAGGCACATGGCCTCCATTGCGCTAGAGGGCATCCCTTCCCGTAGGGTCCACGTGCCTCTACGGGGAAGGGTTGCAAATGGCACTTTTGCCATCCCTCTTCCCTCCCACACCACTGGATCACAACACATGAGGGAACCCCACATGAATTGTTCATAGGGGAGACGTGACGATCACCAAAATCGCGTCAGCAGAAAATCTAGCGGATCCTTTCACAAAGGTTCTACCTCAGAAGAGTTTTGATAGGCACCTAGAGAATATGGGAATGAGAGATATGACACACTTGCTATAGCGCAAGTGGGAGATTGTTAGGATTATGCTCAATAGCAAGAGTGTAATATTGTAATTGACAATCTTTTCATATTAATAAAGTGTTTTCTGATTCTTACAAATACTTATAGCATTTATTATTATAATTGTCAAGGTAAATAATCATAAGGTCAAAAGACTATGAGACATGAAGAATTGTTCATACATCCGGATATGTATGAGGTAGACACAATTCTTTAGTTAGTCTTGAATAACGTTCACAACTTAAGTTAAAGGTTGGGCACCTCTATCTTGTTAAAGTTGTAGAATTCTTTTACTAGCATTTGAGTGGGATCAAATGAATATGATGAGTCTAAAATCATCGAAAGGTTTTCGAGTAAAAGAATCTAGTGCACTAGGTGCATTGAACTGGATCACAATGAAATACTTTATCTAGAACCGTCACTAGATATAAGTCTTTTCATTAAAGAGGACAATCAGAGAGTCTATCTTAATCCTAAGATAAATGATGGACTTATGGTTGCAAGTGTTATCATTAGAGCTATCAATGAGTACGATTATATAGCATAGTCTATCCTCGATAGTTTGGTGGTATACATTTGTTAATCGATAGAGGACTTCATTTATAGATATGGACATCGTGGCTCCATTTATTAAATGAGAGTATAATATCATCATATGGATGTTTTGAGGTATTGGATATTAAATCTCAACGTTGAGTTTTCAATAATGATTATTGAAAACATGGCTTCTGGACAAGTCAAGGTATCCAAGTTCGAAATGTGGTCATATGAGGAAATATGGTAACTTGGAGAGCTATAGGCGGTCTATGAGCTCTTGGCGATTACTGATATTATTCACGAGGATACACCATCTCCTATAAGATTGTCTAGGGTATGAATGAGAAACATCTCATTATTCTATCTTTATTTAAGAGTTCAATTTTAGCGCTTTAGTGGAATGAGTTAAAATTAATAGATTGGACCTAAGTGAATCATTTGTTGATTGTGATTAGGTTGTGTCTATTGAAGCTTAAATTTAGATAGCCCGCCAAGATCCCCAATCCACACGTATTTGCATGGATCACTTGATATATTCTACCGGGCTGATTTAAGGGTCCATCTAGAATTGTTTTTAATATATCAAGAATATAATATGTCTATTATTTAATTAATGGGCTGCACTATTATATTAATATATTAAAAGGAGACATGTGGGCTTGTTTCTTTTAGTAAGAATGGGTCTGGTTCACATGTGGGCTTTTATTTAAAGTCCAATGGATTAAATGAAATAAGAAAATAATATATGGCCCATTTATATAAGTGGGGCGGCAAGGTGTATATATTAACCTAATATATTATTTTGTTTCATTGTTTTAATTAAATAAGAATTAGTTAATTAATTAATTAATTGTTTAATTAAGAAACAAATCTTTTTCTGATCAGGAAATATATTTCCTAAAGTTATACTATTGGTAGTAGTATATTAAAAGTAAAAGACTTGTTTGATAAGAAAATAAATAGTTAATTTTATTTATTTAATCAAATAAGAAGTCTTTTTATTTAGTCAATAAAAGAATAAAAATATCTATGAGTTGGATTAGGTTTTGAAGTCTAAAGATTGATGGAAATTAGGGTGCAACACAAACTCTTTTTGGTATGTGATTTGCGGCAACCCTAGTCCATTTAGAGGAAGATTTCGGCAATCCTAAATAGAAGAGGAAGCATAATTTCGGCCACCTATATAATACCATATATAGAATTCGGCCACCATAGTTGATTGAATGATTCAATTTTTCTTCTTCTTCTCAATTCATAGAAAAGGATAATTTTTATTCTACTAAACATAAAAGAGAGAAGAGATTATTCTTTGATAGTACACTGATTGCTTGTTCATCAATAAGCTTGTGTGTACAACATCAAATTAGGTTCACGCAAGTTTCGATCATTAGATTGAGAACTCAAAAGTGACCGGAATAATGTTTGTCTTCTTTTGATTATTTTGTGACTAACAAAAGAAAAAGAAAACTTTGTTCATCCATTCTCAGGTTTGCAATTCAAAGAAAAAGGGAGACCACGCTCCTAGGTGATTCACGTACGTGTTCGGATTGGAAGATCTCGCGGTACTGTTCACGATCACTGGTCATGGGGGGGGGGGGGGGGGGGGGGTACTGTTCACAATCACTGTTCACGCGGGTACTGTTCACGGGCATCGGAAAAGATTTTGAGGATTACCAATCGACGTAAGTCAATCGGATCACGCGTCAAGAGGTATTTAACTCTAATCGTATATATTTGAGTTTAATTAATTAAAAGGTTAAGGTTCAACTTTGAGAAAAATTTTAAAACCATACGAAATCTATTTTTCGTTTCTTCCGTTGCGTTTTATATCGATTTTTCCCTACAGGATAATCAAGGGAAAAGAGGTAAATATATGAGATAAGTAACATACATTTTCAGTGTTCAATTATGTCATGTTTTTATCAAAATAAAATCATGTCAACATATCATAAAAAAGAACAAAGTCTAGCATACAATGCCCCCCCTTGATAAGTGCTCAATCTAAGATCAAGATATGATATTGTTCACAATGATATCCATACAATCAAGCAATTTTTAAAGAAATTCAACAAAATAAGCTGCATAAACTATGAGAGATACATCAAGATTTTCAATCTCTCTCATAATTCTTCTAAAATTTCTAGCATATCGACTTCACTTGAAAGCAAAACTAGTGTGTGTGGATTTGATTCAAAAATATATAAATGAGTAATTGGATCATCAACATGCAAACCATATCAGCATCTATTCATCTTAAGCTTTTCCATAAAAGGTCAAACTGATTATCATCTGGAATTTTTGCTTCTAAGAGAATAGATTTCAACATTTGAGCATGTGTGTGCATGTGGCTCATCATTCTATTTTTGTTTTTCAACCCGAGCAATCACAATTTTCAACTATACTCCTTTTAGCCTTTTTTTATATAGGCTTTGAATCAAAGATTTTTATTGATTCTTTTCAACACTTCTTTGATTTTTTCTAACATAAACATATACACTTCATGACTGCTTTCACTCATCATAATGGTGTAGCCCTTTCCTACATCGGGTGGCTGCACAACCAAAATGTGTAGCCCTTTTCATGAAGGTGCTCATTGAGTTCTATGTAATTGCTGAAGCAAAATGGATACTAACCGTAAGTCATCTTTAATGTACTAGTCAAAAGACTTCAAGATGTATCCATAACTCACATATCTTCAAACTTAACTTACTCAAACTAAACATACGAGAGAAGCAAAGTGTGCACTTTTAAAAACCAAGTTTTAAGACTTCAAAGCGCATGATCTAAAAGCATTACAAAGAGACTTACTTAAGATCATTACATCTCAAGAGAGTACCTTTCATTGAATATGAAGCTCATATTTTTCAAAAATATGCCACTCATCAATCAAACAAGTATAAGATATAACACAAGCATCATGTAAAAGATCTTTCTGAATGATTTCACTTAATGATCTCTATGTTGGGGTTTTTGCCCTAAAGCTTGTAATTTGTAAATGTGAATTGAACAAATATAAAAGAAGTAGTTTATTCATTCAAATTGTTTCATACTTTTATATAACATGTGTACTTAAAATCCAAGATTGCCAGATGCAATTTCAAACTGAGTATATGATTGTCATATACAGATGGATTCATTTTGAAACGAGCAATCTAAAGAGTTCATAGATAGCAAAAAAAGCTGGGTACTTTATTTGTGGTTAATCTACAGTTGCGGTCCATTCCGTAATGTACGGTGAACTTATCCTGGATCATTCATATGATGATATGAGAATGGAGGCACCTTGTATGATGTGATCATATAGGACTGGGTCACGATCTATATGTGTTAACGGAAATTTTGCTCAATACGAGAAATCTCAGTTAGCACCCTCGAGACCACTACCACGTAGGTGGTGGCCAAAGATGAATGTGTGTGTAACGGTGCCTAATAAAATGACAAGGAGCAACGATACTATTCACCACCCACAAGAATTAAAAAGAAAAATACTCTCTTTATTGATAATGTATGATATACAAATCTCTCTCAAATTGCTCTCAATTTTCTCTAGGGTGTAGTCGGGTACTCATCGTATGCCTGTCGAAAAGTAGTCTCCTCTTTCAGAAGGTTCAAGTCCTTCTTTTATACATTGTCTTCATAGGTCAAACTAATTGATTTCCCCCTTGATTTTCTCCATCTCTTCCCTCCTTATCAGACGAGATTTTACATTTAAAATGTTATTGACGTTGAGTTAATTGCTGAATCGAGGATATCTTGGTGGAGATCAATTTGTTTCCTACTTGGACTCTATTACTTGTTCTGTACGTATGTAACGTCTTAAGATATGATCATGTGTGTCTTCAGGTCTAGCATGTTCTCCCATAGGGGTCGTCGAATATGGTATGTAATGTGGCGAGGTACATCAGATAGTGAGGTCGATCAGTGTTCTAGCCCCGATACAAAGGAATTTCATCTAGCCAGAAGCTAGGTCTAGCCTCCCTTGACCTTTTGAAGCTAGATGCGGCCTCCTACGGACACCTCACTATGTCAGCGAGGTATAGGTGAGCTTCTGGAGAAATTGTGAGGTAATCCCGACTTCGGGGGGATTTTCTGGTTTCAGGTTCGGTGACGCAGGGCTCGATCTGACCGTGCTGGGCTCTACTGCGGGTGTTTCTTGAGCCCCCGTCCTTGTTCCTGTGGGGCAGTATTGTAGCTCGGCTTCGGGTAACATGGTCTCCTAGTGGATGACCTTGGGCATGGAGCCAGGTTTAGAGGGTGGAAAATTTCCCTTTGGTCCTTAGCCAAATTTGGCTATTAATAGAAGTCCCTTCTGACTTGAACACCGGTTGTCGAGCTTGGGGTTGGGGTCAGATTTTTTATTTTATTTGGGAAATCTTTCCTTCTTTACCGTTACCAGAATATTGGGGGAAATTTTCTCATTAACTGCGTAAGTGACGTGGCGTGAACTGACTGACTTATTTCCGAATTAATCCAGCTGCGTTACGGCAGTCCCCGAGATTCTTTACCGTTACCAGAATTTTAGGGAAATCTTCTCATTAACTGCGTAAGTGACTTGGCGTGAGCTGACTAACTTGTTTCCGAGTTAATCCGGTTACGTTACGGTAGTCCCCGAGATTCTTTGTGATCTTAACCAAAGATCTCGACAGCTCGTGATGCTGCCCTTTTGCCTATATGTACTTATTTATCTCAACGTATTCCTCATATCTCTCAAATTTCAAATTTTTCCCAAGATAAACTTTCTCTTATAAACTTTGTCTCAAGCCTATCTTTTTCATCATTCCTCATCCTCACCGATTTCATCATGACGAAAACCAGTCACGATTCCGTTGATTCCTTGGTTGATGGCGAGGACGTCTTTAGCCTTTCTTCTGGGAAACAGGCAATGAGGATCTTAGACAACGATGATTCTCCACCCAATCCGCAACGCCGGTGGTCGAACAGGAATGTGTCCATTAGGACCGGGTTTTCTAACCATCTTGACCATCCTTTGGATATACCCGATGAAGACTCCGATAAAGAGGTTGGTGGCGACACCGCGAAGGAACATCGCGTCCCGGCTTCCGGCCCCCCTTTGGAGAGGCTCCCTCCCTATGACTTCAGGGTTGTCCTTGATTCTATCGTTGATCCAGTCGCGATTGATCGTTTTAGGTCAAAGTACGGCATTCCCGACAGCGTTTCCATCTCGGTACCCCCCAAGGGTTATGAGTTCTTTAACCCCCCTTCAGGCATGCTTCCAATTCACGTGGTGGCTCTCGAGAATGGGGTTAGGCTTCCCCTTCATCCGACTCTTCGGCAAGCTCTCAACGCCATCCCACTGGCTCCCCTCCAGTTGACGCCCAGCTTCTGGAGGCATTTGATTGGCTTCCTCGTGCTATGGAGGGAACAATGCCAGTTGAGCAAGGTGACAAGAGAGCCCGGAGCAGAGGAGCTGGCCTGTCTTTTCCAGATCAGGAGCCTATCTGGCACTCCTCGAGGTCAGTTTTATGCTAAGGCCAAGAACAAGCTCAACTTAGTTAGTCCCGGCACTTCGAAGAAGGACCCAGCCTGGAAGGAAGAATGGATCCTTGCGGGGGATGATTGGGAGAGCTCGATTTTCATTGGTGAGCAGGAGTTCGAGGTTCCCACAGCTTTCAATGACAAACCATCGTGGGACTGGGACTCCCTGCTTTCTGAATCAGAAACTATTTTGAAGGCTATTCTAGCCAGGAACTACTTGAACCTGAAGTTCCCAACCGCTGAAGCCTTCGACCCTCGTAGGGTGAATCAATACCTGCAGATCTCAGACTCTACTTCTCGTAAGTGTCATTGAATTTCCTTGCCTTGTCTTGTTGATTAGCTTGGTTCTGATGTTTTCCTTTTTGATTTGTTTACTTACAGTTTTTGTCGTTGAACCAGCTTCCCGCGACGTCTAACGTTCTCCTTAGGCTAGAACTCTACTTCCCTTTGCTGGGGTCGCACCGGCTCTTGCTCAATCTACCTCTCCAGCTGGGTCTAAAATGGCCAACCTTGCGTCGCAGGCTTTTCGGCCCCTGGGTAAAGCTCCCCAAGCTGTTGGTCCGACTGCTTCTGCCCATTCTGTTGTAGTCGCTAAAGTTGCTACTCCCTCGATTCGCCCTTCTGATTCTGCTGCGCTTCCAACCCCCCGAGCTTCAGAGGACTTTGAAAGGGGTTTCACAAGGATCCCTCCTAGCCGTTCCCGCCCCCAGTCGAGCTCGACTGGGCGGGACGAAGTCCTGGAATAATTTATCGTGTCCTGTCCGGGCAGCAGGATCTCCAGGATGGCTTTAATGCCCGTGGATGTCTTGCTCACCAAGGGGTCTGCTGTCTTAGCTGAGGTAATTGTATTTCCTTCGTATTGCTTCTGCCAACTTGTTCAATTTCTAACCCTGGCTTTGTATTTTATAGGCCTTCAAGTTTAATGTTACCATGGGCCACCAGGTAACCCTCCTTCGTGACCGGGCTGCTAAGGCCGAAGTCGAAGCCGAGAAAGCCATGGGATTGCTCAAGCAGGCTTAGACCTTAGTTGAAGAGATGACCTCCAACTAAGGAAAAATCGAGATCGAGCTGGCCGAGCTTCGTTGTGATCATGAAAGGATGAAGCAGTCTTATGATCAAGAGCGTCTCCAATCTACCCGGTGGGCCAATGCAGAGGGATTCTTGGAAAGCAGAGGCTAAGAAGTTGGGCCTCGAGAATCAGGCTTTCATTACTTAGGTGACCAAGCTGCAAGCTGACGCGGAGACCTCCTTTACCGATGGATACTTCTATGCTTCCTTTCAGGTCGCAGAGGCTCTCCCTTTTCCCTTTGATCTGTCATCCATTGCCGGTTGGGATAGATGGGAGATGATGATCAAGGCGGCTGAGTTATCTCACCCAAATGATGACGAGGCGGTTTCTTCGGGACAGGCAGAGGCTGGTAAACAGCCCGTTCAGGCAGATCCTCCAATTCCTGCTCATATCTTTACTGCTTCAGGTCCCGGGGAGTCTTCAAGTAAGGTTCTATCTTCTCGATCCTAGGGAGACCAGCCAGGAGCGGGGGAAAGAGCTAGGAGCCCGTCTGAGGAACCCCTATAATGGAGATAGAGGTCTACCGAAGCCAGACGGGGTCCGTGGCTGCCCTTCTCGATGCGGCTATCCCGCCTTAGGTTATGGCAGTGATTAATGAAGTCCTGGAGGAAGATCCTACTGATCAACAGGAGGAGCCTCTAAATGGAGGGATGGTTGGCGAGGATAACCAAGGTGGGCAACTACCTGAAGGAGGGGTTGATGGCGAGGATCAGCGTGAGGGATGAGGATCAGCAGAGGAAAACCAAGAGAGTTCCAAAGCTTGAAGCGGTCTTGTTTATGATTTGTCTTGATCGCCCGGAAAAAGGGGTGGCACCCCGTTTTGCTCTTGATTAGTTTAGCTATTTTTTTTATAGCCCGTACTCGGGGGTTCCCCGCTAGATAGATGTAGCCTTACCGAGGATAGACACCTCTTTTCTTTAATGAGAAACCGATTCGCTTTGAGAAACTCTTGTTTTACTCATGGTCTTGACTCGGAACCAGAACTGCATCCATAATGATAATTTGTTCATACTTTATTCAAACTTTGGTAGGGAATTCTTATTATGATGATCTTGATCCTGCACACAAAAACAAATATTTATATTTAAATCCATCTTAGGAAAGGTAGCCCGATCGAGGCGTCAGGAGGGCTGTTTAGCTATTTCCTGGTCTCGAGGTCCGGATGTCAACCCTTCTTGGGGGTGGTAGCCCGACTAAGGCATCAGGAGGGCTGTTTAGCTATTTCTTGGTCTCAAGATCTGGATGGCAACTATGCTCTTACATTCAGACCCTTCTTGGGGGTGGTAGCCCAACCAAGGCATTAGGAGGGCTGTTTAGCTATTTCCTAGTCTCGAGATCTGGGTGGCAACTATGCTTTTACACTCAGACCCTTCTTGGGGGTGGTAGCCTGACCAAGGCATCAGGAGGGCTGTTAAGCTATTTCCTGGTCTTGAGATCTGGATGGCAACTATGCTCTTACACTCAGACCCTTCTTAGAGGTGGTAGCCCGACCAAGGCATCAGGAGGGCTGTTAAGCTATTTCCTGGTCTCGAGATCTGGATGGCAACTATGCTCTTACACTCAGACCCTTCTTGGGGGTGGTAGCCCGACCAAGGCATCAGGAGGGCTGTTAAGCTATTTCCTGGTCTCGAGATCTGGATGGCAACTATGCTCTTACACTCAGACCTTTCTTGGGGGTGGTAGCCCGACCAAGGCATCATGAGTGCTGTTTAGCTATTTCTTGGTCTCGAGATCTGGATGGAAACTATGCTCTTACACTCAGATCCTTCTTGGGGGTTGTAGCCCGACCAAGGCATCAGGAGGTAGAGAGGGGGCTTTCCCAGCTAATCACTGGTATTGAGGTGTCTATGTTGAATTTCCCAATCGAGGAGGTGAGAAAATGTTAACACAGTCGGAGATAGAGAGGAAAAAAATGACTTTATTGATGATCGAGATGTAGTACATCTTTATTAGGGATTCTAATGAAACCTAAATGGAGGTAATCTGCTTGAAAACTCCCTGCTCAAGAGTAGAATTTCCTTAAGTGATCTGCCTTCCAAGTGTGGTCGATGGGTCGTCCATCCATGTCTTCGAGTTTGTAGGCTCCATTGTGAGCAACTAGCTTTATCAAATATGGCCCTTCCCAATTGGGGCTTAAGACTCCATCCGACATTTTTCGAGTATTCAGGGTCACTTTCCTAAGCACCAGATCCCTTTCTTTGAAATTTCAGGCTCTGACCTTTCGGTTGAAATATCTAGCGATTTTTTCTGGTAGATTGCCATTTTCTCTGCTACCCGGTCTTGATTATCTTTTAGGAGGTCTAGATTAGCCCGGAGCTTAGCCTCGTTACTTTCGAGTTCAAAGTGTTGCACCCTGAATGAGGTTAATTTATGCTCGATGGGGAGGACCGCTTCAACTCTGAAAGCCAGGGAGTAAGGTATCTCCCCAGTTGATGTTCTCTTTGTAGTTCGGTATGCCTAGAGGACTTGTGGCAGCTCTTCGGCCCATTTGCCTTTTTTCTGCTGTAACTTCTTCTTTAGAAGTTTCTTGATAGTCTTGTTGGTGGATTCCACAAGTCCGTTAGTATGGGGATGGGCTACTGAAGCGAGCATGAGATCGATCCCCAATCCTTTGCAGAAGTCCTTGAAATGGGAGTTATCGAACTGCTTACCCAGGTCGGATATAATGATGAGAGGGGTTCTGAATCTGCATACAACGTTGGTTTTGATGAACTTGGTCGTATTCTTTTCTGATATCTGAGAAAGAGGCCCTGCCTCGACCCATCTTGTGTCATAGTCGATAGCCACGATAGCATATTTCATCTGTCCGGGAGCAGTAGGAAGCGGTCCAATTAGGTTAATTCCCCACATGGTAAAAGGGTAGGGTGAACTGAGAGACGACAGTAGCTCAGGTGGCTGGTGGTTCAAGTTTGAAGTCCTTTGACATGGCTCGCAATACTGTACAAAACTCCTTGCGTATTGGTGGATGGTCGACCAGTAGTACCCCATACGAAGAACTTGATATGCTAGAGCTTCCCCACCGATGTGGTTCCCGCAGTCCCCAGAGTGGACCTCTCTTAGTACCCATTTAGCATCGTCAGGATGCAAACATCTAAGTAAGGGGAGGGATCTACCCCTTCTGTAGAGGTACCCGTCTACCAAGAAATATCGGACCGAGAGCTTTCTAATTCTTCGGGCTTGATCGGGCTCCTCGAGGAGCTCTCCCTCTAGGAGGTAGGCAACGATCGGGTCCATCCAGCAAGGCTGACGATCTGGGGAGCAGATTTATTTATTTGTGGTTACGCTTGGTTGGGAGATCATTTGGAGGGGAATTCCCCGTGGTAAGGATTGGCCTCCATTTGCAGCTATCTTAGCAAGAACATCCGTGCGGTGGTTTTGGTGTCGAGGCACCTGATGGATCTTGAACCCTTTAAACTTATTTTATAGCAACTGAGCTAGCTTTAGGTAGGCAGCCATATTATCTCCCTTTGCCTAATACACCCCAGTCACCTGATTGACAACAAGCAATGAGTCGCTCTTGATTTGTAGGTAATCGGCCTCTAGTTCGATGGTTGCCTTCATCCCGTCTAGGAGGGCTTCATACTCTGCTTCATTATTGGTGGCTTTAAACTCGAATCTAAAATAGTGATAGAATTCAGTCCCCTCCGGGTCTATTAAAACTACGCTAGCTCCTCCCCCAGCTTGCCTGGATGCTCCATTTGGTGCTGCGGGATTCTTTTGATCTCGGAGTGCTGAAAATTCTTCCACGAAGTCAGCCAAAGCCTGTGCCTTAATCGTGGTCCGGGGCTTGTATTTTAAATTGAATTGAGTGAGCTCTAGGGCCCATAAGACTAGCTTTTCGGACACGTCTGGTCTTTGTAAGAATTGGCGGAGAGGTTGGTCCGTCACCACTTCTATTGAATGAGCTTGAAAATAGGGACTGAGCTTCCTCGCTAAGATCACTAGAGGATAAGCGAGCTTTTCTAGGAGAATGTAATTTCTCACTGACTTGGTTAAAGCATAACTCACATAGTATATGGGTCTTTGAATCCCATCGCCACACTCCATGGCCAAAGCTCCGCTTACTGCAGTTTCTAAGACGGCCAGGTAGATCTGCAGCTCTTCTCCGGGAACTGGCTTGACTAATAACGGTGGGCTTGTTAGGTATTCTTTCAAGGCTTGGAAGGCTTGCTCGCTGTCCTGGCTCCATTTCATGTTTTTCCCTTGTTTGATGGCTTTGAAGAAAGGGATGCATTTATCAGTGGAGCGAGAGATAAACCTGTTGAGTGCTGCTACACGTCCCGTCAGAATTTATACCTGTTTGAGTGATGTGGGGGATTCTAGGTCCAAGATAGCTATGATTATTTCTGGGTTGGCCTCTATGCCTCTCTCATGAACCATGAAACCTAGAAACTTCCCTGCTGTTACCCCGAAGGCACATTTGGAAGGGTTCAACCGCATCTAGTTTTCTCTCAGAATGAGAAAGGTCTTTCGAAGGTCTTCCCAATGTCCTTCTGCGGTTGGTGATTTTGTGATCATGTCGTCGATGTATACCTCCATCGTCCTTCCTATCTCTGGCTTGAACAGCTTGTTAACCAGCCGCTGGTATGTAGCCCCTACATTATTCAAACCAAATGGCATCACCTTGTAACAGTACAAGCCCTGCCCAGTAATGAAACTGGTCTTATCTTGGTCAGTTGGGTGCATCTTAATTTGGTTGTATCCTGAGAACGCGTCCATAAAACTCAAGAGTTTATTTTCAGAAGTGGAGTCAACTAGTTGGTTTATCTTTGGTAAAGGAAAACTGTCTTTTGGACAGGCCCAGTTGAGGTCGGTGTAATCGACACACATACACCACTTCCCATTCACCTTTGTAACCATGACCACTTTAGCGATCCATTCGGAATAGCGCACTTCTCTGATAAACCCTGCCTTAATCAATTTATCCACCTCTTCCTGCACCGCAGCGTTCCTCTCAGCGTTGAAGTGACGCCTCTTATGTTTGACAGGCTTGACTGTTGGATCAACCACAAGTCGATTGGTGGCCAATGATGCCGGGATCCCAGGCATTTCATCATGGCTCCAAGCGAAGATGTCGCTGAATTCTCTGAGAAGATTAATTAAACATTCCTTCACTTCTGGCTCAAGGGTGGCCCCGACCTTGACAACCTTTGAGGGATCATCATTTCTGATGGGTATCTTCTCTAGTCTATCTACGGGCTGCCCGCTGGCCCACTCCTCGCTATGTTCCTCCTCATAAGGCATAATAAGTTCGCTCTCAGGATGCTCAGGATGCTCCTTAGGCTCCATCTCTTCCTGGATTACATGGGATATTTCCATGTCTTCCTAGACTAATGCAACCTGTACGCACTGTTTTGCTAAAGCTGTAGGATTGGTAGACACTGCGTAGCACTTCCTAGCTGCTTGTTGGTCTTCGCGTACCTCCCCCACCTTGGTTCCAACCCGGAACTTCAGGACATTATGGTATACGGACAAGACTCCTTTCAAGGAGGACAAGAATGGTCTCCCTAGGATGGCATTTTAGGCCGATGGGGTGTCAACCACAACAAATTCGGTCATAACATTTTGTTAGAGAGGGGTGGTTCCGACGATTACTGGGAGGATCATCGACCCCACTGGTATGATCGAATCCCCAGTGAACCCATAAAGTGGAGTTGTACAGCTATTGTAACACCATTGCTTCAGATTTAATTTTTCCAAAGTATCCTTGAAGAGGATATCTACACTGCTACCCGTATCTACAAGCACGCGATGGACTAGACAGTTGGCAATCTGTATTGTGATTACCATGGGATCATCATGAGGTTGCACGGTGTTGAAGACATCTGCTTCAGTGAAAACGATTTGTGCCGACTGGGAGGGCTCTATCGGGCTTTGGCAGACATTAAAGACTCCCTGGCTTTCTTCTATACGGGGAATCTTCCTTGCGTGGTTTTTTTCAGTAATTGTTGGAAGTGCCAGCCAGTGTGGGCCCTCCGCTGATAGTGTGTATCACCTGGATTTGTTGCATTAAATCAGTCTGTTCCCCCTTTCTCTTCTATGTATCCTCACGGATCTCGATTTGTACCTCCCTTCTAGTCCGAATGTTATCTCTGATCTGCTGTAAGAATTCAATCAAGCATCCCTCCCTTATCAGGGCTTCAATCTGGTTGCGCAAATTATAGCACTCTGAAGTGTTGTGGCCCACGTCTTCATGGAAGTCGCAGTACTTGTACCGGTTCCTCCTGTCAACTGGGGCTTTCATGGGAGCAGGCTTTTGGAGTAGCCCCTTGTCTCGTATATCAGTAGACTGTTTCCCTGGAAGCATTCAAGGGAGTGTAGTAATCATACCCCTTCTCCCCTCGCATTACGGGGGCAACGGTCCAGGGAGGTGGTGAAGCCCGAGGTGGGGTTCGTCTTGCTGGATATTTTTCTTGCCTGTGCTGAGGAGCGGGGACGCAATAGGTTGACCTATTGAGAGGTTTATTTTGAGTCTTCTGAGCTGGCTCAGATTTGGGGGCTTCTTTTTTTTGACGCTTCACCGTTCTTATATCGTCGTGTTCCATCTTGACTTTGAGTTGCTCGTCGATCTCGACCTGCTCAAGAGCTCGATCGTAGGCCTCCTGGTAAGTCTCTGGAGGTCTCTTGGCGAAGGAGCGGAAAAGCTTTCCCGTCCACAGGTTCCGCTTGAATTTGGCGAGAGTCTCTTTCTCCGTGAAAACTCCCATTTGTATGACCTCTTTGTGAAAACGTTACACGTATGATCGAAGTGTCTCACTTCGTTCCTGAATCAAATATTGGATGTGTATGGGATCCTTCGGACAAGGTTTGACCCCTTGGAACTGCGAGAAAAAAATCTGTTGATAACTTTGTTAAAGAATCCACGCTACCAGCAGGCAGCTACCAGCAGGCAGTTCTCCTTGATCATTCGGGTTTGTTAGCTAGACCGTGATGCCTTCGGTGAGCAGACGGATGCAGACGGTTTCCACGAAGGCTGCCGCTTGTTGGTCGAGCCCGACCTGGCTCACTATAGGGCGGCCAGAAGCCCGCGCATTAGTTGTTGGACCAGAGCTTGATTGCCATATCCAGACCTCCTCCCCTTTCTTGGGGCTTTTCACGTAGGCCTCGCCGAGGGTTGTTCCGAAACTCCATGTTGGCCTTGGGAAGAGTGGAGCCTCATGGTTCCTGTGAAATAACGAAAATGCAAATGCAAATAGTTGACTTGATTAACTGGGTGTAGGGTTGTTTCCCACAGACGGCGCCAGAAAGTGTTAACGGAAATTTTGCTCAAGACGAGAAATCTCAGTTAACACCCTCGAGACCACTACCACGTAGGTGGTGGCCAAAGATGAATGTGTGTGTAATGGTGCCTAATAAAATGACAAGGAGCAATGATACTATTCACCACCCATAAGAATTAAAAAGAAAAATACTCTTTTTATTGATAATGTATGATATACAAATCTCTCTCAAATTGCTCTCAATTTTCTCTAGGGTGTAGTCGGGTACTCATCGTATGCCTGTCGAAAAGTAGTCTCCTCGTTCAGAAGGTTCAAGTCCTTCTTTTATACATTGTCTTCATAGGTCAAACTAATTGATTCCCCCCCTTGATTTTCTCTATCTCTTCCCTCCTTATCGGACGGGATTTTACATTTAAAATGTTATTGACTTTGAGTTAATTGTTGAATCCATGATATCTTGGTGGAGATCAATTTGTTTCCTACTTGGACTCTATTACTTGTTTTGTACGTATGTAACGTCTCAAGATATGATCATGTGTGTCTTCGGGTCTAGCATGTTCTCACATAGGGGTCGTCGAATATGGTATGTAATGTGGTGAGGTACATCAGATAGTGAGGTCGATCAGTGTTCTATCCCCAATATAAAGGAATTTCGTCTAGCCAAAAGCTAGGTCTAGCCTCCATTGACCTTTTGAAGCTAGATGCGGCCTCCTACGGACACCTCACTATGTCAGCGAGGTATAGGCGGGCTTCTGGAGAAATTGTGAGGTAATCCTGACTTCGGGGGGATTTCCTGGTTTCAGGTTTAGTGATGCGGGCTCGATTTGACAGTGCCGGGCTCTACTCCGGGTGTTTCTGGAGCCCGTCCTTGTTCTTGTGGGGCGGTACCATAGCTCGGCTTCGGGTAACATGGTCTCCCGGTGGATGACCTTGGGCATGGAGCCAGGTTTAGATGGTGGAAAATTTCCCTTTGGTCCTTAGCCAAATTTGGCTATTAACAATATGAATCTCTCAATAAGATCCTTTACCTGATTAGATTCATATATATATCGACAAATGATGGCCATATATGGGTGATCTTAATCCTTAGTGTCTTATCAAGGGGTTAGATCGTGGTTTTTGATATACCATGGGTGAGATTGGATTTACATTCCAAGTCAATGTGCTTCATATGTTAGAATCGCGGTTTGGTTTGTGGCTGGGAAGTTTGTACATAATAGTGGAGGATCAGTTTGAGCGCTCTCCTAATTCCATAAAGAATGTAGGATTTATTGTTCATTACAGAATCAATGGTTCTTAATGGAAACATTTAATTAGAGGGGTAAAACGGACATTATGACCCAGCTCTAATTATGATCTACTTGTGGAGGATCATACCATAAGTAATAGTTATATCGATGGACACCAAAAGTTATTGGTTTGTGTAAAAACATCTATAGTTGAAAGAATGCAGCTTTGGATTTTTAGTGGAATAACACAGAAATTAATAATCATGAAATACTAATTAAAGAGTTTAATTAATTATTTGTAAGGATTATTGGAGCTCAAAATACCGTGGGTTCATTGGGTCCCCTTGCTAGCCCGATTGATCAAGGTAACAAGGGTCACGGTTAATTAATTGGATTGTCCAATTAACTATGTTACGAAAGTGACACGTGTCTATTCGAGACTTAATTGAATAATGAGATTATTTAATTAATGAATATTAACGATTATGTTAATTAAATAATTAGATTATTTAATTGTGTAATTAATCATTAGATGGAGGGTGTTGATTGATATTTAATTTTGTATGAAGATAAGATAATTTGATTATTTTATTTCCATTAAATTAAATATTTAAATTTGAATTTAAAAGAGTTTGAATTCAAATCAAATCAAATAAATTAATTTTAATTAAAGATATCATATATCTGAAAAGATTTGAATTTGAATTTAAAAGAGTTTAAATTCAAATCAAATCAAACAAATTAATTTTAATTAATGTCTGTAAAGATATCAGATATCTTAAAAGATTTGATTTAATTATTTTTATTAATATATATATATATATATATATGATATATGTTTTTTTGGAACCAAACAACACAACATACGTTCAGAATTGAGAGTTAATTTTGTTAACAAAAAATTTGCTTAGGGTGAGAAATCTTAGTTAACACCCTCGAGACCACTACCACGTGAGTGGTGGCCAAGGTTGAATGTATGATTGACAGTGCCTAATAAAATGACAAGGAATATTGGTACTATTATCCAACAAAGAGAATCAAAAATGCTTTCTTTATTAATAGTATATGGTATACAGATCTCTCTCAAATTACTCTCAATATTTCTAGGGTGTAGTAGGGTTCTTGTCGTATGCCTGTCGAAAAGTAGTATCCTCTTTCTGAAGGCCGAAGTCCTTCTTTTATACATTGTCTTCATCGGTTAAACTAATTGACTCTCCCCTTGATTTTCTCCATCCCTTCCCTCCTAATCAGACGGAATTTTACATTTAAATGTCATTGACTTTGAGTTAATTGCTAAGTTGAGAATATCTTGGGGAGATCAATTTGTTTATTGCTTAGACTCTATTACTTGTTCTGTACGTGTGTAACGTCTTAAGATATGATCCAGTGTATCTTCAGGTTTTGTTAGCATGATCCCCCATATGGGTCATTGGCAAGATCCCCCCATAGGGGTCGTTGAATATGGTGTATATTATGGTGAGGTACATCAGATAGTGAGGTCGGTCAGTGTCTTAGCTCCGATATTCAGGAGTTTAGTCTAGCCAGGAGCTAGGTTTAACTTCCCTTGATCTTTTGGAGCTAGGTGCGGCCTCCTACGGACACCCTACTATTGTCAGCGAGGTATATGTGAGCTTCTGGAAAGATTGCGAGGTAATCCCGACTTCGGGGGGATTTCCTTGTTTTAGGTTCGGTGATGCTGGCTCGATCTGACCGAGCCGGGCTCTACTCTGGGTGTTTCTGGAACCCGTCCTTATTTCTGTGAGGCGGTATCGTAGCTCGGCTTCGGGTGGCATGGTCTCCTGGTGGGTGACCTCAGGCATGGAGCCAGGTTTAGAGGGTGGAAAATTTCCCTTTGGTCCCTAGCCAAATTTCGCTATTAACAGAAGTCCCCTCTGACTTGAACACCGATTGTCGAGCTTGGGGTTGGAGTCAAATTTTTTATTTTATTTGGGAAATCTTTCCTTCTTTATCGTTACTAGAATCTTGGGGAAATTTTCTCATTGACTGCGCAAGTGACGTGGCGTGAGCTGATTGATTTATTTCTGGGTTAATTTGGCTACGTTACGGCAGTTTCAAGATTTTAGGTGATCTTAACCGAAGATCTCGACGGCTCGTGCTGCTGCCCTCATGCCTATATATACTTATTTAACTCAACGTCTTCCTCATATCTTTCAAATTTCAAATTTTCCCAAGATAAACTTTCTCTCAAACATATCTTTTTCTTCATTCCTCATCCTCACCGATTTCATTCCATCATGTCGAAAACCAGTCGTGACTCTATTGATTACATGGTTGACGGCAAAGAGGTCTTCAGCCTTGCCCTTGGAAAGTGGTCAAGGAGGAGCTTAGATAGCGATGATTCTTCGCCCAATCTGCAACGTCGGCAGTCGAACAGGAATGTATCTGTTGGGACCGAGTTTTGTAACGATCCCGACCATCCTCTGAATCTCGCAGATAAAGATTCCGATAAAGAGGTTGGCGGCGACGCCTCGGGGGAGCATCGAGTCCCTGCTTCCGGCCCCCTTTTGGAGAGGCTTCCTCCCTATGACTTCAGGGTTGTCCCTAATTCCACCTTTGATCCGAACGTGATTGATCGTTTGAGGTCTAAGTACGGCATTCCTGACAGCGTTTCTATCTCAGTACCTCTAAAGGGTTATAAGTTCTTCAATCCCTCTAAAGGCGTGCTTCCAATTCTTGTGGTGGCTCTCGAGAATCAGGTTAGGCTTCCCCTTCATCCTACTCTTCAGCGAGCTCTCAACGCCATCCAGCTTTCTCCCCTCCAGTTGACGCCCGGCTTCTGGAGGCATTTGATTGGCTTCCTCGTGCTGTGGCGGGAACAATGCCAGCTGAGCAAGGTGATGAGAGAGCCCGAAACAGAGGAGCTGGCCTATCTTTTCCAAATCGGGAGCCTATCTGGCACTCCCCGAGGTCAGTTTTATGCTAAGGCTAAGAACAAACTCAACTTTGTTATTCCCGGTGCTTTGAAAAAGGACCCCTCCTGGAAGGAAGAATGGATCCTTACGGGGGATAATTGGGGAAGCTCGATTTTCATTGGGGGGCATGAGTTCGAGGTTCCCACAGCTTTTAGTGACAAACCATCGTGGGACCGGGACTCCCTGCCCTCTGAATCTGAAACTATTTTGAAGGCTATTCTAGCCAGGAACTACTTGAACCTGAAGTTCCCAACCGTTGAAGCCTTCGATCCTCGTAGGGTGAATCAATACCTGCGGATCTCAGATGCTACTCTTCGTAAGTGTCACTGAATTGTCTGGCTTTGTCTTGTTGACTAGCTTAGTTCTGATGTTTTCCTTTTTGATTTGTTTACTCACAATTTTTGTCGTTGAACCAGCTTCCCGCGACGTCCAACGTTCTCCTCAGGCTAGAACTTCTCTTCCCTTTGCTGGGGTCGCACCGGCTCTTGCTCAATCTACCTCTCCGGCTGGGTCTAAAATGGCCAACCTTGCGTCGCGGGCTTTTTGGGCTCTAGGTAAAGCTCCCCAAGCTGTTGGTCCGACTGCTTCTGCCTCTTCTGTTGTAGTCGCTAAAGTTGCTACTCCCTCGATTCGCCCTTCTGATTCAGCTGCGCTTCCAACCCCCCGAGCTTCAAAGGACTTTGAAAGGGGTGTCGCAAGGATCCCTCCTAGCTTTTCCCGCCCCCAATCGAGCTCGACGGGGCAGGACGAAGTTCTGAAACAATTTATCGTGTCCTGTCCGGGCAGCGGGATCTCCAGGATGGCTTCAATGCCGGTGGATGTCTTACTCAACAAGGGGTCTGCTGTCTTAGCTGAGGTAATTGTATTTCCTTCGTACTGCTTCTGCCAACTTGTTCAATTTCTAACCCAGGCTTTGTATTTTATAGGCCTTCAAGTTTAATGTTACCATGGGCCACCAGGTAACCCTCCTTCGTGACCGGACTGCTAAGGCTGAAGCCGAAGCCGAGAAGGCCATGAGATTGCTCAAGCGGGCTCAGATCTTAGTAGAAGAGATGACCTTCAACCAAGGAAAAATTGAGATCGAATTGGCCGAGCTTCGTTGTGATCATGAAAGGATGAAACAGTCTTATAATCAAGAACGTCTCCAATCTACTTGGCGGGCCAGGCAGAGGGATTCTTGGAAAACTGAGGCTAAGAAGTTGGACCTTGAGAATCAGGCTTTGATTGCCCAGGTGACCAAGCTGCAAGCTGACGCGAAGACCTTCTTTAGTGATGGGTACTTCTTCGCTTCCTTTCAGGTCACAGAGGCTCTCCCTCTTCCCTTTGATCTATCATCCATTACCGGTTGGGATAGAAAGGAGATAATGATCAAGGCTACTGAGTTGTCTCGCCTTGATGATGACGAGGCGGTTTCTTCGAGCCAGGCAGGAGCTGGAAAGTAGCCCGTCCAGGCAGATCCTCTATTTCCTCCTCCTATCTTTACTGCTTCAGGTCCTAGGGAGTCTTCAAGTAAGGTTCTGTCCTTGCGATCAAAAGGAGATCAGCCAGGAGCTGGGGAAGGAGCTAGGAGCCCGTCTGAGGAACCCCTTATAATGGAGATGGTGGTTGACAGGAGCCAGACGGGGTCTGTGGCTGCCCTTCTCGATGCGGCTATCCCACCTGAGGTTATGGCAGTGATTAATAAAGTCTTAGAGGAAGATCCTGCTGATCAACATGAGCAGTCTCTGAGTTGAGGGATGGCTAGAGAGGATAACCAAATTAAGCAACCACCTGAAGGGGGGGTTGATGGTGAGGATCACCAAGATAGGCAACCACCTGAAGGGGGGGGGGGGGGTGTTGATGGCGAGGATCAGCATGAGGGAGGAGGATCAGCAAAGGAAAATCAAGAGAGCTCCAAAGCTTGACGCTGACTGTTCATGGTTGGCCTTGATTGCCTGGAAAAGGGGATCGGCTCCCCGTTTTACTCTTGATTAGTTTAGTTGTTTTTTATATATCCCGTACTCGAAGTTTGGGCTCCCCATTTTATAGATGTAGCCTTACCGGGGGATAGGCTCCTTTTGTCTTTAATGAGATTTGTCTTTAATGAGAAACTGATTCGCTTGAGAGACTCTTGTTCTATTCCTGGTCCTGACTAGGAACCAGAACTGCATCCTTGATGATAATTTGTTTATACTTCATTCTGACTTTTGTAGGGAATTCTTATCAGGATGATCTTGATCCTGCAAACAAAAACAAATAAAAACCGTTTTAGGAGAGGTAGCCCGATCGAGGCATCATGAGGGCTAATTACCTATTTCCTAGTGTCGAGGTCCAGATGACAACTATGTTCTTACACTCAGACCTTTCTTGGGGGTAGTAGCCCGACTAAGGAATCAGAAGGGCTGTTTAGCTATTTCCTGGTCTCGAGATCTGGATGGCAGCTATGCTCTTACATTCAAACCCTTCTTGGGGTGGTAGCCCGACCAAGGCATCATGAGGGCTATTTAGCTATTTCCTGGTCTCGAGATCTGGATGGCAGCTATGCTCTTACACTCAGACCCTTCTTGGGGGTGGTAGCCCGACCAAGGCATCAGGAGGGCTGTTTAGCTATTTCCTGGTCTCCAGATCTGGATGGCAGCTATGCTCATACACTCAGACCCTTCTTGGGGGTGGTAGCCCGACCCAGGCATCAGGAGGGCTCTTTAGCTATTTCCTGGTCTCGAGATCTGGATGGCAGCTATGCTTTTACACTCAGACCCTTATTGGGGGTGGTAGCCCAACCAAGGCATCAGGAGGGCTGTTTAGCTATTTCCTGGTCTCGAGATCTAGATGGATGCTATGCTTTTACACTCAAACCCTTCTTGGGGATGGTAGCCTGACCAAGGCATCATGGGTAGTGAGGGGGCTTCCCTGGCTAGTCACTGGTCTTGAGGCGTCTATGTTGAATTTCCCAGTCGAGTATGTAGATACTAATGTTGAACATAGTCGAAGATAAAGAGGAAAAAAAAGGAATGACTTTATTGATGATCGAGATTTAGTACATCTTTATTAGGGATTCTAATGAAACCTAAATGGGGGTAATCTGCTTGAAAACTCCCTGCTCAAGGGCAGAATTTCCTCAAGTGATCTGCGTTCCAAATGTGGTCGATGGGTAGTCCATCCATGTCTTCGAGTTTGTAGGCTCCATTGCAAGCAACTAACTTTATCAAATATGCCCTTCCCAATTAGGGCTTAGGACTCCATCCGACCTTTTCCAAGTATTCAGGGTCACTTTCCTAAGCACCAGATCCTCTTCTTTGAAATTCCGGGCTCTGACCTTTCGGTTGAAATATCTAGCGATCTTGCTCTGGTAGATTGCCACTTTCTCCGCTACCCGGTCTTGTTTCTCATCTAGGAGGTCCAGATTAGCCTGGAGCTTGACCTCGTTACTTTCGGGTTCAAAATGTTACACCTTGAATGAGGTTAATTTATGCTTGATGGGGAGGACCGCTTCAACTCCGAAAGCCAAGGAGTAAGGTGTCTCCCCGGTAACTGTTCTCTTTGTAGTCCGGTATGCCCAGAGGACTTCTGGCAGCTCTTCGGCCCATTTGCCTTTTTTCTGCTGTAGTTTCTTCTTCAGAAGTTTCTTGATAGTCTTGTTGGTAGATTCCACCAGCCTGTTAGTCTGGGGATGGGCTACTGAAGCGAGCATGAGGTCGATCCCCAATCCTTTACAGAAATCTTTGAATCGGGCGTTGTCGAACTGCTTACCCAGGTCGGCTATAATGATGAGAGGGGTCCCAAATCTACATACCACGTTGGTTTTGATGAACTTGGTCGTATTCTTTTCTGATATACAAGAAAGAGGCCCTGCCTCGACCCATCTTATGAAATAGTGGATAGCCACGATAGCATATTTTACCTGTCCGGAAGCGGTAGGAAGCTGTCCAATTAGGTCGATTCCCTATATGGCAAAGGGGTAGGGTGAACTGAGAGACTATAGTCGCTCAGGTGGCTGGTGGTTTAAGTTTGAAGTCCTTTGACATGGCTCGCAAGATTGTACAAAGCTTCTTGCGTCTTTGCGGATGGTCGGCTAGTAGTACCCCATACGATGCACTTGATATGCTAGAGCCTCTCCACCGATGTGGTTCCCACAGTCCCCAGACTGAACCTCTCTTAGTGCCCATTTAGCATCGTCAGGATTCAAACATCTAAGTAAGGGGAGGGATCTACCCCTTCTGTAGAGGTACCCGTCTACCAAGCAATATCGAACCGAGAGTCTTTTAATCCTTCGGGCTTGATCGGGTTCCTCGGGGAGCTCTCTCTCTAGGAGGTAGGCAACGATCGGGTCCATCCAGCAAGGCTGACGATCTAGGGAGCAATTTCCTTATTTACGGCTATGCTTGGTTGGGAGATCACTTGGAGGGGAATTCCATGTGGTAAGGATTGGCCTCCATTTGCAGTTATCTTAGCTAGAACATCCGCGCAGTGTTTTTGGTGTCGAGGCACCTGATCGATCTTAAACCCATTAAACTTATTTTTTAGCAACTAAGCTAGCTTTTAGGTAGGCAGCAATATTATCTCCCTTTGCCTGATAAACCCCAGACACCTGATTGACAACAAGCAATGAGTCACTCTTGATTTGTAGGTAATCGGCCTCTAGTTCGATGGATGCCTTCATCGCAGCTTGGAGGGCTTCATACTCTGTTTTAAACTCGAATCTGAAAAAGTGACAGATTCAGTCCCCTCCGGATATATTAAAACTACGCCAGCTCCTCCCCTAGCTTGCCCGGATGCTCCATCTGTATAGAGGGTCCAGGACTTGCAGCCTTCTGGCCAATTGTCAATCTCGGATGTCTTTTCAGGGATCTCATTTGGTGCTGCGGGATTCTCTTGACCTGGGAGCGCTTAAAATTCTGCCACTAAGTCTGTCAAAGCCTGTGCCTTAATCGTGGTCCAGGGCTTATACTTTAAATCGAACTGAGTGAGCTCTAAGGGCCCATAAGACTAGCCTTCTGGACACATCTAATCTTTGTAAGAATTGGCGGAGAGGTTGGTCCGTCACCACTGTTATTGAATGAGCTTCAAAGTAGGGACAGAGCTTCCTCGCCGAGATCACCAGAGCATAAGTGAGCTTTTCCAGGAGAATATAATTTTTCTCTAACTTGGTTAAAGCATGACTCACATAGTATATGGGCCTTTGAATCCCGTCGCCACACTCATTGGCCAAAGCTCCGCTTACTGCAGTTTCTAAGACGGTCAGGTAGATCCGCAGCTCCTATCCGTGAACTAGCTTGACTAACAACGGTGGACTTGTTAGGTATTTATTCAAGGCTTGGAAAGCTTGCTCGCTCTCCTGGCTCCATTTCTAGTTTTTACCTTGTTTGATGGCTTTGAAGAAAGGTAGGCATTTATCGGTGGAGCAAGAGATAAACCTGTTGAGCGCCGCTACACGTCCAGTCAGAATTTGTACATGTTTGAGTGATGTGGGGGATTCCAGGTCCAAGATAGCTTTGATTTTTTTCTGGGTTGGCCTCTATGCCTTTCTCATGAACCATGAAACCTAGAAACTTCCCCGCTGTTACCCCGAAGGCACACTTGGTGGGGTTCATCCGCATCTGGTTTTCTCTCAGTATAAGAAAGGTCTTGCGAATGTCTTCCTGATATCCTTCTGCTGTTGGTGATTTTGTGATCATGTCGTCGATGTATACCTCCATCGTCCTTCCTATCTCGGGCTTGAACAGCTTGTTAATGGTATGTAGCCCCCGCATTCTTCAAACCAAATGGCATCACCTTATAGCAGTACAAACCCTGCCCTAGTAATGAAACTGGTCTTATCTTGGTCAGCTGGGTGCATCTTAATTTGGTTATATCCTGAGAACTGCATCCATAAAACTTAGAAGTTTATTTCCGGACGTGGAGTCAACCAGCTGGTCAATCTTTTGGTAAAGGAAAACTGTCTTTTGGACATGCCCGGTCTAGATCGGTGTAATCGACACACATACGCCACTTCCCATTCGCTTTCGTGACCATGACCTCGTTGGCAATCCACTTGGGATAGCGCACTTCTCTGATAAACCCTGCCTTGATCAATTTATCTACTTCTTCCTGCACCACATCATTCCTCTCAGCGTTGAAGTGACGCCGATTCTGTTTGATGAGCTTCACCATTGGATCTACCGCTAGTCGATCAGTGGCCAATGATACCGGGATCCCGGGCATTTCATCATGGCTCCAAGAAAAGATGTCGCTGAATTCTCTAAGAAGATCAATTAAGCCTTCTTTCACTTCTGGCTCGAGGGTAGCCCCGACCTTGACGACCTTGAAGGGATCGTCATTTCTGATGGGTATCTCCTCTAGTCTATCTACGGGTTGCCCGCTGGCCCACTCCTTGCTCTGTTCCTCCTCATAAGGCATTATGGGTTCACTTTCTGGATGCTCCGAGGGCTCCATTTCTTCCTGGATTATCTGGGCTGTTTCAATATCTTTTTAGATTAGTGCGACCTGTACGCACTGTTTTGCTAAAGCTGTAGGATTGGCAGACACTGCGTAGCACTTCCTAGCTGCTTGCTGGTCTCCACGTACCTCCCCCACCTTGGTTCCCACTAGGAACTTCATGACATTGTGGTATATAGACAAGACTCCCTTCAAGGTGGACATGAATGGTCTTCCTAGGATGGTGTTGTAGGCCGATGGGGTGTCAACCACAACAAAGTCCGTCATCACATTTTGTTAGAGAGGTGCGGTTTCGACGATTACTGGGAGTATCTTCGATCCCACCGGTATGATCGAATCCCCGGTGAACCTATAAAGTGGAGTTGTACAGCTATTGTAACACCATTGCTTTAGATTTAATTTTTCCAAAGTATCCTTGAAGAGGATATCTACACTGCTGCCCGTATCTACGAGCACAAGATGGACCAGGCAGTTGGAAATTTGTATCGTGATCACCATGGGATCAACATGAGGTTGCACTGTGTTGAAGACATCTGCTTCAGTGAAAATGATCTGTGCTGACTAGGAGGGCTCCATCGGGGCTTTGGCTGACCTTGAAGACTCCCTGGCTTTCTTCTATACATGGGATATTCCTCGCGTGGTTTTTTCAGGAATTATTGAAGGTGCCAGCCAGTGTGGGCCCTCCGCTCATGGTGTGTATCACCTGGATTTGTTGTATTAAATCAGTCTGTTCCCCCTTTCTCTTCTCCGCATCCTCGCAGATCTTAGCTTGTACCTCCCTTCCAATCCGTATGTTATCTTTGATCTGTTGTAAGAACTCAATCAAGCAACCCGCCCTTATCAGGGCTTTAATCTGGTTGCACAAATTATAATACTTTGAAGTGTTGTGGCCCACGTCTTCATGGAAGTCGCAGTACTTGTACCAGTTCCACCTGTCAACTGGGGCTTTCATGGGATCGAGCTTTTGGAGCAGCCCCTTGTCTCCTATAGCAAGTTAAACCGTTTCCCTGGAAGCGTTCAGGGGAGTGTGGTAGGCATACCCTTTCTCCCCTCACATTACGGGGGCTACAGTCCTGGGAGGTGGCGAAGCCCATGGAGAGGTTCGTCTTGCTGGACATTTTTCTTGCCTGTGCTGAGGAGTGGGGAAACGATAGGTCGACCTATTGAGAGGTTTATTCTAAGTTTTCTAAGCTGGCTCAGATTTGGGGGCTTCTTTTTTCTGACGCTTCACCGTTCTCATATCGTCGTGTTCCATCTTGACTTTTAGTTGCTCGTCGATCTCGACCTGCTCAAAAGCTCGATCGTAGGCCTCTTGGTAAGTCTCGAGAGGTCTCTTGGCGATGGAACGGAAAAGCTTTCCCACCCATAGGTTCCACCTGAAATTGGCGAGAGTCTCTTTCTCGGTGAAAACTCCCATTTGTATGACTTCTTTGTGAAAATGTTCCATGTACGATTGAAGTGTCTCACTTCATTTCTGAATCACATATTGGAGGTGTATGGGATCTTTTGGACGAGGTTTGACCCCTTGCAACTGCGAGCAAAAATCTGTTGATAACTTCGTGAAAGAATCCACACTACCAGCAGGCAGCTACGTGAACCAAGTTTTTGCGTAGTCGGTTAGGGTCGTTGGAAACATCCTACACATAGCTGCTCTGGTAGTGTTCTGGACCTCCATCTGTTGGACGAAGCTCTCTAGGTGGCTTTGAGGGTCTTCTGTTCCAGAGAACTTATCTGTTGGCATTTTAAATTTTTGTGGGAGCTCCGCTTCCCGGATCCTCCTAGTGAAGGGAGTGTTCATCTCGCTCAATGGATCATTTTTATCCTCCTTGTTCTTTCATTTTCTTATCTGCTGGACCTCCTTCTGTAGCTTTGCCAACTGATCCCTCAGTCGCTTGTTCCTAGGTTTCTTTGAATTGACCTCGGATTCTTCGCTGTCGAGTCCATCTGATGAACTGGCGACCTCTATCTGATCCCCTACATGGACAGGATCCACTCGGGAAATTTGTCGATTCTCTTCCTCTTGGGCCCGGGCGTTCCTCCTCGATGCTGTTGGGAGAGGTACCTCTCGTTGCTCCTGGGTCAAGGCATCTGTGGCAGACTTAAATCGACTGGGCTGATATTGTGAAGGTCTTTTCCGAACTGGGGGCATGAGTCCCAGCCTATCCCGGATCGAATGTTGGGGCCCAGCCCTGTCTCGAGCTGGCTCTGGAAGAGGAGGTCCTAGGTGGTCGAAGGCAGCCTGCCTAGCCCCGAACATGCTCGGTTCTCCCTGATCATTCTGGTTTGTTGGTTGGACTATGATGCCTTTGGCGAGCAGGCGGATGCAGACGGTTTCCACGAAGGCTGCCTCTTGTTGGTCGAGCACGGCCTGTCTCACTATAGGGTGGCCAGAAGCCCGAGCATTAGTTGTTTGGACCGGAGCTAGATTGCTATACCCAGACTTCTTCCCCTTCCTTAGGGCCTTTCTCGTCGGCCTCGCCGAAGGTTGTTCCGAAACTCCATGTTGTCCTTAGGAAGATCGGAGCCTCATGGTTCCTGTAAAACAACGAAAATGCAAATGCAAATAGTTGGCTTGATTAACTGGGTGTAAGGTTTCCCCACAAACGGAGCCAGAAAGTAATAACAGAAAATTTGCTCAGGGTGAGAAATCTTAGTTAACACCTTCGAGACCACTACCACGTGAGTGGTGGCCAAGGTTGAATGTATGATTGACAGTGCCTAATAAAATGACAAGGAATATTGGTACTATTATCCAACAAAGAGAATCAAAAATGCTTTCTTTATTAATAGTATGTGATATACAGATCTCTCTCAAATTACTCTCAATTTTTCTAGGGTGTAGTAGGGTTCTTGTCGTATGCCTGTCGAAAAGTAGTCTCCTCTTTCTGAAGGCCGAAGTCCTTCTTTTATACATTGTCTTCATAGGTTAAACTAATTGACTCTCCCCTTGATTTTCTCCATCCCTTCCCTCCTTATCGGACGGGATTTTACATTTAAATGTCATTGACTTTGAGTTAATTGCTGAGTTGAGAATATCTTGGTGGAGATCAATTTGTTTCCTGCTTGGACTCTATTACTTGTTCTGTACGTGTGTAATGTCTTAAGATATGATCCAGTGTATCTTCAGGTTTTGTTAGCATGATCCCCCATAGGGGTCGTTGGCATGATCCCCCATAGAGGTCGTTGAATATGGTGTATATTATGGTAAGGTACATCAGATAGTGAGGTCGGTCAGTGTCTTAGCCCCGATATTCAGGAGTTTAGTCTAGCTAGGAGCTAGGTCTAACCTCTCTTGATCTTTTGGAGCTAGGTGCGGCCTCCTACGGACACCCTACTAATGTCAGCAAGGTATATGCGAGCTTCTAGAAAGATTGCGAGGTAATCCCGACTTTAGGGGGATTTCCTGGTTTCAGGTTCGGTGATGCGGGCTCGATCTGACCTAGCCGAGCTCTACTCCTGGTGTTTCTAGAGCCTCTCCTTATTTCTGTGAGGCGGTATCGTAGCTCGGCTTCAGGTAGCATGGTCTCCTGGTGGGTGACCTCGGGCATGGAGCCAGGTTTAGCAGGTGGAAAATTTCCCTTTGGTCCCTAGCCAAATTTGGCTATTAACAAATTTTTGGAGCAAATAGAATCAAAGAAAAGAAAAACAAACCCTGGAAAGAGTTCTAGGATTTGTGGCCAAAGAAGGAAAAAAATTAATTTTTTCTTCTTCTTTTCTTCATCCTCCTTGTTCCTGAGTGCTGTTACCAATGCCGGGAGATAGCCAGGAAGATCTTGTGGTTCACATCAGGAAGTAGATCGAAAAGAAGAAGGAGCCTACAAATGTTGGTATGAAATTGTTTCATCTCTTTCTTATTGTTTCGATTATTACTGTACAATTAGTTTAATTGATGACTGCATTGAAATTTTAAAACCCCATTCCACTGCACAATCCAAAATCTGGAACTTGCAAAATTGTATCAGAGCTTTTTTTTGTACCGTATAATCGAATTCGATTGCTCTTGATTGCATGTATGAATGTGTAGGCACTTTCTAATGATTGTATGATGTTATTTTTTTTTAAACATGGTTGATCGTTAATTGTGTGGTACAATGAGTTTAGGGTTTTTATTAAAGGTTGTAATATTTTTTTTCAATGTAATATTAATGCCGGGATGTATTTTTATTATTTTTATTTTATTTATGTTGTATTTTCTTTGTTGTATTTTTCCTGCTATGTATTTTATTGTCAAATATGTATGAAGAAATCCGATGAAGAAGACGAATGGCGAAAGAGCGAAATCAGAAACACGCGCGACTGGCACAGTTCACAGACACTGTTCACGGGCACTGTTCATCCAGTTTTGTTTACGCGGTACTGTTCACACAGTACTGGTGCGGGCAGCCTATGTGCACGAATGACGGCTATGCTCGAAAGCATTATGGGCTGAAAATTTGTGACGTTAGGGTTTCCGAATTTGCAAAAACATTTTGGGCTGAATTTTATTTTTTTCTTACCTTGGGCCTCAAGTACAGTGTTAAAGTAATACTTGGGCTTTATGTTTGATTCATGAGATGGGTCACAATAATAATAAATAAAAAAAAATTAATCAAGTTGGACTTGGTTAAAAGCCCAAAATAAGAAGAACTCAAATACTTGAAGAATATAGGAATTACTTGAAGACCAAGGAATGCCTTGGATAACTTTTGTAATTAGATATTTTTTTTAAGTTAAATAACTCATTGTACTCAGTAAACTCATTTTTGCTTTTATTATGAGATAATTAAAGTATTGCCATGCATATACATATCATTTAGATTAGGTGTGCCTACACACACACACACACACACACACACACACACACACACACACACACACACACACACATATATATATATATATATATTGATATGTCATACATGCATTATAGCATTCTATATTATGTGTTTATATTTAATTTGATTAAAATCAGTAATTCACATAATTGGCTATAAGTTTAGGAGTAAAAACTTGGTAATTCTCATTAATTACTAATCTATTAAAGTGATTAATTACTTAGATTAGTAGGGTCCATTATAAATATTAGGTTTAATTCGATTAAGCACCTAATTATAATTGGACCTAATAATGTGTTTAGTTTTAATAGTTAAAACTTGGTAAATACACATTTACTAATTCTAGTCTTAGTAAATAGTTTACATAGATTAGAATTATCACTAATGAACTAGATTTTTAAGAGTTAAAAATCATATTAGTTTATTAGTTATTGGAATAGGATTATAATAATTTGTGATTAATGCACTAGACGTTTAGATTGAAGTTAGCCGTTTAATCTTGTTTAGTCTAGATGCATTAATATTAATAGAAAACCCTAGTTTTAAAATAGTGAGTGGGAGAGGGATATATGACATTATATCCCGCAGTCTCCATCATTAGTTCAACACCGTGAGATTCGAGTGTGGCCTCATGACGGCTTTGCTTTCGTCCTCCCTAAGGAGGGTTTACATAAGATTCAATACCAAGGTTGACTTCCTAACGGATAGGATTTCTAAAGGGATTTCGGGGTTGACCGACCCTAAGGTGGCAATTCTTGAGTTAATCTCATGAGATCTGAAATGATGGGATACGCTCACAAGGTTTTAATTAAATTGGTTAACTGAAAACCTAACTAAATAAACGATTGTTAAATGATATTAGAATAAGAGTTATTCTGGTATATCATTTGATTGATCCAACATGCAAGAATTTGACCGACCTTAAGGCGGCACTTACTTGTGGTATGTTGGATTGTCGTGGCATAGAAACATTATTTTCTTAGGGTTGTTCTTGTTCATTAAAAATTTTCATGCATCATGTTTAATTTTATACTGACCATTCGCACATGTTTTGAATGTACGATCAAATGAATTCATAATTTATGTTTTTTCAGCCAAGTCATCTGCACTGTTACAAATCCTTGCCAATGACAAATTAACTGGCGATACCTACACTAAATGGAAACATAACATAAATGCAACCTTGGTCACCAAGGACCTAAAGTTTGTGCTTATGGAGGAATGTCCTCCTGCGCCTACAGTTAATGCCACACGAACTGTTCGTGAGCCATATCAAAAATGGGTCTTATCAAATGAGAAAGCCCACACATATCAGTTAGCCAGTATGACAGACGTGCTTGTCACTAAGCACAAAGCAATAGGTACTGCATTTGAAAAATGGAGTCATTACAGGCTATGTTCGGGTAGCCCTCTGGGAAAAAGTGGCATGAAGTTGTTTGTTCCGCAATGTTTGCTCAGATGAAAGAGGGAGCGTTTGTTCAGGAACATGTCCTGAACATGATGTCCTATTTCGACACGGTAGAGATCAATGGCGGGGCCATTGATGAACCCAGTCAAGTGAGCATCATACTGATGACTCTTCTGAAAAGTATCAATCAGTTCAAGAGTAACTATGAGATGAACAAGCTAAAGTTCAATCTCACTTAGTTGCTCAATGAGTTCAATACTTTTGAGTCCTTGACTAAGGAAAGCAAAAGTAAGACTAGTGAGGCAAATGTTGCCGAACTATCTTCCTCTATAAGTAAAAAGAGGAAGAGGTCTTCTAGAAAGGCAAAGGGTAAGCCCAAGCCCAAGCCCAAGCCCAAGAAAGCCCAAGGCAAGAAGAAGGGCGCCTCCACCGACCAAGGCAAATGAAAATGTTTCCATTGCGATAAGGTTAGACACTGGAAGAGGAACTATCCTCAGTATCTAGAGGTGGTTGCCAAGAAGAAGAAAACGAAAGGTAAATATGATTTACTTGTTCTTGAGTCATGTTTAGTGGAAGATGATTCTTCACTGTAGATAGTTGATTTATGGGCCACTAACCATGTTTGTTTTTCTATGCAGTGGACTGATTCTTAGACACAGCTTAAGGATGAAGCCTTTTATATGCGAGTCAGGTCGGGGATGTCGTGTCAGCAAGAGCAAGTGGGTGTAGTTAGACTACATTTTGGAAATTGTTTTATTGTTTTGAACAATGTATTTTTTATTCCTGGTAACAAGAAATTTGATTTCTGTTTAAAAGTTGTTGGAACAATTATATTTGTTAACAGAAATTTTACTCGGGATGAGAAATCTCAGTTAACGCCCTCGAGACCACTACCACGTAAGTGGTGGCCAAAATTCATTGTATATGTAACAGTCATTTATAAAGTGACAAGTAAGTGATCGGGCCAAATATGTACTATATTTAGGCTCTCAGATCCTTACCTTATGTTCTGTTTTCGTGCGTTTTTGTGTCTCTTACGGGTTATTTTGTGCTTATTTGAAGGAAATGATGCAGAGACAGGCTTGGAAGCACATTGTGATGATTCCAGCAGAAAAGGAGCACAAACAGGTCTATAGTGCGGGTCGCAACCGCACTCCAGCCGCACTTATGTGCATAGCCGGGGCAGAATGCAAGTACAGAGATAAAGTACGGGTACAGTGCTGGTCAGCTAACCGCACTCCACCCACTACTATTGCCAAACCAGAGAAGCTGCGCAGTCACCTGACATTAGAGTGCGGGTTCTGTGCGGCTCAGCAAACCGCACTTCACCGACATTTGCACCAAGAACAGAAGAACAGAATCGCACCTGACACTAGAGTGCGGGTACTGTGCGGGTCATCGAACCGCACTCTACCCGCACTTGCATCAAGAACAGAAGAGCAGAATTACACCTGACATTAGAGTGCGGGTACTGTGCGGGTCATCCAACCGCACTCTACCCGCACTGTTGCTCAAGACAGTAGGTAGATTTTGCACCTGAGAAGGAAGTGCGGTCACAGTGCGATGCCAAGTGCGGGCTAAGTGCGGGTCAAGTGCGGGTAATTCAACCGCACTCCACCCGCACTAATGTCCTGATCCGTGAACTGAAGTTGCAGGCAACCCATACAGTGCGGGTAAACCACCCGCACTCCACCCACACTCCGAGCGCGCCAGTCTGATTTTCAAAGCTTAAGTGACCTATTTTTGTATTTAGTATAAATATAAAAGTATAGAAACGTTTTAAGGAGCTTTTAACTCCGTTTTAGGCAGATTAGACATTCTTAGATCTAGTTTCTCTCTCTACCTCTCATCCACACATTCTCTACTCAACTTCAAGGAAGTTAGGAGATTGGAGCCACTTCAAGGAAGGAGATGTTCTCCAAGGGTTATTTCTTTCTCCTCTCTACTGATTTCCTAGTTGTAATGAGTAGCTAAATCCCCTCTAAGGGGTTGATGGAGTAGTTAGTTTAATATTGGGCTTGTACATAAACTTGATATTATATTGATATTCATGTCTATCTTCCATTGATCTATTCTTGTTGTGAGTGTTTATCATTGATTTCTTGTGTAGATACATGATCTTTGCAAGATGTCTTTATATTATGAATGGGTATTGCATCTAGATATACATCCTATTTAGTTGTTTAATGCTCTAAAGAATAGACGGAAAGTCATGAATTCCGACTCTTGAACCGCGGTTTTAATCTAACCTCGATCGTATTTCCGGCACTATACATCCTAGGTCGGAATCCGTGAAAGAGTTAGAAGTCATCACTATACATCCTAGGGTGACTATTTGTAATCGGTTGAGTCAATGTTAGGTAGACGAGCTTCATTTCTAGAATCCGGTAAACAATCAACTCTATACATCCTAGGTTGGTAGTTTACAAGGATTAATCCCTAATAGGTGGTCCGCACTATACATCCTAGGTTGGCCACCTTCTGGGGATAAATAACCGACTCTATACATCCTAGGTCGGTTACCTTGAAGAGCCGTGCTATTGACAAGTTTGTTACATTGCCCAGTATTTGCTTTCGAATCCATTAACTCCTTAGTTTCCATCATCTATATATCCTTCACTCCATTTTCCCCTTTCATTTTATTTACTTATTTAATTTGGTGTTATTTAGAATTGGTTCACAATCTACATTTTCACCAATTCATGTTTTGCTATTTATATATACATACCATTGCTTTAGCTTTAACTAATTTGGCTAACTCCGCTCCCTGTGGACGACACCCACTTGCCACTATATCTATGTTTGTAAACTGATTTAGGCTTGTGTGGTTTCTTTAAATATTATTTGACGGACTGATCTTTTAAAATGACATAAGGGAAAAAGGTTCTTGTCAGTAAGCAAGAATGTTTTTATTGAACATGCATGGTATACAAATACAGAAGTTCTTCTCTCTTTTTTCTCAACCCTCTCTAGGGAATGGTCGATTGTTAGTCATATGCCTGTCGAATAGTAGTCTCCTCTTTTTCATTTCTTTTCTTTTCTATTTATACATAGTTTGTAGGTCAACATATTGATTCTCCCTTGATTTTCTCAGTCTCCTCCTTATCGGGCGGGATTTCTTACTTTAATGTCATTAACTTTTTGATGGACGTCCGAATTGAGAGTATCGTGGTGGAGATCAGTTTGTTTCCTTTTTGGATTTTATTACTTGTTCTGCATGTTGGTAACGATTCCAGATATGGTTCAATGCATTCCTCATATCCTTTCAGTATGATCCTTTATGGAGATCGTTGGATATGACGATATGGTATGGTGCATCAACCAGGGAGGTTGATTAGTATTTCGACCTTGATATCTGAGAAGTTTCATCCAGCTTGGAGCCAAATCTGGCTTCCCTTGACCTTTTCGAAGCTAGGTGTGGCCTCGACTGACTTTTTGAAGCTATGTGTGGCTTCGACTGACCTCGCGGCCCTTTAGGGACATTCTTCTGTGTCAATCGAGGTACAGACGAGTCTCTGGAGCACTTGCGAGATGACCTTGACTTCAGGGAGCTTCTAGTTTTGGTGATGCGGGCTAGATCTGATCGTTCCGGCTTTATCCCGGATGTTTCCGGAGCCCGTCCTTGTTCCTGGGGTGGTATCGCAGTTTGGCTCTGGACAGAGAGGTCTCCTGGTGGAAGCTCTCGGGTCCGGGCTCTATCCCGGATGTTTCCGGAGCCCGCTCTTGTTTCTGGGATGGTATAGTAGCTCGGCTCTGGATTGAGAGGTCTCCTGGTGAAACTCTCGGGTATGGAACCAGGTCTGGGAGGTGGAAAATTTTCCTTTGGTCTTTAGCCAATTTGGCTATTAACAGAAGTCCCCTCTGACTTGAACACCAGACGTCGAGCTCGGGGTTGAGGTCAGAATCTCACTTTATTTGGGAAATCTTTCTCTTTTTACCGTTACCGAAATATTGGGGAAATTTCTTCATTTGAATGATGTGTTGCGAACCGACTAATTTATCTTCGAATTAATCTGATTGCGTTACGGCAGTCCCCGAGATTTTTTACCATTACCAGAATCTTGGGGAGATCATCCTCTTAACTGCGTAAGTGATATGGCATGAGATGATTAGCCTGCTTTCGAGTTTAATCCGGTTACGTTACTGTAATCGATTTTTTACCGTTACCAGACGAGTATCTCGGTGCAGTTGCCCTTCTGCCTATATATTTGTCTGTTTTCCTCCTCATCTTCCTCACATCTCTTCGAGCTAAAAAACTTTTTGCTGAGAAATATTTCCATAGCTTTTCCTCCGAGCTTGCTTCTTTCTTCATTCTTTGTCTTCTATAATGTTGAAAAACAATCGTGACTCAGCTGATTCTATATTCGACGGCGAGGAGGTCGTCAGTCTTATTCTGGGGAAGCGGGCTAGGAGCAGCTCTGACGGAGATGATTCCCCACCCACCTCACAACGTCTGCGGTCAAGTAGGAATGTATCTATCGGGACTGGGTTCTCCAACCATCCCGACCACCCTCTAGATATCGTCGATGATGACTCCGACAGAGAAGCGGCCGGTGGCGTTGCGGGGGAGAGTCGGGTCTCGGCTCTTGGTCCCCTTGGGGAGAGGCTCCCTCCCTACGATTTCTGGGTTGTCCCAGATTCCACCGTTGACCCGGTGTCGATTGACCGCTTGAGGTCAAAGTTTGGCATCCCCGACAGCGTATCCATCTTGATGCCTCCCAAAAATTACGAGTTTTTCAACCCCCATAAAGGAGTGCTTCTGATTCATGTGGCCACTCTTGAGAACGGGGTCAGGCTTCCCCTCCATCCAACCCTTCGGCGGGCTCTCAACGCCATCCAGCTCACTCCCCTCCAGTTGACGCCTGGCTTCTGGAGGCATCTGATTGGTTTCCTTGTGCTATGGAGGGAACAATGCCAGATGAGTTAAGTGACGAGGGAGCCAGGTGCAGAGGAGCTAGTTTATCTCTTCCAGATTGGGAGCTTGTCTGGGGCTCCTCGAGGCCAGTTCTATGCCAAGGCCAAGAATAAGCTCAACTTCATCGTTCTTGGTGCCTCGAAGAAGGACCCCTCGTGGAAAGAGGAATGGATCCTGGCGGAGGATGACTGGGGGAGCTCAATTTTCATCGGAGGGCATGAATTCGAGGTTCCTACGGCTTTCAGTGACAAGCCCTCTTGGGACCAGGACTCCTTGCCTTCTGAGTTCGAAGCCGTCTTAAAGGCTATTCTAGCCCGGAATTATCTGAATCCGAAGTTCCCTACTGCTGAAGCTTTTGATCCTCGTAGGGTGAACACGTATTTGCTGATTTTAGACGCTATTCCTCGTAAGTGTTATTGAGTTGCTTCTCCTTTTTACTTGGCTTGGTTCTAACATTTTCTTCTTATTTTTTACAGTTTTTGTTGTGGAGCCGGCCAACTGTCACGTCTCACGCTCTCCTCAAGGTGGAGCTTCTCTTCCCTCCTCTGGGGTCGAACCTGCCCTGGCTTCGTCTATCTCTCTGGCTGGGTCTAAGATGGCCACCCTTGCCTCGCGGGCTTTTCGGGCTTTGGGTAAAGTTCCCCAGGTGGTTAGCTCGTCTGCTTCTGCCCCCTCGGCTGTGGCCGCTAAAGTCGCTACCCCTTCGACTCAAACACCTAATTCCGCTGCGCTTCCAATAACCAAGGCCTCGGAAGTTTCAGGGAAAGGTGTTGCTTCTGGGAAAGGTGTCGCGAAGGTTCCTCCCAGTCGCTCCCGGCCTCAGTCGAGCTCGACGGGGCGGGATGAGGTCCGGGAACAGTTCATAGCGTCCTGTCCGGGTGGCGGGATCTCCAAGATGGCTTCTATGCCTGTGGACGTCCTTATAACCAAGGGGTCTGCTATTTTAGCTGAGGTAATTGTATTTCCTTAATGCTACTTTTGTTAATTCGTTTAGTTTCTAATTAGGGTTCTGTATTTTGTAGGCTTTTCAGGTTAATGTCACGATGGGCCAGCAGGTAGACCTCCTTCGTGATCGGGCTGCAAAAGCTGAGGCTGAAGCCGAGAATACCATGGAACTGCTCAAGCAGGCTCGGTCTTTAGGTGAAGAGGTGACTTCTAGCCAGGGAAAAATCGAGCTCGAGATGGCTGAGCTTCGCTGCGATCATGAGAGGATGAATCAATCTTTTGATCAGGAGCGTCTTCAATCTCTCCGGCGGGCTAGGCAGCGGGATTCCTGGAGATCTGAGGCTAAAAAGCTGGACCTCGAGAACCGATCTCTGATTACTCAGGTGGCCAAGCTACAAGCTGATGCGGAGACCTCCTTCAATGACTGGTATTTTTATGCTTCCTTTCAGGCCGCGGAAGCTCTTCCTCCTCCCTTTGATTTATCATCTATTGCGGGCTGGGACAGACAGGAAATAATACTCAAAGCTGCCGAGTTATCTCGCCCTGAAGGTGACAAGGTGGTCCCTTCTAGCCCAGCAGGAACTGGGAAGCAGCCCGCTCAGTCAAATCCCTTATTCCATCTTCCTTCGTTTATCACCTCAGGTCCTAGGGAGTCTTCCAGCAAAGTGATGTCTTCTCGATCCGAGGAGGACCAATCGGGAGATGGTGAAGAGGTTAGGAGCCCATCTGAGGATCCCCCTTTAACAGAGATGGAGGTCGACAGGAGCCAGATGGGGTCCTTGGCTGCCCTTCTTGACGCGGCTGTCCCTCCTGAGGTTATGGACGTAATTAATGAAGTTTTGGAGGAAAATCCAGCTGATCATCCGATGAAGCCTCTAGATGGAAGAGCGGTCGGCGAGGATAACCCAGATGGATAGCTACCTGTAGAGGGGGTTGATGCCGAGGATCAGCAGGAAGAAGGAGGGCCAGCGGAGGGGAGCCATGAGAGTCCCAAAGCTTGAAGCGGATGACTTGTTTTTGATTGCCAGGAAAAGGGGGTGGGCACCCTGTTTTGCCATTATCAACTTTTCATTTTTCTTCTTCTTTTTGTAGCCCGAGTTCGGGGGTTGGGCTCTTCATTTGGATGTAGCCTTATCGGAGGATAGGCTCCCTTTGTCCTTAATGATAAATCGAAACGCGCTTTTGAGAACTTTTATTTTATTTCTGGTCTTGAATGGTATCCAAAGTAGCATCTGTAGCAACAATTAAGATTCGTGTAGGGAATGATGATGATTTTGATCCTGCACACGAAAGCAAACATTATATATATATATATGTATATATATATATATGTATATATATATATATTTCTTTTTTTCTTTTTTTATGGGGTTATAACCCAACCAAGACATCAGGAGGGCTACTTAGCTATTTCCTAGTCTTTGAGATCTTGAGGGCAACTATGCTCTTACACTAAGATCCTTCTTGGGGGTGGTAGCCCGACCAAGGCATTAGGAGGGCTATCGAGATATTTCCTGGTCTCGAGATCTGGAGGGCAACTATGCTCTTACACTCAGATCCTTCTTGGGGGTGGTATCCCGACCAAGGCATCAGGAGGGCTATCGAGCTATTTCCTGGTCTCAACATCTGGAGGGCAACTATGCTCTTACACTTAGATCCTTCTTGGGGGTGGTAGCCCGACCAAGGTATCAGGAGGGCTATCGAGCTGTTTCCTGGTCTCGAGATCTGGAGGGCAACTATGCTCTTACACTCAGATTCTTTTGGGGGTGGTAGCCCGACCAAGGCATCAAGAGGGCTATCGAGCTATTTCCTGGTCTCGAGATCTAGAGGGTAACTATGCTCTTACACTCAAATCCTTCTTGGGGTTGGTAGCCCAACCAAGGCATCAGGAGGGCTATCGAGCCATTTCCTGGTCTCGAGATCTGGAGGGCAACTATGCTCTTACACTCAGATCCTTCTTGGGGGTGGTATCCCGACCAAGGCATCAGGAGGGCTATCGAGATATTTCCATACAAGGGTATAGTCACTAATGTTAAACAAAGTTGGAGACAAAGATGGAAGAGAAAAGGAAAATGACTTTATTGATGATTGAGATGTAGTACATCTTTATTCAGACCTGTAATGAAAACTAAGTGGGGGTAGTCTGCTTGAGAACTCCTTTCAAGGGTAGAATTTCTTCAAATGATCTGCATTCCAAGTGTGGTTGATGGATCGTCCATCCATGTCTTCGAGTTTATAAGCTCCATTGCGAACAACTAGCTTTATCAAATATGGCCCTTCCCAATTTGGACTTAAGACTCCATCCGACCTTTTCCAAGTGTTCAGTGTCACTTTCCTAAGTACCAGATCCCCTTCCTTGAATTTTCGGGCTCTAACCTTTTGGTTGAAGTATCTAGCGATCTTGCTCTGGTAGATCGCTACTTTCTCTGCTACCCGGTCTTGCTTTTCTTCTAAGAGGTCTAGACAAGCCCGGAGCTTGACTTCGTTACTTTCGGGCTCAAAGTGTTGTACCCTGAACGAGGTTAATTTATGCTCGATGGGGAGGACTGCTTCAACCCCGAAAGCCAGGGAGTAAGGTGTCTCTCCGGTAGCTGTTCTTTTTATAGTCCGGTATGCCCAGAGGACTTCTGGTAGCTCTTCAGCCCATTTACCTTTCTTCTGTTGAAGCTTCTTTTTCAGAAGTTTCTTGATTGTCTTGTTGGTAGATTCTACCAGCCTGTTAGTCTGGGGATGAGCCACTGAAGCGAGCCTGAGGTCGATCCCCAATCCCTTGCAGAAGTCTTTGAATCGGGCGTTATCGAATTGCTTTCCTAGGTCGGCTATAATGATGAGAGGGGTCCCGAACCTGCATACCACATTAGTCTTGATGAACTTGGTTGTATTCTTTTCTGATATTCGAGAAAGAGGTCCTGCCTCGACCCATCTTGTAAAGTAGTCGATAGCCACGATAGCATGTTTCATCTGTCCAGGAGCGGTAGGAAGTGGCCCAATTAGGTCGATTCCCCACATGGCAAAGGGATAAGGTGAACTGAGGGACGACATTCGCTCGGGTGGCTGGTGGTTCAGGTTTGAAGTTCTTTGACAAGGTTCACAGGATTGCACAAAACTCTTTGCATCTTGATGGATGGTCGGCCAATAGTACCCCATACGAAGCACCTGATAGGCTAGAGCTTCCCCACCTATGTGGTTCCCACAGTCCCCAGAGTGGACCTCTCTCAAAGCCCACTTAGCATCATCGGGATGCAAGCACCTAAGTAAGGGGAGGGATCTGCCCCTCCTGTAGAGGTATCCGTCCACCATACAGTATCGAACTGAGAGTCTCTTAATTCTTCGGGCTTGGTCGGGCTCTTCAGGAAGCTCTCCTTCAAAGAGGTAGGCAACAATTGGGTCCATCCAGCAAGGCAGGCGATCCAGGGAACAAATTTCTCCATTTGCAGCTATGCTTGGCTGGGTGATAACTTGGAGGGGAATTCCCCTTGGTAGGGACTGGCCTCCGTTCGCTGGTATTTTAGCCAGAACATCTGCGTGATGGTTTTGGTGTCGAGGCACCTGATCGATCTTGAGTCCCTTAAATTTGCCTTTTAGTAGCCGAGCTAGATTTAGGTAGGCAACCATATTATCTCCCTTTGCTTGGTAGACCCCAGTTACCTGGTTTACAACAAGCAACGAATCGCTCTTGATCTGCAGGTAGTCTGCCTTTAGTTCAATGGCTACCTTCATCCCGGCTAGGAGGGCTTCATATTCCGCTTCGTTGTTGGTAGCTTTAAACTCGAATCTGAAACAGTGATAGAATTCAGTCCCCTATAGATCTATCAAAACTATGCCAGCTCCTCCCCCTGCTCGTCCGGATGCTCTATCTGAAAAAAGGATCCATGGCTTGCAGCCTTCCGGCCAATTTTCAACCTCGGATATCTTCTCAGGGACCTCGTTTGATACTGAGAGGTCATCTAGATCTGGGATCGCTGAAAATTCTGCCACGAAGTCGGCCAAAGCCTGCGCCTTAATCGTAGTCCGGGGCTTATGTAGGGAAAAATCGATATAAAACGCAACGGAAGAAACGAAAAATAGATTTCGTATGGTTTTAAAATTTTTCTCAAAGTTGAACCTTACCCTTTTAATTAATTAAACTCAAATATATACGGTTAGAGTTAAATACCTCTTGACGCGTGATCCGATTGACTTACGTCGATTGGTAATCCGCAAAATCTTTTCCGATGCCCGTGAACAGTACCCACATGAACAGTGATTGTGAACAGTACCCCCCCCCCCCACATGACCAGTGATCGTGAACAGTACCGCGAGATCTTCCAATCCGAACACGTACGTGAATCACCTAGGAGCGTGGTCTCCCTTTTTCTTTGAATTGCAAACCTGAGAATGGATGAACAAAGTTTTCTTTTTCTTTTGTTAGTCACAAAACAATCAAAAGAAGACAAAAATTATTCCGGTCACTTTTGAGTTCTCAATCTAATGATCGAAACTCGGGTGAACCTAATTCGATGTTGTACACACAAGCTTATTGATGAACAAGCAATCAGTGTACTATCAAAGAATAATCTTTTCTCTCTTTTATGATTAGTAGAATAAAAATTATCCTTTTCTATGAATTGAGAAGAAGAAGAAAAATTGAATCATTCAATCAACCATTGTGGCCGAATTCTATATGTGGTATTATATAGGGGGCCGAAATTTTGCTTCCTCTTCTATTTAGGATTGTCGAAATCTTCCTCTAAATGGACTAGGGTTGCCGCAAATCACATACCAAAAAGAGTTTGTGTTGCACCCTAATTTCCATCAACCTTTAGACTTCAAAACCTAATCCAACTCATAGATATTTTTATTCTTTTATTGACTAAATAAAAAGACTTCTTATTTGATTAAATAAATAAATTTAATTATTTATTTTCTTATCAAACAAGTCTTTTACTTTTAATATACTACTACCAATAGTATAACTTTAGGAAATATATTTCCTGATCAGAAAAAGATTTGTTTCTTAATTAAACAATTAATTAATAAATTAACTAATTCTTATTTAATTAAAACAATGAAACAAAATAATATATTAGGTTAATATATACACCTTGCCGTCCCACTTATATAAATGAGCCATATATTATTTTCTTATTTCATTTAATCCATTGGACTTTAAATAAAAGCCCACATGTGAACCATACCTATTCTTACTAAAAGAAACAAGACCACATGTCTCCTTTTAATATATTAATATAATAGTGCAGCCCATTAATTAAATAATAGACATATTATATTCTTGATACATTAAAAACAATTCTAGATGGACCCTTAAATCGGCCCGGTAGAATATATCAAGTGATCCATGCAAATACATGTGGATTGGGGATCTTGGCGGGCTATCTAAATTTAAGCTTTAATAGACACAACCTAATCACAATCAACAAATGATTCACTTAGGTCCAATCTATAAATTTTAACTCATTCCACTAAAGAGCTAAAATTGAACTCTTAAATAAAGATAGAATAAGGAGATGTTTCTCATTCATACCCTAGACAATCTTATAGGAGTTGGTGTATCCTCGTGAATAAAATCAGTAATCGCCAAGAGCTCATAGACCGCCTATAGCTCTCCAAGTTACCATATTTCCTCATATGACCACATTTCTAACTTGGATACTTTGACTTGTCCAGAAGCCATGTTTTCAATAATCATTATTGAAAACTCAACGTTGAGATTTAATATCCAATACCTCAAAACATCCATATGATGATATTATACTCTCATTTAATAAATGGAGCCACGATGTCCATATCTATAAATGAAGTCCTCTATCGATTAACAAATGTATACCACCAAACTATCGAGGATAGACTATGCTATATAATCGTACTCATTGATAGCTCTAATGATAACACTTGCAACCATAAGTCCATCATTTATCTCAGGATCTAGATAGACTCTCCGATTGTCCTCTTTAATGAAAAGACTTATATCTAGTGACGGTTCTAGATAAAGTATTTCATTGTGATCCAGTTCAATGCACCTAGTGCACTAGATTCTTTTACTCGAAAACCTTTCGATGATTTTAGACTCATCATATTGATTTGATCCCACTCAAATGCTAGTAAAAGAATTCTAAAACTTTAACAAGATAGAGGTGCCCAACTTTTAACTTAAGTTGTGAACGTTATTCAAGACTAACTAAAGAATTGTGTTTACCTCATACATATCCGGATGTATGAACAATTCTTCATGTCTCATAGTCTTTTGACCTTATGATTATTTACCTTGACAATTATAATAATAAATGCTGTAAGTAATTGTAAGAATCAGAATTCACTTTATTAATATGAGAAGATTGTCAATTACAATATTACACTCTTGCCATTGAGCATGAATCCTAACAGCTTATACTTTAGGTCGAACTGACTGAGCTCTAGTGCCCATAAAACTAGCCTTCCTGAGACGTCTGGCCTTTGCAAGAATTGGCGGAGGGGTTGGTCTGTCACCACTGCTATTGTGTGAGCTTGAAAATAGGGACGGAGTTTCCTCGCTGAGATCACCAGAGCATAAGTGAGCTTCTCCAGGAGAATGTAATTCCTTTCTGATTTGGTCAAAGCATGACTCATATAGTATATGGGTCTTTGAAAACCGTCGCTACAATCCTTGGCCAAAGCCCCGCTTACTGCGGTTTCTGATACAGCCAGGTAGATCTGTAACTCGTCTCCGAGAACCGGCTTGACTAACAAAAGGGGGCTTGTTAGGTACTCTTTCAAAGCTTGAAACCCTTGCTCGCTTTCCTGGGTCCATTTCATGTTCTTCCCTTGTTTGATAGCTTTGAAGAACGGGAGACATTTATCGGTGGAGCGAGAGATAAACCTATTGAGTGCCGCCACCCGTCCAGTCAGAATCTGTACTTGCTTGAGCGAGGTCGGGGATTCCAGGTCCAAGATAGCTTTGATTTTTTCTGGATTGGCTTCTATACCTCTTTCATGAACCATGAAGCCCAGAAACTTCCCTGCCGTTACCCCAAAGGCACATTTGGAGGGGTTCAAACGCATCTGGTTTTCCCTCAGTATGAGGAAGGTTTTGCGAAGGTCTTCCTGATATCCCCTTGTGGTTGGGGATTTCGTGATCATGTCGTCGATATACACTTCCATCATCCTTCCTATCTCAGGCTTGAACAGTTTGTTAACCAGCTGCTGGTATGTGGCCCCTGCATTCTTCAGACCAAACGGCATCACCTTGTAGCAGTATAAGCCCTGCCCAGTAATGAAACTGGTTTTATCTTGGTCAGCCGGGTGCATTTTAATTTGGCTGTATCCTGAGAATGCGTCCATAAAACTCAAAAGTTTATTTCCGGATGTGGAGTCAAACAGCTGGTTGATCTTTGGTAAAGGAAAACTGTCTTTCGGACAAGCCCGGTTGAGGTCGGTGTAGTCGACACACATACGCCATTTCCCATTCGCCTTCGTGACCATGACCACGTTGGCGACCCATTCGGGGTAACGTACCTCTCTGACGAACCCCGCTTTGATCAATTTATCAACCTCTTCCTGGACCGCCGCGTTCCTATCAGCGTTGAAGTGACTCCTCTTCTGCTTGATGGGCTTGACTGTTGGATCTACTGCTAGCCGGTGGGTGGCCAACGATGCCAGAATTCCAGGTATTTCATCATGGTTCCAGGCGAAGATGTCACTGAATTCCATGAGAAGGTCAATCAGTCCTCTTTTTACTTCTGGATCAAGGGTGGCTCCGACCTTGACGACCTTGGAGGGATCGTCATTCCTGACGGATATCTCTTCTAGTTTGTCCACGGGCTGCCCGCTGGCCCATTCCTTACTCCTTCTTCCTCGTAGGGCATGATAGGTTCATCCTTCGGATGCCCAGGGTGTTCCACGGGCTCCTTCTCCTCCTGGATTATCCGGGATGTATCCATGTCTTCCTGGATTAATGTCACCTGCACACACTGCTTCGCTAGGGCTGTAGGATTGGCAGATACTGTGTAGCGTTTCCTGGCTGCCTACTGGTCTCCGCGTACCTCTCCTACTTTTGTTCCAACCGGGAATTTCAAGACGTTGTGGTATATGGACAAGACTCCCTTCAATGAGGACAGGAAAGGTCTCCCTAGGATGGCGTTGTAGGCCAATGGGGTGTCCACCACAACAAAGTCGGTCATTACATTCTGTTGGAGCGGGGTGACCCAGATGATTACTGGGAGGTTCATTGACCCCACTGGTATGATCGAGTCTCCAGTGAAACCGTAAAGCGGAGTGGTACAGCTGTTGTAGCAACGTTGCTTTAGGTTTAATTTTTCCAGGGTATCCTTGAAGAGGATATCTACACTGCTACCTGTATCCACGAGCACGCGATAATCCAGACAGTTGCCGATCTGTATCGTGATTACCATAGGATCATCATGAGGTTGCACATTGTTAAAGACATCTGCTTCGGTGAATACGATCTAAGCTGACTAGGAGGGCTCTGTCGGGCTCTGGCTGACTTTGAAGATCCCTCGGCTCTCTCCGAGGCAGGGAACCTTTCTTGCATGGTTTTTCCGGGAGTTATTGGAAATGCCGGCCAATGTAGGACCTCCGCTGATCGTGTGTATCACCTGGATCTGTTGCATTACGTCAGCCTGTTCCCCTTTCCTCTTTTCTAGCGTCCTCACGGATTTCAGCTTGTACCTCCCTTCCAGTCCTGATATTATCTCTGACCTGTTGTAAGAACTCAATCAGGCATCCTCCCCTTATCAGGGCCTCAATCTGGTTGCGCAAGTTATAGCACTCCGAAGTGTTGTGGCCCACGTCTTCGTGAAAGTCGCAGTACTTGTACCGGTTTCTCCTGTCAGCTGTGGCCTTCATTGGTGCTGGCTTTTGGAGCAACCCTTTATCTCGTATGGCAAGGTAGACTGTTTCCCTGGAAGCATTCAAAGGGGTGTAGTAGTCATACCCTTTTTCCCCTTGCATTACTGGAGCCACGGTCCTGGGAGGCGGCGAATCCCGGGGGGGGGGGGGGGGGGGGGGGGTTCGTTTTTGCTAGATATTTTTCTTGCCTATGCGGAGGAGCAGGGAGGCGATAGGTCGACCTGTTGGGAGGTTTATTCTGAGTTTTCTGCACTAGCTCAAATTTGAGGGCTTCTTTCTTCAAACGCTTTGCCATTCTCATGTCGTCATGTTCTATCTTGACCTTGAGTTGTTCATCGATCTCGACCTGCTCCAGATCCCGGTCATAGGCCTCCGGGTAAGTCTCGGGAGGTCTCTTGGTGAAAGAACGGAAAAGCTTTCATGCTCAGAGGTTTCGCCTGAAGTTGGCTAGGGTTTCTTTTTCAGTGAAAACTCTCATTTGTATGACCTCCTTGTGAAATCGCTCCACATATGATCGAAGAGTTTCACTCTGTTCTTGGATCACATATTGGAGGTGTATGGGATCTTTCGGGCGAGGTTTAACTCCTTGGAATTGTGAGCAAAAATCGGTTGATAATTTTGTGAAAGAGTCCACGCTTCCAACTGGTAGTTTCCTGAACCAGGTTTTAGTGTAGTCGGTCAATGTCGTTGGGAACATTCTGCACATAGCTGTTCTGGTAGTGTTTTGGACCTCCATCTATTGAACGAAGCTCTCTAGATGGCTTAGAGGATCTTCTGTTCCAGAGATCTTATCTGCTGGCATTTTGAATTTTGGGGGGAGCTCTGCTTCCCGGATCCTCCTAGTGAAGGGAGCGTTCATCTCGCTCAGGGGATTCTTTTTGTTCTCCTTACTCTTTCCCTTCCTTATCTGCTGGACCTCTTTTTGTAGCTTTTCTTGCTGATCCCTCAGTCGCTTGTTCTCAGGTCTCTTCGAGTTAACCTCAGATTCCTCACTGTCGAATCTTTCTGTTGAATTGGCAATTACTATCCGGTCCTCCTCCTGGAAATGATCTACTCGGGGTGTTTGTCTACTTTCCTCTTCTAGGGCCCGGGTAGTTCTCCTAGATGTAGTTGGATGAGATAGCCCTCGAGGCTTCCGGATAAAAGCATCCGCGGCAGACTTAACTAGCCGGGGTTGATATTGTGAAAGTCTTCTCGTAGCTGGGGGCATAGGTCCCAGCCTATCCCGGATCAAACGTTGGGGCCCTGATCTATCTCGAGCTGGCTCTGGAGGAGGAGGTCCTAGGCGATCGAAAGCAGGTGGCCTAGCTCCGACCCTGCTCGGCTCTCCCTGATCATTTAGGTTGGTTGGCTGGATTGTGATGCCTTCAGCGAGGAGGCGGACGCAGACGGATTCTACGAAGGCTGCCGCTTGTTAGTCGAGTGCTGCCTGGCTCACTATAGGGTGGCCAGTAGCCCGCGTATTGGTTGTCTCGATCGGAGCTTGACTACTATATCCAGACTTTCTCCCCCTTCCTGGGGCTTTTCGGGTTGGCCTTACCGGAGATTGCTCCGGGACTCTATGTTGGCCTTGGGAGGAGCGGAGCCTCATAGTTCCTGTAAAACAATGAAAATATAAATGCAAACGATTGGTTAATTGGGTGTAAGTTTCCCACAGACAACGCCAGAAAGTGTTAACGGAAATTTTGCTAGGGATGAGAAATCTCAGTTAACGCCCTCGAGACCACTACCACATAAGTGGTGGCCAAAATTCATTGTATATGTAACAGTGATTTATAAAGTGACAAGTAAGCAAGAATGTTTTTATTGAACATGCATGGTATACAAATACAGAAGTTCTTCTCTCTTTTTTCTCAACCCTCTCTAGGGAATGGTCGATTGTTAGTCGTATGCCTATCGAATAGTAGTCTCCTCTTTTTCATTTCTTTTCTTTTCTATTTATACATAGTTTATAGGTCAACATATTGATTCTCCCTTGATTTTCTCAGTCTCCTCCTTATCGGGTGGGATTTCTTGCTTTAATGTCATTGACTTTTAGATTGACGTCCGAATTGAGAGTATCGTGGTGGAGATCAGTTTGTTTCCTTTTTGGATTTTATTACTTGTTCTGCATGTTGGTAATGTTTCCAGATATGGTTCAATGCAGTCCTCGTATCCTTTCAGTATGATCCTTTATGGAGGTCGTTGGATATGACGATATGGTGTGGTGCATCAACCAGGGAGGTTGATTAGTATTTCGACCTTGATATCTGAGAAGTTTCATCCAGCTTGGAGCCAAATCTGGCTTCCCCTGACCTTTTCGAAGCTAGGTGTGGCCTCGACTGACTTTTTGAAGCCAGGTGTGGCTTCGACTGACCTCGCGGCCCTTTAGGAACATTCTTCTGTGTCAATCGAGGTACAGACGAGTCTTGGAGCACTTGCGAGATGACCTCGACTTCGGGGAGCTTCTAGTTTTGGTGATGCGGGCTAGATCTGATCGTTCCGGGCTTTATCCCGGATGTTTCCGGAGCCCGTCTTTGTTCCTGGGGTGGTATCGCAGTTTGGCTCTGGACAGAGAGGTCTCTTGGTGGAAGCTCTCAGGTCCGGGCTCTATCCCGGATGTTTCCAGAGCCTGCCCTTGTTTCTGGGATGGTATAGTAGCTCGGCTCTGGATTGATAGGTCTCCTGGTGAAACTCTCGGGTATGGAACCAGGTCTGAGAGGTGGAAAATTTCCCTTTGGTCCTTAGCCAATTTTGGCTATTAACTGAAGTCTCCTCTGACTTGAACACCAGACGTCGAGCTCGGGGTTAAGGTCAGATTCTCACTTTATTTGGGAAATCTTCCTCTTTTTACCGTTACTGAAATATTGGGGAAATTTCTTCATTTGAATGACGTGTTGCGAATCGACTAATTTTTCTTTGAATTAATCTGATTGCGTTACGGCAGTCCCCGAGATTTTTTACCGTTACCAGAATCTTGGGGAGATCATCCTCTTAACTGCGTAAGTGATGTGGCATGAGATGATTAGCCTGCTGTCGAGTTTAATCCGGTTACGTTACTGTAATCGATTTTTTATCATTACCAGACGAGTATCTCGGTGCTGTTGCCCTTCTGCCTATATATATGTCTGTTTTCCTCCTCATCTTCCTCACATCTCTTCGAGCTAAACAACTTATTGCTGAGAAATATTTCCATAGCTTTTCCTCTGAGCTTGCTTCTTTCTTCATTCTTCGTCTTCTATAATGTTGAAAAACAGTCGTTACTGGGTTCTCCAACCATCCCGACCACCCTTTAGATATCGTCGATGATGACTCCTAAAGAGAAGCGGCCGGTGGCGTTGCGGGGGAGCGTCGGGTCTCGGCTCCTGGTCCCCTTGGGGAGAGGCTCCCTCCCTATAATTTCCGGGTTGTCCCAGATTCCACCGTTGACCCGGTGTCGATTGACCGCTTGAGGTCAAAGTTTGGCATCCCCGACAGCGTATCCATCTCGATTCCTCCCAAAAATTACGAGTTTTTCAACCCCCCCTAAAGGCGTGCTTCCGATTCATGTGGCCGCTCTTGAGAACGGGGTCAGGCTTCCCAACCTTCGGCGGGCTCTCAACGCCATCCAGCTCGCTCCCCTCTAGTTGACGCCTGGCTTCTGGAGGCATCTGATTGGTTTCCTTGTGTTATGGAGGGAACAATGCCAGATGAGTAAAGTGACGAGGGAGCCAGGTGCAGAGGAGCTGGCTTATCTCTTCCAGATTGGGAGCTTGTCTGGGGCTCCTCAAGGCCAGTTCTATGCCAAGGCCAAGAATAAGCTCAACTTCATCATTCCTGGTGCCTCGAAGAAGGACCCCTCGTGGAAAGAGGAATGGATCCTGGCGGGGGATGACTAGGGGAGCTCGATTTTCATCGGAGGGCATGAATTCGAGGTTCCTACGGCTTTCAGTGACAAACCCTCTTGGGACGGGGACTCCTTGCCTTCTGAGTCTGAAGCCGTCTTAAAGGCTATTCTAGCCCGGAATTATCTGAATCTGAAGTTCCCTACTACTGAAGCTTTTGATCCTCGTAGGGTGAACAAGTATTTGCAGATTTCAGACGCTATTCCTCGTAGGTGTCATTGAGTTGCTTCTCCTTTTTACTTGGCTTTGTTCTAACATTTTTCTTCTTTTTTTTACAGTTTTTGTCATGGAGCCGGCCAACTGTCACGTCTCACGCTCTCTTCAAGGTGGAGCTTCTCTTCCCTCCTCTGGGGTCGAACCTGCCCTGGCTTCGTCTATCTCTCCGGCTGGGTCTAAGATGGCCACCCTTGCCTCGCGGGCTTTTCGGGCTTTGGGTAAAGTTCCCCAGGTGGTTAGCCCGGCTGCTTTTGCCCCCTCGGCTCTGGCCGCTAAAGTCACTACCCCTTCGACTCAAACACCTGATTCCGCTGCGCTTCCAACAACCAAGGCCTCGGAGGTTTCTGGGAAAGGTGTTGCTTCTGGGAAAAGTGTCGCGAAGGTTCCTCCCAGTCGCTCCCGGCCTCAGTCGAGCTCGACGGGGCGGGATGAGGTCCTGGAACAGTTTATAGCGTCCTGTCCGGGTGGCGGGATCTCCAAGATGGCTTCTATGCCTGTGGACGTCCTTATAACCAAGGGGTCTGCTATTTTAGCTGAGGTAATTGTATTTCCTTCACGCTACTTTTGTTAATTCGTTTAGTTTCTAATTAGGGTTCTGTATTTTGTAGGCTTTTAAGGTTAATGTCACGATGGGCCAGCAGGTATCCCTCCTTCGTGATCGGGCTGCAAAAGCCGAGGCTGAAGCCGAGAATGCCAGGGAGCTGCTCAAGCAGGCTCGGTCTTTAGTGGAAGAGGTGACTTCTAGCCAGGGAAAAATCGAGCTCGAGATGGCTGAGCTTCGCTGCGATCATGAGAGGATGAAGCAATCTTTTGATCAGGAGCGTCTTCAATCTCTTCGGCGGGCTAGGCAGCGGGATTCCTGGAGATCTGAGGCTAAAAAGCTTGACCTCGAGAACCGATCTCTGATTACTAAGGTGGCCAAGCTGCATGCTGATGCGGAGACCTCCTTCAGTGACAGGTATTTTTATGCTTCCTTTCAGGCCGCGGAAGCTCTTCCTCCTCCCTTTGATTTATCGTCTATTGCGGGCTGGGACAGACAGGAAATAATGCTCAAAGCTACTGAGTTATCTCGCCCTGAGGTCGACAAGGTGGTCCCTTCTAGCCCAGCAGGAACTGGGAAGCAGCCCGCTCAGTCAGATCCCTCATTCCATCTTCCTTCCTTTATCACCCCGGGTCTTGGGGAGTCTTCCAACAAAGTGATGTCTTCTCGATCCAAGGAGGACCAATCGGGAGCTCGTGAAGAGGTTAGGAGCCCATTTGAGGATCCCCCTTTAATAGAGATGGAGGTCGACAGGAGCCAGATGGGGTTCTTGGCTGCCTTTCTTGACGCGGCTGTCCCTCCTGAGGTTATGGACGTAATTAATGAAGTTTTGGAGGAAGATCCAGCTGATCATCCGATGGAGCCTCTAAATGGAAGAGCGGTCGGTGAGGATAACCTAGATGGACAGCTACCTGTAGAGGGGGTTGATGCCGAGGATCAGCAGGAAGGAAGAGGGCCAGCGGAGGGGAGCCATGAGAGTCCCAAAGCTTGAAGCGGATAACTTGTTTTTGATTGCCCGGAAAAGGGGGTGGGCACCCTGTTTTGCCATTATCAACTTTTCATTTTTCTTCTTCTTTTTGTAGCCCGAGTTCGGGGATTGGGCTCCTCATTTGGAAGTAGCCTTATCGGGGGATAGGCTCCTCTTGTCCTTAATGATAAATCGAAGCGCGCTTTTGAGAACTTTTATTTTATTTCTGGTCTTGAATGGTATCCAAAGTAGCATCTGTAGCAACAATTAAGATTCGTGTAGGGAATGATGATGATTTTGATCCTGCACACGAAAGCAAACATTATATATATATATATGAATATATATATATATATATGTATATATATATATATATATTTTCTTTTTTTTCTTTTTTTCTGGGATGATAACCCAACCAAGACATCAAGAGGGCTACTTAGCTATTTCCTAGTCTTTGAGATCTGGAGGGCAACTATGCTCTTACACTCAGATCCTTCTTAGGGGTGGTAGCCCGACCAAGGCATTAGGAGGGCTATCGAGCTATTTTCTGGTCTCGAGATCTGGAGGGCAACTATGCTCTTACACTCAGATCCTTCTTGGGGGTGGTATCCCGACCAAGGCATCAGGAGGGCAATCGAGCTATTTCCTGGTCTCGAGATCTTGAGGGCAACTATGCTCTTACACTTAGATCCTTCTTGTGGGTGGTAGCCCGACCAAGGCATCATGAGGGCTATCGAGCTATTTCTTGGTCTCGAGATCTGGAGGGCAACTATGCTCTTACACTCAGATTCTTCTTGGGGGTGGTAGCCTGACCAAGGCATCAGGAGGGCTATCGAGCTATTTCCTGGTCTCGAGATCTGGAGGGCAACTATGCTCTTACACTCAGATCCTTCTTGGGGGTGGTAGCCCGACCAAGGCATCAGGAGGGCTATCGAGCTATTTCCTGGTCTCGAGATCTGGAGGGCAACTATGCTCTTACACTCAGATCCTTCTTGGGGGTGGTATCCCGACCAAGGCATCAGGAGGGTTATCGAGCTATTTCCATACAAGGGTATAGTCACTAATGTTGAACATAGTTGGAGACAAAGATGGAAGAGAAAATGAAAATGACTTTATTGTTGATTGAGATGTAGTACATCTTTATTCGGACCTGTAATGAAAACTAAGTGGGGGTAGTCTGCTTGAGAACTCCTTTCAAGGGTAGAATTTCTTCAAATGATCTACATTCCAATTGTGGTTGATGGATCATCCGTCCATGTCTTCGAGTTTATAAGCTCCATTGCGAACAACTAGCTTGATCAAATATGGCCCTTCCCAATTTGGCTTTAGACTCCATCCGACCTTTTCCGAGTGTTCAGTGTCACTATCCTAAGTACCAGATCCCCTTCCTTGAATTTCTGGGCTCTAACCTTTTGGTTGAAGTATCTAGCGATCTTGCTCTGGTAGATCGCTACTTTCTCTGCTACCCGGTCTTGCTTTTCTTCTAAGAGGTCTAGACTAGCCCGGAGCTTGACTTCGTTAGGGCTCAAAGTGTTGTATCCTGAACGAGGTTAATTTATGCTCGATGGGGAGGACTGCTTCAACCCCGAAAGCCAGAGAGTAAGGTGTCTCTCCGGTAGCTGTTCTTTTTGTAGTCCGGTATGCCCAGAGGACTTCTGGTAGCTCTTCGGCCCATTTACCTTTCTTCTGCTGAAGCTTCTTTTTCAAAAGTTTCTTTATTGTCTTGTTAGGTAGATTCTACCAGCCCGTTGGTCTGGGGATGAGCCACTGTAGCGAGCCTGAGGTCGATCCCCAATCCCTTGCAAAAGTCTTTAAATCGGGCGTTGTCGAATTGCTTTCCTAGGTCGGCTATAATGATGAGAGGGGTCCCGAACCTGCATACCACGTTAGTCTTGATGAACTTGGTTGTATTCTTTTCTGATATTCGAGAAAGAGGTCCTGCCTCGACCCATCTTGTAAAGTAGTCGATAGCCACGATAGCATGTTTCATCTGTCCATGAGCGGTAGGAAGTGGCCCAATTAGGTCAATTCCCCACATTGCAAAGGGATAAGGTGAACTGAGGGCCGACAGTCGCTCGGGTGGCTGGTGGTTCAGGTTTGAAGTTCTTTGACAAGGTTCGCAGGATTGCACAAAACTCTTTGCATCTTGATGGATGGTCGGCCAATAGTACCCCATACGAAGCACCTGATAGGCTAAAGCTTCCCCACCTATGTGGTTCCCACAGTCCCCATAGTGGACCTCTCTCAAAGCCCACTTAGCATCATCGGGATGCAAGCACCTAAGTGAGGGGAGGGATCTGCCCCTCCTGTAGAGGTATCCGTCCACCATACAGTATCGAACTGAGAGTCTCTTAATTCTTCGGGCTTGGTCGGGCTCTTCAGGAAGCTCTCCTTTAAGGAGGTAGGCGACAATTGGGTCCATCCAGCAAGGCAGGCGATCCAGGGAACAAATTTCTCCATTTGTGGCTATGCTTGGCTGGGTGATAACTTGGAGGGGAATTCCCCTAGGTAGGTGATGAGAAGGTTTTTGCCATCAGAAAACTGTCCTTCAAAACAATTATAAAACCTAGGCGATGCGTTCACAAGTATAAATACAAGCAAAGCGGCAAGCACGGGTGTCGTCCACTGAGATCGGGGTAGCGGTGATAAGATTAGGATTAATATAACTAGCAAGCATAAAAGTAAAGTGATAGCGAATGAAGATACAATATAAAATAAACTATGAAAGCAAATAAATGGATGACAATGGAGGGATGAATGAATGATGATGGAACTATGGAGTTGATGGACTCGTAAGTGAATATTGGGGCAATTGCAACAAACTCTCAAGTAAGTACGTTTTGACAAATGTAACCAACCTAGGGTGTATAGTGTTGGCATATATCTCTAGCAAGAGGTCAACCTAGGATGTATAGTGAAGACCTCCTACTAGCGATTAATCCCTCTTAAGCAACCAACAGTGGCTAGTTACTCAATTGGGACTTGTTCCATGAATGCTCATCTATCTAGCTATGGCTCAACCTATTACTAATGTAGCCATCCTAGGGTGTATAGTGATGGCTTCGAATTCCCTCACAAGTGGCCAACCCAGGATGTATAGTGAAGGCCACCCGGTTGGGATTGGATGAGGCTCGAGGTTATCAACCGAATTCTACTCGAAGGTTAGTTCTCATAAAATCACTAAAGTAGCCAACCTAGGGTGTATATTGGAGGCTTCTAATTCTTTCACAAGTGGCTAATCTAGGATGTATAGTGAAAGCCACTAATTCGAGATTAGATTAAGAGCATGGTTATAGAGCCAGATTTCCGGAAATCCTTCCATTTAATGGAGCATTAGACAACCTAATTGTCTACTCAAGTAATCCAAATCAACATGCAAAGAGGGTGTATCCAAGCAAATCAATAATGGAAATCAATACAAGCAAAGGAATGAAATATAGAGATAGAATAAATATAACACATAGAGTTTATTTACAAAGCCCAAAATATCCATCAAACAAATAACATCAACCCCATAGTGGGGTATTTTAGCTACTCATGTTCTATTACAAACTAATAACTAAGAGAGAGAGTAGAGATAACCCTTGAAGATTGATCTCCTTCCTTGAAGCTTGAATCCAAGTCTCCTAGTTGCCTTTGATTGAGTAGAGATGATTTGGATGAGAGGGAGATGTGTTACTAGCTTAGAATACAAGTGTTGGGAGGTATGGTTATCTTTTGGTTCGTTCCCATCCTTTTCTATTTATAGAGGATGGAAAAATAGGTCACTTAAGCTCGAAACCAGAAACTATCGAGTGCAGAGTGCGGGTGGAGTGCGGGTGAATTACCCGTACTGTACCCGCACTGCAAAGGTTTTCTTCATCTTCAGTTCTCTGATCTGGGCAATAGTGCGGGTGGAGTGCGGTTGGATTACCTGCACTTTACCCGCACTTTACTCGCACTGTACTCGCACTCTAGTGTCAGGTGTAAATCCACTCCTCTGTCTTGAGGAACAGTGCGGGTGGAGTGCGGTTGGATTACCCGCACTTTAGTGTCAGTTGGAGCTGTTTTGAGCAATAGTGTGGGTGGAGTGCGGGTGGAGTGCGGGTGGAGTGCGGGTGAGTGCGGGTGGAGTGCGGGTGGATGACCCGCACTATAATGAATTAAACTCTGTCTTGACCCGCACTTGACCTGCACTTGACTCGCACTTGACCCGCACTTTATCTGTCAGGTACGAATCAGCTCCTCTGTCTTGAGCAATAGTGCGGGTGGAGTACGATTGGATGACCCGCACTTTACCCGCACTTTATATTTCCTTCATGCTTCAGGTCCCGGCTGTGGGAAGGAGTGCGGTTGGAGTGCGTGAAAATACACTCTTAACGTGTGTCTACAACCTAGAGGGGGGGGGGGTGAATGGGTTGTTAATCGATTATTACCAATTTTTCGATTAGTCAATATTAAACATATAACCCAATTAAATCAAACATACAAAATCAAGTGTAAAGTGCGGAATAATAAATAACACTTGATTTTTACGTGGAAACCCTTAAACAAAGGGAAAAACCACGGGTTATCCTCCTAGCCACACACGATCCTCAAATCCACTATATGAGTAAAACGTTACACCCTCAAGTGATACTCGGACTCTCACTCTAGATAACCTCAGGCTATGGACACTACCACTCGCCACTCTTGGTTCTATCCCTAGTGATATCCACTGATACACTACTATTGGCGTGAGCACCTCCTACTCTACCCGCAGGCCTTTTATAATGGATTCTTGACCAATGCTTGCCAACCACAACTTGGTTGCAAGACTACAATGCTTGTGCAACTTCACCCCGAAGCCACAAGACTTTGACTCAATGAAGAGTATAAGGTCTAAGTGAACAATCAATGAATGCTCAACACAAAATATGTTAGTCCAAACATACAATGCTTAACTAGATGTAGATAATGCAATACAACATCCTAGTTATCAAATAATGCCTACATGTATACACATGAGGTCTCAATTAGTTGTAGGAAAATTCTAACAACCTAATTGTCAATTGAATTCACATAAACATTCATAAACTTGACTAGATGCACAAAGTCAACCTAATCATCAATTAAGCATACATGAATATTTATGGATTAGCTATTTAGGCATATATGACCTAATAATGCAAGCTATCACAAACATACACAATTAAATATTCATGAACATTAACTAGTTGATTAAAACACAATTTCTCAACCTAGTTATCAATTAATCACACATGAATATTTATGACCTAGCTTTTAGGCAAAAATGACCTAATCAATTAAGCTATCAAAATACAAACCCAACCATGTTATCAAGACTCATAAATATGCAATAGAGTAGAGTCTAGGTATTTAATCATGCAATAAATACCTAATCTAGAGTAAGAAGAACAATAAATGATATTCAAAGAAGTTCTTGCTTACCTAGTCATGAAACAATGAAGACCCATGCTCAAATGATGTTGAATGATGCAAGATGGATATGGGTTTTGGGTTTGGAGAGTCAAAGATGCTTTCTTGAAGCTTTCTCTCTCTAGAAGCTCTAACCTCTCTCTAAAAATGAATTTTTGAGCTCTTGGTCGGCCAAGAAGAGAAGAGGAAGAATATATATGAAGCCCTAGTTAAAACTATGTCATTTTGAACTTGGGAAACAGAATCCCGTCAAAACCGCTTGCTAGACCGCGGCTCAGGTAAGTGTCCAGACCGCGGTACATACAGCAGTGCACTGTCTGGACAACACCGCGGTTGGGACCGCTGTTCGTGCAAGTGCACATGTCGCGGTCCACGTCGCGCATGACGCACTGGAGAATACCGATCCGTGCGCCGCGGTGCAAGCAAAGCCTGCCGAGCGGTCTAGGCCGTGCCAAAGGGAAAAATCCCTTTTTAACACTCAAGACAAAAGTCAATCTTACATGAATGTTGTGCAAGTGTGAAGTGAGTGAGATGCACACAATGAAGCACAATTAACATGTCAAACATGTTATCAACTAAGATACAATGCAAGATATGATATCTAATGTAAGCTAGTGAGTGTTTTAGAAAAGGATGCACACTTATACAAACAGTAAAGAACACAAATGCAAGATAAACAAAACATGCATGAAGTGTGTGTGTGCACCTAAACTCTTCAAGAGACAAAGTCAAGTGAATATACCTTTTGCACTTGAAGTCATGGAGATGCTTGGAAGCTTGCCAATACAGACCTAAGCTACCCATTACACAATCATCCCCAATGTGGTGGTTTGTCATGAAATAAGCCAATCATAAAATCGAGGTCCTTACAGTGCGGTTGCGACCCGCACTTGACCCGCACTTTTGAGCTGCTTATGATCCTAGTCTTCCCTTTTGCCCCTTTTTTTGCCGGAACCACTGCAATTAACTTCTAACACCAGAATTACATCTATTGCCTGCAATTAACACTAATGAGCCTATTAGACATAAAAGACATAATATATATAGAAAATACACACGAGAACGAGACAAAAGAATAGGAATGAGGGCCGAAATATACAACAATTTAGGCACGATCAGTAGGGACTGGCCTCCGTTCGCTGCTATTTTAGCCAGAACATCTGCGCGATGGTTTTGGTGTCGAGGCACCTGATCGATCTTGAGTCCCTTAAATTTGCCTTTTAGCAGCCGAGCTAGATTTAGGTAGGCAACCATATTATCTCCCTTTGCTTGGTAGACCCCAGTTACCTGGTTTACAACAAGCAACGAATTGCTCTTGATCTGCAGGTAGTCGGCCTTTAGTTCAATGGCTACCTTCATCCCGGCTAGGAGGGCTTCATATTCCGCTTCATTTTTGGTAGCTTTAAACTCGAATCTGAAATAGTGACAGAATTCAGTCCCCTCCGGATCTATCAAAACTATTCCGCTTACTGCGGTTTCTGATACAGCCAGGTAGATCTGCAACTCGTCTCCGAGAACCGGCTTGACTAACAAAGGGGGGCTTGTTAGGTACTCTTTCAAAGCTTGAAACGCCTGCTCGCTTTCCTGGCTCCATTTCATGTTCTTCCCTTGTTTGATAGCCTTGAAGAACGGGAGACATTTATCGGTGGAGCGAGAAATAAACCTATTGAGTGCCGCCACCTGTCCAGTCAGAATCTGTACTTGCTTGAGCGAGGTCGGGGATTCCAGGTCCAAGATAGCTTTGATTTTTTCTGGATTGGCTTCTATACCTCTTTCATGAACCATGAAGCCCAGAAACTTCCTTGCCGTTACCCCAAAGGCACATTTGGAGGGGTTCAAACGCATCTGGTTTTCCCTCAGTATGAGGAAGGTTTTGCAAAGGTATTCCTGATGTCCCCTTGTGGTTGGGGATTTCGTGATCATGTCGTCGATATACACTTCCATCGTCCTTCCTATCTTGGGCTTGAACAGTTTGTTAACCAGCCGCTGGTATGTGGCCCCTGCATTCTTCAGACCAAACGACATCACCTTGTAGCAGTATAAGCCCTGCCCAGTAATGAAACTGGTTTTATCTTGGTCAGCCGGGTACATTTTAATTTGGTTGTATCATGAGAATGCGTCCATAAAACTCAACAGTTTATTTCCGGATATGGAGTCAACCAGCTGGTCGATCTTTGGTAAAGGAAAACTGTCTTTCGGACAAGCCCGGTTGAGGTCGGTGTAGTCGACACACATACGCCATTTCCCATTCGCCTTCGTGACCATGACCACATTGGCGACCCATTCGGGGTAACGTACCTCTCTGACGAACCCCGCTTTGATCAATTTATCAACCTCTTCCTGCACCGCCTGTTCCTATCAGCGTTGAAGTGACACCTCTTCTGCTTGACGGGCTTGACTGTTGGATCTACTGCTAGCCGGTGGGTGGCAAACTGATGCCAGAATTCCAGGCATTTCATCATGGTTCCAGGCGAAGATGTCACTGAATTCCCTGAGAAGGTCAATCAGTCCTCTTTTTACTTCTAGATCAAGGGTGGCTCCGACCTTGACGACCTTGGAGGGATCGTCATTCCTGACGGATATCTCTTCTAGTTTGTCCATGGGCTACCCGCTGGCCCATTCCTTACTCCTTTCTTCCTCGTAGGGCATGATAGGTTCATCCTCCGGATGCCCAGGGTGTTCCGCGGCCTCCTTCTCCTCCTGGATTATCCGGGATGTATCCATGTCTTCCTGGATTAATGTCACCTGCACACACTATTTCGCTAAGGCTGTAGGATTGGCAGATACTGCGTAGCATTTCCTGGCTGCCTGCTGGTCTCCGCGTACCTCTCCTACTTTGGTTCCAACCGGGAATTCAAGACGTTGTGGTATATGGACAAGACTCCCTTCAATGAGGACAGGAAAGGTCTCTCTAGGATGGCGTTGTAGGCCGATAGGGTGTCCACCACAACAAAGTCGGTCATTACATTCTGTTGGAGCGGGGTGACCCCGATGATTACTGGGAGGTTCATTGACCCCACTGGTATGATCGAGTCCCCAGTGAAACCGTAAACGGAGTGGTACAGCTGTTGTAGCAACGTTGCTTCAGGTTCAATTTTTCCAAGGTATCCTTGAAGAGGATATCTACACTGCTACCTATATCCACGAGCACGCGATGGACCAGACAGTTAGCGATCTGTATCGTGATTACAATAGGATCATCATGAGGTTGCACAGTGTTGAAGACATCTACTTCGGTGAATACGATCTGAGCTGACTGGGAGGGCTCTGTCGGGCTCTGGCTGACTTCGAAGATCCCTCTGCTCTCTCCGAGGCGGGGAGCCTTTCTTGCGTGGTTTTTCTGGGAGTTATTGGAAACGCCGGCCAATGTAGGACCTCCACTGATAGTGTGTGTCACCTGGATCTGTTGTCAACTGGGGCCTTCATGGGAGCGGGCTTTTGGAGCAACCCTTTATCTCGTATGGCAAGGTAGACTGTTTCCCTGGAAGCATTCAATGGTGTGTAGTAGTCATACCCTTTTTCCCCTTGCATTACTGGAGCCACGGTCCTAGGGAGGCGGCGAAGCCCGAGGGGGGGAGGGGGGGTTTGTTTTGCTGAATATCTTTCTTGCCTATGCAGAGGAGCATGGAGGCGATAGGTCGACCTGTTGGGAGGTTTATTCTGAGCTTTCTGCACTAACTCAAATTTGGGGGCTTCTTTCTTCAGACGCTTTGCCGTTCTCATGTCGTCATGTTCTATCTTGACCTTGAGTTGTTCGTTGATCTCGACCTGCTCCAGAGCCCGGTCATAGGCCTTCTGGTAAGTCTCGGGAGGTCTCTTGGCGAAAGAACGGAAAAGCTTTCCTGCCCAGAGGTTTCGCCTGAAGTTAGCGAGGGTTTCTTTTTCAGTGAAAACTCCCATTTGTATGACCTCCTTATGAAATCGCTCCACATATGATCGAAGAGTTTCACTCCGTTCTTGGATCACATATTGGTGGTGTATGGGATCTTTCGGGCGAGGTTTAACTCCTTGGAATTGTGAGCAAAAATCGGTTGATAATTTTGTGAAAGAGTCCACGCTTCCAACGGGTAGTTTCCTGAACCAGGTTTTAGCGTAGTCGGTCAAGGTCGTTGGGAACATTCTGCACATAGCTGTTCTGGTAGTGTTTTGGACCTCCATCTATTGAACGAAGCTCTCTAGATGGCTTAGAGGATCTTCTGTTCCAGAGATCTTATCTGCTGGCATTTTGAATTTTAGGGGGAGCTCTGCTTCCCGGATCCTCCTAGTGAAGGGAGCGTTCATCTCGCTCACGGGATTCTTTTTGTCCTCCTTACTCTTTCCCTTCCTTATCTGCTGGACCTCTTTTTGTAGCTTTGCCAGCTGATCCCTCAGTCGCTTGTTCCTAGGTCTCTTCGAGTTAACCTCAGATTCCTCACTGTCGAATCTTTCTGATGAATTGGCAATTTCTATCCGGTCTTCCTCCTGGACATGATCTACTCGGGGAGTTTGTCTACTTTCCTCTTCTAGGGCCCGGGTAGTTCTCCTAGATGTAGTTGGATGAGATAGCCCTCAAGGCTTCCGGATAAAAGCATCTGCGGTAGACTTAACTAGCCGGGGTTGATATTGTGAAAGTCTTCTCGGAGCTGAGGGCATGGGTCCCAGCCTATCCCGGATCGAACGTTGGGGCCCTGATCTATCTCGAGCCGGCTCTGAAGGAGGAGGTCCTAGGCGATCGAAAGCAGGTGGCCTAGATCCGAGCCTGCTCGACTCTCCCTGATCATTCAGGTTGGTTGGCTGGATTGTGATGCCTTCAGCGAGGAGGCGGACGGGGACTGGATTCTACGAAGGCCGCCGCTTGTTGGTCGAGTGCTGCCTGGCTCACTATGGGGTGGCCAGTAGCCCGCGTATTGGATGTCTGGATCGGAGCTTGACTACTATATCTAGACTTTCTCCCCCTTCCTGGGGCTTTTCGGGTTGGCCTCGCCGGAGATTGCTCCGGGACTCTGTGTTGGCCTTGGGAGGAGCGGAGCCTCATAGTTCCTGTAAAACAATGAAAATATAAATGCAAATGATTGGTTAATTGGGTGTAAGTTTCCCACAGACGGCACCAGAAAGTGTTAACGGAAATTTTGCTCGAGATGAGAAATCTCAGTTAACGCCCTCGAGATCACTACCACGTAAGTGGTGGCCAAAATTCATTGTATATGTAACAGTGATTTATAAAGTGACAAGTAAGCAAGAATGTTTTTATTGAACATGCATGGTATACAAATACAGAAGTTCTTCTCTCTTTTTTCTCAACCCTCTCTAGGGAATGGTCGATTGTTAGTCGTATGCCTGTCGAATAGTAGTCTCCTCTTTTTCTTTTCTTTTCTTTTCTATTTATACATAGTTTGTAGGTCAACAGATTGATTCTCCCTTGATTTTCTCAGTCTCCTCCTTATCGGGCGGGATTTCTTACTTTAATGTCATTGACTTTTGGATTGACGTCCGAATTAAGAGTATCGTGGTGGAGATCAGTTTGTTTCCTTTTTGGATTTTATTACTTGTTCTGCATGTTAGTAACGTTTCCAGATATGGTTCAATGCATTCCTCGTATCCTTTCGGTATGATCCTTTATGGAGGTCGTTGGATATAACGATATGGTGTGGTGCATCAACCAGGGAGGTTGATTAGTATTTCGACCTTAATATCTGAGAAGTTTCATCCAGTTTGGAGCCAAATCTGGCTTCCCTTGACCTTTTCGAAGCTAGGTGTGGCCTCGACTGACTTTTTGAAGCTAGGTGTGGCTTCGAATGACCTCGCGGCCCTTTAGGAACATTCTTCTGTGCCAATCGAGGTACAGACGAGTCTCTGGAGCACTTGCGAGATGACCTCGACTTCGGGGAGCTTCTAGTTTTTGTGATGCGGGCTAGATCTGATCGTTCCGGGCTTTATCCCGGATGTTTTTGAAGCCCGTCCTTGTTCCTGGGGTGGTATCGCAGTTTGGCTCTGGACAGAGAGGTCTCCTGGTGGAAGCTCTCTGGTCCGGGCTCTATCTCGGATGTTTCCCGGAGCCCGCCCTTGTTTCTGGGATGGTATAGTAGCTCGGCTCTGGATTGAGAGGTCTCCTGGTGAAACTCTCGGGTATAGAACCAGGTCTGAGAGGTGGAAAATTTTCCTTTGGTCCTTAGCCAATTTTGGCTATTAACAATATTCTGTTTCTTTTAATAATAAGTGTGTTATTATTGCAAAGAATGGTTTGAATATATGTTCAGAATTAAATGAAAACAATTTGTGTGTTTTAAGGCCGTTAATACATACAACACTGCTCAATGCTGAAATGTTTAAAGTTGAAAAACCAAAAACAAAATGACAAAAGATTTCTCCAGAAAACGAAACGTATCTGTGGCATCTAAGACTTGGCCACATTAACATTGACAGGATAGATAGACTAGTTAAAAGCAGACTTTTGAGTAAGTTAAAGGTTGGCACCTTATCTGTCTGTGAATCCTGTCTAGAAGGTAAAATGACCAAGAGACCTTTCGCTGGAAAAGGGCTAAGAGCTAAAGAACCACTAGAGCTTATACATTCAGACATCTGTGGACTGATAAATATTAAAGCAAGGGGTGGCTATGAGTATTATGTCACTTTTATAGATGACTACTCTAGATACGGATATGTCTACCTAATGCAATGGAAGTCGGAAACTTTTGAAAAGTTCAAAGAATTCCAATCTGAAGTTGAGAACCAGTTAGGAAAGACTATCACTATGATCGGATCGTGGAGGTGAGTACCTTGACCAAGAGTTTGAATACTTTATGGTCGAGTATGGGATAGTTTCCTAACTTACAGCTCCTAGTACACCACAAAAGAATGGTGTCACGAATAGGAGAAATAGAACCCTAATTGAAATGGTGAGATCTATGATTAGTTTCTCATCATTACCAAATTCCTTTTGGGGATATGCGTTACAAACTGCGGCATACATTTTGATTGTAGTGCCATCCAAATCCATTCCTAAAACTCCCTTTGAGTTGTGGAATGGTCGTAAAGCTAGTTTGTGACATTTCCGCATATGGGGGTGTCCAGCACATGTGCTGAACAATTGAAGTGGAAAGTTGGACCCAAGTCTGTGGTCTGCTTGTTTGTAGGATATTCCAAGGAGACCAGAGGTGGGTACTTCTATAGTCCTGAAGAGAACAAAGTGTTTGTATAGACAAATGTAACGTTTCTTAAGGGTAGCTATATTAGTGATCATAAACCTCGTAGTAAGATTGTATTGAATGAAATGGAGTCTGGCACGACCGGTGCTCAATCAACAAGAGTTATTGATCCATTGACGTCTGAGTGTCAGATGATTCCTAGTCAGAACACACTACCACATAGATGTAGTGGGAGGGTTGTACGACAACCTAAATGCTATTTGGGTATAGGTGAGGGACAAGGTGTTGTCTCTACTAATAGTGTGGATGATCCATTGAAATTTATAAATGCAATGGAAGATCCTGACAAAAAGGAATGGCTTAAAGCCATGAATCTCGAGATGGAGTCTATGTACTCTAACTCAGTCTGGGAGCTTGTAAACTTACCGGATGGGGTAAAACTCATAAGGTGTAAGTGGATCTACAAGAGAAAGAGAGGAGTAGATGGGAAGGTAGAGACCTTCAAGGCAAGGCTAGTGGCTAAGGGTTATTGACAGGACGTTTTTTCTAGTGTCGTTTTAAAAGATCAATCCGTCAACAATATTTGATAAAACCTCACAAAGCATAAATTAGTTTGAAAACCAATTATAGTGGCAAGTGGGGTGTCGTCCACAGGGAGCGGAGATAGCTAAAATTAGTTATTGCTAAAGTAATGTTATGTATATATATATAATAACGAAACATGAAATGGTGAAGATGTAGATGGTGAGTTACACTATCAATAACACTAAAGTAATTATGAAAACTAAATGAAGGGGGAAATGGAATGAAGGATATATATAGATGATGGAAACTAAGGAGTCAATGGATACGAAAGTAAATACTGGGCAATGCAACAAACTTGTCAATAGCACGGCTATTCAAGGTAATCGACCTAGGATGTATAGAGTCGGTTATTTATCCCTAGAAGGTGGCCAACCTAGGATGTATAGTGCGGACCACCTATTAGGGATTAATCCGTCGTAAACTACCAACCTAGGATGTATAGTGTTGGTTGTTTATCGGATTCTGGAAATAAAGCTCGTCTATCTAACAATGACTCAACCAATTAAATGTAGTCACCCTAGGATGTGTAGTGATGACCTCTAACTCTCTAACGGGTTCCGACCTAGGATGTATAGTGCCGGAAACTCGATCGAGGTTAGATTAAGACCGCGGTTTAAGAGTCGGAATTCATGACATTCCGTCTATTCTTTAGAGCATTAAACAACTAAATAGGATGTAAATCTAGATGCAATACTCATACATAATACAAAGATATCTTGCAAAGAGAGTGTATCTACACAAGAAATCAATGGTAAACATTCACAACAAGAATAGATCAATGAAAGATAGACATGAATATAAATATAATATCAAGTTTATGTACAAGCCCAATATTCAACTAACTACTCCATCAACCCCTTAGAGGGGATTTAGCTACGCATTACAACTAGGAAACTAAAAGAAGGGAAAGAGAAAGAACCCTTGGAGAACATCTCCTTCCTTGAAGTGGCTTCAATCTCCTAACTTCCTTGAAGTTGAGTAGAGAATGTAAGGATGAGAGAGAGAGAGAGATTCTAGGTCTAAATGTGTTTAACCTCTGAAAAACGGAGTCAAAGGCTCCTTAAAACATTTCTATACTTTTCTATTTATACAACATCAAAAATAGGTCACTTAAGCTTCAAAAATCAAACTAGCGCACGCGGGGTGCGGGTGGAGTACGGGTGAAATACACGCACTGTATCCGCACTGTATGGGTTGTCTTCATCTTCAGTCCTCGGATCTGGGCAGAAGTGCGGGTGGAGTGCGGTTGAATTACCCGCACTTGACCCGCACTTGGAATCGCACTGTGATCGCATTGTGATCGCACTTGAATCGCACTTCCCTGTCAGGTGCAAAATCTACCTTCTGTCTTGAGCAACAGTACGGGTAAAGTGCGGTTGGATGACCCGCACAGTACCCGCACTCTAATGTCAGGTGCAATTCTGCTCTTCTTGTCTTGGTGATAGTGCGGGTAGAGTGCGGTTTGATGACCCGCACAGTACCCGCACTCTAATATCAGGTGCATCTGTAACATCTCTGGTTTGGCACTAGTGCAGGTATAGCGCGGTTGGATGACCCGCACAGTACCCGCATTTTATCGTGAGGTGCAACTTCAGCTTCTCTGGTTTGGCAACAGTGCGGGTGGAGTGCGGTTGGATGATCCGCACTTGACACGCACTTTATCTCTTCACTTGCATCCTGTCCCGGCTATGAGCATAAGTGCGGCTCGAGTGCGGTTGGAGTGCGGTTGAGACCCGCACTTGACCTGCACTGTAGAGCTATATGTGCTCCTTTGTCTTTCCTTTCGCTCCTTTTCTGCTGGAATCACCGCGACATGGTTCCAAACCCATCCTTGCACCATTTCCTACAATTCCATACAAAACAACCTCATCAAAGATACAAAAGGCACGAAAACAAAACCAAAGGTAAGGATTTGAGGGCCTAAATATACTATATATTTGGCCCGATCAGTTATACCCAGAAAAAGGGGGTTGATTATGAAGAGAATTTCTCGCCAGTAGCAACGTTTAAGTCTATTCGGATTCTCTTATCCATTGATGCCTATTTCGATTAGGCAATTTGGCAAATGGACGTCAAGACCACATTCTTGAATGGAAATCTTGATGAGAACATCTACATGATGCAACCAGAGAGATTCTTGTCTCCAGATCAAGAGCAAAAGGTTTTGCAAGTTGCAAAGTTCCATTTATGGACTGAAGCAAGCATCTAGATCTTAGAACATAAGGTTTGATGATGTGATCAAAACATATGGCTTCGAGCAAAATGTTGATGAGCCTTGTGTCTACAAGCGCATCGTTGACATGGATGTAGTTTTCTTAGTCCTACACGTAGATGATATCCTACTCATTGGGAATGATATAGGGGTATTACCGAAATTAAAGGGCTGGCTGGCTAGCCAATTCGAAATGAAAGATTTGGAAGAAGCAAGTTATATTCTAGGGATCAAACTCTTAAGGGAACATAAAAACAAACTCATAGCATTGACTCAGGCATCGTATATCGACAAGATTCTTGTGTGATTTTCGATGCAGAACTCCAAGAAAGGTAATTTACCTTCCAGGCATGGAGTTCACTTGTCTAAGAAATAGTGTTCAAATACACCTCAAGAAGTTGAGGATATGAGACGTGTTCCCTATGCGTCAGCAGTAGGTAGTGTCATGTATGTCATGTTATGCACGAGACCGGACATCTGCTTTGTAGTGGGAGTAGCCAGCAGATACCAGTCCAACCCAGGATTGTATCACTGGGTTGTTGTCAAGACTATTCTCAAGTATCTTCGGAGAACGTGAAACTATATGCTAGTGTATTATGGATAGGATTTGATCCCGTTAGGATACACTGATTCTGATTTTTAGTCAGACAGGGATTCTAGAAAATCCACGTCTGGATCAATATTCACCCTTAGTGGTGGAGCCATTGTGTGGAGGAGTATAAAGCAATCTTGTATTGCTACCTCCACCATGGAAGCCGATTATGTAGCCGCTTGTGAAGCTGCTAAAGAGGTTGTTTGGCTCCGAAAATTCTTGGGTTATCAAGAAGTTGTTCCAGATCTCGATAAGCCTAACATACTTTATTGTGATAAAAGGGTGTTGTGGCTAACTCTAAAGAACCAAGACGTCACAAGAGAGGGAAGCATATAGATAAGCCCAATGCACTTTATAGTGGGAGATTGTTGGGGTTTTTGCCCTAAAGCTTGTAATTTGTAAATGTGAATTGGACATAAATAAAAGAAGTAGTTTATTCATTCAAATTGTTTCATACTTTTATATAACATGTGTACTTAAAATCTAAGATTGCCAGATGTAATTTCAAACTGAGTATATGATTGTCATGTATAGATGGATTCATTTTGAAACGAGCAATCTAAAGAGTCCTAGATAGCAAATAAGGCTGGGTACTTTATTTATGGTTAATCTACAGCTGCAGTCCATTCCGTAATGTACGGTGATCTTATCCTGGATCATTCATATGGTGATATGAGAATGGAGGCACCTTGTGTGATGTGATCATATAGGACTGGGCCACGATCTATATTAATCTCTCAATAAGATCTGTTACATGATGAGATTCATATATATCGACAAATGATGGCTATATATGGGTGATCTTAATCCTGAGTGTCTTCTCGACCCCTTCAGGTTAGATCGTGGTTTTTTGATACACCATGGGTGATATCTGATCGAGCCAAAAATGTCATACATTTTGGCCCTCATATCCTTTCTCTTTGCCTCGTTCTTGGGTCTTTCATGTGTATTTATGGCTCTTTTGGTTAAAGTTACAGGCATTAGATGAAAAGGCATGAAGATGGACAAAAAGGACAAATGGTGCAAAAATGTGGTAAAAAAGACCATAGTGCACGGGTAGCACACTCGTGCACTACCAGTGCATCAACTTGTGCACCGGAAGATAGATTTTGGGAAGAGCTCAGTGCACTGGTATCACCCTTGCACTACCCGTGCACATTGCCCAGACCAGAAGACACAAAAGTGAGATTTGGTGAGAAAAGGGCTGAAATGGTAAAAACAAAATGTGTGCAGATCATCCAACTTCAAAGGATTATATCTCCCTCTTTAGATTGAACCATGTTTCGATTTACATATATTCAGAAAGCCTCGGGAGTCTAGTTTCCATCAGTTTTTACAGATTATGATTCCGAGTCATCTAGAGGAAGTTATGGCTATTATAGTAACAATTGTGTGGTTGTCCACATGAACTGCACCTGTATTACCCGTGCACTACCCATGTGTAAGGACCTTGATTTTATGATTGGCTTATTTCATGACAAACCACACCACATTGGGGATGATTGTGTAATGGGTAGCTTAGGTCTTTATCGGCAAGCTTCCAAGCATCTCCATGACTTCAAGAGCAAAAGGTATACTCACTTGACTTTGTCTCTTGAAGAGTTTAGGTGCACACACACGCACACTTCATGCATGCTTTGTTCATCTTGCATTTGTGTTCTTTATTATGTATATGTTTGCATCCATTGCACAACTCACACGAGCACATTTTTGTTTGTCATTACGTGTGGTTGTTTTATTTTATGTTTTCCTTATATGTTCGGAAATGTCCTCACTCGCACGTTGGTGTGCTTGTATTGTGTCCACGCTGGTACTGTTGGTGTGCTTGAGTCTTAGCATGATTTGTGACCATAGAGAGGCTCCATTTGTGCTCTCTTGGATTGGTCTCTTGGATTGGTTTTTGGTTACATGGTCTTGTACCATGAATTTGGGGATTTTTGTTATTAACCAATTCTGACCTTTGGTCACTCTTTTGACCATAAATATTTCTATAGACATCCAAATCTTGTTTTGTCAATTACAGTAGAAAGTAGACTTCTATACCTTTCCAACAGTATATTATACGAAAGGTTTCGATGTCTTTTGGTCATGTTTCGGGTCGCTCGAAACTGGAGCTGTTGTGATGTCACGTTTTTTACCCCGAGAGAATAGCGACCTTGAAGCGACCTGACCTCCAGGTCGCCCTAAGGTTGCTTTTTGTTGCTGGAAATCAATTTTTCCTTATCAAAAAAGATGTGGCTTCACTAGGATCATATATATACATTATCTTCTTCCCCAATCAGACCTAGAGCTCTGAAATTTACATTCCTAGTGAGAGAACTTAACTCCTAGAGAGAGAGAGAGAGAGAGAGAGCTCAAAGACTTGTTTTTTACTCAACCAAACACAAACCCCATGTGCATATAGCATCTTTCAAGCATCATCTACTCATGGGTCTTCATGCTTTCACATCCTTGTAAGTTGAACATGTTCTAGAACTTATTGTTTGCATATTTGTTCATCTTTGCTTAGGATTAGCAATTACTTTGTTGATTAATTTCATACTTCTTTGATTAAGCATGTTTTAAGTATGTTTGTGTTTTTGTTTATTGGTTGAGATTGCCCATTTATTGATAGCTTAATTGATTAGGTCAATTGGGCCTAAAAGCTAGGTCATAAATATTCATGTGTAGTTTACTGATAACTAGGTTGAGAAATTGTGTTTTAATCAACTAGTTAATGTTCATGAATATTTGATTGGGTTTGTTTGTGATAGCTAGGATTGTTGTTTTTGATAACATCTAGCTAAGTCTTTATGCTTTGCATTTAGACATTGTTGATTAGGACTTTTTGATTGCATTTGATGATTGCATTTATTGTCCTTGCCATGACTAATGACAACTTAGGTTGATTTGGCTTGGTTGATAATTAGGTTGTTAGATTTGCATCTTAACATCTAATTAAGAATATAGTGTTTAGTCTTGCACTTTATTACATTTATAATTGTTAACAGAAAATTTGCTCAGGGTGAGAAATCTCAGTTAACACCCACGAGACCACTACCACGTAAGTGGTGGCCAAGGTTGAATGTATGTTTGACAGTGCCTAATAAAATGACAAGGAATATTGGTACTATTATCCACCAAAAAGAATAAAAAAATGATTTCGTTATTAATAGTGTGTGATATACAGATCTCTCTCAAATTGCTCTCAATTTCTCTAGGGTGTAGTCGGGTTCTTGTCGTATGCCTGTCGAAAAGTGGTCTTTCTCTGAAGGCCGAAGTACTTCTTTTATACATTGTCTTCATAGGTTAAACTAACCGATTCTCCCCTTGATTTCTCAATCCCTTTCCTCCTTATCGGACGGGATTTCTCATTTAAATGTCATTGACTTTGCGTTAATTGCTGAGTTGAGAATATCTTGGTGGAGATTAATTTGTTCCCTGTTTGGACTCTATTACTTGTTCTGTACGTATGTAACATCTTAAGATATGATCTAGTGCATCTTCATGTCTTATTGGCATGATCCCCCATAGGGGTCGTTGAATACGGTGTATATTATGGTGAGGTACATCAGATAGTGAGGTCGATCAGTGTCTTAGCCCCGATATTCAGGAGCTTAGTCTAGCCAGGAGCTAGGTCTTACCTTCCTTGATCTTTTGGAGCTAGATGCGGCCTCCTACGGACACCCCTTTATGTCAGCGGGATATAGGCGAGCTTCTGGAGAGGTTATGAGGTAATCCCGACTTCGGGGGATTTCCTTGTTTCAGGTTCGGTGATGCGGGCTCGATCTGATAGAGCCGGGCTCTACTCCGGGTGTTTCTGGAGCCCGTCCTTATTTCTGTGGGGTGGTATTGTAGCTCGGCTTTGGGTAACGTGGTCTCCTAGTAGATAACCTCAGGTACGAAGCCAGACTATGAGGGTGGAAAATTCCCCTTTGGTCCCTAGCCAAATTTGGCTATTAACAGAAGTCCCCTCTGACTTGAACATCGGTTGCCGAGTTTGGGGTTGGAGTCAGATTTTCTATTTTATTTGGGAAATTTTTCCTTCTTTACCGTTACTAGAATCTTGGCCGAATCTTCCCATTAACTGCACGAGTGACGTGGCAGGAGCTGATTGATTTATTTTTGAGTTAATCCGGCTGCGTTACGGCAGTCTCCGAGATTTTAGGTGATCTGAACCAAAAATCTCGACGGCTCGTGCTGCTGCCCTCTTGCCTATATATACTTATTTATCTCAATGTCTTCCTCATATCTTTCAAATTTCAAATTTTCCCAATATAAACTTTCTCTCAAGCATATCTTTTTCTTCATTCTTCATCCTCACTGACTTCTTTCCATCATGTCGAAAACCAGTTGCAACTCTGTTGATTCCATGGTTGCCAGCAAAGAGGTCTTCAGCCTTGCCCCTGGAAAGTGGGCAAGGAGGAGCTTAGATAGCAATGATTCTCCGCCCAATCCGTAACTTTGGCTGTCGAACAAGAACGTGTCCATTAGGACCGGGTTTTCTAATCATCCCGACCATCCTTTGGATCTAGCCGATGAATATTTCGATAAAGAGGTTGGCGGCGAAGCCACGGGGGAGCATCGAATCCCGGCTACCGGCCCCCCTTTAGAGAGGCTTCCTCCCTAAGACTTCAGGGTTGTCCTTGATTCCACCGTTGATCCGAACGCGATTGACCATTTGAGTCTAAGTACGACATTACCTACAGCGTTTATATCTTAGTACCTCCCAAAGGTTATGAGTTCTTCAATCCCTCCAAAGACGTGCTTCCAATTCATGTGGCGGCTCTCGAGAATGGGGTTAGGCTTCCTCTTCATCCTAGTGGTCGTATTCTTTTCTGATATCCGAGAAAGAGGCCCTGTCTCGACCCATCTTGTCAAATAGTTGATTGCCACGATAGCATATTTCACCTGTCCAGGAGCGGTGGGAAGCGGTCCAATTTGGTCGATCCCCCACATGGCAAAGGGGTAGGGTGAACTGAGAGACGACAGTCACTCAGGTGGCTAGTGGTTCAAGTTTGAAGTCCTTTGACATGGCTCGCAAGATTGTACAAAGCTTCTTGCGTCTTGGTAGATGGTCGGCCAGTAGTACCCCATACGAAGCACTTGATATGCTGAAGCCTCTCCACGTATGTGGTTCCCGCAGTCCCCAGAGTGAACCTCTCTTAGTGCCCATTTAGCATCGTCAGGATGTAAACGTCTAAGTAAGAGGGGGGATCTACCCCTTCTGTAGAGGTACCCATCTACCAGGCAATCTCGAACCGAGAGTCTTTTAATTCATCAGGCTAGATCGGGCTCCTCGGGAAGCTTTCTCTCTAGAAGGTAGGCAACGATCGGGTCCATCCAGCAAGCCTGACAATCTAGAGAGCAGATTTCCTTAATTGCGGCTATGCTTGGTTGGGAGATCACTTGGAGGGGAATTCCCCGTGGTAAGCAATATAGCCAGCTTTAGGTAGGCAGCCATGTTATCTCCATTTGCCTGATACATCCCAGACATCTGATTGACAATAAGCAATACGTCGCTCTTGATTTGTAGGTAATCGGCCTCTAGTTCGATGGCTGCCTTCATCCCGGCTAGGAGGGCTTCGTACACGGCTTCATTATTTGTGGCTTTAAACTCGAATTCTAAACAGGGACATAATTCAGTCCCCTCAGGGTCTATTAAAACTAGGCCAGCTCCTCCCCCAGCTTGCCCGGATGCTCCATCTGTATAGAGGGTCTAGGACTTGCAGCCTTCCGGCCAATTGTCGATCTCGGAGGTCTTTTCAGGGATCTCATTTGGTGCCGCGGGATTCTCTTTTCCTGCGAGAGCTGAAAACTCTGCCACAAAGTCTGCCAAAGCATATGCCTTAATCGTGGTCCAGGGCTAACATTTTAAATCGAACTGAGTGAGCTCTAGGGCCCATAAGACTAGCCTTCTGGACACATCTAGTCTTTGTAAGAATTGGCGGAGAGGTTAGTCCGTCACCACTGCTATTGAATGACCTTGAAAGTAGGGACGGAGCTTCCTCGCCGAGATCACCAGAGCATAAGCAAGCTTTTCTAGGAGAATATAATTTTTCTCTGACTTGGTTCAAGCATGACTCACATAGTATATGGGCCTTTGAATCCCGTCGCCACACTCCTTGGCCAAAGCTCCGCTTACTGCAGTTTCTGAGACGGCCAGGTAGATCTGCAGCTCCTCTCCAGGAACTTGCTTGACTAAAAACGGTGGGCTTGTTAGGTATTTTTTCAAGGCTTGGAAAGCTTGCTCGCTCTCCTGGCTCCATTTCATGTTTTTCCCTTGTTTGATGGCTTTGAAGAAAGGGAGGCATTTATCGATGGAGCGAGAGATAAACTTGTTGAGCGCCGCTACATGCCCGGTCAGAATTTTTACCTGTTTGAGTGATGTGGGGGATTCCAGGTCCAAGATAGCTTTGATTTTTTCTTGGTTGGCCTCTATGCCTCTCTCATGAACCATGAAACCTAGAAACTTCCCCGCCGTTACCTCGAAGGCACACTTGGAGGGGTTCAACCGCATCTGGTTTTCTCTTAGTATAAGAAAGGTCTTGCGAAGGTCCTCCCGATGTCCTTCTGCGGTTGGTGATTTTGTGATCATGTCGTCGATGTATACCTCCATTGTCCTTCCGATCTCGGGCTTGAACAGCTTGTTAACCAGCCGCTGGTATATAGCCCCTGCATTCTTCAAACCAAATGGCATCACCTTATAGCAGTACAAACCCTGCCCAGTAATGAAGCTGGTCTTATCTTGGTCAGTTGGGTGCATCTTAATCTAGTTGTATCCTGAGAACGCGTCCATGAAACTCAGAAGTTTATTTCTGGACGTGGAGTCAACTAGCTGGTCAATCTTTGGTAAAGGAAAACTGTCTTTTGGATATGCCCGGTTAAGGTCGGTGTAATCGACACACATACGCCACTTCCCATTCACCTTCGTAACCATGACCACGTTGGCCATCCACACCGGATAGCGTACTTTTTCGATAAACCCTGCTTTGATCAATTTGTCTACTTCTTCCTGCACCGCAGCGTTCCTCTCAGCGTTGAAGTGACGCCTCTTCTGTTTGATGGGCTTGACTGTTGGATCTACCTCTAGTCGATGGGCGGCCAATGATACCGGGATCCCGGGCATTTCATCGTGGCTCCAAGCGAAGATGTCGCTGAATTCTCTAAGAAGACTAATCAAGCCTTCTTTCACTTCTGGCTCGAGGGTAGCCCTGACCTTGACGACCTTGACGACCTTGAAGGGATCATCATTTCTGATGGGTATCTCATCTAGTCTATCTACGGGTTGCCCGATGTCCCACTCCTTGCTCTGTTCCTCCTCATAAGGCATAATGGGTTCACTCTCTGGATGCTCCGAGGGCTCTATTTCTTCCTAGATTATCCGGGATGTTTCCATATCTTCCTAGATTATTGCGACCTGTACGCACTATTTTGCTAAAGTTGTAGGATTGGCAGACACTGCGTAGCACTTACTAGCTGCTTGCTGGTCTCTGCGTACCTCCTCCACCTTGGTTCCTACCGGGAACTTCAGGACATTGTGGTATATAGACAAGACTCCCTTTAAGGAGGATAGGAATGGTCTCCCTAGGATGGCGTTGTAGGCCGATGGGGTGTCAACCACAACAAAGTCCGTCATAACATTCTGTTGGAGAGGTGTGGTTCGGACGATTACTGGGAAGATCTTCGATCCCACCGGTATAATCTAATCCCCTGTGAACCCATAAAGTGGAGTTGTACAGCTATTGTAACACTATTGCTTCAGATTTAATTTTTCCAAAGTATCCTTGAAGAGGATATCTTACACTGTTGCCCGTATCTACGAGCACGCGATGGACCAGGCAGTTGGCAATTTGTATCGTGATCACCATGGGATCATCATGCGGTTGCACGGTGTTGAAGACATCTGCTTCAGTGAAAACAATCTGTGCTGACTAGGAGGGCTCCATCGGGCTTTGGCTAACCTTGAAGACACCATGGCTCTCTTCTACGCGGGGGATCTTCCTTGCGTTGTTTTTTCTGGAATTATTAGAGGTGCCAGCCAGTGTGGGCCATCTGCTGATGATGTGTATCACCTGGATTTGTTGCATTAAATCAGTCTGTTCCCCCTTTCTCTTCTCCGCATCCTTACGGATCTCGGCTTGTACCACCCTTCCAATCCGAATGTTATCTCTGATCTATTGAAAGAACTCAATCAAGCATCCCCCCCTTATCAGGGCTTCAATCTGGTTGCGTAAATTATAACACTCTGAAGTGCTGTTGCCCATATCTTCATGGAAGTCGCCGTACTTGTACTGGTTCCTCCTGTCAACTGGGACTTTCATGGGAGCGGGATTTTGGAGTAGCCCCTTGTCTCGTATAGCAAGGTAGACCGTTTCCCTGGAAGCGTTCAGGGGAGTGTATTAGTCATACCCTTTCTCCCCTAGCATTACGGGGGCTACAGTCTTGGGAGGTGGCGAAGCCCGAGGAGGGGTTCGTCTTGCTGGACATTTTTCTTGCATGTGCTGAGGAGCGGGGAAACGATAGGTCGACCTATTGGGAGGTTTATTCTGAGTTTTCTGAGCTGGCTCAGATTTGGGGGCTTCTTTTTTCTGACGCTTCACTGTTCTCATATCGTCGTGTTCCATCTTGACTTTGGGTTGCTCGTCGATCTCGACCTGCTCAAGAGCCCGATCGTAGGCCTCTTGGTAAGTCTCCGGAGGTCTCTTGGTGAAGGAACGGAAAAGCTTTCCCGCCCATAGGTTTCACCTGAAATTGGCGAGAGTCTCTTTCTCGGCGAAAACTCCCATTTGTATGACTTCTTTATGAAAATGTTCCACGTACGATCGAAGTGTTTCACTTCATTCCTGAATCACATATTAGAGGTGTATGTGATCCTTCGGACGAGGTTTGACCCCTTAGAACTGCGAGCAAAAATCTGTAGATAACTTCGTGAAAGAATCCATGCTACCAGCAGGCAGCTTCCTAAACCAAGTTTTCGCGTAGTCGGTTAGGGTCGTTGGAAACATCCTACACATAGCTGCTCTGGTAGTATTCTTGACCTCCATCTGTTGGACGAAGCTCTCCAGGTGGCTTAAAGGATCTTCTGTTCCGAAGAACTTATCTGTTGGCATTTTAAATTTTGGTGGGAGCTCCGCTTCCCGGATCCTCCTAGTGAAGGGAGCAGTTCATCTCGCTTAATGGATCCTTTTTATCCTCCTTGTTCTTTCCTTTGCTTATCTGTTGGACCTCCTTCTATAGCTTTGCCAGATGATCCCTCAGTTGCTTGTTCCCAGGTTTCTTTGAATTGACCTAGGATTCTTAGTTGTCGGGTCCCTCCAATGAACTTGCGACCTCTACCCGATCCCCTTCATGGACAGGATCCACTCGGGAAGTTTGTCGATTCTCTTCCTCTTGGGCTTCGGCGTTCCTTCTCGATGCCGTTGGGTGAGGTACCTCTCGTTGCTCCCGGGTCAAAGCATCTGCGGCAGACTTAACTCGCCTGGGTTGATATTTTGAAGGTCTTTTAGGAACTGGGGGCATGGGTCCTAGCCTATCCCGGATCGAAAGTTGATGCCCAATCCTATCTTGAGCTGCCTCTGGAAGAGGAGGTCCCAGGCGTTCGAAAGTAGGCTGCCTAGGCCCTAACCTGTTCGGTTCTCCCTGATCAATTGGGTTTGTTGGTTGGACTATGATGCCTTCGGTGAGAAGGCGGATGCGAACGGTTTCCACGAAGGCTGCCGCTTGTTGGTCGAGCGCAGCCTGGCTTATTATAAGGTTGCCAGAAGCCCGTACATTAGTTGTTTGGACCGGAGCTTGAATGCTTTACCCAGAATTCTTCCCCTTCCTTGTGACCTTTCGCGTTGGCCTCGCCGAAGGTTGTTCCGAAGCTCCATGTTGTCCTTGGGAGGAGCGGAGCCTCATGGTTCCTGTAAAACAATAATAATGCAAATGCAAATAGTTGGCTTGATTAACTGGGTGTGGTTTCCCACAGACGGCGCCAGAAAGTGTTAACAGAAAATTTGTTCAGGGTGAGAAATCTCAATTAACACCCTCGAGACCATTACCACGTAAGTAGTGGCCAAGGTTGAATGTATGTTTGACAGTGTCTAGTAAAATGACAAGGAATATTGGTACTATTATCCACCAAAAAGAATCAAAAATGCTTTCTTTATTAATAGTGTGTGATATACAGATCTCTCTCAAATTGCTCTCAATTTCTCTATGGTGTAGTCGGGTTCTTGTCGTATGCCTGTCGAAAAGTGGTCCCTTTCTCTGAATGCCGAAGTCCTTCTTTTATACATTGTCTTCATACGTTAAACTAACTGATTCTTCCCTTGATTTTCTCAATCCCTTCCCTCCTTATCGGACGGGATTTCTCATTTAAATTTCATTGACTTTGCGTTAATTGCTGAGTTGAGAATATCTTGGTGGAGATTAATTTGTGTCATGTTTGGACTCTATTACTTGTTCTGTACGTATGTAACATCTTAAGATATGATCCAGTGTATCTTCATGTCTTATTGGCATGATTCCCCATAGGGGTCATTGAATACGGTGTATATTATGGTGAGGTACATCAGATAGTGAGGTCGACCAGTGTCTTAGCCCCGATATTTAGGAGCTTAGTCTTGCCAGGAGCTAGGTCTGACCTTCCTTGATCTTTTGGAGCTAGATGCGGCCTCCTACGGACACCCCTCTACGTCAGCGAGGTATAGGCAAGCTTCTAGAGAGGTTGTGAGGTAATCCCGACTTCGGAGGGATTTCCTGGTTTCAGGTTCGGTGATGCGGGCTCGATCTGAGCGAGCCAGGCTCTACTCCGGGTGTTTCTAGAGCCCATCCTTATTTCTGTGGGGTGGTATCGTAGCTCGGCTTTGGGTAACGTGGTCTCCTGGTGGATAACCTCGGGCATGGAGCCAGACTAAGAGGGTGGAAAATTCCCCTTTGGTCCCTATCCAATTTTGGCTATTAACAATAATATTGCCATATATTCCCTCAGACTTTTTATTCTCTTCATTGCTTCAAAGTCTTGTGGCTTCTGGGTGAAGTTGCACAAGCATTCAAGTATTGTAACCAAGGGTGGGTTGGCAAGGATTGGTCAAGTGCCACTGTAAAAGGCTTGCGGGGTAGAGTAGGAGGTGCTCACGCCAAGAGTAGTGGATCAGTGGATATCACTAGGGATTGAACCAAGAGTGGCGAGTGGTAGTGTCCGTAGCCTGTGGTTGTCGAGAGTGAGAGTCCGAGTATCACTTGAGGGTGTAACATTTTATTCATATAGTGAATTTCGGTGACCGGATGTGGCTAGAAGGATAGCCCTTGGTTTTTCCCTTGTTGAAGGGTTTCTACGTAAAAATCAAGTGTGTTATTTAATTTCCGCATTTTACACTTGATTTTGAATGTTTGCTTGTGGGGTGATTTTTTAATATTGACTAATCAAGAAAAATTGGTAATTAACTTGATTAAAACCTATTCACTATCCCCCCCCCCCCCCCCCCCTGGAGGTTATTAGACACACGCTTTAGAGTGTCTTTTCACTGTGCAATAGCAGTTTTTTTTACCCGTACTATATTCGTACACCACACCTTCAAACACCAAAAATGACGGGTTTTAAGCAATATTTAGATGGACAATGATGTCCTTTCATGCCTAGATCGTGCCCTAACCTCCCAAGCCTATAAATACACCATTTTCTTATTGAAAACTCTCTCTTCCACACTTCAAATCTTCCACCCTCTTCTAATAACGAATTTTCTTCCATTTTTAACCATAACCACTAACCTCACAAAACCTAACCATCATCCTCATCTACTCAAGGACATTGGAGATTGGAATCAAGCTTCAAAAAAGGAGGAGTTTCTTAACATGGGTATTCTTTATCTCTCTTATCCAATTTATTTGCATGTATTTGTCATGAGTAGCTAGATATCCCACTAAGGGATTGATTGAACATTTGTGGATGTTGGGCTTGTAATGAACTTTATATTTTATATTAAATCTACCAATTATATTCCATTCATTGTTCTTAATTGCTTTCCTTAATTAGTTGTCAATGATTGTACACTCCTCTCTTTGCTAATTAATTGAGGGAATTAATTGAGTAGTTGACTAGGTATACACTCTACTTGGTCTTCTGAAGCTCATTTGAATGGAAGGGTCAAACGAGAGTACACTCCTTGAGTGAGACCAGGACTTAACAATCTCAATTATTTTCTAATCTCAAATGGGTAATCAATTCTATACACTCTAGGTTGATTGCTTGTGAGAGATTAAGCACCAACACTATACACTCTAGGTTGGTGACTTTATAAAGAGGTTGGTTCCCTAAGTTGATAGATGTGCATTCATGGAAAATCCTACGTGAGTGGTCAATGCTATACACTCTAGGTTGACCAATTATGAAGGATAATCTTAAGTGAGTGGCGAATACTATACACTCTAGGTTGGTCATTATGAGGGATAAATAATCAACACTATACACTCTAGGTTGATTACATAAGATCAATGTACACTCATGGAAGTTCATGATTTGCCCACTATTCACTTGTTGATCCATCAATACCTTAGTTCTCACTATCATATATTAACATTAATTGCATGTTATATTAACTAACTTAATTGTAGTCGTATTATTAACTCTTCAAATCAACCATTGATTTTTATTCTATTCATGCTTAGCTTAGATTTAATAGTACTTAACTAGTCTTAGCCATTTAGTTTCCATTTCCCTGTGGACGATACCCTTGCTTGCCATTGTACTTGTTTTGTAAACATTTTGAGGCATTTGAAGTTTTTATAAATTACTTTTGACGGGCATTTTCTAACGAAAAAAATGTATATTCATCACGCATAGTCTCTAATGTCCTAACAAGTTTAGAAATAACCAAAGGAAGTCTTTTCATCTCACTAGCATAAATCTCATTCCATAGTTTGCATTGTCTAATATACTTGTAGCATTTAGGTTTGATATACCCAACAACATTGTAAAAATGACAAACCGGGATAAACTTAGAGATGTTATGTCTAGCTCTAGACTTAAACTCATGCTTAGGAGAATGATTAGGTAACTTTTTCACATTTTTGTTATATTTCACATTTCCTAGTTTGCATTGCCTAACATATTCATGTAAGGATTATGCTCAATAGCAAGAGTGTAATAATGTATTTGACAATCTTTTCATATTAATAAAGTGATTTCTAGTTTAACAAATCTTATAGCATTTATAGTTTAGTTATTATAATTGTCAAAAGTAAATAATCATAGGGTCAAAAGACTATGAGAAAAGAAGAATTATTCGTACATCTGGATATGTATGAGGTAGACACAATTCTTTAGTTAGTCTTGAATAATATTTACAACTTAAGATAAAGGTTGGGCACCTTTATCTTGTTAAAGTTGTAGATTCTTTTGCTAGCATTTGAGTGGGATCAAATGTGTTATGATGAGTCTAAAATCATCAAAGTGCGGTGTTTTTGTGAAAAAGAATCTAGTGCACTGGGTGCATTGAATAGGATCATAGTGAAATACTTTATCCAGAACCGTTAATGGATAAAAGTTTTCACTTGAAGAAAATCGGAGAGTCTATCTCAATCCTGAGATAAATGATGGACTTATGGTTGCAAGTGTTATCATTTGAGCTATCAATGAGTACGATTATATAGTATAGTCTATCCTCGATAGTTTGGTGGTATACATTTGTTAATCGATAAAGGACTTCATTTATAGATATGGATATCGTAGCTCCATTTATTAAATGAGGGTAGAATATCATCATATGGATGTTTTGAGGTATTGGATATTAAATCTTAACGTTAAGTTTTCAATAGTGTCTATTGAAATATGGCTTCTGGACAAGTCAAAATATCCAAGTTCAAAATGTGGTCATATGGGTAAATATGGTAACTTGGAGAGCTATAGGTGGTCTATGAGCTCTTGTCGGTTACTGGTATTCTTCACGAGGATACACTATCTCCATTAAGATTGTCTAGGGTATGAATGAGCAATATTAACTTATTCTATCTTTATTTAAGAGTTCAATTTTAGTTCTTTAGTGGAATGAACTAAAATTAATAGATTGAACCTAAGTGAATCATTTGTTGATTGTGATTAGGTTATGTCTATTGGAACTTAAATTTAGATAGCCCGCCAAGATCCCCAATTCACACGAACTTGCATGGATCACTTGATATATTCTTCCGGACAAATTTATGGGTCCATCTAGAATTGTATTAAGGCATGTGGACTTTTTATTATGGTCCAATGGATTTACTAAAAAAAAAAAACAATATTGGCCCTTATATATTGGCTTGGGCAGCAAGGGACTATTTATTAGTCTTATATATTGTTTTTATTTTATTATTTAATTAAATGGAAATTAATTTATTAATTAATTAATTAATTATTTAATTAAAAGTCAAAATCTTTTTCCTAGTAGCAGATGGTCTTCTAGAGTCATATTATTGTTGGTAATATGATAAGTATCAAATACTATATTTGATAAGTAGATAAATAATAGGAATTTATTTATCTAGTCAAATTAAGAAGTATTTAATTTATATTAGGAAGTTTTTGATTTAGTCACAATTTAATTATATTCAATAATTGGTTATTGAATAAATACACTATTTGAGTTGGATTAGGAGTCTTGGTGTGGAAAAGAAATCTTTTTTGAAAAAGGATTCTTTGTCACCAAGTAAATCCACCTAGAGATATGATTCTTGACCACCAAGTAAATCCTCTTTAGGAAAGGATTTGTATACCTATATATACAACAATTAATTTCGGCCAAGCATATAATTTTTTGGTTGAAAATTTCGGCCAAGCTAGAGAATTTTGAGAGAGAAAAAAAAATATAATTTTTGCTCTAGGAAAAAATCGGCCAACTCATAGATATTGTGTATTGAATTCGGCCAAAGAGAAGAGAAAAGGGGAACGTTTTTGTTTTCGATAGTGCACTAGTATCATGTACATCAAAAGGATTTTGTGTACAAAATCGAATCGGGTTCACACGAGTTTCAATCAAATAGATTGATAATTCACAAGTGACCGGACGTTCTTGGGTTTTATCTTGGATAACTATTGTGACTAACAAAGAAGAAGATTTTGTTTGTTTCATCCTTAAGTATACAATTAAAGAAAGGGAGCCCACACTCCTAGGTGATTCACGTTCGTGATTGTGTTGAAAGATCTTGCGGATCCAATTCGACACTAGTTCAATCGTCACGAGAAAAATGTACGATACTTTTAATTATATGTCAATTAATCTAGGGTTAAGGTTCTTTCTTTTAAAGAAACTTTTTTTAAAATATACCACCCAATTTTTCGCTTTCGCCGTGTGTTTTTCCCTACAATTCATAACACTTAGACCTAATGTGACCAACCACATTACAATAATGACAAACCAGAATGAATTTAGAAAAATTACCTTTTGGGTGTGCATGCTTTGGTTGAGAAGTCGGTTGAGAAGTTCCATAGCTCTTCTTGTCTTTGTCTTTGATTTTGGAAGGAATGGTAGTTGAGTCTTTCTTCTTCTTGGACTTTCTTGACTTGTTCTTGGTTGAAGGATTCTTCTTAACTTCTTCTGCAAAACCCAAGCCACTCATAACTCCATGATGCTTTCCAAGTTTTATAACTTCATCAAGCTTAATGGCTCAAATTTTCATGCCATTAATAAACTCTTTGAGAGTTTTGACTTCATCTTTAAGCTCACATTCCTCTGTCTTCAAGATAGTCAAAGTGTTCTCTTTTTGCATAATCTCTCATTCCATGACAAGCAACTTCATAGTAAAGTCTTCTTTAAAATCATCCAACTCTTGAGCACTTTCCTCCATCTTTGAAAAATATTTTTCAATTGTCTTTTCATGCTCCTTGATGACTTCACTTTGCTTGCTTATCTTCTCCAAAGACATCTTCTTTTCATTATCAAGAGCTTTGATTATTACCACTAAATTGGCATTGATCAACTTCAACTTGTTGTTCTCATCATTCTTCTTTACATTTTCACTAGTTAGTTGAAGGATCTTGTCATTGAAGCTTGTTTCATCATGATTTGAGGAAGCTTCGATCTCTTCATGATTGGAGGAGACTTCACTATCTTTACTACTTGAAGAGTATTCACTTTCCTCATTACTTGAGGAGTCTTCACTACTATCCTTAAATCTCCCTTCATATATAGCCGGGTGAGCGATGTAAATGCTAATATATTCACTATCATCTAAGCACTCCTCTTCCTCTTCTACATCACTCATGGATCTAATATAGGCTTTCATCATACTTTTCCAAAAGGAGTAGTTACCACTCTTCAAGAGTGGAGGCCTAGCACCAGAAGCACTTTCCGACATCGAATCACCCATAGCAAAAAAATGATTTTTTTTTCACAACACAAACACTATAAAATGGTTATATCTAATTACTTCTAGACACCCGTTCTGATACCAATTGAAATTCCCTTAACCACTTATAATGTAATATATCTAAAAGGAGGGTGAATAGGTATATGCTCAAATTCTTACACTTCTTTTTCACACAACCAAGTTAAGCACACTTAGAGCCTTTAAGAAATAAATTGCTTTAACAAGTTAAAGTAAATCCAATCAAGCAAGTGTTAAAACAATACAAGTTAATGTAAGTAAATAAATTACAAATGCAAAAATCAACACAAGAGATTTTTACGTGGTAAAACCTCAAAAGAGAAAACATCTACGGGTTGATACCACAACCACCGGCAAAAAGCAAATCACTATGACAAATAGGAGATACACACTCTAGAGGCAATCAACACAAGATTCACTCTCCAAGCTATCTATACCTATTTTACCCTTGGGCCTAGTGAACTTACTATGCCGACTTCCTATCCAAGGCCTCACGACTCTATGAAGATTTATTGCTTGTCTATCCAAGTCCTCCGGACTCTAGACAAGACTTCCACGCTTAGCTATCCGAATCACCCCGATCATAGCCAAGACTTCCAATACTTAGCTATCTAACTCCTCCCTACTCTAGCCAAGACTTCCAATGCTCAAATCAAAGAATCGCTCTCAGAAATGAGACTTCCAACCTCTTCACAAGGCATATGATCTAAGTGAATGCAAGTGATGCAATCACAAGCAAATAGAGCAAGTTGATCAAACACACTCTATGAAGAATGAGATTTGCACAAATCAAGCTTACAAGCAAAAGTAACTAATTCTTATGAACATGTATTTAGCGATCTAGATTATGCATTCAAAATCATTGACAAAAATATCTAGAAACCTAAACATGTCAATCAAAGCTAGAATAACAAGTCTTCAACAAAAAAGCACAAAATCTAGCTTTGAAATCAAGTGAACAAGTTAACACTTGACATCCACAACATATTCAATAAAAAAGAACTATAGGAGAGTCAAAGAATAGGCCTGTTGGAACTATATAAAGATTAGAATGACAAGGAATATATGTATCCGTATATAATAAGTTGGGCTCTATCCTTCCCTCTAGATTTAGACGATAGAATTCATAATCAAGATATCCTAGTTCTAGAACATATGACAAAAACCTAGAAATCAACAATCAAGATCAAATCACAAAGAGATTCCAGATTCAAGTTCATGTTATCCACAGTTAGCTAAAAGATATTCAATACAAAATCAAAAGAGATAATTTGGAAAATCACTCAAAAAAGTCCAAAAGTTGAATCAAAATCATTCTAAACATTTTATTTAATCAAATAAGAAGATCTATCAAGTTGATCATAAAAGAAAAATGGAAAGAAGATGATTTAGTTACAAATGATGAACACACGAATGAAGATCAGATAACCACGAAACTCTAGACATAATTTGACTCTGAAAAGGCTTGGTACTTGTTCCTCTCTTCAAGACCAACAATTTTGGCTTTTGGAAATCTAAAATCGGAGTTGATTTGAGAGAGATATGACCAAAAGAAAAAAAGAAAAGTTCTTTCAAATTTCTGCACGAAATTTGAATATATATGGAGGGAAAATGATATGGAGAGGAGAGAGACTCGACCACCCAATGAGGGGCCACCACCTCAGCCTCCCATAGAGGCGTGTGGCCTCCATGGGGTAGAGGGTATCCCTTCCCGTGGGGCCCACACGTCTCCACAGGGAAGGGGTGAAAATGGCACTTTTGCCATTCCTCTTCCCTCGCGCACAACTAGCGTTCTTCGACCGTTCTCCGACCTCCGAACTCTGAATTCGAATCCATTTTCAGATTACGAACTTTAACTCCCTCATGGACATGGTCGTAGCTTCCAACTTGGAACTTCCAACTCAGAACTTGAAAACTAATGTGTGAGTAACCGAAACAACCGGAACTCAATGAGGAATAATATAAGCAAAAATTCAAGTCTGATATCATACAAACACAAATAAACAAACACATGAACATACAAGTATGTCGTTTCCTAGATATAGTCCTAGAACATGCAATTTTACAAAAGTTGTCAAATTAAATCTAATGCATGTGCATACAATAATACGTGTGTGTATGTGTTATGCCATTTGAGCACAACGATGCAGAGACACAAATGGATGCAATGTGTGTGTTTGTGTGTGTGTGTGTGTGTGCACTTACACCTTGCAAGAGGAAGAAGAATGTTGATACCTTAGAATCCAAGTCAAGCACCAATCCTCTTGAAGAAGAAATTTGCATGCGAAGTTACTTTCCTTCTTCGAAGCTCGATCAAATCACGAACCACCTAAGCAACTAAGCAATACAAACAAAGAGAATTTTGATATGGAATCAAGCCAACACAAATATAAAACCTAACACTAGCTAAATCTTTTCATTGAATGATTGGGTTTGTTTATGATAGTTGATTCTAGGTTTTGCATTTATTGGATGATTAAATGCATTAAGTCTACCACATGAATATATTATGAGTGATTATATTGATTGATTGTGGTTGATATTTTGATAGCAATAATTCCAATTGTTTACATGCCATCTAGCTAGGTCTTTGTGATTATTCATTTAGACCTTGATAATTAGAATTTACTGATTTGTCATTAAATCTCTAATTAAGCACATAGTGTTGTATAGCATTATATTGCATCTTGAGTATCATTTTGTAGGGGAAAATTATGAAAAACGCAGCGGAAGCGAGACTAAAAAAAATTTAGCATAGTTTAAAATTTTTCCAATATTTGAACCTTAACCCTTTAATTAATTAAACATACATATATTTAAAAGATATCATACTTCTTGTTGTGTGATCCGATTGATTTAGCGTCGATGGTAATCCACAAGATCTTCCAATCCGATCACGAACGTGAATCACCTAGGAGCGTGGTCTCCCTATTCTTTAAATTGCGTACCTGAGAATGGAAAAATGAAATCTTCTTTCTTGATCGTTAATCACAAAAACTCTAAGAGCCTAGAAAGATCGTTCCGGTCACTTTTGAATTCACAATCGTTATGATTGAAACTCGCGTGAACCTAAATCGAAAGTGTGCTCAAAACCTTTTTATGTAAAGGCTTGCAAGTGCACTATCGAATTTAGAACTATCTTTCTCTCTTCCTCTTGGACGAATTTTCACTATGTTCTAGAGTTGGATTTTTTTTTTAATTCAAAAGCAAGAGAATAAAAAAATTCTTTCTCTCAAAAAAAAAAACTTTTTTTTTTCTTCCTATATCTATTAATTCTGAAATTAATAATATATATAGGTATACAAATCCTTTCCTAAAGAGGATTTACTTAGTGGGCAAGAATCCTATCTCTAGGTAGATTTACTTGGTGACAAAGAATCCTTTTTCAAAAAAAGATTTCTTTTCCACACTAAGACTCCTAATCCAACTCAAATAGTGTATTTGTGATTATATTAAAGACTTCCTTATTTGATTAGATAAATAAATAAATAAATAATTTATTTATCTACTTACCAAATTAAGTCTTTTATATTTATTATACTACTATAATAGTATACTACTAGGAAACATAATTCCTAGTCAGAAAAAGATTTTGATTTTTAATTAAATAATTAATTAATCAATTAATTAATTTCCATTTAATCAAACAATAAAATTGTTAGGATTATGCTCAATAGCAAGAGTGTAATATTGTAATTGACAATCTTTTCATATTAATAAAGTGTTTTCTGATTCTTACAAATACTTATAGCATTTATTATTATAATTGTCAAGGTAAATAATCATAAGGTCAAAAGACTATGAGATATGAAGAATTGTTCATACATCTGGATATGTGTGAGGTAGACACAATTCTTTAGTTAGTCTTGAATAACGTTCACAACTTAAGTTAAAGGTTGGGCACCTCTATCTTGATAAAGTTGTAGAATTCTTTTACTAACATTTGAGTGGGATCAAATGAGTTATGATGAGTCTAAAATCATCGAAACGTTTTTGAGTAAAAGAATCTAGTGCACTGGGAGCATTGAACAAGATCACAATGAAATACTTTATCTAGAACCGTCACTAGATATAAGTCTTTTCATTATTAGGACAATCGGAGAGTCGATCTTAATCCTGAGATAATGATGGACTTATGGTTGCAAGTGTTATCATTTGAGCTATCAATGAGTACGATTATATAGCATAGTCTATCCTCGATAGTTTGGTGGTATTCATTTGTTAATCGATAGAGGACTTCATTTATAGATATGGACATCGTGGCTCCATTTATTAAATGAGAGTATAATATCATCATATGGATGTTTTGAGGTATTGGATATTAAATCTCAACGTTGGGTTTTCAATAATGATTATTGAAGACATGGCTTCTGGACAAGTCAAAATATCCAAGTTCAAAATGTGGTCATATGAGGAAATATGGTAACTTAGAGAGCTATAGGCGGTCTATTAGCTCTTGGCGATTACTGATATTATTCACGAGGATACACCATCTCCTATAAGATTGTCTAGGGTATGAATGAGAAACATCTCCTTATTCTATCTTTATTTAAGAGTTCAATTTTAACTCTTTAGTGGAATGAGTTAAAATTAATAGATCGGACATAAGTGAATCATTTGTTGATTGTGATTAGGTTATGTCTATTGAAGCTTAAATTTAGATAGCCCGCCAAGATCTACAATCCACACGTATTTGCATGGATCACTTGATATATTCTACCGGACCAATTTATGGGTCCATCTAGAATTGCATTTAATATATTAAGAATATAATATGTCTATTATTTATTTAATGGGCTGCTCTATTATATTAATATATTAAAAGGAGACATGTGGGCTTGTTTCTTTTAGTAAGAATAAGTCTGGTTCACATGTGAGCTTTTATTTAAAGTCTAATGGATTAAATAAAATAAGAAATATAATATTAGGCCCACATATATATGGTGTGGGCGGCAAGGCTAATAAAATAGCCCAAGATATTATTTTATTTTATTGTTTTGATTAAATGAAAATTAATTAATTATTTAATTAATTAATAGTTTAAATCAAAATCTTTTCCTGATCAGTAAATAAAATACTATGTGTTGGATAAGGGTTATAATTCTTTTAAGCGATAGGAGTCCTAATGTGGTAAGGATTAAGTCCACATACACTCCATACCACACAAAGAATTCGGCCACCCTAGTCCTATAAGGGTTAGGATTCTTAAATTGATAGGAATTAGGGAAAAGCACAATTCCTTTTCAAGTAAGGAAATTGGCCAACCCTAGATTTCCTACACAAAGAATTCGGCAGCCCCTATTTTGAGAAGGAGAAATTTCGGTCACCTTATAAATATAAGGTGATAAATTTCGGCCACTAAGAAGCTTGAGTGAGAGAGATTTTTGTTTGCTTTGAAAAATAAAAATCTTACTCAATACACATAGAATTTCGGCCAAGAGAGAAAAAGAAAAATAAGTTCTCATTCGATAGTGCACTTGCAAGCCTTTAACATCAAAAGGTTTTGTGCACACTTTCGATTTAGGGTTACGCGAGTTCCAATCATATCGATTGTGAATTCAAAAGTGACCGGAACTATTTTTCTAGGCTCTTGGTGTTTTGGGATTGAAGATCAGGATCAGAAGTTCCATACATCCATTCTCAGGTAAGCAATTCAAAGAAAAAAGGGAGATCACGCTCCTAGGTGATTCACGTACGTGCTAGGATTGAAGATCTTGCGGATTACCATCGACGTAAGTCAATCGGATCACAGGACAAGAGGTATTTAACTCTAACCATATATTTGTGTTTAATTAATTAAAGGGTTAAGGTTCAAATCTTTAGAAAAATTTTAAACTATACGAAAATCTACTTTTCGCCTTCCGCTGCGATTTTAGTTAATTTTTCCTTACAATTGGTATCAGAGCCCTGGTTGTACCCTTTAATTAATTAACGTATATATACCTGAATCTATTTCTTTTTATTGTGATTATGCATGTTTTAGAAAGAGATGGCACTCTAGGTATTCGCATATAAAAATACATGTCGAATGTATGGATTTATATATGTTGTTATAAAGTGAATTATTATTGCTCAATTTTGGTCCTAGATTTTCCATGTAATTTTTGTTTCGGAATTGTAACAAGAAAGGTGGCCTATTATCGTCACAAGTTCTTTCTTGATAGTTGCTTAATTTTTTTTTATGTTGTATAAAATAGTGCAAATTTTTATTGTATTAAAAATACTGCAGTTTTTTTTTGCAGTTTTTTATTTGTAAAAAAAATTAAAAAAAATAAAAAACAATACTGCAATGGTTAATAAAAAAAAATTACTGCAGTAATTTATTGTATAAAATAAGCTGTAATATATTCAAGATTCGAAGACTCGAAGATTTGAAGAAATTGGAGCATCCGGAACCCGTCTTGGCACCCGCGCGCACCGAGACAACAAACGCGCACACAACCAAGCGTGCAGCTGCGCTTGTTGCGGTGCAGCAGCGCGCGACCCATGCATAGGCTGGCCATGCGGCAGCTCATGCCCTTGCATGGGCTAGGCGTGCGCATGGGATGCTGTGGTGATCTTTGGGCGCGCGAGTTTCGTGCGCGAGATGGTCGCTTGAAGTCTTGTCCGCCAAGAAAGGAGTTTTTGTATTCCGTACAATTGTAATTTACATGCTTTTCTAGGATGGACCAAAATTGTGCCTATTTATTTTTTTATGTATAAATATTACAATATTTGTTATTGTATGATAACATGTCATATTGAATAGGAGTCCCACTCATATATCTCTTTTGGTATGAACATGCATTGAATGATTTAGGTATCTAATTGGCATCTAGATAACTTGGTAAAATCATTCTTTGGAATTTAATCAAACGCCTTAAATAATTGAGTGGGAGAAGGTGTGTTAGAACGCCTATGGCCTCCAAGGTTAGTTGAGTTTTATTATTTTTGGTAATCCCCCCAATGGGCGTCCATAAATGGAATTTAACAAAATACTTCCTTACAAGGATAGACTAGACAATTGACTTAAACGAAATCTACTCCCAAAGAAGGGATTCTCGTGAGAGAAAATTGAGATATCTTGGTAACACACTAAATGTAATTTTATTAATATCCTCCCAAGAGTTCTTGTTAATAAAATTGCAAGGCTAAAATTGAAAACGCTGGTTGTTATGTTAACAATTAGGTGGGACCTAGTCTAACTAGTAAATAGTGCGAACTCCCAAAGGAGGCGTAATATTTATGGGTGTTGGATCACCGTTGAATTTTTACGATTGAATTATTTATTTAATTCAAGATAAATATTTAAAAGTGCTTTATCATGATTATTTACTTATATATGTTTTTGTTTTAATCAGAAATCATGACCCTATCATTTATGAACATCCTGAAAGATAACACCTTAACTGGAGATAATTATGTCACATGGAAAAGGAAAATTGGGTTGTTGCTGCAAAGTGAAAAACATAAATTTGTTCTGACTACTCCTAAACCACCCCTTCCTAATAATAAATCTAGTGTGATGCAAAGAGATGAGTATGAGCAGTGGAAGACTTCTGATGATATGGCAAAATGTTATATTATGGCCACTATCTCCGACGTGTTGCAACAGCAACATGAAGGAATGGAGTCCGCTGCTGATATAATGATGTCTCTAGAGGAAATGTTTGCTATGAGGTCTAGGATGACTAAGAGAGAGGTAGTGACTGCTTTTATGAATCTTAGGAGGAAACCTGGACAATCTGTGAAAGATCACATGATGAAAGTCATAGCACATCTCAATATTGCTGAACTAAATGGTGCTGAGATTGATGGTGAGACCAAAATTGATATGGTAGTTAACTCACTGTCAGATTCCTTTGATCAGTTCAAGTTGGACCACACCTTGAACAAAAAGGAATACACCTTGCAGGGCCTGATGCAAGATGTTCAAAGGGCTGAAAAGATCCTTGTGAAAAACAAAGGTCAAGAGATTCATTTGGTTGGTAAAGTTGCTACTGTTAAGACCCTGTAAGAAGGTCAAGAAACAACAGAAGAAAAAGCAACTTGGGCCTACCAAGAAGGAAACCAAGAAAGTAACCAAGATCAAAGGGAAATGCTTCCTTTGTGGTGAAAAGGGACATTGGAAAAGAGATTGCCCAAAGTCCCAGAATAAGAAGGAAGAAGGTAATATTATTGAAACATGTTTTCTGGCAGATTCTACTTATTCTTGGATCATAGACTCTGGAGCCACTAATCATGTTTGTTATTCCTAGCAGGGGTTCCAAGAAAGAAGAAGGCTGAATAAAGAAGAAGTCAATTTGCGCTTGGGCAATGGAACGTTAGTGTCTGCAAGTGCAGTGGGAGATATTAGAGTTATTTTAGATTCTAGTAGGCATTTAGATTTAATAGACGTTTATTATGTACCTCAATTCAAGAGGAATTTAATTTCAGTTTCTTGTTTAAATAAATTTGGATATTCGGTTACTTATAATAAAGCTTTTATTATTAGTAAGAATGAAAAAATTGTTTGCAAAGGTACATTGGAAAACGGTCTATTCTTTTTGCATAGAAATATCTCTCACTCGTTAGACACAGAAATAACGGAACCTAATCATAAAAGAGTAAAATTATCAAAAGATGAAACCTACCTTTGGCATTTACGCCTAGGTCACATTAACCTTAATAGGATTAAAAGATTGGTATGTGACGGACCTTTAAGTGACTTAAAGGTTGATGATCTACCAACTTGTGAATCTTGTTTGGAAGGTAAAATGACCAAAAGGCCGTTCAAGACCAAAGGTGCAAGATGTAGGGAAAAATTGCTTAAAACCGCGGCGGAAGGCGAAAAGTAGATTTTCGTATAGTTTAAAATTTTTCTTAAGACTTGAACCTTAACCCTTTAATTAATTAAACTCAAATATATGGTTAGAGTTAAATACCCCTTGTCGCGTGATCCGATTGACTTACGTCGATGGTAATCCGCAAGATCTTAAATCCTAGCACGTACGTGAATCACCTAGGAGCGTGGTCTCCATTTTTCTTTGAATTGCTTACCTTAGAATGGATGTATGGAATTTCTGATCTTGATCTTCAATAGTAAAACACCAAGAGCCTAAAAAAATAGTTCCGGTCACTTTTGAATTCACAATCAATATGATTGAAACTCGCGTAACCCTAAATCGAAAGTGTGCACAAAACCTTTTGATGTTAAAGGCTTGTAAGTACACTATCGAATGAGAACTTATTTTCTTTTTCTTTCTTGGCCGAAAATCTATGTGTATAGAGTAGGGATTTTTTATTTTCAAAACAAACAAAAATCTCTCTCTATTTTGCTTCTTTGTGGCCGAAAATTCATAACCTTATATTTATAGGTTGGCCGAATTTTCTCCTTCACCAAGTAGGGTTGGCTGAATTCATTGAATAGGAAATCTAGGGTTGGTTAATTTCCTTACTTGAAAAGGAATTGTCCTTTTCCCTAATTCCTATCAATTCAACAATCCTAACCCTTGTAGGACTAGCGGTGGCCGAATTCTTTGTATAATTAGGAGTGTATGTGGACTTAATCCTTACCACATTAGGACTCCTATCACTTAAAAGAATTCCAACTCTAATCCAACACATAGTATTTAATTTACTGATCAGGAAAAGATTTTGATTTAAACTATTAAATAATTAAATAATTAATTAATTCCCATTTAATCAAAACAATAAAATAAAATAATATCTTGGGCTATTTTATTTAGCCTTGCCGCCCACACCATATATATATGGGCCCAATATTATTTTTCTTATTTTATTTAATCCATTAGACTTTAAATAAAAGCCCACATGTGAACCAGACTTATTCTTACTAAAAGAAACAAGCCTACATGTCTCCTTTTAATATATTAATATAATAGTGTAGCTCATTAAATAAATAATAGACATATTATATTCTTAATATATTAAATGCAAATCTAGATGGACCCAGAAATTGGTCCAATAGAATATATCAAGTGATCCATGCAAGTACGTGTGGATTGTGGATCTTGGCGGGCTATCTAAATTTAAGCTTCAATAGACATAACCTAATCACAATCAACAAATGATTCACTTAGGTCCGATCTATTAATTTTAACTCATTCCACTAAAGAGCTAAAATTGAACTCTTAAATAAAGATAGAATAAGGAGATGTTTCTCATTCATACCCTAGACAATCTTATAGGAGATGGTGTATCCTCGTGAATAATATCAGTAATCGCCAAGAGCTCATAGACCGCCTATAGCTCTCCAAGTTACCATATTTCCTCATATGACCACATTTTGAAATTGGATATTTTGACTTGTCCAGAAGCCATGTCTTCAATAATAATTATTGAAAACTCAACGTTGAGATTTAGTATCCAATACCTCAAAACATCCATATGATGATATTATACTCTCATTTAATAAATGGAGCCACGATGTCCATATCTATAAATGAAGTCCTCTATCGATTAACAAATGAATACCACCAAACTATCGAGGATAGACTATGCTATATAATCGTACTCATTGATAGCTCAAATGATAACACTTGCAACCATAAGTCCATCATTTATCTCAGGATTTAGATAGACTCTCCGATTGTCCTGATAATGAAAAGACTTATATCTAGTGACGGTTCTAGATAAAGTATTTCATTGTGATCCAGTTCAATGCACCCAGTGCACTAAATTCTTTTACTCGAAAACCTTTCGATGATTTTAGACTCATCATAACTCATTTGATCCCACTCAAATGCTAGTAAAAGAATTCTACAACTTTATCAAGATAGAGGTGCCCAACCTTTAACTTAAGTTGTGAACGTTATTCAAGACTAACTAAAGAATTGTGTCTACCTCATACATATCCGGATGTACAAAAAATTCTTCATATCTCATAGTCTTTTGACCTTATGATTATTTACCTTGACAATTATAATTATAAATGCTATAAGATTTTGCAGAATCAGAAATCACATTATTTATATGAAAAGATTGTCAATTACAATATTACACTCTTGCTATTGAGCATAATCCTAACAATCTCCCACTTGCGCTATAGCTAATGTGTCATATCTCTCATTCTCATGTTCTCTAGGTGCCCATCAAAACTCTTCTGAGGTAGAGCCTTTGTGAAGGGATCTGCTAGATTTTCTGCCGACGCGATTTTGGTAATCGTCACGTCTCCCCTATGAACAATCTCCCTTAAAAGATGATACTTTCTTTCAATGTGTTTTCCTCTCTTATGACTTCTTGGTTCTTTCGAATTAGCCACTGCTTCATTATTGTCATAGTAGATAGTGATCTGTTTATTCGCACTAGGAACTACTTCTAAGTCAATCAAGAATTGGCTGAAGCCAAACAGCCTCCTTAGCAGCTTCGCATGCAGCTACATACTCTGCTTCCATGGTGGAGTCAGCAATACAAGATTGCTTGATACTCCTCCAAATGACTGCTCCTCCTCAAAGAGTAAACACAGATCCTGATGTGGATTTTCTAGAGTCAGAATCCTATTGGAAATCAGAATCTGTATACCCAACGGGGATTAAATCCCCTTCAGAGTATACAAGCATATTATCTTTCGTTCTCTTAAGATACTTGAAAATATGCTTGACTGCCGTCCAGTGATCAGGACCAGGTTTCGATTGAAACCTGCTAACTATGCCAACAGCAAAACAAATATCTGGTCTAGTACAGAGCATTGCATACATGAGACTTCCAACTGCCGAGGCATATGGAATTCTACTCATGAATTGCTCTTCATGCTCATTCTTAGGAACTTGTTCCTTAGAAAGTTTGATTCCATGCCTAAAAGGTAACATACCTTTCTTGGAATCTTGCATGGAAAACCTAGACAAGATTTTGTCTATGTATGAAGCTTGGGATAGTGCAATCGTTTATTCTTTCTATCCCTTATTACTTGGATACCTAGAATAAAACTTGCTTCTCCTAAGTCCTTCATATCAAATTGTTTTGCTAACCATTCTTTTACTGATGTCAATACTCCCACATCGTTTCCAATGAGTAATATATCATCTACGTAAAGAATAAGGAAAACCAACTTGTCACCTTTGATCCTTTTGTATACATAAGGTTCTTCAAGGTTCTGTAAAAATCCAAAACCTTTTACAGCTTGGTCGAACCTTATGTTCCAGGATCTGGATGCTTGCTTTAATCCATAAATTGATTTCTGCAACTTGCATACCTTTTCCATTTGGCCCTTTTCAATGAATCCTTCTGGTTGCATCATATAGATGCTTTCGTCAAGACTTCCATTAAGGAAAGTTGCCTTGACGTCGATTTGCCAAATCTCTAAATCTAAAGATGCTGCAATGGATAAGAGTATCCTAATGGATTTAAGCATGGCCACAGGAGAGAAGGTTTCCTCGTAATCGATACCTTCTTTCTGTGTGTAACCTTTAGCTACCAATCTAGCTTTAAAAGTTTCCACCTTTCCATCCATACCTCTTTTCCTCTTGTATACCTACTTGCACCCAATGGGTTTTATCCCTTTAGGCAAGTCTACAAGGGACCAGACTTTGTTATCGAACATGGATTCAATCTCAGATTGCATTGCCTTTTGCCAATGGTGACAATCAACATCCTCCATTGCTTCCTTGTACGTGTAAGGATCATCGTCGTCAGGGAGATTCTCAACAGATTCTCCTAGACCGATGTATCTTTCAGGTTGGGTTCTAACCCTCCCACTACGACGAGGAATGGTAGGTTGTTGATTTTGTGTTGGAGTAAATTACAATTGGGTTAGGTTGTGAAACCTCTTGTGGAATTGTATCTCCTGACATATCATTCAGGACAATTCTACTTTTGGGAACAAAATCATTCATATAGTCCTTTTCCAGAAATGTAGCATTTGTTGAAACAAACACTTTTAGATCTGAAGGACTATAGAAATAATATCATTTAGTTCCTTTTGGATACCCCACAAATATGCATGTTTCCGAACGGGACTCCATCTTTTCTGTCTTTCCTTTTAACACATGTGCAGGACAACCAAATATCCTTATGTGTTGTAAACTAGGCTTTCGCCCAATCCACAACTCATATGGTGTTCCAGTAACCGACTTCGATGGTACCACGTTTAGAATATATATTGCAGTTTGTAGAGCATATCCCCAAAAAGAAATAGGAAGTGTTGAATAACTCAACATAGACCTAACCATGTTCAAAAGAGTTCTATTTCTCCTTTCTACTACCCCATTTTGTTGAGGTGTACCTGGTGCAGAAAACTGAGAAACTATCCCATTATCAATAAGATATTGCTGAAACTCACCAGATAGATATTCTCCACCACGATCAGATCTGAAGATTTTTATGCGTTTCTCAAGCTGATTTTCTACTTCAGCTTTGAATGCTTTGAACATGTCAAAAGCATCCGACTTATGTTCATGAGATACATATAACCAAATCTTGAGTAATCATCTGTGAAGGTGATGAAGTACTCATATCCACCTTTAGCTTGAATGCTCATAGGACCACATACATCAGTGTGTATTAGTCCTAAACATTCAGTGGCTCTTGCACCTTTGGTATTGAATGGCCTTTTGGTCATTTTACCTTCCAAATAAGATTCACAAGTTGGTAGATCATCAACCTTTAAGTCACTTAAAGGTCCGTCACCTAAAGGTCCGTCACATACCAATCTTTTAATCCTATTAAGGTTAATGTGACCTAGGCGTAAATGCCAATGGTAAGTTTCATCTTTTGATAATTTTACTCTTTTATGATTAGGTTCCATTATTTCTGTGTCTAAGGAGTGAGAGATATTTAGGACTAATACACACTGATGTATGTGGTCCTATGAGCATTCAAGCTAGAGGTGGATATGAGTACTTCATCACCTTGACAGATGATTACTCAAGATTTGGTTATGTGTATCTCATGAGACATAAGTCGGATGCTTTTGACATGTTCAAAACATTCAAAGCTGAAGTAGAAAATCAGCTTGAGAAACATATAAAAATCTTGAGATCTGATCGTGGTGGAGAATATCTATCTGGAGAATTTCAGCAATATCTTATTGATAATGGGATAGTTTCTCAGTTTTCTACACCAGGTACACCTCAACAAAATGGGGTAGCAGAAAGGAGAAATAGAACTCTTTTAGAGATTGTTAGGTCAATGTTGAGTTATTCAACACTTCCTATTTCTTTTTGGGGATATGCTCTACAAACAGCAATATACATTCTAAACGATGTACCATCTAAATCTGTCTCTAAAACCCCACATGAATTGTGGACTGGGCGAAAACCTAGTTTACAACACATGAGGATATTTGGTTGTCCTGCACATGTGTTGAAAGGAAAGACAGAAAAGATGGAGTCCCATTCAGAAACATGTATATTTGAGGGGTATCCAAAAGGAACTAAAGGATATTATTTCTATAGTCCTAATGATCTAAAAGTATTTGTTTCAACAAATGCTTCATTTCTAGAAAAGGACTATATGAATAATTTTGTGCCCAAAAGTAGAATTGTTCTGAATGAAATGTCAGGAGATACAATTCCACAAGAGGTTTCACAACCTTGCCCAATTGTAAGTTCCACTCCAACACAAAATCAACAACCTACCATTCCTCGTCGTAGTGGGAGGGTTATAACACAACCCGAAAGATACATCGGTCTAGGAGAATCTGTGGAGAATCTCTCGGACGACGATGATCCCTACACGTACAAGGAAGCAATGGAGGATGTTGATTGTCGTCATTGGCAAAAGGCAATGCAATCTGAGATTGAATCGATGTTCAATAACAAAGTCTGGTCCCTTGTAGACTTGCCTAAAAGGATAAAACCCATTGGGTGTAAGTGGGTATACAAGAGGAAAAGAGGTATGGATGGTAAGGTGGAAACCTTTAAAGCTAGACTGGTAGCTAAAGGTTATACACAGAAAGAAGGTATCGATTACGAGGAAACCTTCTCTCCTATGGCCATGCTTAAATCCATAAGGATACTCTTATCCATTGCAGCATCTCTAGACCTAGAGATTTGGCAAATGGATGTCAAGACAGCTTTCCTTAATGGAAGTCTTGACGAGAGCATCTACATGATGCAACCAGAAGGATTCATTGAAAAGGGCCAAGAGGAAAGAGTATGCAAATTGCATAAATCCATATATGGACTGAAGCAAGCATCCAGATCCTGGAACATAAGGTTCGATCAAGCTGTGAAAGGTTTTGGATTTATTCAAAACCCTGACGAACCTTGTGTATACAAAAGGATTAAAGGCGACAAGTTGGTTTTCCTCATTCTTTATGTTGATGATATACTACTCACTGGAAACGATGTAGGTGTATTGACATCAGTAAAAGAATGGTTAGCAAAACAATTTGATATGAAGGACTTAGGAGAAGCAAGTTATATTCTTGGTATCCAAGTAATAAGGGATAGAAAGAATAGAACGATTGCATTATCCCAAGCTTCATACATTGATAAAATCTTGTGTAGATTTTCCATGCAAGATTCCAAGAAAGGTATGTTACCTTTTAGACATGAAATCAAACTTTCTAAGGAACAGGTTCCTAAGAATGAGCATGAAGAGTAATTCATGAGTAGAGTTCCATATGCCTCGGCAGTTGGAAGTCTCATGTATGCAATGCTCTGTACTAGACCAGATATTTGTTTTGCTGTTGGCATAGTTAGCAGGTTTCAATCGAAACCTGGTCCTGATCATTGGAAGGCAGTAAAGCATATTTTCAAGTATCTTAAAAGAACTAGAGATTATATGCTTGTATACTCTGGAGGGGATTTAATTCCCGTTGGGTATACAGATTCTGATTTCCAGTCGGATTCTGACTCTAGAAAATCAACATCAGGATATGTGTTTACCATTGGAGGAGGAGCAGTCATATGGAGGAGTATCAAGCAATCTTGTATTGCTGATTCCACCATGGAAGCTGAGTATGTTGTTGCATGCGAAGCTGCAAAAGAGGCTGTTTGGCTCCGCCAATTCTTGATTGACTTGGAAGTGGTTCCTAATGCGAATAAGCAGATCACTATACACTGTGACAATAGTGGAGCAGTGGCTACTTCGAGAGAACCAAGAAGTCATAAGAGAGGTAAACACATAGAAAGGAAATATCACCTTTTAAGGGAAATTGTTCATAGGGGAGACGTGACGATCACCAAAATCGCGTCAGCAGAAAATCTAGCGGATCCTTTCACAAAGGCTCTACCTCAGAAGAGTTTTGATAGGCACCTAGAGAATATGGGAATGAGAGATAAGACACACTTGCTATAGCGCAAGTGGGAGATTGTTAGGATTATGCTCAATAGCAAGAGTGTAATATTGTAATTGACAATCTTTTCATATTAATAAAGTGTTTTCTGATTCTTACAAATACTTATAGCATTTATTATTATAATTGTCAAGGTAAATAATCATAAGGTCAAAAGACTATGAGATATGAAGAATTGTTCATACATCCGGATATGTGTGAGGTAGACACAATTCTTTAGTTAGTCTTGAATAACGTTCACAACTTAAGTTAAAGGTTGGGCACCTCTATCTTGATAAAGTTGTAGAATTCTTTCACTAGCATTTGAGTGGGATCAAATGAGTTATGATGAGTCTAAAATCATCGAAAGGTTTTCGAGTAAAAGAATCTAGTGCACTGGGTGCATTGAACAATATCACAATGAAATACTTTATCTAGAACCGTCACTAGATATAAGTCTTTTCATTATTAGGACAATCGGAGAGTCGATCTTAATCCTGAGATAAATGATGGACTTATGGTTGCAAGTGTTATCATTTGAGCTATCAATGAGTACGATTGTATAGCATAGTCTATCCTTGATAGTTTTGTGGTATTCATTTGTTAATCGATAGAGGACTTCATTTATAGATATGGACATCATGGCTCTGTAAGAACCTCACTTTTGTGATTGGCTTGTTTCATGACAAATCACATTGGGGATGTTTATGTAACGGGTAGCATAGGTTCTCGAAGACATGCTTCCGATCATCCCAAAGAGCTTCAAGAGAGGTAGTTCACTTGTCCTTAACTCTTGAAGAGATTTAGTTGCACACACTCACATTCTATGCATTTGTATTGACATGCGTGTATGGTTTAACACACACACACACACTTCTTGCATTTTGGAGTTGATGGGTTGCACAGTGGGTTAGGTGACATGCAAGGCCACTTGTGAATGTCGCCTGACAAGTCGCCTTAGACTTGAGTTTTTCCCACAGTGTGTTAGGCGACATGCAAGGCCACTTGTGCATGTCGCCTCCAATGTCGCCTTTGTCTTGTAATTTTCCTCCTGTGTGTTAGGCGACTTCATAGGCGACTTGGGCATGACGCCTTACATGTCGCCTCAGGCCACGTGTGTTTCTTTCTAGTGTGTTAGGCGACTTACGAGGCGACTTGGTCATGTCACCTTGCATGTCGCCTCTGTCACCCGAACTGGGCATTTTCATCTTTTCACTACAGCTCGTTTTTTCTCCTTTATATATTTCATCTTCTCCACCATTTAACCCTAGAGCTCAGAAATTTACATCCTTAGTGAGAGAAAGTGACTCCAAGAGAGAGAGCTTCAAGAACCCATTTTTTATGAGAGAGAAAGCTTGAAGCTTTGTTACTTGACTCTCCAAACCCCAAAACCCATCATCATCTTGCATATAGAGCATCATTCAAGCATGGGTCTTCATTAATGTCTTTACTTGGTAAGTAGAACTCACATCCTTGCTCATTTATTGTTCTAGCTTATCAAGACATGTCATTTATTGCTTAGGTTAGCAAATCTTCATATTTATTGTATATCAATTGAAGTTATGACATGTTTGGGGTTTGTATTGTGATAGCTAATGTTTAGGACATGTTTTCCCTCTAGCTAATTAGGACTCATTGATTGCATTTGTTAATTGCATTTATTGTCCTTGCCATTTTATGTGACAACATGTGTTGATATGGCTTTGTTTTGATGACTAGATTTTAGACTTGCATATCTATATCTAGTTAGGTCTTTATGAGCATTCATATAGACATTGATATCTAGGATTTGTACTTAGTGTCATCTTAAATCCCTAGATAAGCATTTAGTGTTGCCTAGCATTATTTGCATTTTGAGTATTCATATATTCACTTAGGTTGTTAATCTCTTCTTGAGAGTTAAGTCTTGTGACTACAAGGTGTAGTGCACAACCAAGTGAAGTCTTGCAACCAAGGTGTGGTTGGCAAGCAAAGTGATCAAGGATTCACTATAAAGGCCCGTTGGGTAGTAGTGGTGGGTTAGTGACCGAGAATGGTGTGACTAGAGGTCAACCTAGGTTGTAAACATCATTACAATAGTGGATTTGAGGATCGTGTGTGGCTAGAAGGATAGCCCGTTGTTTTTCCCTTGTTGCAGGGTTTCCACGTAAAAATCAAGTGTTATTTATATTCCGCACATTTACTTGATTTTGTATGTCTGTTTATGTTGGGTTATATTATTAATATTGACTAATCGAAAAATTGGTAATAATCGATTAACAACCCATTCACCCCCTCTAGGTTGTTAGACACAAGCTTAGAGTGTATTTTCAGGCTCCATTTATTAAATGAGAGTATAATATCATCATATGGATGTTTTGAGGTATTGGATATTAAATCTCAACGTTGAGTTTTCAATAATGATTATTGAAGACATGGCTTCTAGACAAGTCAAAATATCCAAGTTCAAAATGTGGTCATATGAGGAAATATGGTAACTTGGAGAGCTAAAGGCGGTCTATGAACTCTTGGCGATTACTAATAATATTCACGAGGATACACCATCTCCTATAAGATTGTCTAAGGTATGAATGAGAAACATCTCCTTATTCTATCTTTATTTAAGAGTTCAATTTTAACTCTTTAGTGGAATGAGTTAAAATTAATAGATCGGACCTAAGTGAATCATTTGTTGATTGTGATTAGGTTATGTCTATAGAAGCTTAAATTTAGATAGCCCGCCAAGATCCACAATCCACACGTACTTGCATGGATCACTTGATATATTCTACCGGACCAATTTATGGGTCCATCTAGAATTGCAGTTAATATATTAAGAATATAATATGTCTATTATTTATTTAATGGGCTGCTCTATTATATTAATATATTAAAAGGAGACATGTGGGCTTGTTTTTTTTAGTAAGAATAAGTCTGGTTCACATGTGGGCTTTTATTTAAAGTCTAATGGATTAAATAAAATAAGAAAAATAATATTAGGCCCATATATATATGGTGTGGGCGGCAAGGCTAATAAAATAGCCCAAGATATTATTTTATTTTATTGTTTTGATTAAATGAAAATTAATTAATTATTTAATTAATTAATAGTTTAAATCAGAATCTTTTCCTGATCAGTAAATAAAATACTATGTGTTGGATTAGGGTTAGAATTCTTTTAAGTGATAGGAGTCCTAATGTGGTAAGGATTAAGTCCACATACACTTCATACCACACAAAGAATTCGGCCACCCTATTCCTATAAGGGTTAGGATTCTTAAATTGATAGGAATTAGGGAAAAGCACAATTCCTTTTCAAGTAAGGAAATTGGCCAATCCTAGATTTCCTACACAAAGAATTCGGCCAACCCTATTTTGAGAAGGAGAAATTTCGGTCACCTTATAAATATAAGGTGATAAATTTCGGCCACTAAGAAGCTTGAGTGAAAGAGATTTTTTTTTTGCTTTGAAAAATAAAAATCTTACTCAATACACATAGAATTTCGGCCAAGAGAGAAAAAGAAAAATAAGTTCTCATTCGATAGTGCACTTGCAAGCCTTTAACATCAAAAGGTTTTGTGCACACTTTTGATTTAGGGTTACACGAGTTCCAATCATATCGATTGTGAATTCAAAAGTGACCGGAACTATTTTTCTAGGCTCTTGGTGTTTTGGGATTGAAGATCAGGATCAGAAGTTCCATACATCCATTCTCAGGTAAGCAATTCAAAGAAAAAAGGGAGACCGCGCTCCTAGGTGATTCACGTACGTGCTAGGATTGAAGATCTTGCAGATTACCATCGACGTAAGTCAATCGGATCACGCGACAAGAGGTATTTAACTCTAACCGTATATTTGTATTTAATTAATTAAAGGGTTAAGATTCAAATCTTTAGAAAAATTTTAAACTATAAGAAAATCTACTTTTCGCCTTCCGCTGCGGTTTTAGTTAATTTTTCCCTACAAAAATAAAATAATATTTTAGGCTATTATTATAGCCTTGCCGCCCACACTCAAAAAATATGGGCCAAATATTATTTTCTTATTTTATTTAATCCATTCAGGCTTTAAATAAAAGCCCACATGTGAACCAGACCCATTCTTACTAAAAGAAACAAGCCCACATGCCTCTCATTAATATATTAATATAATTTGAGTAGCCCATTAAATAAATAATGTGCAAATTATATTCTCAATATATTAAATACAATTCTAGATGGGCCCATAAATTAGTCCGGTAAAATATATCAAGTGATCCATGCAAGTCCGTGTGGATTGTGGATCTCGGCGGGCTATCTAAATTTAAGCTTCAATAGACATAACATAATCACAATCAACAAATGATTCACTTAGGTCCGATCTATTAATTTTAGCTCATTCCACTAAATAGCTAAAATTGAACTCTTAAATAAAGATAGAATAAGAAGATGTTTCTCATTCATACCCTAGACAATCTTATTGGAGATAGTGTATCCTCGTGTATAATATTAGTAATCGCCAAGAGCTCATAGACCGCCTATAGCTCTCCTAGTTACCATATTTACTCATATGACCACGTTTTGAACTTGGATATTTTGACTTATCCAGAAGCCATGTTTTCAATAGAGATTATCGAAAACTCAATGTTGAGATTTAATATCCAATATCTCAAAATATCCATATGATAATATTATACTCTCATTCAATAAATTGAGCCACGATATCCGTATCTATAAATGAAGTCCTCTATCGATTAACAAATGAATACCACCAAACTATCGAGGATAGACTATGCTATATAATCGTACTCATTGATAGCTCAAATGATAACACTTGCAATCATAAGTCCATCATTTATCTCAAGATTGAGATAGACTCTCTCATTGTCCTCATGATGAAAAGACTTGTATCTACTGACGGTTCTAGATAAAATATTTCATTGTGATCCTGTTCAATGCACCCAGTGCACTAGATTCTTTTACTCGAAGACCCTTTCGATGATTTTAGACTCATCATAACTCATTTGATCTCACTCAAATGCCAGTAAAAAAATTATACAACTTTATCAAGATAAAGGTGCTCAACCTTTAATTTAAGTTATGAACGTTTATTGAAGACTAACTAAAGAATTGTGTCTACCTCATACATATCCATTTGTACGAACAATTCTTCCTTTCTCATAGTCTTTTGACCTTATAATTATTTACTTTGACAATTATCATTATAAATGCTATAAGATTTTGTAAAACAAGAAATCACATTATTAATATGAAAAGATTGTCAATTACAATATTACACTCTTGCTATTGACAATAATCCTAACAATCTCCCACTTGCGCTATAGCAAGTGTGTCATATCTCTCATTCCCATGTTCTCTAGGTGCCCATCAAAACTTTTCTGAGGTAGAACCTTTGTGAAAGGATCCGCTAGATTTTCTGCTGATGCGATTTTGGTAATTGTCACGTCACCCCTATGCACAATCTCCCTTAAAAGATGATACTTCCTTAAAATGTGTTTACCTCTCTTATGACTTCTTGGTTCTCTCGAATTAGCCACTACTCCACTGTTGTCACGGTAAATAGTGATCCGCTTATTCGCATTATGAACTATTTCCAAGTCAATCAAGAATTGGATGAGCCAAACAACCTCTTTGGCAGCTTCGCATGCAGCAACATACTTAGCTTCCATAGTGGAATCAGCAATACAGGATTGCTTGATACTCCTCCATATGACTGATCCTCCTCCTATAGTAAATACAGATCCTGATGTGGATTTTCTAGAGTCAGAACCTTTTGGAACTCAAAATTTGTATACCCAATGGGAATTAAATCCCTTCCAGAGTATACAAGCATATAATCTCTTGTTCTCTTGAGATACTTGAAAATATGCTTGACTGCCATCTAGTGATCAGGACCAGGTTTCGATTGAAACCTGCTAACTATGCCAACAACAAAACAAACGTCTAGTCTAGTGCAGAGCATTGCATACATGAGACTTCCAACTGCCGAGGCATATGGAACTCTACTCATGAATTGCTCTTCATACTGATTCTTAGGAACTTTTTCCTTATAAAGTTTGATTCCATGTCTGAAAGGTAACATACCTTTCTTGGAATCCTGCATGGAAAACCTAGACAATATTTTCTCTATGTATGAAGCTTGGGATAATGCAATTGTTTTATTCTTTCTATCCTTTATTACTTGATACCTTAGAATAAAACTAGCTTATCCTAAGTCCTTCATATCAAATTGTTTTGCTAACCATTCTTTTACTGATGTCAATACTGTAGGGAAAAATTGCTTAAAACCGCAGTGGAAGGCGAAAAAATAATTTTCGGTATAGTTTAAAATTTTTCTAAAGATTTGAACCTTAACCCTTTAATTAATTAAACTCAAATATAGGGTTAGAGTTAAATACCTCTTGTTGCGTGATCCGATTGACTTACGTCGATGGTAATCCGTAAGATCTTCAATCCTAGCACATACGTGAATCACCTAGGAGCGTGGTCTCCCTTTTTCTTTGAATTGCTTACCTTAGAATGGATGTATGGAATTTCTGATCTTGATCTTCAATAGTAAAACACCAAGAGCCTAAAAAAAATAGTTCCGGTCACTTTTGAATTCACAATCAATATGATTGAAACTCGCGTAACCCTAAATCGAAAGTGTGCACAAAACCTTTTGATATTAAAGGCTTGTAAGTGCACTATCGAATGAGAACTTATTTTATTTTTCTCTCTTGGCCGAATATCTATGTGTATAGAGTAGGATTTTTATTTTCAAAACAAACAAAAATCTCTCTCTATTTTGCTTCTTGGTGGCCGACAATTCATAATCTTATATTTATAGGTTGGCCGAATTTTCTCCTTCACCAAGTAGGGTTGGCCGAATTCATTGAATTGGAAATCTAGGGTTGGTTAATTTCCTTACTTGAAAAGGAATTGTCCTTTTCCCTAATTCCTATCAATTCAACAATCCTAACCCTTGTAGGACTAGTGGTGGCCGAATTCTTTGTATAATAAGGAGTGTATGTGGACTTAATCCTTACCACATTAGGACTCCTATCACTTAAAAGAATTCCAACCCAAATCCAACACATAGTATTTAATTTACTGATCAGGAAAAGATTTTGATTTAAACTATTAATTAATTAAATAATTAATTAATTCCCATTTAATCAAAACAATAAAATAAAATAATATCTTGGGCTATTTTATTTAGCCTTGCCGCCCACACCTTGTATATATGGGCCCAATATTATTTTTCTTATTTTATTTAATCCATTAGACTTTAAATAAAAGCCCACATGTGAACCAGACTTATTCCTACTAAAAGAAACAAGCCTACATGTCTCCTTTTAATATATTAATATAATAGTGCAGCCCATTAAATAAATAATAGACATATTATATTCTTAATATATTAAATGCAATTCTAGATGGACCCATAAATTGGTCCGGTAGAATATATCAAGTGATCCATGCAAGTACGTGTGGATTGTGGATCTTGGCGGGCTATCTAAATTTAAGCTTCAATAGACATAACCTAATCACAATCAACAAATGATTCACTTAGGTCCGATCTATTAATTTTAACTCATTCCACTAAAGAGATAAATTTGAACTCTTAAATAAAGATAGAATAAGGAGATGTTTCTCATTCATACCCTAGACAATCTTATACGAGATGGTGTATCCTGGTGAATAATATCAGTAATCGCCAAGAGCTCATAGACCGCCAATAGCTCTCCAAGTTACCATATTTCCTCATATGACCACATTTTGAACTTGGATATTTTGACTTGTCCAGAAGCCATTTCTTCAATAATCATTATTGAAAACTCAACGTTGAGATTTAGTATCCAATACCTCAAAACATCCATATGATGATATTATACTCTCATTTAATAAATGGAGCCACGATGTCCATATCTATAAATGAAGTCCTCTATCGATTAACAAATGAATACCACCAAACTATCGGAGATAGACTATGCTATATAATCGTACTGATTGATAGCTCAAATGATAACACTTGCAACCATAAGTCCATCATTTATCTCAGGATTTAGATAGACTCTCCGATTGTCCTGATAATGAAAAGACTTATATCTAGTGACGGTTCTAGAAAAAGTATTTCATTGTGTTCCAGTTCAATGCACCCAGTGCACTAGATTCTTTTACTCGAAAACCTTTCGATGATTTTAGACTCATCATAACTCATTTGATCCCACTCAAATGCTAGTAAAAGAATTCTACAACTTTATCAAGATAGAGGTGCCCAATCTTTAACTTAAGTTGTGAACGTTATTCAAGACTAACTAAAGAATTGTGTCTACCTCATACATATCCGGATGTACAAACAATTCTTCATATCTCATAGTCTTTTGACCTTATGATTATTTACCTTGACAATTATAATTATAAATGCTATAAGATTTTGCAGAATCAGAAATCACTTTATTTATATGAAAAGATTGTCAATTACAATATTACACTCTTGCTATTGAGCATAATCCTAACAAAATAAACCTACATCATTTCCAATGTGTAGTATATCATCAACATAAAGAATTAGGAAAACCAACTTGTCGCCTTTTATCCTTTTATATACACAAGGTTCGTCAGGATTCTGAATAAATCAAATACCTTTCACAGCTTGATCGAACCTTATGTTCCAGGATCTGGATGGCTGTTTTAATCCATATATGGATTTCTGCAACTTGCATACCTTTTCCATTTGGCCCTTTTCAATGAATCCTTTTGGTTGCATCATATAGATGCTTTCGTCAAGATTTCCATTAAGGAAAGCTGTCTTGACGTCCATTTGCCAAATCTCTAGATCTAAAGATGCTGCAATGGATACGAGTATCCTAATGGATTTAAGCATGGCCATAGGAGAGAAGGTTTCCTCGTAATCGATACCTTCTTTCTGTGTGTAACCTTTAGCTACCAATCTAGCTTTAAAAGTTTCCACCTTTCCATCCATACCTCTTTTCCTCTTGTATACCCACTTGCACCCAATGGGTTTTATCCCTTTAGGCAAGTTTACAAGGGACCAGACTTTGTTATTGAACATGGATTCAATCTCAGATTGCATTGCCTTTTGTAAATGACGACAATCAACATACTCCATTGCTTCCTTATAAGTGTAGGGATCATCATCGTCCGGGAGATTCTCCACTGATTCTCCCAGACCGATGTATCTCTCGGGTTGTTTACTAACCCTCCCACTACGACGAGGAATGGTAGGTTGTTGATTTTGTGTTGGAGTGGAACTTACAATTGGGCTAGGTTGTAAAACCTCTTGTGGAGTTCTATCTCCTGACATCTCATTCAGGACAATTCTACTTTTGGGCACAAAATTATTCATATAGTCCTTTTCTAGAAATGAAGCATTTGTTGAAACAAATACTTTTATATCTGAAGGACTATAGAAATAATATCTTTTAGTTCCTTTTGGATACCCCACAAATATACATGTTTCCGAACGGGACTCCATCTTTTCTGTCTTTCCTTTTAACACATGTGCAGGACAACCAAATATCCTCAAGTTTTGTAAACTAGGCTTTCGCCTAGTCCACAACTCATATGGTGTTTCAGGAACCGACTTAGATGGTACAACATTTAGAATGTATATTACAATTTGTAGAGCATATCCCCAAAAAGAAATAGGAAGCGTTGAATAACTCAACATTGACCTAACCATGTCTAAAAGAGTTCTATTTCTCCTTTCTGCCACCCCATTTTGTTGAGGTGTTATGGTGCAGAAAACTGAGAAACTATCCCATTATCAATAAGATATTGCTGAAACTCACCAGATAGATATTCTCCACCATGATAAGATCTCCAGATTTTTATGTGTTTCTCAAGTTGATTTTCTACTTCAGCCTTGAATGCTTTGAACATGTCAATAGCATCCGACTTATATCTCATGAGATACAGATAGCCAAATCTCGTGTAATCATTTGTGAAGGTGATGAAGTACTCATATCCACCCCTAGCCTGAATGCTCATAGGACCACATACATCAGTGTGTATTAATCCTAAACATTCAGTGGCTCTTGCACCTTTGGTTATGAATGGTCTTTTGGTCATTTTACCTTCCAAACAAGATTTACAAGTTGGTAGATCATCAACCTTTAAGTCACTTAAAGGTCTGTCACATACCAATCTTTTAATCCTATTAAGGTTAATATGACCTAGGCGTAAATGCCAAAGGTAGGTTTCATCTTTTGATAATTTTACTCTTTTATGATTAGGTTCCGTTAATTCTGTGTATTACGAGTGAGAGATATTTCTATGCAAAAAGAATAGACCGTTTTCCAGTGTACCTTTGCAAATAATTTTGTCATTCTTACTAATAATAAAAAATTTATTAAAAGTAACCGAATATCGAAATTTATTTAAAAAAGAAACTGAAATTAAATTCCTCTTGAATTGAGGTACATAATAAACGTATATTAAATCTAAATGCCTAATAGAATCTAAAATAACTCTAATATCTCCCACTGCACTTGCAGACACTAACGTTCCACTGCCCAAGCGCGAGTTGATTTCATCTTTATTCAGCCTTCTCCTTTCTTGGGACTCCTGTAAGGAATAAAAAATATGATTAGTGGCTCCAGAGTCTATGATCCAAGAATCTGTAGAATCTGCCAGAAAACATGTTTCAAGATAATTAATATTACCTTCTTCCTTCTTATTCTAGGACTTTGGGCAATTTCTTTTCCAATGTCCCTTTTCACCACAAAGGAAGCATTTCCCTTTGATCTTGGTTGCTTTCTTGGTTTCCTTCTTGGTAGGCCCAAGTTGCTTTTTCTTCTGTTGTTTCTTGACCTTCTGACGGGTCTTAACAGTAGCAACTTTACCAACCTAATGAATCTCTTGACCTTTGTTTTTCACAAGGATCTTTTCAGCGCTATGAACATCTTGCATCAGGCCTTGCAAGGTGTATTCCTTATTGTTCAAGGTGTAGTCCAACTTGAACTGATCAAAGGAATCCGATAGTGAGTTGACAATCATGTCAATTTTAGTCTCACCATCTATCTCAGCACCATTAAGTTCTGCAACATTGAGATGTTCTATGACTCTCATCACGTGATCTTTCACGGCCTGTCCAGGTTTCATCCTAAAATTCATAAAAGTAGTCACTGCCTCTCTCTTAGTCGACCTAGACCTCATAGCAAACATCTCTTCCAAAGACATCATTATATCAGCAGCAGACTCCATTCCTTCATGCTGCTATTGCAACACGTCGGAGATAGTGGTCATAATGTAACATTTGGCCATATCATCTGAAGTCTTCCATTGCTCATACTCATCTCTTTGCAAAATATTACATTCATTATTAGGAAGGGGTGGTTTAGGAGTAGTCAGAACAAACTTATGCTTTTCACTTTGCATCAACAACCCAATTTTCCTTTTCCATATGACATAATTATCTCCAGTTAAAGTGTTATCTTTCAGGATGTTCATAAGTGATGGAGTCATGATTTCTGAATAAAACAAAATTATATATGAGTAAATAATCATGATAAAGCACTTTTTAAATATTTATCTTGAATTAAATAAATAATTCAATCATAAAAATTCAACGGTGATCCAACACCCATAAATGTTACGCCTCCTCTGGGAGTACGTACCATTTACCAGTTGGACTAGGTCCCACCTAATTGTTAACATAACAACCAGCGTTTTCAATTTTAGCCTTGCAATTTTATTAACAAGAACTCTCAGGAGGATATTAATAAAATCACATTGAGTGTGTTACCAAGATATCGACCATCAATTTTCTCTCACGAAAATCCCTCCTCTAGGAGTAGATTTCGTTTAAGTCAATTGTCTAGTCTATCCTTGTAAGGAAGTATTTTGCTAAATTCCATTTATGGACGCCCCTCAAGGGGGATTACAAATAAATAATAAAACTCAACTAACCTTGGAGGCCATAGGTGTTCTAACACACCTTCTCCCACTCAATTATTTAAGGCGGGTTGATTAAATTCCATAGAATGATTTTACCAAGTTATCTAGATGCCAATTAGATACCTAAATCATTCAATGCATGTTCATACCAAAAGAGATATATGAGTGGCACTCCTATTCTATATGACATGTTATCATACAACAACAAATATTGTAATATTTACGGAAATATAAATAGCTACAATTTTGGTCCATCCTAGAAAAGCAAGTAAATTACATTTGTTTGGAATACAAAATATTCTTTCTTGGCGAACAAGTCTTCAAGCGGCCATCATCCACTTCCTTTGGGCGTGCACACCCCTTGGGTCCATAAGGGGCACCATGCGTAGACCATTATGCCCAAAGGACTGTCATGGGCAGCCCATGACACATAAGTGGCTGCCGTGTGCAGCCCATGCACCTGACAAGCGTAGCTACGCGCTATCGTGCACACACACTTGTTGCCATGGTGCGCACGGTACCAAGCTTGTTCTGATTGCTTCCTCTTCCGCTTCTAATTCTTCAACTCTTCGAATCTTTGAAACTTGAATGTATTACAGCAAATTTTACATAATAAATTAATGCAGTATTATTTTTTTTTTATTCACTGAAGTAATTTTTACATAAGAAAAACTGCATTATTTTATACCAAAAAAAACTGCAGTATTTTTTAATACAATAAAAAAATAGAAAATCTAGCAAGTACCAAGAAGGAACTTATGACAATAATAGGCTACCCTTCTTGTTACAATTCCGAAACAAAAATACATAGAAATTCTACGAACAAAATCGAGCAATAACAATTCACTTTATAATAACATATATGCATCCATACATGCCACATGTAATTATATATGCGAATACCTAGAATGCCATCTCTTTCTAAAACATGCATAATCACAATAAAAAGAAATAGATTCACGTATATATATATATATATATATATATGTTAATTAATTAAAGGGTATAACCAGGCTCTGATACCAATTGTAGTGGAAAAATACAAAAAACACAGCGAAAGCTAGACTAAAAAAAAATTTAGTATGGTTTAAAATTTTTCCAATATTTGAACCTTAACCATTTAATTAATTAAACATACATATATTCAAAAGATATCATACCTCCTGTCGCGTGATCCGATTGACTTAGCGTCGATGGTAATCCGCAAGATCTTCCGATCCGATCACGAACGTGAATCACCTAGGAGCTTGGTCTCCCTATTCTTTGAATTGCGTACCTGAGAATGGAAAACCGAAATCTTCTTTCTTGATCGTTAATCACAAAAACTCCAAGAGCCTAGAAAGATCGTTTCGGTCACTTTTAAATTCATAATCGTTATGATTGAAACTCGCGTGAACTTAAATCGAAAGTGTGCACAAAACCTTTTTATGTAAAGGCTTGCAAGTGCACTATCGAATTTAGAACTATCTTTCCCTCTTCCTCTTGGCCGAATTTTCACTATGTCCTAGAGTTGGAATTTTTTTTTAATTCAAAAGCAAGAGAATAAAAAAATTCTTTCTCTAAAAAAAAAATCTTTTTTTTTCTTCCTATATCTATTAATTCCGAAATTAATAATATATATATAGGTAAACAAATCCTTTACTAAAGAGGATTTACTTGGTAGGCAAGAATCCTATCTCTAGGTGGATTTACTTGGTGACAAAGAATCCTTTTTAAAAAAAAAATTTCTTTTCCACACCAAGACTCCTAATCCGACTCAAATAGTGTATTTGTGATTATATTAAAGACTTCCTTATTTGATTAGATAAATAAATTCTTTATTTATCTACTTACCAAATTAAGTCTTTTATATTTATTATACTACTAGGAAACATAATTCCTAGTCAGAAAAAGATTTTGATTTTTAATTAAATAATTAATTAATCAATTAATTAATTTCCATTTAATCAAACAATAAAATAAAATAATATTTTAGGCTATTATTATAGCCTTGCCGCCCACACACAAAAAATATGGGCCAAATACTATTTTCTTATTTTATTTAATACATTCAGGCTTTAAATAAAAGACCACTTGTGAACCAGACCCATTCTTACTAAAAGAAACAAGCCTACATGCCTCTCATTAATATATTAATATAATTTGAACAGCCCATTAAATAAATAATGTGCAAATTATATTCTTAATATATTAAATACAATTCTAGATGGACCCATAAATTAGTCCGGTAGAATATATCAAGTGATTCATGCAAGTCCGTGTGGATTGGGGATCTTAGCGGGCTATCTAAATTTAAGCTTCAATAGACATAACCTAATCACAATCAACAAATGATTCACTTAGGTCCGATCTATTAATTTTAGCTCATTCCACTAAATAGCTAAAATTGAACTCTTAAATAATGATAGAATAAGAAGATGTTTCTCATTCATACCCTAGACAATCTTATTAGAGATAGTGTATCCTCGTGTATAATATCAGTAATTGTCAAGAGCTCATAGACCGCCTATAGCTCTCCTAGTTACCATATTTACTAATATGACCACGTTTTGAACTTGGATATTTTGACTTGTCCAGAAGCCATGTTTTCAATAGATATTATCGAAAACTCAACGTTGAGATTTAATATCTGATACCTCAAAATATCCATATGATAATATTATACTCTCATTCAATAAATTGAGCCACGATGTCCATATCTATAAATGAAGTCCTCTATCGATTAACAAATGAATACCACCAAACTATAGAAGATAGACTATGCTATATAATCGTACTCATTGATAGCTCAAATGATAACACTTGCAATCATAAGTCCATCATTTATCTCAGGATTAAGATAGACTCTCTGATTGTCCTCATAATGAAAAGACTTGTATCTACTGACGGTTCTAGATAAAATTATTCATTGTGATCCTGTTAAATGCACCCAGTGCACTAAATTCTTTTACTCGAAGACCCTTTCGATGATTTTAGACTCATCATAACTCATTTGATCACACTCAAATGCCAGTCAAAGAATTCTACAACTTTATCAAGATAAAGGTGCCCAACCTTTAATTTAAGTTGTGAACATTTATTCAAGACTAACTAAAGAATTGTGTCTACCTCATACATATCCAGATGTACGAACAATTCTTCCTTTCTCATAGTCTTTTAACCTTATGATTATTTACTTTGACAATTATCATTATAAATGCTACAGATTTTGTAAAACTAGAAATCAGTTTATTAATATGAAAAGATTATCAATTACAATATTACACTCTTGCTATTGAGCATAATCCTAACACATTTCATATTCACATAGACTTGATTTAATCTCTTCATTGTGTTAAAGACTTGTGACTACAAGGTGTAGTTCACAAGCAAGGTCGTGATCACTACAAAAGGCTTACGAGTAGAGATAGTCGAGTTCTTCTGAGAATGGTTTGATAGAAGGTCAACCTAGGTTGTAATCGATATTTCATATAGTGGATTTGACGGATCGTAAGTGGCTAGTAATATAGCTCATAAGTTTTGCATATGAACGTGCATTTTTCCGTGGTAGGCAATATTCAAATAAATTTATAAAATTCCAAGATGCACTCAAACAAGTATAACACAAGTATATGGCAAATATGGGGATCGTTCCACAGAGATCGTGAACTAGTTGTGACTAAATTCTACTCTAGCACTAAATACAACGAAGGAAAATTTAATTGATGTTGATAGAAATTAGTTTGAACATTCAATTACTACTAAACTAAGAATGCTAAAATAAACTAAGATAGAAAAGGTGTGTGTAATGTACGATGATTGATTTGGGAATTGATGCAATCTAGACACAAATCATGGGAGTTCCACTTTGGAATCCCAAATCGATTCAAACATATGGCTTGTCTTCCCAGCTCTAGTTTTCGGAATGGCTCGGATTGGAATGCTCACAATCCATCTCTTTCACCTTATTTTTCCTCTCAGAACCTAGGTTCACACTCATGGAATATGTATGCAAAAGAGTTTATGTAATGTAATCAAAGTTGTTGCATACATTTCATACAAGATAAACTCTTTTTTTAGTGAAACAGTCTCATGAAGGAACCAAGTGCCATGAACGTGGAAAGAGTATGCATCGACAGGTATTCCCAAGTTAGATTTCCCCTAAGATCAACTAGGTCTTTTCCATTTGGTTGTAATGGGGTTAAGGTGATTGGTGATTAGGAAGAATGGGAATTTAGGCACAATGCACTAATAAACCAAGTTAAGGTAATACATTCTACTTCTAAACATTTCATTTCTCATGCAACACAAATATAAAATAAGGCGTCCAGGCATTCATAAAATTTCAAGTGCAATTTCTGACTACTCTTGTTACCCCTTTGAGTAGTGTTTTCAATTTAAATAAGGCAATTGAAGCATATTTCTTTTCTTTTCTTTTCTTTTTTTCGTTTGATTGTTTCTTTGCTTTATTTTCTTGCCTTTGACTTTTGTACATAGTTTAACAACTCAACACTTGTTTGCCACGGACACGCCATTTGACAATTTAGAGCACATTTTACATTTATTCCTAAGCCTTAACAAGATCCATTAAGTGAAGGTTGGCTTAGTGTTTGGATTGCTTGGGTAATTGATAATATGGGTGTAGAAAGAACAAGTCTAAATGTGTTTGGCTTCAAAATTGGCTTGGGAGCACACACATTATGGATGGGAAGTATTTGGCATTTTAAGTGGCTAAAACACACATTGCCTAATATCACCTCAAAGAATCTATCTACCAAGGGAATAAAAGTTTCACTCAAGCAGTCCACTTTAATGATACATGTTCTATGACACATGATGATTTTGGTGTAATGAGATGTAGGGAAAAATACAAAAACGCAGCAGAAGCGAGACTAAAAATGACTTTTAGTATAGTTAAAATTTTTCCAATATTTGAACCTTAACCCTTTAATTAATTAAACATACGTATATTCAAAAGATATCATACCTCTTTTCACGTGATCCGATTGACTTAGCGTCGATGGTAATCCGCAAGATCTTCCAATCCAATCACGAACATGAATCACCTAGGAGCGTGGTCTCCCTATTCTTTGAATTGCGTACCTGAGAACGGAAAAACGAAATCTTTTTTCCTGATCGTTAACCACAAAAACTCCAAGAGCCTAGAAAGATTGTTCCGGTCACTTTTGAATTCACAATCGTTATGATTGAAACTCGCGTGAACCTAAATCGAAAGTGTGCACAAAACCTTTTTATGTAAAGGCTTGCAAGTGCACTATCGAGTTTAGAACTATCTTTCTCTCTTCCTCTTGACCGAAATTTTACTATGTTCTAGAGTTGGATTTTTTTTTAAGCAAAAGAAAAATCTCTCCAGTAAGAAGCATTCACTTGGCAGAATTTTATCCCATCATATATATAGGGTGGCCGAATTCTATTGCTCATTCAATTAGGGTTGGCCGAATTCTCTTAATAGGAATTCTAGGGTTGGCCGAATTCCTCACTTCAAGAGGATTTGTGCTTTTACCCAAATTCCTATCAACTCAAGAATCCTAACCCTAATCCAACTCATAAGTGTATTTGTGACTATATTAAAGACTTTCTTATTCATCTACTTACCAAATTAAGTCTTTTATATTTATTATACTACTATAATAGTATACTACTAGGAAACATAATTCCTAGTCAGAAAAAAGATTTGATTTTTAATTAAATAATTAATTAATCAATTAATTAATTTCCATTTAATCAAACAATAAAATAAAATAATATTTTAGGCTATTATTACAGCATTGCCGCCCACACACAAAAAATATGGGCCAAATAGTATTTTTCTTATTTTATTTAATCCATTCAGGCTTTAAATAAAAGCCCACATGTGAACCGACCCATTCTTACTAAAAGAAACAAGCCCACATGCATCTCATTAATATATTAATATAATTTGAGCAGCCCATTAAATAAATAATGTGCAAATTGTATTCTTAATATATTAAATACAATTCTAGATGGACCCATAAATTAGTCCGGTAGAATATATCAAGTGATCCATGCAAGTCTGTGTGGATTGGGGATCTTGGCAGGCTATCTAAATTTAAGCTTCAATAGACATAACCTAATCACAATCAACAAATGATTCACTTAGGTCCGATCTATTAATTTTAGCTCATTCCACTAAATAGCTAAAATTGAACTCTTAAATAATGATAAAAAAAGAAGATGTTTCTCATTCATACCCTAGACAATCTTATTGGAGATAGTGTATCCTCATGAATAATATCAGTAATCGCCAAGAGCTCATAGACCGCCTATAGCTCTCCTAGTTACCATATTTACTCATATGACCCCGTTTTGAACTTGGATATTTTGACTTGTTCAGAAGCCATATTTTCAATAGATATTATCGAAAACTCAACGTTGAGATTTAATATCCAATACCTCAAAATATCCATATGATAATATTATACTCTCATTCAATAAATTGAGCCACGATGTCCATATCTATAAATGAAGTCCTTTATCGATTAACAAATGAATACCACCAAACTATCGAGGATAGACTATGCTATATAATCGTACTCATTGATAGCTCAAATGATAACACTTGCAATCATAAGTCCATCATTTATCTCAGGATTAAGATAGACTCTCTGATTGTCCTCATGATGAAAAGACTTGTATCTACTGACGGTTCTAGATAAAATATTTCATTGTGATCCTGTTCAATGCAACCAGTGCACTAGATTCTTTTACTCGAAGACCCTTTCGATGATTTTAGACTCATCATAACTCATTTAATCCCACTCAAATGCCAGTAAAAGAATTCTACAACTTTATCAAGATAAAGGTGCCCAACCTTTAATTTAAGTTGTGAACGTTTATTGAAGACTAACTAAAGAATTGTGTCTACCTCATACATATCCATTTGTACGAACAATTCTTCCTTTCTCATAGCCTTTTGACCTTATAATTATTTACTTTGACAATTATCATTATAAATGCTATAAGATTTTGTAAAACAAGAAATCACATTATTAATATGAAAAGATTATCAATTACAATATTACACTCTTGCTATTGAGCATAATCCTAACATGAGACTATGCATGGTGTTTGAAAAGTGTTTAAAGATTTGAAAAATATTTTCCCTCGAATTGCGCACATTTGGCTTATGTTTGTGAAACTCACAAGGGTTGTCTCCATTATTAGAACAAGGCGCTTGAGCACCGAGTCCCCTCAACTTAGACACCAAAAGATGGGACTAACCCATGTAATGCAAGTGAGACCCCTAAAGTGACTAAGAGCTATGAACAAGCACACAAAGCATACACAAATTCGTCACAAACACTTTGCTCAAGATTATCTCACCAAGCTAATTATAGCTCAAAATTTTTGGCTAGGCAGCAAATTTGAAAAGTTGACACAAAAAATGACTCAAAAATAAATAACAAGACGGCTCGAAAAGGCGTCTACACCCCCAAACCAAAACCCAACATTGTCCTCAATGTTGAAGACTAGAGAGCCCGGCCTAGCGGCTCGCACCTAACTAGACATAAAACACAACCCTAGGCACTAATCATGCACAATCAATGCCCCCAAATAAAAGACACAACAATGGCTCATAACAAAATAAGGCATTAAAATGTAATATCGACATTTAAGCACAATCCATCATCAAGCAATTTCTTTCAATCAAAATTGCTGGAGTGGGGACATGATGACCACCAAACCAAGTATCACTATATGCTCAATCCTGTACAGATATATACATGAATTCAAAAACCCCCAAACCGAGTTAGGCTATATGAAAATGAAAACCTATAATTTGTGTGCAATATCCACAAGGGCCTTCGGCCCATCCATTCCCAAAATGAATGAATCAATAAATGCAAAATTTAGAGATCAAAATTTTCATCCATTCACAACTATCCACACATTCATTCTCTAATATATGCAATATGTATATCCACAATCATCACATATCCAAACTGTCTATACACATAGATAAAGAAAATGAAATTCATGAGTTTGATATGAAAAGATTAAACCAAGGTGATTGTTATCTTGCGGTCACCAAATGGGTAGGTTCTCGCCCTTTTTATGAGCATTCTTGGCTTGCTTGTCCCTCCAAAACTCGCAAGTTGCTGGTGTGTTGACTCCAAGAGATAAAGAACCTATCAATAAACACAATTCCTAACCACAAAGATTAATCAACCAAAACTAAAATATATCTCAAACAAAAAAAATATCCACAATCATCCAAACTAAATTTTCCTAAAATAAAACAACTACCAAATTTAAAATATGCAATGAAAATTCTAAAGTTCAAATGGGTTGCCTCCCATAAGCGCCTTAGTTATCGTCTTGGCAAGACGTTGTATGCAATTTATGCATCATCCAGATGCACCGTTTGTCCTGGGGGTAATTGCATTTCACTTCCTCAGTAAGGCTTCAAATGATGACCATTCACTTTGAACCTTTGATTGTCCTTATCTTCCACCTCTATGGCTCCATGTTCCAGAACTTGAATCACCTTAAAGGGTCCCCACCATCTCGATCTCAGCTTTCCAGGAAACAGTTTCAACCTTGACTCATGAAGAAGCACTTGCATTCCGAGGTGAAACTCCTTTCTACACAATGCTTTGTCATGGATTGTCTTCGTTTTATCTTTGTAAAGTCTAGCACTTTCATATGCCTCATTGCGCATTTCCTCGAGCTCACATAACTGTAGCTTCCTCTCTTTTCTAGTTGAATCTAAATCAAAATTCAATTTCTTTATTGCCCAAAAGGCACGATGTTCTAGCTCCACGGGGAGGTGACATGCTTTACCAAAAACTATTCTATAGGGGCTCATACCAATTGGTATTTTGTAAGCCGTCCTGTATGCCCATAGTGCATCATCTAACTTCAATGCCCAATCTTTCCTTCCTAGATTCACTGTCTTTTCTAGGATTTGTTTAACATGCCTGTTACTTACTTCCACTTGGCCAGATGTTTGAGGATGATAAGGTGTGGCCACCTTATGGCGAACTCCATATTTCTTCAAGAGGTTGCCAAATATTCTATTGCAAAAATGACTTCCTCCGTCACTAATAATTGCCCTCGGTGTGCCAAATCGAGCCAAGATGTTGTTTTTTAAGAATTTCACAACCACTCCACTATCATTTGTCCTAGTGGCAATTGCTTCCACCCACTTCGAAACATAATCAACTGCTACCAGAATGTAATTATTCCCATGAGATGGTGGAAATGGGCCCATGAAGTCAATTCCCCAAGTGTCAAACAATTCCACAACTAATATCCCCTTTTGTGGCATTTCATTTCTTTTCCCAATGTTTCTAGTGCTTTGGCACCTATCACATGCTGTACAATAATGAAAAGCATCTCTGAACAAAGATTCCCAATAGAATCCTGAATGAAGCACTTTAAATGCAGTTCTTCTTTCCCTAAAGTGGCCTCCACACTGCAATTCATGGATAAATCGAAGAATATCTCCATGTTCTGATTTCGGTACACACCTTCGGATTACTTGATATGGACCATGTTTGAACAGATATGGTTCATCCCAGAAAAACCTCATAGCCTTTGCTATGAACCGTTTCCTCCCCTGTGAATCTAACTCTTGCGGAAGAATTCCGCGGGTCAAAAAATTAGCCAAATCGGCATACCAAGGTTCCTCGTTGTGTACTACCCACAACTGCTCATCTGGGAAGTTCTCTCTCAATGGAACCTCCTCCTCTCCAGATGAATACTCATGAACCAGTCTACTAAGATGGTATGCTACCACATTCTCACACCCATTCTTATCTCTGATCTCTAAATCAAACTCCTAAAGTAATAAGACCCATCTGATCAACCTAGGTTTAGCATCCTTTTTCTGCAATAAATATCTGAGAGCTAAGTGATCCGAATATACCACCACCTTGGTACCCACCAAATATTGTCGGAACTTTTCAAGCGCGAACACTGCCGCAAGCAATTCCTTCTCTGTTGTAGAGTAATTCAACTGAGCATCATTCAAAGTTCGTGATGCATAATATACCACATGAGGGACCTTGTCAACTCTTTGTCCCAATACTGCACCTATAGCATAATCTGAAACATCACACATTAATTCAAAAGGTAGCTCCCAGTTAGGTGGTGCTATCACGGGTGCCGTGGTCAATGCTTCCTTCAGTTCAAATTCTCTGTCTTTCTGTAGAAGCACATACAGTGGTCTGGAAATTTTGGAAAAATCCTTGATGAACCTTCTAAAAACCCTGCATGTCCAAGAAAAGATCTGATATCTTTAATGCTCCGAGGTGGTGGCAAGCTCTTGATAACTTCCACTTTTGCCTTATCCACTTCTATCCCTCTGTGAGAAATGACATGCCCTAAGACTATCCCATGCCATACCATGAAATGACATTTTTCCCAATTGAGTACCAAATTGTTCTCTGAGCATCTCTCAAGTACATTAGCCAAATTCTGAAGGCACAAACTAAATCAATCTCCGTACACCGAAAAATCATCCATAAAAACTTCTATGATCTCCCCAATCATATATGAAAAGATAGAAGTCATGCACCTTTGGAAAGTCCCTGGAGCATTACAAGGCCCAAATGGCATTCTTCTGTAAGCATATGTCCCAAATGAGCATGTAAATGTTGTCTTCTCTTGGTCTTCCGGGGCTGTCACTATCTGATTGTAACCCGAATAGCCATCTAGGAAATAGTCAAAGATGTGTCCTGCCAATCGTTCCAAAACTTGATCTATGAACTGCAAAGGGAAATGATCCTTCTTGGTCATGTCATGGCATTCAATTTCCTGTAGTCTATGCACACCCGCCACCCTGTTTGAAGTCTTTAAGCCACCAACTCGTCTCTTTCATTCTTAACTACCGTGACTCTTGACTTTTTAGGTACCACATGAATTGGACTCACCCATTTACTATCAAGGATGGAATAGATGATTCCTACATCTAGTAACTTGAGGATTTCCTTCTTCACTACCTTTTGCATAATAGGATTTAGTCTTCTCTGTTGTTCCCTGGATGGTTTAGAGCTTTCCTCTAATGAGATTCTGTGCATGTAGATAGTAGGACTGATTCCCCTTATGTCTTCTATTGTCCACCCAATGGCACTCTTATGCTTCTTCAACACGTCAAGCAGCTTTCTTTCCTGACTGTCATCCAAATTTGTTGTAACAATCACTGGATTCTTCTTGTCCTCATCCAAAAACACATATTTTAGATCTGACGGAAGTGGCTTTAACTCAAGAACTTGGGAAGGTCTTCCATGTTGCTCAAGCTCTTCTCCATCTGGCCTTCTTAAATTGCCCACCAAATCCTCATCTTCTTGTTCTGGACTTTCCTCCTTATCTCCAAGACTCATTTCATCATTAACTTCTATTTTACCAAACTCTTCTTTCGCTGCCCTTTCAATTTCCTCATCCAATGCATCCAACATATAGCAGTCATGGGACCCTACTGGATAAGTGATAGTCTCAAATATGTTAAACTCCACGGTCTCGTCTAATACCTTCATTGTAAGTCTCCCATTGTGCATATCTATCACTACTCTGGCCGTCGCCATAAACGGTCGCCCCAAAAGTAGTTTCACATCTTTTTTATCCCGACCTTCATCCATGTCAATGACAACAAAATCTGCTGGAATGATTAACTCTTTAACTTGAATCAACACATCCTACATAATTCCTTTAGGGTTTCTTGATGACGAATCTGCTAAGATTAAAGACATGGTAGTAGACCTGAGGTCATTTAGTCCCAACTTCTTGTAAACTGAGAACGGCATCAGGTTTATACTTACGCCAGAGTCCAGCATAGCCTTTTCTTGGTTCCCTCCTCCAATGGTGATATCGATGATGAAGCTTCCGAGGTTCTTCAATTTCTGATGCAATATCTTCTGAATCACCGTACTCACATTCACGTTTAACCTTTCTTGCTGCCTTGGCCTAAATCTTTCTTTATCCTTACTCAGTTCCTTAAAGAATTTCCCATAAGCTAGCATTCTTTGGATCACATCCAGCAAAGGTAGATTGATACTTACCTTTGATAAGATGTCAAAAACATCTTGGAAGGATTTTTCCATCTTGGAATTCTTCAACCTCCCGGGAAAAGGTATAGATGGAGCATGAGGGTTTGGTGGCTTGTGAAGTTGTTTCCTCTGTTCTGGTGGAATATCTTAATTCTTATCTTCATCTTCTGTCTCCTTTTCAACTGTCTCTTCCTCTTGTGCCTTTCCCTCATCTTCTTCATTACTCTCATTGTTTCCATCCCCCGGTATACGTCCACTTCTAAGGATTGCCTTTGCTTGCTCTGGTTGGCTTGGAAATCTTCATTTCTCCTTTTCTAGTAACATATCGGCTAGCTGACCGATCTGTCCGTTGAGTCTATGTATGGCAATATCAATCTCACTTGATCTTCTATCATTCACTTGCATGTATTCCTCCAACATTCCAATTGTTGATTGTTGAGAAGCTATGAAATCCTGTGTCCTTTGCTTAGTTGACTGCATGAAACTTCTAAGTTCCTCTTCCGATAACCCATCATCGAATTCACCAATGTCATAGCACTCTTCATATGTTTGTTGTGATGCTTGCAAGGCTTGTAAAGTCCTCTGCTGTGATGATATTATATCATTGTTTATCTGAAAACTGTTCTCATAAATTCCATCATTTCTTCATCTAGAGTTAGAGCTTCACCCTCAAAGCATTCTAGTGGAAACCCTTGGCAATGATCCCATTCTTGATAACCTCATTCTTCAAATGATCCAAAACTTGGTCCTGGATAGTAATCCATGTATCCTGCCACAAGATGCACAACACTACACAATGCAGTCACACGAAACTAACACAACTAAAATACGATCAATATTGTAATAATTAAATTGAAGCAAAACGCAAATAAAGTAAAAGAAATAAAACTGCAAAATTCTATACTAAAGACAACCTAATCACAACTATGTACAACGATCCCCGGCAGCATCGCCATTTTGAACGTGAATTTTCCGTGGTATGCAATATTCAAATAAATTTATAAAATCCCAAGAAGCACTCAAACAAGTATAACACTAGTATATGGAAAATATGGGGATCGTTCCACAGAGATCGTGAACTAGTTGTGACTAAATTCTACTCTAGCACTAAATACAATGAAGGAAAATTGAATTGATGTTGATAGAATTAGTTTGAACATTCAATTACTACTAAACTAAGAATGCTAAAATAAACTAAGATAGAAAAGGTGTGTGTAATGTATGATGATTGATTTAGGAATTGATGCAATCTAGACACAAATCATGGGAGTTCCACTTTTGAAGCCCGACTCGATTCAAACATATGGCTTGCCTTCCCAGCTCAAGTTACCGAATGTCTCAGATTGGAATGCTCATAATCCATCCCTTTCACCTTTTGCTTTGGATAGATATAGGGAAGCCGGGATGGCTTGGATTGGAATGCTCACAATCCACCCCTTTTTCATAGCCAAGATATGTATGATTGGAATGCTCACCGAATACCTTTTCCAATTCAATTGAGCTTAATTAAACACCTAGAGTGTAGATGGTCAAGAATAAAGTTTGGTAACCAATATAAACCAAGAGTTGGAATGCCTACTTGGCTAACAAAGAAATCACAATTCAACCTCTACAAAGGATTAGAATGCCTAGTTGGCTCACAAGTAATGCCTACCCAACCCAAAGTGAGTGTTAAATGCAATTAAGAGCAAATTCAACCACTAAGTTAAATGAGAGTTGGAATGCCTACTCATTTTCACAAAGATTTCATTTAAAGATTAATAACTCTAATAAGTTCAATTAATCCAAAAAAATCAAGAGTTGGAATGCCTACTTAATTCAAGGGACAATCAAACACAATTAAGTAAATTGAATGGAAATATATTAATCAAGTCAAAATGGTGGAAATCCCACAATCTAGGAATTAATCATATCAGTCCCAAATTTGGGTTTAGCTACTCATGACAAATGAAACACAAAGAATAGGAGAAAAGGAATATAAGAAACCCATATGAGACCCTCTTTCTTCAAGCCTGATCACACCTCTAATGTCCTTGTGAGTAGCAATTTGATGAAGTAAATGGATGGGTTTTTGGGAGAGAATGGTTTTTGAGATTTAGAGAAAGAAAATATGAAGTGAATGGGTGTATGGTCGTGGTTCTCTCTTTAAGAAATCAAATATGAAACTATTTATACTTCCTTCAAAAATTGGGCCAAAATGATGATGTGGCGAGCTGAGAATCCCATATAGCACGGGTATAGCACGGGTAAGGTACCAGTGTATTTACCCGTGCAATCTTCATTTCCTTCCTAACTTGTGCAATGTGCACGGGTTAGTGCACGGGTAGGTGACCCGTGCATTACTCGTGCAGTTGATCTTCGCACAAGGCTTTGCTCCCTAGTCTGGTGGATTGCACGGGTGTTACCCGTACAGTTATCCATGCACTAAGATCTTCCAAAATTCCATCTTCCGGTGCACGGGTGATTGCACGGATAGTGCACGGGTGTGCTACCCGTGCACTATTACCTTCTTCATCTCTTTTGTGCACCAATTAGTCCTTTTTGCCTCCTTTTATGACTTTTTACCTAATGCCTGCAATAACAACCAAAAGAGACATAAATACACATAAAAATGCTCAAGAACAAAACAAAGAGAAAGGATATGAGGGCCAAAATGTATGACATTTTTGGCTCGATCAGCCTAGTTGTGGGTTTCACACGTAAATCAACTAATCGTGTCTTTATTGTTTGCCGCACATGATTATTGTTGTTGTTGTATGTTTTAATTAAGTTGGTTACGCTTTGTGATTAATTTGATTAAGGCGAAAAGTTGGTCACTAATTGATAACAACCAACTCCCCCCAACCCCCTCCCTCATCCCCCTCTCTAGGTTGAATTTATACACTTATACACACGCTTGTGTAATTTCAATTGGTATCAAAGCGGGTTCCTAAACATAACTAGGAGATCTCTGCTTTTTGTGTGTCTTGCATTTGTGTGCACTTTGATCATTATATTCATTTTCATTCATTACATCAAACACTATGAGTGGAAGTGCGATGAGTTCTGAGGGTGCGTCTAGTAATAGACCGCCTATGCTTCATGGTGTCAATTACTCATCTTGGAAAGGGAAAATGGAGTCTTATCTATCGGCGATAGATGATAAGGTTTGGGTGGTGGTTAAGTATGGTTAAACACCACCAACTAAGACCATAACGGATGGAGAAGAAGTTCTGAAGTCTAAATCTGAATGACAGCCTGAAGATTTTGACGCATCAAAATAGAACAACAAGAATATGCATGCCAGTCATTGTGCCTTAGATGACAATCAATATAAGCTGATCCAAATCACCAAGAATGCACATGAGGCTTGGAAAATTCTAGAGACGACACATGAGGGAACTGATGTTGTAAAAGATTCCAAACTTCAAATTCTTCAAACCCTGTTTGAAACCATCAAGATGGAAGAGAATGATTGCTTCAATGACTTTGAAATCAAGTTGATGGACATTGTCAATCGAAGCCATCAACTTGGAGATTGACGCATCTCCCAGCGTACCTTTAAACTGATGGTGCTCTAAAAACTAAATGGAATGAAGTGGAGTGCGCGAGTCTAGATGACCCTTCGAAAGTGTACAAATCGCTGTCAAGTATAGCAGACATAAGTAATGGTATCGTTCCCACGAGGAACTAATGATTATTCTAGGTAGTGGAAATCAATTTAGATTAAAAAAAAATTAATAACAAGGATTTACTAGTGAGTAACCTTAACACGTTTAAACAGAAAGTGGATCAAATGAGATACAGGGGAATATGATAGATCAAGAGTGTTAACCAAAACCTTAAGTAAACAGTTTTAAAACAACATCCATCTATCTAATATGTGGCCCTAATTTACAAAAGTCTTTAAGAAACACTTTCATCAATTCCACATCTCAATATGTCAAAGGATGGTGAATAGAGAAATCTTAATTCTAGAAGGGCAAATGACATTAACAAGCATGATCATGCATCATCAACAATCATTCTAAAAGAAAATGAGGATATTCATTTTGTTTCTTCAAACACATTTATTACTAATCCAACCACTTAAAAGTGTCTTAAATGCTACCAATGCAAAGTAAATCACATTAAATGTATAGGTCATACATTGATTGCACATATATAAACAAGATATAATGGATAAACATATTATATTTACTTAGATCATAGTTAACAACATATATCCCGTATATCTTAATAAATTTAGCTACACACCAATTTCTTAATTACAAAAGATAGAGGGAGAGAGATACAACCGATTGTCATGGATGACGATCCTTGATTTTGATTACAACTTCTTCTTTCAATCTACTTCAAAGTTGCTTCAAGATCTAGTTAAAACTAAGAACTAATTTGATCTCTATGGTAACCACTAGTTCTTCTCTCTAAGTGTTTAATTCTATATAAAACTATGAAAAACTAAGTAACTCTCTCTTTTACTCTATCTTTACCTTCTATATATATACCAGGGTAACAAAGATATTTATGTTGGAACCACGTTCACTGGTAACGCAGCGGAAATAGGTTTTAAAAATTTTATACAAATCATAAACGATCTGGAACCAGTGAACTTAGGATCGCAATTCTTTTTCCAGAACTAATACATACATTATGTAAACACAGGAAATTGTAATCAATATATTAAAAGAAAATTTAGAACCTTACCAACGTTTGGAGGCTCCTTCACTTTACGATATGCTCCTGGTCTGTACCACTGATCTTCCTAGCTATTCCCGGAACTAGTAACTGGGCGCGTCAAGTACTCAGGAACTTAGGAGGATGTAAAGAGAATGAAGAAGAAACAATTTATTCCAAGAGAATACACAAACTAGAACAATTCTAGTTGTTTAAAAGAAAAAATATATTAAATTTATTTTTCTTTGTTTCAATAGTACCCGTACTATTTGCTTTTTTTTTCTTTTTTTTTCTCTCCTTTTATTGATTCACGCACAGCACACTTGTTTCTCTTTTTTTTTCTTTATGCATAATGAGTTTGTATCATATACAAACACTTGTGTATATCCTTTGTGTGCTATGTTTTTGTTATCAATATATATCATATATATTATTATAACTAAAACTCTTTAATTGATATCTCTTTAGATTTTAAAAGATAATTAAATATTTATTTTGAATTTAAACATTTTAAATTCAATTTCAAATATTTAATTTAATAAAATAAAATAATCATATTATCTTATTCTATTTAAAATCAAATATCAACTAACATCCTCCATTTAGTGATTAATAACAAAATTAAATAATCTTATTATTTAATTTATTTAATCACTGTTATTCATTAATTAAATTATCTCATTATTCAATTAATTCCCGAATAAATACGTGTCACTTTCGTAACACAATTCATTGGACAATCCAATTAATTTACCGTGGCCCTTGTTACCTAAATCGATCGGGCTAGCAAGGGGACCTAATGGACCCACAGTATTTTGAGCTCCAATAATCCTCGGAATCATTAATTAAACTTTTTAATTAATATTCCTTGATTATTAACTCCGGTGTTATTCCACTGAAAACCCGAAGTTGCACTCTCTCAACTGTAGACCCTTTTACACAGGCCGATACAACTCGATGTCCATCGATATAGCTATTACACATGGTGTGATCCTCCACAGTAGTTCATAATTAGAGCTGGGTCATAATGTCTGTTATACCCCTCTAATTACATATATCCTTTAAGTACCGTTGATTCTCTAATGAACAATAAATCATATTTCCTCACAGAATTAGGAGAGCGCTCATATTGTCCAAGCCCTGAATCAACCCTTAAGGGAACGACCATCTACTTCTCACAAGAAGGAGTGGATTCCACTATTATGTACATACCTTCCCAGCCACAAGCCAAACCGCAATCCTAACATACGGAGTATATTGATCAGGAACTGCATCTAACCTCACCCATGGTATATCAAAGACACCGATCTAACCTGAAGGAGTAGATAAGACACTCAGGATTAAGATCACCCACATATAGCCATCATTAGTTGATATATATGAATTTCATCAGTAAACGGATCTTGGTGAGAGATTCATATAGATCATGGCCCAGTCCTATATGATCACATCATACAAGTTGCCTCCATTCCCATATCTCATATGAATGATTCAGGATAGAATCACCGTACATTCAGAATGGACCGCAGCTATAGGTTAACCATAAATAAAGTACCCAGCTTTATTTGTTATCTACTAACTCTTTAGATTACACGTCTCTTACTGTATCCATCCGTATATGATACTCATATACACAGTTCGAGATTACATCCGGCAATCTAGGATGTTAATATATGCACAAGTTAATAAACAATACAACAAGAATGAATTGAACTTTTCTTTTTTATTTATTTCATAAATCCATTTACAAATTACATCCTTAGGGCATAAACCCCAACAATTTAAGTGTATGTAGTGAGAAGGAAAAATCATTGAGTTATCAAGTGGATTGCTGACATGGAAAGCGTTTGGGAGACAAATCTACGAGATGGAACTCGCAAATTGAAGTCGCAGTGTAACTTCTGCTAGTGAGAACTCGCAGATTTGATGGCGGTGGAATTTTGGGTAACTTCTACTAGGTAAATCAACGAGGTCGATCTCGCAGTGTCTGGTAGCCACCTAGTTTCTGCTAGCTTGAACCTGCTGTCTAAAGTGGCAGTCTTCTCTGGAGCATTTCCGCGAGTTGTGAGCTGTGAGGTTTAACTCACATATGGACATCGCAGTCAGATCTGGGAAACATCTGCTACTTTGAATTTGATGTTGAAGTTGCAGTGTGATGTCGCAGTCCTCTCTAGAGAACATCTGCGACTTGGAATTTGATGCTGAAGTCGCAGTGTGATGTCGCAATCCTCACTAGAGAACATCTGCGACTTGGAGCAGCGATGTTGAACTCGCAGAGTTCTTCTTTTCTTCCAAAAATCCCTTCTCTTACATGAGAACTCCAACTTAGGGAAAAATGACCTTGGATGAATAATTATGCCTGAAAACACTTTTATTAGCAAATAATCACTTAAAACATGCTAAAAATGGCAACAAAGGTAGAGGATTAAGCACTCAAAACATTTATACTTTTGGAGAATTCAAAACCTCCAAACCTAACATTTGCTCGTCCTCGAGCAAATCATAAGATAACAAAATTAACTACCCATATATATATATATATATATATATATATATTCAAACAAACGAATAAAAAGGGACAAGACCTTATATGAAAACAATGCCAAGATCGGTGTACAAACAAGAAACTAAAGTTGTAAGAATTTCTGAGTGAAGAATATCCTGAAATCGTTCAAATGCTTTTATCTTACAAAAATGAATCTCACACTTTATGTAGCAACATCAAAAATTACTCACTCGAGCATTTTGGATGTAATTCGCCTTGACTCTAATCTCACTAGATTTCACTCTATTTTTCCCACAGAGTCCTAGGTTTACTCACTTTCCAACATATGCAAATTGGAAGATATGTAAAGGGCAATCGAATATATTTTGCATATGAATATTTTGGAATAAAGCACATTTTAAGTAAATCGATCTCACGAAGGAATTGAATGCCACGAACGTGGTAGAGTACATTAAAAATTCATATTCCCCGAAATAGACTTCCTAAAAGATCAATAGGACTTTTTCCTAAAATACTTAGCCAAGGGTGATTTGTGGTGATTGAGTGGTAGGACTAAGTCATGGAAACATACTACTCAACCAAAGTGTTTATGTGACAACTCTCCAAAATTTAAATCTAATTTCTTTCACATTTCAAATTCGTAATCGGTCGTTACCCTTATTTTGAGAAACTAAAATTTGAGGACCTAAGGCTTTAAGTGAACAATTTTCAAACACTTAAATTTTGAAAGCCTTCCTAAAGCACATATTACAATAACGCCTCAGTACATGCCGCTTCAACTAGAGTGTGCAAATTAATATCTTCATTTTGAACACTTTGAACAAATATTTGGCTACGGTGTGAATTTCGGCTGATGTGTTTTTGGGTATGTATTTAGGCCATATTGATCATGAAATACTAACTAGGCCCTAATATCATCTCTAGAAGTCCATCTACCATGGGAATACAAAATTAAACATGTTATCCACATTTGTGAATGTTCTATGGCAAACAATGCAAGTGATGCAATGAGATCATTATCATCCAAAAACTTGATTGAGTAGTGCATAGGAATAGCAAAAGATATACCCTCAGAAATGAACGTTAAGGCACAAAAGTTTCACAAGAAGTCTCCACTATTAATCCTAAACATACGAGTACTGAGTCCCTTTTGTTAAAACATTAGAGAAAGGGACTATGCTGATATTGCTCAAATGAATCTTAGATTGATAAAAAGCTAGTCAAGGCTCAACATTAAAAACAAGCAAAAGTTTCTCATTAACACATACTAACTGGCATTGTCGTAAACACTTATGTTCAAAAAGGTTTGACTTGCCAAAAAGATTTGAAATTTTTTTCCAAAACCTAAAATGACCAAAACACAAACATATTAATATTTAAAAAGGTGTTAAAATGCCCACACCTCAAAACCTAAACTCAACATTGCCCCCAATGTGTAGCAATAAAGAACAAGGCATGAGTTCACAGGTTTGGTTGTTTGGCCAACAAACGCCTAACTGATATTTATAATTATATATATACATGCAAGCATTCTTCATAGGCCATCTACAAAATAATCAATCTAGGCACTAAGCAAAATTCAATCGAAAACAACTCTTAAATCTATTCAAAAAGTATATATGCACAGCATATATATATATACCATCAAAAACATGTGCAAAATACGAAAGAGGGCATGCATACTAAGTTATACTATCCGTTAAAAATGATAAACTGAAATTAACATGCTTAAAGTAAACAAAGTTCTAATATCTACAATGCTAAAACTGCATATGTAAAGAGAAAAGAAAAATCATCATGAATCTGCATCCGTCTTGGACTTTGTACTGTCTGGGTCTCTCGTCAGTGTAGATCGAAGAGGTGTAGGATATGGAGAGAGTAGGGTGACATAGCCTGAAATTCAGCAGCTGGATCAAAGGTGGGGTCTGGAACTGGGGAGGATGGAGGATGCATCGGAGAAACAGCTGGATCTGGCTTTGGATCATCTACACTGTTAGGTCTGGAAGATGGTCCCTCAATTCTGGTCTTCTTCCTCAAAAACTGAGGAGTCCTCCTGGTATAAGTTCCATCAGTGCCGAAACTATCTCTGAATGCTCTAAACTCTATGGTGAGATCTCTAACCATGGTGGTCAGATCCATGGCCCAATCTGGCATTTGAGCTACATGTCTCCTTGACGCTTGCCTTTTAGACTGAGTGCTCGATTTTGCTTCTAAATCAAGCCCCTCTTCATCTGCTTGCTCAACTGTCCCAACTTCTGTGGCTGATCTTCTTTCAGCTCTTCTCTTCTTTTGGAGCCTTTTCTTTTCTCCTTCTTCTGATTCTAATCTTGGAATCCCTCTTAGGATGACAGCCTCATTATAGGCCTTCATGCCTACATTACCTCCAGAAATTCACTCATCCTCCTCTAAAAACTTAACACCTTCCCTCTCATAAAAATGTGTGATAAGGCAAGGAAACGCCAAACTGGGCACATGTGTCCTACCCGCTTCTGCTATCCTTTTGAGAGCGATAGTGCCACAATCAAACGGTAGGTTCTTCTTCATAAGGTAAAGAATGATGGCTGGGCCTAGGGTGACATTATGCCTATGATGCAAAGGAAATAATGAGTAGCTAAAAAATGTGTGCCAAAATGCACTCTTGAAGTCCAGGTGGCCTTGAACGAACATGTTGGAGGTGTTCCTGATAGCATATTCTGTATCTTGAAGGAAGTTGGCCAAAGACTGGTTGTTGAGTTGGTAAATTCCTTTCGGCTCATAACTGTCTGCCCACTATGGATAGCTTATGGTTTCCCACCATTCATTTATGTCCAGCCTTGAAACTCACATTCCTTCCTCTAACCCTTACGGACCCTCCTTCTATGAAGCTCTGCCAAGACATGGCAGCATAGAACTCGTGCACCACCGTTTTACTGCGTTGGTTCAAAATGGTGCAATACGTTCTCCACCCAAGACAGTCTACGTCCTCTATAAAGATTGTACCCTCTAAGTCTTTGAAATTCAGTCCTCGCTCAACCACCATGCTTTTTCTTTTGTTACTCTTCAGCCTACGTGTGAATTCCGGGTTACGTTCAGCCTATCTTTCCATAGGTTCTTTTCCTTTCCTTCGCATTGCATCGGCTGGATCTTCAACAGGGGTGTAGGTTCCATATTTTGAATTGCACAGCGGAATGAGGTTTTTAAAATTTCAATACAATCATCAATTAAACCAATTGTTCAGTAATAATTGAAAACATTAAGAAAGAGATGAAACTATTTCATACCAACATTTATAGGCTTCTTCTTCTTTTCGATCTGCTTCCTGATTTGAACCACAAGATCTTTCTGGCTATCTCCCGGGATTGGTAACGGTGTGTGAGCGCGTCAAGGTACTCAGGAACAAGGAGGATGAAGAAAGGAAGAAAAATATTTTTTTTTCTTTGGCCGAAAAATACCTAGAACACTTTCTAGGGTTTCTTTTTCTTTTTCTCTTCTTTTGTTATATACGCTTAAAAATTGACTCTCAATTCTGAACGTATGTTGTGTTGTCTTAGTTTTTAAAAACATAGATCATATATATTTTTTTAATAAAACTAATTAATCAAATCTTTTAAGATATCTGATATCTTTAAAGATATTAATTAATATTAATTTATTTGACTTGATTTGATTTCAAACTCTTTTAAATTCAAACTCAAATCTTTTAAGATATCTGATATCTTTAATTAATATTAATTTATTTGATTGATTTGAATTCAAACTCTTTTAAATTCAAATTTAAATATTTAATTTAATGGAAATAAAATAATCAAATTATCTTATCTTCATTTAAAATTAAATATCAATCAATACCCTCCATATAATGATTAATTACACAATTAAATAATCTAATTATTTATTTAACATAATCATTAATATTCATTAATTAAATAATCTCATTTTTCAATTATTCTCGAATAGACATGTCACTTTCGTAACACAATTAATTGGACAATCCAATTAATTAACTGTGACCCTTGTTACCTTAATCAATCGGGCTAGCAAGGGGATCTAATGGACCCACAGTATTTTGAGCTCCAATAATCCTTAGAAATAATTAATTAAACTTTTTAATAAATATTTCATGATTTTTAACTTCAGTGTTATTCCACTAAAAACCCGAAGCTGCACACTCTCTCAACTGTAGATGTTTTTACACAAACCATTAACTTTCGGTGTCCATCAATATAGCTATTACATATGGTATAATCCTCGACAAGTAGTTCATAATTAGAATTGGGTCATACTGTCCTTTATACCCCTCTAATTATATCTTTCCATTAAGTACCATTGATTCTCTAATGAACAATAAATCTTACATTCCTCACAGAATTAGGAGAGCGCTCATATTATTTAAGCCCTGAAGCAACCCTTAAGGGAACTACCATCTACTTCTCGCAAGAATGAGTGGATTCCACTATTGTGTACAAACCTTCTCAGCCACAAGCCAAACCGTGATCCCAACATACGGAGCATATTGATCGGGAATGCAACTCTGACCTCACCCATGGTATATCAAAAATCACGATCTAACCTGAAGGAGTCGATAAGATACTCAGGATTAAGATCACCCATTTATAGCCATCATTTGTCGATATATATAAATCTCAGCATAAACGAATCTTAGTGAGAGATTCATATAAATCGTGGCCCAGTCCTATATGATCACATCATACAAGGTGCCTCCATTCTCAAATCATCATATGAATAATATAGGATAAGATTACCTTACATTACGGAATGGACCGCATCTGTAGATTAACCACAAATAAAGTAGACAGCTTTATTTGCTATCTACGGATTCTTTAGATTGCTCATTTCAAACCGAATCCATCTATATATGACATTCATATACTCAGTTCGAAATTACATCCGGCAATCTTATATGTTAAATACACATGCTATATAAAAGTATGAAACAATTTGAATGAATAAACTACTTCTTTTATTTATGTTCAATTCACATTTACAAATTACAAGCTTTAGGGCAAAAACCCCAACAATCTCCCACTTGCACTAAAGCATGTGAGACATGTCTCATAAACCTAGACCCTCTAGGTGACCCGTAAACACTTTAGCCGGTAAGGTCTTCATAAATGGATTAGCATGATTGTCTTGTGACGCTATCTTGGTCAAGATCACATCTCATCTCTGCACTATCTCTCTGATGAGATGATATTTCCTCTCTATATGCTTCTGTCTCTTGTGGCTTCTTGGTTCTTTGGAGTTAGCCACAGAACCACTATTATCACAATAAAGTGTGATGGGCTTATCCAGATCCGAAACAACTTCCAGATCACTCAAGAATTTTCGGAGCCAAACAGTCTCTTTAGCAGCTTCACAAGCGGCTACATATTTGAATTACATGGTGGAGTCAGCAATACAAGATTGCTTAATACTCCTTCACACAATGGCTTCACCACCTAAGGTGAATACTAAGCCAGATGTGGGTTTCCCAGAATCCCTGTCTGACTAAATATTAGAATTTGTGTATCCTAACGAAATCAAATCATGTCCAGAATACACTAGCATATAGTTTCTCGTTATTTGAAGATACTTGAGAATAGTCTTGACAATAACCCAATGATTCAATCCTGGGTTGGACTGGTGTCTGGTGGCTACTCCCACTGCAAAGCAGATGTCCGGTCTCGTGCATAACATAGCATACATGAGACTACCTACTGCTGACGCATAGGGAACATGTCTCATATCCTTAACTTCTTGAGGTGTCTTAGGACATTGTTCCTTAGACAAGTGAACTCCATGCATGGAAGGTAAATTACCTTTCTTGGAGTTTTGCATCAAAAGTCGCAAAAGAATCTTGTCGATATATGATGCCTAAGACAATGCTAGGAGTTTGTTCTTACGATCCCTTAAGAGTTGGATCCCTAGAACATAACTCGTCTCTCCTAAATCTTTCATTTGGAATTGGCTAGCTAGATAGCCTCTTACTTACGATAATACCCCTACATCATTCCCAATGAGTAGGATATCATCTTCGTATAGGACTAAAAAAACTACTTTCTTATAAACGATATGCTTGTAAACACAAGGCTCATCAATATTTTGCTGAAGCCATAGGTTTTGATCACATCATCAAACCTTATGTTCCAAGATCTAGATGATTGCTTCAGTCCATAAATGGACCTTTACAACTTGCAAACCTTTACTCCTGATCTGGAGACACGAATCCCTCTAGTTGCATCATTTAGATGCTTTCATCAAGATTGTCATTCAAGAATACAGTTTTGACGTCCATTTTCCAAATTTCATAATCGAAATAGGCAACAATGGATAAGAGAATTTGAATAGACTTAAACATGGCTTCTGGTGAGAAAGTCTCTTCATAATCGACCCCCTCTTTCCGGGTATAACCATTTGCCACTAGCCTTACCTTGAAGGTCTCTACCTTCCCGTCTACTCCTCTCTTTCTCTTGTAGATCCACTTACACCTTATGGGTTTTACCCCATCCGGTAAGTCTACAAGTTCCCAGACTGAGTTAGAGTACATAGACTTCATCTCTAGATTCATAGCTTTAAGCCATTCCAATTTGTCAGGATCTTCCATTGCATTCTTAAATGTCAATGGATCATCCACACTATGTGCATGAACTTGATTCTAGAAATATTTTTGTATTCTTGAGCTTGATTGTTGATTTCTAGGTTTAGTCACATATTCTAAGAACTAGGATATTTTTTATTGTGATTTCCATTATTCTAATCTTGTTCTTGTTTGATTAACATGCTTAGATTCTAGATATCTTTGTGATTAATTTTTGAAAGCCTAATCTAGTTCTCTAATTGCATGTTCATAGAGTTTGTTTGATCTACTTGCTCTATTTGCTTGTGATTGCATCATGATTGCATGTGTGTACTTCACTTAGATCATTGCCTTGAAAAAGGTTGAAGTCTCTTGTTAAAGTGAGTGAAGCTTTAATTTGAGGAAGGAGACTTGGCTAGGATATTGATCCGGATATCTAAGCAATGAGTCTTGTCCAAGATCGGGAGGATCCGGATAGGCAAGCAAGGAATCTTCCTAGAGGCAAGAGTGTCTTAGATAGGAAGTTGCTTCCTAGAGGTGTGATAGTCACATCTTGGATAGAAAGCAGTCAAAGTGATTCACTAGGCCTGAAGTCTAGTTTCCGACAAACTTCATGGTTCATCGATCAGAGTTTCCTAGAGGAAGTTATGTACGATTTAGTGACCGAAGGTTAGAGTTGGAAAAAGTCAACCGCGGTCTAACCCGTGGTTTGTGCATAACGGCCTAAGTAGCGAAAAATTTCAGAGAAATTCAATGGTTTGGACCGTGGTTGGCCTATGGAGTAACCTAGACTGCGGTTTGATGTATTTTTGGTGGAAACCCTCTCTGAATTGATCCAGAATTGTTCCAAAACTTTCCAAATCAAATCCTAATGACTCTAGAAGATCAAGACATGTTTGGGAAACTTCCTAAAGTCAAATTGGGAATCAATCATCAAAAGAGGAAATCTAAGTTAGGAAAGGATTCTCATTCCTTGTTTAATTCTTCTTTCCCAGTTGGTGAGTTTCTTACAACAAAGCAAATTGGGAGTCCACAAGGAGAAATCACCTATAAATACCAAGAGTTTCTTCAAGAGAAAAGTCAGAGATTCATTATTTAAGATTGAAGACCGAAGATCTTTCGTAGTTCTATTTTCTCTCTTCTTCTACCTTTCTTTAGTTTTAATGTTTTTATTTGCTTTCATATTTATGATGTGTAGCTAAACTTCTCATAGCTAGGGCTAACTTGAAGCCCTAGACATTATTCTAATTCCATAGACAAGTTGTTTTATTGAAGTATTATTATTTTTTTTTACATGATGATTTCAATTTCTCCAAAATATCTTTTTTTCTATTATTGTGTTTCTTTGATTGATTACCTTAGGAGCATGGTTTTAGAATATATGTTGTAGGATAGAGTTCAATTGCCATATGAGCATATTCTTGATTGCAACAATTAATTGATATAAGACTCAATTAAGGGAAATTGATTCATGAATAGCCTAGAATAAATACCATGTTTTAGAGTTCATGTGATATTCGTATTCTCTTTGTTCTTAGTGGATTTCAAATATTTAATCTAGTAAATACTCATGCTAGGTTGTAATTTGGGATACAAGTATTTATGCAAATACCATGCAATCTACATATTAACTAAGAGATAATCAATACAACTTGTGTGGAATACCCACCCCCTTATTGTGAATATCTTCATCGTGTTTGGTAATTTATTTACTCGTTATCGTCTATGGATTGGATGAATATTTAGTGGTGGATAGGAAATTATAGCTAGCTTCTCTTTATTGATTTTTCTTAATTAATTCTTCGCTGCGTTTTTAATCTTAGTTTGCTTTACTTTCGTAGTTTTTAATAAACAATTCCAAAAACCCCTCAATCATGTGCGTGAGTTGTGTTTTATTTTGTTGTTTAGAGTCGTAGAGTGTCATAAATTGGTGTTTTTAAATTCATAACTTCGTATGTAATTCATTCCTCGTGGGAACGACTCTTGCTTGCTCATTGTGTTATCGGTTATGATTTGTGCACTTGCAAGGTTTGATATTATTTTTATTTGCTATTTTTTGCAACCAACAATATCAAATTAAAAAGTATAAAAAAAAAATAAAAATAATAATCTGGGAAAAAAATAAAAAGAAATTAAAAAAAATGTATAGACAAATGGATCTCCATCTCAAAAATGAACAAAGAATATCAAAAAAAGAAGACTCACTGTCCATCTCGATAGATGGAATACAAGGATCTAATTTGGTTCTCCACGAGTCTTTTTTTTTAGTTTAGTTTTTTATTTTTTGTAATTTGATCTCTGATCCATCTCTGAATGGACGGTAGATATCCATGTATTTATTTATTTTATTTATTTTTCTATTTATTGGACAAATTGTACAAACCTCTCCTGAGTTTAGGTCTAATTACAATTAGATAGACCTTTTGTTGAAATTACAAAAATCTCCCCTAACATAAGTTGACTTCCGTTAAGCTTAACTATTGACCAAACTTTTAGGGTTAAATGACTTGAATGCCCCTATTTGTATTATTTTATTACCTAAAGTAAATAATTAAATAAATATTATCTAATATATAATAAAATTTTAAAATTTTAATAAAAAATATGAAGATAATATTGTTATTTTTTTCGATATTTATCACCTATTTTTCATAAGAGAAAAAAAATAGTGAACTTTCTTTTTTGTCGACATCTATCACCACCCATTTTCAACTAAAGAGAAAATCATCATCATTCGAGCTTTTTTTTTCTAGGTTCGACATCCGTTTTCAACAAAAGAAAAAAAAATCATTCATAGTTGGGCTTTTTTTTTCCTGAGATTCATCACCCATTCAATAAAAAAAGGTCCATGAAGGATTTTTTTTTTATGAAAAATGGATGATAAATATCGGAAAAAAAAATAACAACATATCCTCGTCATTTTTATTAAATTTTTTAATTTTTATTATATATTAGATAATATTTGTTTAATTATTTATTTTAGGTACTAAAATAATATAAATAGGGGCATTCAAGTCATTTAACCCTAAAAATCAATGGTTAAGTTTAACGAAAGTCAACTTATGGAAAGAAAGGTTAATTAGACCTAAACTTAGGGGTTGTTTGTGCAATTAGTCCTTTTTTATTTTCTTTAAAAATAGATCTCTGTTTTCCGTCAAAACGGTGGAGATTTATTTGTTTTTTTGTCTGAAAACTGAATAGTCCTGAATTTTTTTGAAGACTGAATAGGGACTGAAATCTGAACTTAAATGACATGTTTATTTTTTTTTTCCTCACATCTGAATGTATTGTCAACATGTTTATTTTTTAAAAGTAAAATTGTCTGAAACTAAGTAATTTTACATTTATGCCCACATTAAACAATTATACATGTAATATGAATAAAAACAATCCAAAAATAATAATTATATATAAACACATATGATCATGATCTTCTTCTTAAATTACAAATAAACTTCATTTTTATTAAGAATATATATGTTTTTTATTTCAAAAATAAAATGGGCAATAGGAAAACTCACACAAAACACTCTACAAAAATAATATATAAATACATCACCCTAATATCATATTAAAGTATTGATATTAAACACCAATATAAGAAGTAATTAGGGTTCTTTTTTATTTTTAAAGTTATTTAAAATAAGCAATATATTAAAATAAAGATTTTTGTACCATATATAATTATGACGAAATCGGAAATATGTTATATATAGGGGATAGTATCGGAAGAAAAGATTTTGGATTGCATTTAATGCAATTCAGTGATTTGCAATTAAGTGAAAAGTCAGGTTTTTTTACTTTTTATTTTAAGTTGTTTTTTGGCATTTTTAAGTTGTTTGACCACTTATAAAAACAAACAAAACAACTTAATAATTATGATTCAGACCTATTAAGTTTTAAGTGGAAAAAACAAACGACCCCTTTAGTATTTTTTTTTAATTTCTTTTTTATTTAATGGTATACGTGGCATTTTCGTCTCTTACCCTTTGTTTAATGGTCAAACACTAATGATCGAGGGGATCAATGTCAGCTTTTGATAAATTTATTTCTTATCGTAAATTGTCAAACCATTAGATAAGTACAGTAAAACCTCAATAAATAAATGATCGATAAATTAATAACCTTGTTTAAATAATAAAATCTTTCGGTCCTGACTTGGGCCTAATATACTAAAATATTAATCTCGCTAAATGCATAAGATAATAATTTTTAAAAAAATCCTTTGAGGCCTAACGAATATATAAATTAATAATTAGTTAATTACCTACAATAAATAGTACTTAAAAATTAATTATATATATTAATGAACTTTTTACTTACAACTTATCTTTTTACAATTCAGCACAATCTCAAAAAATACAAGTCATTTACGTTTTCTTTGTACTTAAACCGAACTCAACATAACCTTATTTTTTTACAAAGCATACACCACATTTGATATATATATCATTATAGCAAGTAGTTATTTAAGGTTACCAATGCTAAAAAGACCTCTTTTGGAGAAACCATTGGTTAAACACAACTGTCATCTAGATCACAATCATTATCGGTAGATGTATTCATTATTTATTTAATAATTTCATAATCAGTAGGTAATTTCATCACTGTATCATTTTCACTAGAATAATTCAAAATGTGCTCAACATCTATCAAATTTTATAGTTTGACATCATTTATTGTTTATAATTTTTATTATTATTATTTATAAGTCATACATATATTTCGATAAGAAAAATAATAATAAGAGCATTCTATTGTACATTGGGTCTTTTGGAGAAACCGTTGGTAAAACACAATTGTCATCTGGATCACGATCATTATCTGTAGACCTATTCATTAATTATTAAATAATTTCTTAATCAGTAGATAATTTCATCACTGTATCATTTTCACTAGAACAATTCAAAATATGCTCAACATCCACCAAATTTTATAGTTTGACATCATTCATTGTTTATAATTTTTATTATTATTATTTTCAAGTCATACATGTATTTCGATAAGAAAAATAATAATAATAACATTCTATTGTACACCGGTTACTGTTGCATAAGATTGCATGTGATCTCTTATGAATTGTATGTGATCATTTCAAAATAAAACAAAATTTTAATGTGATTGTATCAAAAAATAAAAAACACGATCACAATGAGATCACCAAAGGGGACCCAAAAAAAAATATGTACAAGTAATAAAAATATAAAACTCTATTTATATTAATAAATATTATTTTATCGATAAAATAATAAATTAATAACCCCTCTAAAATAATAATTTTTCCCGGTCCCAATAATACTATTTCATAATCTCTCTTTTTGGGTTAATATTAAAAATCTCCCCTCACTTTTGAACTATTATTGGATATATAATTACAAATGCTTTTATTATATAAACTTCCCCTATAAACTAACACCGTTAGAATTCCGTTTGTGTTGACTGAGTTTGACCATTAAAAAGTCTAAAATATCTCTATTTAAGCTTCAATTGTATGAACTGGACATTATAACCTCATACTTTACCCACTAAAAATTAATAAAATGATACAAAATGCAGGAATGTTAACTTACAAAGGAGAAGTTATTTTACGGATAATTTTATCCCTAAATTGTTGTTTTTAGGGATAAAATTGTTCACAAAATAACTTCTCCTTCGCAATCTATGTTGCACGAATACTCCATATTGGGGAGGGAACTCGTATCCTGTCCGGATACACCCCCGATACACCAGGATACGTATCCGATACACTATTTGACGTATCCGTTGACTTTTTCTCAAGTTTGACCGTGGGATACGGCTAAGATACGGCAAGGATACGGCAATGATACAACGAGGATGCGTTTGGGGCAAAAATTTAATTATTTTAGTTTTAAAACAGAGTCAAATTAAGATTTTACAAAGTTGAAGGGTCAAATTAAGATTTGGGTTTTGTAATATGTTAGGACTCATATATGTTGGATTATGCTTTCATTTTGAATGGGTTATTGGATTATGTTTTTATTTTGAAAGGATAATTGGATTATGTTTTTTAAGAATATGTTTTGAATGAATTATTGGATTATGTTTTCATTTTAAAAGGATTATTGTATTATGTTTATTGAAAATATATTTTGAATGGATTCTTGGATTATATTTTTATTTTGAAATTTGAATGGAATGGATTATTAGATTATGTTTATATAGAATATATTTTGAATGAATTATTGAATTTATTTTTTAAATATAAAATAAAATATATATAATATTTTAATTGACGTATCATGCCATATCTGTATCCTAATTTCTAGAGATTTACTGTATCTACGTATCGTACCGTATCCGTATCCCATATCCATGCAACCTAGTTCGAAATTATCATTCCAACATTTTATATCATTTTATTAATTTATTTGATAAAATATGAGAATATAATGGTCAATTCATACAATTAAAACTTAAATAGGAACATTTTAGACTTTTCAATAGTCAAACTCAGTCAATACAAACGAAATGCTAACGGTGTTAATTCATAAGAAAGATTTCCAAAATAAAAGCATTTATAACCATACATCTAATAATAATTTAAAGATAAAGAGTGGCTTTTAATATTAACCCTTCTTTTTTCCTTGAGAAAATTACCGTGACAGTTTAAACAAAAAAGAAGACATCAGAAGAGCCATCCCTTGGTCACTTTCAAAGATCTTCCTCGTCTTATAAACGTTCCAGACTGAGGAAGTTTCCCGGAAACATTATTAAGACCAAGCGTTCGAGTTGTCCCGTGTTGCTATCCAGACTATATTGGATTTGTAAAGGTTTCCGATTTTGAATGTAGCGAGTTTCATCATCATTTCAATCTTTCTTATATATACCTTAGACGTGTACAAGTATCCAAGTTATAGGTTAAATGCGAAATGACAGACATAGAACAAGCGATTTTCCCATTACTCACGATTTTGCTATCTCACTTCTCCACTTGTTAATATCTGATTCCTCCAACAGAGACAAAATCATGCATAATATTTACCCTTATGTGTATTTTCTCTTGGTTTTTCAATTATTCTACTACAGTTTCTCTCCTCTTTTCTCTTAGGCAACAAGTTATCACAACGTTAGATCACACGTTAACACAATGTTCAGCGCAACCTGAAAATGTCAGCGACGTTTAACAAAGAATAAATTTTTGCCGATAATACATGATATTGAGTTCACGACTTACATCTCCCATCTCTGTGACTCTGTTTGGTAATTGGTAACGAATCAAGACCTTCAAAATTAGAAGCCAATATCATCCATCTCTTTGCCAATGCTAGTCATGAAAACCACCCCATAAATCTCCAACACCTACACTAGAGCCCTTTTGGCCTTTTGAAACTGTACAATTAAAAATAAAATTAATGATACCAACAAAACGGAATGAAACCTCAACCTGAGTAACCGTCTGTCCAAACATGCCTTGACAAGAGCCCCCCATGTTCACTCATACTTCCTCTTAATCTATAAAAGTTTGGCTTACTTTTGATTGTTCTCAAGGGACCTGATCTATTCCCATGCCTAATTGGTAAAGATATCCCGTCCCCGCCCAAACTTGAAGCCGAAAACGCTCTGTTTTCCATGTCTTCAAGTGGACCAGAACTGTACTCCATTGTTATGAAAGAAGAGGCTTGTCCATACCTTAAACGTGGGGTGAGCCCCCCTGCATTCCACCAACTGCTATCAGAAGGAGCGAGCTCACCTTTGAAGTCAGAATCTGGGACTGAAGACTCCTTTTGGCTACAGTAGTCCCCACCGGTTTCATCTGTGTCATTGTAAATCAGTTTCAAAGCTTGCACAACTTCACCCATAAATGGCCTGTTGGTCACCTCATGGTGAACACACATGGAAGCAATGGCTGCCACCTTAGCCATGTCATCAAAGTCATAGCTTCCAGCCAAGGAAGGATCCACCAACTGTTCCAAACCTTCTCTACTGGTTAGCAAGGGCCGTGCCCAAGTTACAAGATTTTCCTGTCCCTGAGGTTGGGACATATCCACAGGCTTTCTTCCAGAGAGGAGCTCAAGCAGCACAACCCCATAGCTATAAACATCACTCTTGACTAGTAAATGCCCAGTCATTGCATACTCAGGGGCAACATACCTGCAAAGCCATGAGATAGAGAGTCCATCAAGTTATGATAGCACATAGCAACAGGTTCTTGCTTTTGTATGTTAAATGTAGTCATTGCGACAAATTAGGTCCAGGAGACTTTATTTTTTTTCCCTTTTTCTCTAAATGAGTTCAGGAGATGCTATGGAATGCTTTGGATTCCAGAAATCATTCACTAGAATGTGGACACATGATAAAGATCTGCACAAGTGTAGGATATTAATGAGGGTAGGTTAGCATGTCAGTTTGCAAAGTTATACCTTGTAAATGAAAAATCATAAGATATTTTAATAAGCCTAAGAGGAAATAGGGTTAAATTCAGGCTTCATGGATAGAAATGTAAACTTATAACGTATTAACTATTTATTTGAGTGAAACAAGTACCCAAAAGTTCCCATGACCCGAGTAGAAATATGATGACTTCCTTCAGTTGCTTCTCTTGCCAACCCAAAATCTGAGACCTTAGGGGTGAAGTCATCTTCTAGCAAAACGTTGCTAGCCTTAAAATCTCTGTGAATTACACGGGGGTTAGAATCTTCATGAAGATAGGCCAGTCCTCTTGCTGCTCCAAGGGCAATCTTCATGCGTGCTTCCCAGTCAAGAGTTCCTTCATTCTTGTCAACACCTGAAACATCAATATTTGGTAGAAGGTATAAGACATTTGATTTAAGGTTTAACCATTTTAATGGTAATCAGAATCAGACAGGAAAATCAAATCAGCCACATAAGTTCTTCTAATCACTGTGGTCCAGAGGCATTGGTACTTCTCTTCCAAGAGTGATTAGAACAATTTCTAACCGAGAAAACAAAGTCAAAGGCTGTAGGAGATACTGTACCATGCAAGTGGGACTCAACACTGCCATTGCGAACAAGTTCATACACTAAGCAGCGCATGCGTCCTTCAATGCATATACCAATCAGTTTCACAAGATTACGATGATGCAATCTGCTTAGCATCTCTACCTCTGCAATAAATTCACGGTCCCCATTCTGATTATTCTTTGTAAGCAACTTAACTGCAACTTCAATTCCATCTTCCATTGTACCACGGTAAACTCGTCCAAACCCTCCTTCTCCTAAAATTCTCTTAGAACTGAATTTCTCTGTTGCCTTCTCAATCTCCGGAAGCATAAATGTTTTAACAGAGAGAATACAAGTAGCCATGGTGGACATTAGAGACACTGAGGTAGAACTTGCAATGCTACTTGACAAGATAGACCCCACACCTGCATTACATGTAAAGATTTAATTATCTTTGAAATCATAGCAACAATGTTACTGCAACAAAGCCTTCTATACTATAAAGTATTTTAATAAATTCATGCAAGAATCTGCAGAGCTTCTTAAGCTTTCCACCATCAATGATAAACATAAACCAAGCACAAGAAAATGAAAATAACAACGAAATTGATATAAGCTTAATAATGAAAGTCTAGGTGTCTAACTAAAACTTTTGCCCATAAAATTGATTAAATTTGGATGGTGACGTTCTACATGAATATGTTCTTTGAGTTAGTATGAACTATGAACCGTTATCACAGATATGGACAAGGCAATAAGTGTTAATTGACTGCATAGTTAATGCTAGATCATCAAACAGTCGATGAAATAGCTTCCAAAGACTCAGTAGAGTCGATTAACAAGATGCAATATGAGGTTTGATACATTGGGCACACCCAAATGATAGAAGAATGAATAAAATTAAAAGATGCCTTCTCAAATTATATCCCCATCTTAATTCTATGTACTCTAGTATTGCTTGACTTTCTTTTAAAGTACCCGTCCTTTGACTTGCCAAGAATTCATATTCTGGTTCATCGCTATCAATCAATGAGGCACAAGCTGCTTTCTCAAAGTTATACCTAAAGAACTTGTATAATGTGATTGTTCCTCAAATTTCTGCTGCAGTGATATGGCCCTGCCATCAATTATCATTTTGCAAAGAGCAATAAGGAAAACATAGGGGTACAATTACACGAGAGATTGATTATTAACCTGGAAATTATTGATCTACTTTGATCAAATAATAAATATAAGGAAAACATGAAAATGCAACATGATGACATCAGTAATGTCTAACATCCAACTCTAGAGGTGTCATTCAGGCTATAAGGTATGTGACCTAAAGTTAAGAAAAGAGTATAATAGGCCGAAACAACATAGGACGAACTATGCTAGAGCTAAGGGGAGCATCATTCACTATGGAATTTTAAAAACCGTCAAGACCTTCAACTTCTTTATAACAAATTTGAGGCATCTGAACAACGTAATTACTAGAAAACATACCAGATCTTTTATTTATAGATGAAGTAAATGCAGGACCGACAGCACTTGATGGTCTTCTAGCCTTCCTCCATTTTATGAGGATGGAGATTGCTCCAACGAAAACCAGTAAGAGTACAAATGCAGACAAAGCAATGATAGCAATGGTTCTGAGATTCATCCTCTGGTTTTTGTTGACAAAATTTGCAGTGATAGGGAGACCTCCAACACTTTCACTAGGACTGCTTCCCATGTCACCCCCATATGGCGGAGAAGAAGGAATCCCTGGTAAAGACTCCTAAGTTAACTATCATGTTTTTACAATGAAATGTTAAGGTATAAAACTTTTTAAAGAGAGTTGAGAATACTACCTGGATAATTGATATATATGACTTCATAATTCCCAAAGAGAGTCATATTTAAAGGAACTTTCTTGTGCCACAATCTGTCAAATGTCAGGACAGCAGTGGTATTATCAAACTTCTCTCCTAGTGGAACCAAGTTAATATCCACAACTGTCTTTCCCTGATTTTGACTATCAGCACTGGCACCCATAATTTTCACTTGACTTTGTTGCAAATATGTTCCTGCTGCAACTTCAATCTCCAGCTCACGCATTGCAGGAAAAACAGCATAAGGAGCTACATCCAAGAGAAGTCCAACTTTCATAGGAAACACACAGCCACAAGGTGAACCAAATGGTGCTCCAGTAAGTGGCTCCACACATATTTGATCACAGCCTGCTACTGATTTTATTGTCAACACCATAAAGTGACAAGTATCTCATAGAGAGATGGACCACCATAAAAACATTAACAAACACAGATGCAAAACTATTATTAAGTAACTTAAGCTCAACTGTAGCACCCAAGATTAAGGATAGTGTTTATCATAATTGAACTCACTAATTTAACCATCCCACTCTAGTATTACTTTGTTATATAAGTAGTCTACGTAAGTCCAACATGCAAAGATCAATGAAAATAATGCTGGCTTTAGAAATGATTTATGCAAAATATTCTGTAATGTGTCTATTTCATAAAACCCAAATTTAAGATCACAAAAGAAATCGCATCGACTACATAGCCAAGATCATATCAGCCTCACAAATGAAGAAAAATCTGACGGCATAAACAATTACGAAACAGATAAAAAGGTTATAAATGGAATTATCAGAATCATACATCATAACTAAGATGATCTAAAATGATTCAGACTTCCCAGCAATCCTTTCCCACATGTCAACATCATTTTTATAAAGGCATGGAATTTAGAAAGTATTAGCAATATTATCGAATTTTGTTAACACTGGCTTTGTGATGGTTTATGCTATGCAAAGCTTCTTTGAGCTTTCTACTTCATAAAACTCAAATTTAAGATCACAAAAAAAATTCACATCAACATCACAGCCAAGATCATATAAGCCTCACAAAGGAAGAAAATATGACGGCATACACAACATTCTAAAACAGACTAAACAGACTAAACAGACTTAAAGGTTATCAATGGAATCCTTGGACAATAAACATCGTAAATGTGCTGAGGTAAATGTAAAATAATTTAAGCTTTCATGTATTTCCACATGTCAACATAATTTAAGTTACTTAAAAGGCACAGTTAAAATACTAGATGAGCTTTGAAGCTAGAAAGTACTATAATACCATCCAACTATGTCATAAGAGTACATATTCGCTCATCCATCACAAAAGAAGCTACCCAAGAAACCAGACTAGGTTAAAGAGACTGGATCTTACTAACAAGAAAATCGGAGAGCACCAAGGTAGACCAGGCTTGTTTTGTGCAGCCACCAACAAAAGGCCTTCTCAAGATGAATTTTAATCTTTCCTTGTTGTGCTTTCTATTTTCTTTTTAAATTTCAAAGAGTAGATGTGAAACTTCCTAAGTAATATCCTGAATTTTAATCTTTCCTTGTTGTGTTTTCTATTTTCTTTTTAAATTTCAAAGAGTAGATGTGAAACTTCCTAAGTAATATCCTGATCCAGAAAGTGAGCAAATTAAAAAAATATATATTAAGGTTTGTAAACCTACCATTATTTATGCTACTTTTCCAAACCTAACCATGATAGCATCTTTAGAGATTAATCTGCTAGGTTTCCGTTGATTACATTCATAGTGGGATTCCACATAAGCTTCATGTAAACTTCTGGCATCCCATCTGGATGCCCTAACTCAACCAAATTCTCTTTATTTTTGTATAACTGCTCCATTTTCTTCTGGTCTTAAACAATAGAGAAAGATAACACAATCAAAAGACCAACACCAGATTATTACCTTGTCCTTCAGAGGGGGGAGGAGTGACCGCATGAGGCTTCACATGATGATGACCACGGCGATGTCTTGGTAATGGATTAGAGCTAGGACCAGGAATAGAGACTGAAAAAACATAAGATCGCATGAGTGATACATTAAAAAAAATGTGATATCAATGTGTTGAAAATGTGATCACAAAAAACACCTTGATCATTTGGAGAAGGGGCAGGTGCATTGTATGATCCTAGTGAAGGCTTCACCACATGCATTTGGGGTGGCCTCGATCGTGCAAACACTGTCAAGGAAATTTTCCTAGCTGCTAGAAGTATAGCAGCAGCGTAAGTTATAATATAGGTGAGGATCATATGGACAATTATCAAAAGAAACTGTGAGTGGCCTACAAATGAATCAAAGAAGAAATTTTACTATAAACATTGCAGTATTTAAAGCCTTCATTTCTTTAACAATTTTGTATTATCCAATTTCTTTTCTTTTCTTTTTTTCAGTTTAAGTATGCAGTCCAATTAAACTATAAGGGCCTTGATTAATAATCATCATCCCTTATATATTGATGACAAATTAACTTTTCAGTTTTAGAAAGATGTTATCGAGTCAAACTTAGCACTTAAGGAAGTTTTCCTGCATCTCCATGATCTTGAATTTGAACATATATGACTAGGAATCAAAACTTTCCATATCAGAATTGGAATAGAAAAGTGAAACATACAATAAAAATAAACTCCTATTCATAGGCAATTTTGTAATGATTTGCAACCTTACCATGTTCTACTAAAACTTCACTCGTTGATAACAGCTGATTTGGTTGTACAGAAGGAGACAAGTTTATTCCAAATAATGAATGCCCTAAAAAAATAAAGCGAACAAGTTTGTTAGTCTTCCTGATTGCACTATAGTTATAGAAACTTATAATGCACACTAAAACATTTTGCATGAAATTGAGAATATATGTTATTGATATGTATCATACTATCATATAATAATCATATTATGTAATGGATGCATGGACACAAATGCAGCATAATAATCAAAGATGATTGACACGAAGGCAGTTCAAGAGAGCTTAACAGACTCTAATCTTCTTTATAGTGCCTAACTGCCTATACTTGAAAGAAGATCAAATAAAATATTCTCATTTTTGGCTCCACTCCCATACCTTTTCAATTATATTCCATAAATTTGCTAGTCTCTTATTACAATTTTTTGCTAGATTCAAAGTGGATGGAGATTTTGCCAATCTAATCAAGATTGGATGAACTTGGAATTAGTCATTTAAATCTCAAATGGAAAATTGTAAAACAACACTATATTTAGCCATCAAACTTCACTTAAGATGTTAGGCTGTGTAAATTTACATCCGATGACACTGTCCTAGGAGGTATCAAGATAAGATAAGGAAATCACTGTACATAATGTTAAAACAGTATATACAAATACGAAATCAATGTTATAAAAAGCAACAAAACAATGTTATATCTTCGCCAATACCCAATAAAGAAATTCAAGTGCATCTTTTAGTAAATGAAAGTTTAAAAACTATTATTCTTTTTGCTTCAGAATCTTAAGAATCCCATTTCCCATCTTTTTCTTTTCCTTTTCCCACTTCTAACAGAGCATGTATTTGAAGCTTAAGCATGCTTTTTAAAACACATGTACAATGAACACTACTGAATTATTGTCTGGCATTTTAATTTTTAACGTATCATTGAGTTCACTGTATCGCACAACACAAGCTACATAAGTATAAAGTTAATTATTGTCTTGCATTTTAACTTATCATTGAATTCATTGTATCCTAGAATACATACTACAATAAATATAAAAGTTCACAAGCAAAGTAATAGCAATAGGATGCTCTAACAGAAAAGACGAAATACTACAAATCATGCAGGTCTATATTACTTTTTCAGGCAGCCAAGTATCTTACATTGTAAATCTCAAAAGGGTGAAACACTAATAAGATACATTGAATAACTCTACCATACAGACACTATTGTAACTACTTCCTTTGTCTCCCAGTTATAATTGGATGAATAACTAAATTTTATTGCTCAATGACTAAAAAGCTGAGCAAAAGGCTTCCAGCGAGTATATCAAAAAATAATTACTCGTACTTCAAACCATCAATCAAGTCCAACAGAATGAACAAAGAAAAAATGAAGGTTAATAGTATGATGTCGTATGTAAACCTTATATTTAACCGATTAGCAAAATTGTTTCATATCAGATTTTATGCATAATCAGCTCTCTTGACCTATTGTTTGTGTGACATAGAAGATCGTCTAAACTTGTTAGCTGCATAGCAAATATGCCATTCTCATACCTAAGACCCAAGCATGAACCCAAGTCCCCACAAAAAAAGTACATACTGCTTTTCCTTACTAAAATCAAGGCTTCCATGGGGCCTCCGAGAAAATGCAGGAGCATAACATGCCGTTAATACTAAAGTCTACAAAATGTCTAGCACACTTTAATATGTATACAAAAAAAAAAAAAAAAAAATAACCCGTTAAACCCACCCAGTTGTTGAGCTTAGAACAACTACCAGCTGACTTCAACTTCTTTTTCTTTAATTTTTTGGAGCAAATTTAAGCAACATTTACCATGAAAACTAATTATTACTTTCTTTTGTTTTCTATCGTAATGTTTAGCAATCAAAGGTCGAGAGTTTATGCCAAAAAAAAACGATACCTAAACAAAAAGAAGTGAGGTTGAGGAGGTGGAGCAGAAGCAAAGTCAAAGCTGGCATCTTCTCTCTTCAAACCAAAATTGACACAAACCATTGTCAACAACCAACACTTTCCAACTCAGCCACCTCACCGGAAATCCGCCAAAGCATCCCGAGGTTCCAATGAAACACTCGCCGCAGTAGAACCTCTCCATCGCACTCCGCGGCTACGATGAAAAAATCCATAAAAGCTAACAAGAGTACAACAAAAGAGAGCAGCAGCACCACCACCAACACCACTAGAGCATGAGCTCTGAGTTTCGAGTAAAAGAAAAAGAAAGAGAAAACAAAACCCTAAGAGAGAGAAAATGCAAGTGGTTAAAAAGACTACAGATCCGTAAAATGCGGTAAAGATCTAGCAACACAGAAACGTATACGCGTGCTTATGTGCTCTTTGTAAAGAGTATAATGTGTAATGGCTCTTGAGTGACGAACTGGTATTAGAGAGAGAGTAAGGAAATATGGAGGCTCTAGAGAGAGAAAGAGATCTTACAATGGAAAAAATATATGTAATTTGAGTGAGGAGAGAGAGTTTGGTGAAGCAGTGAGTGAGAGAAGGAGGTGGTGGGGGCTTTTATTGCTTTTGTTTGTTGAGTGTAGCTAATAGCAACACTGCTGTTCCTATCTTTGGCTTTGGGATATTAATGATGGCTGTCTGCCTTGCTTCCACGCGTCAAAACGGCGCGTAATGAGCACGTTTTCGTCCAGGGGCGTTCGCTACCGTCATTTGGAAACTGTTTCTGTTCTTTCTCTATTTCGGATTTTTAGAATAACGCCAAGAATTTCGTCGTGATAGAAGAGAAAAGAAAATAATAGAAGGACTGCCTTTTATTTGACTTGTCACGGAACTCCAAAATCTAACTTGTTATTCGAGTCAAACTCTTACCATGTGAACCCACTCCCAAAAAAATAATAAGACCTTTTTTTTTTGGCAAAGTTTTAAAATGCCGCTCAAATTAGGAGGTAAATTCAAAAATAGTAAATTACAGTTAACTCCCTGAGTTTTTACCTTTTTATAATTGGAAACAACTTTAACATTAACTTTAATCGACAATGACCTCTCATCTCGTTAGTCAAAATCGATCGTTGTTAACTGTTGACCGAGTTTGACTATTAATAAGAACAAAATACTCTTGAAATTATGAATTTAAAATTTTAAGAAAATTAACAAACTATAAAATATAAATTAAAAAAATAGATCTTCATCATCCTTTTTAAAGATGGAAGATGGATTTCAAAAAAATATATAATTTTTTTTAAAAAAATGTGTTAACAGAAAATTTGCTCAGGGTGAGAAATCTCAGTTAACACCCTCGAGACCACTACCACGTAAATGGTGGCCAAGGTTGAATATATGTTTGACAGTGCCTAGTAAAATGACAAGGAATATTGGTACTATTATCCACCAAAAAGAATCAAAAATGATTTCTTTATTAATAGTGTGTGATATACAGATCTCTCTCAAATTGCTCTCAATTTCTCTCGGGTGTAGTCTGGTTCTTGTCATATGCCTGTCGAAAAGTGGTCCATTTCTCTAAAGGTCGAAGTCCTTATTTTATACATTGTCTTTATAGGTTAAACTAACTGATTCTCCCCTTGATTTTCTCAATCCCTTCCCTCCTTATCGGACGGGATTTCTCATTTAAATGTCATTGACTTTGCGTTAATTGCTGAGTTGAGAATATCTTGGTGGAGATTAATTTGTTTCCTGTTAGGACTCTATTACTTGTTCTGTACATATGTAACATCTTAAGATATGATCCAGTGTATCTTCATGTCTTATTGGCATGATCCCCCATAGGGGTCGTTGAATACGGTATATATTATGGTGAGGTACATCAAATAGTGAGGTCGATCAGTGTCTTAGCCCTGATATTCAGGAGCTTAGTCTAGCTAGGAGCTAGGTCTGACCTCCCTTGATCTTTTGGAGCTAGATGTGGCCTCCTACGGACACCCTTCTACGTCAGCGGGGTATACGCGAGCTTCTGGAGAGGTTGTGAGGTAATCCCGACTTCAGGGGGATTTCCTGGTTTCAGGTTCGGTGATGCGGGCTCGATCTGACCGAGCCGGGCTCTACCCTGGGTGTTTCTAGAGCCCATCCTTATTTCTGGGGGGTGGTATCATAGCTCGGCTTCGGGTAATGTGGTCTCCTGGTGGATAACCTTGGGCACGAAACCAGACTAAAAGGGTGGAAAATTCCCCTTTGGTCCCTAGCCAAATTTGGCTATTAACAGAAGTCCCATCTGACTTGAACAATGGTTGTCGAGTTTGGGGTTGGAGTCAGATTTTATATTTTATTTGAGAAATTTTTTCTTCTTTACCGTTACCAGAATCTTGGGGGAATCGTCCCATTAACTGCGCGAGTGACGTGGCGGGAGCTGATCGATTTATTTTCGAGTTAATCCGGCTACGTTACGGTAGTCTCCCAGATTTTAAATGATCTGAACCGAAAATCTCGACTGCTCGAACTGCTGCCATCTTGCCTATATATACTTGTTCATCTCAACGTCTTCCTCATATCTTTCAAATTTCAAAATTTCCCAAGATAAACTTTCTCTCAAGCATATCTTTTTCTTCATTCCTCATCCTCACCGACTTCATTCCATCATGTCGAAAACCAGTCGCGACTCCGTTGATTCCATGGTTGACGACGAAGAGGTCTTCAGCCTTGCCCCTGGAAAACGAGAAAGGAGGAGCTTAGATAGCGATGATTCTCCACCCAATCCGCAACGCCAGCGGTCGAACAGGAACGTGTCCATTGGGACCAGGTTTTCTAATCATCCCGGCCATCCTTTGGATCTAGCCGATGAAGAATCCGATAAAGAGGTTGGCTGCGACGCCGCGAGGGAGCATTGAGTCCCGGCTACCGGCCCCCCTTTGGAGAGGCTTCCTCCCTTCGACTTCAGGGTTGTCCCTAATTCCACCGTTGATCCGAACGCGATTGACCGTTTGAGGTCTAAGTACGGCATTCCCGACAGCGTTTCTATCTCAGTACCTCCCAAAGGTTATGAGTTCTTCAATCCCTCTAAAGGTGTGCTTCTAATGCATGTGGCGGCTCTCGAGAATGGGGTTAGGCTTCATCCTACCCTTCGGCGAGCTCTCAACACCATCTAGCTTACTCCCCTCCAGTTGACACCCGGCTTCTGGAGGCATTTGGTTGGCTTTCTTGTGCTATAGAGGGAACAATGCTAGCTGAGCAAGGTGACGAGAGAGCCCGGAACAGAGGAGCTGGCCTACCTTTTCCAAATCGGAAGCCTATCTAGCGCTCCCCGAGGTTAGTTTTATGCTAAAGCCAAGAACAAGCTCAACTTTGTCATTCCTAGCGCTTCAAAGAAGGACCCCACCTGGAAGGAAGAGTGGATCCTTACGGGGGATGACTAGGGAAGCTCAATTTTTATTGGGAGGCATGAGTTCGAGGTTCCCATCGCTTTTAGTGACAAACCATCGTGGTACCGGGAGTCCCTGCCTTCTGAATCTGAAACTATTTTGAAGGTTATTCTAGCCAGGAACTACTTGAACCTGAAGTTCCCAACCGCTAAAGCCTTCGATCCTCGCAGGTTGAATCAATACCTGTGGATCTCCGATGCTACTCCTCGTAAGTGTCATTGAATCGTCTTGCTTTTTCTTGTTAACTAGCTTAGTTCTGACATTTCCTTTTTTGTTTTGTTTACTTACAGTTTTTGTTGTTGAGCCAGCTTCTCACGACATCCAACTATCTCCTCAGGCTCGAACTCCTCTTCCCTTTGCTGGGATCGCATAGGCTCTTGCTCAATCTACCTCCCCAGCTGGGTCTAGGATGGCCAACCTTGCATCGCGAGCTTTTCGGGCTTTGAGTAAGGCTCCCCAAGCTGTTGGTCTAACTGCTTCTGCCCATTCTGTTGTTGTTACTAATGTTGCTACTCCCACGATTCGTCTTTCTGATTCCACTACGCTTCCAACCCCTGAGCTTCGAAGGACTTTGAAGCGGGTGTCGCAAGGATTCCTCCTAGCTGTTCCCGCCCTCAGTCGAGCTCGATGGGGCAAGATGAAGTCCTGGAACAATTCATCGTATCATGTCCGGGCGGTGGGCTTTCCAGGATGGCCTCAATGCCCGTGGATGTCTTGCTCACCAAGGGGTCTGCTGTCTTAGCTAAGGTAATTGTATTTTCTTCGTACTGCTTTTGCCAGCTTGTTCAATTTCTAACCCTGGCTTTGTATTTTATAGGCCTTCAAGTTAAATGTAGCCATATGCCATCAGGTAACCCTCCTTCGTGACCGGGCTGCTAAGGCTGAAGCTGAAGCCGAGAAAGCCATGGGACTGCTTAAGTGGGCTCAGACATTAGTAGAAGAGATGACCTCCAGCCAAGGAAAAATTGAGATCAAGCTAGCCGAGCTTCGTTGTGATCATGAGAGGACGAAGCAGTCTTATGATCAAGAACGTCTCCAATTTACCCGGCGGGCCAAGCAGAGGGATTCTTGGAAAACTGAGGCTAAGAAGTTGGACCTCAAGAATCAGGATTTGACTGCTCAGGTGACCAAGCTGCAAGCTGATGCGGAAACCTTCTTTAGTGATGGATATTTCTACGCTTCCTTTCAGGTCGCAGAGGCTCTCCCACTTCCCTTTGATCTATCATCCATCGCCTGTTGGGATAGAAAGGAGATAATGATTAAGGCTGCTGAGTTGTCTCGCCCTGATGATGACGAGGCGGTTCTCTCGAGCCAGGCAGGAGCTAGAAAGCAGCCCGTCCAGGCAGATCCTCCATTTCCTCCTCCTATCTGTACTACTTCAGGTCTTAGGGAATCTTTAAGTAAGGTTATATCATCGCGATCCGAAGGAGATCAGCCAGGAGCTGGGGAAGGAGCAAGGAGCCCGTCTGAGGAACCCTCTATAATGAAGTTGGAGGTCGATAGGAGCCAGACGGGGTCTATGGCTGCCCTTCTTGATGCGGCTCTCCCGCCTGAGGTTATGGTAGTGATTAACGAAGTCCTGGAGGAAGATCCTACTAATCAATAGGAGGAGCCTCTGAATGGAGAGATGATTGGCGAGGATAACCAAGACGGGCAACCACCTGAAGAGGGGGGTTGAAGGCTAGGATCAGCATGAGGGAGGAGGATCAGCAGAGGGAAATCAAGAGAGCTCCAAAGCTTGACGCTGCCTGTTCATGATTGGCCTTGATTGCCTAGAAAAGGGGGTAGGCACCCCGTTTTACTCATGATTAGTTTAGTTTTTTTTTTGTAGCCCGTATTCAGAGGTTGGGCTCCCGGCTTGATGGATGTAGCCTTACCGGGGGATAGGCTCATTTGTCTTTAATGAGAAACTGACTCGCTTGAGAAACTCTTGTTTTATTCCTGGTCCTGACTAGGAACCAAACTGCATCATTGATGATGATTTGTTCTACTTTACTCTGATGATTTGTTCATACTTCACTCTGATGATTTGTTCATACTTCACTCTGGCTTTGTAGGGAATTCTTATCAGGATGATCCTGATCCTGATCCTGATCCTGCAAACGAAAACAAATATTTATATTTAAATCCATTTCAGGAGAGGTAGCCCGATCGAGGCATTAGGAGATATTTAAATCTGTTTCAGGAGGGGTAGCCCGATCGAGGCATTAGGAGAGCTGTATAGCTATTTCCTGGTCTCGAGATCTGGGTGGCAACTAAGCTCTTACACTCAAACCCTTCTTGGGGGTGGTAGCCCGACCAAGGCATCATGAGGGCTGTTTAGCTATTTCCTGGTCTTGAGATCTGGATGGTAACTATGCTCTTACACTCAGACCCTTCTTGGGGGTGGTAGCCCGACCAAGGCATCAGGAGGGCTGTTTAGCTATTTCTTGGTCTCGAGATCTAGATGGCAACTATGCTCTTACACTCAGACCCTTCTTGGGGGTGGTAGCCCGACCAAGGCATCATGAGGGCTGTTTAGCTATTTCCTAGTCTCGAGATCTGGATGGCAACTATGCTTTTACACTTAGACCCTTCTTGGGGGTGGTAGCCCAACCAAGGCATCAGAAGGGCTGTTTAGCTATTTCCTGGTCTCGAGATCTGGATGGCAACTATGCCCTTACACTCAGACCCTTCTCTGGGGGTGGTAGCCCGACCAAGGCATCAAGGGTAGCGGGGGGGCTTCCCCGGCTATTCACTGGTCTTGAGGTGTCTATGTCGAATTTCCCAGTCAAATATGTAGATACTAATGTTGAACATAGTCAGAGATAAAGAAAAAAAATGCAGACTTTATTGATGATCGAGATGTAGTAAATCTTTATTAGCGATTCTAATGAAACCTAAATGGAGGTAATCTGCTTGAAAACTCCCTGCTCAGGGGTAGAATTTCCTTAAGTGATCTGCGTTCCAGGTGTGGTCGATGGGTCGTCCATCCATGTCTTCGAGTTTGTAGGCTCCATTGCGAGCAACTAACTTTATCAAATATGGTCATTCCCAATTGGGGCTTAGGACTCCATCTAACCTTTTCTGAGTATTCAAAGTCACTTTCCTAAGCACCAGGTCCCTTTCTTTGAAATTTCGGGCTCTGACCTTTCGGTTGAAATGTCTAGCGATCTTGCTCTGGTAGATTGCCACTTTCTCAGATACCCGGTCTTGTTTCTCTTCTAGGAGGTCAAGATTAGCCCGGAGCTTGACCTCGTTACTTTCGGGTTCAAAATGTTGCACCTTGAATGAGGTTAATTTATGGTTGATGGGGAGGACTGCTTCAACCCCGAAAGCTAGGGAGTAAGGTGTCTCCCCAGTAGCTGTTCTCTTTGTAGTCCAGTATGCCTAGAGAACTTCGGACAGCTCTTCGGCCCATTTGCCTTTTTTCTGCTGTAGTTTCTTCTTCAGAAGCTTCTTGATAGTCTTGTTGGTGGACTCCACCAGCCCGTTAGTCTAGGGATGGGCTACTGAAGCGAGCCTGAGGTCGATCCCCAATCCTTTGCAGAAATCTTTGAATCGGGCGTTGTCGAACTGCTTGCCCAGATCGGCTATAATGATGAGAGGGGTCCCGAATCTACATACCACATTGGTTTTTATGAACTTGGTCGTATTCTTTTATGATATCCAAGAAAGAGGCCCTGCCTCGACCCATCTTGTGAAATAGTCGATAGCCACGATAGCATATTTCACCTGTCCGGGAGCGGTAGGAAGCGGTCCAATTAGGTCGATCCTCCACATGGCAAAGGGGTAGGGTGAATTGAGAGACGATAGTCGCTCAGGTGGCTGGTGGTTCAAGTTTGAAGTCCTTTGACATGGCTCGCAAGATTGTACAAAGCTTCTTGCGTCTTGGTGGATGGTCGGCCAGTAGTACCCCATACGAAGCACTTGATATGCTAGAGCCTCTCCACCGATATGGTTCCCGCAGTCCCCAGAGTGAACCTCTCTTAGTGCCCATTTAGCATCGTCAGGATATAAACATCTAAGTAAGGGGGGGGGGGGGGATGATCTACCCCTTCTGTAGATACCCGTCTACCAAGAAATATCGGACCGAGAGTCTTTTAATTCTTCGGGCTTGATCGGGCTCCTCGGGAAGCTTTCCCTCTAGGAGGTAGGCAACGATCGGGTCCATCCAGCAAGGCTGACGATCTAGGGAGCATATTTCCTTATTTGCGGCTATGCTTGGTTGGGAGATCACTTGGAGGGGAATTCCCCGTGGTAAGGATTGACCTCCATTTACAGCTATCTTAGCTAGGACATCCGCACGGTGGTTTTGATGTCGAGGCACCTGATCGATCTTGAACCTTTTAAACTTATTTTTAAGCAGCTGAGCCAGCTTTAGGTAGGCAGCCATGTTATCTCCTTTCGCCTGATACACCCCAGACACCTGATTGACAACAAGTTATGAGTCGCTCTTGATTTAAAGGTAATCAGCCTCTAGTTCGATGGCTGCCTTCATCCCAGCTAGGAGGGCTTCATACTCTGCTTCATTATTTGTGGCTTTAAACTTGAATCTGAAACAGTGACAGAATTCAGTCCCCTCCGGGTCTATTAAAACTACGCCAGCTCCTCCCCCAGCTTGCCCAGATGCTCCATCTGTATAGAGGGTCCAGGACTTACAGCCTTCCGGCCAATTATCGATCTCAGAGGTCTTTTCAGGGATCTCTTTTGGTGCTACGGGATTCTCTTGACCTGGGAGCGCTGAAAACCTTGCCATGAAGTCTGCCAAAGCTTGTGCCTTAATTGTGGTCCGGATCTTATATTTTTAATCGAACTGAGTGAGCTCTAGGGCCCATAAGACTAGCCTTTCGGACACATCTGGTCTTTGTAAGAATTGGCGGAGAGGTTGGTCTGTCACCACTACTATTGAATGAGCTTGAAATTAAGGACGGAGCTTCCTCGCTGAGATCACTAGAGCATAAGCGAGCTTTTCCAGGAGAATATAATTTTTCTCTGACTTGGTTAAAGCATGACTCACATAGTATATGGGCCTTTGAATCCCGTCGCCACACTCCTTGGCCAAAGCTCCACTTACTGCAGTTTCTAAGAAGGCCATGAAACTCAGAAGTTTATTATCGGACGTGGAGTCAACCAGCTCGTCGATCTTTGGTAAAGGAAAACTGTCTTTTGGACATGCCCGGTTGAGGTCGGTGTAATCGACACACATACGCCACTTCCCATTCGCCTTCGTAACCATGACCACGTTGGCGATCCACTCGGGATAGCACACTTCTCTAATAAACCCTGCCTTGATCAATTTATCTACTTCTTCCTGCACCGCATCATTCCTCTCAGCATTGAAGTGACGCCTCTTCTGTTTGATGGGCTTGACTGTTGGATCTACCGCTAGTCGATGGGCGGCCAATGATACCGGGATTATGGGCATTTCATCGTGGCTCTAAACGAAGATGTCGCTGAATTCTCTGAGAAGACCAATCAAGCATTCTTTCACTTCTGGCTCGAGGGTAGCCCCGACCTTGACTACCTTGAAGGGATCGTCATTTCTGATGGGTATCTCCTCTAGTCTATCTACGGGTTGCCCGCTAGCCCACTCCTTGCTATGTTCCTCCTCATAAGGCATAATGGGCTCAGTCTCTGGATGCTCTGAGGGCTCCATTTCTTCCTGGATTATTACGACTTGTACGCACTGTTTTGTGAAAGCTGTAGGATTGGCAGACACTGCGTAACACTTTCTAGCTGCTTGCTGGTCTCCACGTACCTCCCCCACCTTGGTTCCCACTAGGAACTTTAGGACATTGTGGTATATAGACAAGACTCCCTTCAAGGAGGACAGGAATGGTCTCCCTAGGATGGCGTTGTAGGCCGATAGGGTGTCAACCATAACAAAGTCCGTCATAACATTATGTTGGAGAGGTGTGGTTCTTACGATTACTGTGAGGATCTTCGATCCCACCGGTATGATCGAATCCCCTGTGAACCCATAAAGTGGAGTTGTACAGCTATTGTAACACCATTGCTTCAGATTTAATTTTTCCAAAGTATCCTTGAAGAGGATATCTACACTGCTGCCCGTATCTACGAGCACGCGATGGACCAAGCAGTTGGCAATTTGTATCGTGATCACCATGGGATCATCATGAGGTTGCACGGTGTTGAAGACATCTGCTTCAGTGGTGAAAATGATCTGTGCTAACTGGGAGGGCTCCATCGGGCTTTGGCTAACCTTGAAGACACCCTAGCTCTCTTCTACCTATGGGATCTTCCTCACGTGGTTTTTTCAGGAATTATTGTAGGTGCCAGCCAGTGTGGGCCATCCGCTGATGGTGTGTGTCACCTGGATTTGTTGCATTAAAGCAGTCTGTTCCCCATTTCTCTTCTCTGCATCCTCGGGGATCTCAGCTTGTACCTCCCTTCCAATCGGAATGTTATCTCTGATCTACTGCAAGAACTCAATCAAGCATCCCCCCCTTATCAGGGCTTCAATCTGGTTGTGCAAATTATAACACTCTGAAGTGTTGTGGCCCACTTCTTCATGGAAGTCGCAGTACTTGTACCGGTTCCTCCTGTCAACTGGAGCTTTCATGGGAGCGGGCTTTTGGAGTAACCCCTTGTCTCGTATAGCAAGGTAGACCATTTCCCTGGAAGTATTCAGGGAGTGTAGTAGTCATACCCTTTCTCCCCTCGCATTATGGGGGCTACAGTCCTGGGAGGTCGTCTTGCTGGATATCTTTTCCTTTTTCATGTTTCTATATAAGTGCACTTGGTCTTTCCTTACCCATATTTGCTTGACCCTAGGTGGACTCCACCTATTCCTAGGACCTCTAGTTTTCCTATGTTGATTTGGCTTGTAATTTTTGGCCTTAAAATGCTCTACCCTAGAACATGCATAGCAAAAGATATTAGAGTTAAAGGAACTCCCCTCTGATGCGTGGTCTTGAGGACGTTTGATTTGTTTCACTTGTAACGCCTTGACCTCTTCCTCCTTTTTGCTTACTGCTACCTTTGCTTCCTCTAAGGCATTGGCTTTTTGGTCAACCTCCATTTGCATCTTCATTGACTTGTGAGCTATCTCATCTTCAAAATCTTTTGATAGCCTCGCTAAGTTCTCCAAATCCTTCGATGCGGTACTCTTTTCGGCTTCAAATCTCTCAATCCGTTCTTCCAATTCTTTGTTCTTGTCAGAGACTTCGCTATTTGTCTTCTTGAGAGTACCATTCTCAACCCGGAGCATCTTCACTTCAAATAATAGTTTCTTGTTCAACTCTTGGAGATTACTCGCATTTTCCATTCCCAAGGCTTCTCTCTCTTGAAGTGCTTCGTTCTCTTCCTTCAACACACCCCTTTCTAACACTAGCTCTGTGCTCACGCTCATAAGCTCTTGGTTCATCTTGATCATCATGTCTATCTCGTCCATTCTCTTGCTTCGCTCCACTTCAAATTCTATTCGGAGCTTATACATGTCTTCTTTTGAGAAATTGGAGGAATCTACCGGTTTGGTTGCTTTAACTTGGAAACAACTCTGATTTGCCGGGGTGGACTGCTGGACGGATTCGAGCATTTGGGTGGTTTTCTCTTCTATGAAGGCTTGAGTCTCTTGTTGAGAAGCTATCATCTACTCAGTCTCCCGCACATGATTCTTCATGAAATGTCTTAGTTGATCTTCAACGGAATTTAACTGGAATGACGAGATGTAGGCATTCTCATTAGGCTTGTAGCTTGACCCTGAATTTGGCCAAAAGGAATCCATAGAGTCTTGAAACAAACAAAAACAAAAAACTACCAAAGAAATAAAAAGAAACTAACAAAACTAAAAATAACTAATAAACCAATAGTATTAAAACTAATCTAATCACTACTACGCACACCGATTCCCCGTCAGCGGCGCCATTTGATGAGAAGGTTTTTGCCGTCAGAAAACCGTCCGTCAAAACAATTTATAAAACCTATGCGATGCGTTCACAAGTATAAATACAAGTAAAGCAGTAAGCACTGGTGTCGTCCACTAAGATCGGGGTAGTGGTGATAAGATTAGGATTAATATAACTAGTGTGCATAAAAGTAAAGTGATGGTGAATGAAAATACAATATAAACTAAACTATGAAAGCAAATAAAATGGGATGACAATGGAGTGATGAATGAATGATGATAGAACTACGGAGTTGATGGACTCGTAAGTGAATATTGGGGCAATTGCAACAAACTCTCAATTAAGCATGTATTGCCAAATGTAACCAACCTAGGGTGTATAGTGTTGGTATATATCTCTAGCAAGAGGTCAACCTAGGGTGTATAGTGAAGACCTACTACTAGAGATTAATCCCTCCTAAGCAACCAACAATGGCTAGTTACTCACTTGGGACTTTTTCCATGAATACTCATCTATCTAGCTATGGCTCAACCTATTACTAATGTAGTCATCCTAGGGTGTATAGTGATGGCTTCCAATTCCCTCACAAGTGGCCGACCTAGGATGTATAGTGAAGGCCACCCGTTTGAGATTGGATGAGGCTCGAGGTTATCAACCTAATTCTACTCGAACGTTAGTTCTCGTAAAATCACTAAAGTAGCCAACCTAGGGTGTATAGTGGAGGCTTCTAATTCTCTCACAAGTGGCTAACCTAGAGTGTATAGTGAAAGCCATTAATTCAAGATTAGATTAAGGGCATGGTTGTAGAGCCAGATTTCCAGAAATCCTTCCATTCAATTGAGCATTAGACAACCTAATTGCCTACTCAAATAATCCAAATCAATCATGCAAAGAGGGTGTATCCAAGCAAATCAATAATGGAAATCAATTCAAGCAATGGAATAAAACATAGAGATAGAATGAATATAACACATAGAGTTTATTTACAAAGCCTAAATATCCATCAAACAAATAACATCAACCCCATAGTGGGGTATTTTAGCTACTCATGTTCTATTACAAACCAATAAACTAAGAGAGAGTAGAGAGATAACCCTTGAAGATTGATCTCCTTCCTTGAAGCTTGAATCCAAATCTCCTAGTTGCCTTTGATTGAGTAGAGATGGTTTGGATGATAGGGAGATGTGTTACTAGCTTAGAATACAAGTGTTGGGAGATATGGGAGCTCTTTTGGTTCGTTCCCATCCTTTTCTATTTATAGAGGATGGAAAAATAGGTCACTTAAGCTTGAAACCAGAAGCTGTCACGCGTAGAGTGCGGGTGGAGTGCGGGTGAATTTCCCGCACTGTACTCGCACTGTAAAGGTTTTCTTCATCTTCAGTTCTCTGATCTGGGCAATAGTGTGGGTGGAGTGCGGTTGGATTACCCGCACTTGACTCACACTTGACCCGCAATGGAGTCACACTTGAGTCGCACTTTACTGTCAGGTGCAAAATCCCTCCTCTGTTTTGAGCAATAGTGCGGGTGGAGTGCTGGTGGATGACCCGCACTGTACCCGCACTCTAATGTCAGGTGCAACTTCAGCTTCTCTGGTTTGGCAACAGTGCGGGTGGAGTGCAGTTGGATGACCCACACTAAACCCGCACTTTAACGTCAGGTGCAACTCAGCTTCTCTGGCTTTGGCAACAGTGCGGTTGGATGACCCGCACTGGACCCGCACTGGAACTCTTCTCCTGTATCAAGTCCCGGCTATGATCATGAGTGTGGTTGGAGTGCGGTTGCGATCCGCACTGTAGAGCTGCTTATGATCATTTGTCTTTCCTTTTGCCCCTTTTCTGCCAGAATCACCGCAACATGCTTCCAAACCCAGACTTCTTGCTATACCCAGACTTCTTCCCTTTCTTTGGGGCCAAAAGCCCACTCATTAGTTGTTTGGACCGGAGCTTTATTGCTATACCCAGACTTCTTCCCTTTCTTTGGGGCCTTTCGCGTTGGCCTCGCCGAAGGTTGTTCCGAAGCTCCATGTTGTGCTTGAGAGGAGCGGAGCCTCATGGTTCCTATAAAACAAAGAAAATGCAAATGCAAATAGTTGGCTTGATTAACTGGGTGTGGGTTCCCACAGACGACTCCAGAAAGTGTAAACAGAAAATTTGCTCAGGGTGAGAAATCTCAGTTAAAACCCTCGAAACCACTACCATGTAAGTGGTGGCCAAGGTTGAATGTATGTTTGACAGTGCATAGTAAAATGACAAGAAATATTGGTACTATTATCCACCAAAAAGAATCAAAAATTCTTTCTTTATTAATAGTGTGTGATATATAGATCTCTCTCAAATTGCTCTCAATTTCTCTAGGGTGTAGTCGGGTTCTTGTCGTATGCCTGTCGAAAAGTGGTCCCTTTCTCTGAAGGCTGAAGTCCTTTTATACATTGTCTTCATAGGTTAAAATAACTGATTCTCCCATTGATTTTCTCAATCCCTTCCCTCCTTATCGGACGGGATTTCTCATTTAAATGTCATTGACTTTGCGTTAGTTGCTGAGTTGAGAATATCTTGGTAGAGATTAATTTGTTTCATGTTTGGACTCTATTACTTGTTCTGTATGTATGTAACATCTTAAGATATGATCTAGTGTATCTTCATGTCTTATTGGCATGATCCCCCATAGGGGTCGTTGAATACGGTGTATATTATGGTGAGGTACATCAGATAGTGAGGTCGATCAGTGTCTTAGCCCTGATATTCAGGAGCTTAGTCTAGCCAGGAGCTAGGTCTGACCTCCCTTGATCTTTTGGAGCTAGAAGCGGCCTCATACGGTCACCCCTCTACGTCAGCGGGGTATAGGCGAGCTTCTGGAGAGGTTGTGAGTTAATCCCGACTTCGGGGGGATTTCCTAGTTTTAGGTTCGGTGATACGGGCTCGATCTGACCGAGCCTGGCTCTACTTCGGGTGTTTCTGGAGCCCGTCATTGTTTCTGGGGATGGTATCGTAGCTCGGCTTCGGGTAACGTGGTCTCCTGGTGGATAACCTCGGGCACGGAGCCAGACTAAGAGGGTGGAAAATTTCCCTTTGGTCCCTAGCCAAATCTGGCTATTAACAAAATGATATAAATAATAGAGATGGAAATTTAGATTGGATCTCCAGTGTCCATCCAGATTGGATTTCCAATAGAGATCCACTAGATCTCTAGGGGGCTCGCCTCCCTCTCTATTGACAAGAGGAGATGAACCTCCCCCACCGTGGTATCTCCATCGACACTAGAGATCCAAGTGATAAAGGATTTTCCATCGACGATAGAAGATCTTTTATCACATGGGTAAGGTATATAAGTTTAGTTGGTTTTATTTCCTGAGCATAACACTTCTTCATGTAATTTTAGGTTAGGTGCTTGTTGAAGACAATATGAAGATCTTGATGGTTCAAGTTGAAAATGTCTAAAATGTGTTTAAACAACTGAACACGCTTTTTGTGTCATCCGCAAATAGCGAATTCAAATAAATTTATAATAAGTCCTAGCAATGTGCTTTAATGTTTTCAAAACAAGTACAGCGACAAGTGAGGGTATCGTCCACAGAGAAAGGGAAATTAAATGGCTAAAACTAGTTAACTACTATTAAACTTGTTAACGGAAATTTTACTCGGGATGAGAAATCTCAGTTAATGCCCTCGAGACCACTACCACGTAGGTGGTGGCCAAGATTTATTGTATGTGTAGCAATGATTTATAAAATGACAAGAAAGCAAGAATATTTTTATTGAACGTGCATGGTACTCAAATACATAAATTCTTTTATCTTTGCTCTCAACTCTCTCTAGGGAATGGTTGATTGTTTGTCGTATGCCTGTCGAATAGTAGTCTCCTCTTTATCATTTTCTTTCTTTTCTATTTATACATAGTTTGTAGGTCAACAGACTGATTCTCCCTTGATTTTCTCAGTCTCCTTCTTATCGGGCGGAATTTCTCGCATTAATGTCATTGACTTTGAATTAACATCCGAATTGAGAGTATCATGGTGGAAATCAGTTTGTTTCCTTTTTGGATTTTGTTACTTGTTCTGCATATAGGTAACGTTTTCAGATATGATTCAGTGTATCCCTCGTATCCTTTCAGCATGATCCTTTATAGAGGTTGTTGGATATGACATGGTGTGGTGCATCAACCAGTGAGGTTGATTAGTGTTTTGACCTTGATATCTAAGAAGTTTCATCCAGCTTGGAGCCAGATCTGGCTTCCCTTGACCTTTTCGAAGCTAGGTGTGGCCTCGACTGACCTTTTGAAGCTAGGAGTGGCTTCGACTGACCTCGCGGCCTTTTAGGGACATTCTTCTGTGTCAATAGAGGTACAGACGAGTCTCTGGAGCATTTGCGAGGTGACCTCGACTTCGGGGAGCTTCTAGTTTTGGTGATGCGGGCTAGATCTGATCATTCCGGGCTTTATCCTGGATGTTTCCGGAGCCCGTCCTTGTTCCTGGGGTGGTATCGCAATTCGGCTCTAGATAGAGAGGTCTCCTGGTGGAAGCTCTCGGGTCCGGGCTCTATCCCGGATGTTTCCGGAGCCCGCCCTTGTTCTTAGGGTGGTATCGCAGTTCGGCTCTGGATTGAGAGGTCTCCTGGTGAAACTCTCGGGTATGGAACCAGGTTTGGGAGGTGGAAAATTTTCCTTTGGTCATTAGCCAATTTTGGCTATTAACAGAAGTCCCCTCTGACTTGAACACCAGACGTCGAGCTCGGGGTTGAGGTCAGATTTTCACTTTATTTGGGAAATCTTCCTCTTTTAACCGTTACCGAAATATTGGGAAAATTACTTCGTTTGAGTGACGTGATGCGAACCGATTAATTTATCTTCGCATTAATCTGATTGCGTTACGGCAGTCCCCGAGATTTTTTACCGTTACCAGAATCTTGGGGAGATCTTCCTCTTAACTGCGTAAGTGATGTGGCGTGAGATGATTAGCCCGCTGTTGAGTTTAATCCGGTTACTGTTACTGTAGTCGATTTTTTTACCGTTACCAGACGTATATCTCGGTAGCTCGTGCTGTTGCCGCCTATATATATATGTCTATTTTTCTCCTCATCTTCCTCACATCTCTTCGAGCTAAATTTTTTTTTGCTGAGAAACATTTCCATAGCCTTTCCTCCAAGCTTGCTTCTTTCTTCATTCTTTGTCCTTCTTGGCTTTTACAATGTCAAAAAACAGTCGCGACTCAGCTGATTCCATACTTGATGGCGAGGAGGTCGTCAGTCTTACTCTGGGGAAACGGGCTAGGAGGAGTTCCGACGGCGACGATTCCCCGCCCACCTCGCAACGTCGGCAGTCAATTAGGAATGTATCCATCGGGACTGGGTTCTCCAACCATCCCGAACACCCTTTGGATATCGTCGATGACGACTCCGACAAAGAAGCGGAAGGTGGCATCGCGGGGGAGCGTCAGGTCTCGGCTCCTGGTCCCCTTACTGAGAGGTCCCCTTGTCCCAGATTCCACCGTGGACCCGGTGTCGATTGATCGCTTGAGGTCAAAGTTTGGCATCCCCGACAGTGTATCCATCTCGGTGCCTCCCAAAAATTACGAGTTCTTCAATCCCCTTAAAGGCATGCTTCCGATTCATGTGGCCGCTCTTGAGAACGGGGTTAGGCTTCCCCTCCATCCGACCCTTCGGCGGGCTCTCAACGCCATCCAGCTCACTCCCCTCCAGTTGATGCCTGGCTTCTGGAGGCATCTGATTGGTTTCCTTGTATTATGGAAGGAACAATGCCAGATGAGTAAGGTGATGAGGGAGCCAGGTGCAGAGGAGCTGGCTTATCTTTTCCAGATTGGGAGCTTGTCTGGGGCTCCTTGAGGCCAGTTCTATGCCAAAGCCAAGAACAAGCTCAACGTCATCGTTCCTGGTGCTTCGAAGAAGGACCCCGCGTGGAAAGAAGAATGGATCCTGGCGGGGGATGACTGGGGGAGCTCGATTTTCATCGGAGGGCATGAATTCTAGGTTCCTACGACTTTCAGTGACAAGCCCTCCTGGGACCGGGACTCCCTGCCTTCTGAGTCTGAAGACGTCTTAAAGGCTATTCTAGCCCGGAATTATCTGAATCCGAAGTTCCCTACTGCTGAAGCTTTTGATCCTCGTAGGGTGAACAAGTATTTACGGATTTCAGACGCTATTCCTCATAAGTGTCCTTGAGTTGCTTCGCCTTATTACTTAGCTTAGTTCTAATATTTTCTTTTTTAATCTGCTTATTCACAGTTTTTGTCATGGAGCCGGCCACCCGTCACGTCTCACGCTCCCCTCCAGGTGGAGTTTCTCTTCCCTCCTCTGGGGTCGAACCTGCTCCGGCTTCGTCTATCTCTCCGGCTGGGTCTAAGATGGCCACTCTCGCCTCTCGGGCTTTCCGGGCTTTGGGTAAAGCTCCCCAGGTGGTTGGCCCGGCTGCTTTTGTCCCTTCGGCCGTTGCCGCTAAAGTTGCTACCCCTTCGACTCAAACACCTGACTCCGCTGCACTTCCAACAACCAAAACCTCAGAGGTTTCTGGGAAAAGTGTCACTTCTGGGAAAGGTGTCGTGAAGGTTCCTTCCAGTCGCTCCCAGCCTCAGTCTAGCTAGACAGGGCGGGATGAGGTGCTGGAGCAATTCATAGCGTCTTGTCCGGGTGGCGGGATCTCCAGGATGTCTTCCATGCCCGTGGATGTCCTTATAACCAAGGGGTCTGCTATTTTAGCTGAGGTAATTGTACTTCCTTCGTGCTACTCTTGTTAACTCGCTCAGTTTCTAACTCGGGTTCTGTATTTTATAGGCCTTCAAGTTTAATATGCGATGGGCCAGCAGGTAGCCCTCCTCCGCGATTGGGCTGCAAAAGCCGAAGCTGAAGCCGAGAAAGCCGGGGAACTGCTTAAGCAGGCTCGATCTTTAGTGGAAGAAGGTGACCTTTAGCCAGGGAAAAATTGAGGTCGAGATGGCTGAGCTTCGCTGTGATCATGAGAGGATGAAGCAATCTTATGATCAGGAGCGTCTTCAATCTCTCCGGCGGGCTAGGCAGCGGGATTCCTGGAGATCTGAGGCTAAGAAGTTGGACCTCGAGAACCAGTCTCTGATTACTCAGGTGACCAAGCTGCAAGCTGATGCGGAGACCTCCTTCAGCGACGGGTATTTCTATGCTTCCTTTCAGGTCGCGGAAGCTCTTCCTCCTCCCTTTGATTTATCATCTATTGCTTGCTAGGATAGATAGGAAATAATGCTCAAGGCTGCCGAGTTATCTCGCCCTGAAGGCGACAAAGTGGTCCCTTCGAGCCCAGTAGGAGCTGGGAAGCAGCCCGCTCAGACAGATCCTTCATTCCCTCTTCCCACCTTTACCATCTCAGGTCCTGGGGAGTCTTCCAGCAAAGTGATGTCCTCTCGATCCGAGGAGGACCAATCGGGAGCTGGTGAAGAGGTTAGGAGCCCATCTGAGGATCCCTTTTTAACAGAGATGGAGGTCGATAGGAGCCAAACGGGGTCCATGGCTGCCCATCTTGACGCGGCTATCCCACCTGAGGTTATGGATGTAATTAATGAAGTTTTGGAGGAAGATCCAGCTGATCATCCGATGGAGCCTCTAAATGGAGGAGCGGTCGGCGAGGGTAACCAAGATGGACAGCTACCTGTAGAGCGGGTTGATGGTGAGGATCAGCAAGAAGGAGGGGAGCCATGAGAGTCCCAAAGCTTGAAGCGGATGACTTGTTTTTGATTACCCGGAAAAGGGGGTGGGCACCCCGTTTTTCCTTTATCAGTTTTTCCTTTTTCTTCTTCTTTTTGTAGCCCGAGTTCGAGGGTTGGGCTCCTTATTTGGATGTAGCCTTATCGGGGGATAGGCTCCCCTTGTCCTTAATGATAAATCGAAGCGCTCTTTGAGAACTTTTATTTTATTTCTGGTCTTGAATGGGATCCAGAGTAGCATCTGTAGCAACAATTAAGATTCGTGTAGGGAATTATGATGATTTTGATCCTGCACACGAAAGCAAACATTATATATATGTATATATATATATATATATATATATTTTATATGGGGTGATAACCCAACCAAGACATCATGAGGGCTATTTAGCTATTTCCTAGTCTTTGAGATCTGGAGGGCAACTACTGCTCTTACGCTCAGATCTTTCTTGGGGGTGGTAGCCCGACCAAGGCATCAGGAGGGCTATCGAGCTATTTCCTGGTCTCGAGATCTGGAGGGCAACTATGCACTTACACTCAGATCCTTCTTGGGGGTGGTAGCCCGACCAAGGCATCAGGAGGGCTATCGAGCTATTTCCTGGTCTCGAGATCTGGAGGGCAACTATACTCTTACACTCAGATCCTTCTTGGGGGTGGTAGCCTGACCAAGGCATCAGGAGGGCTATCGAGCTACTTCTTGGTCTCGAGATCTGGAGGGCAACTATGCTCTTACGCTCAGATCTTTCTTGGGGGTGGTAGCCCGACCAAGGCATCAGGAGGGCTATCGAGCTATTTCCTGGTCTCGAGATCTGGAGGGCAACTATGCACTTACACTCAGATCCTTCTTGGGGGTGGTAGCCCGACCAAGGCATCAGGAGGGCTATCGAGCTATTTCCTGGTCTCGAGATCTGAGGGCAACTATGCTCTTACACTCAGATTCTTCTTGGGGGTGGTAGCCTGACCAAGGCATCAGAAGGGCTATCGAGCTATTTCCTGGTCTCGAGATCTAGAGGGCAACTATGCTCTTATACTCAGATCCTTCTTGGGGGTGGTAGCCCGACCAAGGCATCATGAGGGCTATCGAGCTATTTCCTGGTCTCGAGATCTGGAGGGCAACTATGCTCTTACACTCAGATCCTTCTTGGGGGTGGTAGCCCGACCAAGGCATCAGAAGGGCTATTCAGCTATTTCCTGGTCTCGAGATCTGGAGGGCAACTATGCTCTTACACTCAGATCCTTCTTTGGGGTGGTAGCCCGACCAAGGCATCAGAAGGGCTACCGAGCTATTTCCTGGTCTCGAGATCTGGAGGGCAACTATGCTCTTACACTCAGATCCTTCTTGGGGGTGGTAGCCCGACCAAGGCATCAGGAGGGCTATCGAGCTATTTCCTGGTCTCGAGATCTGGAAGGCAACTATGCTCTTACACTCAGATCCTTCTTGGGGGTGGTAGCCCGACCAAGGCATCAGGAGGGCTATCGAGCTATTTCCTGGTCTCGAGATCTGGAAGGCAACTATGCTCTTACACTCAGATCCTTCTTGGGGGTGGTAGCCCGACCAAGGCATCATGAGGGCTATCGAGCTATTTCCTGGTCTCGAGAGGTTTATATCGAATTCCCATATAAGGGTATAGTCACTAATGTTGAACATAGTTGGAGACAAAGATGGAAGAGAAAAGGAAAATGACTTTATTGATGATCGAGATGTAGTACATCTTTATTAGGTTCGGTAATGAAAACTAAGTGGGGGTAGTCTACTGGAGAACTCCTTTCAAAGGTAGAATTTCCTCAAATGATCTGCATTCCAAGTGTGGTTGATGGATCGTCCATCCATGTCTTCGAGTTTATAAGCTCCATTACGAACAACTAGCTTTATCAAATATGGCCCTTCCCAATTTGGACTTAAGACTCCATCCTACCTTTTCTGAGTGTTCAGGGTCATCTTCCTAAGTACCAGATCCCCTTCTTTGAATTTCCGGGCTCTAACCTTTTGGTTGAAATATCTAGCGATCTTGCTCTAGTAGATCGCTACTTTCTCTGCTACCCGGTCTTGTTTTTCTTCTAAGAGGTTTAGATTAGCCCGGAGCTTGACTTCGTTGCTTTCGGGCTCAAAGTACTGTACCCTGAACGAGGTCAACTTATGCTCGATGGGGAGGACTGCTTCAACCCTGAAAGCCAGGGAGTAAGGTGTCTCCTTGGTAGCTGTTCTTTTTGTAGTCCGGTATGCCTAGAGGACCTCTGGTAGCTCTTCGGCCCACTTGCCTTTCTTCTACTGTAGCTTCTTTTTCAGAAGTTTCTTAATAGTCTTGTTGGTGGATTCTACCAGCCCGTTAGTCTGGGGATGAGCAACGGAAGCGAGTCTGAGGTTGATCCCCAATCCCTTGCAGAAGTCTTTGAACCGAGCGTTGTCGAATTGCTTTCCTAGGTCGGCTATAATGATGAGAGGGGTCCCGAATCTGCATACCACGTTAGTCTTGATGAACTTGGTTGTGTTGTTTTCTGATATTCGAGAAAGAGGTCCTGACTCGACCCATCTTGTGAAGTAGTCGATAGCCACGATAACATGTTTCATCTGTCTAGGAGCGGTAGGAAGTGGCCCAATTAGGTCGATTCCCCACATGGCAGAGGGGTAAGGTGAACTGAGGGATGACAGCTGCTCGGGTGGCTGGTGGTTCAAGTTTGAAGTTCTTTGACAAGGTTCGCAAGATTGCACAAAACTCTTTGCGTCTTGGTGGATGGTCGGCCAATAGTACCCCATACGAAGCACCTGATAGGCTAGAGCTTCCCCACCTATGTGGTTCCCACAGTCCCCAGAGTGGACCTCTCTCAATGCCCACTTAGCATCATCGGGATGCAAGCACCTAAGTAAGGGGAGGGATCTGCCCTTCCTGTAGAGGTATCCGTTCACCATACAGTATCGAACCGAGAGTCTCTTAATTCTTCGGGCTTGGTCGGGCTCTTCGGGAAACTCTCCTTCAATGAGGTAAGCGACAATTGGGTCCATCCAGCAAGGCAGGCGATCCAGGTAACAAATTTCTCCATTTGTGGCTATGCTTGGCTGGGTGATTACTTGGGGGGGAATTCCCCTTGGTAGGGATTGGCCTCCATTCGCCGCTATTTTAGCCAGAACATCTGCACGATGGTTTTGGTGTCGAGGCACCTGATCGATTTTGAGTCCCTTAAATTTGCTTTTTAGTAGCCGAGCTAGATTTAGGTAGGCAGCCATATTATCTCCCTTTGCCTGGTAGACCCCAGTCACCTAGTTTACAACAAGCAACGAATCGCTCTTGATCTGCAGGTAGTCGGCCTTTAGTTCAGTGGCTACCTTCATCCCGGCTAGGAGGGCTTCATATTCCGCTTCGTTGTTGGTAGCTTTAAACTCGAATCTGAAACAATGACAGAATTCAGTCCCCTCCGGATCTATTAAAACTATGCCAGCTCCTCCCCCGGCTCGCCCGGATGCTCCATCTGAAAAGAGGATCCATGGCTTGCAGCCTTCCGGCCAATATTCGACCTCGGATATCTTCTCCGGGACCTCATTTGATACTGAGGGATGATCTGGATCTGGGATCACTGAGAATTCTGCCACGAAGTCGGCCAAAGCCTGTGCCTTAATCGTAGTTCGGGGCTTATACTTTAGGTCGAACTGAGCCCCATAAGACTAGCCTTCCTGACACGTCTGGTCTTTGCAAAAATTGGCGGAGGGGTTGGTCTATCACCACTGCTATTGTGTGAGCTTGAAAATAGGGACGGAGTTTCCTCGCTGAGATCACCAGAGCATAAGCGAGCTTCTCCAGGAGAATGTAATTCCTTTCTGATTTGGTCAAAGCATGACTCACATAGTATATGGGTCTTTGAAAACCGTCGCTACAATCCTTGGCCAAAGCCCCGCTTACTGCAGTTTCTGATACGGCCAGGTAGATCTGTAACTCATCTCCGAGAACCGGCTTGACTAACAATGAGGGGCTTGTTAGGTACTCTTTTAAAGCTCGAAACGCCTGTTCGCTCTCCTGGCTCCATTTCATGTTCTTCCCTTGTTTGATGGCTTTGAATAAAGGGAGACATTTATCGGTGGAGCGAGAGATAAACCTGTGGAGTGCCGCCACCCGTCCAGTCATAATTTGTACTTGCTTGAGCGAGGTAGGGGATTCTAGGTCCAAGATAGCTTTGATTTTTTCTGGATTGTCTTCTATACCTCTCTCATGAACCATGAAGCCCAGAAACTTCCCTGCCGTTACCCCAAAGGCACATTTGGAGGGGTTCAAACACATCTGGTTTTCCCTCAGTATGAGGAAGGTTTTGCGAAGGTCTTCCTGATGTCCCTTTGTGGTTGGGGATTTCGTGATCATGTCGTCGATGTACACTTCCATCGTCCTTCCTATCTTGGGCTTGAACAGCTTGTTAACCAGCCGCTGGTATGTGGCCCTCGCATTCTTCAAACCAAACGGCATCACCTTGTAGCAGTATAAGCCCTATGCAGTAATGAAACTGGTCTTGTCTTGGTCAGCCGGGTGCATTTTAATTTGGTTGTATCCTGAGAATGCGTCCATAAAACTCAAAAGTTTATTTCCGGATGTGAGTCAACCAGCTGGTCGATCTTTGGTAAAGGAAAACTGTCTTTCGGACAAGCCCGGTTGAGGTCGGTGTAATCGACACACATACGCCATTTCCCATTCACCTTCGTGACCATGACCACGTTGGCGATCCATTCGGGGTAACGCACCTCTCTGACGAACCCTGCTTTGATCAATTTATCAACCTCTTCCTGCACCGCCGCGTTCCTATCAGCATTAAAGTGACGCCTCTTCTGCTTGACTGGCTTGATTGTTGGATCTACTGCTAGTCGGTGGGTGGCCAACGATGCCGGGATTCCAGGCATTTCATCATGGTTCCAGGCGAAGATGTCGCTGAATTCCTTGAGAAGGTCAATCAGCCCTCTTTTTTCTTCTAGATCAAGGGTGGCTCCGACCTTGACGACCTTGGAGGGATCGTCATTCCTGATAGGTATCTCTTCTAGTTTGTCTAAGGGCTGCCCGCTGGCCTATTCCTTACTCTGTTCTTCCTCGTAGGGCATGATAGGTTCGCTCTCCGGATGCCCAGGATGCTCCGCGGGCTCCTTCTCCTCCTGGATTATCCGGGACGTATGCATGTCTTCTTGGACTAATGTCACCTGTACACATTGTTTCTGTAAGGCTGTAGGATTGGCAGATACTGCGTAGCGTTTCCTGGCTGCCTGCTGGTCTCCGCGTACCTCTCCTACTTTTGTTCCAACCGGGAATTTTAGGACGTTGTGGTATATGGACAAGACTCCCTTCAAAGAGGACAGGAAAGGTCTCCCTAGGATGGCGTTGTAGGCCGATGGGGTGTCCACCACAACAAAGTCGGTCATAACATTCTGTTGGAGCGGGGTGATCCCGATGATTACTGGGAGGATCATTAACCCCACTGGTATGATCGAGTCCCCAGTGAAACCGTAAAGCAGAGTGGTACAGCTGTTGTAACAACGTTGCTTCAGGTTCAATTTTTCCAAGGTATCCTTGAAGAGGATATCTAAGCTGCTACCTTATCCACGAGCACGCGATGGACCAGACAGTTGGCGATTTATATCGTGATTACCATAGGATCATCATGAGGTTGCACAGTGTTGAAGACATCTGCTTCAGTGAATACGATCTGTGCTGATTGGGAGGGCTCTGTCGGGCTCTGGCTGACTTCGAAGATCCCTCGGCTTTCTCCGATGCGGGGAACCTTTCTTGCATGGTATTTCCAGGAATTATTGGAAACTCCAGCCGGTGTAGGACCTCCGCTGATAGTGTGTATCACCTGGATCTGTTGCATTAAGTCAGCCTGCTCCCCTTTCCTCTTTTCCGCGTCCTCACGGATTTCGGCTTGTACCTCCCTCCCAGTCCTGATATTATCTCTGACCTGTTGCAAGAACTCAATCAAGCATCCTCCCCTTATCAGGGCTTCAATCTGGTTGCGCAAATTATAGCACTCTGAGGTGTTGTGGCCCACATCTTCGTGGAAGTCGCAGTACTTTTACCGGTTTCTCCTGTTAGCTGGGGCCTTCATGGGAGCGGGCTTTTGGAGCAACCCTTTATCTCGTATGGCAAGGTAGACTGTTTCCCTGCAAGCATTCAAAGGGGTGTAGTAGTCATACCCTTTTTCCCCTTGCATTACTGGAGCCACGGTCCTGGGAGGCGACGAAGCCCGGAGAGGGGTTCGTTTTGCTGGATATCTTTCTGGCCTATGCAAAGGAGAAGGGAGGCGATAGGTCGACCTGTTGGGAGGTTTATTCTGAGTTTTCTGTGCTGGCTCAAATTTGGGGGCTTCTTTCTTCAAACGCTTCGCCGTTCTCATGTCGTCGTGTTCCATCTTGACCTTGAGTTGTTCGTCGATCTCGACCTGCTCAAGAGCCCAGTCATAGGCCTCCTGGTAAGTCTCGGGAGGTCTCTTGGCGAAGGAACGGAAAAGCTTTCATGCCCATAGATTTCGCCTGAAGTTGGCGAGGGTTTCTTTTTCAGTGAAGACTCCCATTTGTATGACTTTCTTGTGAAATCGCTCCACGTACGATCGAAGAGTTTCACTCCGTTCCTGGATCACATATTGGAGGTGTATGGGATCTTTCGGGCGAGGTTTGACTCCTTGGAATTGTGAGCAAAAATCTGTTGATAATTTCGTGAAAGAATCCACGCTACCAACAGGCAGTTTCCTGAACCAGGTTTTCGCGTAGTCGGTCAAGGTCGTTGGAAACATTCTGCACATAGCTGCTCTGGTAGTGTTCTGGACCTCCATCTGTTGAACGAAGCTCTCTAGGTGGCTTAGAGGATCTTCCATTCCAGAGAACTTATCTGCTGGCATTTTGAATTTTGGGGGGAGCTCTGCTTCCCGGATCCTCCTAGTGAAGGGAGCGTTCATCTCGCTCAGGGGATCCTTTTTGTCCTCCTTATTCTTTCCCTTCCTTATCTACTGGACCTCTTTTTGTAGCTTTGCCAGCTGATCCCTCAGTCACTTGTTCCCAGGTCTCTTCGAGTTAACCTCAGATTCCTCCCTGTCGAATCTTTCTGATGAACTGGCAATTTCTATCCGGTCCTCCTCCTGGACATGATCCACTCGGGGAGTTTGTCTACTTTCCTCCTCTAGGGCCCGGGCAGTTCTCCTGGATGTAGTTGGATGAGATAGCCCTCGTGGCTTCCGGGTAAAAGCTTCCGCGGCAGACTTATCTAGCCTGGGTTGATATTGTGAAAGTCTTTTCGGAACTGGGGGCATGGGTCCCAGCCTATCCCGGATCGAACGTTGGGGCCCTGATCTATCTCGAGCCGGCTCTGGAAGGGGAGGTCCCAGGCGATCGAACGCAGGTGGTCTAGCTCCGAGCCTGCTCGGCTCTCCCTGATCATTCAGGTTGGTTGGCTGGATCGTGATTCCTTCAGCGAGAAGGCGGACGCGGATGGATTCTACGAAGGCCGCCGCTTGTTGGTCGAGTACTACCTGGCTTACTATTGGGTGGCCTGTAGCCCGCGTATTGGTTGTCTGGATCGGAGCTTGACTACTATATCCAGACTTTCTCCCCTTTCTTAGGGCTTTTCGTGTTAGCCTCGCCGGAGGTTGCTCCGGGACTCTATGCTGGCCTTAGGAGGAGCGGAGCCTCATAGTTCCTGTAAAACAACTAAAATGTAAATGCAAATAATTGGTTAATTGGGTGTAGGGCGATTTCCCACAGACGGCGCCCGAAAGTGTTAACGGAAATTTTACTCTGGATGAGAAATCTCAGTTCACGCCCTCGAGACCACTACCACGTAGGTGGTGGCCAAGATTTATTGTATGTGTAGCAATGATTTATAAAATGACAAGAAAGCAAGAATATTTTTATTGAACGTGCATGGTACTCAAATACATAAATTCTTTTATCTTTGCTCTCAACTCTCTCTAGGGAATGGTTGATTGTTTGTCGTATGCCTGTCGAATAGTAGTCTCCTCTTTATCATTTTCTTTCTTTTCTATTTATACATAGTTTGTAGGTCAACAGACTGATTCTCCCTTGATTTTCTCAGTCTCCTTCTTATCGGGCGGAATTTCTCGCATTAATGTCATTGACTTTGAATTAACATCCGAATTGAGAGTATCCTGGTGGAGATCAGTTTGTTTCCTTTTTGGATTTTGTTACTTGTTCTGCATATAGGTAACGTTTTCAGATATGATTCAGTGTATCCCTCGTATCCTTTCAGCATGATCCTTTATAGGGGTTGTTGGATATGACATGGTGTGGTGCATCAACCAGTGAGGTTGATTAATGTTTTGACCTTGATATCTAAGAAGGTTCATCCAGCTTGGAGCCAGATCTGGCTTCCCTTGACCTTTTCGAAGCTAGGTGTGGCCTCGACTGACCTTTTGAAGCTAGGTGTGGCTTTGACTGACCTCGCGGCCTTTTAGGGACATTCTTCTGTGTCAATCGAGGTACAGACGAGTCTCTGGAGCATTTGCGAGGTGACCTCGACTTCGGGGAGCTTCTAGTTTCGGTGATGCGGGCTAGATCTGATCATTCTGGGCTTTATCCCGGATGTTTCCGGAGCCCGTCCTTGTTCCTGGAGTGGTATCGCAGTTCGGCTCTGGGTAGAGAGGTCTCCTGGTGGAAGCTCTCGGGTCCGGGCTCTATCCCGGATGTTTCTGGAGCCCGCCCTTGTTCTTAGGGTGGTATCGCAGTTCGGCTCTGGATTGAGAGGTCTCCTGGTGAAACTCTCGGGTATGGAACCAGGTCTGGGAGGTGGAAAATTTTCCTTTGGTCCTTAGCCAATTTTGGCTATTAACAAAACTAAAACTAAGCATGTAAAGGTAAAGATGGTTGTTTAACAAGTTAATAACTACAATGCAACCTGCAATTAAATGAGTTAATCTAACATGCAACTAATGTTAAAATATGATAGTGAGAACTAAGGTATTGATGGATCGAACAAGTGAAAAATGGGCTAATCACGAACTCTCATGAGTGTACATTAATCTTATGTAATCAACATAGAGTGTATAAAGTTGATTATTTATCCCTCACAAATGACCAACCTAAAGTGTATAGTATTGGCCACTCACTTGAGATTATCCTTCATAAATGGTCAACCTAGAGTGCATATGATTAACCACTCACTTAGGATTTTCCATGAATGCATCTATCAAATTAAGGGACCAATCTCTTTATAAAGTCACCAACCTATAGGGTATAGTGTCGGTGCTTAACCTCTCACAAGCAACCGACCTAGAGTGTATAGAATCGATTACCCGATTGAGATTAGATAAAGATTGAGATTGTTAAGTCCCGGTGTCACTCAAGGAGGGTACTCTCGCTTGACCCTTCCATTCAAGTGAACTTAAGAAGACCAAATTGAGGGTATACCTAATCAACTACTCAATTAATTCCCTCAATCAATTAGCAAGTTGAGGAGTGTATGATCAATGACAATCAATTAGCACGGAAAGTAATTAAAACAATGAATGAAACATAATTGATAGATTTATAGAAAATATTAAAGTTCATTACAAAGCCCAACATCCACAAGTGTTCACATCAATCCCTTAGTGGGATATCTAGCTACTCATGACAAATACAAGCAAAAAAAATAGGAGAAGAGAGATAGAGAAGACCCATGTAGAGACTTCCTTTCTTAAAGCTTGAATCCAATCTCCAAATGTCCTGAATAGATAGATGGAAGAGATTCCTATATCTAGGTTAGTTGTTAGTGATGTTAGGGAGAGAAAAGAGTGATCTTTGAAGAGATTGGTAATGTGTGGATCTCTCTTTCAAAATAAGAACATGATATATTTATAGAGTCTCCAAACTTAGGTCTGAAATGTTGATGTGGCGGCCTGATGCAACGTAGTGTGCGGGTAGGGACCGGTGCACATCCTCTCCAACAGCTTCCTTCGTCAGTTCACTGGTAACTGTGCTGGCATGGACCCGCGCAGTAACAGTAAACTGGGCACTTGGTCAATTTTGGATGAATTCTAATCTCCGATTTGTGGGCAGGCTCGCTGGTGTGGACTAGCAAAGATCTGAAATCTTGAAGTGCGCGGGTAAGGTTACCCACGCACACACCAGCGCACTACTTCCTTTCTTCATGCATGATTTGGCTCGCCTTGCTCCAGAATTCTCTATTTCCTTCTCCATGACTGGGATTTCACCTATTGCCTGCAAAGCATAATAGAAGAGCCATAAGACAATAAAAACACCCGAAAACGAGACTAAAGATAAGGATATTAGGGCTAAAATATATTACAATTTTGGCGCGATCAAATACCCCTAAACCAAACCTTTGCTCGTCCTTTAGCAAACTCAAGACAAACAAAACAGACACATGACTCTATCTAAAAATTTATTAGACTAGAAAACAAACAACTCAAACTGCAGCATGTCCAACCGGTGATGAGATGTAAGGATGCGTGATAGAGAGAAGCAGACATATGCAATATGTTCTAAAGCAACTCAAATGCATTAAAGGGAAACTCGCACAATCACAAATCTCACACCTAAGAGCGCTCTCGCATCAAGAACTACTCACTCTCACACCTAGAGAATAATTCGCTTCAACTCTTGCCTTTCGTGGAATCTCTCTTTTCTTTCTGCTCAGAATCCTAATGTTCACATTCAAACAAGGTATGTAAAGATACAATTTGAGCATAGAAATCTAATGCATTGCATACATGTATATTGAAAGACCGATAATGTTTGTGAACTAGCCTAGGAAAGATTTATTATGCCATGAACGTGGAAGATCAAGCTTCAGCAAACATTCCCAATTTAGACTCATCATGGATCAAAATGGACTTTCCCTTTGGTTGTAATGTGTCCCATGGGATTTAATGTGGTGAATAATGAAATATGAAATTTTGTGTTCAAAAATCACAAATCATGCTTAAACATACTCACACACGCCCAATACCAAGTTCTACTTAATATTTACACACTAGCGTCTAGGCATTCAATTAAACACACATTTGTGCTACACAATTGTACTCAATTTTGAGTACTTTACATTTCATTACAAGGCTCTTGCTATGCCTTTTGTATTGATATTTTCTTTTTCTTCTTTTTTTTTTCTTTTCTTTTTGCTTTTGCATTTGCACCTTTTCATCTGACAATTTGGCTCTAAGTGCAATTTTGACATTTTTACATTTTGAGCCCATTCTTGCACATTTACATCACCTTTCAACCACCTTATACACATACACAACCCACATGATTGGCAATTAAGAGGTTGGTTTGTGTTTGGCTTATGGCTATATGGTTTGTTGTGGTTCCAAATGAAAAGGGTAAGTGTTTAGCCTCAAATTTGGCTTTGGAGCATACATAAGGGATTTAGGAATGTGTTTAGGCATTTTAAGTAGTTAGTGCACACATTGTCTAATATCATTTCCACAATAAGTCTATCAGAGGAATGAATGCATCCATCAAGCAATCAACTATATGTATGTGATCATACTATTTTATACTTATTTTAGGTCCCCATTTTCCTATCGTTTGTTCTCGTTTCGAGCGTATTTTTGTATATAATGTGTTTGTTGAGCTATGTCTAGGTACATATTCCCTACATTTTATTTTTGAGATTAAAGAACAGTTTGGGAGGCAAAACGAGCCGAAAAAGAGAATAATTAGAAGATTCAGAGTGTTGCGCCTCACTGTTGATACAGACAGCGGCGTGATCTAAGCCTAGCCGTGATCCACAGTTGATCCGTTGCCGAGCCAGAACGCGACACCGAGTTCGTGGCAGAATCCCTTCTGACTTCCAGCAGCTTACGTGACGAGTGCAGAAAAGAAGACATATGGCGATTCACTTCGGCGGCCTGGCCACGGATTGAAACCGCCGTTTTCCTCCCATAAGTGTCAGGTGAAATTCGGCGGCCATAATTCGGCCGCCGTTCCAACCGCCGATCAATTCCTGTAGGTCCATTTTCAATTCTGCGGTTACATTAGGCGGCATGGCTGCAGTTTTAAACCATCGATCTACCTAGCGAGAGGCCAATTCTTACAAATTTTTAGGGGCAGTTTTGTCTTTTCACCACCATTTTCAGCCCTAACCTCCCAACACTGTATAAACACCTTTTCCTCTCTTCTCTAGAGAATATACACAGCCCACACTTCATTTCTTCATCTTCTTCTTCATCAACCAAGAGAGAGAGAAGCTTTCAAGCTTCCATGGAGGTTTTCCTCCATGGAAAGCTTCCCACACCATTTCTACCCATCAATCCCCACACTTGAGAGTAGATTACAAGGGAAAGGAGTGGTCTTTGGACCAATTTCGAGCCAAGCATGGATCAAAGGAGATTGGCACATTTTGGAGGGGTTCTCCACTTGGGTTATCTCTTTTATCTCATCTCTTGTATATCTTGTTTTCTTAAATGTGTAATCCCCACTTGGGAATATTTGTAAACCTAATTTGTGCTCAATTTATGTGATGGTTGTTTTTATACCTAATTTGTGTTTTGATTCATTCTTGTGATTATTGAATATATCTCTAATCTTGAAATGCTTCTGTATGGAGATTGGAAATAAATATGTGTTCATGAATGAGATTAGGAGTAGATTAAGTAATTGTAGGAGTAGTTGTAATCAAATGTCCCATTTTTGTGTGTGTATGTTGATGGAAGGTCGGAATTGCATGTGTATAGATAGGTTTGAGTGAATTAGAGTTAGGATTGTGCTTTAGGAGGGCCATCCGAGCATAGTCTTGGCTAATTAGCTAGAAAGAATGGATGAAACTAATAATTGCCATATTAGAAGAGTTTTGTTTCATTGTTTTTATTATACATTGGTCTTTAGTTATTCCTCACACTAGGGGCTCTAGGTGAGTTATGAGTAGGGATACAATAATTGGGAATTCGGCTATTTCTTGCGCTAGGGGCTCTAGGCAAGTTATGGTTGGAGGAACAATTACTCTTTCCACATTCATTAGACTTAACGTTGCTATTTTACATTACCATGTTAGTATTGGGGCTCAATCTAGCATTGGTTTGTAGAATCGGTTCACATATGTTGGTTGCGGTTTCATGTTTGAGAGGATCTCAACACATTCTTCAACCGTTAGCTCTATGAATGGGTATAAATTGGATTGAGGCAAGAACGAACCCTTAATGTAAATTGGATGAACTTAATGTCTAACAACCCACTTGTGTGCACTTATGTATGGTGGACATGTAAACCCTTGTGTGACCACTTTCATGCATCTCTCCAATCCACCATTTTATTATTTCTCACTTAATCACCATTCTCACCTTTCCACATTCTCTTTGTTTGCATTATTTTCCTTTACATTTTCTACACACACACACACACACACAACATCACTTCACACACCATTCTCACCTCTCCACATTCTATTTACCTGCTTTCTCTAAACTCTAAAACTTGAAACAGTTAACAAACACATCCTTGCGGAACGATACCCTTGCTTACCGCTTTACTAGTATTTTGCTAGTTTAGAGCACATTGCGTAGGAACTTTTAATATAAAAATCTTTTGATCCTCGCATTCTTTCAAGGACAGAAAAAACGAGTTATCAGTATGAGATGTATGTTCTATGGCATGTGACACATATGACGAGAAAAATGTTTAAGAATAGAACAATTTAACACTTGATGTGTTTTTTAATAGGCTTGTGTTTGTGAACTCTCGGGTAGTCTCCACTATTAGAACAAGGTGCAAGAGCACCGAGTCTCCTCAACTTAAGCACAAAAATGATAGGACTAGCCCATGACGTGTAAGTGAGACCCATAAAGTAACAACTAGCTACTACACAAGCTCAACATGCATACACGTACTCGTTAAGAGCACACACTCAGGGCATCACATCCAAGCTATTAAAAGCTTGAAATTTTGGCCAATGCGACAAATTTGAAAATTTTAGACCAAAAAGATAACAAAAATGACTCAAAAACAAAAAGACGACTCAGCAAGACATCTACACCCCCAAACAAAAACCCAACATTATCCTTAATGTTGAAAACAATAGAGTCCGGCCTAGCGGCGTGTACCTAACTGACTCAAAACACAATAACCTAGGCACTAATCATGCGCAATCAATGCCAAACAAAATTTAAGAGACTCTAAACAAGGCTCAAGATAAAGTAAGGCAATCTATGCAAATATGGCATTTAAGCACAAACCAACATCAAACATTTCTGTTAATAGCCAAATTTGGCTAGGGACCAAAGGGAAATTTTCCACCCTCTTAGTCTGGCTCCAAGCCCAGGTTATCCACCAGGAGACCACGTTACTCGAAGCCGAGCTACGATACCACCCCGCAGAAATAAGGACGGGCTCCAGAAACACCCGGAGTAGAGCCCGGCTCGATCAGATCAAGCCCGTATCACCAAACATGAAACTGGGAAACCCCCCGAAGTCGGGATTACCTCACAACCTCTCCAGAAGCTCGCCTATACCCCGCTGACATAGAGAGGTGTCCGTAGGAGGCCGCATCTAGCTCCAAAAGATCAAGGGAGGTTAGACCTAGCTCCTGGCTAGACTAAGCTCCTGAATATCAGGGCTAAGACACTGATCGACCTCACTATCTGATATACAAATATATACCATATTCAACGACCCCTATGAGGGATCATGCTACTAAGACAAGAAGATACACTGGATCATATCTTGAGATATTACATACGTACAGAACAAGAAATAGAGTCCAAACAGGAAACAAATTAATCTCCACCAAGATATTCTCAACTCATCAATTAACGCAAAGTCAATGACATTTAAATGAGAAATCCTGTCCGATAAGGAAGGAAGGGATTGAGAAAATCAAGGGGAGAATCAGTTAGTTTAACCTATGAAGACAATGTACAAAAGAAGGACTTCCGCCTTCAGAGAAAGGGACCACTTTTCGACAGGCATAAGACAAGAACCCGACTACACCTTAGAGAAATTGAGAGCAATTTGAGAGAGATATGTATATCACACACTATTAATAAAGAAAGCATTTTTTATTCTTTTTGGTGGATAATAGTACCAATATTCCTTGTCATTTTACTAGGCACTGTCAAACATCCATTCAACCTTGGCCACCACTTACGTGGTAGTGGTCTCGAGGGTGTTAACTGAGATTTCTCACCCGGACCAAATTTTCTGTTAACACTTTATGGCGCCGTCTGTGGGAACCCACACCCAGTTAATCAAGCCAACTATTTGCATTTGCATTTTCGTTGTTTTACAGGAACCATGAGGCTCCGCTCCTCCCAAGGACAACATTGAGCTTCGGAACAACCTTCGGCGAGACCAACGCCAAAGGCCCTAAGGAAGGGGAAGAAGTATAGGTATAGCAATCAAGCTCCAGTCCAAACAACTAATGCGCGGGCTTCTGGCCACCCTAGAATAAGCAAGGCCGCGCTCGACCAACAAGCGGCAGCCTTCGTGGAAACCGTCGGCATTCGCTTGCTCGCCGAAGGCATCACAGTCTAACCAACAAACCCAAATGATCAGGGAGAACCGAGCAGGTTCGGGGCTAGGAAGCCTGCTTTCGACTGCCTGGGACCTCCTCTTTTAGAGCCAGCTCGCGACATTGCTGGGCCCCAACTTTCGATCCGGGATAGGTTAGGACCCATGCCCCCAGTTTTGAAAAGACATTCACAATATTAGCCCAGGCAAGTTAAGTCTGTCACAGATGCTTTGGCCCGGGAGCAACGAGAGGTACCTCGCCCAACGGCATCGAGAAGGAATGCCCGGGCCCAAGAGGAAGATAATCGACAAACTTCCCGAGTGGATCCTGTCCATGAAGGGGATCAGGTGTAGGTCGCAAGTTCATCGGAGGGACCCGACAACGAAGAATCCGAGGTCAATTCAAAGAAACCTGGGAACAAGCAACTGAGGGATCAACTGGAAAAGCTATAGAAGGAGGTCCCGCAGATAAGAAAAAGGAAGAACAAAGAGGATAAAAAGGATCCATTAAGCGAGATGAACGCTCCCTTCATTAGGAGGATCCGGGAAGCGGAGCTCCCACCAAAATTTAAAATGCCAACAAATAAGTTCTCTAGAACAGAAGACCCTTTAAGCCACCTGGAGAGCTTCGTCCAACAGATGGAGGTCCAGAATACTACCAGAGCAGCTATGTGTAGGATGTTTCCAACGACCCTAACCCGACTACGCGAAAACTTGGTTCAGGAAGCTGCCTTCTGGTAGCGTGGATTCTTTCACGAAGTTATCAACAGATTTTTGCTCGCAGTTCCAAGCGGTCAAACCACGTTCGAAGGATCCCATTCACCTCCAATATGTGATTCAAGAACGAAGTGAAACACTTCGATCGTACGTGGAACGTTTTCACAAAGAAGTCATACAAATGAGAGTTTTCACCGAGAAAGAGACTCTCGCCAATTTCAAGCAGGAACCTATGGGCGGGAAAGCTTTTCCGTTCCTTCGCCAAGAGACCTTCTGAGACTTACCAGGAGGCCTACGATCGGGCTCTTGAGCAGGTCGAGATCGACGAGCAACTCAAAGTCAAGATGGAACACAACGATATGAGAACGGCAAAGCGTTAGGAAAAAGAAGCCCCTAAATCTGAGCCAGCTCAGAAAACTCAGAATAAACCTCCCAATATGTCGACCTATCATTTCCCCGCTTCTCAGCACAGGTAAGAAAGATATCCAGCAAGACGAACCACTCCTTGGGCTTCGCCACCTCCCAGGACTGTAGCCCCTGTAATGCGAAGGGGAGAAAGGGTATGCCTACTACACTCCCCTGAATGCTTCTAGGGAAACGGTCTACCTTGCTATACGAGACAAGAGGCTACTCCAAAAGCCCGCTCCCATGAAAGCTCCAGTTGACAAGAGGAACCGGTACAAGTACTGCGACTTCCATGAAGACTTGGGCCACAACACTTCAGAGTGTTATAATTTGCGCAACCAAATTGAAGCCCTAATAAGGGGGGGATGCTTGATTGAGTTCCTGCAGCAGATCAGAGATAACATTCGGATTGGAAGGGAGGTACAAGCCGAGATTCGTGAAGATGCGGAGAAGAGAAAGAGGGAACAGACTGATTTAATACAACAAATCTAGGTGATACACACCATCAACGGAGGGCCCACACTGGCTGGCACCTCCAATAATTCCAGAAAAAACCACGCAAGGAAGATCCCCCAGGTAGAAGAGAGCCATGGTGTCTTCAAGGTTTGCCAAAGCCAGATGGAGCCCTCCCAGTTAGCACAGATCGTTTTCACCACTGAAGCAGATGTCTTCAACACCGTGCAACCTCATGATGATCCCATGGTGATCACGATACAAATTGCCAACTACCTGGTCCATCGCGTGCTCGTAGATACGGGCAGCAGTGTAGATATCCTCTTCAAGGATACTTTGGAAATATTAAATCTGAAGCAATGGTGTTACAATAGCTGTACAACTCCAATTTATGGGTTCACCGGGGCTTCGATCATACCAGTGGGATCGAAGATCATCCTAGTAATCGTCGGAACCACACCTCTCCAACAGAATGTTATGACGGACTTTGTTGTGGTTGACGCCCCATCGGCCTACAACACCATCCTAGGGAGACCATTCATGTCCTCTTTGAAGGGAGTCTTATCTATATACCACAATGTTCTGAAGTTCCTAGTGGAAACCAAGGTGGGGGAGGTACGCAGAGACCAGAAAGCAGCTAGGAAGTGCTACGCAGTGTCCGCCAGTCTTTTAGCTTTAGCAAAACAGTGCGTACAGGTCGCAGTAATCCAGGACATGGGGGCATCCGGGATAATCCAGGAAGATATGGAAACATCTCGGATAATCCTGGAAGAAATGGAGCCCTCGGAACATCCAGAGATAGAACCCATTATGCCTTATGAGGAGGAACAGAGCAAGGAGTGGGCCAACGGGCAACCCATAGATAGACTAAAAGAGATACCCATCAGAAATGACGATCCCTCTAAGGTCGTCAAGGTCGGGGCTACCCTCGAGCCAGAAGTGAAAGAAGGCTTAATTGGTCTTCTTAGAGAATTCAGCGACATCTTCGCTTGGAGCCATAATGAAATGCCCAGGATCCCGGCATCATTGGCCGCCCATAGACTAGCGGTAGATCTAACAATCAAGCCCGTCAAATAGAAGAGGCGTCACTTAAACGCTGAGAGTAGCGCTGCGGTGCAAGAAGAAGTAGACAAATTGATCAAGGTAGGGTTTATCAGAGAAGTGCGCTATCCCAAGTGGATCGCCAACGTGGTCATGGTTACGAAGGCGAATGGAAAGTGGCGTATGTTTGTCGATTACACCGACCTCAACCTGGCATGTCCAAAAGACAGTTTTCCTTTACCAAAGATCGATCAGCTGGTTGACTCCACATCCGGAAATAAACTTCTGAGTTTCATGGACTCGTTCTCAGGATACAACAAGATTAAGATACACCCAGCTGACCAAGATAAGACCAGCTTCATTACTAGGTAGGGCTTGTATTGCTATAAGGTGATGCCATTCGGTTTGAAGAATACGGGGACTAAATACCAGCGGCTGGTTAACAAGCTGTTCGAGCCCGAGATCGGAAGGACGATGGAGGTATACATCGACGACATGATCACAAAATCACCAACCGTAGAAGGACATCGGGAAAACCTTCGCAAGACCTTTCTTATACTAAGAGAAAACCAAATGCGGTCGAACCTCTCCAAGTTTGCCTTCGGGGTAACAGCGGGGAAGTTTCTAGGTTTCATGGTTCATGAGAGAGGCATAGAGGCCAACCCAGAAAAAATCAAAGCTATCTTAGACCTGGAATCCCCCACATCACTCAAACAGATACGAATTCTGACTGGGCGTGTAGCAGCGCTCAACAGGTTTATCTCTCGCTCCACTGATAAATGCCTCCCTTTCTTTAAAGCCATCAAACAAGGGAAAAACATGAAATGGAGCCAGGAGAGCGAGCAAGCTTTCCAAGCCTTGAAAAAATACCTAACAAGCCCACCATTGTTAGTCAAGCTAGTTCCCGGAGAGGAGCGGCATATCTACCTAGCCGTCTCAGAAACTGCAGTAAGCGGAGCTTTGGCCAAGGAGTGTGGCGACGGGATTCAAAGGTCCATATACTATGTGAGTCATGCTTTAACCAAGTCAGAGAAAAATCATGTTCTCCTAGAAAAGCTCACTTATGCTCTGGTGATCTCGGCGAGGAAGCTCCGTCCCTATTTTCAAGCTCATTCAATAGCAGTGGTGACAGGCCAACCTCTCCGCCAATTCTCACAAAGACCAGATGTGTCCGGAAGGCTAGTCTTATGGGCCCTAGAGCTCACTAAGTTCGATTTAAAATATAAGCCCCGGACCACGATTAAGGCGCAGGCTTTGGCAGACTTCGTGGCAGAGTTTTCAGCACTCCCAGGTCAAGAAAATCCCGCATCACCAAATGAGATCCCTAAAAAGACCTCCGAGATTGACAATTGGCCGGAAGGCTGCAAGTCCTGGACCCTTTATACAGATGGAGCATCCAGGCAAGATGGGGGAGGCAATGGCGTAGTTTTAATAGACCCGAAGGGGACTGAATTCTGTCACTGTTTCATATTCGAGTTTAAAGCTATAAATAGTGAAGCAGAGTACGAAGCCATCCTAGCCGGGATGAAGGCATCCATCGAACTAGATGTTGATTACCTACAAATCAAGAGCGACTCATTGCTTGTTGTCAATCAAGTGTCTGGGGTGTACCAGGCAAATGGAGATAACATGGCTGCCTACCTAAAGCTGGCTCAGTTGCTTAAAAATAAGTTTAAGGGGTTCAAGATCGATCAGGTGCCTCGACACCAAAACCACCGCGCGGATGTTCTAGCTAAGATAGTTGTAAATGGAGGCCAATCCTTACCACAGGGAATTACCCTCCAAGTGATCTCCCAACCAAGCATAGCCGCAAATAAATAAATATGCTCCCTAGATCGTCAGCCTTGCTAGATGGACCCGATCGTTGCCTACCTCCTTGAGGGAAAGCTTCCCGAGGAGCCCGATCAAGCCCGAAGAATTAAAAGACTCTCGGTCCTATATTGCCTGGTTGAAGGGTACCTCTACAGAAGGGGTAGATCCTTCCTCTTACTTAGATGTTTACATCCTGACGATGCTAAATGGGCACTAAGAGAGGTTCACTCTGGGGACTGCGGGAACCACATCGGTGGAGAGGCTCTAGCATATCAAGTGCTTTGTATGGGGTACTACTGTCCGACCATCCACCAAGATGCAAGAAGCTTTGTACAATCTTGTTAGCCATGTCAAATGACTTCAAACATGAACCACCAACCACCTGAGCGACTGTCGTCTCTCAGTTTACCCTACCCCTTTGCCATGTGGGGGATCGACCTAATTGGACCGCTCCCCACCGCTCCCGAACAGGTAAAATATGTTATCGTGGCTATCGACTATTTCATAAGATGGGTCGAGGCAGGGCCTTTTTCTCGGATATCTGAAAAGAATACGACTAAGTTCATCAAAAACCAATGTGGTATGTAGATTCGGGACCCCTCTCATCATTATAGCCGATCTGGACAAACAATTCGACAAAGCCCGATTCAATGATTTCTGCAAAGGATTGCGGATCGACCTCAGGCTCGCTTCAGTAGCCCATCCCCTAGACTAACGGGCTGGTGGAGTCCACTAACAAGACTATCAAGAAGCTTCTGAAGAAGAAACTACAGCAGAAAAAAGGCAAATAGGCCGAAGAGCTGCCCGAAGTCCTCTGGGCATACCAGACTACAAAGAGAACAGCTACCGGGGAGACACCTTACTCCCTGGCTTTCGGAGTTAAAGCGGTCCTCCCCATCGAGCATAAATTAATCTCATTCAGGGTGCAGCATTTTGAACCCAAAAGTAACGAGGTCAAGCTCCGGGCAAATCTGGACCTCATAGAAGAGAAACAAGACCAGGTAGCGGAGAATATGGCAATCTACCAGAGCAAGATCGATAGATATTTCAATCGAAAGGTCAGAGCCCGGAATTTCAAAGAAGGGGATCTGGTGCTTAGGAAAGTGACCTTGAATACTCGGAAAAGGTCAGATAGAGTCCTAAGCCCCAATTGGGAAGGGCCATACTTGATAAAGTTAGTTGCTCACAATGAAGCCTACAAACTCGAAGACATGGATGGACGACCCATCGACCACACTTGGAACGCAGATCACTTGAGGAAATTCTACCTCTGAGCAGGGAGTTTTCAAGCAGATTACCTCCATTTAGGTTTCATTAGAATCTCTAATAAAGATGTACTACATCTAGATCATCAATAAAGTCTGCATTTTTTTCTTTATCTCTGACTATGTTAAACATTATTATCTACATATTCGACTGGGAAATTCAACATAGACACCTCAAGACCAGTGACTAGCCAGGGAAGCCCCCTCGTTACCCCTGATGCCTTGGTCTGGCTACCACCCCCAAGAAGGATCTGAGTGTAAGAGCATAGTTGCCATCCAGATCTCGAGACTAGGAAATAGCTAAATAGCCCTCCTGATGCCTTTGTCGGGCTACCACCCAGAAAAAGGGTCTGATTGTAAGAGCATAGTTGCCATCAGGATCTCGAGACCAGGAAATAGCTAAACAGCCCTCCTGATGCCTTGGTCGGGCTACAAACCCTAAGAAGGGTCTGAGTGTAAGAGCATAGTTGCCATCCGGATCTCGAAACTAGGAAATAGCTTAACAGCCCTCCTGATGCCTTGGTCGGGCTACCACCCCCAACAATGGTCTGAGTGTAAGAGCATAGTTGCCATCCGGATCTCGAGACCAGGAAATAGCTAGACAGCCCTCCTGAAGCCTTGGTCGAGCTACCACCCCTAAGAAGGGGTCTGAGTGTGCATAGTTTCCATCCAAATCTTGAGACCAGAAAATAGCTAGATAGCCCTCCTAAAGCCTTGGTCTGGCTACCACCCCCAATAAGGGTCTGAGTGTAAGAGCATAGCTGCCATCCAGATCTCGAGACCAGGAAATAGCTAGACAGCCCTCCTGAAACCTTGGTCGGGCTACCACCCCTAAAATGGGTTTGAGTGGAAAAACTTAGTTGCCACCCAGATCTCGAGACTAGGAAATAGCTAGACAGCTCTCCCAATGCCTCGATCGGGCTACCTCTTTTGAAACGGATTTAAATATAAATATTTGTTTTCGTTTGCAGGATCAAGATCATCCTGATAAGAATTTCCTACAAAGCAGAGTGAAGTATGAACAAATCATCACCAAGGATGCAGTTTTGGTTCCTGGTCAGGACCAGGAATAAAACAAGAGGTTCTCAAGCTAGTTGGAAGCCCATGATTAAGGTCAATTTAAAACTAATATGAAGGAAGTTATGTCAGTTTCTCATTAAAGACTGAAAATACACAAAGTGTGTCTAATACAACCTAGAGGGGGGGTGAATAGGTTTTAGTTGATATATTACCAACTTTTCGACTTAATCAATTTCGATAATCCTACTCCATATTAACAATCAATCAATCCAATATAAATATACGGAAAACAATAAAAACACAAGGATTGATTTACGTGAGAAACCCTCCAACTGGGCAAAACTCACGGGCTATCCTTCTAGCCACAAACGGTCCTCAAATCCACTATTTGAACGAAAGTTTACAACCTAGGTTGACCTCAAGTCACACCTACTTGGTCACTAACCCTTTCAATCTACCCAACGGGCCTTTAATAGTGATTCTTGACCACAAGCTTGTGCACTAACTCACTTAGTCACAAAGCTTAACAATCAATGAAGAGTATAAACAACCTATGTGAATATGTAAAAGATATTCAAGTATGCAATTAATGCTAGGCAACAATAAATGCTTATCTAAGGATTTAAAGATATCAATAAATGCAAATCCTAGATATCAATATCTAAATGCAAATGCATGAAGATTTAGCTAGAAGGGTAAAATCGTCCTAAATGCTAGCTATTAATGAACAAAGCTCTCAACCAACAACCAACAACTCAATCATGTTATAAATGCCAATAAACATAAAGATATGCAATCAAATCACATAAAAGAGCTAACCCTAGGCAAACAACAACATAAATAAGTACAAAGAGATTTAGGGCATGTTCAAGTTACCTAGTCAATGAAAACAAGAAGAATCCATGATGAGATGATGCTTGAAGATGTTAGATGCACATGGATTTGTGTTTGGTTGAGTAAAAATGAGTTCTTGGGAGTTTCTCTCTCTAATGGAAGCTTAGCCTATCAAAAATGGCTTCTTGAACTCATAGAAACGAGCAAGGAAGAAGATAGAGCATATATATAGGAGCCCTAGTTGAAACAGCGTCGTTTTGAACTTAGGGCACGAAATCCCGTCAATACCGCTAGATGGACCGCGACGCAGGCATGTGTCCAGACCGCGGTACACACAGCAGTGCACCGTCTGGACAACAACGCGGTGCAGGTCGCTGTGCATGCAGGTGTACAGGCCGCGGTATGGGCAACAGAGGCTTACTGGACAACACCGCGACTTGGGTCGCTTTGCGAGCAAGTGTACAGGAAGCGGTACACGAAGCATGACACTGCTGAGATATACCGCTCTGTGTGCCGCGGTGCAAGCAAGTCTTGCCAAGCGGTCTAGGCCGCGCTAAGAGAAGAAATTGTCTTTTCTGGGCAAACTCAACACACTAAGTGATGTGCAAAATGTGCAAGTGTGGAGAGTGAAAAGAGGCATACAATACATCATTCAATGATATGAAGATAGAAACATAATGCATGCAAGTGAGTGTGTGCAACTATATCTCTTCAAAGAAAGTTAAACTAGTGAGATACCTTTGAAGTGCTCTTTGAGAGAGATGATGTCCTTGAAGCTTGATCACACTCAAGAGGCCTAAATTCCCTTACAAAGAATAATCCCCAATGTGGTTTGTCAACGAAATAAGCCAATCAAAATATGAGGAACTTACAATCTCCCCCTTTGGCTATTTCGTGACAAAACCACCACTCACAAATCATCCTCACAAAAATAAAAACTAAAGGTCAACAAAGAGATATTCTACATTACAAAAAGATACCTAGATACTAGGTCTTCAAAACTTCAAGCTCTTGTAGAATAGCCAATCCCTACAAAACAAAGAGACTACACTTTCCAAGACAAGTGTATGTGAGGTGATCAAGAGAGATAGATATATAAGAGCAATTTGCATAATAAAAGAAAACTTCAACATGCAACATGCAAATGCTCTCCCCCTATATAGGTTACTCCCCCTCAATGGGACAATCTCTCCAAATATGCAATCCCCTTAAATAAAACCACATTACTCCCCCTTTTTGTCATGAGATAGGCAAAGGAGTATTCCCCAACCGGGTCACTTTAGCAAAGAGAGCTATTAGCAAGATAAGTGCATAATCATATACAACAACTTTATGCAACTCAATTAATTGAGAGAGAATCATAGAGGGTTTTATTGTTTAGAAGAAAATGTGTGACTTAGGTGCTTTGGATGTAAGACATGTAACATTATGGTTCAAGCAAATGGTATTTGGCAAAGCAAACATCAAAAGGGTTTCCAAAAGAATTCAAACCAATTTATACCTTTTTGTTATAAGCAAACAAGATATAGTTTATCAAAATGAATTTCAATTTAAAGAGCAACTATATCAAACTTTATGAGCAAAACAAGACATGAGTGACTTTTGCACCCTATTTGATTTTTCCGGGTAGGATACCCGTATGATAGTAGTCTTGTTCAACTGATAAAGAGAGAGAGAAGACTAAATTTGGATGAGACATCCGTATTTATTGCAAGGATACTAGATCCTTATTGGGTTTAGTCTTCTCATTTGCTTTCACACAGATTTTGCACTAGAGCAATCAAAAGCATATCATGCATATTATTTTAAGCATGTCATTAAAGGTTCTCATGTCATGGAGTTAAATTATGGGTCATTCAAGTGTACTTTCCCAATCAAAATCTCCTAGTCCAAAAATGCATTTTTTGAACATAGAGGTGACATGGATTACAAATCAAGCAAGGCACACTTATTAAGTAAAAAAAACATATAAGAATATATATAAGCACAACCAAGAATACTCAAGCAATTAATAAAGAAGCATAAAGTTGATCAAGTTTTTGCTTATTCCAACATGCAAGGTTGCTCTCTTTGCTTGAGGTCCCTATAAGGGGTCAAACACCAAAACACATCAAGGCATATGACAAATCCCAATAGACCTACTAAGTGACTTGAACCTAGTTGAGTCTAAGGGCTTTGTAAATAAATCCGCTAGTTGATCATTAGTGCCCACATGCTCAAGAGCAATGCATTTGTTTTCAACTAGTTCCCTAATGAAATGATGCCTAATGTCTATATGCTTTGTCCTAGAGTGCTGAACTGGATTCTTTGAAATGTTAATTGCACTCATGTTATCACAATAAAGGGTAAGAATACCTTGATCAAAGCCGTAATCCACAAGCATTTGTTTCATCCAAAGGAGTTGTGTGCAGGCACTCCCGGCGGCTATGTATTCCGCTTCAGCTGTGGATAGAGAGATGGAGTTTTGCTTCTTGCAAAACCATGAGACCAAGTTGTTGCCTAGGAAGAAGCAACCGCCCGATGTACTCTTCCTATCATCACAATTTCCTGCCCAATCTGCATCACTAAAGCCAACTAAGCTAGCATTAGTGTCACGCGACAAGAGGTATTTAACTCTAACCGTATATTTAAGTTTAATCAATTAAAGGGTTAAGGTTCAAATCTTTAGAAAAATTTTAAACTATACGAAAATTATTTTTTCGCCTTCCGCTGCAGGTTTTAAGCAATTTTTCCCTACAAAAGCAACCTTACAACAATAAAAATAAGTTGGTCAACAATAATTTCTACATTACAATAAGCCCTATGAACTATGTCTTGAACATCTTGAAGTCAATCCAAGGCTTGTAGAAACATCCAACCTACACACAATCAACAAGAAGTACCTTCCAAGACCAAGTGTGATTGAGATGGTTTTAACAAAAACAATTGCAATAGCTATAGAAAATTTACTCAAGACAATCAAATAATGTAATCATGTTATGCAATGCAATACTCCCCTTAAACATGATCCCTCCCAACTCCCCCTAAATATAAGGCCAAAGAAACCACTATGTTCGCACAACCCTTCTCCCCCTTTTTGTCATGAGATAGGCAAAGGGAGTCTCCCTCAATAGGTAAGCAATCAAAAGTAAATCTTCATGCACATTAACTTTAAAACATGTCATTAATAAAATCATCATGTCATGAAGATCAATTATAGTTCATTCAAATTGTACTTCCAAAGTAAATCTCCCAGTCCAAAAATGCATGTTTGAACATAAATATGACATGGATTGCAAGAAAAGCAATTTGCACACTTATTAAGAAAATAACATAGGCATATGCACAACCAATGATCTCAAGAAATTAATATAGGAGCATAAAATATATCAATGTAGCACAATGCAATTATATGCCAATTTGCTCTCTTTGCATAAGCTCCCCATATGGGGTCAAGACATACCACTTCAAGCCAAATGACAAATTCCAATAGACTTACTAAGGTCCCCAAATCTAATAGTGTCTAAGGGCTTTGTAAACAAATGTGCTAGTTGGTCATTAGTCCCCACATGCTCTAAAGCAATAATTTTGCTTTCCACTAGCTCTCTGATGAAATGATGTCTAATGTCAATGTGTTTTGTCCTAGAATGTTGGACGGGGTTCATTGAAATGTTTATGGCACTCATGTTGTCACAAAACAAAGTGAGAGTGCCTTGCTCTAAGCCTTAATCAGCTAGCATTTGTTTCATCCACATCAATTGAGTACAAGCACTACCAGCAGCTATGTATTCCGCCTTGGCCGTGGATAAGGAAATCGAGTTTTGCTTCTTGTAAAACCAAGACACCAAATTGTTTCCTAGAAAAAAGCAACCATCTGATGTACTCTTCCTATCATCACAATTTCCCGGCCAATCAGCATCACTAAATCCAATAAGGATTGGATTGGTGTCAAAGGAGTACCAAATCCCATTATTAGAGGTACCATTCAGTAACTGAATGATCCTCTTCACCGTAACAAGGTGAGACTCTTTAGGATTAGCTTGGTATCTAGCATAAACACCCATACTAAAAGCAATATCGGGCCTATTTGCGGTCAAGTAAAGCAAGCTACCTATCATGCCCCGATATAGGCTTTGATCAACACTTTTCCCACTAGCATCTTGTCTTAGCTTCAAAGTGGTACTCATGGGTGTGTCACAATGTTTGGCATTGTCAAGGCCAAAGTTCTTCACTAGGTTCTTTGCATACTTAGCTTTGGATATTAAAATCCCATCATGCATTTGCTTAATTTGCAAACCTAGGAAGTAATTTAGTTCATCAACAATGCTCATTTCAAATTCAAGAGACATGACATCTACACATTATTTGACTTTAGACTCATTGGTAGAACTAAATACAATATCATCAACATAAATTTGAGCTATGAAAAGCTCATCTTTGTTGCACTTGATGAACAAAGTTTTGTCAACACTACCTCTTGAGTAGCCATTGTCAACAAGGTAGAGAGTGAGGCGCTCATACCTAGCCCTCGGTGCTTGTTTCTACCCATAAAGAGCCTTTTTGAAGTGATAGACATGATTGGGGTGATGTGGATCCATGAACCCCTTAGGTTGTTCAAAAAACACTTTCTCATGCAAGAAGCCATTGAGGAAGGCTCATTTGGTGTAGTTTGAACTTGTACACACAAAAGATGGACAAGATGAGCCTTATAGACTCAAGACGGGCAACGGGAGCAAAAGTCTCCTCAAAGTCAATACCTTCTATTTGAGAGTATCCTTGTGCCACATGCCTAGCCTTGTTACACACAGTGTTGCCATCTTCCTCCGACTTGTTCCTAAACACCCATTTGGTGCCTATCACATTGGTATTCTTAGGCCTAAGAACTAGAGTCCAAACCTTATTTCTTTCAAATTAGTTTAGCTCTTCTTGCATGGCGAGATCCCAAAATTCATCATTTAAGGCTTCATCAACCTTCTTGGGTTCTATTTGAGAGGTGTAGCAAGTGTAGCTAATTTGATTAGCTATTTGACACCTAGTCCTAACACCCTCATTGATATCTCCAATGATATCATTTTTATCATGGAGTTTCCTAACCCATGGAGCGGGTTCATTAGAGTCCAAATGAGGATCTCTATCAAGAGGTTGATCATCCTCTCCACTATGATTTAACTTCACATCACTTGAAGTCTTACCACACTCCTTTAAAGGAAGGTCAACATTCTCACAAACATCCTCCTCATGGACAACATTCTTAGGCCTACAATTATCAATGACAACATTTGATGACTCCATGACACTTCGAGTTTTTAGATTGTAAACTCTATAGGCCTTGCTATTGAGTGCATATCCAATGAAAATACTCTCATCACTCTTGGCATCAAACTTTCTAAGTTGATCTCAGTCATTAAGAATATAGCACTTATTTCCAAAGACGTGGAAGTAGCTAACATTGGGTTTTCTTCCCTTCCATATCTCATAGGATGTTTGTTTTGTTCCGGGTCTAAGGAAAACTCTATTCCCTCTATAACAAGCCGTATTGACGGCTTCGGCCCATAGATTCCTAGGAACCTTGTTGCTAAGCAACATCACCCGAGCCATCTCTTTTAAGATCCAATTCTTCCTTTCTACAACCCCATTTTGTTGGGGAGTTTTAAGAGCCGAGAACTCATGGGAAATACTTAGACCAATACAAAAGCTCTCATAGCTACTATTCTCAAACTCTTTTACATGATCACTTCAAATTCTATTAATGCTCCTAATGTGAGAATTCTTCTCATTTTGAATTTTGACATATAGCATTTTGAATTTCTCAAAAGCTTCAGACTTCTCTCTAAGAAAGTAGGTCCAAGTGAACCTAGAGACGTCATCAACCACCACAAGAATATATCTTTTACCACCTAAACTCTCGATTTGCATGGGACCCATGAGGTCCATAAGTAGGAGTTCCAATGGCTCCTTGGTGGAAATATATTTTCCCTTTTTGTGCACACTTTTAGTTTGTTTCCCTTGTTGACAAGGTCCACAAACTCCCTCAATACTCTTCCCAAGCTTGGGAAGACCTCTCACAACATTCAACCTCTCAAGGACTTTCGAGTCTCTATAATTCATGTGGCCAAATCTTGATGCCACAACTCAACTTGCTCACAACTTGACAAGTTATAAGAGATGTCGCTAGATTCAAGGTAATAACAATTGTCACTTGATCTCTTGCCTTTCAATAGAACTTTCCCATTTTCCTTAAGAATAGAGCAATCAACTTTGCCAAATATAACCGAAAGCCCTTAATCACTTAAATGTGATATACTAATGAGATTAGCTTACAAGCCATCTACATATAGAGCATTGGGCAAAGAGGGAAAACTAGGAATAGATATATTTCCTTTCCCTATAACCTTTTTCCGTGAACCATCACCAAAGGTGACAAATCCACCATCCTTCATCACAAGAGTCTCAAAAAAACTCTTATTTCTGGTCATGTGCCTAGAACACCCACTGATCGAGCTGAAAATGTTATACATTTTGGCCTTCATATCCTTCCTCATTGTTTTGCTCTTGAGCAGTTTTATGTGAATTTGTGGCTCTTTTGGTTTTTTTTACTGGCATTAGGGAAAAAAAAAACAAGAAACGGGATCAAAAATGAGATTTAGTGACAAAAGAGCAAAATATTGTAAAAACAGTGTGTGCAGATCATCCAACTTCAAAGCGTTATATCTCCCTCCTCAGATTGAACCATGTTTCTAATTGCATATATTCGGAAAGCCCCGGGAGTCTAGTTTCCAGCTGTTTTTACGAATTTCAATTCCGAATTTTCTAGAGGAAGTTATAGCCATTTTAGTAACTGTTGCGCGGCTGTCCACAGGTATTGCACGGGTACTGCACGTGTCACCTACCCATGCAGTTACCCGTGCACTGCACTTTCCAGCACCAAAAATGATGGGTTTTAAGCAATTTTTTGAGGGCAATGATGTCTTTTTTGGCCTAGATCGTGCCCTAGCATCCCAAACATATATATACACCATTTTTTCATTAAAGAGACTCTATCTCTTCCCTTCTCTCATACAATTCTCTCCCAAGAACACTAACCTCACAAAACCTAATCATCATCCTTATCATCTACTCAAGGACATTGGAGATTAGATTCAAGCTTCAAGAAAAGAGGAGTTTCTCAACATGGGTCTTCTCTATCTCTTTTCTCCTTGTTATTTTCTTGTATTTGTCATGAGTAGTTAATTATCCCACTAAGGGATTGATGTGAGACACTTGTGGATGTTGGTCTTGTAATGAACCTTATATTTTCTATCAATCTGTCATATATGTTTCATTCATTGTTTTAATTGAATTCAAGGATGATTTGTATTTGATTGTACATGACTCTCTTTGCAAATTGTTTGCGGATTTATTTGAGTAGATAATTTGGTATACATGATGCTAGGTTTTCTTATGCTCATTTGAATGGAAGGATTGAACAATTGTACATGACTTGAGTGAAATCCGGACACATTAATCTCAACTCTATCTAATCTTAATGGGTAACTAATCCTATACATGATTTGCTTGGTTGCTTGTGAGAGATTAAGCATCAATATCATACATGATGGGTTTGTGAATTTAAACAAAGAGATTAGTCCCTTATTTGATAGATATTTTTTCATTGCATAACCATTTGTGGGTGGCCAATACTATACATTATGGGTTGGACACTCATAAGTGATATACAACCAATCCTATACATGATTTGATTGGTTACATAAGATTAAAGTGTATTCATGTGAGTTCCTACATTGCCCATATTCACTTGTTGGATCCATCAACTCCTTAGTTCCCACTATCATATATTAACACCAGTTGCATGTTATATTAGTTAGTCTAATTGTAATTGCATTTTAGTTTTTAACCTTTTCAAATCAACCATTTACATTTACATGCTTTGTTTTACTTTAATAGTAGTTAACTAGTTTTAGCCACATAGTTTCCTTTCCTTGTGGACGATACCCTTGCTTGCCATTGTACTTGTTTTGTAAACATTTAGAGGCATTTGAGGTTTTATAAATTACTTTTGATGGGCATTTTCTAACGAAAAAAATGCACTCGTCACCCACTATCAAGATACCAAGTGTTGGAGGCATTGGCTTTCAAAGCATCTTGAGCCACATAACAAAACTACTCATATTTTCTAGTCCACCTAGGTGCAACATTTTCGATCCTATGAGCCTTTAGTTCATTGGCTCTAAGTTCCCTAGGTGTATGCTTTTTGGCTCTTCTAAGCATATGTTTCTTAATCATGCTTTCAAATCTACACAATTTAATATACTTAAAGCAATTTGGCCTTATGTTGCCTTCAATACCACAATAATAACAAGTGGGAATGAAATAGAAGTTCATACCATAGCCTTGTGCACGCATTTGAGGCTTCCTTCTCCTTTGAGTAGTCCTTTGATGTTGCACGAACTCTCTCATTTATGGTTGAGCCAAAGTAGCATGTCTTCTTTGTTGAGCATAGGTGACCCTTGGTTGTGGTGGAGGGATTCTTAGATGTGGAGGTCTTGAATGAGATGCTCTAGCTTGTTGTGGTTGAGCTCTTGTTGAACCCCTGACTTGAGCTTGCTTTGAGGATTCTCCAACTTCAATCTTTTTTGTAGTTTGTTGTGGAATTTTGGCTTCTTCGACCTTGTAAGTTCCTCATATCTTGATTGGCTTATTTCGTTGACAAACCACATTGGGGATTATTCTTTGTAAGGGTAATTTAGGCCTCGTGAGTGTGATCAAGCTTCAAGGATATCATCTCTCTCAAAGAGCACTTCAAAGGTATCTCACTAGTTTAACTTTCTTTGACGAGATCTAGTTGCACACACTCACTTGCATGCATTATTGTTCTTATCTTCATGTTATTGAATGATGTATTGTATGCCTCTTTTCACACTCCACACTTGCACATTTTGCACATCTCTTAGTGTGTTGAGTTTGCCTAGAAAAGAGAATTTCTTCTCTTAGCGCGTCCTAGACCGCTTGGCAAGACATTCGTGCACCGCGGCATACAGAGCGGTATACCTCAGCAGGGTCATGCTCCCTGTACCGCTTCCTGTGCACTTGCACGCAAAGCGACCCAAGTCGCGGTGTTGTCCAGTAAGCCTCTGTTGCCCATACCGCGGCCTGTGCACCTGCATGCACAGCGCCCTGCACCACGTTGTTGTCCAGACAGTGCACTGCTGTGTGTACCGCGGTCTGGACACTTGCCTGCGACTGCGGTCCATTTAGCGGTATTGACGGGATTTTGTGCCCTAAGTTCAAAACGACGCTGTTTCCACTAGGGCTCCCTTATATATGCTCTATCTTCTTCCTTGCTCGTTTTTCATGAGTTCAAGAAGCCATTATTGAGAGGCAAAGCTTCCCTTAGAGAGAGAAACTCCCAAGAACTCATCTTTACTCAACCAAAAACAAATCCATGTGTTTTTAACCTCCTCAAGCATTATCTTATCATGGATTCTTCTTGCTTTCATTGACTAGGTAACTTGAACATGCCCTAAATCTCTTTGTATTTATTTATGTTCTTGTTTGCCTAGGGTTAGCTCTTTTATGTGATTTTATTGCACATCTTTATGTTTATTGGCATTTATAACATGATTGAGTTGTTTTGTGTTGGTTGAGAGCCTTGTTCATTAATAGCTAGCATTTAGGACGATTTTACCCTTCTAGCTAAATCTTCATGCATTTGCATTTAGATATTGATATCTAGGATTTGCATTAATTGACATCTTTAAATCCTTAGATAAGCATTTATTGTTGCCTAGCATTAATTGCATGTTTGAATATCTTTTACATATTCACATAGGTTGTTCAACCTCTTCATTGATTGTTTAAGCTTTGTGACTAAGTGAGTTAGTGCACAAGCTTGTGGTCAAGAATCACTATTAAAGGCCCGTTGGGTAGAGTGAAAGGGTTAGTGACCAAGTAGGTGTGACTTGAGGTCAACCTAGGTTGTAAACTTTCGTTCAAATAGTGGATTTGAGGACCGTTTGTGGCTAGAAGGATAGCCCGTGAGTTTTGCCCAGTTGGAGGGTTTCTCACGTAAATCAATCCTTGTGTTTCTATTGTTTTCCGCATATTTATATTGGATTGATTGATTGTTAATATGGAGTAGGATTATTAAAATTGATTAAGTCGAAAAGTTGGTTATAAATCAACTAAAACCTATTCACCCCCCCTCTAGGTTGTATTAGACACACTTTGTGTATTTTCAATTGGTATCAGAGCGGGTTCCTAGATACACTTAGGTGATCCTTGCTCGTTGTGTGTCTTGCATTTTGTTTGTGTTTGTTGTTGGAACCTAGGGTTACAGATTGCGCAGCGGAAGGTTTTAAAATTTTTAATGCAATCATTAAATTAACCCATTTGTACAGTAATAATCAAATGCAATATTAAAGTGAAGATTTTTCATACCTACGTAGGAGGCTCCTTCACTTTGATACGAACTGCTCCTGATTTGAACCACGTGATCTTCCTCGCTATCTCCCGGAACTAGTAACAGCGTGTGGGCGCGTCACGATATTCAGGACCTGTATGGAGGAAGAAGAGAAGAATACACACAGATAGAAGTGCAGCACTTGTGGTCTCACCACACAATAACTTTTTCTTTTCTATTTGTGTTGTTTGCTGTTCACGAAGAATTTTGCTCTTCTTTTCTTTTTGCTGTGTGTTTTGCTTATACATTCGGTTGTTCTTAATTTTTTTTTTTTATTAAATATATATCTCATATATATATAAAAATTAAACAAACCAAAATCTTATTTGATTTTTAAAACTTTTCAAAAAATATCTCATATCTTTCAAAAAGATAATTAAATATTTAATATTTGAATTCAAACATTTTAAATTCAATTTCAAATATTTAATTTAATAAAATAAAATAATCATATTATCTTATTTTATTCAAAATCAAATATCAACTAACACCCTCCATTTAGTGATTAACAACATAATTAAATAATCTTATTATTTAATTAATTCCCGAATAAATACGTGTCACTTTCGTAACACAATTAATTGGACAATCCAATTAATTAACCGTGACCCTTGTTACCTAAATCGATCGGGCTAGCAAGGGGACCTAATGGACCCACAGTATTTTGAGCTCCAATAATCCTTAGAAATTATTAATTAAACTCTTTAATTAATATTTCATGATTATTAACTTCGGTGTTATTCCATTAAAAACCCGAAGCTGCACTCTCTCAACTGTAGACGTTTTTACACAAACCAATAACTCTCGGTGTCCATCGATATAGCTATTACATATGGTATAATCCTCCACAAGTAGTTCATAATTAGAGCTGGGTCATAATGTCCGTTATACCCCTCTAATCATATCTTTCCATTAAGTACCATTGATTCTCTAATGAACAATAAATCCTACATTCCTTACGGAATTAGGAGAGCGTTCATATTGTTCAAGCCCCGAATCAACCCTTAAGGGAACTACCATCTACTTCTCACAAGAAGGAGTGGATTCCACTATTGTGTACAAACCTTCCCAGCCACAAGCCAAACCGCGATCCCAACATACGGAGTATATTGATCGGGAATGCAACTCCGACCTCACCCATGGTATATCAAAGACCACGATCTAACCTGAAGGAGTAGATAAGACACTCAGGATTAAGATCACCCACATATAGCCATCATAAGTTGATATATATGAATCTCATCGTTAAACGGATCTTAGTGAGAGATTCATATAGATCATGGCCCAGTCCTATATGATCACATCATACAAGGTGCCTCCATTCTCATATCTACATATGAATGATCCAGGATAGGATCACCGTACACTACGAAATGGACCGCAGCTGTAGATTAACCACAAATAAAGTACCCAGCTTTATTTGCTATCTACGGACTCTTTAAATTGCTCGTTTCAAACTGAATCCATCTATATATGACACTCATATACTCAGTTCGAAATTACATCCGGCAATTTTGGATGTGAAGTGCACATGTTATATAAAGTATGACACAAAATGAATGAATATACTACTTCTTTTATTTATGTTCAAATTACATTTACATATTACAAGCTTTAGGGCAAAAGCCTCAACAATCTCCCACTTACACTAAAGCATGTGAGTCATGTCTCGTAACCCTAGACCTTCTAGGTGACCTTCAAACACTTTAGCCGGTAAGGTCTTCGTAAATGGATCAGCATGATTGTCTTGTGAGGCTATCTTGGTGACGATCACATCTCCTCTCTGCACTATCTCTCTAATGAGATGATACTTTCTTTCTATATGCTTCCCTCTCTTGTGGCTTCTTGGTTCTTTGGAATTAGCCACAGCACCACTGTTATCACAATAAAGTGTGATGGGCTTATCCAGATCTGGAACAACTTTCAGATCACTCAAGAACTTACGGAGCCAAACAGCCTCTTTAGCAGCTTCACAAGCGGCTACATATTCGGCTTCCATGGTGGAGTCAGCAATGCAAGATTGCTTTATACTTCTCCACACAATGGCTCCACCACCTAGGGTGAATACTGATCCAGACGTGGATTTTCTAGAATCCCTGTCTGACTGAAAATCAGAATCTGTGTATCCTAACGGGATCAAATCCTGTCCGGAATACACTAACATATAGTTTCTCGTTCTCCGAAGATACTTGAGAATAGTCTTGACAGCAACCTAATGATCTAATCCTGGGTTGGACTGGTACCTGCTGACTACTACCACTGCATAGCAGATGTCCGGTCTCGTGCATAACATAGCATACATGAGACTATCTACTGCTGATGCATATGGCACACGTCTCATATCCTCAACTTCTTGAGGTGTCTTAGGACACTGTTCCTTAGACAAGTGAACCCCATTTCTAGAAGGTAAATTACCTTTCTTGGAGTTCTGCATCGAAAATCGCACAAGAATCTTGTCGATATATGATGCCTGAGACAATGCTATGAGTTTGTTCTTACGATCCCTTATAAGTTGGATCCCTAGAACATAACTCGCCTCTCCCAAATCTTTCATTTGGAATTGGCTAGCCAGCCAGCCCTTTACATCAGATAACACTCCCACTTCATTCCCAATGAGTAGGATGTCGTCCACGTATAGGACCAAGAAAACTACCTTTTTGTCAATGATGCTCTTGTAGACACAAGGCTCATCGACGTTCTGCTCAAAGCCATAGGTTTTGATCACATCATCAAACCTGATGTTCCAAGATCTAGATGCTTGCTTAAGTCCATAGATGGACCTTTGCAACTTGCAAACCTTTTGCTCTTGATCTGGAGACACGAATCCCTCTGGTTGCATCATATAGATGCTCTCGTCAAGATTGCCATTCAAGAATGCAGTCTTAACGTCCATTTGCCAAATTTCATAATCGAAATAGGCAGCAATGGATAAGAGAATCCGAATAGACTTTAACATGGCTACTGGCGAGAAGGTCTCTTCATAATCGACCCCCTCTTTCTAGGTATAACCCTTGGCCACTAGCCTTGCCTTGAAGGTCTCTACCTTCCCGTCTACTCCTCTCTTCCTCTTGTAGATCCACTTACATCCTATGGGTTTTACCCCATTCGGTAAGTCTACAAGTTCCCAGACTGAGTTAGAGTACATAGACTCCATCTCGAGATTCATGGCTTTAAGCCATTCCTCTTTATCAGGATCTTCCATTGCATTCTTGAATGTCAATGGATCATCCACACTATCAGCAGAGACAAGATCTTGTCCCTCACTTACACCCAAATAGCGTTCAGGCTGTCTTACAACCCTCTCACTACGTCTAGGTGGTAGTGTATCCTGACTAGGAATTATCTGACTTTCAGATGTTAATGGATTAACAATTCTAGTTGACTGAGTACTGGTCTCACCAGGCTCCAACTCATTTAATACAATTTTAGAACGAGGTTTATGATCACTTATATAGTTATCCTCAAGAAACGTTGCATTTGTCGATACAAATACTTTGTTATCTTCAGGACTATAGAAGTATCCACCTCTGGTCTCCTTGGAGTATCCTACAAACAAGCAGACCATAGACTTGGGATCTAGCTTTCCAGTTCTGTTCTTCAGCACGTGTGCCGGACACCCCCATATGCAAAAATGTCGTAAACTAGTTTTACGACCATTCCACAACTCTAGGGGAGTTTCAGGAACAGATTTGGATGGCACTACATTCAAAATGTATGCCGCTGTTTGTAACGCATATCCCCAAAAGGAATTTGGTAATGATGAGAAACTAATCATAGATCTCACCATTTTCATTAGGGTTCTATTTCTCCTCTCCGCTACACCATTTTGCTGAGGTGTACCAGGAGCTGTGAGTTGGGAAACTATCCCATGCTCGACCATGAAGTCTTCAAACTCTTGGTCAAGGTACTCACCTCCACGATCTGATCGTAGTGACTTGATAGTCCTACCTAATTGATTCTCAACTTCAGCTAGGAATTCTTTGAACTTTTCAAATGTTTCCGACTTTCGTTGCATTAGGTAGACATATCCGTATCTTGAGTAGTCATCTATAAAGGTGACATAATACTCATAGCCGCCCCTAGCTCTAACATTCATCGGTCCGCAGACGTCTGTATGTATGAGTTCTAGTGGCTCTATAGCTCTAAGCCCTTTTCCAGTAAAAGGTCTCTTAGTCATCTTACCTTCTAAACAGGATTCGCAGACAGGTAAGGTGCCAACCTTTAACTCACTTAAAAGGTCCACTTTTTACTAGTCTGTCTATCCGGTCAAGGTTGATATGACCAAGCCTTAGATGCCAGAGATACGTTTCGTTTTCTGGAGAAATCTTATGTCGTTTAGTTTTTGGTTTTTCAACTTTAAACATTTCGGTGTTGAGCAGTGTTGTATGCATTAACGGTCTTAACACATACAAATTGTTTTCATTAATTCCTGAACAAATATTCAGACCATTCTTTGCAATAATAACTGATTTATTATCAAAAGAAACAGAATATAATTGTTCTAACAACTTAGAAACGGAAATCAAATTCCGTGTAAATCCAGGAATATAAAAAACATTGTTCAATAATAAAAAACTATTATTATTATAAAATTGCAATCTTATTGCTCCCACTGCTTTGGCCGACACGACATCCCCCGAACCTACACGCATGGAGAAGGCTCCCTCCTCTAGCTGTGTCCAAGAATCAGTCCACTGCAAAGAAGAACAAACATGGTTAGTGGCCCCCGAATCAACAATCCAAGGTGAAGAATCATCTTCCACTAAACAAGATTCAAGAACAAGTAAATCATATTTACCTTTCTTCTTCTTCTTGGCTACCTCCTCCAGGTACTGAGGACAGTTCCTCTTCTAGTGCCCGACCTTGTTACAATGGAAACATTTTCCTTTGTCTTGGTCGGTGGAGGTGCCCTTCTTTTTGCTTTGGGCCTTCTTGGGTTTGGGCTTACCCTTCGCCTTTCCAGCAGACCTCTTCCTCTTCTTATTATTGGAGGAAGATGGTTCGGCAACATTTGCCTCACCGGTCTTACTTTTGCTGTCCTTGGTGATGGACTCAAAAGTAGCGAGCTCATTGAGCAACTGTGTGAGACTGAACCTTAACTTGTTCATCCCGTAGTTGTTCTTAAACTGATCAAAACTCTTCGGAAGAGTCGCCAGTATGATGCTCACTTGACTGGGTTCATCAATGGCCCCGCCATTGACTTCTGCCTTGTTGAAGTAGGACATCATGCTCAGGACATGTTCCCGAACTGATGTACCTTCCTTCATGCGAGCGAGCATAGCGGAACGAACAGCTTCGTGTCGCTTTTGCTCGGAGGGCTGCCCGAACATAGCTTGCAATGACTCCATAATTTCGAATGCTGTAGTCATTGCTTCGTGCTTTGTTACACGCACGTCTGCCATAGAAGCTAACAGATATGTTCGGGCCTTCTCATCAGATGAGACCCATCGCTGGTATGCCTCATGAACAGTTCGTGTGGCATTGGCAGTAGGCACCGGAGGACATTCCTCCGTAAGCACAAACTTGAGGTCTTTTGTGACCAGTATTGCATTAATGTTAAGTTTCCATTTTGTGTAGTTATCACCAGTTAATTTATCGTTTGCAAGTATTTGTAATAGTGCAGATGACATGGCTGAAAAAACATAAATTAAAGATTCATTCAGTCATACATTCTAAACATGTGCTAATGTTCGGCATAAAATTAAACATGATGCATGAAAATGTTTAATGAACAAGAACAACCCTAAAAACAATGTTTCTATGCCACGACAATCCAACATACCACAAGCAAGTGCCGCCTTAGGGTCGGTCAAATTCTTGCATGTTGGATCGAGACCTTCTCAGTCAAAGGATATACCAGAATAACTCTTATGCCAATATCATTCAACCATCGTTTATTAGGTCAGGTTTTTAATTAACCAATTTAATTAAAACCTTGTGAGTGTAACCCATCATTTCAGATCTCAAGAGCTTAACTCGAGAATTGCCGCCTTAGGGTCGGTCAATCCCGAAATCCCCTCCGAAATCCTATCTGTTAGGAAGTTAACCTTGGTATTGATTCTTATGGAAACCCTCCTTAGGGAGGACGAAAACAAAGCCGTCGCGAGGCCCCACTCGAATCTCACGGTGTTGAACTAATGATGGAGACCGCGAGATATAATGTCATATATCCCTCTCCCACTCACTATTTTATATTAAGGGTTTTCTATTAATAATAATGCATCTAGATTAAACGGCTAATATTAATCTAAGCGTCAAGTGCATTAATCACAAATTATTAGAATCCTATTCCAATAACTAATAAACTAAATTGATTTTTAACACTTTAAAAATATAGTTCATTAGTGATAATTCAAATCTATGTAAACTGTTTACTAAGACTATAATTATTATTAAATGTGTATTTACCAAGTTTTAACTATTAAAACTAAACACATTATTTAGGTCCAATTAATATTAGGAGCTTAATCAAATTAATCCTAATATATATATTAAGGACCCTACTAATCTAAGTATTTAAACTCTTTAATAAAAATATTAGTAATTAATGAGATTTACTAAGTTTTTACTCCTAAAAACTAATCCCATTAAAATAGCCAATTATGTGAATAACCCATTTTAATCAAATTAAAAAAAAATTAAACACGTAACATAGATGGCTATAATGCATGTATGATATATCAACATATATATATATGTAGGCACAACTAATTTAAATGACATGTATATGCATGGCAATGCTTAATCATCAAATAATTAAAATATACATGAGTTGACCGAGTGTTGTGGATTATTTAACCTAAAAATTGGAATCTAATTACAAAAATATTCCCAAGACATCCCTCGGTCTTCTTGTAATTTCCAAGATTTCCAATCTCTTCAGGTCATGTGTGGGATGTGCTGTGCGTGCTGGTAGGCATGCGTGGGATATTGTGCGCGCTGGATTGCGCGCTGGTGGGTGTTGCGCGCTGGAAATGCAGCGCATGGGATGTGCTGGTTTGTAGGAGCACGCTGGTAGGCTCGCGCTGGTGGGCATCGCTGATAGGCTGCACTGGAGGGATGGCATGCACTCTGGTAGATCGTGCGATGGTAAGCTTGCGCGCTGTGCATGCTCGCTGTCGTGCGCTGTTCTACCAGGTCTTCTTGCAAGCGGGCAGGTGGGCATGCGCTGGTCTACGATGCGCGCACCAGGTCTTGCTTACACATTTTTTATTTTTTTTAATAATACAACAGTAAAATAAAAAAAATATAACAACATTATACAACCCAGAAACACTCTAAATCCAGAACACCATAAAAAATTACGATCAACCATGTTTTTAAATTAAACAATTTAATTAAAAACATCATACACTCATAAAAAAAAATATGTGCCTACACATTCATACATATCAGGAGTAATCGAATTCGATTATACTGTACAAAAATTGGCTCTGATACCAATTGTTGGAACCTAGGGTTACAGATTGCGTAGCGGAAGGTTTTAAAATTTTTAATGCAATCATTAAATTAACCCATTTGTACAGTAATAATCAAATGCAATATTAAAGTGAAGATTTTTCATACCTACGTAGGAGGCTCCTTCACTTTGATACGAACTGCTCCTGATTTGAACCACGTGATCTTCCTCGCTATCTCCCGGAACTAGTAACAGCGTGTGGGCGCGTCACGATATTCAGGACCTGTATGGAGGAAGAAGAGAAGAATACACACAGATAGAAGTGCAGCACTTGTGGTCTCACCACACACTAACTTTTTCGTTTCTATTTGTGTTGTTTGCTGTTCACGAAGAATTTTGCTCTTCTTTTCTTTTTGCTGTGTGTTTTGCTTATACATTCGGTTGTTCTTAATTTTTTTTTTTATTAAATATATATCTCATATATATATAAAAATTAAACAAACCAAAATCTTATTTGATTTTTAAAACTTTTCAAAAAATATCTCATATCTTTCAAAAAGATAATTAAATATTTAATATTTGAATTCAAACATTTTAAATTCAATTTCAAATATTTAATTTAATAAAATAAAATAATCATATTATCTTATTTTATTCAAAATCAAATATCAACTAACACCCTCCATTTAGTGATTAACAACATAATTAAATAATCTTATTATTTAATTTATTTAATCACCATTATTCATTAATTAAATAATCTCATTATTCAATTAATTCCCTAATAAATACGTGTCACTTTCGTAACACAATTAATTGGACAATCCAATTAATTAACCGTGACCCTTGTTACCTAAATCGATCGGGCTAGCAAGGGGACCTAATGGACCCACAGTATTTTGAGCTCCAATAATCCTTAGAAATTATTAATTAAACTCTTTAATTAATATTTCATGATTATTAACTTCGGTGTTATTCCATTAAAAACCCGAAGCTGCACTCTCTCAACTGTAGACGTTTTTACACAAACCAATAACTCTCGGTGTCCATCGATATAGCTATTACATATGGTATAATCCTCCACAAGTAGTTCATAATTCGAGCTGGGTCATAATGTCCGTTATACCCCTCTAATCATATCTTTCCATTAAGTACCATTGATTCTCTAATGAACAATAAATCCTACATTCCTTACGGAATTAGGAGAGCGCTCATATTGTTCAAGCCCCGAATCAACCCTTAAGGGAACTACCATCTACTTCTCACAAGAAGGAGTGGATTCCACTATTGTGTACAAACCTTCCCAGCCATAAGCCAAACCGCGATCCCAACATACGGAGTATATTGATCGGGAATGCAACTCCGACCTCACCCATGGTATATCAAAGACCACGATCTAACCTGAAGGAGTCGATAAGACACTCAGGATTAAGATCACCCACATATAGCCATCATAAGTTGATATATATGAATCTCATCGTTAAACGGATCTTAGTGAGAGATTCATATAGATCATGGCCCAGTCCTATATGATCACATCATACAAGGTGCCTCCATTCTCATATCTACATATGAATGATCCAGGATAGGATCACCGTACACTACGAAATGGACCGCAGCTGTAGATTAACCACAAATAAAGTACCCAGCTTTATTTGCTATCTACGGACTCTTTAAATTGCTCGTTTCAAACTGAATCCATCTATATATGACACTCATATACTCAGTTCGAAATTACATCCGGCAATTTTGGATGTGAAGTGCACATGTTATATAATGTATGACACAAAATGAATGAATATACTACTTCTTTTATTTATGTTCAAATTACATTTACATATTACAAGCTTTAGGGCAAAAGCCCCAACATTTGTTGCATCATAAACATTCATCTCATTCATACTCAAACACTATGAGTGGGAACGGAAGTGGTAATGAGGGAGCCTCTAGCATAAGACCCCCTTTGCTCACCGGAATAAACTATGCCTCTTGGAAAGGCAAGATGGAGTCTTACATTTGCCAAATAAATGACCGAGCATGGATGGCAATTGAAGATGGCTACACTCTTCCGGAAAAGACTCTTGAAGACGAAAGTGTAGTTCTCAAGCCAAAGTCGGAATGGTCAACTCAAGAGTTTGAAGCATCCAAGTGGAACAACAAGGCTATGCATGCTATTCTTTGTGCAATGGATGACAATCAGTACAAATTGATCCAAACAACAAGAATTGCAAAAGAGGCATGGGAGATTCTAGAGACGGCCCATGAGGGAACCGAGGTGGTCAAGGACTCCAAGCTTCAAGTCCTCCAAACACAATTCGAGCAAATTAGGATGGAGGAGGATGAGTGCTTCAACGACTTCCAAGTGAAGATGATGGACATAGTCAATCAAAGCCATCAACTTGGTGATCCCTATTGGGATAGGAGGATCAAGCAAAAAATTATGAGGTCGCTTCCAGCAAGATTTGAGTCAAAAGTGACGGCTCTTGAGGAGAATAGTGACTACAAGAATATGAAGCCAAGTGAAGTTATTGGAAGGCTTCTAGCATATGAGTCTAGATGGACTCCCACACCTACACCTTAAAAGAAGCAAAAGAGCATTGCTCTGAAGACTTCTAAGGTTGAGAAGGAGGAAGAAGACTCAGATGAAGAAATGGCCCTCATGGTGAAAAGATTCAAGAAGTTCATCAATTTTGAGAAGAGGGGATTTGGATCCAAAGGAAAGGAAATAAAGAAGAAGACTCCTTTCAAGAAGTTTGAGTCAAGTGAAGACAAGCCCACAAGAAAAGGGATTCAATGCTTCGAATGTGGAGGTTTCAGACACATCTCCACGGATTGTGGAAATTTGAAAAATAAGAAGAAAGGAAAGGCCATGGCCGCCACGTGGAGCGATGGTGATGACTTGGAAGAAGAAGGAGAATCCTCAGATGATGAGGATCATATGGCAAACTTTATTGCCTTCGCATCTTCTCTCAAGAGTAAAGAAGCAATAGATGATGAAGAGGTAGAGAAACAAAGTGAAGATGACTCTAGCGATGGTGACTCTTCATCCCATTCAACAAATATGGATGTAGGAGGAATGGATCTTGAAGGCTTCATTGAGCATTTTCAAAGCTCAAGATTGAAGATGAAGAAAGAGATTCAAAGGCTAAAAGGAGAGAATCTCAAGCTATCCACCGAAGCTACTCACTTAAATAAAGAAGTGAAAATAGCCAAAAGGAATGAGGAATTGATGGAAAAGGAGCTTGAAGAAGCTAGAGAGATCATTGCTAAGATGACTTCAAGCACGAATAAACTTGACCACATGTTGGGAGTTGGCAAGAGGCCAAGTGATAAGAAAGGTCTTGGCTATGAAGATGACAAGGAGACCTCATCCTCAAGCAAGATTGTGTTTGTTAAGAGTGTGGATAACAAAGAGCCTCTACCCCCACAATATCCTAGGAAGAAGATCGAACTAGGAGAGTGCTCTAAAGATCCTCAAGTCAAGGTAGCACAAGGGAAACAAGCTCAAGCTCAATCAACAAGGGTGCATCAAGCAAGTTTCCCTCAACCGAAATACCATCAAGCCAAAAAGCAATTCATGCAAGGTCAACCAAGGAAGCAATTCATTCCAACTCAACAACAAAGAAGAAGAGAACCAATCCAACACCAAAGACAAGCTCAAATGCATGGGAAAGCCCCTTTGTACTCACAAGGGCATGGTATGTCTTCTTATTTTATTCCCACTTATCACTTTTGTGGTGTTGATGGTCACATTAGACCTAATTGCTTCAAATACATTGAAATGTGTCGAATCAAGAGCATGATTGAAAGAAATAGAGCTAGAGCTAAAATGCATGTTCCTAGGAAATCTAGAGCAAATTTGCATGATCCTAGGAAATCTAGAGCCAATGTGACTAATACCACTAGGAATGAGAACATTACACCTAGGTGGATTAGAAGGAATAACTATTCTTGCTATGTGGCTCAAATTGCCTTGAAGGCAAATGCCTCTAACACTTGGTATTTGGATAGTGGGTGTTCTAGGCATATGACGGGGAACAAGAGCTTCTTTAAATCCCTTGTCTTGGAGGATGGAGAATTTGTCACCTTTGGTGATGGATCTAGAAAGAAAGTCATAGGGAAAGGAACTATTTCCATTCCCGATTTACCCTCCCTGTCCAATGCTCTACTTGTTGATGGCTTACAAGCCAACCTCATAAGCATTTCTCATCTTAATGATGATGGACTCTCTGTATTGTTTAACAAAAATGATTGCTCTATTTTAATGCCAAATGGACAAACCTTGCTAAAAGGAAAGAGATCTAGTGACAATTGCTATTGTCTTGAAGCTAGTGCTATCTCTTGCAATATGTCCAAATGTGAGGAAATTGAGTTATGGCATCAAAGACTTGGCCACATGAACTATCGAGATTTGAGGATTTTAGATAAGTTCAAGGTTGTGCGTGGCCTCCCTAAGCTTGGGAAGAAAGTCGATGGCGTTTGTGGACCTTGTCAACAAGGAAAACAAACCAAAAGTATGCACAAGAAAGGCAAGTGTCTCGCCACCAAAGAGCCATTAGAGCTTCTACATATGGACCTTATGGGTACCATGCAAACCGAGAGTCTCGGCGGCAAAAGATACATTTTTGTTTGTGTTGATGATTTCTCTAGATTTACATGGACATATTTTCTTAGAGAAAAATCTGAAACTTTTGAAAAATTTAAAATGCTTTGCACTAAAATTCAAAATGAAAAGAACTCACACATTAAAAGCATTAAAAGAATTAGGAGTGACCATGGGAGGGAATTTGAAAATGCTTGTTTTGAAAGCTATTGCAATAGCTTAGGCATTTCCCATGAGTTTTCGGCTCCTAGAACTCCTCAACAAAATGGGGTTGTTGAGAGGAAGAATAGGGTCCTTCAAGAGATGGGCAGTGTGATATTGCTTAGAAACAATGTCCCTAGGAACCTTTGGGCTGAGGCCGTCAATACGGCTTGCTACATAGGAAATAGAGTCTTCCTAAGGCCCGGTACTAAGCAAACCTCCTATGAATTATGGAGGGGTAGGAAGCCAAATATTAGCTACTTCCACTCATTTAGGGAGCAAATGCTACATTCTAAATGACCGAGATCAACTTGGCAAGTTTGATGCCAAGAGTGATGAGGGAATTTTTATTGGCTATGCCCTTAATAGTAAGGCCTATAGAGTTTTCAATTTCAAAACTCGGAGTGTCATGGAATCATCTAATGTCATCATATATGATTGTAGGCCTAAGACTAGAGACCATGATGAGGAGATCATTGTGCTTGATGATCCCTTCTTGGAGAAGAATGGTGAGACTTCAATTGATGTGAAGTCAAGTCTTGATGAAGAGGTCATCCAACCTCTTGATAGAGATCCATCTTCGGACTCTAAAGAACCCGCTCCATGGGTTAGACATCTCCACAATAAGAATGACATTCTTGGAGATATGAATGAAGGTGTTAGGACTAGGCGTCAAATAGCTAATCAAATTAGCTATACTTGTTACACCTCTCAGATTGAACCCAAAAAGGTTGATGAAGCCTTGAATGATGAGTTTTGGGTTCTTGCCATGCAGGAAGAGCTAAACTAATTTGAAAGAAATGAGGTTTGGATTCCTAGACCCAAGGATACTAATGTCATAGGCACCAAATGGGTATATAGGAATAAGTCAAATGAGAATGGCAACATTGTGCGCAACAAGGCTAGACTTGTAGCACAAGGATACTCTCAAATTGAGGGTATTGACTTTGAGGAGACTTTTGCTCCGGTTGCCCGTCTTGAGTCCATAAGGCTTCTTTGTCCATATCATGTGTGCACAAGTTCAAATTGCATCAAATGGATGTTAAGAGTGCCTTCCTAAATGGTTTTTTGCATGAGGAAGTGTTTGTTGAGCAACCCAAGGGGTTTGTGGATCCACACCACCCCAATCATGTCTATAGCCTCAAGAAGGCTTTATATGGGTTGAAACAAGCATCTAGGGTTTGGTATGAGCGCCTCACTCAATTTCTTGTTGACAATGACTACACTAGGGGTAGTGTTGACAAAACTTTATTCATCAAGAGGAACAAAGATGAGCTTTTCATAGCTCAAATTTATGTTGATGATATTGTTTTTGGCTCCACCAAAAAATCCAAAGTCCAAAAATTTGTTGATGTCATGTCTCATGAGTTTGAGATGAGTCTTGTTGGGGAGCTCAATTACTTCCTAGGTTTGCAAATCAAGCAATTGCATGATGGGATTTTCATATCCCAAGCTAAGTATGCTAAGAACCTAGTGAAGAAGTTTGGACTTGAGAATGCCAAACATTGTGACACACCCATGAGTACCACCTTGAAACTAAGCAAGGATGCTAGTGGCAAGAGTGTGGAACAAAGTCTTTATCGGGGTATGATTGGTAGCTTGCTTTACTTGACCGCAAGTAGGCCCGATATAGCCTTTAGTGTGGGTGTGTGTGCTAGGTACCAAGCGGATCCCAAGGAATCCCATCTCTCATCCGTGAAGAGAATCATTCGTTATGTGAATGGGACATCCAACTATGGGATATGGTACTCTTTTGACACTAATGCTAGCTTAGTTGGCTTTAGTGATGCAGATTGGGCAGGAAATTGTGATGATATGAAGAGTACATCGGGCGGTTACTTCTTCCTAGGTAACAACTTGGTCTCATGGTTTTGCAAGAAGCAAAATTCCATCTCTCTATCCACAGCTGAAGCGGAATACATAGCCGCCGGGAGTGCTTGCACATAACTCCTTTGGATGAAACAAATGCTTGTGGATTACGGCTTTGATCAAGGTATTCTTACCCTTTATTGTGATAACATGAGTGCAATTAACATTTCAAAGAATCCGGTTCAGCACTTTAGGACAAAGCATATAGACATTAGGCATCATTTCATTAGAGAACTAGTTGAAAACAAATGCATTACACTTGAGCATGTGGGCACTAATAATCAACTAGCGGATTTATTTACAAAGCCCTTAGACTCAACCAGGTTCAAGTCACTTAGTAGGTCTATTGGGATTTGTCATATGCCTTGATGTGGTTTGGTGATTGACCCCTTAAGGGGACCTCAAGCATAGAGAGCAACCTTGCATGTTGGAATAAGCAAAAACTTGATCAACTTTATGCTTCTTTATTAATTGCTTGAGTATTCTTGGTTGTGCTTATATATATTCTTATATGGCTTTTATTTAATAAGTGTGCCTTGCTTGATTTGTAATCCATGTCACCTCTATGTTCAAAAATGCATTTTTGGACTAAGAGATTTTGATTGGGTAAGTACACTTGAATGACCCATAATTTAACTCCATGACATGAGAACCTTTAATGACATGCTTAAAATAATATGCATGAAATGCTTTTGATTGCTCTAGTGCAAAATCTGTGTGAAAGCAAATGAGAAGACTAAACTCAATAAGGATCTAGTATCCTTGCAATAAATACGGATGTCTCATCCAAATTTAGTCTTCTCTTTCTCTCTTTATCAGTTGAACAAGACTACTATCATACAGGTATCCCACCCGGAAAAATCAAAAAGGGTGCAAAAGTCACTCATGTCTTGTTTTGCTCATAAAGTTTGATATAGTTGCTCTTTAAATTGAAATTCATTTTGATAAACTATATCTTGTTTGCTTATAACAAAAGGGTATAAATTGGTTTGAATTCTTTTGGAAACCCTTTTGATGTTTGCTTTGCCAAATACCATTTGCTTGAACCATGATGTTACATGTCTTACATCCAAAGCAACTAAGCCACACATTTTCTTCTAAACAATAAAACCCTCAATGATTCTCTCTCAATTAATTGAGTTGCATAAAGTTGTTGTATATGATTATGCACTTATCTTGCAAATAGCTCTCTTTGCTAATGTAACCCGGTTGGGGAATACTCATTTGCCTATCTCATGACAAAAATGGGGAGTAATGTGGTTTTATTTAAGGGGATTGCATATTTGGAGAGATTGTCCCGTTGAGGGGGAGTAACCTATATAGGGGGAGCATTTGCATGTTGCATGTTGTAGTTTTTTTTTTTTTTTTTTTATGCAAATTGCTCTTATTTATTTATCTCTCTTGATCACCTCATATACACTTGTCTTGGAAAGTGTAGTCTCATTGTTTTGTAGGGGTGACTATTCTACAAGAGCTTGAAGTTTTGAAGACCTAGTATCTAGGTATCTTTTTGTAATGTAGAATATCTCTTTGTTGACCTTTAGTTTTTACTTTTTTGTGAGGATGATTTGTGAGTGGTGGTTTTGTCACGAAATAGCCGAAGGGGGAGATTGTAAGTTCCTCATATCTTGATTGGCTTATTTCGTTGACAAACCACATTGGGGATTATTCTTTGTAAGGGTAATTTAGGCCTCGTGAGTGTGATCAAGCTTCAAGGATATCATCTCTCTCAAAGAGCACTTCAAAGGTATCTCACTAGTTTAACTTTCTTTGAAGAGATCTAGTTGCACACACTCACTTGCATGCATTATTGTTCTTATCTTCATGTTATTGAATGATGTATTGTATGCCTCTTTTCACACTCCACACTTGCACATTTTGCACATCTCTTAGTGTATTGAGTTTGCCTAGAAAAGAGAATTTCTTCTCTTAGCGCGACCTAGACCGCTTGGCAAGACATGCGTGCACTGCGGCATACAGAGCGGTTTACCTCAGCAGGGTCATGCTCCCTGTACCGCTTCCTGTGCACTTGCACGCAAAGCGACCCAAGTCGCGGTGTTGTCCAGTAAGCCTCTGTTGCCCATACCGCGGCCTGTGCACCTGCATGCACAGCGCCCTGCACCGCGTTGTTGTCCAGACGGTGCACTGCTGTGTGTACCGCGGTCTGGACACTTGCCTGCGACGCTGTCCATCTAGCGGTATTGACGGGATTTTGTGCCCTAAGTTCAAAACGACGCTGTTTCCACTAGGGCTCCCTTATATATGCTCTATCTTCTTCCTTGCTCGTTTTTCATGAGTTCAAGAAGCCATTACTGAGAGGCAAAGCTTCCCTTAGAGAGAGAAACTCCCAAGAACTCATCTTTACTCAACCAAACACAAATCCATGTGTTTTTAACCTCCTCAAGCATTATCTCATCATGGATTCTTCTTGCTTTCATTGACTAGGTAACTTGAACATGCCCTAAATCTCTTTGTATTTATTTATGTTCTTGTTTGCCTAGGGTTAGCTCTTTTATGTGATTTTATTGCACATCTTTATGTTTATTGGCATTTATAACATGATTGAGTTGTTTTGTGTTGGTTGAGAGCCTTGTTCATTAATAGCTAGCATTTAGGACGATTTTACCCTTCTAGCTAAATCTTCATGCATTTGCATTTAGATATTGATATCTAGGATTTGCATTAATTGACATCTTTAAATCCTTAGATAAGCATTTATTGTTGCCTAGCATTAATTGCATGTTTGAATATCTTTTACATATTCACATAGGTTGTTCAACCTCTTCATTGATTGTTTAAGCTTTGTGACTAAGTGAGTTAGTGCACAAGCTTGTGGTCAAGAATCACTATTAAAGGCCCGTTGGGTAGAGTGAAAGGGTTAGTTACCAAGTAGGTGTGACTTGAGGTCAACCTAGGTTGTAAACTTTCGTTCAAATAGTGGATTTGAGGACCGTTTGTGGCTAGAAGGATAGCCCGTGAGTTTTGCCCAGTTGGAGGGTTTCTCACGTAAATCAATCCTTGTGTTTTTATTGTTTTCCGTATATTTATATTGGATTGATTGATTGTTAATATGGAGTAGGATTATTAAAATTGATTAAGTCGAAAAGTTGGTTATAAATCAACTAAAACCTATTCACCCCCCCTCTAGGTTGTATTAGACACACTTTGTGTATTTTCAGACCTCTTGATAGCTTGTTTTAATCACCTTAATGTGAGTATCTCAACTTAGCTTGAGAGTTGGTGTGCCTACTCAAACCAAAGAGATATTTAATACAATTTAAAAACTCAAATCAATGCAACATCAAAACAATGAACTAAGAGTTGGTGTGCCTACTCAATTCAAAGAGATATCACATTTTTAAAGAATAATGAATGAAACTAAAGAGATAAAATTAAATGCAAGTCAATCAAATAAATAGCACTAGTAGTTAGGGTTTACATATTTCTCTAACGGGGATACACATCAAAGAAGAAAATATAAAAGAAGAGTAAAAGAGGAAACCCAATTGGCATCTCAAGTCTTTATACTCCATTGAAGCTCCTCCTCCTCTTAGACAAGAAAGGATGGCTCTTTCCTCTTGAATCCTCCTCAAAGATGGATGAGTGCTAGTGGAAGGTGGTGGTGGAGAAGCAAAACCTCCATGGATACCTTTGGAAGCTTCTCTCTCTTGATTTTGTGAAGAAGATGAAGTGCTGAGAGGATTTGGTGTCTAGGTTTTTATGGGTTGAAAGTTTATGGGTTTTGTAAAGAAAATGGTGTATTTAAAGGCTTGGAAGGCTAGGGCATGGTCTGTTGGGATTTATGCCCTAAAGCTTGTAATTAGTAAATGTGAATGAGAGTAGTTTATTCATTCTATAAATCTATCTCTTACATTTATATCATGTGTACTATAACATCCAATATTGTCGGATGTAATCTCTAACTGAGTATATGAGTGTCATATACAGAGGAATTCAGTTTGAGATGAGTAATCTAAAAAGTCCGTAGATAGCAAATAGAGCTGGGTACTTTATTTGTGGTTAATCTACAGCTGTGGTCCATTCCGTAATGTATGGTGGTCTTATCCTAGACTATTCATATGGTGATATGAGAATGAAGGCACCTTATATGATGTGATCATATAGGACTGGGCCACGATCTATATGAATCTCTCACCAAGATCCGTTAAATGATGAGATTCATATATATCGACTAGTGATGGCTATTTATGGGTGATCTTAATTCTGAGTGTCTTATCGACTCCTTCATATAGATCATGGTTTTTGATATACCATGGGTGAGATCGGAGTTGCATTCCAAGTCAATAACTTCATATGTTGGAATCGCGGTTTGGCTTGTCGCTGGGAAGGTCTTTACACAATAATGGAATCCACTCCTTCTCGTAAGAAGTAGATAGTAGTTCCCTTAAGGGTTGATTCAGGGCTTGAACAATATGAACGATCTCCTTCTTCCGTAAAGGAAGTTAGGATTTATTGTTCATTGGAGAATCAATGGTTCTTAATGGAAATGATATAATTAGAGGGGTATAATGGACTTTATGACCTAGCTCTAATTATGAACTACTTGTGGAGGATCATACTGTGTCTAATAGCTATATCGATGAACAATTGTAATTTCGGTTTGTGTAATACATCTACAGTTACGAGAGTGCAATCTCGGGTTTTTAGTGGAAGAACTCTGAGGTTAATAATCATGAAATATCAATTAAAGAGTTTAATTAATTATTTCTAAGTATTATTAGAGCTCAAAACCGTGGGTCCATTAGGTCCCCTTGCTAGCCCGATTGATTAAAGGTAACAAAGGTCACGGTTAATTAATTGGATTGTCCAATTAATTGTGTTACGAAAGTGACACGTATTTATTCAAGGATTAATTGAATAACGAGATTATTTAATTAATATATTAATAATTAAATTAATTAGATAATTAGATTATTTAATTAATGAATTGATAATTATGAATTATTAATTAATTATTAATTGGAGGTTGCAGATTCAAATCATGACTGTAATAAAGATAAAATAATTAGATTATTTTATTCTTTACAAAGTCTAATATTTAAGTACAAGTTAGCTAGGGTTATGTGGGAGTTAGAATCTTACTCTACCTAGGACACTTAAATACTAATTATCCTTTCAATATATGGAGATATATTTTGAAAAAGGATTTGTATAAAGTTATATATATATATATAGTGTAGGGAAAAATTGCTTAAAACCGCAGCGGAAGGCGAAAAAATAATTTTCGTATAGTTTAAAATTTTTCTAAAGATTTGAACCTTAACCCTTTAATTAATTAAACTCAAATATACGGTTAAAGTTAAATACCTCTTGTCGCGTGATCCGATTGACCTACGCCGATGGTAATCCGCAAGATCTTCAATCCTAGCACGTACGTGAATCACCTAGGAGCATGGTCTCCCTTTTTCTTTGAATTGCTTACCTTAGAATGGATGTATGGAATTTCTGATCTTGATCTTCAATAGTAAAACACCAAGAGCCTAAAAAAATAGTTCCGGTCACTTTTGAATTCACAATCAATATGATTGAAACTCGCGTAACCCTAAATCGAAAGTGTGCACAAAACCTTTTGATGTTAAAGGCTTGTAAGTGCACTATCGAATGAGAACTTATTTTCTTTTTCTCTCTTGGCCGAAAATCTATGTGTATAGAGTAGGATTTTTTATTTTCAAAACAAACAAAAATCTCTCTCTATTTTTGCTTCTTAGTGGCCGAAAATTCATAACCTTATATTTATAGGTTGGACGAATTTTCTCCTTCACCAAGTAGGGTTGGCCGAATTCATTGAATAGGAAATCTAGGGTTGGTTAATTTCCTTTCTTGAAAAGGAATTGTCCTTTTCCATAATTCCTATCAATTCAAGAATCCTAACCCTTGTAGGACTAGTGGTGGCCGAATTCTTTGTATAATAAGGAGTGTATGTGGACTTAATCCTTACCACATTAGGACTCCTATTGTTAACGGAAATTTTGCTCGGGATGAGAAATCTAAGTTAAGGCCCTCGAGACCACTACCACGTAGGTGGTGGCCAATAGTAGTCTCCTCTTTTCCTTTCTTTTCTTTTCTATTTATACATGGTTTGTAGGCTCAACAGACTGATTCTCCCTTGATTGTCTCAGTGATTGTCTCAGTCTCTTCCTTATCGGGCGGGATTTCTTGCGTTAATATCATTGACTTTTGGATTGACGCCCGAATTGAGAGTATCGTGGTGGAGATCAGTTTGTTTCCTTTTTTGGATTTTATTACTTGTTCTGCATGTAGGTAACGTTTCCAGGTATGATCCTTATAGAGGCCGTGGGATATGACGATATGGTGTGGTGCATCAATCAGGGAGGTTGATCAGTATTTCGACTTTGATGTTCGAGAAGTTTCATCCAGCTTGGAGCCAGATCTGGCTTCCCTTGACTTTTTCGAAGCTAGGTGTGGCCTCGACTGACCTTTTTGAAGCTAGGTGTGGCTTCGACTGACCTCGTGGCCTTCTAGGGACATTCTTCTGTGTCAATCGAGGTACAGACGAGTTTCTTGAGCATTTGCGAGATGACCTTGACTTCGGGGAGCTTCTAGTTTTGGTGATGCGGGCTAAATCTGATCGTTCCGGGCTCTATCCTGGATGTTTCCGGAGCCCACCCTTGTTCCTGGGGTGGTATCACAGTTCGGTACTGGATAGAGAGGTCTCCTGGTGGAAGCTCTCGGGTCCGGGCTCTAACCCGGGTGTTTCTGGAGCCCGCCCTTGTGCTTGGGGTGGTATCGTAGCTTGGCTCTGGATATTGAGATCTCCCGATGAAACTCATGGGTATGGAACCAAGTCTAGGAGGTGGAAAATTTTCCTTTGGTCCTTAGCCAATTTTGGCTATTAACAGAAGTCCCCTCTGACTTGAACACCAGACGTCGACCTCGGGGTTGAGGTCAGATTTTCACTTTATTTGGGAAATCTTCCTCTTTTTACCGTTACCGAAATTTTGGGAAATTTCTTCATTTGAGTGACGTGTTGTGAACCGACTATTTTATCTTCGAATTAATCTGATCACGTTACGGCAGTCCCCGAGATTGTTTACCGTTACCAGGATCTTGGGGAGATCTTCCTCTTAACTGCGTAAATGATGTGGCATGAGATGATTAGCCCGCTTTCGAGTTTAATCCGGTTACGTTATTGAGTTGATTTTTTTTACCGTTACCAAACCAGTATCTTTGTAACTTGTGCTGTTGCCCTCCTTCCTATATATATGTCTGTTTTCCTCCTCCTCTTCTTCACATCTTCTCGAGTTAAAAGAACTTTTTGTTGAGAAATATTTCCACAGCTTTTCCTCCAAGCTTGCTTCTTTCTTCATTCCTCGTCTTCTATTCTTTCTTCATTCTTCGTCTTCTATAATGTCGAAAAATAGTCGTGATTCAAGTGATTCCATATTCGACGGCGAGGAGGTCGTCAGTCTTAGTCTGGGGAAGCGGGCTAGGAGGAGTTCCGACGGTGATGATTCCCCACCCACCTCACAACGTCGGCGGTCCTAGTAGGAATGTATCTATCGAGACTGGGTTCTCTAACCATCCCAACCACCCTTTAGATATCGTCGATGATGATTCCAACAAAGAAACGGCCGGTGGCACTGCGGGGGAGCGTCGGGTCTCGGCTCCTGGTCCCCTTGGGAAGAGGCTCCCTCCCTACGATTTCCGGGTTATTCCAGATTCCACCGTTGACCCGGTGTCGATCGATCGCTTTAGGTCAAAGTTTGGCATCCCCGACAGTGTATCCATCTCAGTGCCTCCCCAGAATTTCGAGTTTTTTAACCCCCCTAAAAGAGTGCTTCAGATCCATGTGGCCGCTCTTGAGAACGGGGTCAGGCTTCCCCTCCATCCGACCCTTCGGCGGCTCTAAAGGCCATCCAGCTCGCTCCCCTTCAGTTAACGCCGGGCTTCTGGAGGCATTTGATTGGTTTCCTTGTGTTATGGAGGGAACAGTGCCAGATGAGTAAAGTGACGAGGGAGCCAGGTGCAGAGGAGCTGGCTAATCTTTTTCAGATTGGGAGCTTGTCTGGGGCTCCTCGGGGTCAGTTATACGCCAAGGCCAAGAATAAGCTCAATTTCATCGTTCATGGTGCTTCGAAGAAGGATCTCGCGTGGAAAGAAGAATGGATCCTGGCGGGGGATGACTGGGGGAGCTCGATTTTCATCGGAGGGCATGAATTCGAGGTTCCTACGGCTTTCAGTGACAAGCCCTCCTGGGACCGGGACTCCCTACCTACCGAGTCCGAAGCCGTCTTAAAGGCTATTCTAGCCCGGAATTACCTGAATCCGAAGTTCCCTACCGCTGAAGCTTTTGAACCTCGTAGGGTGAACAAATATCTGCGGATTTCAGACGCTATTCCTCATAAGTATCCTTGTGTCGCTTTGTCTTATTACTTAGCTTGGTTCTAACATTTTCTTCTTTAATCTGCTTATTCACAGTTTTTGTCGTGGAGCTAGCCACCCAACACGTCTCACGCTCTCCTCAAGGTAAAGCTTCTCTTCCCTCCTCTGGGGTCGAACCTGCCCTGGCTTCTTCTGTCTCTCCAGCTGGGTCCAAGATAGCCACTCTGGCCTCGCGGGCTTTCCGGGCTTTGGGCAAAGCTCCCAGGTGGTTGGCCCGGCTGTTTCTGCCCCCTCGGCCGTGGCTGCTAAAGTCGCTATCCCTTCGACTCAAACACCTGATTCAGCTGCGCTTCCAACAACTAAAACCTCGGCGGTTTCTGGGAAAGATGTCACGAAGGCTCCTTCCAGCCACTCCCGGCCTCAGTCAAGCTCGACAGGGCGGGATGAGGTTCTGGAGCAGTTCACAGCGTCCTGTCCGGGTGGCGGGATCTCCAAGATGGCTTCTATGCCTGTGGACGTCCTTATAACCAAGGGGTCTGCTATCTTAGCTAAGGTAATTGTATTTCCTTCACGCTATTTTTGTTAATTCGTTCAGTTTCTAACTTGGGTTTTGTATTTGTAGGCCTTTAAGGTTAATGTCGTGATGGGCCAGCAGGTAGCCCTCCTCCGTGATCGGGCCTACAAAAGCTGAGGCTGAAGCCGAGAAGGCCAGGGAACTGCTCAAGCAGGCTCGGTCTTTAGTGGAAGAGGTGACTTCCAACCAGGGCAAAATTGAGCTCGAGATGGCTGAGCTTCGCTGCGATCATGAGAGGATGAAGCAATCTTTCGATCAGGAGCGTCTTCAATCTCTCCGGCTGGCTAGGCAGTGGGATTCCTAGATATCTGAGGCTAAGAAGCTGGACCTCGAGAACCGGTCTCTGATTACTCAAGTGGCCAAGCTGCAAGCTGATGCAGAGACCTCCTTCAGCGACGGGTATTTTTATGCTTCCTTTCAGGCCGCGGAAGCTCTTCCTCCTCCCTTTGATTTATCGGCTATTGCGGGCTGGGACAGGCAGGAAATAATGCTTAAAGCTACCGAGTTATCTCGCCCTGAGGGCGACAAGGTGGTCCCTTCTAGCCCAGCAGGAACTAGGAAGCAGCCCACTCAGTCAGATCCCTCCTTCCATCTTCCTCCCTTTATCACCTCAGGTCCTGGGGAGTCTTCCAGCAAAGTGATGTCTTCTCGATCCGAGGAGGACCAATCGGGAGCTGGTGAAGAGGTTAGGAGCCCATCTGAGGATCCCCCTTTAACAGAGATGGAGGTCGACAGGAGCCAGATGGGGTCCTTGGCTGCCCTTCTTGACGCGGCTGTCCCTCCTGAGGTTATGGAGGTAATTAATGAAGTATTGGAGGAAGATCCAGCTGATCATCCAATGGAGCCTTTAGATGGAAGAGCGGTCGGCGAGGATAACCCAGATGGACAGCTACCTGTAGAGAGGGTTGATGTCGCGGATCAGCAGGAAGGAGGAGGGCCAGCGGAGGGGAGCCATGAGAGCTTCAAAGCTTGAAGCGGATGACTTGTTTTTGATTGCCCGGAAAAGGGGGTGGGCACCCTGTTTTGTCGTTTTGTCATTTTGCCATTATCAATTTTTCATTTTTCTTCTTCTTCTTTTTGTAGCCTGAGTTCGGGGGTTGGGCTCCCCATTTGGATGTAGCCTTATCGGGGGATAGGCTCCCCTTGCCCTTAATGATAAATCGAAGCGCCTTTTTGAGAACTTTATTCTGTTTCTGGTCTTGAATGGTATCCAGAGTAGCATCTGTAGCAGCAATTAAGATTCGTGTAGGGAATTATGGTGATTTTGACCCTGCACACGAAAGCAAACATTATATATATATATATATATACACATATATATATATATATATTTTATGGGGTGATAACCCAACCAAGACATTATGGGGGCTATTTAGCTATTTCCTAGTCTTTGAGATCTGGAGGGCAACTATGCTCTTACACTCAGATCCTTCTTGGGGGTGGTAGCCAGACTAAGGCATCATGAGGGCTATCGAGCTATTTCTTGGTCTCGAGATCTGGAGGGCAACTATGCTCTTACACTCAGATCCTTCTTGGGGGTGGTAGCCCGACCAAGGCATCAGGAGGGCTATCAAGCTATTTCCTAGGCTCGAGATCTGGAGGGTAACTATGCTCTTACACTCAGATCCTTCTTGGGGGTTGTAGCCCGACCAAGGCATTAGGAGGGCTATCGAGCTATTTCCTAGTCTCGAGATCTGGAGGGCAACTATGCTCTTACACTTAGATCTTTCTTGGGGGTGGTAGCCCGACCAAGGCATCAGGAGGGCTATCGACCTATTTCCTGGTCTCGAGATCTGGAGGGTAACTATGCTCTTATACTCAGATCCTTCTTGGGGGTGGTAGCCCGACCAAGGCATCAGGAGGGCTATCGAGCTATTTCTTGGTCTCGAGATCTGAAGGGCAACTATGCTCTTATACTCATATCCTTCTTGGGGGTGGGAGCCCGACCAAGGCATCAGGAGGGCTATCGAGCTATCCCCTGGTTTCGAGAGGTTTATGTCGAATTCCCATACAAGGGTATAGTCACTAACGTTGAACATAGTTGGAGACAAAGATGGAAGAGAAAAGGAAAATGACTTTATTGATGATTGAGATATAGTACATCTTTATTAGGACCTATAATGAAAACTAAGTGGGGATAGTCTGCTTGAGAACTCTTTTCAAGGGTAGAATTTCTTCAAATGATCTGCATTCCAAGTGTGGTTGATGGGTTGTCCATCCATGTCTTCGAGTTTATAAGCTTCATTGCGAACACCTAGCTTTATCAAATATGGCCCTTCCCAATTTGGACTTCTGACTCCATCCGACCTTTTCTGAGTATTCAGTGTTACTTTCCTAAGTACCAGATCCCCTTCCTTGAATTTCCGGGCTCTAACCTTTTGGTTGAAGTATCTAGCGATCCTGCTCTGGTAGATCGCTACTTTCTCTGCTACCTGGTCTTGCTTTTCTTCTAAGAGGTCTAGACTAGCCCGGAGCTTGACTTCGTTACTTTCGGGCTCAAAGTGCTGTACCCTGAACGAGGTCAATTTATGCTCGATGGAGAGGACTGCTTCAACTCCGAAGGCCAGGGAGTAAGGTGTTTCTCCAGTAGCTATTTTTTTTGTAGTCCGGTATGCCCAAAGGACTTCTGGTAGCTCTTCGGCCCATTTACCTTTCCTCTGCTGAAGCTTCTTTTTCAGAAGTTTCTTGATTGTCTTGTTGGTGGATTCTACCAGCCCGTTAGTCTGGGGATGAGCCACTGAAGCGAGCCTGAGGTCGATCCCCAATCCCTTGCAGAAGTCTTTGAATCGGGCATTGTCGAATTCATTTCCTAGGTCGGCTACAATGATGAGAGGGGTCCCGAACCTGCATACCACGTTAGTCTTGATGAACTTGGTTGTATTCTTTTCTGATATTAGAGCAAGAGGTCCTGCCTCGACTCATCTTGTGAAGTAGTTAATAGCCACGATAGCATGTTTCATCTGTCCAGAAGCGGTGGGAAGTGGCCCAATTAGGTCGATTCCCCACATGGCAAAGGGGTAAGGTGAGCTGAGGGACGACAGTCGCTTGGGTGGCTGGTGGCTCAAGTTTGAGGTTCTTTGACAAGGTTCGCAGGATTGCACAAAACTCTTTGCATCTTGATGGATGGTCGGCCAGTAGTACCCTATACGAAGCACCTGATAGGCTAGAGCTTCCCCACCTATGTGGTTCCCACAGTCCCCAGAGTGGACCTCTCTCAATGCCCACTTAGCATCATCGGGATGCAAGCACCTAAGTAAGGGGAGGGATCTGCCCCTCCTGTAGAGGTATCCGTCCACCATACAGTATCGAACTGAGAGTCTCTTAACTCTTCGGGCTTGGTCGGGCTCTTCAGGAAGCTCTTCTTCAAGGAGATAGGTGACAATTGGGTCCATCCAGCAAGGTAGGCGATCCAGGGAACAAATTTCTCCATTTGTGGCTATGCTTGGCTGGGTGATTACTTGGAGGGGAATTCCCTTTGGTAGGGATTGGCCTCCGTTCGCCGCTATTTTAGCCAGAACATCTGCGCGATGGTTTTGGTGTCGAGGCACCTGATCGATCTTGAGTCCCTTAAATTTGCTTTTCAGCAGCTGAGCTAGATTTAAGTAGGCAACCATATTATCTCCCTTTGCCTGGTAGACCCTTGTCACCTGCTTTACAACGAGCAACGAATCGCTCTTGATCTGCAGGTAGTCGGCCTTTAGTTCGATGGCTACCTTCATCCCGGCTAGGAGGGCTTCATATTCCGCTTCGTTGTTAGTAGCTTTAAATTCAAATCTGAAACAGTGACAGAATTCAGTCCCCTCCGGATCTATCAAAACTATGCCAGCTCCTCCCCCAGCTCGTCCGGATGCTCCGTCTAAAAAGAGGATCCATGGCTTGCAGCCCTTCGGCCAATTTTCGACCTCAGATATCTTCTCAGGGACCTCGTTTGATACTGAGGGATCAACTGGATCTGGGATCGCTGAGAATTCTGCCACGAAGTGGGCTAAAGCCTGTGCCTTAATCGTAGTCCGGGGCTTGTACTTTAAGTCGAACTGAGTGAGCTCTAGTGCCCATAAAACTAGCCTTCCTGACACATCTGGTCTTTGCAAGAATTGACGGAGGGGTTGGTCTGTGACCACTGCTATTGTGTGAGCTTGAAAATAGGGACGGAGTTTTCCTCGCTAAGATCACTAGAGTATAAGCGAGCTTCTCCAGGAGAACGTAGTTCCTTTCTGATTTGGTCAAGGCATGACTCACATAGTATATGGGTCTTTGAAAACCGTCGCTACAATCCTTGGCCAAAGCCCCGCTTACTGCAGTTTCTGATACGGCCAGGTAAATCTGCAATTCATCTCCGAGAACCGGCTTGACTAACAAAGGAGGGGTTTGTTAGGTACTCCTTTAAAGCTTGAAACGCCTGCTCGCTTTCCTGGCTCCATTTCATGTTCTTTCCTTGTTTGATGGCCTTGAAGAAAGGGAGACATTTATCAGTGGAGCGAGAGATAAACCTGTTGAGTGCTGCCACCCGTCCAGTCAGAATCTATACTTGCTTGAGCGAGGTCGGGGATTCCAAGTCCAAGATAGCTTTGATTTTTTCTGGGTTGGCTTCTATACCTCTCTCATGAACCATGAAGCCCAGAAAATTTCTTGCCGTTACCCCAAAAGCACATTTGGAGGGGTTCAAACACATCTGGTTTTTCCTTAGTATGAGGAAGGTTTTGCGAAGGTCTTCCTAATGTCCCTTTGTGGTTAGGGATTTCGTGATCATGTCGTCGATATATACTTCCATCGTTTTTCCTATCTCGGGCTTGAACAGTTTGTTAACCAGCCGCTGGTATGTGGCTCCTGCATTTTTTCAAACCAAACGGCATCACCTTGTAGCAGTATAAGCCCTGCCCAGTAATGAAACTAGTTTTATCTTGGTCAGCCGGGTGCATTTTAATTTGGTTGTATCCTGAGAATGCATCCATAAAACTCAAAAGTTTATTTCCGGATGTGGAGTCAACCAGCTGGTCGATCTTTGGCAAAGGAAAAACTATCTTTCAGACAAGCCCGATTGAGGTCGGTGTAGTCGACACACATACGCCATTTTCCATTCACCTTCGTGACCATGACCACGTTGGCGATCCATTCGGGGTAACGTACCTCTCTAACGAACCCCGCTTTGATCAATTTATCAACCTCTTTCTGCACCGCCGCGTTCCTATCAGTGTTGAAATGACGCCTCTTCTGCTTGACGGGCTTGACTGTTGGATCTACTGCTAGCCGGTGAGTGGCCAACGATGCCGGGATTCCGACATTTCATTATGTTTCCTAGGTGAAGATGTCGCTGAATTCCCCGAGAAGATCAATTAGTCCTCTTTTTACTTCTGGATCAAGGGTGGCTCCGACCTTGACGACCTTGGAGGGATCGTCATTCCTGACGGATATCTCTTCTAGTTTATCCACGGGCTGCCCGCTGGCCCATTCTTTACTTCGTTCTTCCTCGTAGGGCATGATAGGTTCATCCTCCGGATGCCCAGGGTGTTCTACGGGCTCCTTCTCCTCCTGGATTATCCGGGATGTATCCATGTCTTCCTGGATTACTGTCACCTATACACACTGCTTCGCTAAGGCTATAGGATTGGCAGATACTGCGTAACATTTCCTGGCTGCCTGCTAGTCTCTGCGTACCTCTCCTACCTTGGTTCCAACCTGGGAATTTCAAGACATTGTGGTATATGGACAAGACTCCTTTCAAGGAGGACAGGAAAGGTCTCCCTAAGATGGCGTTATAGGCCGATGGGGTGTCCACCACAACAAAGTCGGTCATTACATTCTGTTGGAGCAGGGTGACCCCGATGGTTACTGGGAGGATCATTGACCCCACTGGTATGATCGAGTCCCCAGTGAAACCGTAAAGTGGAGTGGTACAGCTGTTGTAGCAATGTTGCTTCAGGTTCAGTTTTTCCAGGGTATCCTTGAAGAGGATATCTACACTGCTACCCGTATCCACGAGCACGCGATGGACCAGACAGTTAGCGATCTGTATCGTGATGACCATAGGATCATCATGAGGTTGCACAGTGTTGAAGACATCTGCTTCGGTGAATACGATCTGAGCTGACTAGGAGGGCTCTGTCGGGCTCTGGCTGACTTCGAAGATCCCCCGGCTCTCTCCGAGGCAGGGAACCTTTCTTGCATGGTTTTTCTGGGAGTTATTGGAGACGCCGGCCAATGTAGGACCTCCGCTGATAGTGTGTATCACTTGGATCTGTTGCATTAAGTCAGCCTGCTCCCCTTTCCTCTTTTCTGCGTCCTCGCAGACTTCAGCTTGCACCTCCCTTCCAGTTCTGATATTATCTCAGACTTGTTGTAAGAACTCAATCAGGCATCCTCCCCTTATCAGGGCCTCAATCTGGTTGCGCAAGTTATAGCACTCCGATGTGTTGTGGCCCACGTCTTCTTGGAAGTCGCAGTACTTGTACCGGTTTCTCCTGTCAGCTGAGGCCTTCATGGGAGCGGGCTTTTGGAGCAACCCTTTATCTCGTATGGCAAGGTAGACTGTTTCCCTGGAAGCATTCAAAGGGGTATAGTGGTCATACCCTTTTTCCCCTTGTATTACTGGAGCCACGGTCCTGGGAGGCGGCGAAGCCTGGGAGGGGTTCGTTTTGCTGGATATCTTTCTTGCCTATGCGAGGTGCCGGGAGGCGATAGGTCGACCTGTTGGGAGGTTTATTCTGAGCTTTCTACACTGGCTCAAATTTGGGGGCTTCTTTCTTCAGACACTTTGCCGTTCTCATGTCGTCATGTTCTATCTTGACCTTGAGTTGTTCGTCGATCTCGACCTGCTCGAGAGCCCGGTCATAGGCCTCCTGGTAAGTCTCGGGAGGTCTCTTGGCGAAAGAACAGAAAAGCTTTCCTGCCCAGAGGTTTCGTCTGAAGTTGGCGATGGTTTCTTTTTCAGTGAAAACTCCCATTTGTATGACCTTCTTGTGAAATCGCTCTACATACGATCGAAGAGTATCACTCCACTCCTGGATCACATGTTGGAGGTGTATGGGATCTTTCGGATGAGGTTTAACTCCTTGGAATTGTGAGCAAAAATCGGTTGACAGTTTTGCGAAAGAATCCACGCTACCAACGGGCAGTTTCCTGAACCAGGTTTGCGCATAGTCGGTCAAGTTTGTTGGAAACATTCTGCACATAGCTGCTCTAGTAGTGTTCTGGACTTCCATCTGTTGAACGAAGCTCTCTAGATGGCTTAGAGGATCTTCCGTTCCAGAGAACTTATCTGCTGGCATTTTGAATTTTGGGGGGAGTTCTGCTTCCCGGATCCTCCTAGTGAAGGGAGCGTTCATCTCGCTCAGGAGATTCTTTTTGTAGCTTTGCCAGCTGATCCCTCAGTCGCTTGTTCCCGGGTCTCTTCGAGTTAACCTCAGATTCCTCACTGTCGAATCTTTCTGATGAACTGGCAATTTCTATCTGGTCCTCCTCCTGGACATGATCCACTCGGGGAGTTTGTCTACTTTCCTCCTCTAGGGCCCGGGTAGTTCTCCTAGATGTAGTTGGATGAGATAGCCCTCGCGGCTTCTGGGTAAAAACATCCGCGGCTGACTTAACCAGCCGGGGTTGATATTGTGAAAGTTTTTTCGGAGCTAGGGGCATGGGTCCCAGCCTATCCCGGATCGAACGTTGGGGCCCTGATCTATCTCGAGCCGGCTCTGGAGGAGGAGGTCCTAGGCGATCGAAAGCAGGTGGTCTAGCTCCCAGCCTTCTCGGCTCTCCGTGATCATTCAGGTTGGTTGGCTTGATTGTGATGCCTTCAGCGAGGAGGCGGACGCGGATGGATTCTACGAAGGCCGCCGCTTGTTGGTCGAGCGCTACCTGGCTCACTATGGGGTGGCCAGTAGCCCGCGTATTGGTTGTCTGGATCGGAGCTTGATTACTATATCCAGACTTTCTCCCCCTTCCTGGAGCTTTTCGGGTTGGTCCTCGCCGGAGATTGCTCCAGGACTCTATGTTCGCCTTGGGAGGAGCGGAGCCTCATAGTTCTTGTAAAACAATGAAAGTATAGATGCAGACGATTGGTTATTTGGGTGTAGGAATTCTTCCCACAGACGGCGCCAGAAAGTGTTAACGGAAATTTTGCTCGGGATGAGAAATCTTAGTTAACGCCCTCGAGACCACTACCACGTAGGTGGTGGCCAAAATTCTTTATATATGTAACAATGATTTATAAAGCGACAAGTAAGCAAGAATGTTTTTATTTAACATGCATGGTATACGAATACAAATATTCTTCTCTATTTTCTCTCAAATCTCTCTGGGAAATGGTCGATTGTTAGTCATATGCCTGTCGAATAGTAGTCTCCTCTTTTCCTTTCTTTTCTTTTCTATTTATACATGGTCTGTAGCTCAACAGACAGATTCTCCCTTGATTGTCTCAGTGATTGTCTCAGTCTCTTCCTTATCGGGCGAGATTTCTTGCGTTAATATCATTGACTTTTGGATTGACGCCTGAATTGAGAGTATCGTGGTGGAGATCAGTTTGTTTCCTTTTTTGGATTTTATTACTTGTTCTGCATGTAGGTAACGTTTCCAGGTATGATCCTTATAGAGGCCGTGGGATATGACGATATGGTGGGGTGCATCAATCAGGGAGGTTGATCAGTATTTCGACTTTGATGTTCGAGAAGTTTCATCCAGCTTGGAGCTAGATCTGGCTTCCCTTGACTTTTTCGAAGCTAGGTGTGGCCTCGACTGACCTTTTTGAAGCTAGGTGTGGCTTCGACTGACCTCGCGGCCTTCTAGGGACATTCTTCTGTGTCAATCGAGGTACAGACGAGTTTCTTGAGCATTTGCGAGATGACCTTGACTTTGGGGAGCTTCTAGTTTTGGTGATGCGGGCTAAATCTGATCGTTCCAGGGCTCTATCCCGGATGTTTCCGGAGCCCGCCTTGTTCCTGGGGTGGTATCACAGTTCGGCCCTGGATAGAGAGGTCTCCTGGTGGAAGCTCTCGGGTCCAGGCTCTATCCCGGGTGTTTCTGGAGCCCGCCCTTGTGCCTAGGGGTGGTATCGTAGCTTGGCTCTGGATATTGAGATCTCCCGATGAAACTCATGGGTATGGAACCAAGTCTAGGAGGTGGAAAATTTTCCTTTGGTCCTTAGCCAATTTTGGCTATTAACACCTATCACTTAAAAGAATTTCAACCCTAATCCAACACATAGTATTTAATTTACTGATCAGGAAAAGATTTTGATTTAAACTACTAATTAAATAAATAATTAATTAATTCTCATTTAATCAAAACAATAAAATAAAATAATATCTTGGGCTATTTTATTTAGCCTTGCCGCCCACACCATGTATATATGGACCCAATATTATTTTTCTTATTTTATTTAATCCATTAGACTTTAAATAAAAGCCCACATGTGAACCAGACTTATTCTTACTAAAAGAAACAAGCCTACATGTCTCCTTTTAATATATTAATATAATAGTGCAGCCCATTAAATAAATAATAGACATATTATATTCTTAATATATTAAATGCAATTCTAGATGGACCCATAAATTGGTCCGGTAGAATATATCAAGTGATCCATACAAGTACGTGTGGATTGTGGATCTTGGCGGGCTATCTAAATTTAAGCTTCAATAGACATAACCTAATCACAATCAACAAATGATTCACTTAGGTCCGATCTATTAATTTTAACTCATTCCACTAAAGAGCTAAAATTGAACTCTTAAATAAAGATAGAATAAAGAGATGTTTCTCATTCATACCCTAGACAATCTTATAGGAGATGGTGTATCCTCGTGAATAATATCAGTAATCGCCAAGAGCTCATAGACCGCCTATAGCTCTCCAAGTTACCATATTTCCTCATATGACCACATTTTGAACTTGGATATTTTGACTTGTCCAGAAGCCATGTCTTCAATAATCATTATTAAAAACTCAACGTTGAGATTTAATATCCAATACCTCAAAACATCCATATGATGATATTATACTCTTATTTAATACATGGAGCCACGATGTCCATATCTATAAATGAAGTCCTCTATCGATTAACAAATGAATACCACCAAACTATCGAGGATAGACTATGCTATATAATCGTACTCATTGATAGCTCAAATGATAACACTTGCAACCATAAGTCCATCATTTATCTTAGGATTTAGATAGAATCTCTGATTGTCCTGATAATGAAAAGACTTATATCTAGTGACAGGTTCTAGATAAAGTATTTCATTGTGATCCAGTTCAATGCACCCAGTGCACTAGATTCTTTTACTCAAAAACCTTTCGATGATTTTAGACTCATCATAACTCATTTGATCCCACTCAAATGCTAGTAAAAGAACTCTACAACTTTATCAAGATAGAGGTGCCCAACCTTTAACTTAAGTTGTGAACGTTATTCAAGACTAACTAAAGAATTGTGTCTACCTCATACATATCCGGATGTACAAACAATTCTTCATATCTCATAGTCTTTTGACCTTATGATTATTTACCTTGACAATTATATTTATAAATGCTATAAGATTTTGCAGAATCAGAAATCACTTTATTTATATGAAAAGATTGTCAATTACAATATTACACTCTTGCTATTGAGCATAATCCTAACATATAGATATATTTGTTGGGAAAAATCGATATAAAAAGCAGCGGAAGAAACGAAAAATAGATTTCGTATGGTTTTAAAATTTTTCTCAAAGTTGAACCTTAACTTTTTAATTAATTAAACTCAAATATATACGGTTAGAGTTAAATACCTCTTGACGTGTGATCCGATTGACTTACGTCGATTGGTAATCCGCAAAATCTTTTCCAATGCCCGTGAACAGTACCCGCATGAACAGTGATTGTGAACAGTACCCCCGCCGCGAACAGCGATCGTGAACAGTACCGCGAGATCTTCCAATCCGAACACGTACGTGAATCACCTAGGAGCGTGGTCTCCCTTTTTCTTTGAATTGCAAACCTGAGAATGGATGAACAAAGTTTTCTTTTTCTTTTGTTAGTCACAAAACAATCAAAAGAAGACAAAAATTATTCCGGTCACTTTTGAGTTCTCAATCTAATGATCGAAACTCGCGTGAACCTAATTCGATGTTGTACACACAAGCTTATTGATGAACAAGCAATCAGTGTACTATCAAAGAATAATCTCTTCTCTCTTTTATGTTTAGTAGAATAAAAATTATCCTTTTCTATGAATTGAGAAGAAGAAGAAAAATTGAATCATTCAATCAACTATGGTGGCCGAATACTATATGTGGAATTATATAGGTGGCCGAAATTTTGCTTCCTCTTCTATTTAGGATTGCCGAAATCTTCCTCTAAATGGACTAGGGTTGCCGCAAATCACATACCAAAAAGAGTTTGTGTTGCACTCTAATTTCCATCAACCTTTATACTTCAAAACCTAATCCAACTCATAGATATTTTTATTCTTTTATTGACTAAATAAAAAGACTTCTTATTTGTTTAATAAATAAAATTAATTATTTATTTTCTTATCAAACAAGTCTTTTACTTTTAATATACTACTACCAATAGTATAACTTTAGGAAATATATTTCCTGATCAGAAAAAGATTTGTTTCTTAATTAAACAATTAATTAATAAATTAACTAATTCTTATTTAATTAAAACAATGAAACAAAATAATATATTAGGTTAATATATACACCTTGCCGCCCCACTTATATAAATGGGCTATATATTATTTTCTTATTTTATTTAATCCATTAGACTTTAAATAAAAGCTCACATGTGAACCAGACTTATTCTTACTAAAAAAAACAATCCCACATGTCTCCTTTTAATATATTAATATAATAGAGCAGCCCATTAAATAAATAATAGACATATTATATTCTTAATATATTAAATGCAATTCTAGATGAACCCATAAATTGGTCCGGTAGAATATATCAAGTGATCCATGCAAGTACGTGTGGATTGTGGATCTTGGCAGGGATATCTAAATTTAAGCTTCAATAGACATAACCTAATCACAATCAACAAATGATTCACTTAGGTCCGATCTATTAATTTTAACTCATTCCACTAAAGAGTTAAAATTGAACTCTTAAATAAAGATAAAATAAGGAGATGTTTCTCATTCATACCCTAGACAATCTTATAGGAGATGGTATATCCTCGTGAATAATATCAGTAATCGTCAAGAGCTCATAGACCGCCTATAGCTCTCCAAGTTACCATATTTCCTCATATAACCACATTTTGAACTTGGATATTTTGACTTGTCCAGAAGCCATGTCTTCAATAATCATTATTGAAAACTCAACGTTGAGATTTAATATCCAATACCTCAAAACATCCATATGATGATATTATACTCTCATTTAATAAATGGAGCCACGATGTCCATATCTATAAATGAAGTCCTCTATCGATTAACAAATGAATACCACCAAACTATCGAGGATAGACTATGCTATATAATCGTACTCATTGATAGCTCAAATGATAACACTTGCAACCATAAGTCCATCATTTATCTCAGGATTAAGATCGACTCTCCGATTGTCCTAATAATGAAAAGACTTATATCTAGTGACGGTTCTAGATAAAGTATTTCATTGTGATCATGTTCAATGCACCCAGTGCACTAGATTCTTTTACTCGAAAACCTTTCGATGATTTTAGACTCATCATAACTCATTTGATCCCACTCAAATGCTAGTAAAAGAATTCTATAACTTTATCAAGATAGAGGTGCCCAACCTTTAACTTAAGTTGTGAACGTTATTCAAGACTAACTAAAGAATTGTGTCTACCTCACACATATCCGGATGTATGAACAATTCTTCATATCTCATAATCTTTTGACCTTATGATTATTTACCTTGAAAAATATAATAATAAATGCTATAAGTATTTGTAAGAATCAGAAAACACTTTATTAATATGAGAAGATTGTCAATTACAATATTACACTCTTGCCATTGAGCATAATCCTAACAATATTTACATAACTTGGAAAAAAAGACTGATTGTCATTGATTGAACAAAATACACAAAAAACAAAAACCTAGAAAATCTAGGTTAGAGATTTCGGCCAAGAAAGAAAAAAAAATTCTTGTGGTGACCGAATTTAGTGAAGAAAAAAAGGAGTTTTCTTCAAGCCTTTGCATCCTCCTCTCAGTTCCCGGAAGATCGTGACGTGCCCACACACAGTTACATGATCGAGATCGCGAGACCTAGCAAGAAAGACTTGGTGGTTCATAATCAGAATAAAGCTTAAAGAAACGAAGGAGTTAGCATCAAGGGTATGATATAAATCCATCTTTATATATTCTTATATGTTGTATACGGTTTACAAGTTGCATAAAAAAAAATTTAAAACCCCCTTTCCGCAGCGCAACATAAATTCGGGTTCCTACAATTGGTATCAGAGCCAATTATACAATATATAAGAATAAAAGTTTCTTTTTCATAGTTTTATTCTTTGATTTGCATGTATGGTATGTGTAGGCACTTTCTAATGATTGTATGATGTTTATATATATATATATATATTTTATAAACATGATTGATCGTTAATTGTATGGTACAATGGGTTTAGGGTTCTTATTAAAGGTTGTAATATATATATATATTTTCAATGTAATATTAATGCCGGGATGTATTTTTATTATTTTTTTAAAAAAATTCTGCTATGTATTTTCTTTGTTGTATCAGCTATGTATTTTATTGTAAAATATGTATGAAGAAATCAGACGAAGAAGACGAAAGGCAGAAGAACAAAATCGGAAACGCGTGTGCACGGTGCGGACTACCGCGCATCAGCCAGGCAGCGGGCCAAGGCTCGCTGCGTGCACAACAGCCAGGCCTTGCGCCTATGCCTGCTGCACGCATAGCTGCCAGGTTGTGCGCCTGGGCTACTGGTAGCGCACGACCGTTATGCCCGGACTGGCTGAGAGCAAGGCAGCCTTGTGTTGCCTTTGTGCATAGCTGGCTGTTTGCGCGTGCTTGCTGTTGCGTGATTGTCGCGTGTGCGGTTGCGGGCAGCCCATGCAATCGAATGACAGCCACACGCGAAAGCGCTAGGGTTTCGAATTTGAAACGCTAGAGTTTCCGAATTCGAAAAAGATTTTGGGCTATTTTTTATTTTATTTTTATGCATTGAGCCTCCAATAAGTGTTAGAGTAACACTTGAGCATTAGGTTTGATTCATGAGGTGGATCATAACATATATATATATATATATATATATATATATAAACATTTTTTTAATCAAGTTGGACTTGGTTAAAAGCCCAAAATAAGAAGAACCCAAAGACTTGGAGAATATAAGAATTACTTGAAGACCAATGAATGCCTTGGATAACTTTTGTAATTAGATATTTTTTAAAGTTAAATAACCCATCGTACTCGGTCAACTCATGTATGCTTTTATTATGAGCTGATTAAAGCATTGTCATGCATATACATGTCATTTAGATTATGTGTGCCTACACATATGAATATATATATATATATATATATATTTATATCATACATGCATAATAGCCATTGATAATTATGTGTTTTTTAATTTGATTAAAAATTAGTATAATTCACATAATTGGCTATTATATAATGAGATTAGTTTTTAGAGTAAAAACTTGATAATTCTCATTAATAACTAGTCTATTAATTAAATCGCTTAATTAGTTAAATTAGTTAGGTCCTTCACTTAATATTAGGTTTAATTATATTAAAGCCCTAATATAATTGGACCTAATAATGTGATTAGTTTTAATAGTTAAAACTTGGTAAATCACATTAAATAATTCTAGTCTTACTAAAATTGTTTACATAGATTAGAATTTGAATAATGAACTAGATTTTTAATTAGTTAAAAATCGGATTAGTTTATTTATTAGAATAAGATTCTTATAATTTGTTATATATGCACTAGACATTTAGATTGAAAATAGCCGTTTAATCTTAGTAATATCTAGGTGCATTAATTGAAAACCCTAATTCTAAAATAGTGAGTGGGAGAGGGATATATGACATTATATCCCGCAGTCTCCATCATTAGTTTAACAATATGAGATTCAAGTGGGGCCTCGAGATGATTTTGTTTTCGTCCTTCCTAAGGAGGGTCTCCATGAGAATCAATACCAAGGTTGACTTCCTAACGGATATGGTTTCTGAGTGTATCTTGGGATTGACCGACTCTAAGGCTGCAATTCTCAAGTTAAGCTTAAGAGATTTGAAATGGTGGGTTACACTGACTAGGTTTTTAATTAAATTTTGTTCATTGTAAACCTGACTGAATTAAACGATGGTTGAATGATAGAGGAATAAGAGTTATTCTGGTATATCATTTGATTGAGCATGTCTCGATCTAACATGCAAGAATTTGACCGACCCTAAGGCTGCACTTGCTTGTAGTATGTTGGATTGTCGTAGCGTAGAAACTGTTTTTAGGTATTTTCTTGTTCATTAAATATGTTCATGCATCATATTTAATTTTATGCCAAACATTGACATGTGAATTAAATGTATGGTTGAATGAATTCTTTATTTATGTTTTTTTAGCAATGTCTTCTGCACTATTACAAATCCTTGCTAATAAAAAACTAACTGAAGAAAATTACAGCTAAATGGAAACATCACATTAATGCAATTTTGGTCACCAAAGACCTAAAGTTTGTGCTTACGGAGGAGTGTCCTTCACAGCCTGCTGCCAATGCTGCACGAAATGTTAGTGAGGCATACCAGAAATGGGTCTTAACTGATGAGAAGGCCCAAACTTATCTGTTATCAAGTATGATAGGAGTGCTTGTTACAAAGCCCGAGGTAATGAGTACAGCATTCGAAATCATGGAGTCGTTGCAGGCTATGTTAGGGCAGCCCTCTGAGCAAAAGCGGCAAGAAGCTGTTCATTCTGCAATGCTTGCTCGGGTGAAAGAGGGTGCATCTATTTGGGAAAATTTCATGGGCAAGATGTCCTACTTCAACATAGTTGAGGTCAATAGTAGACAGAGCTAGAGGAGGGGACATTCTCGATGCACGTTGGGTCATGGGATATCGTGTCAGCAAGAGCAGTGTGAGTAGTTAGACTCCAATTTGAAAATTGTTTCTCATGTTGAACTATGTTTATTTTATTTCTGGATTTATAAGAAATTTGATTTATGTATCCAAATTGTTGGAACAACTATATTTTGTTTCTTTTAATAATAAGTCAGTTATTGTTTCTAGAAATAGTTTAATATTTGTTCAGGTTCAAATGAAAACAACTTGTATGTTTTAAGATCGTTAATTCATACATCACTACTCAATGATGAATTATTTAAAGTTGAAAAACCTAAAACAAAACGACAAAAAATTTCTCCAGATAATGAAACGTATCTATGACATCTAAGACTTGGCCATATTAACCTTGATAGGATAGACATACTAGTTAAAAGCCGGCCTTTAAGCTAGTTAAAGGTTGTCACCTTACTTGTCTATGAATCCTATTTAGAAGGTAAAATGACCAAGAGACCTTTTACTGGAAAAGGGCTTAGAGCTAAGGAACCACTATAGCTTATACATTCAGACGTCTATGGACAGATGAATGCTAAAGCAAGGGGTGGTTATGAGTATTATGTCACCTTTATAGATGACTACTCTAGATACGGATATGTTTTCCTAATGCAACGGAAGTCAGAAACTTTTAAAAAGTTTAAAGAATTCTGGAGCTGAAGTTAAGAATCAATTAGGCAAGACTATCAAAGCTCTACGCTCGGATCGTGAAGGTGAGTATCTTGGCCAAGAGTTTGAAGACTACTTGGTTGAGTAAGGGATCGTGTCCCAACTCACAGCTCCTAAAACACCACAACAGAATGGTGTTGCGGAGAGTAAAAATAGAAACCTGATGGAAATGGTGAGATCTATGATTAGTTTCTCATCATTACCAATTCCTTTGGGGATATGCACTACAAATGGCGGCTTACATGTAGTCCCATCCAAATATGTTCCCAAGACTCCCATAGAGTTGTGGAATGGTCGTAAAGCTAGTGTGTGATAGTTTTGCATATGGGGGTGTCCAGTACATGTACTGAAGAACAGAACTGGAAAGCTAGATCCTAAGTCTATGTTCGGCTTGTTTGTAGGTTATTCCAAGGAGATTAGAGGTGGATACTTCTATAGTCTTGAGGAGAACAAAGTATTTATATCGAAAAATGCAACGTTTCTTGAGGATAACTATATAAGTGATCATAAACCTCGAAGCAAAATTGTAATAAATGAGAAGGAGCCTGGTACGACCAGTGCACAGTCAACAAGAGTTGTTGATCCATTAACATCTAATAGTTAGATGATTCCTAGTCAGGATACACTACCACCTAGACGTAGTGTGAGGGTTGTTCAACAACCTGTATGCTATTTAGGTATTTGAGAGGGAAGAGATGTCGTCTCTAATGATAGTGTAAATATCCATTTACATTTAAGAATGCAATGGCAGATTCTAACAAAGAGGAATGGCTTAAAGCCATAAATCTCAAGATGAAGTCTATATACTCCAACTCAGTCTAGGAACTTGTAGACTTACTGGATGGGATAAAACCCATAGGGTGTAAGGGGATCTACAAGAGAAAGAGAGGAGTAGATGGGAAGGTAGAGACCTTAAAGGAAGGGGTCGATTATGTAGAGACCTTCTCGCCAGTAGCCATGTTTAAGTCTATTAGGATTCTCTTATCCATTGCTGCCTATTTTGATTACGAAATTTGTGAAATGGACGTTGATGAGGCCGTCGTTGTGCCTACCAAAAAGATATTTATAATTTAATCTACCTCGCAAATGCAACGAGTCAAAGGACAAGTATAGCAAGTAAGCAAGGGTCTTTCCCACGGAGAGGTGGTATCCATCTAACTGTCTCTAGCTAAAGCGTTATTGAAAGCGATGTAAATAGAACATGGAAATGGTGAGAATGATGTGTGTGAAGTGTATGCATAATGTGGATGGTGTGTGAGGTGTGAATAAACTAAACTAAATTAAATTACACTAAGGATGAAATGTAACCGAGTACTTGCCTTTCTAAATCTAGCTAAAGAGGGAAATCAATTACACTACAAAGCAATATAAATTAGTCTACTCCTAAAGGCAAAACACCCTAGCTACAAAAAAAATGTGGCTTAGAGAGATGCAAGATAGTGGTTACACACCTATAAGTTCACCAAACACACAAGCTAGTTATGTTGATTGTAAACATTCAAGCACCATTCAAAACGGATTCAAGGGCTAGTTCTCTTGATTAAGGATTCTGAAACCAAATCATCTATTATTATGAATCATTTGTTGATTAAGGAATATCGAAATCAATTCTCATCACTCAACCAAAGGCATGGAATGAGCAATTGTGTCTAGGCCAGGACCCATTAAGCACAAGAACAATACACCAAACAGCCTAATCTAGCATAAGCATGCATAAATCAAGTTTCCTCCATTCAAGAGTTAACAATAAAGATCCATTCATAGTTAATCAACCGGAAAACGGATGTGCTCTTTCACTCGAATCAATCCATACATGTCGATTCCCCTTCGTCACCAACATGCAAACAGGAGTGAGACTCTACTTTTACACTACATCATTTGTTTATACTAAGTTACACTACATCATTGTTTTAATCTAAAGTCTCACTTATGCAAACATATCAATTTCTACTCATTCACCAACATACATGTCAAGAAAAGAAAGATATAGCATTAAGCTTAAAGAATAGAGTCAAGATCCAAGTTGAATCTAAGGAAATACCATATATAACAAGCTCAGGTGTTGGTTTAAAAATATTCCCTAATGGGGATTGCACATCAAAGAAATAGAAAATAAAACAAAGAGAAGAGTTTAGAGATAACCAAGATCTCCATTTCGTTTTGCTCTCCTTTCTCCTTAGATCTACTTCAAAGATGGATGGAAGAAGTTTATAGGTGGTGGTGGTGAGACTTCCATGTAGGAAAACCTCCATGGAAGCCTTTGAAGCTCCTCTATCTCTTTTGTGTTGTAGAAGAGAAGGTGTTGGTGCCTATCTACGATTGGATATTTTAGAGTTGGATATTTGAGAGATATATTAGATATATGTTTAAAGACCAACAAGGTCGGGTATTTATAGTGTTTGAAAGCTAGGGCATTAATTGGGTGTGAAAGGTCAAGTTTGCCCTTAAAAATCACGTGATCTGCAAGTGGATAAAGTTTTGCCGACACAAATATGCGAGTTGTAACTCACAGATCCATCTAGTAGATTGATTTTGCTGGTCGTAACTCATAGATCTAGATGGCAGAAGGTTCTAGGAAACTTTTGCGACCAAAATCTATGACTGAAATCTTGCAGTTCCAACTCGCACTAGATTTACTACTTTATTCTGCTAGGTCTAACTCGCAGATTCATCTAGCGGTAGGCTCTGGAATGGATTTGCTACTTCATTTTGCTAGGTCTAGCTCGCAGATCAATCTAGCAGATTTTTTTGCTACTTTAAACTCATAGATTCATCTAGCAGTAGGCTCTGGAATAGATCTACTACTTCATTTTGCGAGGTCCAACTCGCAGATCCATCTAGCAGATCTTTCTACTTCATGCATCAGCCGCTGAAATAGATGTAACATGTTCTAGAAAATCCAAAATCGTGATCCATAAAGTTTGCTGAAAACTAGACTTCCAAGGCTTTCCAAAAATATATGGTACAACACCCAGTTCATTATGAAGAGGGAGATATGGCTTCCGTAAGTTAGACATTTTGCACAAGCCATCTCAATTTCAGCTCTTTTTCCTCCTCTTTGCCTTCAAACCTTCACTTTAAGCTCAAACACCTAACTTTAGGGAAATGAACCTACACAAGGCTCAAACACATACTATATACACAAAAATGCTCGAAAGCGAGAAAAAAAGCTAGGAATAAGGAGCCTAAAATATGTACATAAATGTACCGATCAAATACCCCAAAACCTAACCTTTGCTCGTCCTCGAGCAAAACTAAAAACAAAAAAAAAACAGCAAATAAGAAATCTAAAACACATAAAAGCAATAAACAAGTAAAAACTAGTTAGTCCACTTTTGTGGGAGAAACGACGGCACTTAGCTTGTGCCACAAGCCTTTGAAACCTCTAGGTGTCCCTAGTAGGAGGAGTTATAGTCTCCTAAGGGTTTACCAATACGGTACCCACAAACGCAACTCTACAAAGCAAAACATTGAGATGCCACCTTAAAAATACCATGTAAAAACTACATGCATGCTAAAATCTCTATATTAAGACTAATAATATGCCATTTAAATCAATACATCACAAGTCATGCGAGTATGCCAATACTAAAGATGTTTTTGGTTTACTCAACAACTAAGCTCGAATGCCTAAGATTGAATTCGCCTCGACTTCTAATCCTCACCGGATTACACTCATTTTTTCTCTAAGAACCTAGGCAATAACACTCATCACCATATGTGAATATGGAGTTTATGTTCATGTAAACTAAATGTATTCGCATATCCATATAATTAGAAAGATTGCTCATATAAGTGCAAAAGATCTCATGAACGAATTAAACATTACGAACATAGATAAAGCACATGCAAGTTTACAATTAAGCAAGCATTACCAAGAGATCATCTAGGTCTTTCATAGGTTAAAATGGGGCCATGGGTGTAGGCTAAGAAAGAATGGGTAAATGGAAAGTGAAATACCTAAGACCATATCATGGGATTGCTAACCATACACAACGCAATATCAACATCCCAACAATAGATTGTATCACAGGATTGCTGACCATCTACAATGCGATCTCTACATCCTCAAGTAAATCTATTACAAGTATGCATCTAGGCTTCTCTTTTGTTTTCCTTTTTTATACTCCTTTTATTTTTCATTTGGGTAGATATTCATTTTTTTCCTTTTGTTTTCTTTCTTTTGAATGACTTACACTTATAAACTTTAATACCTTTCATTCAAGCCTTAGTCCATGAAACTACATTTACAATTTAAAACCAAGAAACTAATTGGCTTTTCCCCAACTAACAATACTAGTAATCACAACACACCCCAATAATCTACCATCTATATAACCATATGGTCCAAGCTCATTAAGTACTATTTCGTTATATATGCTTGGTTTTCTTTGGAAGTATGGGTAATGAAAGAAAAAGCTATGTGTTTGGTTTCAAATGGGCAATTGGAGCACACACATAGGGTAAGAGTAGTGTTTAGACCATATAGTAGTTAAAGCACACATTGCATAGCATCACTTCTTAGGATCAACCAACGAAAAAGTAAAGCAAAACATATGATATCATAAAATGATTATTCTTTAATATCCAATGCAAAATCTATAAAGATTGAAAATACTATAAAGGGTGTGTCTACTAACCTAGAAGGGGGAGGGGGGTGGTTGAATAGATTTTAGTTGATTTATTACCAACTTTTCGACTTAATCCATTTTAATAATGCTACCCCATATTAGTAATCAATCAATCCAAAATAAACATGCAGAAAACAATAAAAACACAAGGATTGATTTACGTGAGAAACCCTCTAACTGGGCAAAACTCACGGGCTATCCTTCTAGCCACACACGGTCCTCAAATGCACTATTTAAATGAAAGTTTACAACCTAGGTTGACCTTAAGTCACACCATACTTGGTCACTAACCCTTTCACTCTACCCAACGGGCCTTTAATAGTGATCCTAGACCAATAAGCTTGTGCACTAATCCACTTAGTCACAAAGCTTAACAATCAATGAAGAGATTAAGCAACCTATGTTAATATGTGACAATATTCTATCATGCAATTAATGCTAGGCTACACTAAATGCTTATCTAGGGATTTAAAGATGTCAATAAATGCAAATCCTAGATACTAATATCTAAATGCAAATACATGAAGATTTAGCTAAAGGACAAAATGGTCCTAAAAGATAGCTATCAATGAATATATATTCTCAACCAACAAACAACAACTCAATCATGTTATAATTACCATTAAACATAAAGACATGCATTAAATCAACATATAAAGGTAAACCTAGGCACTTAAGAACATAAAAAGATGAAATGGAGATTTAGGGCATGTTCATATTTACCTAGTCAACAAAAGCAATAAGAATCCATGATGAGATGATGCTTGGAAGATGTTAAATGCACATGGATTGGTGTTTGGTAGAGTAAAAATAACTTCTTGGATCTTCTCTCTCAAAGGAACACTTTCTCTCTCAAAAATGGGTTTTGAAGCTCTGAAAAACGAGTTTGAAAAGAAAGGAAAATATATATAGAAGCCCTAAATGAAACTACGTCCTTTTGGCAAAAACAGGCACAAAACAGACTAAGTGAACAGGTAACTGCACAGGTAAGAGACCCATGCACTACCCGTGCAGTTGCACCAACCCGAAGCACTCAACATCAGTGCATGGGTAACTACACGAGTAGGAGACCCGTGCACTGCCCATGCAGTTGCACATACCCGAGGCACTCATCATCAGTGCATGGGTAACTGCACGAGTAGGTAACCCGTGCACAAACCCATGCAGAATGGAGACCTGAGGATACCTATTCTCATTGCATGGGTAATTGCACGGGTAGGTAACCCGTGCACTACCCGTGCAGCAGAGACCTCCTACAGGGAAGGTAACTCTTCACGCCAAGAAAAAGCACACCAACGTGCAGGCACGGAGTTTTCTGAACACACAACGGAAAACGAATAACAAAGACCACAACCAGACTTAGAGCTAACACCAAGGTGCATGTGTGAGAAGTGTGATAAAGAACACACACAAAAAAAGATTGAAACACAAATGCAAGATATGTAAGACATGCATAATAGTGTGTGTGTGCTACTAGTCACTTCAAAGAGAGTTAAGCAACAGTTATACCTTTGAAGCACACTTGAGCTTGATCACGAACAAAGAAGGCCTAAACTACCCTTACACATTTAAGCCCCAAATGTGGTTTGTCAATGAAATAAGCCAATCAAAAAGTGAGGAACATACAATCTCCCCCTTTGGCTATTTCAGTGACAAACCACCACTCACAAATCATTCTCACAAAACAAAATTAAAAAGAGGTCAACAAAAGTTATTCTACATTACAAATAGATACCTAAAATCTAGATCTTCAAGTCTTCGATCTCTTGTAGAATAGTTATCCCTGCAAAACAAAGAAACTACATTTTCCAAGACAAGTGTATATGAGGTGATCAAGTGAAATAAAGAAATACAAGCATTTGCATTAACGGACATAATAAACCATGCAATAAAGTGCAATGCAAATGCTCCCCCTAAATAGGTTACTCCCCCTCAAAGCATAATTCTCCCCTAAGATGCAACACTCATAGCCACCAACATTACTCCCCTTTTTTTGTCATGAGATAGGCAAATGAGTATTCCCCAAACGGGTTACTTTAGTAAAGAGAGCTATTTGCAGGATAAGTGCATAATCATATACAACAACTTTATCCAACTTAATTAATTTAGAGAGAATCAAGGAGGTTTTATTGAAAAGAAATGTGTGAAATTTTTGCTTTGGATGCAAGACATGCAACATCAAAGGTCAAGCAAATGGTATTTGGCAAAGTGAACATCAAGAGAGTTTCCAAAGGAATTCAAACCAATTTCTACCCTTTTGCCATAATTAAACAAGATATAACTTTAAAAACTTGTAACACATACAAGCAACTATGTCAATCCTTGATGGTCAATCAAGACTTGGATATAAAATCCTTATTAATTAAATAGATATGGAATCCTTATTGGTTGTTGTCTTGTTCAACCATTAAGAAAAGAGACAAGGCTAAATTGGATGAGATATCCTTATTTATTGCATGGACATAAAGTCCTTATGGAGTTTAGCCTTGTCAAGTTGCTTCCATACACATTTGCACACACATAACTCATGCATAACATTTAAGCATGTCAAAATCAAGTTCACATGTCATGGAGATAAATTATAGGTCATTCAAATGTACTTCCCAATCAATTCTCCTAGTCCAAAAATGCATGTTTGAACATAGAAGTGAGATGGATTACAAACAAAGCAAGGCACACTTATTGAATAAAAAGCTCTATAATAATACATAAGCACGACCAAAACGCTCAAGCAATTAATAAAGAAGCATAAAGTTGATCAAATTTTTGTTTATTTCAACTATGCAAGGTTGCTCTCTTTGCTTAAGCTCCCCATATGAGGTCAATCACCAAAACACATCAATGCATATGACAAATCCCAATAGACCTACTAAGTGCCATGAACCTAGTTGAAATCTAAGGGCTTTGTGAACAAATCCGCTAGTTGATCATTTGTGCCAACATGCTCAAGTGCAATGCATTTGTTTTCAACTAGCCCTCTAATGAAATGATGCCTAATATCTATGTGCTTTGTCCTAGAGTGCTGAACCGGATTCTTTGAAATGTTAATTTCACTCATGTTATCACAATAAAGGGTTAGAGTACCTTGATCAAATCCATAGTCCACAAGCATTTGCTTCATCCAAAAGAGTTGTGTGCAAGCAATCCCGGTGTCTATGTATTTCACTTCAGCTGTGGATAGAGAGATGGAATTTTGCTTCTTACAAAACCATGAGACCAAGTTGTTGCCTAGGAAGAAGAAACCACCCGATGTACTCTTCCTATCATCATAATTTCCTGCCCAGTCTGCATCACTAAAGCCAACTAAGCTAGCATTAGTGTCAAAAGAGCACCATATCCTATAGTTGGATGTCCCATTCACATATCGAATGATTCTCTTCATAGAGGAGAGATGTGATTCCTTGGGATCTGCTTGGTACCTAGCACACACACCCACACTAAAGGCTATATCGGGTCTACTTACGGTCAAGTAAAGCAAGCTACCAATCATGCTACGATATAGGCTTTGATCCACACTTTTCCCACTAGCATCCTTGCTCAATTTCAATGTGGTACTCATAAGTGTGTCATAATGTTTGGCATTCTCAAGGCCAAACTTCTTCATTAGGTTTTTTGCATACTTAGCTTGGGATATAAAAATTCCATCATGTAATTGCTTGATTTGCAAATCTAGGAAGTAATTGAGCTCCCCAACAAGGCTCATCTCAAACTCATGAGACATGACATCAACAAATTGTTAGACTTTGGATTTGTTAGTGGAGCCAAAAACAATATCATCGACATAGATTTGAGCTATGAAAAGTGCATCTTTGTTCCTCTTGATGAATAAAGTCTTGTCAACACTACCTCTAGTGTAGTCATTGTCAACAAGAAATTGAGTAAGGCGCTCATACCAAGCCCTCGGTGCTTATTTCAACCCATATAGAGCCTTCTTAAGGCGATAGACATGATTGGGGTGGTATGGATCCACAAACCCCTTGGGTTGCTCAACAAACACTTCCTCAAGCAATAAGCCATTGAGGAAGGCACTCTTAACATCTATTTGGTGCAATTTGAACTTGTGCACATATGATTTGGACAAGAGGAGTCTTATGGAATCAAGACGGACAACTGGAGCAAAAGTCTCCTCAAAGTCGACACCCTCAATTTAAAAGTATCCTTGTGCTACAAGTCTAGCCTTGTTGAGCACAATGTTGCCATTTTCATCTGACTTGTTCCTATACACCCATTTAGTGCCTATGACATTGGTGTTCTTGGGTCTAGGAACTAGAGTCCAAACCTCATTTCTTTCAAATTGGTTTAGCTCTTCTTGCATGGCAAGAATCCAAAACTCATCATTCAAGGCTTCATCAACCTTTTTGGGTTCAATTTGAGAGGTGTAACAAGTGTAGCTAATTTGATTAGCTATTTGACGCCTAGTCCTAACACCCTCATTCACATCTCTAAGAATGTCATTCTTGTTGTGGAGATGTCTAACCCAGGGAGCGGGTTCTTTAGAGTCCAAAAATGGATCTCTATCAAGAGGTTGAATGACCTCTTCATCAAGACTTGACTTCACATCAATTGAAGTCTCACCATTATTCTCCAAGGGAGAATCATCAATCACAATAACCTCATCATCATGATCTCTAACCTTAGGCCTACAATCATCTATGACAACATTAGATGATTCCATTACACTTTGAGTTTTTAAATTGAAAACTCTATAGGCCTTACTATTAAGGGCATAGCCAATAAAAATTCCCTCATAACTCTTGGCATCAAATTTGCCAAGTTGATCACGGTCATTAAGTGTATAGCATTTTCTTCCAAATGAGTGGAAGTAGCTAACATTTGGCTTCCTACCCTTCCACAATTCATAAGAGGTTTGCCTAGTACCGGGCCTTAGGAAGACTCTATTTCCTATGTAGCAAGCCGTATTGACGGCCTCGGCCCAAAGGTTCCTAGGGACATTGTTGCTAAGCAACATCACACAGACCGTCTCTTGAAGGACCCTATTCTTCCTCTCTACAACCCCATTTTGTTGAGGAGTTCGAGGTGCCGAGAACTCATGGAAAATTCCAAAGCTATTACAATAGCTTTCAAAACAAGCATTTTCAAATTCCTTCCCATAGTCACTCCTAATTCTTTTAATGCTTTTAATGTGTGAGTTCTTTTCATTTTGAATTTTAGTGCAAAGCATTTAAATATTTTCAAATGTTTCAGATTTTTCTCTAAGAAAATATGTTCATGTAAATCTAGAGAAATCATCAACACAAACAAAAATGTATCTCTTGCCACCGAGACACTCGGTTTGCATAGGACCCATAAGGTCCATATGTAGAAGCTCTAGTGGTTCCTTCGTGGCAAGATACTTGCCTTTCTTGTGCATGCTTTTGGTTTGTTTTCCTTGTTGGCAAGGTCCACAAACACCTTCGATTTTCTTCCCAAGCTTAGGGAGACCATGCACAACCTTGAACTTATCTAAGATCCTCAAATCTCGATAGTTCATGTGGCCAAGTCTTTGATGCCACAACTCAACTTCCTCACAATTTGACATATTACAAGAGATAGCACTAGCTTCAAGACAATAGCAATTGTCAATAGATCTCTTTCCTTTTAACAAGGTTTTTCTATTTGGCATTAAAATAGAGCAATCATTTTTGTTAAACAAGACGGAGAGTCCATCATCATTTAGATGAGAAATGCTTATAAGATTGGCTTGCAAGCCATTAACAAGTAAATCATTGGACAAGGAGGGTAAATCAGGAATGGAAATGGTTCATTTCCCTATAACTTTCTTTTTAGATCCATCACCAAAGGTGACAAATCCTCCATCCTCCATTACAAGAGATTCAAAGAAATTCTTGTTCCCCGTCATGTGCCTAGAGTACCCACTATCCAAATACCAAGTGTTAGAGGCATTTGCCTTCAAGGCAATTTGAGCCACATGGAAAAAGTATTCATCTCTTCTAATCCATCTAGGTGAAATGTTCTCATTTTTCGTGGTATTAGTCACATTGGCTCTAGATTTCCTAGGATCATGCAAATTAGGCTCTATGTTTCCTAGGAACATGCATTGTGGCATTGCCCTACTTCTTTCAATCATGCTTCTAGTTCTACACATGTCAATATACTTAAAAAAATTTGGTCTTATATGACCGTCAACACCACAAAAGTGACATGTAGGAATGAAATAGGAGATCATACCATCCCTTTGTGAGTACAGAGGAGCTTTCTCATGCCTTTGAGCTTGTCTTTGATGTTGAATTTGTTCTCTCCTCCTCGGTTGTTGAGTTGGAGTAGATTTCTTCCTTGGTTGAGCTTGCATGAATTGCTTCTTGGCTTGGTGGTATTTGGGTTGAGGAAAACTTGCTTGATCAACCCTTGTTGGTTGAGCTTGAGCTTGAGCTTGTTTCCCTTGTGCCACCCTGACTTGGGAATCCTTAAAGCACTCTCCTAGTTCAATCTTCTTCCTAGGATGTTGTGGAGGTGGAGGCACTTTGATGTCCAAGCTCTTGACAAACACGGTCTTGCTTGAGGATGAGGTCTCATTGTCATCTTCATAGCTAAGACCTTTCTTATCACTTGGCCTCTTGCCAACTCCCAACATGTGGTCAAGTTTCTTCGTGCTTGAAGTCATCTTAGCAATGATCTCTCTTGCTTCTTCAAGCTCATTTTCCATCAATGCCTCATTCCTTTTTACTATCTTCACTTCTCCATTTAGATAAGTAACTTCAGTTGGTAGCTTGAGATTCTCTCCCTTTAGCCTTAGAATCTCTTTCTTCATTTTCAATCTTGAACTTTGAAAATGCTCAATGAACCCTTCAAGGTCCATTCCTCCTACATCCATATTTGTTGAGTGGGATGAGGAGTCACCTGTTGGGATTATGCTCAATAGAAAGAGTGTAATATTGTAATTGACAATCTTTTCATATTAATAAAGTGTTTTCTGATTCTTACAAATACTTATAGCATTTATTATTATAATTGTCAAGGTAAATGATCATAAGGTCAAAAGACTATGAGAAATGAAGAATTGTTCATACATTCGGATATGTGTAAGGTAGACACAATTCTTTAGTTAGTCTTGAATAACGTTCTCAACTTAAGTTAAAGGTTGGGCACCTCTATCTTGATAAAGTTATAGAATTCTTTTACTAGCATTTGAGTGGGATCAAATGAGTTATGATGAGTCTAAAATCATCGAAAGGTTTTCGAGTAAAAGAATCTAGTGCACTGGGTGCATTGAACAGGATCACAATGAAATACTTTATCTAGAACCGTCACTAGATATAAGTCTTTTCATTATTAGGACAATCGGAGAATCGATCTTAATCCTGAGATAAATGATGGACTTATGGTTGCAAGTGTTATCATTTGAGTTATCAATGAGTACGATTATATACCATAGTCTATACTCGATAGTTTGGTGGTATTCATTTGTTAATCGATAGAGGAATTCATTTATAGATATGGACATCGTGGCTCCATTTATTAAATGAGAGTATAATATCATCATATGGATGTTTTGAGGTATTGGATATTAAATCTTAACGTTGAGTTTTCAATAATGATTATTGAAGACATGGCTTCTGGACAAGTCAAAATATCCAAGTTCAAAATGTGGTTATATGAGGAAATATGGTAACTTGGAGAGCTATAGGCGGTTTATGAGCTCTTGGCGATTACTGATGGGAAGGTTTTTGCCGTCAGAAAACCGTCCGTCAAAACAATTTATAAAACCTATGCGATGCGTTCACAAGTAGAAATACAAGTAAAGCGGTAAGCACGGGTGTCGTCCACTGAGATCGGGGTAGCGGTGATAAGATTAGGATTAATATAACTAGTATGCATAAAAGTAAAGTGATGGTGAATGAAGATACAATATAAACTAAATTATGAAAGCAAATAAAATGGGATGACAATGGAGTGATAAATGAATGATGATGGAACTACGGAGTTGATGGACTCGTAAGTGAATATTGGGGCAATTGCAACAAACTCTCAATTAAGCACGTTTTGACAAATGTAACCAACCTAGGGTGTATAGTGTTGGTATATATCTATAGCAAGAGGTCAACCTAGGGTGTATAGTGAAGACCTCCTACTAGAGATTAATCCCTCATAAGCAACCAACAGTGGCTAGTTACTCAATTGGGACTTGTTCCATGAATGCTCATCTATCTAGCTATGGCTCAACCTATTACTAATGTAGCCATCCTAGGATGTATAGTGATGGCTTCCAATTCCCTTACAAGTGGCCGACCTAGGATGTATAGTGAAGGCCACCCATTTGAGATTGGATGAGGCTTTAGGTTATCAACCGAATTCTACTCGAAGGTTAGTTCTCGTAGAATCACTAAAGTAGCCAACCTAGGGTGTATAGTGGAGGCTTCTAATTCTCTCACAAATGGCTAACCTAGGATGTATAGTGAAAGCCACTAATTAAAGATTAGATTAAGGGCATCGTTTTAGAGCCGGATTTCCAGAAATCCTTCCATTCAATTGAGCATTAGACAACCGAATTGCCTACTCAAGTAATCCAAATCAATCATGCAAAGAGGGTGTATCCAAGCAAATCAATAATGGAAATCAATTAAAGCAATGGAATAAAACATAGAGATAGAATAAATATAACACATAGAGTTTATTTACAAAGCCCAAATATCCATCATACAAATAACATCAATCCCATAGTGGGGTATTTTAGCTACTCATGTTCTATTACAAACCAATAAACTAAGAGAGAGAGTAGAGATAACCCTTGAAGATTGATCTCTTTCCTTGAAGCTTGAATCCAAGTCTCCTAGTTTCCTTTGATTGAGTAGAGATGGTTTGGATGATAGGGAGATATGTTTCTAGCTATAAATACAAGTGTTGGGAGGTATGGTGCTCTTTTGGTTCGTTCCCATCCTTTTCTTTTTATAGAGGATGGAAAAATAGGTCAGTTAAGCTTGAAACCAGAAGCTGTCGCACGCAGAGTGCGGGTGGAGTGCGGGTGAATTACCCGCACTGTAAAGGTTTTCTTCATCTTCAGTTCTCTGATGTGGGCAACAGTGCGGGTGGTGTGCGGTTGGATTACCCGCACTTTACCCGCACTGTACTCGCAATGTACTCGCACTCTGGTGTCAGATGTAAATCCACTCCTCTGTCTTGAGCAACAATGCGAGTGGAGTGCGGTTGGATTACCCGCACTTTAGTGTCAGGTGCAAATCAGCTCTTCTGTCTTGAGCAATAGTGCGGGTGGAGTGCGGTTGGATTACATGCACTTTACCCGCACTTTACCCGCACTTTATCTGTCAGGTACGAATCAGCTCCTCTGTCTTGAGCAACAGTGCGGGTGGAGTGCGGTTGGATTACCCGCACTTTACCCGCACTTTATCTGTCAGGTACGAATCAGCTCCTCTGTCTTGAGCAACAATGCGGGTGAAGTGCGGTTGGATGACCCGCACTTAACACGCACTTTATCTTTCCTTCGTGATTCAGGTCCCGGCTGTGGGAAGGAGTGCAGTTGGAGTGCGGTTGCGACCCGCATTTGACCCGCACTGTAGAGCTGGTTATGATCCTTTGTCTTTCCTTTTGCCCATTTTCTGCCGGAACCACTGCAACTAGCTTCTAACACCAGAATTATATCTATTGCCTGCAATTAGCACCAACGAGCCTATTAGACATAAAAAGACATAAAATATATAGAAAATACACTCAAGAACAAGACAAAAGAATAGGAATGAGGGCCGAAATATACAACAATTTAGGCACGATCAATTACTGATATTATTCACGAGGATACACCATCTCCTATAAGATTGTCTAGGGTATGACTGAGAAACATCTCCTTATTCTATCTTTATTTAAGAGTTCAATTTTAGCTCTTTAGTGGAATGAGTTAAAATTAATAGATCGGACCTAAGTGAATCATTTGTTGATTGTGATTAGGTTATGTCTATTGAAGCTTAAATTTAGATCGCCCGCCAAGATCCACAATCCACACGTACTTGCATGGATCACTTGATATATTCTACCGGACCAATTTATGGGTCCATCTAGAATTGCATTTAATATATTAAGAATATAATATGTCTATTATTTATTTAATGGGCTGCTCTATTATATTAATATATTAAAAGGAGACATGTGGGCTTGTTTCTTTTAGTAAGAATAAGTCTGGTTCACATGTGGGCTTTTATTTAAAGTCTAATGGATTAAATAAAATAAGAAAAATAATATTAGGCCCATGTTTATATGGTGTGGGCAGCAAGGCTAATAAAATAGCCCAAGATATTATTTTATTTTATTGTTTTGATTAAATGGAAATTAATTAATTAATAGTTTAAATCAAAATCTTTTCCTGATCAGTAAATAAAATACTATGTGTTGGATTAGGGTTAGAATTCTTTTAAGTGATAGGAGTCCTAATGTGGTAAGGATTAAGTCCACATACACTCCATACCACACAAAGAATTCGGCCACCCTAGTCCTATAAGGGTTAGGATTCTTAAATTGATAGGAATTAGGGAAAAGCACAATTCCTTTTCAAGTAAGGAAATTGGCCAACCCTAGATTTCCTACACAAAGAATTCGGCCAACCCTATTTTGAGAAGGAGAAATTTCGGTCACCTTATAAATATAAGGTGATAAATTTCGGCCACCAGGAAGCAAAAGTGAGAGAGATTTTTGTTTGCTTTGAAAAATAAAAATCTTACTCAATACACATAGAATTTCTGCCAAGAGAGAAAAAGAAAAATAAGTTCTCATTCGATAGTGCACTTGCAAGCCTTTAACATCAAAAGGTTTTGTGCACACTTTCGATTTAGGGTTACGCGAGTTCCAATCATATCGATTGTGAATTCAAAAGTGACCAGAACTATTTTTCTAGGCTCTTGGTGTTTTGGGATTGAAGATCAGGATAAGAAGTTCCATACATCCATTCTTAGGTAAGTAATTCAAAGAAAAAAGGGAGACCACGCTCCTAGGTGATTCACGTACGTGCTAGGATTGAAGATCTTACGGATTACCATCGACGTAAGTCAATCGGATCACGCTACAAGAGGTATTTAACTCTAACCGTATATTTGTGTTTAATTAATTAAAGGGTTATGGTTCAAATCTTTAGAAAAATTTTAAACTATACGAAAATCTACTTTTCGCCTTCCGCTGCGGTTTTAGTTAATTTTTTTCCTACATCACCATCACTTGAGTCATCTTCACTTTGTTTCTCTTCCTCTTTATCATCTATTGCTTTCTTACTCTTGAGTGAAGATGCAAAGGCAACAAAATTTTCCATGTGGTCTTCATTATATGAGGATTCTCTTTCCTCTTCTAGGATCATCACTATCACTGCACGTGGCGGCCATTGCCTTTCCTTTCTTCTTGTTCTTCAGGTTTCCACAATCCGTGGAGATATGTCCAAAACCTCCACATTCAAAACATTAGATTCCTTTCCTTGTTTGCTTGTCTTGACTTGATTCAATCTTCGTGAAAGGAATCTTCTTCTTCATTTCCTTTCCTTTGGATCCAAAGCCTTTCTTTTCAAATTTGATGAATTTCTTGAACCTTTTGACCATGAGGGTCATCTCTTCATATGAGTTTTCCTCCTCCTTCTCAACCTTAGAGGTCTTCAAAGCAATACTCTTTTGCTTCCTTGGAGGTGTAGGTGTAGGAGTCCACCTGGACTCATATGCTAGAAGTCTTCCAATAACTTCACTTGGCTTCATGTTTTTGTAGTCACTATTCTCCTCAAGAGCCGTCACTTTTGACTTAAATCTTGCCAAAAGAGACCTCATAATTTTTTGCTTGATTCTCCTATCCAAATAAGGGTCACCAAGTTGATGGCTTTGATTGACTATGTCCATCAACTTCAATTGAAATTCGTTGAAGCATTCATCCTCCTCCATCCTAATGGTCTCAAATTGCATTTGAAGGATTTGGAGCTTGGAGTCCTTGACTGCCTCGGTTCCTTCATGAGCCGTCTCTAAAATCTCCCATGCTTCCTTTGCATTTCTAGTTGTTTGAATCAACTTGTATTGGTTGTCGTCCATGGAGCAAAGGATAGAATGCATCACCTTGTTGTTCCACTTTGAAGCTTCAAATTCTTAAGAGCTCCATTGAGACTTTGGTTTGGAGACTTCACTTCCATCTTCAGTGGTCATTGTTGGAGGAGTGTAGCCATCTTTAATTGCCATCCATGCATGGTCATATATTTGGCAAAGGTACGACTCCATCTTCCCTTTCCACGGGGCATAGTTCACCCTATTGAGTAAATGCGGTCTTGTGCCTAAGGCTCCCTCATGTCCACCACTGTTCCCACTCATCGTGTTTGGGTATGAATGAGATGTATGCAAATGTATGCAACAAACAAAAAATAAAATGCAAGATGCAAGACACACAAAGAGCAAGGATCACCTAAGTATATCGAGGAACCCGCTCTGATACCAATTGAAAATACTATAAAGAGTATGTCTACTAACCTAGAGGGGGGGTGAATAGGTTTTAGTTGATTTATTACCAACTTTCTGACTTAATCAATTTTAATAATGCTAACCCATATTAGTAATCAATCAATCCAAAATAAACATTCGGAAAACAATAAAAACACAAGGATTGATTTACGTGAGAAACCCTCCAACTGGGCAAAACTCACGGGCTATCCTTCTAGCCACGCACGGTCCTCAAATGCACTATTTGAATGAAAGTTTACAACCTAGGTTGACCTCAAGTCACACCATACTTGGTCACTAACCCTTTCACTCTACCCAACGGGGCTTTAATAATGATCCTAGACCAACAAGCTTGTGCACTAATCCACTTAGTCGAAAAGCTTAACAATCAATGAAGAGATTAAGCAACCTATGTGAATATGTGACAATATTCTATCATGCAATTAATGCTAGGCTACACTAAATGCTTATCTAGGGATTTAAAGATGTCAATAAATGCAAATCCTAGATATTAATATTTAAATGCAAATACAAGAGGATTTAGCTAAAGGGCAAAATGGTCCTAAAAGATAGCTATCAATGAATATATATTCTCAACCGACAAACAACAACTCAATCATGTTATAAATACCATTAAACACAAAGACATGCATTAAATCAACATATAAAGGTAAACCTAGGCACATAAGAGCATAAAAAGATGCAATAGAGATTTAGGGCATGTTCATATTTACCTAGTCAACAAAAGCAAGAAGAATCCATGATGAGATGATGCTTGGAAGATGTTAAATGCACATGGATTGGTGTTTGGTAGAGTAAAAATAACTTCTTGGAGCTTCTCTCTCAAAGGATTAGGTTCTCTCTCAAAAATGGGTTTTGAAGCTCTGAAAAATGAGTTTGAAGAGAAAGGAAAATATATATAGAAGCCCTAAATGGAACTACCTCGTTTTGGCAAAAACATGCACAAAACAGACTAAGTGCACGGGTAAGTACACTGGTAAGAGACCCGTGCACTACCAGTACAGTTGCACCAACCCCGAAGCACTCAACATCAGTGCACGGGTAACTGCACGGGTAGGAGACCCGTGCACTACCCGTGCAGTTGCACATACCCGAGGCACTCATCATCAGTGCACGGGTAACTTCATGGGTAACTGCACGAGTAGGTAACCTGTGCACAACCCATACATAAACCTGTGCAGAATGGAGACCCGAGGATACCCATTCTCATTGCACAGGTAATTGCACGGGTAGGTAACCCGTGCACTACCCGTGCAGCAGAGACCTTCTACAGGGAAGGTCACTCTTCGTGCCAAGAAAAAGCACACCAACGTGCGGGCACAGTATTTTCCAAACACACAATGGAAAATGAATAACAAAGACCACAACCACACTTAGAGCTAACACCAAGGTGCATGTGTGAGAAGTGTGATGAAGAACACACAAAAAAAAAGATTGAAACACAAATGCAAGATATGTAAATCATGCATGATAGTGTGTGTGTGTGTGTGTGTGTATGTGTGTGTGTGTGTGTGTGTGTGTGTGTGTGTGTGTGTGTGTGTGTGCTACCAGTCTCTTCTAAGAGAGTTAAGCAACAGATATACCTTTGAAGCACACTTGAGCTTGATCACGAACAAAGACGGCCTAAACTATCCTTACACATTTAAGCCTCAAGTGTGGTTTTTCAATGAAATAAGTCAATCAAAAGGTGAGGAACTTACAGAGATCAATCTATAAATTGAAGAAAAATATAAATGTTTAAGAATAGGAATGAAATACTCCCTATAAAATGAACGTCAAAGCACAAAATCTCACAAGGGTAGTCTCCACTATTCTCCTAGGCTAAACAAGCATAGAGCTTTATCTACCTCCACATCAAAAGATTGACACAGTACACACAAATTTAAGAGATGCAACAATTATATATGGCATGAATGCTAGTCAAAACATTGAGCTAAAAACATACATGATATGTCTCTATCGGAAAGCAAAAATATTATTGAACCCGCATTTTTTATATATGTCGTGATATGCACTATTCAAACCAATTTATAAGATCCCAAGATGCACTCAAACAAGTATAAAACTAGCATGTGGCAAGTATGGGTATCGTTCCTCAAAGATCGAGCGATAGTTATGATTAAACTAATGCTTTAGTTAAAAATGCAAGAAAAATAAATTTATGTGGTTTTTGAGAAAAAAAAAAGTAAAACTAAAATGTAACTAAGCTAAAATGCACTAATCTAAAAAGTATGGATATGTGATATGGGGATTAAGGAATTGATGAATTCAACTAGTAAACAATGGGTAAAGAATGAACTCACATTAATTATCATTAACTAATGTAACCACCCTAGGATTTATAGGAGTGATTATTTACCACTTGTGAGTGCCCAAACCATCATGTATAGCATTGGCCACCCACAATTGGTTATAAAATGAAAGAACATCTATCACATAAGGGACAAATCTCTTTGTTAAAAATCACCAACCCATTATGTATAGGTTGATGTTTAATCTATCACATGCAAACAATCCTAGGATGTATAGTCTTGATTAGCCATGAAAGATTAGAATTACGTGAGATTAATAAGTCCGGATATTACTTGGGTCATGTACCCTTGTTCAATCCTCCTATTCAATTGAGCTTAGAGGCCAAGCATTATGTATACTTGATTCTCTACACATATAATTTCTCAAACAACTCATGAAGAGAGTCATGTACAATCAAACACAAATTGCTTTTGAAATCAAGTAAAACATTGAATAGAACAAATGAGATAGATTTTAATAAAAGATATTGAGTTCATTACAAATACCCATATTTAAAAATGAATCACATCAATCCCTTAATGGGATTTAGCTACTCATAACAAGTAGAATACAAGAATAAAAAGGAGGGAAGTAGAAAAGACCCATGTAGAACCTTCTTTCTTCAAGCTTCAATCCACCTCCTATGTCTTTATAAGTAGAAAATGATGAAGATGATGATAGGTTTTTGGTGAGAAAGGTTTTTGGGATTTAGAGAGAGAAAGAATGAATGGAATGGTGTATGGTCGTGGGTCTCTCCTTCAAAAATCAGATTGAAAAGGTTTTATACTTCCTTCAAAAACTAGGCCAAATGCTGATGTGGCGAGCTGGGTATCCCGTATAGCAGGGGTATAGCACGGGTAGATTACCCGTGCAGTCTTCATTTCCCTTTAGATTTGCATAATGTGCAGGGGTATGTGCACGGGTGGATGACCCGTGCACCACTCGTGCAGTTGCCTTCGCCCGTGACCTTGCTCCCTGGTCTGGTGAACTGTACGGGTGGGTGCACGGGTGTTACCCGTGCAATCACCCGTGCAGTTTGTTCTTCTCAAAATACTCCTTCCAGTGCACGGGTGAGCGCACGGGTAGTGCACGGGTCTGCTACCCGTGCACTATTGTTTCCTTCACTTCATATGTGCACTAATTGGTCCATTTTGCCCCCTTTCATGTTTTTTTACCAAATGCCTGCAATAAAAACCAAACGAGCCATAAATACACATAAAAACACTCAAGAACAAAACATAGAGAAAGGATATGAGGGCCAAAATGTATAACATTTCTAGCTCGATCAAATACCCCCAAACCAAAACTTTGCTCGTCCTCGAGCAAACTCCAAACAAAACCAAATATAACTCTAAATATGCAAACATGACTCGATCTAAAAGCTTTCTTAGACTCAAACAAATAAGCTGCAAGCCAACTAACTGAGAGATAAGTAAGAGATAATGGGAGTGAGGAAGATGCTAATGCAAAATGTTCTAAATAACTCCAAGGAACCACAAGAGGGAAACTCGCACGACATGAATCCCACACTTTAAATGCCCTTGCCTTGGAAACTACTCACTCTCGCGCCCTGAGCATAATTCCTTTCAACTTAAATTCTCACATGGGTTCTTTCTTATTTTTCCTCTCAGAACCAAGGTTCACACTCATGCAATATGTATGCAAAAGAGTTTATGTAATGGAATCAAAGTTGTTGCATACATTTCATACAAGATAAACGCTCTTTTTAGTGAAACAGTCTCATGAAAGAATCAAGTGCCATGAACATGGAAAGAGCATGCATCGACTAATATTCCCAAGTTAGACTTCCCCTAAGATCAACTAGGTCTTTTCCATTTGGTTGTAATGGGGCTAAGGTGATAAGTGATTAGAAAGAATGGGAATTTAGGCACAATGCACTAATCAACCAAGTTAAGGCAATACATTCTACTTATAAACATTTCACTTCTCATGCAACACCACTTCTAAATACAAGTATACATTAAGGCGTCCAGGCTTACATAAATTCCAAGTGCAATCACTAACTACTCTTGTTACCCTTTTGAGTAGTATTTACAATTTAAACAAGGCAATTGAAGCATATTCCTTTTCTAATTTTTTTTATTTTTATTTTCATTTGCTTCTCTTTCTCTTTCTTTTCTTTTGATTGTTTCTTTGCTCTATTTTCTTGCCTTTGACTTTTGCACATATTTTTACACTCAACACTTTTTTGCCTTGGTACACGCCATTTGACAATTAGAGCACCTTTACATTTATTCCTAAACCTTAATAAGATCAATCAAGTGAGGGTTGGCCTAGTGTTTGGGTTGCTTGGGTTATGGGTAGTATAGGTGTAGAATGAACAAATCTAAATGTATTTGGCTTCAAAATTTACTTGGGAGCATACACATTATTGGATGGGAAGTATTTGGCATTTTAAAGTGGCTAAACACATATTGCCTAACATCACCTCACAGAATCCATATACCAAGGGAATATAAGTTTCAGTCAAGCAGTCCACTTTAATGATGCATGTTCTATGGCACATGATGATTTTGGTATAATGAGACTATGCATGGTATTTGAAAAGTGTTTAAAGATTTGAAAAAAAAAACATTTTTCCTCGAATTGCGCACTTTTGGCTTGTGTTTGTGAAACTCACAAGGGTTGTCTCCACTATTAGAACAAGGCGCTTGAGCACCGAGTCCCCTCCACTTAGACACCAAAAGATGGGACTAACCCATGTAGTGCAAGTGAGACCCCTAAAGTGATTAAGAGCTATGAACAAGCACACAAAGCATACACAAATTCGCCAAAAACACTTTGCTCAGGATTATCTCACCAAGCTAATTAAAGCTCAAAAATGTTGGCTAGGCAGAAAATTTGAAAAAAATTGACACAAAAAATTACTCAAGACACAAAAGATGACTCATAAAGGCGTCTACACCCCCAAACCAAAACCCATCATTGTCCTCAATGATGAAGACAAGGGAGTCCGGCTTAGCGGCGCGCACCAACTAACGCAGCACAAATACCTAGGCACTAATCAAACATAATCAATGCCCACAAAATAAAATACACAACACTGGCTCATCACAAAATATGGCATCTTATGTCAATATGTCAATTAAACTTTGAAATTCACCCACGTCAAGCATATATTACCAAATTCTCGGAAAGTGGGAATTAACCCCCAAACCGATTCCTATCATATGCTCATTCCTGTACAGGTATATGTACGCATTCAAAACCCTCAAACCATGTTGGGGTTTATAAAATGAAAACCTGTATATTCACAAAAGCGTTCGGCTCATCCAATCAAGAAAGAATAAATCAATAAACTCATAATATGGACTCCAAAATTGTATCAACAGTTATAGAAATCTTCTCTCATTCAAAAATATATCCACGCATGCAACCCAAAATTGATATTTACCAAAGAATATTTGCATTCATTCAAATATCCACAAATGCTCAAAAAGAAAGATAGAAAAGTAAGTGCAAGGGCTAAAGTTGAAAAGAATAAACCAATGTGGAAGCTAGTTGTAGACTCAAAATGAGTAGGTTCTCGCCCGTTTTATGAGCACTCTTGGCTTGCTCATCCCTCCAAGACTTGCAAGTGACCTGGTGTGTTGAATCCAAGAGATAAAGAACCTAGCATTAAGCACCATTTCTGACCATAAAGGTTAACATTTCAAATCATCACAAGCTAAATATCTCAAAAACAAAATATTATCCACCATCATCCAAACTAAAACATCCTAAAATAAAACAAAACAAGAAAATGATACTGAATTCAAAGTGAAATGCACTCCTAGATAACTAAAGCAAATATAATTAAAGTTCCCAACTATGGCAAGCTAAATCAATCAATCATCATCAGAATCTAACTCCTCCTCATTTATCATACGTTCTTTCTGTTTTGGATCCAGTTGTGCTCTGAGCCTCTCCTCATGCTCTCTCCTTGATATCTCCATGGCAGCTTGAAAGTCAGGATCAATTGTAAGACCTCTTGAAGTGAACTCTGGTCGAGTGACTTGCTTCTTTCTTCTGGAGTACGGGATCAAGTTCAAGTCCTTCCTCATTTCTGTGACATTTGTCCACAGGTCTTCCATACTATCTTTAATGGTTTTGATCTCTGTGGTGAAAGTGGATTTAAGTGAATCCACTAAGGTCTGCAGACTAGACATCCCTCTGATAAGCTGTTCCTAAGGTGCCTGTTCACTTCCAACTGCTGGTTCTAGCACTGGACCCTCCTGATAGTACTCATCCTGCTCTTCATTCATATGCATATTCTCATCTTGTTGACCAGTCTTCTTTCTCCCGGTCTTTCTCTTCCCACTTGTCAAATCCCGTTCTATCTACAAGGTGTGCCATGTCTTGATGTCCAAATCTGCATGTGCCCACTCAAGCCTCTCATTGCTGAGGTCGACCCCTTGCTGCTTACAAAACTCAGTGATTAGACATGGGAAGATCAATGATTGCTTGTCTACTTTCTTGCTTCCGACCGCCAAGATCTCTGCCAGAATGATCCATGCCACATTGATTGGTTGGTTATGTTGTATACAGTGCAATATGGTGGCTGTCTCGAAAGACACATTTTTTCTGTAAGTCCTTGGCCTGATAGAGTGGGAAATGAAGACATGCCAGAAACTGAGTTACATCTTCAAGTTGTTGTGTTTGATCGGGAATGTTGGATTCACCCAGAAGTCTATTGGATTTATGACCAGGTCATTAGCGAGGTCCATGTTCTTCTTTACAAAGCAGTCATCTCAAGTTACTCCATTCCTCAATTCATTCCAGATTTGATCATCATCAGGAAGTTCTGTTCGAAAGTACCTTTGGATGTTGTCAATGTTCATCTGTACTTCTACACCTCTGACCATTACAACTACTTCTCTCATGAAATCATCGGGAACCATTCCCGTATAAAACTCTTGCACAATCCTCCTGCAAAAACGGGGCAGTGTGCTAACAAAAGATTGCCATCCCCACTCTTGCACTCTTGTAGGGATTGGAGTGTCCTCTACAATATTACTCTGGCCAAAATACTCCATTCGCCTCTCGCAATCTTTGTTCAATGTGTATGGAGGTAGATGAGATAGCTTTTTCTTCTTGCTTGATCCTTGTTTTTTCGCAACTCCCTTAGTTTTTCCTGACATCTGCAAAAGAAAATGTTCAATTAAAGATACATATTGTGGTATGAAAGAATCAAGGAGAAACAACTTGAATCAACTGAAAAACAGTCCTAATTGCCTAGGTGCACCGGTATAGCACGGGTGAAGTACCCGTGCAGTTATCCGTGCAGCTTCCTGAATCATCGTGCAACCCCTCAGTGCATAAGTATAGCAGGGGTGAAGTACCCGTGCACTACCCGTGCAGTCCCTGAGAACTGCACTTCCTCTTTCAAAAAAATTCTTGCTTTCAGCCTTTCAACACACCACCATCAATCAATTGATTCATCTAAAAACATTCAAATATCAATAACACATTCAATGGCATCCTTAACACACATTCATAACTTCAAAAACTCAAAAGTAAACAAACCCTAGAGACTATTTAGAGTGAATAGAGGAGAAGAAAGTAGTGTAAATCATGTTGAATCAATTAAAACAAGTTTAGGGAGAGAAAAATTCATACCTTAGTGCTGGAAATCGAAAACGTGGTTCTTATGAAATACCTTAGGGTTTCAAGAATGGAGATGGTTGATTTTGTGAGCCCTACAATGATAGTGACACCATATATATATATATATATATATATATGCTCATGATAGCACGGGTATAGCACGGGTGAAGTACCCATGCAGTTACCCGTGCTAATCTCCAAGGCATAACTTTTCCTCTTTGTAGCACGGGTATATGCACGTGTGTATGACCTGTGCAGTCTACCCGGGCAGAAACCTGGGCAGTTATCCATGCATTTTCCTTCATGTTCATCCCTTCCCCTGGTACATGGGTGATAGCACAGGTATAGCGCTAGTGTGCTACCCGTGCAGTTTCTCTGTTTGTCACCCTTCAGCAACTTTCTTGCCTTCTTGAAATCTTGTGCCCCGATCGGATTTCCTGCACATGAAAACTTTGTATATGAACTATACTTGCCTTATTTACCATATAACAACTCTAAAACTCATATTCATACTATCAAGACTATTATCTACCTTACTCAAAGATATCACAAAAAAATTTCTCAAGACTCAAAACCACCTACATTAAATGCTCTCAAGGATATTACATAATCATTGTGAATAATAATGCATGAGAAAATAATTTGTGACATCCATCCATACTTTAAGAATTTTATCAATGTAAAGTATGTTTGGTGGGACTTGAGTCAACCCCAGCTGGCGTTACCAAGTGAAAGGATTCATTTCTCTTGACCACCCATATGGGTGCCAAAGTTCTTTCTAGAGAATCCTTTTCCCTCACCCTCACGGCATCCACTAAATTCTTCCTAACCCATATCTTCCTAACTCCCCTTGGGTTCCTCCTAGACCTATTTTGAAAATTGTAACCTTTTGAAACTTGTAACAATGCGCCTTAATATGCCCGAGCTTTGAACAGAAATAACAAGTTGGAAGAGTATAAGGAAAACTCCCTCTTTGATTGAAACTATGAGGTCCCCTTGAGTGTTGCACTTTGAGTGAGTTGACTTCTTTCTCCATGTTGTCTAATTCCACTATTTAGTCACACTCATTTACCTTTGCAATCTTAAAGGCCTCATCCCTCTTCTTAAGCACTTCCTTCACCTCTCCCAATGCATTTGACTTCTCTTCAACCTCTATCAAGAGCCTCCTAGTTTTCCTTCCATATTCTTCTTCAAACTCCTCTGAGAGCTTAGCTAACTCAATTAGGTCTCACGAGATAGCTTTCTTTTCTCCTTCCACCCTGACAATTTTCTTCTCAAACTTTTTATTGATGTCGGAGAGTTCTTGCACTTTCTTCTTCAATGTCTCATTCTTTTCCTTAAGGAGTTCTAATTCTTGATGAAGCTTTTTGTTATCATTTTCTAACTCATTCTCTATTTCTCGTTCAAAATCTCTAGATACTTCTTCAAGTATCTTCTCATCAAAGATTGCTTATTCCATTTTCACGGCTTAATTTTCTTCAATGCCATCTTGATGTCTTTCTTCCATCTCTGTAGCTAACTCGAATGCCCTTACAAGGTTACAAACTCTGTTATTCTTCCTTTTTATCTTCGGCACTTCCAACACAAAATATCCTTCAAAAAGTCTCTCATTAGGTCGGTCAACATCAAATTCGACTCTGTTACCACCACAGCTGAAAGAAAAGTGCCTCGAAACCACATTTACTTTCATACCAGTTATGGCCATAATCGACCTCTCTAGAAGCAGATTCCACTTCCTCTTATGAAATTCATCATCCTTCACTTCTAACACAAAGAAGTCCACTGGGACCTTAAGTCCATGGATGTCCAATTGCACATCCTCAACTACTCCACAAGGAGTCTTTGGATAGTTGTCAGCCATCTTGAGTTTAATTTGAGTGGTCTTCATGGATTGTAGCTTTAGTTGTCTATATACCTCCAAAGGCATCATATTGACACTTGCCCCCATATCTAGCACTGCTCCCATTTTTTCTGACTCTCCAATGGTGACTGGAATGATGAAGTCACCAGGATCCTCCAGCTTCACTAGACTAGTTTCCTTTGACTTGACTGTCTTTTCTTATACAACATCCACAACAACGACGTTTGTTCCATGAGTTTCTTTACTAATGGCCAACTCTTCATTCTTCCCTTGAAGTACCTCCATCACTTTAATATGTTCATTATGGCTCTGAGATTTCCCTTTGTCCTGCCTGTGTAGAGCTTCTACAATTTGGGAAACTTGAGTCTCCAATCTTTTTATCGAGGCATCCATATTATTTGCCCTTTGATCATTTGACTGTATATAGCTCTTCAACATTTGCTCATTTGCACTGTGGGAGTTTTTGATAGCTATTGAAGCTTTATCTGTTGCCTTGATAAAGTCTCTCAATTCTTCTCCAAGTGATCTGACTTTCGGTTGATAAACATTTGCCTGTGTGTTGAAATTTCCTTGTGGGTTATTACTAGAGCTTCCCCACTGGTTGTTGCTTGCTCCACCTTGATTGTTGTACATGTTATACCCCTAATTCTGATATCCTTGGTTGTTTGCACTATTGTTGTTGTTGCTTCATGAGAAGTTAGGGTGATTCCTCCCCCCTGGGTTGTATTGATTAGAGTAGGGATCATTCCTTTACCTTTGAAACCCCCCTAACATTTGGGCTTCCTCATGCTCCAACTGTCCCTCCACTCCATTTAATGTGTCATATGTGACTTGGTTCACTTGAGCTGTTGGCTTGAACATATTCTTCATCAAGTCCTTCACTGACTGCATTTCCTTAGCCATTCTTGACATCTCAATAGCAATTCCTATATTCCCATCAATTTCTAACTTTCCACCCCTCCTTATGCTTAAGGACCTTTGTTGTGAATTTTGGGCTAGTTTCTCCATAATCTCATATGCTTCTTAAGCCCTCTTGTCCGCAATTGTCCCCCGACAAGCATTGTCCACCATCATCTGAGTAATAGTGCATAGCCCTTAATAGAAGGAAGTGACCTTCAATTCTTCAGGATAGGTATGTGGTGGAACGTGAGCGAGTAGAAGATGAAATCTCTCCTATGTTTCATGAAATGGTTTCCCATCCTCTTCACTAAAAGTGATGATCTTGATCTTCAATTCTCTTGCTTTTGCGGTTGGGAAAAACTTGTTGTAAAACACCTTACAAATTTGGGGCCAAGACGTGAGCGTTCCCGTCCTCAATGCCATGTACCACTGTTTGGTACGGTCCTTGAGACAATATTGGAAACAACGCATCTGCAATTGTGCCCTAGTCAATACTCTGTCTTGAACTACAATGGGAAATGTCTCCAACACAACGCTATATTCCTTCATGAATTGAAGGCAATCCTCAGAAGGAAGCCCATGAAATGTCGACAACAAGTTCACATGCATCCTCTTCAACTCATATAACCTGGCGGTATCATCCAAAACAATAGCCGTTGGTTACACATCCCCAACTGATGGAAGAGTGTACTCCCCAATTGTGAGTCCCAAGTCCTCCTCATTAGTTCATTGTTCCTCAACTGGTGTATTCTGTGGAATTCGTTTAGTCATCTCTTCTTCAAGATTGTTGTTCTTAAACTGTCTGATCAATCCTCTAATATGATGAATATTGTTAATTCTCGATACTAAGCCGCCTCTCAAGGAGCGTCTCTCATGCATGTACCTATGCATCTATAAATTCAAAATAACAGGTACAATCAAAGTAAAAGAAACTTAAATATATAACTAACACTAAAACTAAACCTAATCACAACTATGTACGCCGATCCCCGGCAGCGGGGCCATTTTGAACTCGCATTTTTTATATATGTCGTGATATGCACTATTCAAACAAATTTATAAGATCTCAAGATGCACTCAAATAAGTATAAAACTAGCATGTGGCAAGTATGAGTATCGTTCCTCAAAGATCGAGCGATAGTTATGATTAAACTAATGCTTTAGTTAAAAATGCAAGAAAAATAAATTGATGTTGTTTTTGAGAAAAAAAAAAGTAAAACTAAAATGTAACTAAGCTAAAATGCACTAATCTAAAAAGTATGGATATGTGATATGTGGATTAAGGAATTGATGAATTCAACTAGTAAACAATGGGTAAAGAATGAACTCACATTAATTATCATTAACTAATGTAACCACCCTAGGATTTATAGGAGTGATTATTTACCACTTGTGAGTGCCCAAACCATCATGTATAGCATTGGCCACCCACAATTGGTTATACAATGAAAGAACATATATCACATAAGGGACAAATCTCTTTGTTAAAAATCACAAACCCATTATGTATAGGTTGATGCTTAATCTATCACATGCAAACAATCCTAGGATGTATAGTTTTGATTACCCATGAAAGATTAGAATTAGGTGAGATTAATAAGTCCGGATATTACTTGGGTCATGTACCCTTGTTCAATCCTCTTATTCAATTGAGCTTAGAGGCCAAACATCATGTATACTTGATTCTCTACACATATAATTTCTCAAACAACTCATGAAGAGAGTCATGTACAATCAAACACAAATTGCTTTTGAAATCAAGTAAAACATTGAATAGAACAAATGAGATAGATTTTAATAAAAGATATTAAGTTCATTACAAATACCTATATTTACAAGTGAATCACATCAATCCCTTAATGGGATTTAGCTACTCATAACAAATGGAATACAACAATAAAATGAGGGAAGTAGAAAAGACCCATTTAGAACCTTCTTTCTTCAAGCTTCAATCCACCTCATATGTCCTTATGAGTAGCAATTGATGAAGATGATGATGGGTTTTTGGTGAGAAAGGTTTTTGGGATTTAGAGAGAGAAAGAATGAATGGAATGGTGTATGGTCTTGGGTCTCCCCTTCAAAAATCAGATTGAAAAGTATTTATACTTCCTTCAAAAACTAGGCCAAAATACGAAAGAGGCGAGCTGGGTATCACGTATAGCACGGGTAGGTTACCCATGCAGTCTTCATTTCCCTTCAGATTTGCACAATGTGCATGGGTATATGCACGGGTGGATGACCTGTGCACCACTCATGCAGCTGCCTTCGCCTATGGCCTTGCTCCCTGGTCTGGTGAACTGTACGGGTGGGTGCACGGGTGTTACTCGTGCAATCACCCGTGCAGTTTGTTCTTCTCAAAATCCACATTCCGGTGCACGGGTCAGTGTACGGGTAGTGCACGGGTCTGCTACCCATGCACTATTGTTTCCTTCACTTCATATATGCACTAATTTCTCCATTTTGCCCCCCTTCATGCCTTTTTACCTAATGCCTGCAATAAAAACCAAATGAGCCATAAATACACTTAAAAACTCTCAAGAACAAAACAAAGAGAAAGGATATAAGGGCCAAAATGTATAACATTTGTTGCTCGATCAATTATCTCAACCAAAATGGACTTCAATTCCAAAAATTTCAATTTTGACCAAATTTCGTAGAGATTTTAGTGAAAACAAACTACAAAAACGACAAAAAACACAACGAAGCTGTCCACACCCCAAAACCTAAACTTAACATTGTCCTCAATATTGCATTGTGGAACTATCTCCACTCAAAAATTGGACAATGCAATGTAGAGTTCGGAAATAAGGGCAACAAAACAATTCACAAAAACTAACAAATAAAACAAAACAAAACAAATCCTAAGATTTAAGCACAATACAATCCGCACTCTTAGATCTAAACAAGAAAATAAAAATCACAACAATAACCAATGCATTTATATCCTTGAAGCACTAGGCAGTTTCCACCATAATCAACAACTATATCCACAAGCATATCAATTTGTTAGGATTATGCTCAATAGCAAGAGTGTAATATTGTGATTGACAATCTTTTCATATAAATAAAAAGATTTCTGATTCTGCAAAATCTTATAGCATTTATAATTATAATTGTCAAGGTAAATAATCATAAGGTTAAAAGACTATGAGATATGAAGAATTGTTTGTACATCCGGATATTTATGAGGTAGACACAATTTTTTAGTTAGTCTTGAATAACGTTCACAACTTAAGTTAAAGGTTGGGCACCTCTATCTTGATAAAGTTGTAGAATTCTTTTACTAGCATTTGAGTGGGATCAAATGAGTTATGATGAGTCTAAAATCATCGAAAGGTTTTCGAGTAAAAGAATCTAGTGCACTGGGTGCATTGAACTGGATCACAATGAAATACTTTATCTAGAACCGTCACTAGATATAAGTCTTTTCATTATCAGGACAATCGGAGAGTCTATCTAAATCCTGAGATAAATGATGGACTTATGGTTGCAAGTGTTATCATTTGAGCTATCAATGAGTACGATTATATAGCATAGTCTATCCTCGATAGTTTGGTAGTATTCATTTGTTAATCGATAGAGGACTTCATTTATAGATATGGACATCGTGGCTCCATTTATTAAATGAGAGTATAATATCATCATATGGATGTTTTGAGGTATTGGATATTAAATCTCAACGTTGAGTTTTCAATAATGATTATTGAAGACATGGCTTCTGGACAAGTCAAAATATCCAAGTTCAAAATGTGGTCATATGAGGAAATATGGTAATTTGGAGAGCTAAAGGCGGTCTATGAGCTCTTGGCGATTACTGATATTATTCACGAGGATACACCATCTCCTATAAGATTGTCTAGGGTATGAATGAGAAACATCTCCTTATTCTATCTTTATTTAAGAGTTCAATTTTAGCTCTTTAGTGGAATGAGTTAAAATTAATAGATCGGACCTAAGTGAATCATTTGTTGATTGTGATTAGGTTATGTCTATTGAAGCTTAAATTTAGATAGCCCGCCAAGATCCACAATCCAAACATACTTGCATGGATCACTTGATATATTCTACCGGACCAATTTATGGGTCCATCTAGAATTGCATTTAATATATTAAGAATATAATATGTCTATTATTTATTTAATGGGCTGCACTATTATATTAATATATTAAAAGGAGACATGTAGGCTTGTTTCTTTTAGTAAGAATAAGTCCGGTTCACATGTGGGCTTTTATTTAAAGTCTAATGGATTAAATAAAATAAGAAAAATAATATTGGGCCCATATATAATGGTGTGGGCGGCAAGGCTACATAAAATAGCCCAAGATATTATTTTATTTTATTGTTTTGATTAAATGGGAATTAATTAATTATTTAATTAATTAATAGTTTAAATCAAAATCTTTTCCTGGTCAGTAAATTAAATACTATGTGTTGGATTAGGGTTGGAATTCTTTTAAGTGATAGGAGTCCTAATGTGGTAAGGATTAAGACCACATACACTCCTTATTATACAAAGAATTCGGCCACCACTAGTCCTACAAGGGTTAGGATTCTTGAATTGATAGGAATTAGGGAAAAGGATAATTCCTTATCAAGTATGGAAATTTACCAACCCTAGATTTCCTATTCAATGAATTCGGCCAACCCTACTTGGTGAAGGAGAAAATTCGGCCAACCTATAAATATAAGGTTATGAATTTTCGGCCACCAAGAAGCAAAAAAGAGAGAGATTTTTGTTTGTTTTGAAAATAAAAATCCTACTCTATACACATAGATTTTAGGCCAAGAGAGAAAAAGAAAATAAGTTCTCATTCGATAGTGCACTTACAAGCCTTTAACATCAAAAGGTTTTGTGCACACTTTCGATTTAGGGTTACGCGAGTTTCAATCATATTGATTATGAATTCAAAAGTGACCGGAACTATTTTTTAGGCTCTTGGTGTTTTACTATTGAAGATCAAGATCAGAAATTTCATACATCCTATTCTAAGGTAAGCAATTCAAAGAAAAAAGGGAGACCACGCTCCTAGGTGATTCACGTACGTGCTAGGATTGAAGATCTTGCGGATTACCATCGACGTAAGTCAATCGGATCACGCGACAAGAGGTATTTAACTCTAACCGTATATTTGAGTTTAATTAATTAAAGGGTTAAGGTTCAAATCTTTAGAAAAATTTTAAACTATACGAAAATTATTTTTTCGCCTTCCGCTGCGGTTTTAAGCAATTTTTCCCTATAATTAGTATCAGAGCCTTGGTTGTACCCTTAATTAATTAACGTATATATACGTGAATCTATTTCTTTTTATTGTGATTATGCATGTTTTAGAAAGAGATGGCACTCTAGGTATTCGCATATATAATTACATGTTGAATGTATGAATTTATATATGTTGTTATAAAGTGAATTGTTATTGCTCGATTTTGGTCATAGAATTTAAATGTATTTTTTGTTTCGGAATTGTAACAAGAAGGGTGGTCTATTATCGCCATAATTCCTTCTTGGTAGTTGCTAAGTTCTTATTAATTTTATTGTAAAAATACTGCAGTTTTTTTTTTGTATTAAAATTTAGTGCAGTTTTTTATTGTATTAAAATAAGTGCAGTTTTTTATTTGTAAAAAAAAATACTGCAGTAGTTTAAATAAAAAAAAATTCTGCAGTATTCTATTGTATAAAATAAGTTGTAATATATTCAAGATTCGAAGACTCGAAGATTTGAAGAAATTGGAGCATTCGGAACCGAGCTTGGCACCCGCGCGCACCGAGACAACAAGCGCGCACGCAACCAAGCGTACAGCTGCGCTTGTTGCGGTGCAGCAGCGCGCGCAACCCATGCATGGGCTGGCCATGCGGCAGCTCATGCCATTGCATGGGCTAGGCGTGCGCATGGGCTGCTTGGTGATCTTCGGGCGCGCGAGTTACGTGCGCGAGATGGTCGCTTGAAGTCTTGTTCGCCAAGAAAGGAGTTTTTTGTATTCCGTACAATTGTAATTTACATGCTTTTCTAGGATGGACCAAAATTGTGGCTATTTTTTTTATGTATAAATATTACAATATTTGTTATTGTATGATAACATGTCATATAGAATAGGAGTGCCACTCATATATCTCTTTTGGTATGAACATGCATTGAATGATTTAGGTATCTAATTGGCATCTAGATAACTTGGTAAAATCATTCTTTGGAATTTAATCACACGCCTTAAATAATTGAGTGGGAGAAGGTGTGTTAGAACACCTATGACCTCCAAGGTTAGTTGAGCTTTATTATTTATTGGTAATCCCCCCGAGGGGCGTCCATAAATGGAATTTAGCAAAATACTTCCTTACAAGGATAGACTAGACAATTGACTCAAACGACATCTCTCCCAGAGGAGGGATTTTCGTGAGAGAAAATTGAGGGTCGATATCTTGGTAACACACTCAATGTAATTTTATTAATATCCTCCCGAGAGTTCTTGTTAATAAAATTGCAAGGCTAAAATTGAAAACGCTGGTTGTTATGTTAACAATTAGGTGGGATCTAGTCTAACTAGTAAATGGTGCGAACTCTCGAAGGAGGCGTAACATTTATGGGTGTTGGATCACCGTTGAATTTTTCACGATTGAGTTATTTAATTAATTCAAGATAAATATTCGAAAGTGCTTTATCATGATTATTTACTTATGTATGCTTTTTGTTTTATTCAGAAATCATGACCCCATCACTTATGAACATCCTGAAAGATAACACTTTAACTGGAGATAATTATGTCACATGGAAAAGGAAAATTGGGTTGTTGCTGCAAAGTGAAAAACATAAGTTTGTTCTAACTACTTTTAAACCACCTGCTCCTAATAATGAATCAAGTATTTTGCAAAGAGATGAGTATGAGCAGTGGAAGACCTCAGATGATATGGCCAAATGTTACATTATGGCTACTATCTCCGACGTGTTGCAACAACAGCATGAAGGAATGGGGTCTGCTGCTGATATTATGATGTCTCTGGAAGAGATGTTTGCTATGAGGTCTAGGACGACTAAGAGAGAGGCAGTGACTGCTTTTATTAATCTTAGGATGAAACCTGGACAGGCTATGAAAGATAACATGATGAAAGCCATAGCACATCTAAATATTGCAGAATTAAATGGCGCTGAGATAGATGGTGAGACCAAAATTGACATGGTTGTCAACTCACTGTCAGATTCCTTTGATCAGTTCAAGTTGGACTACACCTTGAACAAAAAGGAATACACCTTGCAGGGCCTGATGCAAGATGTTCAAAGCAGTTGAAAAGATCCTTGTGAAAAGCAAAGGTCAAGAGATTCATATGGTTGGTAAAGTTGCTACTGTTAAGACCCGTCAGAAGGTCAAGAAACAACAGAAGAAAAAGCAACTTGGGCCTACCAAGAAGGAGACCAAGAAAGTAACCAAGATCAAAGGGAAATGCTTCCTTTGTGGTGAAAAGGGACATTGGAAAAGAAATTGCCCAAAGTCCCAGAACAAGAAGGAAGAAGGGGTTCCAAGAAAGGAGAAGGCTGAATAAGAACGAAATCAATTTGCGCTTGGGCAACGGATCGTTAGTGTCTGCAAGTGCAGTGGGAAATATTAGAGTTATTATAGATTCTAGTAGGCATTTAGATTTAATAGACGTTTATTATGTACCTCAATTCAAGAGGAATTTAATTTCAGTTTCTTGTTTAAATAAATTTGGATATTCGGTTACTTTTAATAAAGCTTTTATTATTAGTAAGAATGACAAAATTGTTTGCAAAGGTACATTGGAAAATGGTCTATTCTTTTTGCATAGAAATATCTCTCACTCGTTAGACACAGAAATAACGGAACCTAATCATAAAAGAGTAAAATTATCAAAAGATGAAACCTACCTTTGGCATTTACGCCTAGGTCACATTAACCTTAATATGATTAAAATATTGGTATGTGACGGACCTTTAAGTGCCTTAAAGGTTGATGATCTACCAACTTGTGAATCTTGTTTGGAAGGTAAAATGACCAAAAGGCCATTAAATACCAAAGGTGCAAGAGCCACTGAATGTTTAGGACTAATACACATTGATGTATGTGGTCCTATGAGCATTCAAGCTAAAGGTGGATATGAGCACTTCATCACCTTCACAGATGATTACTCAAGATTTGGTTATGTGTATCTCATGAGTCGGATGCTTTTGACATGTTCAAAGCATTCAAAGCTGAAGTAGAAAATCAGCTTGAGAAACGCATAAAAATCTTGAGATCTGATCGTGGTGGAGAATATCTATCTGGTGAGTTTCAGCAATATCTTATTGATAATGGGATAGTTTCTCAGTTTTCTGCACTAGGTACACCTCAACAAAATGGGGTAGCAGAAAGGAGAAATAGAACTCTTTTGAACATGGTTAGGTCTATGTTGAGTTATTCAACACTTCCTATTACTTTTTGGGGATATGCTCTACAAACTGCAATATATATTCTAAACGTGGTACCATCGAAGTCGGTTCCTGGAACACCATATGAGTTATGGATTGGGCGAAAGGCTAGTTTACAACACATAAGGATATTTGGTTGTCCTGCACATGTGTTAAAAGGAAAGACGGAAAAGATGGAGTCTCGTTCGGAAACATGCATATTTGTGGGGTATCCAAAAGGAACTAAAGGATATTATTTCTATAGTCCTTCAGATCTAAAAGTGTTTGTTTCAACAAATGCTACATTTCTGGAAAAGGACTATATGAATGATTTTGTTTCCAAAAGTAGAATTGTCCTGAATGATATGTCAGGAGATACAATTCCACAAGAGGTTTCACAACCTAACCCAATTGTAATTTCCACTCCAACACAAAATTAACAACCTACAATTCCTCGTCGTAGTGGGAGGGTTAGAACCCAACCTGAAAGATACATCGGTCTAGGAGAATCTGTTGAGAATCTCCTTGACGAAGATGATCTCTACACTTACAAGGAAGCAATTGAGGATGTTGATTGTCACCATTGGCAAAAGGCAATGCAATCTGAGATTGAATCCATGTTCGATAACAAAGTCTGGTCCCTTGTAGACTTGCCTAAAGGGATAAAACCCATTGGGTGCAAGTAGGTATACAAGAGGAAAAGAGGTATGGATGGAAAGGTGGAAACTTTTAAAGCTAGATTGGTAGCTAAAGGTTACATACAGAAAGAAGGTATCGATTACGAGGAAACCTTCTCTCCTGTGGCCATGCTTAAATCCATTAGGATACTCTTATCCACTGCAGCATCTTTAGATTTAGAGATTTGGCAAATGGACGTCAAGACAGCTTTCCTTAATGGAAGTCTTGACGAAAGCATATATATGATGCAACTAGAAGGATTCATTGAAAAAGGGCCAAATGGAAAAGGTATGCAAGTTGCAGAAATCAATTTATGGATTAAAGCAAGCATCCAGATCCTGGAACATAAGGTTTGACCAAGCTGTAAAAGGTTTTGGATTTTTACAGAACTTTGAAGAACCTTGTGTATACAAAAGGATCAAAGGTGACAAGTTGGTTTTCCTTATTCTTTACGTTGATGATATATTACTCATTGGAAATGATGTGGGAGTATTGACATCAGTAAAAGAATGGTTAGCAAAACAATTTGATATGAAGGACTTAGGAGAAGCAAGTTTTATTCTAGGTATCCAAGTAATAAGGGATAGAAAGAATAAAGTGATTACACTATCCCAAGCTTCATACATAGACAAAATCTTGTCTAGGTTTTCCATGCAAGATTCCAAGAAAGGTATGTTACCTTTTAGGCATGGAATCAGACTTTCTAAGGAACAAGTTCCTAAGAATGAGAATGAAGAGCAATTCATGAGTAGAATTCCATATGCCTCGGCAGTTGGAAGTCTCATGTATGCAATGCTCTGTACTAGACCAGATATTTGTTTTGCTGTTGGCATAGTTAGCAGGTTTCAATCGAAACCTGGTCCTGATCACAAGATGGCAGTAAAGCATATTTTCAAGTATCTTAGGAGAACGAAAGATAATATGCTTGTATACTCTGGAGGGGATTTAATCCCCGTTGGGTATACAGATTCTGATTTCCAATCGGATTCTGACTCTAGAAAATCTACATCAAGATCTGTGTTTACTCTTGGAGGAGGAGCAGTCATTTGGAGGAGTATCAAGCAATCTTGTATTGCTGACTCCACCATGGAAGCGGAGTATATAGCTGCATGCGAAGCTGCCAAGGAAGCTGTTTGGCTTAGCCAATTCTTGATTGACTTAGAAGTAGTTCCTAGTTCGAATAAGCAGATCACTATCTACTGTGACAACAGTGGAGTAGTGGCTAATTCGAAAGAACCAAGAAGTCATAAGAGAGGAAAACACATTGAAAGAAAGTATCATCTTTTAAGGGAGATTATTCATAGGGGAGACGTGACGATTACCAAAATCGCGTCGACAGAAAATCTAGCAGATCCCTTCACAAAGGCTCTACCTCAGAAGAGTTTTGATGGGCACCTAGAGAACATGGGAATGAGAGATATGACACATTTGCTATAGCGCAAGTGGGAGATTGTTAGGATTATGCTCAATAGCAAGAGTGTAATATTGTGATTGACAATCTTTTCATATAAATAAAGTGATTTCTGATTCTTACAAATACTTATAGCATTTATTATTATAATTGTCAAGGTAAATAATCATAAGGTCAAAAGACTATGAGATATGAAGAATTGTTTTTACATCCGGATATGTACGAGGTAGACACAATTCTTTAGTTAGTCTTGCAATAACGTTCACAACTTAAGTTAAAGGTTGGGCACCTCTATCTTGATAAAGTTGTAGAATTCTTTTACTAGCATTTGAGTGGGATCAAATGAGTTATGATGAGTCTAAAATCATCGAAAGGTTTTCGAGTAAAAGAATCTAGTGCACTGGGTGCATTGAACTGGATCACAATGAAATACTTTATCTAGAACCGTCACTAGATATAAGTCTTTTCATTATCAGGACAATCGGAGAGTCTATCTAAATCCTGAGATAAATGATGGACTTATGGTTACGAGTGTTATCATTTGAGCTATCAATGAGTACGATTATATAGCACAGTCTATCCTCGATAGTTTGGTAGTATTCATTTATTAATCGATAGAGGACTTCATTTATAGATATGGACATCGTGGCTCCATTTATTAAATGAGAGTATAATATCATCATATGGATGTTTTGAGGTATTGGATATTAAATCTCAACGTTGAGTTTTCAATAATGATTATTGAAGACATGGCTTCTGGACAAGTCAAAATATCCAAGTTCAAAATGTAGTCATATGAGGAAATATGGTAACTTGGAGAGCTATAGGCGGTCTAGGAGCTCTTGGCGATTACTGATATTATTCACGAGGATACACCATCTCCTATAAGATTGTCTAGGGTATGGATGAGAAACATCTCTTTATTCTATCTTTATTTTAAGAGTTCAATTTTAGCTCTTTAGTGGAATGAGTTAAAAATAATAGATCGGACCTAAGTGAATCATTTGTTGATTGTGATTAGGTTATGTCTATTGAAGCTTAAATTTAGATAGCCCGCCAAGATCCACAATCCAAACATACTTGCATGGATCACTTGATATATTCTACCGGACCAATTTATGGGTCCATCTAGAATTGCATTTAATATATTAAGAATATAATATGTCTATTATTTATTTAATGGGCTGCACTATTATATTAATATATTAAAAGGAGACATGTAGGCTTGTTTCTTTTAGTAAGAATAAGTCTGGTTCACATGTGGGCTTTTATTTAAAGTCTAATGGATTAAATAAAATAAGAAAAATAATATTGGGCCCATATATACATGGTGTGGGCGGCAAGGCTAAATAAAATAGCCCAAGATATTATTTTATTTTATTGTTTTGGTTAAATGGGAATTAATTAATTATTTAATTAATTAATAGTTTAAATCAAAATCTTTTCTTGATCAGTAAATTAAATACTATGTGTTGGATTAGGGTTGGAATTCTTTTAAGTGATAGGAGTCCTAATGTGGTAAGGATTAAGTCCACATACACTCCTTATTATACAAAGAATTTGGCCACCACTAGTCCTACGAGGGTTAGGATTCTTGAATTTATAGGAATTAGGGAAAAGGATAATTCCTTTTCAAGTAAGGAAATTTACCAACCCTAGATTTCATATTCAATGAATTCGGCCAACCCTACTTGGTGAAGGAGAAAATTCGGCCAACCTATAAATATAAGGTTATGAATTTTCGGCCACCAAGAAGCAAAAAAGAGAGAAATTTTTGTTTGTTTTGAAAATAAAAATCCTACTCTATACACATAGATTTTCGGCCAAGAGAGAAAAAGAAAATAAGTTCTCATTCGATAGTGCACTTACAAGCCTTTAACATCAAAAGGTTTTGTGCACACTTTCGATTTAGGGTTACGCGAGTTTCAATCATATTGATTGTGAATTCAAAAGTGACCGGAACTATTTTTTAGGCTCTTGGTGTTTTACTATTGAAGATCAAGATCAGAAATTCCATACATCCATTCTAAGGTAAGCAATTCAAAGAAAAAGGGAGACCACGCTCCTAGGTGATTCACGTACGTGCTAGGATTGAAGATCTTGCGGATTACCATCGATGTAAGTCAATCGGATCACGCCAAGAGGTATTTAACTCTAACCGTATATTTGAGTTTAATTAATTAAATGGTTAAGGTTCAAATCTTTAGAAAAATTTTAAACTATACGAAAAAAAAAATTTTGCCTTCCGTTGCGGTTTTAAGCAATTTTTCCCTACACAATTAAGATCAACAAATGCATTCCACTATACTAGAAGCACAAAAACTAAATTTCATCACAATCGTATTCAACTCCAAACATGGAGGAATCTATTGGAGAAATTTATGTTTGGGAAGAAAGTGTAAAGGATTACCTCATGTGGTTGCACCCAGCATCTTTTCTTCCTTAGGCTCCTTCGCAGTCCATCCCACGTCCTTGGTTTTCAAACCAATTAAGCCTTCATGTGCTGCCGTTTCACTTGGTGGGTTGTTGTGCATTGAGTAAACACCAATGTTCTTAAGAGTTACTGTGGTCCATCCTACCTGAAAATGCTCTTTTCCTAGCACAAACAACTCAAACAATATCAAATGTATTTGCTTCAAACAAAAATGAAAACAATAGAACAACATCACAACCACACTATTATCAACCAAAACTAGAGACAATTTAACAAATAAGCCACTTTTTTGGCAGCGGCACCATTTTTGATAAGGCCGTTGTTGTCCCTACCAAAAAGATATTTCTAATTTAATCTACCTCGCAAATGCAACGAGTCAAAGGACTAGTATAGAAAGTAAGCAATGGTCGTTCCCACAGAAAGGTGGTATCCGTTTAACTGTCTCTAGCTAAAGCGTTATTGAAAGCGATGTAAATAGAACATGGAAAGGGTGAGAATGATGTGTGTGAAGTGAATGCATAATGCGGATGGTGTGTGAGGTGTGAATAAACTAAACTAAATTAAATTACACTAAGGGTGAAATGTAGCCGGGTGCTTGCCTTTCTAAATCTAGCTAAAGAGGGAAATAAATTACACTACAAAGCAATATAAATTAGTCCACTGCTAAAGGAAAAACACCCTAGCTACGAAAATAAATGTGGCTTGGAATGATACAATATAGATATATACATAGAGAGATAATATAGTGAGATAGACAATAGATATACAAGTAGTTTTTCATAACTTAAGTTATATATTTAAACACTTAGAGATCAAGTAGTTCTTAGTTTTAACTGGATATTGAAGCAACTTTGAGAAGATTGAAGGAAGAATTTGTAATCAAAGTCAAGGACCATCATCCATGACAATCGGTTGTATCTCTCTCCTTCTATCTTTTGCAATTAAGAACATGATGCGTAGCTAAATATATTGAGATGTAAGGGATAGATGTTCATTTGTTGTTAACTATGATCTAAGTCAATATGATATGTTTATCCATTATATCTTGCTTATACATGTGCAATTAATGTATGACCTATACATTTAATGTAATTCATTTTACATTGGTAGCATTTAAGATGTTTTTAAGTGGTTGGATCATCTATAAATGTGTTTGAACAAACACAACGAAAATCCTCACTTTCCTTTGGATTGATTGTTAATGATGCATGACCATGCTTGTTAATGTCATTTGCCCTTTAAGATTAAGATTTCTCTACTTATCATCCTTTGACCGATTGTGATGTGGAATTGATGAAAGTCTCTCTCAAAGACCTTTTAAAGTAGGGTCTCAAATTAGATATATGGATGTTTTTTTTAAAGATATTGGTTTAAAATCTTGGTTAACACTTATGCTCCATCATATTCCCTTGTATCTCATTTGGTTCACTTTCATTTTAAATCATTTTAAAGAATTAGTCAGTAGTTAATCCTTGCTAGCTAGTTTAAGTTTTCTAAAATTGATTTTACCCTACCTAGAGAGTTCCTTGTGGGAACGAAACCCTTACTTGTGTTCTCTATATTCGACAATGATTTGTACACTTGCGAAGGGTTATTTAGACTCGTTCACTCCATTTTCATTCCATTTAGTTTTAAGAGCACCATTAGATAAGAGGTACGCTCGGAGTGCGTCACGCCTACTCAACCCAATGAGATTCTTAATCCGATACCAACTTCAATTGAGAGTTGATGTGCCTACTCAACCCAAGGAGATACCAAATCCAAATTAATAAACATTCAAGAAATTCAACATCAATCAATAAACCAAGAGTTTGTGTGCCTACTTAATTCAAAGAGATGTTAAATACATTGAGAACAAATGAATGGAACTAAAATAGATCAAATATTCAAAGTATGGTGGAAAGCCCAAAATTCATGTTTAATTACATCAACTCCCACAAAGAGGGATTAGCTACTCATGCTAAATACAAAATAAATTCTAAGAGATGAGAGATATAGAAGACCTATGTGGACACTCCTCCTTCTTGAAGCTTGAGTTCCAATCTCATAGTAGCCTTCCTTGAGTAGAGATGATGAAGATGATGTTAGGTTTGGTGAGGAATGATTCCTAGATCTAGGTTAGTGATTAGGGATAGAAAAGAATGTTCTTGAGAGAAAGAGAGAGAATGGAAGAGGATGGAAGAGAGATTTATGGAAAAGTAAAAACAAGAGTTTTCGAAATCAGAAAATGATGTATATATAAGGCTTCCAAAAGTAGGTCTGAAAATGCTGATGTGGCAGCTCTGATGCACGTAGTGCGTGGGTAGTGCGTGGGTATGGTACCCGCGCAGTGACCCGTGCACAAACTCTCCAGTTGTATAATTTTTCGGTTCCCTGGCCACAGCGCTGGTAGGGACCCGCGCAGTACCAGTGATCTGGGCACTTGGTCAATTATAGAGGATTTATGATCTCCGGTTCGTAGGTAGGTGTGCTAGTGTTGACCAGCAAAGGTCTGATGACTTGGACTAGGCGGGTAGGAGACGCGCACCTACCAGTGCACTGCAGCCTCCCTTTTTGCTTCCTTTAGCTTGTTTTTCGCCCGAACTCTCCATTTTTTTCTCCAAGTCCGGGATTACACTTATTGCATGCAAAACACAATAAAAGAGCCATAAGACATACAAAAACTCTCGAAACGAGACAAATGATAAGGATATGATGGCCAAAATATATAACAATTTTGGCGCGATCAGGTTAATCGATGAAGAAATTCAGAAATTTTGGGCTAAAAGCGAGAATGAGAGTGGTTAAGACTTCAGAGAAGAAGCATTTGCCAGTTGAGATTGGCGGCCCTGGCCAAAGATCAAAACCATCGACCAATTCCATGTAAGTCTAAATCAATTTGACGATCACAATTCGACGGCCCGGACCACCGTTTACAAACCTCTGTTCTTCTCCAGTAACTACCCAACTTCATTCTGCGATCTTCAATTCGGCAGTGCTGGTCGTGGACTCCAACCGCCGTTTTATGCCACGTGTAAGGACCACTAATTTATGATTGGCTTATTTCATGACAAACCATATTATGATTATTTGTAATAGGTAGCTTAGGTCTCCAATTGTGATTCTTCTTCAACAAGCTTCCAAGATCCCAAAGAGCTTCAAGAGAGGTAGCTCGCTTATGCTTAATTCTTTGAAGAGAACTAGTTGCACACACACACACACACATACACACACACACACACACACACACACACACATACACACACACACACACACATACACACACACACACACACACACATACACACTACTTCATGCATGTTTTTCTCTTCTTGCATTTGTGTTTCAAATCGTATGTGTGCATTCTTTACATATCTCACACATGCACTCTATTGTTAGATCTAAGTGTGATTTTTGAGTAATGTAATTTGTTTCTCAAATATTTGATTGAAAACGTCCATGCATGCACGTTGGTATGCTTGTTTTAGAGCGACGTGTGACCTCTTGAGGTAGTCTTAATGCACTGGTCAATGTGTGCCGGTCCTTACCAGCGCAGTCACCAGCGTAATCATCTCTAGAGTGCTTCTTGTCCCAGTGCGTGGGTTCTTGCACTGGTCTATACCAGCGAGGCCACCCGTAAAGTTCTCTCGGGTGTGTCTCTGGTCCCAGTGCACGAGTCCTTACATGGCCCTTAGCTGCGAAGCCACATGCGCAGTTCACTCGGGTGTATCTATGGTCCTAGTGCCCGGGTTTAAATGCACAGGTTCCTACCCGCGCAGTTGACCCGCGAACTACATTGTGTTTACCCTAACTTTCTGTAAACTTTTCAAAACGACATAGTTTCACTTGGACCCTATTTATACTTTATATTCTTCCTCATTTCGACTCAGGACTCAAATATTCAGATCCTAGTGAGAGAAATAGTTCCCCTAGTGAGAGAAAACACCAAGATTGCTTCTTTAACTCTCCAAACCCAACACCCATGTATCCATGACATCTTTCATGCATCAATCTTTCATGGGTCTTCATCATTCTTGACTTGGTAAGTAAGAACAAACTTCCATCTTTGTTTATTGTTCTTAAAGTCTAAGAATTCGTTTTTATTGCATATGATTTGTAGAAATCTTTTATTGCATATGATTTTTTGAACATTCATATAGATGACATGAACTTTTTTTCATTAGAAAAGATCCGTACAAAAATATTTATAAAACCTTAGCAATGCCTCAAAATGTTTACAAAACAAGTGTGGTTGCAAGTAAGCATATCCTCCACAAGAAAGGGAAACTAAATGGCTAAAACTAGTTAACTACTATTAAACTAAAACTAAAACTAAGCATGGAAAGGTAAATATCAATGGTTGTTTTGAAAGTTAATAACTACGATGTAAACTACAATTAAGTTAATTAACCTAAAGTTAAACTAACAATTAACAAGAATGTGGATAGATAAGATAAAGAGATGGGAATGCGGGATTTGATACAATTGATACACGAATAGTGGGTAATCCGTCTCTTAAGACCGATTTGATTCTCTATAGGGCTTATCTTCATAACTTGAGTTTCCGGGATGGCTTGGATTGGAGAGCTCATGATCCACCCCTTCTACTCTCGCTTTGGATAGATTTAAGTAGTCGGGATGGCTTGGATTGGAGAGCTCATAATTCACCCCTTTCACACTAGTCGGAATATGTTGAATTGGAAAGCTCACAACATATCCCTTCCTATTCAAGTGAGCTTGTTTTAAAACACCTTTAGTGAAAATGCTTAAAAGCATAAATTGATGTCAAATATAGATTAAGAGTTGGAGAGCCTACTTGACCCATAAAGATATCACAATTTAACCTCTATAATGGATTGGGAGTTGGAGAGCCTACCCAACCCAAGGTAAGTATCAAATGCATTAAGAACAAATTCAACCTCTAAGTGAAATGAGAGTTGGAGAGCCTACTCAATTCACAAGGAAATGCAATTAAAGATTAATTAGTCTAAAAAGTTCAATCAATCAACAAGAATCAAGAGTTGGAGAGCCTACTTAATTCAAGAGAAGATTTAACACAATTAAGCACAATTAATGGAACTATATAATCAAATCTAAAATATGGTGGATAACCCACAATCTATAATTCATTACATCAAATCCCACATAGGGTTTAACTACTCATGCTAAATATAAAATAAAATCTAAGAGATGAGAGTAAGAGAAGACCCATATAGAGAATCCCCTTCTTGAAGCTTGAATCCACTCTTCTAGTAGCCTTCTTGAGAAGGAAAGGATGAAGATTAGGTAAGATGGTTAGGATTTGGTGAGGAAAGATTCCTAGATCTAGGTTAGTGATTGATTAGTGATGTCAAAAGGGTTTGAGAGAGTGTCTTTGGTCATGACTAACTCTCTTAGAAAATCAAAACAAGATATATTTATAGGGTGCCAAAAGTAGATCTGAAACGTCCTAACGTGACAAGTTTGTAACACGCAGTGTGCGGGTAGTGCGCGGATAGGGTACCCGTGCAGTGACCCATACATTGACACTTCAGTTGCTTCATTCTTCTATTCTCTTAACTACGCTAGTAGGACCCGTGCAGTACCAACGATCTGGGCAGTTTGGTCTTTTCTAGAGAATTTTTGATCTCCAGTTCACGGGTTGAAGAGCTGGTATAGATCAATGAAGTGCTGAAGCTTGAGACTGCACTAGTGGTGCTCGGATAGGGACCCACGCACCTACCAGCACACTAGATCATTCCTTCTTGCTTTTTTTAGCTTGTTTTTCCGCCCGAATTCTCCTCTTTACTTCTCCAAGACTAGAATTTCACATATTGTCTGCAAACAAAATAAAAGAGCCCATAAGACACGAAAACAAGATAAAGGACAAGGAATAAGGGCCAAAATATATAACAATTTTGGTGTAATCAATAGACATATTGATATCTAGGATTGTTTGATTGTCATCTTAATCTCTAGATAAGCATTTAGTGTTGCCTAGCATTATTTACATATTAAAATATTGACATATATTCACATAGGTTGCTTATCTCTTCATTGAGTGTTAAGTCTTGTGACTAGGTGGATTAGTGCACAAGCAATTGGTTTAGAATTACTATAAGAGGCCCGCGAGGTAGTAGTCGTGGGTTAGTGACCGAGAATGGTGTGACTAGAGGTCAACCTAGGTTGTAAATATCATTACATATAGTGGATTTGAGGACCGTGTATGGCTAGATGGATAGCCCGTGAGTTTTGCCCAGTTGGAGGGTTTCTCACGTAAATCATTCGTCGTGTTATTTATTTTTTTCCACACTTTAATTGCGTTGATTGAATGTTTGTCTTTATGGGGTAATTTTGACAATATTGATTAATTCAAAAAGTTGGTAATTAATTAGATTTAAACCTATTCACCCCCCTAGGTTGTTTGGACAAACCTTAGTTTATTTTCACCACATCAGCATATCGAGATTTAACTCTAATCTTATGAGATTCCCTTATAAATATCCCATTATCTTATCCACTGAACCAGCCACTACCATCATTAAAACAATAATCACTCCCTAACCCTTCAATTAACCAAATCTCCATCATAATCACCAAATACATAACTTTCCCACCAAAACCCATCCACATCTTGGGAATTAATTGAATGGAGAAGAAGAGTTTCACCAAGGCAAAGGGGAATCTTTGTAGGGAAAAAAATGGGGTGATCGTGCCTAAATTGTTGTATATTTCGGCCCTCATTCCTATTCTTTTGTCTCGTTCTCGTGTGTATTTTCTATATATATTATGTCTTTTATGTCTAATAGGCTCATTAGTGTTAATTGCAGGCAATATATGTAATTCTAGTGTTAGAAGTTAATTGCAGTGGTTCCGGCAGAAAAGGGGCAAAAGGGAAGACAAGGATCATAACCAGCTCAAAAGTGCGGGTCAAGTGCGGGTCGCAACCGCACTCCAACCACACTCCTTCCCACAGCCGGGACCTAAAGCATGAAGGAAATATAAAGTGCGGGTAAAGTGCGGGTCATCCACCCGCACTATTGCTCAAGACAGAGGAGCTGATTCGTACCTGACAGATAAAGTGCGGGTCAAGTGCGGGTCAAGTGCGGGTCAAGACAGAGTTTAATTCATTAAAGTGCGGGTCATTCACCCGCACTCCACCCGCACTCACCCGCACTCCACCCACATTATTGCTCAAAACAGCTCCAACTGACACTAAAGTGCGGGTAAAGTGCGGGTAATCCAACCGCACTCCACCCGCACTGTTCCTCAAGACAGAGGAGTGGATTTACACCTGACACCAGAGTGCGGGTACAGTGCGGGTAATTCACCCGCACTCCACCCGCACTCTGAGCGCGACAGCTTCTGGTTTCAAGCTTAAGTGACCTATTTTTCCATCCTCTATAAATAGAAAAGGATGGGAACGAACCAAAACATCACCATACCTCCCAACACTTGTATTCTAAGCTAGAAACACATCTCTCTATCATCCAAACTATCTATACTCAATCAAAGGCAACTAGGAGACTTGGATTCAAGCTTCAAGGAAAGAGATCAATCTTCAAGGGTTATCTCTACTCTCTCTCTTAGTTTATTTGTTTGTAATAGAACATAAGTAGCTAAAATACCCCACTATGGGGTTGATGTTATTTGTATGATGGATATTGGGCTTTGTAAATAAACTCTATGTGTTATATTTATTCTATCTCTATGTTTTATTCCATTGCATTAATTGATTTCCATTATTGATTTGCTTGGATACACCCTCTTTGCATGATTGATTTGGATTACTTGAGTAGGCAATTAGGTTGTCTATTGCTCCATTGAATGGAAGGATTTCCAGAAATCCGGCTCTATAACCATGCCCTTAATCTAATCTCGAATTAGTGGCTTTCACTATACATCCTAGGTTAGCCACTTGTGAGAGAATTAGAAGCCTCCAATATACACCCTAGGTTGGCTACTTTAGTGATTCTACGAGAACTAACCTTCGAGTAGAATTCGGTTGATAACCTCGAGCCTCATCCAATCCCAAACGGGTGGCCTTCACTATACATCCTAGGTCGGCCACTTGTGAGGAAATTGGAAGCCATCACTATACATCCTAGGATGGCTACATTAATAATAGGTTGAGCCATAGCTAGATAGATGAGCATTCATGGAACAAGTCCCAATTGAGTAACTAGCCACTGTTGGTTTCTTAAGAGGGATTAATCGCTAGTAGGAGGTCTTCGCTATACATCCTAGGTTGACCTCTTGCTAGAGGTATATACAAACACTATACACCCTAGGTTGGTTACATTTGTCAAAACGTACTTAATTGAGAGTTTGTTGCAATTGCCCCCAATATTCACTTACGAGTCCATCAACTCCATAGTTCCATCATCATTCATTCATCTCTCCATTGTCATCCCATTTATTTGCTTTCATAGTTTAGTTTATATTGTATTTTCATTCACTATCACTTTACCTTTATGCTTGCTAGTTATATTAATCCTAATCTTATCACCGCTACCCCGATCTCAGTGGACGACACCCGTGCTTGCCACTTTGCTTGTATTTATACTTGTGAACGCATCGCATAGGTTTTATAAATTGTTTTGACGGACGGTTTTCTGACGGCAAAAACCTTCTCATCAAATGGCGCCGCTGCCGGGGATCGGTGTGCGTAGTAGTGATTAGATTAGTTTTAATACTATTAGTTGTTTAGTTGTTTTTAGTTTTGTTAGTTTCTTTTTATTGCTTTGGTAGTTTTTGTTTTTGTTTGTTTCAGGACTCTATGGATTCCTTTTGGCAAAATTCAGGGTCAAGCTACGAGCCTAACGAGAATACCTACATCTCATCATCCCAGTCATATTCCGTTGAAGATCAACTACAAAATTTTATGAAGAATCATGTGCGGGAGACTGAGCAGATGATAGCTTCTCAACAAGAGACTCAAGCCTTCATAGAAGAGAAAACCACCCAAATGCTCGAATCCGCCCAGCAGTCCACCCCGATAAATCAGAGTTGTTTCCAAGTTAAAGCAGCCAAACCGGTGGAATCCTCCAATTTCTCAAAAGAAGACATGTATAAGCTCCGAATAGAATTTGAAGTGGAGCGAAGCAAGAGAATGGACGAGATGGACAGGATGATCAAGATAAACCAAGAGCTTATGAGCTTGAGCACAGAGCTAGTGTTGGAAAGGGGTGTGTTGAAGGAAGAGAATGAAGCACTTCAAGAGAGAGAAGCCTTGGGAATGGAAAAGGCGAGTAATCTCCAAGACTTGAACAAGAAACTATTATCTGAAGTGAAGATGCTTAGGGTTGAGAATGGTACTCTTAAGAAGATCAATGGCGAAGTCTCCAACAAGAACAAAGAATTAGAAGAACAAATTGAGAGATTTGAAGCCGAAAAGAGTACCGTATCGAAGGATTTTGAGAGCTTAGTGAGGCTATCAAAAGATTTTGAAGATGAGATAGCTCACAAGTCATTGAAGATGCAAATGGAGGTTGACTAACAAGCTAATGCCTTAGAGGATGCAAAGGTAGCATTAAGCAAAAAGGAGGAGGAGGTCAAGACGTTGCAAGTGAAACAAATCAAACGTCTTCAAGACCACGCATCAAAGGGGAGTTCCTTTAACTCTAATGTCTTTCGCTATGCATGTTCTAGGATAGAGCATTTTAAGGCTAAAACCAAGCCAAATCAACATAGGAAAACTAGAGGTCCTAGGAATAGATGTAGTCCACCTAGGGTCAAGCAAATATGGGTAAGGAAAGACCAAGTGCACTTATATAGAAACAGGTTAAAGGAAAAGATAATGAAGTCACCTAAATTTATTTGGGTAGTGAAAAATAGAGAATTTCCTAACTTGGTCAAACCACCCTTAGAGGACCCTAGCCTCTCCATGAATGCATCCCATTGAATAATTTTGATGCATGTAGTTAGTTTTATGTTTTAGGTTGTTTACATTCAATAAATTATGTTGTTGGGATATTTTTGTTCGAATGTTATATTTTATGGATATTTGCACATTAAATTTATTGATTATATTTGTGGATGAAAGAGCCGGAGGCTCTTGTGCAAGTATGAATGCATGTGCTTTATATTGTTTAATTTGGTTTGGGGGTTGTTCATGCTCCTTTCCGTCAATTTTGATAAAATGCATGATGTTAAGCTTGACTTGTGCTTCAATGATATATTGCATGAATTGCCTTAATTTTGTGAGCCTTGTTTGAGTCATTTTTATTTTGTTGGGGCATTGATTTTGTTTGATTAGTGCCTAAGTTTGTTTGAGTCATGTTAGGTGCGTGCCACTAGGCCAGATTCTCTTGTCTTCAACATTGAGGACAATGTTGGGTTTTGGTTTGGGGGTGTTGACGCCTTTTTGAGTCGTCTTTTGTGTCTTGAGTCATTTTTGTGTCTTATTTTTGAAAAAGTTGCTGCTTAGCCAGAATTTAAGCTTATTTAGCTTGGTTAGATACCTGGATCATAGTGTTTGTGGCGAATGTGTGTATGCTTTGTGTGCTTATTCAATAACTCTTAGTCACTTAAGGGGTTTTACTTGCACTTCATGGGCTAGTCTCATCTTCTAGTGTCCAAGTTTAGGGAACTCGGTGCTCAAGCGCCTTGTTCTAATAGTGGAGATTTCCCTTATGAGATCACAAACACAAGCCAAAAGCGTGTATATTTGAGGGAAAATGTTTTTCAAATCTGTAAACACTATTCAAACACCATGCATAGTCTCACTACATCAAAAATCATCATTTGTCATTGAACATGCATCATATATGTGGACTGCTTGACAGAAACTTTTATTCCCTTGGTAGATTGATCCTTTGAAGTGATATTAGGCAATGTGTGTTTTAGCCACTCAAAAAGAAAGCCTAAATACTTCCCATTCCCGTAATATGTGTGCTCCCAAGCCAATTTTGAAGCCAAACACATATAGACTTTTCCTTTCTACACCCACGTTATCCATAACCCAAGCAACCTAAACACTTAGCCAACCCTCTCTTAATTGATCTTGTTGAGGCTTAGGAATGTAAAGTTGTGCTTTAATTTGATAAATGGCGTGTACCTAGGCAAGAGTAATGAGTTGTGAAAATGTGCATAGTAAAAAGGCATGAAAAGAAAAGAAAAGAAAAGAAAAGAAGCAAACAACAAAAGAAAAATATGCTTCAAATGCCTTGTGTAAATTGTCAATGCTACTCAAAAGTAACATGAGTAGTTAAAGATTGCACGTAGAATCTAATTGTATGCCTGGACGCCATATTGTATTTGGAAGTGGAGTTGCACGAGAAATTAAATGCTTAAGTGTAGAATGTATTGCCTTAACTTGGTTGATTAGTGCTTCTGCCTAAATTTCTCATTCTTCTAATCACCATTCACCGTGGCCACGTTACAACCAAAAGGAAAATACCTAGTTGATCTTAGGGGATGTCTAGACTGGGAATATTAGTTAATGAATGCTCTTTCCACGTTCATGACAAGTGATTCTTTCATGAGACTCACTCACTAAAAACAGCGTTTATTCTACACTAAATGTATGCAACTAAGTTGATTCAGTTACATAAATTCATTGCATACATGTTGCATGAGTTTGAACCTAGGTTCTGAGAGGAAAGATAAGAGAAAATCCATGTGAGAACTTAGTGTCGAAGCGAATTATGCTCGAGGTGTGAGAGTGAGTAGTTTCTGAGGCGCGGGCATTTTAAGTGTGGGATTCGTGTCGTGCCAGTTTCCCTTGAGGTGCCTTCGAGTTGTTTAGAACATTTTGCATATGCTCATTCCTCACTCCCATATTGCTTTTGCGTATCTCTCTGCTATTTGGTTCTGCAGCAAGTTTTTCTTTTTGTCTAGGGAGTCCTTAGTTTGAGTCATTTTTAGTTTGTCTTATTTTGTTTTAGATTATGTTTGCTCGAGGACAAGCAAAGGTTAGGTTTGGGGGTGTTTGATCGTGCCTAAATTGTTGTATATTTCGGCCCTCATTCCTATTCTTTTGTCTCGTTCTCGTGTGTATTTTCTACATGTATTATGTATTTTATGTCTAATAGGCTCATTAGTGTTAATTGCAGGCAATAGATGTAATTCTGGTGTTAGAAGTTAATTGCAGTGGTTCCGGCAGAAAAGGGGCAAAAGGGAAGCAAGGATCATAAGCAGCTCAAAAGTGCAGGTCAAGTGCGGGTCGCAACCGCACTCCAACTGCACTCCTTCCCACAGCCGCGACCTGAAGCATGAAGGAAATATAAAGTGCAGGTAAAGTACGGGTCATCCAACCGCACTCCACCCGCACTATTGCTCAAGACAGAGGAGCTGATTCGTACCTGACAGATAAAGTGCGGGTCAAGTGCGGGTCAAGTGCGGGTCATTCACCCGCACTCCACCCGCACTCACCCGCACTCCACCCACACTATTGCTCAAAACAGCTCCAACTGACACTAAAGTGCGGGTAAAGTGCGGGTAATCCAACCGCACTCCACCCGCACTGTTCCTCAAGACAGAGGAGTGGATTTCCACCTGACACCAGAGTGCGGGTACAGTGCGGGTAATTCACCTGCACTCCACCCGCACTCTGCGCGCGACAGCTTCTGGTTTCAAGCTTAAGTGACCTATTTTTCCATCCTCTATAAATAGAAAAGGATGGGAACGAACCAAAACATCACCATACCTCCCAACACTTGTATTCTAAGCTAGAAACACATCTCCCTATCATCCAAACCATCTCTACTCAATCAAAGGCAACTAGGAGACTTGGACTCAAGCTTCAAGGAAAGAGATCAATCTTCAAGGGTTATCTCTACTCTCTCTCTTAGTTTATTTGTTTGTAATAGAACATGAGTAGCTAAAATACCCCACTATGGGGTTGATGTTATTTGTATGATGGATATTGGGCTTTGTAAATAAACTCTATGTGTTATATTTATTCTATCTCTATGTTTTATTCCATTGCTTTAATTGATTTCCATTATTGATTTGCTTGGATACACCCTCTTTGCATGATTGATTTGGATTACTTGAGTATACAATAGGTTGTCTAATGCTCCATTGAATGGAAGGATTTCCGGAAATCCGGCTCTATAACCATGCCCTTAATCTAATCTCGAATTAGTGGCTTTCACTATACATCCTAGGTTAGCCACTTGTGAGAGAATTAGAAGCCTCCAATATACACCCTAGGTTGGCTACTTTAGTGATTCTACGAGAACTAACCTTCGAGTAGAATTTGGTTGATAACCTCGAGCCTCATCCAATCCCAAACGGGTGGCCTTCACTATACATCCTAGGTCGGCCACTTGTGAGGGAATTGGAAGCCATCACTATACATCCTAGGATGGCTACATTAATAATAGGTTGAGCCATAGCTAGATAGATGAGCATTCATGGAACAAGTCCCAATTGAGTAACTAGCCACTGTTGGTTTCTTAAGAGGGATTAATCGCTAGTAGGAGGTCTTCGCTATACATCCTAGGTTGACCTCTTGCTAGAGGTATATACCAACACTGTACACCCTAGGTTGGTTACATTTGTCAAAACGTACTTAATTGAGAGTTTGTTGCAATTGCCCCCAATATTCACTTACGAGTCCATCAACTCCATAGTTCCATCATCATTCATTCATCCCTCCATTGTCATCCCATTTATTTGCTTTCATAGTTTATTTTATATTGTATTTTCATTCACTATCACTTTACCTTTATGCTTGCTAGTTATATTAATCCTAATCTTATCACCGCTACCCCGATCTCAGTGGACGACACCTGTGCTTGCCACTTTGCTTGTATTTATACTTGTGAACGCATCGCATAGGTTTTATAAATTGTTTTGACGGACGGTTTTCTGACGGCAAAAACCTTCTCATCATGCGGCGGAAGCGAAAAATTGGGTTTGTATATTTTAAAAAATTTCCTTTAAAAAGAAAGAACCTTAACCCTTGATTAATTAACATATAGTAAAAGTATCACACCTTTTTCACGTGACGATTGATTTTGTGACGATTTGAATCTGCTTGCTTCGAATTGAATCCGCAAGATCTTCCATTCCAATCATGAACGTGAATCACCTAGGAGTGTGAGCTCCCTTTTCTTTGAATTGTAAACCTGAGGATGAAAAAAAAACAAACATTTTTCTTTTGTTAGTCACAATAATCCTCCTAGAGAAAATAAAGAACATTTGGTCACTTGTGAATTCTTAATCTTTTTAATCAAGAACTCGCATGAACCCTAATTCAGTCTTGTGCATAAAGCCTTTTGATGTAAAAGCTTCTAGTGCACTATCGAAAATAAAACGCTCATTATTCTTCTTCTCATTTGGCCGAATTCTACACCCCTTTCTTGAGTTGGAAGTTTTTTTTTATTCAAAAGCAAGAGAATAAAAATTTTCTAAAAAAAAATACTTCTTCTTTTAACTACCATTATTAATTCCGAATTTAATAATATATATGTGATGGCCTAATCCTCACTCAAGTAGTATTTCTAACTTGTAGTCAAATCCTCACACAAATAGGATTTCTACCTTTTAGTCAAATCCTCACACAAGTAGGATTACTTTTTCACCAAGTCTTCTATTAACTTTGAGTTTTAACCATATTCCAACTCATGAGTGTATTATCCAATAATAAATTATTGAATATAATATTGTGACTATATCCAAAACTTCCAAATTTGACTAGATAAATAAAATACTTTTATTTATCTACTTATCAAATATAGTCTTTGATACTTATCATACTACCAACACTAGTATGACACTAGGAATCCCTCTCCTAGTTAGAAAAAGATTTTGACTTTTCATCAAACAATTAATTAATTAATTTCTATTTGATTAATAAAATAAAATAAAACAATATATTAGAGTAATTAATTTAGCCTTACCGCCCAAGTAAATACTTGTGAAATATATTATTTTTCCATTTTATTAAATCCATTAGACTTTTATAAAAAGTCCACATGTGAACTAGATCTATTCTTACTATAAAAGAAACAAGTCCACATGCTTTAAATTTAGTACATTAATATAATCTAGCAGCCCATTTAATTAAAATGTGCAAATTATATTCTTAATGTATTAATGAAATGCTAAACGCACCCCATTAAGGCCACCCAAGGATTCCTACATCCTTGGCTGCCTATTCCAGGCCTTTTTGAAGAGTTACCGCGTGTCTTGACTACACATGACCACACCTCTCCAAGACTTTTGGATTCCGAAATCAAAAAACAATTCTAGATGGACCCAGAAATTGGTCCGGTAGAATATATCAAGTGATCCATGCAAGTTCGTGTGGATTGAGGATCTTGGTGGGCTATCTAATTTAAGCTTCAATAGACATAACCTAATCACAATAAAAAATGATTCACTTAGGTCTGATCTATTAATTTTAGCTCATTCCACTACAGAGCTAAAATTGAACTCTTAAATAAAGATAGAATAAGATAATATTTCTCATTTGTACCCAAGACAATCTTATTGGAAATAGTGTATCCTCGTGAAGAATATCAGTAATCGCTAAGAGCTCATAGACCGTCTATAGCTCTCCTAGTTACCATATTTACTCATATGACAACATTTTGAACTTGAATATTTTGACTTGTCCAAAAGCCATGTTAAATAGACACTATTGAAAACTTAACGTTAAGATTTAATATCTAATACCTCAAAATATCCGTATGATGATATTATATTCATATTTAATAAATAGAGCCACGATGTCCATATCTATAAATGAAGTCCTCTATCGATTAACAAATGAATACCACCAAACTATCGAGGATAGACTATGCTATATAATCGTACTCATTGATAGCTCAAATGATAACACTTGTAACCATAAGTCCATCATTTATCTCGGGATTGAGATAGACTATCCGATTGTCCTCAAGTGAAAACTTTTATCCATTGACAGTTCTGGATAAAGTATTTCACTGTGATCCTATTCAATGCACCTAGTGCACTAGATTCTTTTGCCCAAAGACACTACACTTTGATGATTTTAGACTCATCATAATACATTTGATCCCACTCAAATGCTAGCAAATACAAATTTAACAAGGTAAATGCGCCCAACCTTTTGTAGGGAAAAATACGAAAAACACAGCAGAAGCGAGACTAAAAACGAATTTAGTATAGTTTAAAAAATTTCCAATATTTGAACCTTAACCCTTTAATTTATTAAACATACATTTATTCAAAAGATATCATACCTCTTGTCACATGATCCGATTGACTTAGCGTCGATGGTAATCCGTAAGATCTTCCAATCCGATCACGAACGTGAATCACCTAGGAGCGTGGTCTCCCTATTCTTTGAATTGCGTACCTGAGAATGGAAAAATGAAATCTTCTTTCCTAATTGTTAATCACAAAAACTCCAAGAGCCTAGAAAGATCGTTTCGGTCACTTTTGAATTCACAATAGTTATGATTGATACTCGCGTGAACCTAAATCGAAAGTGTGCACAAAATCTTTTTATGTAAAGGCTTGCAAGTGCACTATCGAATTTAGAACTATCTTTATCTCTTCCTCTTGGCCGAAATTTCACTATGTTCTAGAGTTGGATTTTTTTATCTTCTAAGCAAAAGAAAAATCTCTCTAGCAAGAAGCATTCACTTGGTCGAATTTATCCCATCATATATATAGGGTGGCCGAATTCTATTGCTCATTTAATTAGGGCTGGCCGAATTCTCTTAATAGGAATTCTAGGGTTGGCCGAATTCCTCACTTCAAGAGGATTTGTGCTTTACCCAAATTCCTATCAACTCAAGAATCCTAACCCTAATCCAACTCATAAGTGTATTTGTGATTATAATAAAGACTTCCTTATTTGATTAGATAAATAAATTCTTTGTTTATCTACTTACCAAATTAAGTCTTTCATATTTATTATACTACTATAATAGTATACTACTAGGAAACATAATTCCTAGTCAGAAAAAGATTTTGATTTTTAATTAAATAATTAATTAATTTCCTTTAATCAAACAATAAAATAAAATAATATTTTACGTTATTATTATAGCCTTGCCGCCCACACACAAAAAATATGGGCAAAATATTATTTTCTTATTTTATTTAATCCATTCAGGCTTTAAATAAAAGCCCACATGTGAACCGGACTCATTCTTACTAAAAGAAACAAGCCAACATGCCTCTCATTAATATATTAATATAATCTGAGCAGCCCATTAAATAGATTCTTAAATATATTAAATACAATTCTAGATGGGCCCCTAAATTAGTCCGGTAGAATATATCAAGTGATCCATGCAAGTCTGTGTGGATTGGGGATCTTGGCTGGCTATCTAAATTTAAGCTTCAATGGACATAACCTAATCACAATCAACAAATGATTCACTTAGGTCCGATCTATTAATTTTAGCTCATTCTACTAAAGAGCTAAAATTGAACTCTTAAATAAAGATAGAATAAGAAGATGCTTCTCATTCATACCCTAGACAATCTTATTAGAGATAGTGTATTCTCGTGAATAATATCAGTAATCGCCAAGAGCTCATAGACCGTCTATAGCTCTCATAGTTACCATATTTACTCATATGACCACGTTTTTAACTTGGATAGTTTGACTTGTCCAGAAGCCATGTTTTCAATAGACATTATCGAAAACTCAACATTGAGATTTAATATCCAATACCTCAAAATATCCATATGATAATATTATACTCTCATTCAATAAATTGAGCCACGATGTCCATATCTATAAATGAAGTTCTCTATTGACTAACAAATGAATACCACCAAACTATCAAGGATAGAATATGCTATATAATTGTACTCATTGATATCTCAAATTATAACACCTGCAATCATAAGTCCATCATTTATCTCATGATTAAGATAGACTCTCTGATTGTCCTCATAATGAAAAGACTTGTATCTACTGACGGTTTTAGATAAAATATTTCATTGTGATCCTATTCAATGCACCCAGTGCACTAGATTCTTTTACTCGAAGACCCTTTCGATGATTTTAGACTCATCATAACTCATTTGATCCCACTCAAATGCCAGCAAAAGAATTCTACAACTTTATCAAGATCAATGTGCCCAACCTTTAACTTAAGTTGTGAACGTTTATTCAAGACTAACTAAAGAATTGTGTCTACCTCATACATACAGATGTACGTACAATTCTTCCTTTCTCATAGTCTTTTGACCTTATGATTATTTACTTTGACAATTATCATTATAAATGCTATAAGATTTTGTAAAACCAGAAATCACTTTATTAATATGAAAAGATTGTCAATTACAATATTACACTCTTGCTATTGAGCATAATCCTAACACCTTTATCTTAAGCCGTGAACATTATTCAAGACTAGCTAAAGAATTGTGTCTACCTCATACATATCCAGATGTACGAACAATCTTCATCTCTCATAGTCTTTTTGACCTTATGATTATTTACTTTTGACAATTATAATAATTAAACTATAAATGCTATAAGATTTGTTAAACTAGAAATCACTTTATTAATATGAAAAAGATTGTCAAATACATCGTTACACTCTTGCTATTGAGCATAATCCTAACAATCTCGAGCACTTAAAGCATCAAGAAGACTTTTTGAGGGCTTCATAGGTCTTTTCTCCAACTTAACTCCTTTTTATTTATATTTCCATTATGTGTAACTAAACCCTTTGTTGGGGGATTGATGTGACTTTACATGAACACTCAATGCAACTAATATGTATATTTTGTGATTAATCCACTCTTGGTTTCCCTTATTCATGATATTTGAAGTTGCCATTTTACTTACCAAACTAATATTGGGGTTCAATTTAGTTTTGTTTGTAGAATTGGTTCACGAATGTTGGTTGTGGTTTAGTGTTTGAATTGTTTTCAACACACTCTCCAACCTTTAACTCAAATGAATGGGAAATATGCTTGTAAATGTCTTCTCAAATTAAAGATTAACTAATTGTTCTTAAGAAGAAAGGTTTGGTCAAAACTCATAGTGGGGTTCACTTGAGTAGAGATTTAAACCTATGTTCTCAACAAACTCATAGTAGGGCATACTTGAGTTGAGATTTGAATATGAGCTCTTAATGAATTTAATCAACTTTAGAACAAAACCTTGTGTTGGATAATTGTGCTTAATAGAACTAAATTGCATTGGGTCCCTTCATTTAGTGGTTAATCAATTCCCCAATATTCATCCCATGCATTCACATTCACTCAACCTTAATTAATTGCTTTTAGATTTGCTTAATTTATTTTAGTTTAGTTTCCAAAACAATTTCCAAAACCAAACATGCATTTTACTTTCTTCGCATATAGTTTAATTTAGTGTACATATAATAGATATAGCCAAATACCCTTCCTTTCCCTAAGGAACAAACCCGCTTGCCATTACACATTTCATGCGACTTATGCACTAGCACGTGAGGAATATTAGAGCTTAGAAAAATACGTTCAAGTCATATGGACTTATACCATGAATTCCGGAAACTTTTTTGTTCGTCTACTAAGCCGTGAAAATGTCTCGTGAAAACATTATCAGTGTTTCGCGAGACAAGTTTCGTCTATCTGTCTCGTGAACTTTGTGCCATGAAAAAGCCTGTTATACATTAGCAGTGCTCTTCGCAAGACAAGTTTCGTCTACTTGTCACATGAACTTCTTGTCGCAAAAAAAAAAGGCTGTTTTATCAAAACAACGAAGTTTTGACTTATGCTGATATATATATATATATATATATATATACTTCTCTTACTCCTTGCAGCCAATTTAGAACTTCAAAAATCAAATCTAAGTGTGAGAAAAAAGTTTTCTTGTAAGAGAAGTTCCAAGATAGCTTTTTTTTAATCTATCTAACCCCAAAACCCATATTCATCTTGCATCATCTAGCATCATTCAAGCATGGGTCTTCATTAATGTATTTACTTGGTAAGTAGAACAAACATCTCAACTCATTTATTGTTATATTTCATCAAGACATGTCATTTATTGCTTAGGTTAGCAAATCTTCATAGTAATGCCTATCTAATGAAGTTATGAGATGTTTGGGGTTTGTTTGTGATAACCTGTATGATTAGGTTGATTTTACATAAATAGCTAAGCCTTGAATATTCTTGTGAGATTGTTTGATGACTAGATTGATAGATATATGCTTATTTATCAAGTCAAGCTCTCTTGAATGTTCATGTGTGTTTAATTGATAGTTAGGTTGTTAAAATTTCTCTATACATCTAATTGAGATCTCATGTATGAGCATGTAGGCATTGTTTGATAGCTATGATTGTATGTCATTCATATCATCTAGCTAGGTCTTTATGTTTCTATATTTAGGCATTGATAACTAGGATTTATTGATTGTATCTTTAAATTCATAGTTAAGCATTTTGTATGTGGTCTTACACATTGTTGCATTTAGAATATTGTCGCGTATTCACTTAGACTTTAATTCTCTTTGATGAGTCAAAGTTTTGTGGCTATATGTGGTAGTTGCACAAGCAAGTGAAGTCTTGCAACCAATGGTTGATTGGCAAGCATTTGTCAAGGCTTACTATTAAAGGCTTGCAGGTAGATTAGATTGTGTTACAAACCTTAAGGTGTAACTAGGTTGTCAACTTAGGTTGTAAGCAATTATTCAAGTAGTGGAATTCTGTGACTAAGTTGCTAGCGAGGCTAGTCCCGTAGGTTTCTTCGTTGTTAAAGGTTTCCCATGCAAAAGTCAATTGTCCATTTAATTCTGTACTTTACATTTGATTTTTATTGTTTGTTTGTTTGGGTTAACAGTGATAAATATTAACTAATCGAAAAATATGATAAGTAATCGATTAGCAACCCATTCATCCCCATCTATGTTGTATTAGACACACTTTATGTATTTTCAATATCCCTTAATTCCTTTTGGATAACCAACAAACAAACACGTCTCCGAATGTGATTCCATCTTTTCTATCTTTCCCTTCAACACATGTGCTGGATATCCAGATATCCCTATGTCGTAGGATAGACTTTTGCCCACTCCACAACTCATGTGATGTTTTAGGAACAGATTTAGACGGTACATTGTTCAAGATATATATAGCTGTTTGTAAGGTATATCCTCAAAATGACTTTGGAAGTGTTGAATAGGCATAGATCCAACAATATTCAAGAGAGTTCTATTTCTTCTTTCTACCATGCCATTTTGCTGAGGCATTCCTGGCGTAGAAAGTTGAGATAGAATTCCATTGTCTATAAGATATTGTTGAAACTCACCAACGAGATACTCCCCACTATGATCGGATCTCAGGATTTTAATGCGTTTCTCAAGTTGATTTTCAATTTCAGCATTAAAAACGAGAGAGAATTTTCAAAATGAAATTTTTTTGACATATTCAAAATATGCATCTCAAAAAACGAATATATAAAAACTTCAAGGGATATTGGCGTGAGAAGCCACACGCACATACCAACTCTTTACATGTTTTTTGTAGAAAATTATTCCACGCAGTGAGCTCAGGCGAGAGACATTTAAGAGGTTTCATGTGCACGTAAAACACTCAATAAAAAACCTTATCAATTCAAAATTTCTAATAATCTTTACAGTTGGCTTCACGTGGATAGAGACAAATTTTGGCTTGTTGGCCACGTGCCTCCATGTCATTCTCTCTCTTTGGTGTAATGCTGTAAATGGGGTCGGCCAGACACATTTAGGCCCAGCACGCCAGACCTATTTTCCTAAACAGGTCTGGCCTGGCACATCATGGCAAGTTGACGTGCCGTGCCAGGCCATGCCCGTTTAGGAAAATGGGAGGAACGGCACAACACGCCGGTAAGACCCTGGTGGGTCGTGCCGTGCTAGCCGCTTGCGGCTCAGGCATGCCTAAATGGGTCGGGCCTAGGCCCATTTTTAATTTCTTTTTTAATTTAAAATTTTAAATATTTAAATTTAATTGTTATCACTTATAATATTGTTTTAACAATTTAACTTATGTATTTTTAATTGGAATTTGTTTGTCTTATTTATTATTTTAGTCTAATAAAAAATGGAGAAAATAGATAGATTTATTATTTTATTTAATAAAATAATTCAAAGAATAAATAAAGATTAAAGAAAATAAATAATAGATGAAATTCTGAAAATATTAATTAAAGAATTACTTATTTATTTCGGTCTTTCAGTATTACATGATTGCCTCATTAAAAACCTTACCAAGAAAAACCAAGTGGGATAAAAACTTGGTAAGGGAAAAATAGTGCAATCGTATTACAAGTAAATGTATATATATATATATATATATATATATATATATATATATAACCTAGTCCTGGACCTAGTTACTGCCGGAACCCTTATCGACATGTAAATTGAAATTTTTTTGAATAAGTTATCGGTCTTCCATTTCATTTTGCATCCTCTTTCGAACATGCTCCTAATTCCGAAGGCATGTTAATACCTCCACAATCTCTGGAGACAAAGTACTTCTTCTTGGTTCAATTCTACGTCCACTAGTGCTGAATGCCAGTTCGGAAGAAACAGTGGACACGGGGATAACGAGTACGTCACGTGCTAGGTGTGACAAGATCAAATATTTGTAGCTATAGGTCTTCCACCATAACAGCAGATCAAATTGCTCCATGTTTTCTAATGAATCGAACTGAGCTTCAAGGAATCTATTCAGTTTGGCATCGGAAGTTGCAGCAACTTGTGGAGCTTGGGACGAAGAAGAAGAACTTGATGAGCCATTTTTTTTGGCGTTTGAGAATGCTCCAACTTCTCTTCAACGGGAGTGTGTCCGGTTCTGCTGATGATTACGTGTCAACGCCACTAAACCTGCGCTAATAAATACTAAAAACTTCGAACAACTTGATTCGAATGTCAGTAACCTGTGTAGAATAATCTACGCTCAAATTAGAACATATAAACTCAAGCAAAGTTTCTAAACTAGATAATTTAGTCTTAGGATCTACTATAACAACTAAAGCATAAAGGAAAGGAATTGTAGACCAGTATTTTTTCAACTTGGTCTCCATGGCAACAACTGCAGTGCCTAAGATATTATATGTCCTATAAGTGTTTAACATTTCAGACATTTCCACAATCTGATGGATTTCTTGGGAAGCTGTGAGGTAATAAACCCTGGAAAGAGTTACAGCGGCATCTTAAAAATCCTTTAAAAAATCAACAAAAATATTTTCTACATACCAATCATCTAGGGTCAATATTGGTCGGCCAATTTCGGTCATTTTTGTGTTCTAAAAACCTGTAATAGATGTATCATAATCTAAATAATTTTGCAGCATTAAGTAAGTAGAGTTCCACCTTACTGGTATATCTGTTTGGAATCGTCGGGGTTGTAGACCTAAAGTTCGACAATATTTGACGAACTCTCACAATCTTAGATTAGAGCTACTGATCCAAGAAAGGGCATCTCTGATGCGATCTATACAATCTCCTACTTTCTTTATACCAGAATGTGTTAACAGCCAAAATTGGCTAAGGACCAAAGGAAAATTTTCCACCTCCCAGACCTGGTTTCATACTCGAGAGTTTCCACCAGGAGACCTCTCTATCCATAGCCGAACTGCGATATCACCCCAAGAACAAGGACGGGCTTCGGAAAACATCCGGGATAGAGCCCGGAACGATCAGATCTAGCCCGCATCACCAAAGCTAGAAGCTCCCCTTAGTCGAGGTCACCTCGCATACGCTCCAGAGACTCGCATGTACCTTGATTAACACAGAAGAATGTCCCTAGAAGGCCGCACCTAGCTTCGAAAGGTCAGGGGAAGCCACACCTAGCTTTGAAAGGGTCAAGGGAAGCCAGATCTGGCTCCAAGCTGGATGAAGGAAGGCCGCACCTAGCTTCGAAAGGTCAGGGAAAGCCATACCTAGCTTCGAAAGGGTCAATGGAAGCCAGATCTGGCTCCAAGCTGGATGAAACTTCTCAGATATCAAGGTCAGAACACTAACCAACCTCACTGGTTGGTGCACCACACCATGCCATATTCAACGACCTATATGCACCACACCATGCCATATTCAACGACCTCTATAGAGGATCATGCTGAAATGTACGAGGGATACACTGAATCATATCTGGAAACGGTACCTATATGCAGAACAAGTAATAGAATCCAAAAAGGAAATAAGCTGATCTCCACCACGATACTCTCAATTCGGCAAAGTCAATGACATATAAACAAGAAATCCCACCGATAAGGAGGGAAGAGACTGAGAAAATCAATGGGAGAATCAGTCTGTTTGACCTACAAACTATGTATAAATAGAAAAGAAAGAGAATGAAAAAAGAGACTACTATTCGACAGGCATACGACAAACAATCAACCATTCCCTAGAGAGAGTTGAGAACAAAGATAAAAGAATTTCTGTATTTGTATACCATGCACGTTCAATAAAATATTCCTACTTTCTTGTCATTTTATAAATCATTGCTTCACATACAAAAAATCTTGGCCACCACCTACGTGGTAGTGGTCTTGAGGGATATTAACTGAGATTTCTCACCTTGAACAAAATTTCCGTTAACACTTTCTGGAGCCGTCTGTGGGAAATTACCCTACACCCAATTAACCAATTATTTGCATTTACATTTCAGTTGTTTTACAGGAACTATCAGGCTCCGCTCCTCCCAAGGCCAGCATAGAGTCCCGGAGCAACCTTCAGTGAGGCTAACACGAAAAGCCCCAAGAAAGGGGAGAAAGTCTGGATATAGTAGTCAAGCTCCGATCCAGACAACCAATACGTGGGCTACTGGCCACCATATAGTAAGCCAGGCAGCGCTCGACTAACAAGCGGCGGCCTTCATAGAATCCATCCGCGTCCGCCTTCTCGCTGAAGGAATCACGATCCAGCCAACCAACTTGAATGATCAGGGAGAGCCGAGCAGGCTCGGAGCTAGGCCACCTGCTTTCGATCGCCTAGGACCTCCCCTTCCAGAGCCGGCTCGAGATAGATTAGGGCCCCAACGTTCGATCCGGGATAAGCTGGGACCCATGCCCCCAGTTCCGAAAAGACTTTCACAATATCAACCAAGGCTAGTTAAGTCTGCCGCGGATGCTTTTATCCGGAAGCCACGAGGGCTATCTCATCTAACTATATCCAGGAGAACTGCCCGGGCCCTAGAGGAGGAAAGTAGACAAACCCCCCGAGTGGATCATGTCCAGGAGGAGGACCGGATAGAAATTGCCAGTTCATCAGAAAGATTCGACAGTGAGGAATCTGAGGTTAACTTGAAGAGACCTGGGAACAAGCGACTGAGGGATCAGCTGGCAAAGCTACAAAAAGAGGTCCAGCAGATAAGGAAGGGAAAGAATAAGGAAGACAAAAAGGATCCCCTGAGCGATATGAACGCCCCCTTCACTAGGAGGATCCGGGAAGTAGAGCTCCCCCCAAAATTCAAAATGCCAGCAGATAAGTTCTCTGGAACGGAAGATCCTCTAAGCCACCTAGAGAGCTTCGTTCAACAGATGGAGGTCCAGAATACTACCAGAGCAGCTATGTGCAGAATGTTTCCAACGACCTTGACCGACTACGTGAAAACCTAGTTCAGGAAACTGCCCGTTGGTAGCTTGGATTCTTTCACGAAATTATCAACAGATTTTTGCTCACAATTCCAAGGAGTCAAACCTCGCCCGAAAGATCCCATACACCTCCAATATGTGATCCAGGAACGGAGTGAAACTCTTCGATCGTACGTGGAGCGATTTCACAAGGAGGTCATACAAATGGGAGTCTTCACTGAAAAAGAAACCCTCACCAACTTCAGGCGAAATCTATGGGCAGGAAAGCTTTTCCGTTCCTTTGCCAAGAGACCTCCCGAGACTTACCAGGAGGCCTACGACCGGGCTCTTGAGCAGGTCGAGATCAACGAACAACTCAAGGTCAAGATGGAACACGACGACATGAGAACGGCGAAGCGTTTGAAGAAAGAAGCCCCCAAATTTGAGCCAGTACAGAAAACTCAGAATAAACCTCCCAACAGGTCGACCTATCGCCTCCCTGCTCCTCTGCATAGGCCAGAAAGATATCCAGTAAAATGAACCCCTCCCAGGGCTTCGCCGCCTCCCAGGACTGTGGCTCCAGTAATGCAAGGGGAAAAAGGGTATGACTACTACACCCCTTTGAATGCTTCCAGGAAAACGGTCTACCTTACCGTACGAGATAAAGGGTTGCTCCAAAAGCCCGCTCCCATGAAGGCCCCAACTGACAGGAGAAACCGGTACAAGTACTGTGACTTCCACGAAGATGTGGGCCACAACACCTCAGAGTGCTATAATTTGCGCAACCAGATTGAAGCCCTGATAAGGGGAGGATGCTTGATTGAGTTCTTGCAACAGGTCAGAGATAATATCAGGACTGGAAGGGAGGTACAAGTCGAAATCCGTGAGGACACAGAAAAGAGGAAAGGGGAGCAGGCTGACTTAATGCAGCAGATCCAGGTGATACACACTATCAGCGGAGGTCCTACACTGGCTGAAGTTTCCAATAATTCCCGGAAAAACCACGCAAGAAAGGTTCCCCGCATCGGAGAAAGCTGAGGGATCTTCGAAGTCAGCCAGATCCTGACAGAGCCCTCCCAATCAGCACAGATCGTATTCACTGAAGCAGATGTCTTCAACACTGTGCAACCTCATGATGATCCTATGGTAATCACGATACAAATCGCCAACTGTCTGGTCCATTGCGTGCTCGTGGATGCAGGTAGCAGTGTAGATATCCTCTTCAAGGATACCCTGGAAAAATTGAACCTAAAGCAACGTTGTTACAACAGCTGTACCACTCCGCTTTACGATTTCACTGGGGACTCTATCATACCAGTGGGGTTAATGATCCTCCCAGTAATCATCGGGATCACCCCGCTCCAACAGAATGTTATGACCGACTTTATTGTGGTGGACACCCCATCGGCCTACAACGCCATCCTAGGGAGACCTTTCCTGTCCTCCTTGAAGGGAGTCTTGTCCATATACCACAACGTCCTAAAATTCCCGGTTGGAACCAAAGTAGGAGAGGTACGCGGAGACCAGCAGGCGGCCAGGAAATGCTACGCAGTATCTGCCAATCCTACAGCCTTAGCGAAATAATGTGTACAGGTGACATTAGTCCAGGAAGACATGGATACGTCCCGGATAATCCAGGAGGAGAAGGTGCCCGCGGAGCATCCTGGGCATCCGGAGAGCGAACCTATCATGCCCTACGAGGAAAGAACGGAGTAAGGAATAAGCCAGCGGGCAGCCCGTAGATAAACTAGAAGAGATATCTATCAGGAATGACGATCCATCCAAGGTCGTCAAGGTCGGAGCCACCCTTGATCTAGAAGTAAAAAGAGGGCTGATTGACCTTCTTAGGGAATTCTGCGACATCTTCACCTGGAACCATGATGAAATGCCTGGAATCCCGGCATCATTGGCCACCCACCGACTAGCAGTAGTTCCAATAGTCAAGCCCATCAAGCAGAAGATGCGTCACTTCAACGCTGATAGGAACGCGGCGGTGCAGGAAGAGGTTGATAAATTGATCAAAGCAGGGTTCGTCGGAGAGGTGCATTATCCCGAATGGATCGCCAACGTGGTCATGGTCACGAAGGCGAATTGGAAATGGCAGTATGTGTGTCGATTACACCGACCTCAACCGGGCTTGTCCGAAAGACAGTTTTCCTTTACCAAAGATTGACCAGCTGGTTGACTCCATATCCGGATATAAACTTTTGAGTTTTATGGACGCATTCTCAGGATACAACCAAATTAAAATGCACCCGGCTGACCAAGACAAGACTAGTTTCATTACTGGGCAGGGCTTATACTGTTACAAGGTGATGCCGTTTGGCTTGAAGAATGCGGGGGCCACATACCAGCGGCTGGTTAACAAACTGTTCAAGCCATAGATAGGAAGGACGATGGAAGTGTATATCGACGACATGATCATGAAATCCCCAACCACAAAAGGACATCAGGAAGACCTTCGTAAAACCTTCCTCATACTGAGGGAAAACCAGATGCGTTTGAACCCCTCCAAATGTGCCTTTGGGGTAACGGCAGGGAAGTTTCTGGGCTTCATGGTTCATGAGAGAGGTATAAAAGCCAACCCAGAAAAAATCAAAGCTATCTTGGACCTGGAATCCCCAACCTCGCTCAAGCAAGTACAGATTCTGACTGGACGGGTGGCGGCACTCAACAGGTTTATCTCTCGCTCCACCGATAAATGTCTCCCCTTCTTCAAGGCCATCAAACAAGGGAAGAACATGAAATGGAGCCAGGAGAGCGAACAGGCGTTTCAAGCTTTGAAAGAGTACCTAACAAGCCCCCCATTGTTAGTCAAGCTGGTTCTCGGAGATGAGTTGCAAATCTACCTGGCCGTATCAGAAACTGCAGTAAGCGGGGCTTTGGCCAAGGATTGTAGCGACGGTTTTCAAAGACCCGTATACTATGTGAGTCATGCTTTGACCAAATCGGAAATGAATTACATTCTCCTGGAAAAGCTCGCTTATGCTCTGGTGATCTCAGTGAGGAAACTCCGTCCCTATTTTCAAGCTCACACAATAGCAGTGGTGACAGAACAACCCCTCCGCCAATTCTTTCAAAGACCAGACGTGTCAGGAAGGCTTGTCTTATGGGCACTAGAGCTCACTCAGTTCGACCTAAAGTATAAGCACCGGACTACGATTAACGCACAGGCTTTGGCTGACTTCGTGGCCGACTATCTGCAGATCAAGAGTGATTCGTTGCTTGTTGTAAACCAGGTGACTGGGGTGTACCAGGCAAAGGGAGATAATATGGCTGTCTACCTAAATCTAGCTCGGCTGCTAAAAAGCAAATTTAAGGGACTCAAGATCGATCAGGTGCCTCGACACCAAAACCATCTCGCGGATGTTCTGGCTAAAATAGCGGCGAACGGAGGCCAGTCCATACAAAGGGGAATTCCCCTCCAAGTAATCACCCAGCTAAGCATAGCCACAAATGGAGAAATTTGTTCCCTGGATCGCCTGCCTTGCTGGACTGACCCAATTGTCGCTTACCTCCTTGAAGGAGAGCTTCCCGAAGAGCCCGACCAAGCCTGAAGAATTAAGAGACTCTCGGTTCGATACTGTATGGTGGACGGATACCTCTACAGGATGGGCAGATCCCTCCCCTTACTTAGGTGCTTGCATCCCGATGATGCTAAGTGGGCATTGAGAGAGGTCCACTCTGGGGACTGTGGGAACCACATAGGTGGGGAAGCTCTAGCCTATCAGGTGCTTCGTATGGGGTACTATTGGCCGACCATCCACCAAGACGCAAAGAGTTTTATGCAATCTTGCGAACCTTGTCAAAGAACTTCAAACTTCAACCACTAGCTACCCGAGCGACTGTTGTCCCTCAATTCACCTTACCCCTTTTCCATGTAGGGAATCGACCTAATTGGGCCACTTCCTACCGCTCCAGGACAGATGAAACATGCTATCGTGGCTATCGACTACTTCACAAGATGGGTCGAGGCAGGACCTCTTTCTCGAATATCAGAAAAGAACACAACCAAGTTCATCAAGACTAACGTGGTATGCAGATTCGGGACCCCTCTCATCATTATAGTCGACCTAGGAAAGCAATTCGACAACGCCCGGTTCAAAGACTTCTGTAAGGGATTGAGGATCGACCTCAGACTCACTTCCGTTGCTCATCCCCACACTAACGGGCTAGTAGAATCCACCAACAAGACTATTAAGAAACTTCTGAAGAAGAAGCTACAGCAGAAGAAAGGCATGTGGGCCGAAGAGCTACCATAGGTCCTCTAGGCATACCGGACTACAAAAAGAACAGCTACTGGGGAGACACCTTACTCCCTGGCTTTCGGGGTTGAAGCAGTCCTCCCAATCGAGCATAAATTGACCTCGTTCAGGGTACAGCACTTTGAACACATGGACGGATGATCCATCAACCACACTTGGAATGCAGATCATTTGAGGAAATTCTACCCTTGAAGGGAGTTCTCCACTAGAATACCCCCACTTAGTTTTCATTACCGACCCTAATAAAGATGTACTACATCTCGATCATCAATAAAGTCATTTTCCTTTTCTCCTCCATCTTTGTCTCCAACTATGTTCAACATTAGTGACTACACCCTTGTATGAGAAACTCAACACAAACGTTTCAAGACCAGGAAATAGCTGAATAGCCCTCCTAATGCCTTGGTCGGGCTACCACCCCCAAGATGGATCTGAGTGTAAGAGCATAGTCGCCCTCCAGATCTCGAGACCAGGAAATAGCTGAATAGCCCTTCTGATGCCTTGGTCGGGCTACCACCCCCAAGAAGGATCTGAGTGTAAGAGCATAGTTGCCCTCCAGATCTCAAGACCAGGAAATAACTGAATAGCCCTCCTGATGCCTTGGTCGGGCTACCACCCCCAAGAAGGATCTGAGTGTAAGAGCATAGTTGCCCTCCAGATCTCGAGACCAGGAAATAGCTCGATAGCCCTCCTGATGCCTTGGTCGGGCTACCACCCCCAAGAAGGATCTGAGTATAAGAGCATAGTTGCCCTCCTGATCTCGAGACCAGGAAATAGCTCGATAGCCCTCATGATGCCTTGGTCCGGCTACCACCCCCAAGAAGGATCTGAGTGTAAGAGCATAGTTGCCCTCCAGATCTCGAGACCAGGAAATAGCTCGATAGCCCTCCTGATGCCTTGGTCGGGCTACCACCCCCAAGAAGGATCTGAGTATAAGAGCATAGTTACCCTCCAGATCTCGAGACCAGGAAATAGCTCGATAGCCCTCCTGATGCCATGGTCGGGCTACCACCCCCAAGAAGGATCTGAGTGTAAGAGCATAGTTACCCTCCAGATCTCGAGACCAGGAAATAGCTCGATAGCCCTCCTGATGCCTTGGTCGGGCTACCACCCCCAAGAAGGATCTGAGTGTAAGAGCATAGTTGCCCTCCAGATCTCGAGACCAGGAAATAGCTCGATAGCCCTCATAATGCCTTGGTCGGGCTACCACCCCCAAGAAGGATCTAAGTATAAAAGCATAGTTGCCCTCCAGATCTCAAAGACTAGGAAATAACTAAGTAGCCCTCCTGATGTCTTGGTGGGGTTATCACCCCATATAAAAAATATATATATATATATATATAATGTTTGCTTTCGTGTGCAGGATCAAAATCATCATAATTCCCTACACGAATCTTAATTGTTGCTACAGATGCTACTCTGGATCCTATTCAAGACCAGAAATAAAATAAAAGTTCTCAAAAGAGCGCTTCAACTTATCATTAAGGACAAGGGGAGCCTATCCCCCGATAAGGCTACATCCAAATGAGGAGCCCAACCCCCGAACTCAGGCTACAAAAAGAAGAAAAAAAGGAAAAACTGATAAGGGCAAAATGGGGTGCCCACCCCCTTTTCCTGGCAATCAAAAACAAGTCATGATGAACCGCTTCAAGCCTTGGGACTCTCATGGCTCCCCTCCGCTGGCCCTCCTCCTTCTTGCTGATCCTCGTCATCAACCCCTTCTATAGATAGCTGTCCATCTTGGTTATCCTCGGCGACCACTCCTCCATTTAGAGGCTCCATCGGAGGATCAGCTGGATCTTCCTCCAAAACCTCATTAATTACGTCCATAACCTCATGAGGGATAGCCGCGTCAAGAAGGGCAGCCAAGGACCCCGTCTGGCTCCTGTCGACCTCCATCTCTGTTAAAAGGGGATCCTCAGATTGGCTCCTAACCTCTTCACCAGCTACCGATTGGTCCTCCTCGGATCGAGAGGGCATCACTTTGCTGGAAGACTCCCCAGAACCTGAGGTGATAAATGTAGGAAAAGGGAATGAGGGATCTGCCTGAGCGGGCTGCTTCCCAGCTCCTACTGAGCTCGAAGGGACCACCTTGTCACCTTCAGGGCGAGATAACTCGGCAGCCTTGAGCATTATTTCCTGTCTATCCCAGCCCGCAATAGATGATAAATCAAAGGGAGGAGGAAGAGCTTCCGCGGCCTGAAAGGAAGCATAGAAATACCCGTCGCTGAAGGAGGTCTCCACATCAGCTTGCAGCTTGGTCACCTGAGTAATTAGAGACTGATTCTCGAGGTCTAGCTTCTTAGCCTCAGATCTCCAGGAATCCCACTGCCTAGCCAGCCGAAGAGATTGAAGATACTCCTGATCATAAGATTGCTTCATCCTCTCATGATCGCAGCGAAGCTCAGCTATCTCGACCTTGATTTTTCCCTGGCTGGAAGTCACCTCTTCCACTAAAGACCGAGCCTGCTTGAGCAGTTCCCCGGCTTTCTCGGCTTCAGCTTCGGCTTTTGCAGCCCGATCACGGAGGAGGGCTACCTGCTGGCCCATCGCAACGTTAAACTTTAAGGCCTACAAAATACATAACCCGAGTTAGAAACTGAATGAATTAACAAGAGTAGCACGAAGGAAGTACAATTACCTCAGCTAAAATAGCAGACCCCTTGGTTATAAGGACGTCCACGGGCATAGAGGCCATCTTGGAGATCCCGCCACCCGGACAGGATGCTATGAATTGCTCCAGGACCTCATCCCGCCCTGTCGAGCTCGATTGAGATCGTGAGCGGCTGGAAGGAACCTTCGTGACACCTTTCCCAGAAGCAACACCTTTCCCAGAAACCTCTGAGGCTTTAGTTGTTGGAAGCGCAGCGGAATCAGGTGCTTGAGTTGAAGGGGTAGTAATTTTGGCGGCCATGGCTTAGGGAGCAGAAGCAGCCTGGCCAACCACCTGGGGAGCTTTACCCAAAGCCCGGAAAGCCCGCGAGGCAAGAGTGGCCATCTTAGACCCAGCCGGAGAGATAGATAAAGCCAGAGCGGGTTCAACCCTGGAGGAGGGAAGAGAAACTCCACCTTGAGGTGAGCGTGAGACGTGACGGGTGGCCGGTTCCACAACGAAAACTGTGAATAAGCAGATTAAAAAAGGAAATGTTAGAACCAAGCTAAGTAATAAGGCGAAGTAACTCAATGACACTTACGACGAATAGCGTCTGAAATCCGCAAATACTTGTTCACCCTACGAGGATCAAAAGCTTCAGCAGTAGGGAACTTCAGATTCAAATAATTCTGAGCTAGAATAGCCTTTAAAATGGCTTCGGACTCAGAAGGCAGGGAGTATCGGTCCCAGGAGGGCTTGTCACTGAAATCCGTGGGAACCTCGAATTCATGCCCTCCGATGAAAATTGAGCTCTACCAGTCATCCCCCGCCAGGATCCATTCTTCTTTCTGTAGGGAAAAATTGCTTAAAACCACAGCGGAAGGCGAAAAAATAATTTTCGTATAGTTTAAAATTTTTCTAAAGATTTGAACCTTAACCCTTTAATTAATTAAACTCAAATATACGGTTAGAGTTAAATACCTCTTGTCGCGTGATCTGATTGACTTACGTCGATGGTAATCCGCAAGATCTTCAATCCTAGCACGTACGTGAATCACCCTAGGAGCGTGGTCTCCCTTTTTCTTTGAATTGCTTACCTTAGAATGGATGTATGGAATTTCTGATCTTGATCTTCAATAGTAAAACACCAAGAGCCTAAAAAAATAGTTCCGGTCACTTTTGAATTAACAATCAATATGATTGAAACTCGCGTAACCCTAAATCGAAAGTGTGCACAAAACCTTTTGATTTTAAAGGCTTGTAAGTGCACTATCGAATGAGAACTTATTTTCTTTTTCTCTCTTGGCCGAAAATCTATGTGTATAGAGTAGGATTTTTTATTTTCAAAACAAACAAAAATCTCTCTCTATTTTGCTTCTTAGTGGCCGAAAATTCATAACCTTATATTTATAGGTTGGCCGAATTTTCTCCTTCACCAAGTAGGGTTGGCCGAATTCATTGAATATGAAATCTAGGGTTGGTTAATTTCCTTACTTGAAAAGGAATTATCCTTTTTCCTAATTCCTATCAATTCAAGAATCCTAACCCTTGTAGGACTAGTGGTGGCCGAATTCTTTGTATAATAAGGAGTGTATGTGGACTTAATCCTTACAACATTAGGATTCCTATCACTTAAAAGAATTCCAACCCTAATCCAACACATAGTATTTAATTTACTGATCAGGAAAAGATTTTGATTTAAACTATTAATTAATTAAATAATTAATTAATTCCCATTTAATCAAAACAATAAAATAAAATAATATCTTTGGCTATTTTATTTAGCCTTGCCGCCCACACCATATATATATGGGCCCAATATTATATTTCTTATTTTATTTAATCCATTAGACTTTAAATAAAAGCCCATATGTGAACCAGACTTATTCTTACTAAAAGAAACAAGCATACATGTCTCCTTTTAATATATTAATATAATAGTGCAGCCCATTAAATAAATAATAGACATATTATATTCTTAATATATTAAATGCAATTCTAGATGGACCCATAAATTGGTCCGGTAGAATATATCAAGTGATCCATGCAAGTACGTGTGGATTGTGGATCTTGGCGGGCTATTTAAATTTAAGCTTCAATAGACATAACCTAATCACAATCAACAAATGATTCACTTAGGTCCGATCTATTAATTTTAACTCATTCCACTAAAAAGCTAAAATTGAACTCTTAAATAAAGATAGAATAAGGAGATGTTTCTCATTCATACCATAGACAATCTTATAGGAGATGGTGTATCCTCGTGAATAATATCAGTAATCGCCAAGAGCTCATAGACCGCCTATAGCTCTCCACGTTACCATATTTCCTCATATGACCATATTTTGAACTTGGATATTTTGACTTGTCCAGAAGCCAAGTCTTCAATAATCATTATTGAAAACTCAACGTTGAGATTTAATATCCAATACCTCAAAACATCCATATGATGATACTATATTCTCATTTAATAAATGGAGCCAGGATGTCCATATCTATAAATGAAGTCCTCTATCGATTAACAAATGAATACCACCAAACTATCGAGGATAGACTATGCTATATAATCGTACTCATTGATAGCTCAAATGATAACACTTGCAACCATAAGTCTATCATTTATCTCAGAATTTAGATAGACTCTCCGATTGTCTTGATAATGAAAAGACTTATATCTAGTGACGGTTCTAGATAAAGTATTTCATTGTGATCCAGTTCAATGCACCCAGTGCACTAGATTCTTATACTCGAAAACCTTTCGATGATTTTAGACTCATCATAACTCATTTGATCCCACTCAAATGCTAGTAAAAGAATTCTACAACTTTATCAAGATAGAGGTGCCCAACCTTTAACTTAAGTTGTGAACGTTATTCAAGACTAACTAAAGAATTGTGTCTACCTCATACATATCCGGATGTACAAAGAATTCTTCATATCTCATAGTCTTTTGACCTTATGATTATTTACCTTGACAATTATAATTATAAATGCTATAAGATTTTGCAGAATCAGAAATCACTTTATTTATATGAAAAGATTGTCAATTACAATATTACACTCTTGCTATTGAGCATAATCCTAACACTTTCCACGCAGGGGTCCTTCTTCGAGTCACCAGGAACGATGAAGTTGAGCTTGTTCTTGGCCTTGGCATAAAATTGACCTCGAGGAGCCCCAGACAAGCTCCCAATCTGGAAGAGATAGGCCAGCTCCTCTGCATCCGGCTCCCTCGTCACCTTACTCATCTGGCATTGTTCCCTCCATAATACAAGGAAACTAATCAGATGCCTCCAGAAGCCATGCGTCAACTGGAGGGGAGCGAGCTGGATGGCGTTGAGAGCCCGCCGAAGGGTCGGATGGAGGGGAAGCCTGACCCTGTTCTCAAGAGCGGCCACATGAATCGGAAGCACGCCTTTAGGGGGATTGAAGAACTCGTAATTTTTGGGAGGCACCGAGATGGATACGCTGTCGGGGATGCCAAACTTTGACCTCAAGCGATCAATCGACACCGGGTCAACGGTGGAATCTGGGACAACCCGAAAATCGTAAGGAGGGAGCCTCTCCACAAGGGGACCAGGAGCCGAGACCCGACGCTCCTCCGCGGTGCCACCGTCCTCTTCTTTGTCAGAGTCATCATCGATGATATCCAAAGGGTGGTCGGGATGGTTGGAGAACCCAGTCCCGATGGATACATTCCTACTTGACCGCCGACGTTGCGAGGTGGGTGAGGAATCGTCGCCATCAGAACTCCTCCTAGCCCGCTTCCCCAGAGTAAGACTGACGACCTCCTCGCTGTCGAGTATGGAATCAGCTGAGTCGTGACTATTTTTTGACATTGTAAAAGCCAAAAAGGACGAAGAGTGAAGAAAGAAGCAAGCTTAGAGGAAAAGCTATGGAAATATTTCTCAACAAAAAATTTTTAGCTCGAAGAGATGTGAGGAAGACGAGGAGGAAAATAGACATATATATAGGCAAGAGGGCAACATCACGAGCTACCGAGATACTCGTCTGGTAACGGTAAAAAATCGACTACAGTAACGTAACCAGATTAAACTCAACAGCTGGCTAATCATCTCACGCCACATCACTTACGCAGTTAAGAGGAAGATCTCCCCAAGATTCTGGTAACGGTAAAAAATCTCGGGGACTGCCGTAACGCAATCAGATTAATGCGAAGATAAATTAATCGGTTCGCATCACGTCACTCAAATGAAGAAATTTCTCCAATATTTCGGTAACGATAAAAAGAGGAAGATTTCCCAAATAAAGTAAAAATCTGACCCCAACCCCGAGCTCGACGTCTGGTGTTCAAGTCAGAGGGGACTTCTGTTAATAGCCAAAATTGGCTAAGGACCAAAGGAAAATTTTCCACCTCCCAGACCTGGTTCCATACCCGAGAGTTTCCACCATGAGACCTCTCTATCCAGAGCCGAACTACGATATCACCCCAGGAACAAGGACGGGCTCCGGAAAACATCCGGGATAGAGCCAGGAACGATCAGATCTAGCCCGCATCACCAAAGCTAGAAGCTCTCCTAAGTCGAGGTCACCTCGTATACGCTCCAGAGACTCGCATGTACCTCGATTAACACAGAAGAATGTCCCTAGAAGGCCGCACCTAGCTTCGAAGCTTCGAAAGGGTCAAGGGAAGCCAGACCTGGCTCCAAGCTGGATGAAGGAAAGCTGCACCTAGCTTCGAAAGGTCAGGGAAAGCCAGACCTAGCTTCGAAAGGGTCAAGGGAAGCCAGATCTGGCTCCAAGCTGGATGAAACTTCTCAGATATCAAGGTCAGAACACTAACCAACCTCACTGGTTGGTGCACCACACCATGCCATATTCAACGACCTCTATGCACCACACCATGCCATATTCAACGACCTCTATAAAGGATCATGCTGAAAGGTACGAGGGATACACTGAATCATATCTGGAAACGGTACCTATATGCAGAACAAGTAATAGAATCCAAAAAGGAAATAAGCTGATCTCCACCACGATACTCTCAATTCGGCAAAGTCAATGACATTTAAACAAGAAATCCCGCCCGATAAGGAGGGAAGAGACTGAGAAAATCAATGGGAGAATCAGTCTGTTTGACCTACAAACTATGTATAAATAGAAAAGAAAGAGAATGAAAAAAGAGACTACTATTCGACAGGCATACGACAAACAATCAACCATTCCCTAGAGAGAGTTGAGAGCAAAGATAAAAGAATTTATGTATTTGTATACCATGCACGTTCAATAAAATATTCCTACTTTCTTGTCATTTTATAAATCATTGCTACACATACAATAAATCTTGGCCACCACCTACATGGTAGTGGTCTTGAGGGTATTAACAGAGATTTCTCACCTTGAGCAAAATTTCCGTTAACAGAATGTATAATTAAATTTATGATATGACATGCACACCGTTAGTGGAAGAAAAACCCCCATCTTACGGGATATTGTTTCGAAAAAACAATGAAATAGAGCTAGTATTTACTTATGCATTATCTAATATGATAGAAAGGATGCTTTGAGTTATTTCAGTAAGTTTCTAAAACAGAAAGAATGACATTATAAATATTTTCTGCGGTATGTTGAAAATTCATAGGACGAAAACCAAGAATTTGTTTTGTAACCTCCGATCAAAGTCTAAATAGTGCATGTGACACATAAATAGTCCTGTTTGGAACATACGTTCCAAATATCGAAAGTTAATGCAATAGAGACATTTAGATGATGTAATTCAGCCATCAAGTGATCTCGTTCGGTTTTAAAATATTTTAACAAATCGCTCATAGTGGTGTTCTAGAAACAACTTTAAATTTAGGATTGTATGCATTTTGGATAAATCTTCATAAAAAACATTGTTACCGAAATTAATCGATTGATCAGTTTGTATAATGTAACGTGTCATGCATTCTCTAGCATGCGCGGCGTCGTAACGCCACGTCATAACGAACCTGTTTGGGTGCTGTTGTAGTTGTATTCGGGTTATAGTGTCTACATGTCTGTGTGCATGCATGCATTTGTCTTTATGCCTTTTCAAATGATCGGTTCCCCCTAGAAGTGGCATAGTCCTTATGACAAAACTTTCATTTAGCTCTTTCCATGACCGTACTGTCTGGATTTGTTATTTGAGCTACGTCAAAACACTGCTATACTTCTAATATCAACCTTTTAGATTTGGGAATTGATGTCGGTGTGGCGCCGGAACCAAAAGGTCCCGTTGTCGTTTCCGCCGGTCCGGAAAGGTCAAAATAATCGTTGTTCATGTTAAAACCGTCCGGAAAAAAAGGATGATTATGATCCACTTCCTACAATACAAATATTAACTCATTAGTCATTAAAATTTAAGCATAAAATCACAAAATACACTAAGCATAAAACTATAAAAGCCATAAAATGATAAAAATACTGAACAAAAATATTAAAATCAATAACTAAACATAAAATGATAAATGTACTAACTAAACAAAAATATTAAAATTAACTACTAAACATAAAATGATAAATTTACTAACTAAAAATATTAAATTCACTACTAAACATAAAATGATAAATTTACTAATAAAAAAATATTAAAATTAACTACTAAACATAAAATGATAAATTTACTAACAAAAAATATTAAAATTAATTACTAAACATAAAATGATAAATTTGCTAACCAAAAATATTAAAATTAACTACTAAAAATAAAATGATAAATTTACTAACTAAACAAAAATATTAAAATTAATAACTAAATCTAAACATAAAATATTAAATTTACTAACCAATAATATTAAAATTAATAACTAAACATAAAATGATAAATGTACTAACTAACCAAAATTATTAAAATTAACTACTAAACATAAAATGATAAATTTACTAACCAAAAATATTAAAATTAATTACTAAACATAAAATAAAAAATTTACTAACGAAAAATATTAAAATTAACTACTAAACATAAAATGGTAAATTTAGTAACCAAAAATATTAAAATTAATTACTGAAACATAAAATGATAAATTTACTAACCAAAAATATTAACATTAACTACTAAACATAAATTGATAAATTTACCAACCAAAAATATTAAAATTAACTATTAAACGTAAAATGATAATTTACTAACTAAATAAAAATATACTAAGCATAAATTAAATATACAAATATAAAATTAATTACTAGACATAAATTCATAAAATGATAAATTTACTAAAATCTAAGATTCTAAGAATAAATATTAAAAATTATAACAAAGCATAAAAATATAAATTCATAAATATACTAATCATAAAGCCATAAATATTAAATATATATGAAACTTAAGAATAAATATCAAAATTAACAACTAAGCATAAATATATTAAGTATAAATATAAAATTTTAAAACTAAAACATAAAATTAAATAATAACACTTAAAGAAAAAAAAGGTACCTTTGAACTTTGGTGTCTTGGTGCCCTGATGGAGAGATTAGAGAATAATAGTTAGATGATAGTAAATTAGTAATATAGTATTAGAATAGTAGATTAGTAGTGTAGAGAGTAGAGAGAGAATGAGAGTAGAGAGAAAGAGTAAGAATGAAATTATGAAAATATGAAATTGTGTAGAGAATAGAGATTAAAGAGAGTAATAGAGAATTTGAGAATGGAGAGAATGAGAGATTGAGAGATTGAGAGAAAGTGTATGAAAACTGGAATAGGTTAGAAAAATTTGAAATGTGGGTAAAAATATAAAATAAAAGAGATGAGGGGGGAAATGGTCATTTTCAACAAATTTTTAAGTTTCAAAAGTTGGCTAACATCAGCCAACGGTCAAATTTTGTAAAAAATATTATTAAACAAATAAAGTTATCGTTTGATTAAAAATATAATAATAATAATTCGGCGGGCCTAATGGTCGGTAAGACGTGCCGACTGTTGGGCTTGGCACGCCCCACATGTGTGCTGGGACGGCTTGGCACTGCATGCCCCGACCTAAGGCCCAACACGACATAGGCATTGGGGCCATGCCTGGCCCGGCACACCCCACATATAGCCCATGCATAGCACGACCTGCCATTTTTGGCGGGTCGGGCCGGGCCGGGCACGCCAGGCCCAGCCCATTTTTACAACATTACTTTGGTGTGGCTTTCATGCCATGCCAAGTCATCTTCCATCCCGCGCATTCTTAGGTTAGTTTTGACTTCAGAATTTGGAATTCTATTCCGTCTTCGAAATACGAACCAGACACAATTACTGATACGAAAAATTACATAACTTTCCACTCAAAATTCGAAATTCGATTTTGGTTTCCAACAAAAATATAGAATGTCCCCTAATGTCTCAGAAAATCATCTGAAACACATCCGCAATTCCCGAAATACCTCTGAATTCCACAAGTGAACCCGGAAAGCCTAGGAAATATCCAAAACACTTAAACAAGTCTCTGAATTGCTCAGAACTCATTTAGGGACAAATCCACACATGGTTGGAGTCGTAAAAAATGAAAAATCTCAAAAATATAATTCTTTAAAAATACAATGAGATTTTACTAACCATACCAAAACAAACACAAACACTAAAATATACAGCCACAATCGAAATATGTCATTCTTTAAATATATTTTCTATAACATGATTTCTAATGCATGGACATACGAAATGTGAACATGTGTGCTACATCAATTTTGCACAACGATGCAAGGACAAAAATACATGATATGTATATGTGCGTCAATGCTTTGCAAGAGGAGAAAGAAAACTCAATACCTAAGCATTCAATTAAGCATTGTCCTCTTGAAGACGAAACTTGCATGCGAAATTGCTTTCCTCCTTTGAAGCTCAATCCAAACAAATAGCGTTTTGTTATGGAATCAAGTCAACACAAATCTAAAACCTAACAATCTCCATAACAAGCACGGTTAAATTGCCAAAAGCTAATCTAGAGGGGGGTGAATAGATTTTAAACCTCTTTTCAATACCTTGAAACAAACATAGGTTTGTCCCTCTAGATAGACAACACATTAATCATGAAAGCATATATAGACTATTAAAATCATATTCAATATAACATGTTAATCAAAGTCTATAACTTGAAAGTGAAGATATCTTACTAAAATATAAATCAAGTCAAACTTGTATAAATATTAATCTCCAATATTCACAAATACAAGTGTATGAATAACTATATACAATTATATCAACTATTAACAAATACAAGAGATATGTTGATGGGAAGGTTTTTGCCGTCAGAAAACCGTCGGTCAAAACAATTTATAAAACCTATGCAATGCGTTCACAAGTATAAATACAAGCAAAGTGGCAAGCACGGGTGTCGTCCACTGAGATCGGGGTAGCGGTGATAAGATTAGGATTAATATAACTAGTATGCATAAAAGTAAAGTGATAGTGAATAAAGATACAATATAAACTAAACTATGAAAGCAAATAAATGGGATGACAATGGAGGGATGAATGAATGATGATGGAACTATGGAGTTGATGGACTCGTAAGTGAATATTGGGGCAATTGCAACAAACTCTCAATTAAGTACGTTTTGACAAATGTAACCAACCTAGGGTGTATAGTGTTGGTATATATCGCTAGTAAGAGGTCAACCTAGGATGTATAGCGAAGACCTCATACTAGCGATTAATCCCTCTTAAGCAACCAACAGTGGCTAGTTACTCAATTAGGACTTGTTCCATGAATGCTCATCTATCTAGCTATGGCTCAACCTATTACTAATGTAGTCATCCTAGGATGTATAGTGATGGCTTCCAATTCCCTCACAAGTGGCCGACCTAGGATGTATAGTGAAGGCCACCCGTTTTGGATTGGATGAGGCTCGAGGTTATCAACCGAATTCTACTCGAAGGTTAGTTCTCGTAAAATCACTAAAGTAGCCAACCTAGGGTGTATAGTGGAGGCTTCTAATTCTCTCACAAGTGGCTAACCTAGGATGTATAGTGAAAGCCACTAATTCGAGATTAGATTAAGGGCATGGTTATAGAGCCGGATTTCCGGAAATCCTTCCATTCAATGGAGCATTAGACAACCTAATTGTCTACTCAAGTAATCCAAATCAATCATGCAAAGAGGGTGTATCCAAGCAAATCAATAATGGAAATCAATTAAAGCAATGGAATAAAACATAGAGATAGAATAAATATAACGCATAGAGTTTATTTACAAGCCCGAATATCCATCATACAAATAACATCAACCCCATAGTGGGGTATTTTAGCTACTCTTGTTCTATTACAAACAAATAAACTAAGAGAGAGAGTAGTGATAACCCTTGAAGATTGATCTCTTTCCTTGAAGCTTGAATCCAAGTCTCCTAGTTGCCTTTGATTGAGTAGAGATGGTTTGGATGATAGGGAGATGTGTTTCTAGCTAAAAATACAAATGTTGGGAGGTATGGTGATCCTCTGGTTCGTTCCCATCCTTTTCTATTTATAGAGGATGGAAAGATAGGTCATTTAAGCTTGAAACCAGAAGCTTTCGCCCTCGGAGTGCAGGTGGAGTGCGGTTTGGTGACCCACACAGTACCTGCACTCTAATGTCAGGTACAATTCTGCTCTTCTGTTCTTGGTGCAAGTGCGGGTAGAGTGCGGTTTGATGACCCGCACAGTACCCGCACTCTAACGTCAGGTGCAATTATGCTCTTCTGTTCTTAGTGCAAGTGCGGGTGGAGTGTGGTTGGATGACCCGCACTATACCCGCACTTTATCTCTTTACTGCATCCTGTCCCGGCTATGTACATAAGTGCGGGTGGAGTGCGGTCAGAGTGCGGTTGCGACCCGTACTAGACCCACACCGGACCCGCACTGTAGAGCTATTTGTACTCTTTTGCCTTTACTTTCGCCCTTTTTATGCCGGAATCACCGCAACAAGCTTCCAAACCCAGAATTACATCTATTGCCTGCAATTAGCACCAACGAGCCTATTAGACATAAAAGACATAAAATATATAGAAAATACACTCAAGAACGAGACAAAGGAATAGGAATGAGGGCCAAAATATACAACAATTTAGGCACGATCAAACACCCCCAAACCAAACCTTTGCTCGTCCTCGAGCAAACATAAAACGAAACAAATAAGACACAAACTAAAAATGACTCGAACTAAAAACTTTCCTAGACACAAAGAAAAACTTGCTGCAGAACCAACTAGCAAAGAGATACGCAAAAGCAAATGGGAGCGAGGAATGAGCATATGCGAAATGTTCTAAACAACTCGAAGACACCCCAAGGGAAACTAGCACAGCACGAATCCCACACTTAAAATGCCCTCGCCTCAGAAACTACTCACTCTCACACCTCGAGCATAATTCGCTTCGAAACTAGGTTCTCACATGGATTCTCTCTTATCTTTCCTCTCAGAACCTAGGTTCACACTCATGCAACATGTATGCCAATGAATTTATGTAACTGAATCAAGTTAGTTGCATACATTTAGTGTAGAATAAATGCTGTTTTCAGTGAGTGAGTCTCATGAAAGAATCACGTGTCATGAACGTGGAAAGAGCATTCATCAACTAATATTCCCAATCTAGACGTCCCCTAAGATCAATTAGGTCTTTCCATTTGGTTGTAACATGGCCACGGTGAATGGTGATTAGAAGAATGATAATTTAGGCACAAGCACTAATCAACCAAGTTAAGGCAATACATTCTACACTTAAGCATTCAATTTCTCGTGCAACTCCACTTCCAAATACAATATGACGTCCAGGCATACAATTAGACTCTACATGCAATCTTTAACTACTCATGTTACCCATTTGAGTAGCATTTACAATTTACACAAGGCAATTGAAGCATATTTTTCTTTTGTTACTTTTTGCTTCTTTTCTTTTCTTTTCTTTTCATGCCTTTTTACTATGTACATTTTAACAACTCATTATTCTTGCCTAGGTACACTCCATTTATCAAATTAAAGCACAACTCTACATTCCTAAGCCTCAACAAGATCAATTAAGAGAGGGTTGGCTAAGTGTTTAGGTTGCTTGGGTTATGGATAACGTGGGTGTAGAATAGAAAAGTCTATATGTGTTTGGCTTCAAAATTGGCTTGGGAGCACACATATTACGGGAATGGGAAGTATTTAGGCTTTCTTTTTGAGTGGCTAAAACACACATTGCCTAATATCACTTCAAAGGATCAATCTACCAAGGGAATAAAAGTTTCTGTCAAGCAGTCCACATATATGATGCATGTTCAATGAAAAATGATGATTTTTGATGTAGTGAGACTATGCATGGTGTTTGAATAGTGTTTACAGATTTGAAAAACATTTTCCCTCAAATATACACGCTTTTGGCTTGTGTTTGTGATCTCACAAGGGAAATCTCCACTATTAAAACAAGGCGCTTGAGCACCGAGTTCCCTAAACTTGGACACTAGAAGATGAGACTAGCCCATGAAGTGCAAGTGAGACCCCTAAAGTGACTAAGAGTTATTGAATAAGCACACAAAGCATACACACATTCGCCACAAACACTATGCTCCAGGTATCTCACCAAGCTAAATAAGCTCAAAATTCTGGCTAAGCAGCAACTTTTTCGAAAATAAGACACAAAAATGACTCAAGACACAAAAGACGACTCAAAAAGGCGTCAACACCCCCAAACCAAAATCCAACATTGTCCTCAATGTTGAAGACAAGAGAATCTGGCCTAGCGGCACGCACCTAACATGACTCAAACAAACCTATGCACTAATCAAACACAATCAATGCCCCAACAAACTTAAAATGACTCAAACAAGGCTCACAAAATAAAGGCAATTCATGCAATATATCATTGAAACACAAGTCAAGCTTAACATCATGCAGTTTATCAAAATTGACGGAATGGGGCATGAACAACCCCCAAACCGAATTAAACAATATAAAGCACATGCATTCATACTTGCACAAGAGCCTCCGACTCTTTCATCCACAAATATAATCAATAAATTCAATGTGCAAATATCCATAAAATATAACATTATAACCAAACAATCCCAACATCACAATTTATTGAATTTAAACAACATAAAACATAAAACTAACTACATGCATCAAAATTACTCAATGGGATGCATTCATGGAGAGGCTAGGGTCCTCTGATGGTGGTTTGACCAAGTTAGGAAATTCCCTATTTTCACTACCCAAATAAATTTAGGTGACTTCATTATCTTTTCCTTTAATATGTTTCTACATAAGTGCACTTGGTCTTTCCTTACCCATATTTGCTTGACCCTAGGTGGACTCCATCTAATCCTAGGACCTCTAGTTTTCCTATGTTGATTTGGCTTGTAATTTTTAGCCTTAAAATGCTCTATCCTAGAACATGCATAGCAAAAGATATTAGAGTTAGAGGAACTCCCCTTTGATGTGTGGTCTTGAGGACTTTTGATTTGTTTCACTTGTAACGCCTTGACCTCCTCCTCCTTTTTGCTTAGTGCTACCTTTGCATCCTCTAAGGCATTAGCTGTTTGATCAACCTCCATTTGCATCTTCATTGACTTGTGAGCTATCTCATCTTCAAAATCTTTTGATTGCCCCACTAAGTTCTCCAAAGCCTTCGATACGGTACTCTTTTCGGCTTCAAATCTCTCAATTTGTTCTTCTAATTCTTTGTTCTTGTTGGAGACTTCGCCATTGATCTTCTTAAGAGTACCATTCTCAACCTTGAGCATCTTCACTTCAGATAATAGTTTCTTGTTCAAGTCTTGGAGATTACTCGCCTTTTCCATTCCCAAGGCTTCTCTCTCTTGAAGTGCTTCATTCTCTTCCTTCAACACACCCATTTCCAACACTAGCTCTGTGCTCAAGCTCATAAGCTCTTGGTTTATCTTGATCATCATGTCCATCTCGTCCATTCTCTTGCTTCGCTCCACTTCTAATTCTATTCAGAGCTTATATATGTCTTCTTTTAAGAAATTGAAGGATTCCACCGGTTTGACTGCTTTAACTTGGAAACAACTCTGATTTACCGGGGTGGACTGCTGGGCGGATTCGAGCATTTGGGTGGTTTTCTCTTCTATGAAGGCTTGAGTTTCTTGTTGAGAAGCTATCATCTGCTCAGTCTCCCGCACATGATTCTTCATGAAATGTCTTAGTTGATCTTCAACGGAATTTGACTGGAATGACGAGATGTAGGCATTCTCATTAGGCTCATAGCTTGACCCTGAATTTTGCCAAAAGGAATCCATAGAGTCCTGAAACAAACAAAAACAAAAACTACCAAAGAAATAAAAAGAAACTAACAAAACTAAAAACAACTAATAAACTAATAATATTAAAACTAATCTAATCACTACTACGCACACCGATCCCCCGCAGCGGCGCCATTTGATGGGAAGGTTTTTGCTTTCAGAAAACCGTCCGTCAAAACAATTTATAAAACCTATGCGATGCGTTCAAGAGTATAAATACAAGCAAAGCGGCAAGCACGGGTGTCGTCCACTGAGATCGGGGTAGCGGTGATAAGATTAGGATTAATATAACTAGTATGCATAAAAGTAAAGTGATAGTGAATAAAGATACAATATAAACTAAACTATGAAAGCAAATAAATGGGATGACAATGGAGGGATGAATGAATGATGATGGAACTATGGAGTTGATGGACTCGTAAGTGAATATTGGGGCAATTGCAACAAACTCTCAATTAAGTACGTTTTGACAAATGTAACCAACCTAGGGTGTATAGTGTTGGTATATATCGCTAGCAAGAGGTCAACCTAGGATGTATAGCGAAGACCTCATACTAGCGATTAATCCCTCTTAAGCAACCAACAGTGGCTAGTTACTCAATTGGGATTTGTTCCATGAATGCTCATCTATCTAGCTATGGCTCAACCTATTACTAATGTAGCCATCCTAGGATGTATAGTGATGGCTTCCAATTCCCTCACAAGTGGCCGACCTAGGATGTATAGTGAAGGCCACCCGTTTGGGATTGGATGAGGCTCGAGGTTATCAACCGAATTCTACTCGAAGGTTAGTTCTCGTAAAATCACTAAAGTAGCCAACCTAGGGTGTATAGTGGAGGCTTCTAATTCTCTCACAAGTGGCTGACCTAGGATGTATAGTGAAAGCCACTAATTCGAGATTAGATTAAGGGCATGGTTATAGAGCCGGATTTCTGGAAATCCTTCCATTCAATGGAGCATTAGACAACCTAATTGTATACTCAAGTAATCCAAATCAATCATGCAAAGAGGGTGTATCCAAGCAAATCAATAATGGAAATCAATTAAAGCAATGGAATAAAACATAGAGATAGAATAAATATAACACATAGAGTTTATTTACAAGCCCAAATATCCATCATACAAATAACATCAACCCCATAGTGGGGTATTTTAGCTACTCATGTTCTGTTACAAACAAATAAACTAAGAGAGAGAGTAGTGATAACCCTTGAAGATTGATCTCTTTCCTTGAAGCTTGAATCCAAGTCTCCTAGTTGCCTTTGATTGAGTAGAGATGGTTTGGATGATAGGGAGATGTGTTTCTAGCTAAAAATACAAGTGTTGGGAGGTATGGTGATCCTCTGGTTCGTTCCCATCCTTTTCTATTTATAGAGGATGGAAAAATAGGTCACTTAAGCTTGAAACCAGAAGCTGTCGCGCTCGGAGTGCGGGTGGAGTGCGGGTGATTTACCCGCACTGTACCCGCACTGTATGGGTTGTCTGCAACTTCAGTTCTCGGATTAGGGCATTAGTGCGGGTGGAGTGCGGGTGGAGTGCGGGTGATTTACCCGCACTTGACCCGTACTTGGAATCGCACTGTGATCGCACTTGAATCGCACTTCCCTATCAGGTGCAAAATCTACCTTCTGTTCTTGGTGCAAGTGCGGGTGGAGTGCGATTTGGTGACCCGCACAGTACCCGCACTCTAATGTCAGGTACAATTCTGCTCTTCTGTTCTTGGTGCAAGTGCGGGTAGAGTGCGGTTTGATGACCCGCACAGTACCCACACTCTAACGTCAGGTACAATTCTGCTCTTCTGTTCTTGGTGCAAGTGCGGGTGGAGTGCGGTTGGATAACCCGCACTATACCCGCACTTTATCTCTTTACTGCATCCTGTCCCGGCTATGTACATGAGTGCGGCTAGAGTGCGGTCGGAATGCGGTTGTGACCCACACTGGACCCGCACCGGACCCGCACTGTAGAGCTATTTGTACTCTTTTGCCTTTACTTTCGCCCTTTTTATGCCGGAATCACCGCAACAAGCTTCCAAACCCAGAATTACATCTATTGCCTGCAAATAGCACTAATGAGCCTATTAGACATAAAATATATAGCAAATACACACAAGAACGAGACAAAGGAATAGGAATGAGGGCCGAAATATACAACAATTTAGGCACGATCATATGTACAAATTGATCTAGATGTATGTTTGCTTCTCTTTTCTTACAACAATCTTGTTTACAAGAAAAATGTAGATTTGATGATCTAAACAAGATACAACAATCACATAAACACAAATACAATAGAGTAAGAGATAGAGACATTTGACCCGTCATTTTTACGTAGTAAACCTCTGAAGAGGAAACATCCACTGGTTGAACCATTCAACCACCTTCGAGCAACACTATCTTTCACTAGTTGGATAAAAGTACACCCTCAAAGCGACCAATCCGCATGATTGTGTACTTCATATTGGATATCCCTTTTATCCTACCCACTGGTCTTTTACTATTGAAAATCTTGCTGGCACTCAACTTAGAAGCCACATGCCTCTAATTCAGTTATCCATGCCCAACCTACGGATATGAATGATCCTAGTCAAGACTCCATTGCTTAAGCTAGAACCGCATATTCCAACATACACAATGTATGTTTTTCTAGTTTATAATCCAAACAATTGACATCACACAAAATGATGCAAACCACATATGAAATGTATGGATTAGGTATACTTTATGAAGAACTAGAAATAGACATGAAAGAAAAAGAAAAAGCGCTATGAAATCACAATGTATGGATTAAACAACACAAATTCTTGAGTAACAGACACAAAGTTTAGGAGAAGAAGCGCTCAAATACATACATATTTAGAGCGATAAAAACCCCCAAACCTAACATTTGCTCTTCCTCGAGTAGAACAAATAAGACTAAAAAGAAAACAAACAAACAAACAAACACTACAAAAATCTAAACATGTTACGAGAGCCAAAATTTGAAAAGGTTTGCTTGGTGATATGTGCAAACGAGGAGCGATATAAGAGAGAGCTGTTGAGTAGAGGCTAAAAAATGTCATTCAATAAGAAGTACACAAAAAATGAATCCCACACTCTACATGCACAGTTTCTAAGATTAAGTACTCGAATACATGGATGCAATTCGCATTGACTCTAATCCTCACTGGATTTCAGTCGATTTTTCTCTCAAAATCCTAGGATCACGCTATATCAACATATGCAAATTTGAATATATGTAAATGTAATCATATAAGAATATTTTCAATTAAAGCACATTTCTATAAGTGGATCTCATGAAAGTATAGAAATACCATGAACGTGGAAAGAGCATGCATTAACTCGCATTCCCAAGTTAGACTTCTTAAGGATCAACTAGGGCTTCTCTTAATTGTAACGGGCCATGGGTGTTATTCTGGTGTTTGGAGGATATGGGATGAGTACGAAAGTTATTGATCATACCAAATGTTGTACGTTAAACTTTACAATGCCAAACTATATGATTCAAAAATTCTCAACTCATGCGTCCATGCTTCAACTTTCAAGTTTTCTTGTGCTATCTTGTCACTCACATTTGAGTAACATTTATCCTTGAAGAATAAGGGTTTTCAAGTGCTTTATTTTTAACACTTTAATTTTTCTTTTCTTTGTGAAAGCCCTTTTTAGCACAATTACATAATATGCCTTAGTACACATTATTACATGCTTTAGAGCTTTGCAATTTGCATTTCTACAGTTTGTACACTAAACGAGATCAACAACTAAGGTATGGTTTGTGTTTAGGGTGTTTGGTTGTTGGTGGTGTTTTTGGTTGATGGAGTGAGTGGGTAATGTGTGGTCTCACAATCTTTACTATGAGTGATGTGTTTGGGCTAGATTTGGTAGTTAAGCATACACAAAGTCTAAAATCATTTCCAAAAGTCTATTTAACAAGGGAATACAAATTTTAGAAAACAATCCACATAATATGTTCAATGGCAATCAATTAGTATGATTCATAATGAAATCGCTTTTAGTACAAAACTTTCAAAAAGTGTTTGGATGAGTATAAACAAAATACCCTTATAATATGAATGCTAAGGCACAAATCTAATATGTGTAGTCTCCACTATTGATCCTAGCACTTTTGCATAAAATCTCGCTCACTAAGCATAACGAGAAAGGGACTAAATACATATTGCGTGATGCAATCTTAGATTGATACTAAGTTAGCCAAAACTCAGAAATTAAAGCATGCAAAACTCTCCTTAAAAGCACTTATTACACTAGCATCACATTGAAAATCTTATGTTCAAGATATGATAAAACACAAAAATGAAGACACTTAGATGTTAACATGCCCACACACCCAAACCTAAACTCAATATTGCCATCAATGTTTAACATTAAAGATCATGGACATGAGTCCGAAGGTTTGGTTGCTTGGCCAACGAACACCTTTTTGACAAAATACAAACATCCTAATTATTCCACTAACATATATATACACATATATATATATATATATATATATATATATATAATCCTAAAATCTACTGCTAAACACAAACAAATGTTCACAACATCCTATCCACTAATCACAATATAATCACGCTCTTAGGCTAAACAATATCTAATTAAAAAGCATAAATACATAAATAACTAAACATACAAGGTAAAATGTACCTAGGTGGGTTGACTCCTACCAAACACTGCAGTTAAAGTCTCGGCAAGACGCATGAGAGCTCTATGGCTCTATAAGCTCAACTTGCTCAAGCAATCTCACTTCTTCAATTCCTTGTAAGTATGACTTGACTCGATGTCTGTTCACCTTGAAAGTATCCCGATTAATTAAAACTACATATTTTAACTAAGTTTTATTTTAAATGGGATGGGGTAGGGCGGGGCGGGGCAGGGCGGCCCCACCCCAAAAGTGGGGGTCCCCGCCCGCATGTAATTTTGCCATCCTTATTCACAAATTCTATTAAAGTAAAATGTTAGATTTGACCATGAGAGGGACCAATTTGATCACTTTTGAAAACTCATGGACTTATCTAGTGTATTTGTATAAAATATGGTAAAGGTATGTGACAAATTGTATCAATTGAATTTGCCATGATCTAAGATTTGATCATATTGGATTGAAGATGTTACAATCCGATCTTATAGCAGAATTCGTCCAACCTTATCTAATTATAATTAGATCTGATCCAATTACAATTTATGTAGATCCAATGGATCGAATTCTTATGAATCAATTCTTAATATATAAAAGTTAAAGCACTCATAAAATTGACAAAATCAATATTTAATTCATACAGTACTTCAAATAAAATTAATAAACTAATAATTTTTTTTAAAGTAAAATTTATAATTAACATATAAGCAATACATAATTGTAAATTTTAAAGTTCAAAATGTCTAACAAATTATAAACTTTAAACATGATTTCTAAACACAAGCATAATTTTGAAATAAAAATATAATCATTTATTATAACTAAATACAATAGCATCCACTTTGCTTAATAATAATATGTATAAGACAAAATTAATTGGCCTAATATAAATCAAGTCTTATATTTTTGCCGATATGACGAATTTGACGAATTTGAAATCAAAGGTTCGAACTAATCCAATGTATTTCAAAATTTAGTATCCAATCAAAACCAATCATGTCTCCAAATCCAATGGATGGGGTCGGATCCAATAGATTTTTATTGGATTGGATCCAGCACACCCCATATGGGGACCATTTTGGTCATAAACTTAAAAGTCACAAACTATTGGAAAGTAAGATAAACGTCTGGGACGTATTTAGTAATTACCCAAAAAAATAGTGACGACCTTTGACCACATTCCGGAATACAAAACTGGAAACGACGGCGTGTAGTCAATGGAAGGAAACGACAGCGTAGAAATTACAAGTCGATGCCGGCAAATTTTGTATTTGGGATCCAATACAATAGCAAAAGCTCATTGATAGATTCATTGTCAATTACGGAAGTGTTGTTCTCCGACAAATTCATCGTCACTGCCAGTGCCACTGCACCAATCTTCTCCAACAAATTATGTCTCTAAGGTCACCATCTTTCTCTTTCTCTTCTTTCCTCGTAGCTTTTTCAACATACTTCCAACACGTACATGTTTGCTCTTGCTAGTTTATGTAATCTGTATTTGTTTATGCTTCCTTCATGTTATTGCGTTTTTTTTATTTTTCTCTTTTCGAAGTTCTGTTGTAGCGAAGTATCTGGTTGTAAGTTTTGGTATCAGGTTTTTAAAGTTAAGTGGGTCAGTGTATTAGAGGTTTCTTTGTTTTTTTTGTTTTGTTTTGGCTGTTAGTGACTTCTGGGTATATTGATTTTTGAGCTCAAAATTCCATAAATCGTAGGTATCATTGTTTTCTGTGCTGAACTAATATATCAATTTTCAGGTGTTTTGGCTGGCTGCTGATACGATCTCTCTGCTATTTTTATGGTTCTGTCCATTGAGCTAATAATTCAGCCTCTGGGTATTTGTTATTTTTTGGGTATATAGAAATTTTGGGTTTGATTTCAGAAAATTTTGATGCGCGTTTGCGTGATTTTTAGAACCGGAAATTCATGGGTACTATTAAAAATGGTAATTGAGCATAGAGGACAAGAAAGTTAATAATTTTTTTGTAAAATTTACCGAAATACCATGTCCATGGAGAAATCTTCTACAATGATAGGTCCGAGAGGTATAATAAAGAGGCATGAATTTGTGAGAGTTTTACTTCAGTGCTTATATTCGTTAGGCTACAAAAAGTCTGCTTCTTGTTTGGAATCCGAGTCCGGTATATTATACAAATCTGTGGATTTCAAGGAGTTGGAATTGCAGGTATTTAATGGAAATTGGGATGGATGTGTTCATACCCTTAATGCAATTATGGATTTGAAGGAAGATATAAGAGCTTCGGTGTTGTTTCTGGTATTCAAGCAGTGTTTATTGGAATACTTGAATAGTGGAGATGACTGTTTGGCGCTGAATGTTTTGAGGAAACAAGTTCCTTCATTCCGAATGAGCAAGGAGAAGGTTCACAAACTTGCTTCTAGTATCCTTTGCTTGGAGGAAATGGAGTTGGGTAAAATAGATAAGGATGCTATTAGTGAGTTACGAAAAATATTGTTGGTGGAGTTGGAAAAATTGCTTCCTCCGCCAATCACAGTACCTGCAAGGAGGTTGGAACATCTCGTTGAAACTGCTGTTACATCACAGATTGATTCATGTTTGTATCACAATTCATCAGGTTCTGTTTCACTTTACGTGGATCATTGTTGTGACAGAGATCTGATCCCAACAGAGACAGTTCAGGTATGCTTCTTGCTGCTGTTAAATTGGTTACTATGATGATGAATGTAGCAACTGAAGGTTTTATTCCCTCTTCCCATCCCACACCCACGCACACGCTCAATCACCTGTTGGTATCAATTATTACATGGAATGTTTTTCTATATTTATTTTGTTTTATTGTACATGAACTATTTCTGATTGCTCGATTGGATACCTTATATTAATTCAGCATCTGAATGTTTTACTGTGATGTCTTCAAGTCGTATCTGGAAAGTGGAAACTGCTTTAATACTCATGCTTCGCTTACAAAATTAGGAATTGCCATGAAGTAAGGAATTTTAGGTATGCAGGAGACAGTTTGCCTCTCATGTCAACGTATATAAGAGACATACATTCTTTCACACACATAAAACAGCCCCCTTATTTTTCCTTCTTAAACCCAGTAATTCATACTATCATTTTTTTGAATAGTTAACCCTAGCTAAGTAGCTAGAACGAAGGAATGAACTGTAATCAATATATTTTCACAGTTTAGGAGTAAATATCCAAAAATTACACTGTGCTGTGTCATGGACATTTTAAAATATTGGCTCTGAGCTGGTTTCTTTAGCTCAGATTCTTTAACAAGAATATTTTCCAAATTCTGGGTCTAATAGAGCAGGACTTGGACCTGGTATGTATTATTATATGCTCTTATGTTGATTGGGAATTAACGAAAGAGTTCATGGTTATGCTTCTAGATAATTGCACTTATTTACAGTATAGGTAAATTGTTACCAAGTATAAACCTGCGAAATAATATTTAAACCATGATGTACAAATTGCCTGTTTTGATTGCCCACCTTCTTGGTGTTGTGTATATTTAAGATCTATATGCAATCCTTGTGGTTTCCTACTGTTGCAGATATTGACTGAGCATAAGAATGAAGTGTGGTTTGTACAATTTTCTAATAATGGGGAGTACTTAGCCTCTTCGTCACGAGATTGCACAGCCATCACATGGAAGGTATGGTTCATATGTTACATTGTGGCATTGCCTACTTAGAAGATTAAGTCAAATTTCTTAACGATGCACTGATTATAAAATTGTTGCCTATAAAATTTGATAACTTACAAGCACCTATAAACATATTTGAGGTATTGTGCTTTCACAGTATTAGAGCTGAATTCTAAATATTGCTTCGATATTTGAAATATTCCATGTAGTGAACAAATAAATAAATAAATAAAAAGGTCAAGAGCTACATATTGTGGATCTAAAACAAATTTAAGGAACCATGGGAAGTTGTTCTCTATTGATATTAAAAGTGATTTGGTGCCAGTTCGGTAATTTTTTGCAATTTATTTTTATTTTTTTTAGAAAAAATATTCTACAAAATGAAAGCGAGAAATTAGATTTTGCATTTTCAAGATCTAAAGAATATATTTGGCAGTGTAATTTGAAAACTGAGTTCTAAAAAGTAAAAAAGGGAAAATGTTTTGGTACTAGTATAGAGAAGTAGAAGAGTAGGTTTTTTGGTTCTTCTAAATCATGTTCTAAAAAAATGTAAAAGAGGATTAGTTTAATATTAGATTTAGCAGCATGAATTTTGTGTTTTAAATCTGGTTTTTCCAAATACCTTATTGAACATGTTTATTTATAAAGCAAATACATTAGGCCATTAGGCCATTAGGGTACATCTGGTATTGTTTTTCAACAAGCTTTTTCTAAAACCATCCATAAAAATGAACATGATGTTTTTAAGTTGTTGATTTCAATATTTGTCTGGTAGAAATATTAATTTCAAAATAAGTTTTCAATTGAATATAATCAAACATTGTATAAAGTTTATATATACATATTTATATATCTATACATATAAATGATTATTTTATATGTATAGATATATAAATCATTTTTGAGACTTTGAAAACACTTACATAGTTATTATTCAATGTCCTTTATAAAAAATATATTATTTTATACACCTAAATGTAATTATTCCGGGTGCGCTTGATATCATTTTTAATTTTTTAATTTACTCTTTTGAACAAAATTATAAAATGAGAAAAAATATTTTCAGATATTGTAAAGTTTTAAATAAATAACCTGTAAGGAACTAATTTTTTAAAATTGTATTTTTTTTCAATTAACAGTTAATTTGATTTTTTTTGGTTTCAATTTAAGTTTTAACCGGAAAAGAAAATATATTTTAAATATTTAAATGCTACAAGACAACTCATTAGGGAGTGGGTGAAAGAGAGAGTGAACCATAGTGTAACAATATTATAGCAAAAACAGTTTCACTTTTGCTGTAAAAGTATCAGAATCGTCTAAAACGTCTATTTGGTGTTTTTTGTAGAACAAGTATCATAAGTGCCTAAGACATCTATTTGATGTTTTGGTTGTTTTAAACCTTGTTTTCCTTGCTTATGTTTATGGTTTTGAAAAGCGTAACCACACATTAAAAATGAATTTTTAAGAATCAAAATGAAAATGGGGGTGTGAAAAATGATACCATACACCCCCCTCAATTGTTTACTTTTGGATTTATAAAGCACAAAACAGGTGTTGAAATATATATAGATGCTGTTGCTTCGAACCTTACATATGCATGTCACATGGAGTTGATGTTAAAATTACCACATGAACTTGAAAAGTGATTCGTTCTGCGGTTCCCTTTCTGTAATTCTTCTGGTAGGTTGGGGAAGACAGTGTACTGACATTGAAACACACACTCAGAAGCCACCAAAACCCAGTATCATTTGTTGCATGGAGCCCCGATGATACAAAGTTGCTTACTTGTGGAAATCTGGAAGTTCTTAAGCTTTGGGATGTGGAAACAGGTATATGCAAGCATACATTTGGGGAACATGGCTTCATTGTCAGCTCATGTGCTTGGTTTCCCGACTCCAAGCGACTTGTGTGTGGCAGTTCTGACCCTGAAAAAGGCATCTTCATGTGGGACTGTGATGGGAACGAGATAAAAGCTTGGAGGGGAACACGAATGCCCAAAGTTTTGGATCTTGCCGTGACTCCAGATGGCAAAATTCTTATCAGCGTCTTATCCGATAAAGAGATACGAGTACTCAATTTGGGGACAAATGCTGAGAGGGTCATCTCTGAGGAGCATCCAATCACTTCCCTCGCAGTATCTGTGGATAGTAAGTTCTTTATTGTTAACTTAAACAGCCAAGAGATCCATTTGTGGGATATTGCTGGAAAATTGGAAACGCCATTAAAGTATACAGGCCACAAGCAAAACAAGTATGTGATACGGTCCTGCTTTGGTGGGTTGGATAGTTCATTTATTGCCAGTGGCAGTGAAAATTCTCAGGTATGCTTTTTCTTAATTCCTGGCTTCATGGGAATTCCCGTTTTTCTGTATTAAGAATTTGTAAACATGCAGCTGGATCTACGTTCATTTCTTCTCTTTTGGTTTGGATAGACTGAAGTTGATTTTTCATGATTGCATACTGCATCCTTGTATTAGAAAGATGTTCATGTGTATTGTATTTGTAAAAGGGAAAGTAGATGTCTGTTCTAAATTGGTGCCTGGCTTCACCATTCTGCACCTTGGAAAGAAGATGTCTGTTCTGTTGTTTCTATATCATGCCAGCATTGCACGTATACATATAATACACAGATTTTGATTGTACGCACCGCATTGTAGCAGCGACACATTCACTGTTTTTCCATTATTTGATGAGGCCAACAGAAGTTTGAATTTTACGTCTTATCTTATCAGGTCTACATCTGGAATAAACGAAACGCTAAGCCAATTGAAGTTTTGACCGGACATTCAATGACAGTGAACTGTGTGAGCTGGAATCCTAAAAGACCTCAGATGTTGGCATCAGCTAGTGATGATCAATCAATCCGTATCTGGGGACCAAGCCAATCCAACAAGTCACAGCTTGAAAAGTTCATTTGAATAGATTTTGTAGTTGGTTGTAAATATAGCATCTGTTCTTTGGAATTTTTATTCATTTATAACTTGGTCTGTAAGTGGCTTTTCCTTGTATGCCTCTGTTGACCAATTTTGATGCACATCTCCTTGTGTAAATACCCAGTTGAGTTGTTTCAATTCTTTTACCTTGAAAGGTGTATTTTGCTTCACTTCACTCAAGACAATAAAGCTTTGTGATATCTTTTAGCAGAAGTGCATTTATTTTGCTGTAAATCAAGGCAAACCATATACGTATGTGGAAGTAGTTTCAGAGGATATTTAAATTTGAGTGGGCTTGGGCTGGGCCTTGTCTGATTTTGGGCTGCTCAGGCAGGCTTGTAGGCCATGCTCCCAAGCTAGCAGAATATTCTTTCTTCACGGATGATGATTGATGGATGCTGCTATAGTGCTATCATATCTTTCTACTTTTATAAACAGAAATTATGTGGTCACGACTCGCGACTATTTTGATTTCAAAAAATCAAATTATATTTGGAAGTCTCCATCAAAACTTTTAAAACTTTAATTAATACCTTTATAAGGACGATTAAGACAAAAATTATCTATAAATCAAAATCTATATAGTTCACTGTAAATGGTGCTTTTACTGATCATGGATATCGATAACTGAAACTTAATTCATAATTTATAATTATATTATTTACTAAAATTTGTTCGGAATCATGCTGAATTTAGTTCCCCCTCCTAGTTCCCTCATAGGGAATTAAGTTTCCTTTTGTGATTTCTTTTGATTTTCATTTTACATTAATATAGGTGAATTAAATGATTTTATTTTTTTCTATAAATATTGAGAAGAGACATGGTTCTAAAATATTGGAAAATGAAAAAAATATTTCATACAAATTTTCTTTGAAAAATTTCATCCATATTAATTAAATTTTTCATCAGGAAAACCACTGTAAATTGGAAAATGGAGGCTTTATTTAAGAAGAAAAGAATTTACGAGATGTGGTCAGGTATAAGGCCCATTCGCAAGAGTCGGGTCGGAGCCAATCCCTTCTTCACGCCGAAAAGGTCATTTCGGTCAAATCAGAAACCATAAGGGGAAAAAAAAAACACAAAGGTTCGAAAATTCGTTGACACAAGAGAGTCCAAGTCACAAAGAAAGATAATAAATCATTAAAATGTATAATTGTAATATTTTCCCCTGAACTGGCTTAGCAATTTCCACCTCCGCTTTTGGCTTTTTGTTGCCATACCAAATCCCCCAATTTCACCGCTCCTCCGAGATCGGTACCTAATTCGTTAATTTAGGGTTTCCTTCTTTTGAATTCTGTCCTTCAATTTGTCGTCTTGTTTCTATCTTGCTTATGACGTTTTGTTAGAGCAATGACGGGACTTCCCTCGCCGCTCGATCGAAATTCGCTCCGATCTCAACCGTCCAACCAGCTGCACCACAGGTCCGATGTCCAAATTGCATAATTTGGAATTAAATCTCTTGTTACCTACTTTCATATTCTTTTTTCAAAATTATTCGGATCAATTTCCATTTCAGAGTTTGTTGAATTACGTTGATTCTTAGAATGATGTGATGACGCCAATGACCATGGTTTCTGAATCGGATTTTGAAATTTTAAATTTGGATGCATTTTTTTGTTTGGTTAATTTGGGTGGATTGATTATTCTCTCTTACTATGTGGTTCTTTGTACATTTCAGTCGTAGAAATGTTTCGCATTTGTTAGCACAGAGAGAGATTTCACCCAGAACGAGAACCGTGCAGAAGAGGAAGTGGGGGGAAGGTTCTAGATCGGATACTTGTCGGCCCAGTACCAAATCAGCGAGGGATGCAAGACGAGGCCTTATTTCATGGTAGTAGATGAGATCACATTCTGATTTAAATTTATGCACATCTTACTGCCTATAATTTAACCTTTAACCTTTGAAGTTTCCATTTTTTGTTTTCTTATTAATGTTTTCGCTAGGGAGTTGAAGGGGAGGGATCCTAGCTGGGTTTGTATCTTTAATGGATGAATGTTATTTGAAAATGTGGATTTTTTCTTTTTTTACCATTATCTTGTGTTGTGAGGTCTGTTAAATTTCAATTTTTAGGAAACCTTTCATATTGAATTTCAATTTTTTTTAAAACAAATTATTTTCTAGGGTTGAGGCAGAATCATTGCGGCATTTATCTGCAAAGTATTGTCCTTTGGTGCCTCCTCCTAGGTCAACTATTGCAGCAGCATTTAGTCCTGATGGACGAACACTTGCTTCTACGCAGTAAGTTTTCATTTTTGTTTGTTTTTATTGTTCTAATTCATGCATGTAATTGCATTTTAAGCTCATTTTGTTTTGATACTTGCAGCGGTGATCACACTGTAAAGATAATTGATTGCCAAACTGGAAACTGCTTAAAGGTGTTGACTGGTCATCGGAGGACTCCTTGGGTGGTAAGTTTTGAATTCTGCGACTTTGTACTGAAATTTTCTTGCTTTCTTCTTATTCATGCTACAGCATCTCTGTAGGTAATTTATGCTACATCTTTTATGAAATCCTTACTGTAAAATTGATATCTTGCGAAGAATATAAATGAAAGTTTCATACAATGTGAATAAGTCTATCAGAATGACTTTGCAGAGAGTTATATGAAGTTATTTTCAATATTTTGTCATATTTATGGCATTATACTGAATGGAAGACTGGTGATACCTTTTTCTCTTGGTTTGAGACTTTCTGCTATGCGAACATAGTGGTTCACAAATTAAGTATAGTGACAAAAGGCTTGGTCTAAATAGTAGTCTGTGTGCTTTGGAATAGGTTTTGGGGTAGAGTATGTGTCTTTGTGGCACCGTTAGAAATCACACCCACATTTGAAGCTTGAGAAAAATTTTGAAAATATAAAAGTAAGAGAAAAGAGTGCATGTGTGTGTGTGTATATATATATATATATATATATAATGGATGCCACGATCTGAGAGGCTAAAAGAGTTGTAAAGTTATCCATCAATATATAAACCACTTTTCTAAAACATAAAAAATATAAACAAATATGGAATTTTAACAGCCACCAAATGTCTATGTAAGGTAGAGAGACTAATGGGGTATCCCTTTTGTACTTGTACAGTTGTACTGATGTTCTTGTATGTAGCCCACTAACCCTCAAAGTCTTTTGAAGTGAATTCAGTGCCCATAATGTGAAATGCTAATGATGTAATTAAATAATGTTTTCCTTGTTTTAGTGCTAATGGAGTGTTTACAGGTTAGGTTTCATCCATTACGTCCCGAAATACTTGCAAGTGGGAGCTTGGATCATGAAGTTCGCTTATGGGATGCAAACACATCGGAGTGTATAGGATCTCGTGATTTCTGTAATGTTATTCTGACTCTTTCTTTGGTTACTTCTGCAGTAGTGTGTTCTATATATTTGACTGTGCTTTTCTTATTTCCATGGTGCGATGGATCTGATTGCTGTAGTTTTCCTTCTGCAGATCGTCCTATTGCTTCCATTGCTTTCCATGCTGAAGGGGAACTCCTTGCTGTTGCTTCAGGTCACAAGGTGGTAAATAATGTCTTCAGACTTCTTACATAGTGCTATCTTGCTTGAAGGTGTTTCCCCTTTGTACATTTCATTGCATTGACAGTTGAAATGGTGTTTCAGTTGTACATATGGCACTACAACAACAGCGGGGATGCCTCATCACCGTCAATTGTGCTAAAGACAAGGCGGTCATTGCGAGCTGTGCATTTTCATCCACATGCTGCTCCATTTCTCTTGACTGCTGAGGTGAATTATCCAATGGGTGTTTAATTAATTATTTACTTGTTATACCATATAGATTACATTATTGGACTGATATGCAGGTGAATGATATTGACTCTTCAGATTCCTCAATGGCACGAGCAACATCTCAGGGTTACTTGCGATATCCTCCTCCTGCTGTTTTTGTGACAAATGCTCAATCCAATGACCGTGTTAGTTTGGCTGCTGAACTACCTCTCATGTCCTTACCTTTCTTGTTTGTGCCTTCTTTTCCCATGGATGATTCGAGAGTAGATTTGCATCATGCTAATAGGCCTGTTGGTTCAAGTAACATGGAAGTGGAGTCAGCTGCTTCAACACAGTTTCGAAATGCAAATGTAGCTAACCAGCACAATAATCCGGTGTCTACCATGGAGACAATTCCTGTAATTCCTTCTGGCTCATATCCTGGTGCAGAAAATAATTCTTTCCCTGTTGGGATAGAAACTGGCACTTCTGACTCTAGAGTGGATGCTATGGATACTGATGAGATGCAGCCAGCAGGGCGAAGCCAACCGGGTGCCGCTTCTAACGTAGAAACTCTTGGTGGCGCAATGAGGGGAATACCTCCAAACATTGTTAGTCGACCAAATGTCACCGAATTTGGGCAACTTCAGCAATTTTTACCCTTTAGAGATCCAACTTGTTGGGAGCTACCGTTCTTGCAAGGATGGCTAATGGGTCAAAGCCAAGCTGGTGTCCACTCAATGCTTCCTCTTAATGGTAGTGGCCGTGATCATTCAGCTCAACATTTGGCTTCTTCCTCAACTTCTCAGCAGTTTACTTATAATTCGGAGGCTTCAGCTGCTTCTTTAGCAGCGCCTGGCAGCATCAACATATCCGGGGTTCTTGGAAGATCTGGGCGGTATCAGATTCCACACTCCCGCTTTTCTGTACCAGAATCTGGAGAAGCTGCTGCTTCCACTAGTACCCTACATGATGGTACTGATACACAACCCATTATAAGTAGAATTCAGTCTGAACTTGCCACATCATTGGCTGCCGCAGCAGCTGCAGAATTGCCTTGCACTGTGAAGCTCAGAGTATGGTCACATGATATTAAAAATCCTTGCGCCCCGCTTAATGCTGAAAGATGCTGTTTGACGATACCACATGCGGTCCTTTGTAGGTAAAAGTTTGAGTATCTTGTTTCTATGGTTTGATTCTCATAAGTCGTAACGTTATTTATTGGCATTAAGCTGGAAATCGTGTTTTTCTGTCATTTTATCAGAAAATGTATTGTGTGCCTACAAATATGACATTTAATATTCTAGATCTACAAATATGTTCTTGAGTTATAAATTATATGTATTAAAACTTGGCTTGATCTTATTCTTGGGGTTGCCCAGATAAACTATATGTGCCTGGTCATTATGTTTACATTATAGCATTGTTGAGCCTTTATTGTTTTTGCAGTGAAATGGGTGCCCATTTTTCACCTTGTGGGAGATTTTTAGCTGCATGTGTTGCTTGTGTGCTTCCTTGCACAGAAGCTGATCCAGGATTACAAACATTAGTCCATCAAGAGACTGGGGCTGCAACATCCCCTACTCGGCACCCAATCTCAGCACACCAAGTCATGTATGAGCTTCGTATATACTCCCTGGAGGAGTCAACGTAAGTTCAATCCCGTCAACTACACTTGCTGTGAACTCTACCTTTTTTATAGTCTTTAATTTGATGGATGCATATCGTAACAAGGTTCATTTTTATTGGTATAGTTTTGGTTCAGTGCTTGCATCACGGGCAATTAGAGCTGCTCATTGTTTGACTTCAATCCAGGTTGGTTAATTTTAATGGATAAACAGGGTTTTGTTGCATCTGTTTATTTAGGTGTTGGCATTGACGCATTGTTCGCCATAATTGCATTGTAACCGACTTTATGTACTACACATTTTTTTTGTCTGTTGCATGTATGTGAGAAAACATTATAAGTTGTTTTCTACCATTATTATAAGTAGGATTCACATGGGGACAGAAAAGGTCATAACCTTATCTCATGATTGTAAGTTTGTGACTCCAAGTAGATCTGAGTGGAACCTCTATATTAAAAAAGGTAAAGAATAATTTATTCAAGTGTAACAAATAATAGGGCTCTTTAAGCTGGTCAAAATATTTTAATAGAACCTACTTTATGCAGTTCAGATGACACTGTTCTGTCGGCTTTCATTTTAACCGCTTGTTCTACGTGCATGATATTTTTGATTTTGAACCTTACTCTTACGCTGCCCCTATCAGTTTGTTTTAAGATAGCATTTTTTCGTCTTTCCGGTTTCTAGTTTTTTTTTGTGTGTGTGTGTGTGTTTATTGCAGTCAGTTTGAGGGAAGACATGCTTTTGATATAGGAAGCAATACATGAAACAAACTACTTTTTTCCGTTTATTTTTAGTGTGTTTCGTCAATCTCAAGGCAAAGAATGAACTTGATAACTTGAAGGAAATTTTTAAGATGTGTCGGTATTTGCAATCTTATTTATGTCTTTTGAAACTTTACTTTCGGGGAAGCAGGACCAGAGGAGAAGAGTTAACCATGCTTCTTCTCGGGTGGATTTTTTTTTTTTAATATTTAGAGTTTTGAGGACTCTAGAATAAGTTCTATTTGATACTTTAGATACTCTGATTTGGAGAGAGAGTGTGTAGAAATTGATGTTTGGTAATTTGACACCACAATTGCTCCTTGCTTAAACATTAATGTTTTGTATGTTCAAATCATTGTCTGAGTATAATGGATTATTATTTGCTTGCATTAATATCCAAACCCATACAAATTTGCCAGGGTATACTGTATACTTACGTATTTTATACTGTACATGCAGTTTTCTCCCACTTCTGAGCACATATTACTTGCATATGGGCGGCGTCATGGTTCTCTTCTTAAAAGCATTGTCATTGATGGGGAAACAACATCACCTATTTACACTGTTCTGGAGGTAAAAATTCCTATTATTGTTTTTTCCCTATTATTTGTATGCATAAAGGCTGCCCCTTGTTGATGATTGCCCAATTTGTGAAAGAAGGTGTAGGTTTTGATTTTATTTCAGACTGCTGTGAGCTTTTATCATTATTACAGTTAACGAAAAGTTGAGATAAATGGGTAAGAATATTTCAAAACGAAATTTGGATGTGCTCGCAGAGGGATGTGGTGTTAAACCTAGTTGTACTCACTAATGTTACAGTGAAGACAAGATAAGATGCAGACAAGACAAGATATGATTGTACCAATGGGCTTGGATTTGCCTGTATTTTTAGTATTGATGTATATTGATATTTACTTGCAGTAAGTTTTATGGTGCACATGGAAATTATATTAATACTATGGACTGAAATAATTGTTAATCAATGGCTGGGTCTGGAAATAGTTTTTATGTTACATATAGTGGGATTTTCTGATATCTGCTTTGTGGTCTCTATATTCTTCTTCTAACACTGTTATGCTGTATCAAGTTGGCGAGGGATCATTTGTTTCTTTGAGCTCCATTAGAAAATTGAATTCTCTGGAAACGGTTTAAGCAGGTTGCATGGTTGATAAAACTATGGAGATGTATGATTTTGCGTTGTAGGGTACTGACATTTGACATGTACCTAGTTGTATCCTGGAAACTTATCTGGAGTTTATTTCAGTCATCTGCACTTGCGGTTGCTATAATCCCCATTTAATAGGGAGCAATTTAGGGATTTATTCGACTTCGAGTATATCACTCTGTTCATCACACCTGATTTAGCATCTGTAGCAACTTAATTTATTTATTCTTGGACAATATCCTGTAGACAAGATGCAGAGTTGCTTGCCTATTCTTCCTAATTGCTTTCCAAGCTCTTTTCTAAGTGATATTCTTCCAGGGTGTTTTTATTATTCTTCTTTGAGTTTTAAAGTGATAGATCTTTTGGTTTTTCCAATAAAACGCTCTTATACAATCAGTAATTTGATTTTGCCATCTCCGGCAAGATAATGGTATAAACTTGATTTAACAAACAACAAAAGCCCATGCTATTTATAAGTAAAGTGGTATATCTGCAATCATGAAGCACACAGCAGGCTAGAGAGTTCTATATAAGGTGCCACCACCCTACTAACGACAATACACTGCCCTGCTGGCATTCAATTAGAAGCATTGGCATCTTACATGGTTCCTTTACTTTTTTCGGTAGCAAAGACATTTCATTGGGGATTGTCTTAGCAAAGCAAACTCTTTGTAAGAAGAAAAGAAAAGGGAATTTTAGCATTGCGTTGTTTGTTTATTGAATAAGTATCATTGGATAAATCAACTATAATGCTTCTTAGATCTCCCCTTGTTATTAGTGATAATGGAATTTAAAGTCAAATAATCTGTCTTTGTCATTCAGGTTTACAGAGTTTCGGATATGGAACTTGTTAGAGTGCTTCCTAGTGCAGAGGATGAGGTCAATGTTGCTTGCTTTCACCCTTTTGCCGGTGGCGGTCTTGTTTATGGAACCAAGGTCTGCATTTGATGTGTTCACTGCTCACATGATGATTTTTCACTTTTTCCTTCTAGACTCATTGAATTGAGAAACAATTTTGCTGTAAAATGCAGGAAGGGAAACTTAGGGTCCTTCAATATGATGGTGCATATGATGCAAACTGCAGTGGACCGAATTACTTTACTGCAGAAAACATGGCTGAGGTAGAATGACAAGCAAGGTTACAGCATAATCTTTTGGTGTTTGGATGAGTGTTTTTCTACCAAAATTGCCTTGACCTATCTGATCATTTAGCTGTATTCATGGTGCCCTTTTTTTTTCCTTGGTTCTTTCTTATTACAACAGATGATGGATTCTTCAAGTATTTAATACATTAATTACTTTAAACTTTACTTCTCTTTCAATGTTTCTAATCCCATTTCTAATGAGCGTAACGGAAAAACCCGGAGAGGTGATAATGCCATTATCTCAGATTCGGGCTGTGAAAAGTGATAGCTATCCAGTATTTGAGTATTTTTAATCAATCTAGATTATCTGTTTTATTTCCCCTATATCAGTCATTATTCATTATTATCATGAAAAAACTCTTTAAAAATGTTTTCTTATTCTCTTTCTAATTTTATTGATAGCAGTGTCTTGTATGTTTTGGTTGTCTAGTCATATGATACTTTTTTTTTTTTTTTTTTACTTGTCCTAGAATATAAAATAGGGTAATGATTTGTCTTACGAAATGCAGGTGCAGACATATGCTTTAGAATGCTAGAGACCAGTGACCTACTTCACAGGAAGCTGTACGACTCAGCTTGCATGGTATGTGTTGAAAAAATCCCTCCAATAGTATGCATTACCAATCTTGTGGTTGCAGAATGTGTAAATTAAAAATTGAACTATAATAGTGGTAGATCCTTTTTTTTTTTTTTTTTTTTTTTAAGTTTCTTTGGTAATGCCTATGTTGCACGGACAAGGCGATACGACACGGTACGATACGGAGACACGGTAAATCTCTAAAAATTAGGACACGGACACGGTAGGACACGGCAATTAAAATAATATATTTTTATATTTCAAAAATAATAATATATAAAAAGATGATTCAATAAAACACAAGCAACAAGTTTCTAGAATTCAATAACATTAAAATCAAACATAAACATTGTCATATATTACATATTACAAAATCCAAATGAAACATAAAAAAAGCTTTTAAATATTGTCTTCCTCTTTTCTTCTCTTCTCTCCTCTCTTATATTTGTTTTAGTGTTTTTCCAATTATTTAAAACGGTGGTAGGCTGTTGATAACGGAAGTTATAAAACCCTAAAATTATAATTTTAAATAATTTGGATTTGACCCCTAATATTTTTTAAATTCATAATTTGACCCCTTTTTATCAAAAAATAATTGCAAAATTGCCCCTGCTGTGTCCTGACCGTGCCCTGCCGTGTCCCCCTCGTTGACCGCCGAAAGAGTCAATGGACACGTTTTTTGGGGTGTCGGACATGTGTCTGGCCGTGTCCCGTGTCCGACGTGTGTTCGACACGCACCCCAGCATTTTTTTGTCGTGTCCGTGCTTCACTGGGTAATGCATATAGTGATGCAGTTTTTCTTAATATAATATGATTTCATCAATAAGCCGTGAATTAACTGTATGTTTTGGAAGTTAGAAAGTTTAAATGCTTTGATGATGATCGGTCTATTTTGTGTTTACACTTTATAGGAATTTTCGGCATGCTTGATGAGGAACGGATGTGATTCGTTGCTGGATATCTGTCTGTGTTCAATTCTGTCTGCCAGTAAATTTTAGAATCATGCTCTAATATATGTGCCAAAATGTACAAAATTTATTCCCCAGTAAACGCTAACAAAAGTTTTATGTTTCCTTCTCTTTTTTAGTTTTTTTTTTTTTTTTTTTTTTGGTTTTTCTGTTGTCTCTACCCTTTACTCTTATTAATAAAATTGTTATTTTGTAGTTTCAAACTAATTATCTACTCTATGTATAAGGTAGCTCGTGCCATTGATAGGATTTATTGTGCTACAGCCTACAGATGATGCTTTCATGTGAATTTGAAGCAAAATTTTGTGTCTATTAAAACATCTGTTGCGAATCGCCATAAATCTCTTGTACATTGAATTGTCTTTAATTTATGAGAATTGTGGTAGTATATTAATAATGTTCCAACTTCCTAGGATCGGACTCTTGTAGGTTTGTGATTGTTAATTTGGTATAGGTTATTATTATTATTATTATTTTTCAAATTTTCTTATTTTAAAAATTGTTTGGTATTTTATTTTTTTGAAGTGAAAACGTTTGGTAATTAATTTGTGTTAGAAACTACTTCAAAGGTTATGTTTGGGATTGTGGTAGCTTAATATAAATAATAGTTTGAAAAATAATAAGCTTAAAAAATAAGTTATGTTTGGTAAATTAGCTTTGAGGATAATCAACTAAATATACAAGAAGATTTTATTCTTACAATCCAATTTTATCTTTTGACATCCATTTTTTAAAATTATCCATTCTAATGATTTAAAATTAAAAAAAATTTAAAGACTCATTTTCTAAAAACACTCATTACAATAACTTAAAATTAAAAAAAATACTAAAGGAGAGTTCATTTTGTTATTTTTGATTTTAGCACATTTAATCTAAATATACTGCATTTAAAAAAATATATTAAATTGTAAGACAATGTGCCGGTAGTTGATAAATACTATTTGTGGAAATGACAAATTTACCCGGCCGGACCGGGTACCCGGCCTTACCCGGTCTGGAATTCTCAGGTAAAACTTGAACATGTTTTACCTAGCACTGGGTAAGGGTTGTTCGGGTACCTGGCCCGATTATGTTCCGGTCTGGGTCTGGTTATACCCAGGTGCCCGGTTTAAATTTTTATTTTTTAAACTTTCAAATTAAAAAAAATAAAAAACAAACTTAACCCTAACTTAACTGGTATAGGATTTTGTGAGGCCAAGGCCGAACAACAACATCAAAAAATTATTAACCAGGAAATCAGGCACAAAAAAATTCACAAAAATTTCTGCAAAAAATCAAACTTTTTACTGTATTATATGTCATTTCAATTCCAACATCAGAAGAAACAGCACCACTACTTCAAAACGAAACCAGTTTTCAGATGACAAGCACTTGTTCTACAGATTGGACAAATGGGTGTCTTGAGCAGCCATGAATCTATGCAATGAGCATGAAAACTGTGCCTGCAATTAGGCAATGACCTTTTGAAGTATCAATTTTAATTGAATTGGACTATAATTAATCATATTTATGTATTTAATTAAAAAAAATTAACAGTTTTTCTCGATAAGATTATTTTAACATGTGTTTTGAATATAATTAAAATCACCCATTGACAATAACATAATGAAATTCAAACCAAATTAAACGAATCAAATCATGAAAAGATATCATAGTTTTTTTTTTTCAAAAAAATGACAAAAAAATATAAAACCAAGTTCACAAATATTTAATAAAAAACTTTAAAACAAATTAAAAAACAAAACCAGGTAAAACCCGGGTATGAATACATGAAGAGTTGCAAAAATAGGCGTGAAAATGTTATGGGGAACCAAATGAGGGTCACACGCATATGGATCCGAAAGGATAAGAGTGACCATACCAAAGGTACTTCTTTAGATACAACAAAATCAACACATAGTCCAAGGGTGTACATCTTGAAAAGAAGGGAAACCCTTGATTTGTTTCTCCACCCCACTGTTAGTCATCATGGTAGCACAAAATGGAGTTACTCCACCATTGATTGCATGAACTTTTTTACTGTTTTGTTTGTGTGTAGATATGAAGTTGCTTGTCAAGCAAGCGTAATTTTGGAAAGAATGTGATGTTTGATGGATGGTAAAACCAGGGTGATTGTAAATATGTTGTTAGTACATGTTGGGAAGTAAGAGAATCAGAAGAAGTTAAAACAAGAAGAAAAAGGTCACATCTGCGAGCTTTGTCTGCGAGTTATACCTCGTAGAGTGAAGTCGCAGTTCATTCTGGAGGTCATTTGTGAGTGAAAATTGCGTACATGAAGCCGCAGTTGGAAAGTTGCAGGTAGCAGCATCTTCTGAATTGGATCTGCAACATGGATTTACGAATAGGAAGTCGCAGTGGTCAAATATGCGACATAATTCTACAAGAAGGAACTCGTAGAGAAAGGACAAGAAATCACAGAACATTCCGAGAGAGGTCTGCCAGTTACTTCTGTGAGAATGAAGTCACAATGCTGAAAACAAGAAGTCGTAGAACGTTTTGGGAGAGTTTTGCTAGTTGAATTTGCGAGAACGAGGTCGCAGATATTTTCTAGGTAGATTCTACCAGTAGAGGTTGCAAGTAAAAGCTAGCAACGCGAAGTAGCAGCAAGGTCTGGACAGCATTTGCAAGATTAGACTACGAGAATGAAGTCGTAGATAGTTCCTAGCACAGTTCCCAAGTGGATATTTTAGGACAGATCAGATGCCACGTCAGCTTCTGCGACGCGGAACTGCGAGGTCCAACTCGCAGATTTGCAAAATATCTCCCTAAAAATAGGGAACCGACTCGTTTCAACCTTTAAGTCCAAATTTGGTAATCCATTCCTTCACTTTCAGAAATATCTTATATCATCTTATCCAAGGTAACTCTTTAACTAAATATCTTTTCTCTTTAGTCTTCATCAATGACTTCCTTTATCATTTTATATTTTATTTTATTCATAAAGGAAGTAAAAAATGTTAATTCTTTCGGAGACTTTATGCCATTTAAATATTTTGCATGAGAAGATAAAGATGATTTAGAGAAGTAAGATGTCAAGCATGATAGAAAGATGATCAACTCTTGTGTGTTCTAAAAACCTGCACTAATAGTTTCCCTTATTTATATTAGTTTATAGTTGTACAAAGATAGTTGTTTAGGCACTCTCTTGACTTTAAATGTTTTATTTGTAGGAGAATGGAAGAGTTCTCAGAAGAAGAGATGTTCGATTATGAACAACTTTGCTGGATGGGAGCATTTGTGAGCAAGGAGATTGTCACATAAGTAGGTCCAGAAGACGATTGGATCGAGACTTTAGTATGGGCTAGTGGTTCAAATGCGTTAGAAGAAATCAATGAAGAGATTCCTATTAAAGGATCAATTCCGAGTTCTAGTTCGACTCCAAGTATAGAATTGAAGCCTCTACCATCTTCATTAAAGTATGTTTTTCTTGGGAAGGAGGAGTCACTACCAGTAATTGTAGCATCAGACTTGAGTCCGCCAGAGGAGACAGAACTCATAGAAGTTTTGAGGCATTACAAGGGAGCAATTGGATGGAGTTTGGATGATCTCATGGGAATTAGTCCTACTACTTATATGTAAATTATTCTTCTCGAAGAAGGGTCCAAGCCGTCAATAGAAGCTTAACGAAGGCTTAACCCAATTATGGAAGAGGTGGTTAAGAAAGAGGTTCTCGAGCTATTGGAGAATGGTATCATCTATCCAATTTCGGATAGTAAGTGGATTAGTCCGATACATTTGGTGCCAAAGAAATTCAGAATTACAGTCACAAGAAATGAGGACAATGAGTTGGTGCCTCGGAGAGCTCAAACCGGATGGAGAGTTTGCATAGACTACCATAAGCTTAACAATGCCACTCGCAAGGATCATTACCCTTTGCCTTTCATAGATCAGATGTTGGAGCGCCTTACGGGTCATAGCCATTATTGTTTCTTGGACGGATATTCAGGATACAATCAAATAGCAATCGACCCGGAAGATCAAGAGAAGACTACCCCTCACATGTCCATTCGAGACATTTGCTTATCGACGTATGCCATTTGGTTTGTGCAATGCACCTGGAACTTTTCAACGGTGCGTGACGTCGATTTTTTCAGACATGGTGGAAGAAGTTATAGAAGTCTTTATGGATGATTTCTCTCTAACAGGGAGTTCATTCAGTGATTGTCTTCTCAACCTCATTTCAGTGTTACAGAGGTGCAATGAAGCCAATCTTGTGTTAAATTGGGAGAAGAGCCACTTTATGGTGCGTCAAGGGATAGTTTTGGGGCACATAATTCGGAGCGAGGAATAGAGGTGAATAAGGCGAAGATTGATGTGATGAAGAGTTTGCAACCCTTAGGACTGTGAGGGAAATCCGTTCATTCTTGGGGCATGCCGGGTTTTATAGAAGATTCATTAGGGATTTCTCCAAGATTTCGCTACCCTTATGTAGGTTGTTGCAAAAAGACATTGAGTTCGCCTTAGATGATAAATGCTTAGAAGCTTTTGAGAACCTTAAGACATTATTGACATCGACACCGGTAATGAGACCACCTGATTGGACTCTACCTTTCGAACTTATGTGTGATGCATCATATTATGCAATAGGGGCAGTGCTTGGGCAACGAATAGAGAAGATTCTGCACGCCATCTATTATGCATCTCATACATTGAATGTGTAGGGATAAATCGATATAAAACGCAGCGGAAGAAACGAAAAATAGATTTCGTATGGTTTTGAAATTTTTCTCAAAGTTGAACCTTAACCTTTTAATTAATTAAACTCAAATATATACGGTTAGAGTTAAATACCTCTTGACGCGTGATCCGATTGACTTACGTCGATTGGTAATCTGTAAAATATTTTCCGATGCCCGTGAACAGTACCCGCGTGAACAATACCCGCGTGAACAGTGATTGTGAACAGTATCCCCGGCTGTGAACATTGATCGTGAACAGTACCGTGAGATCTTCCAATCCGAACACGTACGTAAATCACCTAGGAGCGTGGTCTCCCTTTTTCTTTGAATTGCAAACCTGAGAATGGATGAACAAAGTTTTCTTTTTCTTTTGTTAGTCACAAAACAATCAAAAGAAGACAAAAATTATTCCGGTCACTTTTGAGTTCTCAATCTAATGATCGAAACTCGCGTGAACTTAATTCGATGTTGTACACACAAGCTTATTGATGAACAAGCAACCAGTGTACTATCAAAGAATAATCTCTTCTCTCTTTTATGTTTAGTAGAATAAAAATTATCCTTTTCTATGAATTGAGAAGAAGAAGAAAAATTGAATCATTCAATCAACTACTGTGGCCGAATTCTATATGTGGAATTATATAGGTGGCCGAAATTTTTCTTCCTCTTCTATTAAGGATTGCCGAAATCTTCCTCTAAATGGACTAGGGTTGCCGCAAATCACATACTAAAAAGAGTTTGTGTTGCACCCTAATTTCCATCAACCTTTAGACTTCAAAACATAATCCAACTCATAGATATTTTTATTCTTTTATTGACTAAATAAAAAGACTTCTTATTTGATTAAATAAATAAAATTAATTATTTATTTTCTTATCAAACAGGTCTTTTACTTTTAATATACTACTAGCAATAGTAAAACTTTAGGAAATATATTTCCTGATCAGAAAAAGATTTGTTTCTTAATTAAACAATTAATTAATAAATTAACTAATTCTTATTTAATTAAAACAATGAAACAAAATAATATATTAGGTTAATATATACACCTTGCCGCCCCACTTATATAAATGGGCCATATATTATTTTCTTATTTCATTTAATCCATTGGACTTTAAATAAAAGCCCACATGTGAACCAGACCCATTCTTACTAAAAGAAACAAGCCCACATGTCTCCTTTTAATATATTAATATAATAGTGCAGCTCATTAATTAAATAATAGACATATTATATTCTTGATATATTAAAAACAATTCTAGATGGACCCTTAAATCGGCCCGGTAGAATATATCAAGTGATCCATGCAAATACATGTGGATTGGGGATCTTGGCGGGCTATCTAAATTTAAGCTTCAATAGACACAACCTAATCACAATCAACAAATGATTCACTTAGGTCCAATCTATTAATTTTAACTCATTCCACTAAAGAGCTAAAATTGAACTCTTAAATAAAGATAGAATAAGGAGATGTTTCATTCATACCCTATACAATCTTATAGGAGATGGTGTATCCTCGTGAATAATATCAGTAATCGCCAAGAGCTCATAGACCGCCTATAGCTCTCCAAGTTACCATATTTCCTCATATGACCACATTTCGAACTTGGATACTTTGACTTGTCCAGAAGCCATGTTTTCAATAATCATTATTGAAAACTCAACGTTGAGATTTAATATCCAATACCTCAAAACATCCATATGATGATATTATACTCTCATTTAATAAATGGAGCCACGATGTCCATATCTATAAATGAAGTCCTCTATCGATTAACAAATGTATACCACCAAACTATCGAGGATAGACTATGCTATATAATCGTACTCATTGATAGCTCTAATGATAACACTTGCAACCATAAGTCCATCATTTATCTCAGGATTAAGATAGACTCTCCGATTGTCCTCTTTAATGAAAAGACTTATATCTAGTGACGGTTCTAGATAAAGTATTTCATTGTGATCCAGTTCAATGCACCTAGTGCACTAGATTCTTTTACTCGAAAACCTTTCGATGATTTTAGACTCATCATATTCATTTGATCCCACTCAAATGCTAGTAAAATAATTCTACAACTTTAACAAGATAGAGGTGCCCAACCTTTAACTTAAGTTGTGAACGTTATTCAAGACTAACTAAAGAATTGTGGGCTATGTTGTTATGACACAGTTTTCGCCATAATATTAAGCACCTGATTGCCATTACCTTTAGTTTTTCCTATACATAGGGTCTCCTACATCGCCAGTTTAAAGTTTGAACAAGGGATCATCAAAGATGTAGGATACAATAGGACCCTTTCCTAAAGATAAGAATTCCTGCCAAGTATTGAAATTGGAAGCTGAGTGACCACCAAGCTAGTGGGTTTATGATTAATGAATTCAGAGTTTCTCCATACCAAATTTCATTAAGTCAAAGTTATTTCGGAGTTCGCATCATGGTCGAGATCAGGAATGAAGCTAGCAGTTCCCAGTCAAGTTGGAAGCTCATAATCAGGATTAGTCAAGACAAGAGTGAAGGAAACCATAGCAGATTTTCATTAATGATGAGGGAGCCTATCTCCTAGTAAGGCTACATTCATCAAGCAAGGAGCCCAGTCCTTGGTTCCGAAAACAAAATGAATAAAGACTGACTAAATTGGTCATGAGTAAAGCGAGGTGCTCACCCCTCTTTTCCGGGAAATCAAAGCAGGTCATTAACAGATCACATCAAGCTTCAGTATCCTCTTGATTCCCCTTGCTACTCCTCCTCCATGATGATCCTCGCCCCCAACTCCTCCGTCAGGTGGGTGCCCGTCTTGGTCGCCCTCGCCAGCTATCTCTTCCTCCAAAGGTTCCTTGATTTCCTGCTGCCTAGTTGGGCCCTCCTCCAAGACCTCATTGACCATCGCCATAACCTCTAGAGGGATGGCAGCATTAAGAAGGTAGCCATGGACTCCGTCCTATTTCGTTCAACCCCTAACTCTACTCTAGAGGTTTCTTCTGGGCCGTCTCTTGCCCCCTCCTGGGCTTCTGGTTGACCTTCCTCGGGCTGTGTGGGTAGAACCCCACTTGAGGATTTTCCAGGAGCCAAAATAGGGAAGATGGAAGGAGGAAGGGGAGGATCTGCCTCGACAATTTGCTTCTCGGCTCCAGGCAGGCCATAAAGAACTGCTCCGTCACCCTCAGAGCGAGACATTTCTGTGACCTTGGCCAATATCTCCTCTCTATCCCAACCAGTGATAGTCGATAAGTCGAAGGAAAGAGGGAGAGCTTCTGTAACCTGGAAGGAGGCATAGAAATACCCGTCGCTGAAAGAAGTATCTGCCTTAGCTTACAGCTTGGCCACCTGAGCATGGTTCTCGATGTCCAACTTCTTGGCCTCAGCTTTCAAGGAATCCCACTACCTAGCCCGTCGTTTAGATTGGAGGATCTCTTGATCAAAGGATCGTTTCGTCCTCTCGTAATTGTAGCGGAGCTCAGTTAGCTCATCCTCCATCCCCCTTTGACTGGAATGTTGGGGTTTATGCTCTAAAGATGTAAGTTGTAAATGGATTTATGAAATAAATAAAAAGAAAAGTTCAATTCATTCTTGTTGTGTTGTTTATTTTATAACTTGTACATATATTAACATCCTAGATTGCCGGATGTAATCTCGAACTGTGTATATGAGTGTCATATACGGATGGATACAGTAAGAGACGTGCAATCTAAAGAGTCCATAAATAGCAAATAATGCTGGGTACTTTATTTGTGGTTAATCTATAGCTGCGGTCCATTATGTAATGTACGGTAATTCTATCCTGAATCATTCATATGAGATATGGGAATGGAGGCACCTTATATGATGTGATCATATAGGACTGAGTCATGATCTATATGAATCTCTCACCAAGATCCGTTTACTGATGAGATTCATATATATCAACTAATGATGGCTATATGTGGGCGATCAATATACTCCGTATGTTCGGATTGCGGTTTGGCTTATGGCTGGGAATGTATGTACACAATAGTGGAATCCACTCCTTCTTTTAAGAAGTAGATGGTAGTTCCCTTAAGGATTGATTCATAGCCTGGATAATATGAGCGCTCTCCTAATTCCGTGAGGAAATAGGATTTATTGTCTATTAGAGAATCAACGGTACTTAAAGGACATGTGTAATTAGAGGGGTATAACGGACATTATGACCCAGCTCTAATTATGAGCTACTGTGGAGGATCACACCATGTGTAATAGCTATATCGATGGACACCGAGTTGTATCGGTCTGTGTAAAAACGTCTGCAATTGAGAGAGTGCGGCTTCGGGTTTTTAGTGGAATAACACCGGAGTTAATAATCAAGGAATATTAATTAAAGAGTTTAATTAATGATTCCAATGATTATTGGAGCGCAAAATACTGTGGGTCCATTAGGTCCCCTTGCTAGCCCGATCAATTTAGGTAACAAGGGTCACGATTAATTAATTGGATTGTCCAATTAATTGTGTTACGAAAGTGACATGTATTTATTCGGGAATTAATTGAATAATGAGATTATTTAATTAATAAATAATGGTGATTAAATAAATTAAGTAATAAGATTATTTAATTATGTTATTAATCACTAAATGGAGGGTGTTAGTTGATATTCAATTTTAAATAGAATAAGATAATATGATTATTTTATAAATGTTAACAGAAATTTAGCTCGGGGCAATAAATCTCAGTTAGCACCCTCGAGATCATTACCACGTAGGTGATGACCAACGTAGAACGTATATATATATATATATATATATATTAATGCCTAATGAAATGACAAGTGAACAACGATATTATTAGCTATTCAAAAGAATAAAAAAAGGCTTCCTCTATTGATAATATGTGATATACATCTCTCTCTCTCTCTCTCAAATTGATCTCACTTTTCTCTAGGGTGTAGTTGGGTACTTGTTGTGTGCCTGTCGAATAGTAGTCTCCTCTTTTAGAAGGAGGAAGTCCTCCCTTTATACAATGTCTTCATAGGTTTAAACTCATTGATTCCCCCTTGATTTTCTCATTCCTCCCCTCCTTATCGGACGAGATTTTTATCTTTAAATGTCATTGACTTTGAGTTAATTGCTCAGTTTAGGATATCTTAGTGGAAATCAATTTGTTTCCTACTCAGACTCTATTACTTGTTCTGTACGTATGTAACGTCTTTAGGTGCGATCCTGTGTATCTTCAGGTCTAGCCTATTTTCCCGTAGGGATCGTCGAATATGGCATGTTAAGTGGCGGGATACATCAGGTAGCGAGGTCGATCAGTGTTCTAGTCCTGATATAAAGGAATTTCGTATAGTTAGAAGCTAGGTCTATCGTCACTTGACCTTTTGAAGCTAGGTGTGGCCTCCTACGGACACCTTACTATGTGATCGTGCCTAAATTGTTGTATATTTTGGCTCTATTTCGGATGTTTCTGGAGCCCGTCATTGTTTCTACGGGACGGCGCCGTAGCTTGGCTTCAGGTAACATGGTCTCCATGTGGATGATCTCGGGCATGGAGCCAGGCCTGGAGGGTGGAAAATTTTCCTTTGGTCCCTAGCCAATTTTGGCTATTAACAGAAGTCCCCTCTAACTTGAACACCGGTTGTCGAGCTTGGGGTTGGGATTAGATTTTTTATTTTATTTGGGAAATCTTTCCTTTTTTACCGTTACCTGAATATTAGGGAAATTTTCTCATTAACTGCTTAAGTGACGTGGCGTGAACTGACTAATTTATTTCCGAATTAATCCGGTTGCGTTACGGCAGTCCCCGAGATTCTTTACCGTTACCAGAATCTTGGGGAGATCTCCTCATTAACTGCGCAAGTGACGTGGCGTGAGCTGACTAGCTTATTTCCGAGTTAATCCAGTTACGTTACGGCAGTCCCCGAGATTCTTTGTGATCTCAACCGAAGATCTCGACAGCTTGTGGTGCTGCCCTCTTGCCTATATATACCTCTTTATCTCAAAGTCTTCTCACATCTTTCAAACTCAAATTTTCCCAAGATATACTTTCTCTCATAGCCTTTCTCTCAAGCTTATCTTTTTCTTCATTCTTTATCCTTACTGACTTCACCATGTCGAAAACCAGTCATGATTCAGTTGACTCCATAGTTGATGGTGAGGAGGTCTTTAGCCTTGCCCCGGGGAAACGGGCAAGGAGGAGCTTAGACAACGACGATTCCCCGCCCAACCAGCAATGTCGGCGGTCAAACAAGAATGTGTCTATTGGGACCGGGTTTTCTAACCATCCTGATCACCCTTTGGATATAGTCGACGACGACTCCGATATAGAGGTGGGCATCGACACGGCGGGGGAGCATCGAGTCCCAGCTTCCGGCCCCCTCCTTGGAGAGGCTTCCTCCCTATGATTTTAGGGTTATCCCTGATTCCGTCGTCGATCCAGTCATGATTGACCATTTGAGGTCGAAGTATGGTATTCCCGACAGCGTTTCCATCTCTGTACCTCCCAAGGGTTATGAGTTCTTCGACCCCCCTAAGGGCGTCTTTCCAATTCATGTCGCGGCTTTCGAGAATGGGGTTAGGCTTCCCCTCCATCCTACTCTTCGGCGAGCCCTCAATGCCATCCAGCTTGCTCCCCTCCAATTGACGCCCGACTTCTGGAGGCATTTGATCGGTTTCCTCGTGCTATGGAGGGATCAATGCCAGCTAAACAAGGTGACTAGAGAGCCTGGAGCGGAGGTGCTAGCCTATCTTTTCCAAATTGGGAGTCTATCTGGCGCTCCTCGAGGTCAGTTTTACGCTAAGGCCAAGAACAAGCTCAACTTTGTTATTCCTGACTCTTCGAAGAAGGACCCTCGCCTGGAAGGAATAATGGATCCTTACGGGGGATGACTGGGGGAGCTCGATTTTCATTGGATGGCATGAGTTCGAGGTTCCCACAGCTTTTAGTGACAAACCCTCGTGGGACCGAGACTCCCTGCCTTCTGAGTCTGAAGCTATTTTGAAGGCTATTTTAGCCAGGAACTAATTGAACCTGAAGTTCCCAACCGCTAAAGCCTTTGACCCTCGTAGGGTGAACCAATACCTGCGGATCTCAGACGCTATTCCTCATAAGTGTCATTGAATTGCCTTGCTTTGTCTTGTTGATTAGTTTTGTTCTGACGTTTTCCTTTTTGATTTGTTTACTCATAGTTTTTGTCGTTGAACCAACTTCCCGCGACGTCCAACGTTCTTCTCAAGCCAAAATTTCTCTTCCCTTTGCTGGGGTCGCACCAGCTCTTGCTCCATCTACTTCCCCAGCTGGGTCCAAGATGGACCAACCTTGCGTCGCGGGCTTTTCGGGCTTTGGGTAAAGCTCCCCAGGCTGTTGGTCCGACTGCTTCTGCCCCTTCTGTTATAGTCGCTAAAGTTTCTACCCCCTCGATTCACCCTTCTGAATCCGCTGTGCTTCCAATCCCCCAAGCTTCAAAGGATTTTGGAAGGGGTGTCGTAAGGATTCCTTCCAGCCGTTCCCGCCTTCAGTCGAGCTCGGCGGGGCAGGACAAAGTACTGGAACAATTCATCACGTCTTGTCCGGACGGTGGGATCTCCAGGATGGCCTTCATGCCCGTGGATGTCCTGATCACCAAGGGGTCTGCTATCTTAGCTGAGGTTATTGCATTTCCTTCATACTGCTTTTGCTAATTTGTTCAGTCTCTAACTCTGGCTTTGTCTTTTGTAGGCCTTCAAGTTTAATGTAGCGATGGGCCAACAAGTAGCCCTCCTTCGCGACCGGGCTGCAAAAGCCGAAGCCGAAGCCGAGAAAGCCATGAGATTGCTTAAGTAGGCTCAGTCTAGTGGAAGATATGACCTCCAACCAGGGGAAGGTTGAGATCGAGATGGCTGAGCTTCGTTGTGACCATGAGAGGACGAAGCAATCTTATGATCAAGAGTGTCTTCAATCTACCCGGCGGGCCAAACAGAGGGATTCTTAGAAAGCTGAGGCCAAAAAGTTGGACCTCGAGAATCAGGCTTTGATTGCTTAGGTGACCAAGCTGCAAGCTGACGTGGAGACCTCGTTCAGCGATGGATACTTCTAAGCTTCCTTTCAGGCCACAGAAGCTCCCCCTCTTCCCTTTGACCTGTCATCTATTGCCTGCAAGGATAGACAGGAAATAATGATTAAGGCTGCTGAGCTATCTCGCCCTGATGGGGACGAGGCGGTTCCTTCGAGCCAAGCAGGAGCTGGAAAATAGCCCTTCTAGATAGATCTTCCATTTCCTCCTCCTACCTTTACTACTTCAGGTCCCGGGGAGTCTTCCAGTAAAGTTTTGTCTTCTCGATCCAAGGGGGACAAGTCAGGAGCTAAGGAAGAGGCTAAGAGCACGTCTGAGGAACCCCCTGTAATGGATATGGAGGCCGACAGGAGCCAGACGGGGTCTATGGCTGCCGTTCTTGATGCGGCTATCTCGCCTGAGGTTATGGAAGTGATTAATGAAGTCCTGGAGGAAGATCCCGCTGACAAACAGGTGGAGCCTCTAAATGGAGGGATGGTTGGTGAGGACAACTAAGATGGACAACTACCTGAAGGGGGGGGGTCGATGGCTAAGATCGGCATGAAGGAGGTGGATCGGTAGAGGAAAACAAAGAGAGTTCCAAAGCTTGAAGCAGCTCGTTCATGACTTGTCTTGATTGCCCAGAAAAGGGGGTGGGCACCTCGTTTATTTAGTTTAGCTTTCCTCTTTTTTTTATAGCCCGAGCTCGGGGGTTGGGCTCCCCGTTGGATGGATGTAGCCTTACCGGGGGATAGGCTCCTCTTATCTTTAATGAGAAATCAAATCGCTTTGAGAACTCTTGTTTAATTACTGGTCTTGAATAGGAACCAGAATTGCATCCGCAGCAACAATTTGTTCATACTTCATTAAAACTTTGGTAGGGAATTCTTATTATGATGATCTTGATTCTGCACATGAAAACAAACATTTGTTTTTAAATTTGTCTTGGAGGTGGTAGCCCGACCAAGGTATCAGGAAGGGCTATTTAGCTATTTCTTGGTCTCGAGATCTGGATGGCAACTATGCTCTTACACTCAGACCCTTCTTGGGGGTGGTAGCCCGACCAAGGCATCAGGAGGGCTATTTAGCTATTTCCTGGTCTCGAGATCTGGATGGCAACTATGCTCTTACACTCAGACCCTTCTTGGGGGTGGTAGCCCGACCAAGGCATCAAGAGGGCTATTTAGCTATTTCCTGGTCTCGAAATCATGATGGCAACTATGCTCTTACACTCAGACCCTTCTTGGGGGTTGTAGCCTGACCAAGGCATCAGGAGGGCTATTTAGCTATTTCCTGGTCTCGAGATCTGGATGGCAACTATGCTCTTACACTCAGACCCTTCTTGGGGGTGGTAGCCCGACCAAGGCATCAAGAGGGCTATTTAGCTATTTCCTGGTCTCGAAATCATGATGGCAACTATACTCTTACACTCAGACCCTTCTTGGGGGTTGTAGCCTGACCAAGGCATCAGGAGGGCTATTTAGCTATTTCCCGGTCTCGAAGTGTTCATGTTGAATTTCCCACTCAAGGGTGTAGACACTAATGTTGAACATAGTTGGAGATAAAGATGAAAGAGAAAAATGAGTTTATTGATGATCGAGATGTAGTACATCTTCATTAGGGATTCTAATGAAACCTAAATGGGGGTAGTCTGCTTGAGAACTCCCTACTCAAGGGTAGAATTTCCTCAAATGATCTGCATTCCAAGTGTGGTCGATGGGTCGTCCGTCCATGTCTTCGAGTTTGTAGGCTCCATTGCGAGCAACTAGCTTTATCAAATATGGCCCTTCCCAACTGGGGCTTAAGACTCCATCCGACATTTTTCGAGTATTCAGGGTCACTTTCCTAAGCACCAGATCCCCTTCCTTGAAATTTCGGGCTCTGACCTTTTGGTTGAAATATCTAGCGATCTTGCTTTGGTAGATTTCCACCTTCTCCGCTACCCGGTCTTGTTTCTCTTCTAGGAGGTCCAGATTTAGCCCGGAGCTTGACCTCGTTACTTTCGGACTTAAAGTACTGTACCCTGAACGAGGTTAATTTATGTTCGATGGGGAGGACCGCTTCAACTCTGAAAGCCAGGAAGTAATGTGTCTCCCCGGTAGCTGTTCTCTTTGTAGTCCAGTATGCCTAGAGGACTTCTGGCAGTTCTTCGGCCTATTTGCCTTTTTTCTGCTGTAGCTTATTCTTTCGAAGTTTCTTGATAGTCTTGTTGGTGGATTCCACCCTCCTGTTAGTCTGGGGGTGGGCTACTGAAGCGAGCCTGAGGTCGATCCCTAATCCTTTGTAGAAATCTTTGAATCGGGCGTTGTCAAACTCCTTCCCCAGGTCAGCTATGATGATGAGAGGGGTCTCGAATCTACATACCACGTTGGTTTTGATGAACTTGGTCGTATTCTTTTCTGATATCCGAGAAAGAGGCCCTGCTTCTACCCATCTTGTGAAGTAGTCGATAGTCACGATAGCATGTTTCATTTGTCTGGGAGCGGTAGGAAGTGGTCTAATTAGGTCGATTTCCCACATGGCAAAGAGGTAGGGTGAGCTGAGGGATGACAATTGCTCAGGTGGCTGGTGGTTCAAGTTTGAAGTTCTTTGACATGGCTCGCAAGATTAAACAAAACTCCTTGCTTCTTGGTGGGTGGTTGGCCAATAGTACCCCATACGAAACACCTGATATGCTAGAGCTTCCCTACCTATGTGGTTCCCACAGTCCCCAGAGTAGACCTCTCTTAGTGCCCATTTAGCATCGTCAGGATGCAAGCATCTAAGTAAGGGGAGAGATCTGCCCCTTCTGTAGAGGTACCCGTCTACCAAACAACATCGGACCGAGAGTCTTTTAATTCTTCGGGCTTGGTCCGGCTCTTCGGGGAGCTCTCCCTCAAGGAGGTAGGCAGCGATCAGGTCCATCCAGCAAGGCTGGCGATCTAGGAAGCAGACTTCTTTATTTGTGGCTATGCTTGGTTGGGAGATCACTTGGAGGGAAATTCCCCGTGGTAAGGATTGGCCTCCATTTGCAGCTTCTTAGCCAGAACATCTGCGCGGTGGTTTTGATGTCGAGGCACCTGATCGATCTTAAACCTCTTAAACTTATTTTTTAGCAACTGAGCTAGCTTTAGGTAGGCAGCCATATTATCTCCCTTTTCCTGGTACACCCCAGTCACCTGATTGACAACAAGCAATGAGTCGCTCTTGATTTGCAGGTAATCGGCCTCTAGTTTGATGGCTAGCGTCATCCCGGCTAGGAGGGCTTCGTACTCTTCTTCATTATTGGTGGCTTTAAACTCGAATCTGAAACATTGGCAGAATTCAGTCCCCTCTGGGTCTATTAAAACCATGCCAGCCCCTCCCCCAGCTTGCCCGATGCTCCATCTGTAAAGAGGGTCCATGGCTTGCAGCCTTCCGGCCAATTGTCGATCTCGGATGTCTTTTCAGGAGTCTCATTTGGTGCTGAGGGATTCTCTTGATCTGGGAGCTCTGAAAATTCTGCCACGAAGTAAGCTAAAGCCTGTGCCTTATACAATGTCTTCATAGGTTTAAATAATGTCTTCAGAAGGAGGAAGTCCTCCCTTTATACAATGTCTTCATAGGTTTAAACTCATTGATTCCCCCTTGATTTTCTCATTCCTCCCCTCCTTATCGGACGAGATTTTTATCTTTAAATGTCATTGACTTTGAGTTAATTGCTCAGTTTAGGATATCTTGGTGGAAATCAATTTGTTTCCTACTCAGACTCTATTACTTGTTCTGTACGTATGTAACGTCTTTAGATGCAATCCTGTGTATCTTCAGGTCTAGCCTGTTTTCCCGGAGGGATCGTCGAATATGGCATGTAATGTGGCGGGATACATCAGGTAGCGAGGTCGATCAGTGTTCTAGTCCTGATATAAAGGAATTTCGTCTAGTTAGAAGCTAGGTCTATCCTCACTTGACCTTTTGAAGCTAGGTGTGGCCTCCTACGGACACCTTACTATGTGATCGTGCCTAAATTGTTGTATATTTTGGCCCTCATTCTTATTCCTTTGTCTCGTTCTTGTGTGTATTTTCTATATATTTTATGTCTAATAGGCTCGTTTGTGCTAATTGCAGGAAATAGATGTAATTCTGGTGTTAGAAGCTAATTGCAGTGGTTCCGGCAGAAAAGGGGCAAAAGGAAAGACAACGGATCATAAGCAGCTCTACTGTGCGGGTCAAGTGCGGGTTGCAACCGCACTCCAACCGCACTCCTTCCCACAACCGGGACCTGAATCATGAAGGAAAGATAAAGTGCGGGTAAAGTGAGGGTCATCCAACCGCACTCCACCCGCTCTATTGCTCAAGACAGAGGAGCTGATTTGTACCTGACACTAAAGTGCGGGTCAAGTGCGGGTCATCCAACCGCACTCCACCCGCACTATTGCTCAAGACAGAGGAGCTGATTTGCACTTGACACTAAAGTACGGGTAAAGTGCGGGTAATCCAACCGCACTCTACCCGCACTGTTGCTCAAGACAGAGGAGTGGATTTACACCTGACATCAAAGTGCGAGTACAGTGCGGTTAAAGTGCGGGTAATCCAACCGCACTCCACCCGCACTGTTGCCCAGATAAGAGAACTGAAGATGAAGAATACCCATATAGTGCGGGTACAGTGCAGGTAATTCACCCGCACTCCACCCGCACTCTGCGCGCGACAGTTTATGGTTTCAAGCTTAAGTGACCTATTTTTCCATCCTCTATAAATAGAAAAGGATGGGAACGAACCAAAAGATCACCATACCTCCCAACACTTGTAGTCTAAGCTAGAAACACATCTCCCTCTCATCCAAACCATCTCTACTCAATCAAAGGCAACTAGGAGACTTGGATTCAAGCTTCAAGGAAGGAGATCAATCTTTAAGGGTTATCTCTACACTCTCTCTTAGTTTATTTATTTGTAATAGAACATGAGTAGCTGAAATACCCCACTATGGGGTTGATGTTATTTGTTTGATGGATATTTGGGCTTTGTAAATAAACTCTATGTGTTATATTTATTCTATCTCTATATTTCATTCCATTGCTTGTATTGATTTCCATTATTGACTTGCTTGGATACACCCTCTTTGCATGTTGATTTGGATTACTTGAGTAGGCAATTAGGTTGTCTAATGCTCCATTGAATGGAAGGATTTCTGGAAATTCGGCTCTACAACCATGCTCTTAATCTAATCTCGAATTAGTGGCTTTCCCTATACATCCTAGGTTAGCCACTTGTGAGAGAATTAGAAGCCTCCTCTATACACCCTAGGTTGGCTACTTTAGTGATTTTACAAGAACTAACCTTCGAGTAGAATTCGGTTGATAACCTCGAGCCTCATCCAATCCCAAATGGGTGGCCTTCACTATACATCCTAGGTCGGCCACTTGTGAGGAAATTGGAAGCCATCACTATACATCCTACGATGGCTACATTAGTAATAGGTTGAGCCATAGCTAGATAGATGAGCATTCATGGAACATGTCCCAATTGAGTAACTAGCCACTGTTGGTTGCTTAGGAGGGATTAATCTCTAGTAGGAGGTCTTCGCTATACACCCTAGGTTGACCTCTTGCTATAGATATATACCAACACTATACACCCTAAGTTGGTTACATTTGTCAAAACGTGCATAATTGAGAGTTTGTTACAATTGCCCCAATATTCACTTAGGAGTCCATCAACTCCATAGTTCCATCATCATTCATTCATCACTCCATTGTCATCCCATTTTATTTGCTCTCATAGTTTAGTTTATATTGTATTTCCATTCACCATCATTTTACTTTTATGCATACTAGTTATATTAATCTCAATCTTATCACCGCTACCCCGATCTCAGTGGACGACACCTGTGCTTACCGCTTTACTAGTATTTATACTTGTGAACGCATCGCATAGGTTTTATAAATTGTTTTGACGGACGGTTTTCTGATGGCAAAAACCTTCTCATCACTATGTCAGCGAGGTACTGGCGAGCTTCTGGAGAGATTACGAGATAATCCCGACTTCGGGGGGGGGGGGATTTCCTGTTTTTAGGTTCGGTGACGCGGGCTTGATCTGATCATTCCTGGCTCTATTTCGGATGTTTCTGGAGCCTGTCCTTGTTTCTGCCGGACGGCGCCGTAGCTCGGCTTCGGGTAACATGGTCTCCTGGTGGATGATCTCGGGCATAGAGCCAGGCCTGGAGGGTGGAAAATTTCCCTTTGGTCCCTAGCTAATTTTTGCTATTAATATATTTGGACACAGCAACCATGTCCATCTTCAAGGAGCCATTTTATATTTATCAATTTAATCACCATTCTCACCCTTCCATGTTTTCTTATGTTTTCTTATTTGTTTCTTTCACTGTTCTTGTTCTCTCTCACACACACACACTCAAATGCTACACTTCACACATATCACTCTCACCCTTTCCATGTTCTTATTTACCTTGCTTTCAATAATCACAAAAACGAGAGACAATTAACGGATGACACTTTTTTGTTGACGATACCCTTGCTTATTGCTTTACTAAGTTTTCAAAACTTTAGAGCACATTGCGTGCGAACAATTTTATAAATATCTTTTGATATCCGCAATTTGGTAACGACACAAAAAGCGATCATCACCATGTCCATCTTCAAGGATTCATCTAACTTGGTCTTTAGGTGAAGGTTTTCCTTCTTCAACAAGTCTTCATTTTCTTTGACTCTCCTCACTTCATCATCCAAGTGAGTCACCTTGGCTTCTAGTTGAAGGTTATCCTTTTCCAATCTAAAGATATCATTATATTTCTCCTTCAAAGACTTTTGAAGAGAATAAACTAACTCTTGATAATTAACCACATTATCACAAGAGTTCTCGGAGCATGAGTTATCACTATCGAAGCTTCTCCCACTTATCCTTATCAAGTTGCATCACTTAGGGACTAGAAGCTTACCATTCTCCCTAGTACTCATGTGGGAAGGGTAGTGACCTCAACATGAGAAAAGTTCTCTTAATGACCGGTCCATGATAAAAGCTCCTATGTAGAAGGTCGCTCTATTACTTATACCCGGAACGCGGACCACCTCATAAGGTCTTACCAATAAAGCCTGCGGGGTGAACATTGACCAGTATCACCTTGAATATGATCGCCTGGGTAGTTCGCTTATGATCATCTTGGTAGTTCTCCTATTATCACCTTGGTAGTTCTCATATGATCGCCTTTCGCCTATGATCGAAATCAGGATAGCCACATGACATTCCTGATACCTTGGCTGGGCACGACCCCCCGCTAACAAAGACCTGGTGCTAAAGTGGCCTTAGTTGCCTACCAGGACCATCACTTAAAGACCAGGATTCCTTGCACCAGAATGCCTGATGCCCTGGACCATATTAATCCCTCCAGGAGGATCGCCTTAAAGACCAGGATAGCAAGATAGCTGTCCTAATACCCTGAACCAGGTAAATCCCTCCAGGAGGATCCCCTTAAAGACCGGGATAGCTAGATTTCTCTCCTGATGCCCTGGACCGGATTAATCCATCCAAAAGGATCTCCTCAAGACCAGGAAAAGCCACTTGGCATTCCTGCTGCCCTAGCCGGGCACCACCCCCCGCTAGAAAGGATCCGGTACGTAAGATCATAATTGCCCGACGGATCAATCCTCGGCCGGGCACCACCCCTCTCTGAGAAGGGTCTGGATAGTAAGAGTACAGTTGCTAGCCAGATCAAGTCCTTGGCTGGGCACCACTGTAGGGAAAAATCGATATAAAACGCAGCGGAAGAAACGAAAAATAGATTTCGTATGGTTTTAAAATTTTTCTCAAAGTTGAACCTTAACCTTTTAATTAATTAAACTCAAATATATACGGTTAGAGTTAAATACCTCTTGACTTGTGATCCGATTGACTTACGTCGATTGGTAATCCGTAAAATATTTTCCGATGCCCGTGAACAGTACCCGTGTGAACAGTGATTGTGAACAGTACCCGCGTGAACAGTGATCGTGAACAGTACCCGCGTGAACAGTGATCGTGAACAGCCCCCGTGAACAGTGATCGTGAACAGTACCGCGAGATCTTCCAATCCGAACACGTACGTGAATCACCTAGGAGCGTGGTCTCCTTTTTTCTTTGAATTGCAAACCTGAGAATGGATGAACAAAGTTTTCTTTTTCTTTCGTTAGTCACAAAACAATTAAAAGAAGACAAAAATTATTCCGGTGACTTTTGAGTTCTCAATCTAATGATCGAAACTCGCGTGAACCTAATTCGATGTTGTACACACAAGCTTATTGATGAACAAGCAATCAGTGTACTATAAAAGAATAATCTCTTCTCTCTTTTATGTTTAGTAGAATAAAAATTATCCTTTTCTATGAATTGAGAAGAAGAAGAAAAATTGAATCATTCAATTAACTATTGTGGCCGAATTCTATATGTGGTATTATATAGGTGGCCGAAATTTTGCTTCCTTTTCTATTTAGGATTGCCGAAATCTTCCTCTAAATGGACTAAGGTTGCCGCAAATCACATACTAAAAAGAGTTTGTGTTGCACCCTAATTTCCATCAACCTTTAGACTTCAAAACCTAATCCAACTCATATATATCTTTATTCTTTTATTGACTAAATAAAAAGACTTCTTATTTGATTAAATAAATAAAATTAATTATTTATTTTCTTATCAAACAAGTCTTTTACTTTTAATATACTACTACCAATAGTATAACTTTAGGAAATATATTTCCTGATCAGAAAAAGATTTGTTTCTTAATTAAACAATTAATTAATTAATTAACTAATTCTTATTTAATTAAAACAATGAAACAAAATAATATATTAGGTTAATATATACACCTTGCCGCCCCACTTATATAAATGGGCCATATATTATTTTCTTATTTCATTTAATCCATTGGACTTTAAATAAAAGCCCACATGTGAACCAGACCCATTCTTACTAAAAGAAACAAGCCCACATGTTTCCTTTTAATATATTAATATAATAGTGCAACCCATTAATTAAATAATAGACATATTATATTCTTGATATATTAAAAACAATTCTAGATGGACCCTTAAATCGGCCCGGTAGAATATATCAAGTGATCCATGCAAATATGTGTGGATTGGGGATCTTGGCGGGCTATCTAAATTTAAGCTTCAATAGACACAACCTAATCACAATCAACAAATGATTCACTTAGGTCCAATCTATTAATTTTAACTCATTCCACTAAAGAGCTAAAATTGAACTCATAAATAAAGATAGAATAAGGAGATGTTTCTCATTCATACCCTAGACAATCTTATAGAAGATGGTGTATCCTCGTGAATAATATCAGTAATCGCCAAGAGCTCATAGACCGCCTATAGCTCTCCAAGTTACCATATTTCCTCATATGACCACATTTCGAACTTGGATACTTTGACTTGTCCAGAAGCCATGTTTTCAATAATCATTATTGAAAACTCAACGTTGAGATTTAATATCCAATACCTCAAAACATCCATATGATGATATTATACTCTCATTTAATAAATGGAGCCACGATGTCCATATCTATAAATGAAGTCCTCTATCGATTAACAAATGTATACCACCAAACTATCGAGGATAGACTATGCTATATAATCGTACTCATTGATAGCTCTAATGATAACACTTGCAACCATAAGTCCATCATTTATCTCAGGATTAAGATAGACTCTCCGATTGTCCTTTTTAATGAAAAGACTTATATCTAGTGACGGTTCTAGATAAAGTATTTCATTGTGATCCAGTTCAATGCACCTAGTGCACTAGATTCATTTACACGAAAACCTTTCGATGATTTTAGACTCATCATATTCATTTGATCCCACTCAAATGCTAGTAATCTACAACTTTAACAAGATAGAGGTGCCCAACCTTTAACTTAAGTTGTGAACGTTATTCAAGACTAACTAAAGAATTGTGTCTACCTCATACATATCCGGATGTATGAACAATTCTTCATGTCTCATAGTCTTTTGACCTTATGATTATTTACCTTGACAATTATAATAATAAATGCTATAAGTAATTGTAAGAATCAGAATTCACTTTATTAATATGAGAAGATTGTCAATTACAATATTACACTCTTGCCATTGAGCATAATCCTAACAATCTCCCACTTGCTCTATAGCAAGTGTATCATATCTCTCATTCCCATGTTCTCTAGATGTCCATCAAAGCTCTTCTGAGGTAGAGCCTTTGTGAAAGGATCCGCTAGATTTTCTGCTGACACGATTTTGGTGATCGTCACGTCTCCCCTATGAACAATTTTCCTCAAAAGATGATACTTCCTTTCAATGTGTTTACCTCTCTTATGACTTCTTGGTTCTTTCGAATTAGCCACTGTACCACTGTTGTCACAGTGTATAGTGATCTGCTTATTCGTACTAGGAACCACTTTTAAGTCAATCAAGACTTGGCGGAGCCAAACAGCCTCTTTGGCAGCTTCGCATGCAGCAACATACTCAGCTTCCATGGTGGAATCAGCAATACAAGATTGCTTGATACTCCTCCATATGACTGCTCCTCCTCCAATGGTAAACACAGATCCCGATGTGGATTTTCTGGAGTCAGAATCCGACTGGAAATTAGAATCTGTATACCCAACGGGAATTAAATCCCCTCTAGAGTATACAAGCATATAATCTCTAGTTCTCTTGAGATACTTGAAAATATGCTTGACTGCCGTCCAATGATCAGGACCAGGTTTCGATTGAAACCTACTAACTATGCCAACAGCAAAACAAATATTTGGTCTAGTACAGAGCATTGCATACATGAGACTTCTAACTGCCGAGGCATATGGAACTCTACTTATGAATTGCTCTTCATGCACATTCTTAGGTGCTTGACCCTTAGAAAGTTTGATTCCATGTCTAAAAGGTAACATACCTTTCTTGGAATCTTGCATGGTGAATCTAGACAAGATTTTATCAATGTATGAAGCTTGGGATAATGCAATCGTTCTATTCTTTCTATCTCTTAGTACTTGGATACCAAGAATATAACTTGCTTCTCCTAAGTCCTTCATATCAAATTGTTTTGCTAACCATTCTTTCATTGATGTCAATACACCTACATCGTTTCCAATGAATAGTATATCATCAACATAAAGAATGAGGAAAACCAACTTGTCACCTTTGATCCTCTTTTATACACAAGGTTTGTTAGGGTTTTGAATAAATCCAAAACCCTTTACAGCTTGATCGAACCTTATGTTCCAGGATCTGGATGCTTGCTTTAGTCCATATATGGACTTTTGCAACTTGCATACTCTTTCTTCTTGGCCTTTTTCAATGAATCCCTCTGGTTGCATCATGTAGATGCTCTCGTCAAAACTTCCATTAAGGAAAGCTGTCTTGACGTCCATTTGCCAAATCTCTAGGTCTAGAGATGCTGCAATAGATAAGAGTATCCTAATGGATTTGAGCATGGCCACAGGTGAGAAGGTTTCCTCGTAATCGATACCTTCTTTCTGTGTATAACCTTTAGCTACTAGTCTAGCTTTAAAGGTTTCCACCTTACCATCCATACCTCTTTTCCTCTTGTATACCCACTTGCACCCAATGGGTTTATCCCTTTAGGCAAGTCTACAAGGGACCAGACTTTGTTATTGAACATCGATTCAATCTTGGATTGCATTGCCTTTGGCCAATGACGACAATCAACATCCTCTATAGCTTCCTTGTACGTGTAGGGATCATCGTCGTCAGGGAGATTCTCAACAGATTCTCCTAGACCGATATATCTTTCTGGTTGTGTTCTAACCCTCCCACTACGACGAGGAATAGTAGGTTGTTGATCTTGTGTTGGAGTGGAACTTACAATTGGGCTGGGTTGTGAAACCTCTTGTGGAATTGTATCTCCTGACATCTCATTCAGGACAATTCTACTTTTGGGCACAAAATTATTCATATAGTCCATTTCTAGAAATGAAGCATTTGTTGAAACAAATACTTTTAGATCAGAAGGACTATAGAAATAATATCCTTTAGTTCCTTTTGGATACCCCACAAATATACATGTTTTCGAATGGGACTCCATCTTTTCTGTCTTTCCTTTCAACACATGTGCAGGACAACCAAATATCCTCATGTGTTGTAAACTAGGCTTTCACCCAGTCTACAATTCATGTGGGGTTTTAGGGACAGATTTTGATGGTACATCGTTTAGAATATATATTGCTGTTTGTAGAGCATATCCCCAAAAAGAAATAGGAAGTGTTGAAAAACTCAACATTTATCTAACCATCTCTAAAAGAGTCCTATTTCTCCTTTCTGCTACCCCATTTTGTTGAGGTGTACCTGGTGCAGAAAGCTGAGAAACTATCCCATTATCAATAAGATATTGCTGAAACTCTCCAGATAGATATTCTCCACCACGATCAGATCTCAAGATTTTTATATGTTTCTCAAGCTGATTTTCTACTTCAGCTTTGAATGCTTTGAACATATCATATGCATTCGACTTATGTCTCATGAGATACACATAACCAAATCTTGAGTAATCATCTGTGAAGGTGATGAAGTACTCATATCCACCTCTAGCTTGAATGCTCATAGGACCACATACATCAGTGTGTACTAGTCCTAAACATTCAGTGGCTCTTGCACCTTTGGTATTGAATGGCCTTTTGGTCATTTTACCTTCCAAACAAGATTCACAAGTTGGTAGATCATCAACCTTTAAGTCACTTAAAGGTCCGTCACATACCAATCTTTTAATCCTATTAAGGTTAATGTGACCTAGGCGTAAATGCCAAAGATAGGTTTCATCTTTTGATAATTTTACTCTTTTATGATTAGGTTCCGTTATTTCTGTGTCTAACGAGTGAGAGATATTTCTATGCAAAAAGAATAAACTGTTTTCCAATGTACCTTTGCAAACAACTTTGTCATTCTTACTAATAATAAAAGTTTTATTAAAAGTAACCGAATATCCAAACTTATTTAAACAAGAAACTGAAATTAAATTCCTCTTGAATTGAGGTACATAATAAACGTCTATTAAATCTAAATGCCTACTAGAATCTAAAATAACTTTAATATCTCCCATTGCACTTGCAGACACTAACGTTCCGTTGCCCAAGCGCAAATTGACTTCATCTTCATTCAACCTTCTCTTTTCCTGAAACCCCTGCAAGGAATAACAAACATGATTAGTGGCTCCAGAGTCTATGATCCAAGAATCAGTAGAATCTGCCAGAAAACATATTTCTAGATAATTAACATTACCTTCTTCCTTCTTTTTCTGGGACTTTGGGCAATCTCTTTTCCTATGTCCCTTTTCACCACAAAGGAAGCATTTCCCTTTGATCTTGGTTACTTTCTTGGTTTCCTTCTTGGTAGGCCCAAGTTGCTTTTTCTTCTGTTGTTTCTTGACCTTCTTATGGGTCTTAACAGTAGCAACTTTACCAACCAAATGAATCTCTTGACCTTTGTTTTTCACAAGGATCTTTTCAGCGCTTTGAACATCTTGCATCAGGCCTTGCAAGGTGTATTCCTTTTTGTTCAAGGTATAGTCCAACTTGAACTGATCAAAGGAATCTGACAGTGAGTTAACTACCATAACAATTTTGGTCTCACCATCAATCTCAGCACCATTTAGTTCACAATATTGAGATGTGCTATGACTTTCATCATGTGATCTTTCACAGATTATCCAGGTTTCATCCTAAGATTCATAAAAGCAGTCACTGCCTCTCTCTTAGTCGTCCTAGACCTCATAGTAAACATTTCCTCTAGAGACATCATTATATCAGCAGCGGACTCCATTCTTTCATGTTGCTGTTGCAACACGTCGGAGATAGTGGCCATAATGTAACATTTTGCCATATCATCAGAAGTCTTCCACTGCTCATACTCATCTCTTTGCATCACATTAGATTCATTATTAGGAAGGGGTGGTTTAGGAGTGGTCAGAACAAACTTATGTTTTTCACTTTGCAGCAACAACCCAATTTTCCTTTTCCATGTTACGTAGTTATCTCCAGTTAAGGTGTTATCTTTCAGGATGTTCATAAGTGATGGGGTCATGATTTCTGATTAAAACAAAAACATATATAAGTAAATAATCATGATAATAGCACTTTTAAAAATTTATCTTGAATTAAAATAAATAATTCAATCATAAAAATTCAACGGTGATCCAACACCCATAAATATTACGCCTCCTTTGGGAGTTCGCACTATTTACTAGTTAGACTAGGTCCCACCTAATTGTTAACATAACAACCAACGTTTTTAATTTTAGCCTTGTAATTTTTATTAATAAGAACTCTTGGGAGGATATTAATAAAATTACATTGAGTGTGTTACCAAGATATCGACCCTCAATTTTCTCTCACGAAAATCCCTCCTTGGGGAGTAGATTTCGTTTAAGTCAATTGTCTAGTCTATCCTTGTAAGGAAGTATATTGTTAAATTCCATTTATGGACGCCCCTTGGGGGGATTACCAAAAATAATAAAACTCAACTAATCTTGGAGGCCATAGGCGTTCTTGCACACCTTCTCCCACTCAATTATTTAAGGCGTGTGATTAAATCCCAAAGAATGATTTTTACCAAGTTATCTAGATGCCAATTAGATACCTAAATCATTCAATGCATGTTCATACCAAAAGAGATATATGAGTGGCACTCCTATTCTAAAATGTCATGTTATCATACAACAACAAATATTGTAATATTTAAGCAAAAATTAAATAGCAACAATTTTGGCCCATCCTAGAAAAGCAAGTAAATTACAATTGTTAGGAATACAATATCTTCAGGTGGCCATCAACCATACGCTCATCCCTCAGCCTCCTCCCATGGACGTGCACAGCCCACAACTCCACAATGGGGCTGCCTTGCGCAGCCCATAAGGCCACACAAGGCTGCCGTGCGCAGCCCACCAAGGATTGGGCTTGCCATGCGCAGCCCAATCCAGTCCTAGGGTGCGCACGGTGCTCGTTCTCGGTTCCGGTTGCTTCGTTTTTCTTCGTGTCTTCGAATTTTCAATACCCGAATACATTACATCATATTACGAATAAATTACTGTAGCAAATTTTTATTTTATTTTACTGCAGTAAGATTTACAAAAAAAAAATACTGCACCTAATTACAAAAAAAATACTGCACTTATTTTACATACAAAAAAAAAATAAAACCCTAGCAACTACCAAGAAGGAATTATGGCGATAATAGACCACCCTTCTTGTTACAAATCCGAAACAAAAATTACATTGAAATTCTAGGACCAAAATCGAGCAATAACAATTCACTTTATAAAACATATATAAATCCATACATTCAACATGTAATTATATATGCGAATACATAGAGTGCCATCTCTTTCTAAAACATGTATAATTACAACAAAAAAGAAATAGATTCACGTATATATACGTTAATTAATTAAAAGGTACAACCAAGGCTCTGATACCAATTGTAGGGAAAAATCGATATAAAACGCAGCGGAAGAAACGAAAAATAGATTTCGTATGGTTTTAAAATTTTTCTCAAAGTTGAACCTTAACCTTTTAATTAATTAAACTCAAATATATACGGTTAGAGTTAAATACCTCTTGACGTGTGATCCGATTGACTTACGTCGATTGGTAATCTGTAAAATCTTTTCCGATGCCCTGTGAACAGTACCTGCGTGAACAGTGATCGTGAACAGTACCGCGTGAACAGTGATCATGAACAGTACCCGCGTGAACAGTGATCATGAACAGTACCCGCGTGAACAGTACCACGAGATCTTCCAATCCGAACACGTACGTGAATCACCTAGGAGCGTGATCTCCCTTTTTCTTTGAATTGCAAACCTGAGAATGGATGAACAAAGTTTTCTTTTTCTTTTGTTAGTCACAAAACAATCAAAAGAAGACAAAAATTATTCCGGTCACTTTTGAGTTCTCAATCTAATGATCGAAACTCGTGTGAACCTAATTCGATGTTGTACACACAAGCTTATTGATGAACAAGTAATCAGTGTACTATCAAAGAATAATCTCTTCTCTCTTTTATGTTTAGTAGAATAAAAATTATCCTTTTCTATGAATTGAGAAGAAGAAGAAAAATTGAATCATTCAATCAACTATTGTGGCCGAATTCTATATGTGGTATTATATAGGTGGCCGAAATTTTGCTTCCTTTTCTATTTAGGATTGTCGAAATCTTCCTCTAAATGGACTAGGGTTGCCGCAAATCACATACCAAAAAGTGTTTGTGTTGCACCCTAATTTCCATCAACCTTTAGACTTCAAAACCTAATCCAACTCATAGATATTTTTATTCTTTTATTGACTAAATAAAAAGACTTCTTATTTGATTAAATAAATAAAATTAATTATTTATTTTCTTATCAAAAAGTCTTTTACTTTTAATATACTACTAGCAATAGTATAACTTTAGGAAATATATTTCCTGATCAGAAAAAGATTTGTTTCTTAATTAAACAATTAATTAATAAATTAACTAATTCTTATTTAATTAAAACAATGAAACAAAATAATATATTAGGTTAATATATACACCTTGCCGCCCCACTTATATAAATGGGCCATATATTATTTTCTTATTTCATTTAATCCATTGGACTTTAAATAAAAGCCCGCATGTGAACCAGACCCATTCTTACTAAAAGAAACAAGCCCACATGTCTCCTTTTAATATATTAATATAATAGTGCAGCCAATTAATTAAATAATAGATATATTATATTCTTGATATATTAAAAACAATTCTAGATGGATCCTTAAATCGGCCCGGTAGAATATATCAAGTGATCCATGCAAATACGTGTGGATTGGGGATCTTGGCGGGCTATCTAAATTTAAGCTTCAATAGACACAACCTAATCACAATCAACAAATGATTCACTTAGGTCTAATCTATTAATTTTAACTCATTCCACTAAAGAGCTAAAATTGAACTCTTAAATAAAGATAGAATAAGGAGATATTTCTCATTCATACCCTAGACAATCTTATAGGAGATGGTGTATCCTAGTGAATAATATCAGTAATCGCCAAGAGCTCATAGACCGCCTATAGCTCTCCAAGTTACCATATTTCCTCATATGACCACATTTTGAACTTGGATACTTTGACTTGTCCAGAAGCCATGTTTTCAATAATCATTATTGAAAACTCAACGTTGAGATTTAATATCCAATACCTCAAAACATCCATATGATGATATTATACTCTCATTTAATAAATGGAGCCACGATGTCCATATCTATAAATGAAGTCCTCTATCGATTAACAAATGTATACCACCAAACTATCGAGGATAGACTATGCTATATAATCGTACTCATTGATAGCTCTAATGATAACACTTGCAACCATAAGTCCATCATTTATCTCAGGATTAAGATAGACTTTCCTATTGTCCTCTTTAATGAAAAGACTTATATCTAGTGACGGTTCTAGATAAAGTATTTCATTGTGATCCAGTTCAATGCACCTAGTGCACTAGATTCTTTTACTCGAAAACCTTTCGATGATTTTAGACTCATCATATTCATTTGATCCCACTCAAATGCTAGTAAAAGAACTCTACAACTTTAACAAGATAGAGGTGCCCAACCTTTAACTTAAGTTACGAACGTTATTCAAGACTAACTAAAGAATTGTGTCTACCTCATACATATCCGGATGTATGAACAATTCTTCATGTCTCATAGTCTTTTGACCTTATGATTATTTACCTTGACAATTATAATAATAAATGCTATAAGTAATTGTAAGAATCAGAATTCTCTTTATTAATATGAGAAGATTGTCAATTACAATATTACACTCTTGCCATTGAGCATAATCCTAACAACCACCCCCTACTAAGAAAGACCTGGTGCTAAAGTGGCCTTAGTTGCCTACCAGGATCTTGTTGCTAGAATGTTCGCCATATGTTCGCCAAGGTACCAAGATTCCTAGAATAGGGATGCGAGGTACCCAGATTCTCTAGAATGTTTGCCATGTGTTCGCCAAGGTACCAAGATTCCTAGAACAGGAATACGAGGTACCCAGTTTCTCCAGAATGTTCGCCATATGTTCACCAAGGTACCAAGATTCCTAGAACAGGAATGCGAGGTACCCAGATTCTCCAATATGTTAGCCATGTGCTCGCCAGAATACCAGGATTCCTAGAACATGAATGTAAGGTACCCATTTTCGCCAATATGTTCACCTACGTGTTTTCACATCAAGACTAGGACAACCAAATGTCCCTCTTGCTGCCTTGGCCGGGCACCACCCTCCGCCAGGAAGGATCTGGATGGCATAGTTGCCTACCAGGATTGTTTTCGCCTATATACCCAGATTCTTGAAAAATGGAAGGCTAAGTACCTTCATTCGCCATAATTATAGACAAAGTACCAGGATCCCCTGAACAGGAATGCCATGTACCCAGATTCGCCAAAGCCAAGAGTGTTGGGTGCGTTTTCTCTTTTCAAGTAATAGCTACAAGTAAGAAATGACGAGGAAAATTCTTCAAGCAGTATAAGATCCTAACTCCAACCCTAACTTAATAGCGGTGTTCAAGTCATGGGGGACTTCTGTTAACAGTCATTTTTAACAGGGGTCCAAAGAAGAATTTTCCATCCGGCAGGTACCTGGTAGGACCTAGATCTGGACCGGTACCTAGATACCGGGGACGCTCTACACCATGAACCGAAAAGAAGTCAGTACCATATCTCACAGTCTACCAGGTACCATGCAAGGCTATACCACTATACCTCCCACCTGGCTCCTAGGTACCATGATACCTCATACCTGGTTCCTAGGTACCACGATACCTCCTACCTGGTAACTAGGTACCGCGACATCTACCCGGTACCCAAGTACCATGATATCAGTCCAGGATCTAACCAGAATGTGTATCCTACCCGTCAAGTAAGAAGAATGGAACCAGGAAGAGGTACCAGCATGCTTGAACAAGTGCTAGGCCAATAAGCACTCCGGTACACCAATGTACCATACCACCGGGATAGAGAGTCAGAATTCTCCTTCAAGCAACGTAAAAGAGAAAGTTGACCTCTCTGGTAATTAATGGAGATAATCAATGTCATTAATGAGGGAATTAGTCAACTCCATTAACGGCCATTCACAACGCTATTAATGAGCCTCACGTTTTGATTTTTACAAGAAAGGTACAGATGCTTGCTTTTGAATTGTTTTTCATTGATTGAGTATAGATTGTATGATTCTCTCCTCTCCTCCAAACACTCTAAATAGGCATGAATTACAAAGTTATGAACAACCCACAACAATTTTCAAGTGTTGATGCATATTATTCGATGACTTACAGTGGGTTATGTGAATATCCCATGAAGAAGTGTTATAGATAAGTTTGTAAGGTAGTATGACCACTCTTTGCATAAAAATTGGACACGCTTCTTAGTTGAGTCTATTAAATACCATGAATGTAGGTTAATGGTGCCATAATATGTGCTAATAGTGTTTGAAAATGTTTTTGTGAATCACGTAGATAATTGGAATATGTTGAATGCATGAAAATGGTAGTTTGTCGAAGCAAAATTGCAAATTCCAGTAATTGCATGGGTACCTTCCCGTGTTATACCCGTGCACTGAAAGGTCAATTCTCAGTTTGACAGATTGCACGGGTAGCTGCACGGGTACCTTACCCATGCAGTTACCCGTACACTTAGGCAGTCAGGCCAAAAGTTTTCACATTCAATTGTTGACTATTGTTAACTGTCATTTTTGGCAGGGGTTCAAAGAAGAGTTTTCCATCCGGTAGGTACCTGGTAGGACCTAGATCGGGACCAGTACCTAGATACCAGGGATGCTCTACACCATGAACCAGAAAGAAGTCAGTACCACGTCTCACAGTCTACCAGGTACCTAGCAAGGCTATACCACGATACCTCGTACCTGGCTCCTAGGTACCATGATACCTTCTACTTGGTTCCTAGGTACCACGATACCTCCTACCTGGTAACTAGGTACATCGACATCTACCCGGTACCCAAGTACCGTGATATCAGTCTAGGATCTAACCTGAATGTTTATCCTACCCGCAAAGTAAGGAGAATGGAACCAGGAAGAGGTACCAGCATGCTAGAACAAGCGCCACGTCAGTAAGCACTTCGGTACAGCAGTGTACCATACCACCGGGATACAGAGTCAAAATTATCCTTCAAGCAACGTAAAAGAGAAAGTTGACCTCTCTGGTAATTAATGGAGATAATCAACTCCATTAATGAGGGAATCAGTCAACTCCATTAATGGCCATTCACAATGCCATTAATGAGGAAATCAGTCAACTCCATTAATGGCCATTCATAACGCCATTAATGAGAGAATATTCAACTCCTTAAAGGCCAAATCAGTGTATTAATTAACTGAGTCAATGGAGTGGGCAATAAGGATGAACATATATAAATATAACAAGTCACTCTCCAAGAAAAAGGTCGATTCCCAAACATTTTGACTCCCTGACATTCTCTCCAACATTCTCCAACAGCTCTCCTACATCTCCACATCTCCAAGATGTCTCTGATCCCAGATTTCGCCCACTTCTCCACTAGGAATATGAGTTCATCATCGCCTGGAGTGTAAAAGGGACCCTGCCTGAATTCCCCATACACCACCATTGTATCGACTACTATGTATGTCAATTTTCGCCATGAATGTACTGGTACCAAATGGTACCCCTCCGACTGTGACCTATCAGGACTCAGTTCCGACTGTGACCTATAAGGACTCAGTTTGTACTAATGTAAGCTCTCCGGAGCACCTCTCGAGATATATATATATATATATATAAAGAAGGGTCTTTATCTTTCCTATGGATATTGTCTGGGGGTTTTTCAGCATGTGATCAATCGTTATGCTATTTCCTCCTAGGTCAATCCACCACTACTAAAAGAGTTATCATTCTCCCATCTATCTCCTTGTTATGTATGCATGCTAGGCACCGACCATGCTGGTCCTAGCTCTCATGTACCTCTCTTGGCTCATTATCTAGGTCAGGGGAATATTGAAGGCACCTAGAGAGGTGACTAGGTACCAGGATCAGATGCCAAGACCGGGTACCAGCCTACTGCACCAGATGGGAGGGATGATTGTTCTCCTACCATGGTATCTATCACGCTTTCACCTTACCAGAACCATGGTAAGAAGTATCTACCCCCCGCTGCGACCTCCGGGGTAGCGGGTTGAGGGTGTTGATTGAGATTTTCACCCCGAGTGAATATTTCCGTTAAAAACTATCTTTGTGTTTCTTGAAACTATATATTTCTAAATGAGCATTTTCTTTTGCAGTTGTCAGGAAGAACAAAGACCACCGTAAAGAAACAGGGAACAAGAGAAAGCCAGACGAAAAAGCTACATCTTCTACCCCCATGCACCTTGAACAGAGATTTTGAGAGACGGTTGGAGTATTTTAGTCAGAGGGATATTGTGGAAGAATGTGGTATAGCTCTATTAGAGCTTGAAGACACTCCAATCCCTACCAGAGTGGATGAAAGGGATGAAGGGCTTTTGTTAGCTCACCTCCACAATTTTGCAGAAGGATAGTGCAAGAGTTTTGCGCCGGAATGGTTCCTGACAACTTCATGAGAGGAATGGATGTGATGGTAAGAGGAGTAAAGGTACAGATGAATATAGACAACATTCAAAGATACCTGAGATCAGAGCTTCCAAAGGACCCACAAGTTCTGAGTGGAATGAAAGATGTGGTTACTTGGAACGACTACTTTGTCAAGTAGAACCTGGACCTAGCTAATGATCTGGTGATCAACCCGATGGACTTATGGGTGAACCCAACCTTCCCAATCAAGCACAGCAACCTGAATATGGAACTGGGATTCTGGCTTGTGTTCATTTTACACTCACTCTGGCCAAGAACGTACAGGACAAACGTATCATTTGAGATGGCCACAATACTACATTGCATCCAACATAGCCAGCTAATCCATGTGGCATGGATCATCAAGGCAGAAATCTTGGCAGTAGGGAACAAGTAATTAGACAAGCAATCATTGATCTTCCCGTGCTTAATCATCGAATTTTATAGGCAGCAAGGTGTGGATCTTAGCAACGAAAGGTTCGAATGGACACAAGATGATTTGGATATCAGGACATGGAGCATTCTGGAGATAGAACAGGTTATGACAAGCAATAGAAGGAAAACAGGTAGAAAGAAGAGCAAGACTGGAGCAGGTTCAAGTACTCAACAACATGAGTATATAGATATGGATGAAAAAAAACTAAGGGGTTACTAGGAGGGTACAGTGTCAGGGCTAGAAGTAGGAGATGACTAGGCACCTTGGCAACAGTTAATCAAATGAATGTCTAGCCTTCAAACCTGAATGGATTCACTTATATCTACTTTCACCATAGAAATCAAGAATGTTAAGGACAGTATGGAAAACCTGTGGACAAATGTCACGAAAAAGAGGAAAGACTTGAACATGATCCCGTACTCGAGGAGAAAGAAGCATGCATCTCAACAAGAGTTCACTTCACTAGGCCTGACAATTGGTCCTCACCTACAGGCTGCTATGGAGATGTCGAAGAGAGAGCATGAGGAGAGGCTTAGAGTGCAACATGATCCAAATTAGAAGAGACCTATGATAGAGGAGGAGGATGATGAGGATGAGGAGGACTCTGATGAGGATTGATCTATATTTTGCTTGCCTTTATTTATTTATTTATTTATTTTTAACTTTTAGTTGGATTTCTCTAGTTATGTAGGAGTGAACTTTAGAATTTTTATTGCATATTTTAATTGCTAGCTGTTTAATTTTAGGACAATTTAGTTTGGATGATGGTGGATATGATTTCTATTTGAGAGATATTCTTGTTTGTTACAATTTATGTGGTTGATTTACCTTTGTGGTCAGAAATGGTGCTTTAATGTTAGGTTCTTTATCTATTGGATTCAACACACCGACCACTTGCAAGTCTTGGAGGGACGAGCAAGCCTAGAGTGCTCATAAAATGAGCAAGAACCTATTCATTTTGAGTCTACAACAAACTCCCACATTGGTTTACTCTTTTCAACTTGAACCCTTGCACTTAATTTTTCTATCTTTCTTTATAAGCATGTGTGGATATTTGATGAATGTGAATATTTTTCTATCAATTTTGGGTTGCATGTGTGAATAGATAATTTTGAATTCCATATGATGAATTTATTGATTTATTCATTCTTGATTGGATGGGCCGAAGGCTCTTGTGGATATACAGGTTTTCATTTTATATAGCCCAACTCGGTTTGGGGGTTTTGAATTCGTGCATATACCTGTACAGGGATGCGCATATGATAGGAACCGGTTTGGGGGTTAAAACCCACATTCCCATAATTTGGCGAATAGATGTTTGATGTGGGGTGAATTTTAATAGTTAATTGCCATGTTTCATAGGATGCCGTATTTTCGTATGAGCCATTGTTGAGTCTTTTTATTTGTTGGGCATTGATTGTGCATGATTATTACCTAGGTTGTTGTGTTTTGAGTCGAGTTAGGTGCGCGCCGCTAGGCCGGGCACTCTTGTCTTCAACATTGAAGACAATGTTGGGTTTTGGTTTGGGGGTGTAGACGCCGAGTCGTCCTTTTGTTTTAGAGTCATTTTTCGTGTCAATTTTTCAAATTTACTGCCTAATCAAAAATTTTGAGCTTTAATTAGCTTGGTGAGATAATCTTGAACAAAGTGTTTATGGCGAATTTATGTATGCTTTGTGTGCTTGTCCATAGCTCTTAGTCACTTTAGGGGTCTCACTTGCACTACATGGGTTAGTCCCATCTTTTGGTGTCTAAGTTGAGGGCACACGGTGCCAAGAGCCTTGTTCTTATAATGGAGACAACCCTTGTGAGTTTCACAAACACAAGCCAAAAGTGTACAATTCGAGAGAAACTGTTTTTCAAATCTTTAAACACTTTTCAAACACCATGCATAGTCTTATTACATCAAAATCATCATGTGTCATAGAACATGCATCATTAAAGTGAACTGCTTGACTGAAACTTTTAGTCCCTTGGTGTTAGGATTATGCTCAATAGCAAGAGTGTAATATTGTAATTGACAATCTTTTCATATAAATAAAGTGATTTCTGATTCTGGAAAATCTTATAGCATTTATAATTATAATTGTCAAGGTAAATAATCATAAGGTCAAAAGACTATGAGATATGAAAAATTGTTTGTACATCCGGATATGTATGAGGTAGACACTTCTTTAGTTAGTCTTGAATAACGTTCACAACTTAAGTTAAAGGTTGGGCACCTCTATCTTGATAAAGTTGTAGAATTCTTTTACTAGCATTTGAGTGGGATCAAATGAGTTATGATGAGTCTAAAATCATCGAAAGGTTTTCGAGTAAAAGAATCTAGTGCACTGGGTGCATTGAACTGGATCACAATGAAATACTTTATCTAGAACCGTCACTAGATATAAGTCTTTTCATTATCAGGACAATCAGAGAGTCTATCTAAATACTGAGATAAATGATAGAATTACTGGTTGCAAGTGTTATCATTTGAGCTATCAATGAGTACGATTATATAGCATAGTCTATCCTCGATAGTTTGGTGGTATTCATTTGTTAATCGATAGAGGACTTCATTTATAGATATGGACATCGTGGCTCCATTTATTAAATTAGAGTATAGTATCATCATATGGATGTTTTGAGGTATTGGATATTAAATCTCAACGTTGAGTTTTCATTAATGATTATTGAAGACATGGCTTCTGGACAAGTCAAAATATCCAAGTTCAAAATGTGGTCATATGAGGAAATATGGTAACTTGGAGAGCTATAGGCGGTCTATGAGCTCTTGGCGATTACTGATATTATTCACGAGGATACACCATCTCCTATAAGATTGTCTAGGGTATGAATGAGAAACATCTCCTTATTCTATCTTTATTTAAGAGTTCAATTTTAGCTCTTTAGTGGAATGAGTTAAAATTAATAGATTGGACCTAAGTAAATCATTTGTTGATTGTGATTAGGTTATGTCTATTGAAGCTTAAATTTAGATAGCCCGCAAAGATCCACAATCCACACGTACTTGCATGGATCACTTGATATATTCTACCGGACCAATTTATGGGTCCATCTAGAATTGCATTTAATATATTAAGAATATAATATGTCTATTATTTATTTAATGGGCTGCACTATTATATTAATATATTAAAATGAGACATGTAGGCTTGTTTCTTTTAGTAAGAATAAGTCTGGTTCACATGTGGGCTTTTATTTAAAGTCTATTGGATTAAATAAAATAAGAAAAATAATATTGGGCCCATATATATATGGTGTGGGCGGCAAGGCTAAATAAAATAGCCCAAGATATTATTTTATTTTATTGTTTTGATTAAATGGGAATTAATTAATTATTTAATAAATTAATAGTTTAAATCAAAATCTTTTCCTGATCAGTAAATTAAATACTATGTGTTGGATTAAGGTTGGAATTCTTTTAAGTGATAGGAGTCCTAATGTGGTAAGAATTAAGTCCACATACACTCCTTATTATACAAAGAATTCGGCCACCACTAGTCCTACAAGGGTTAGGATTCTTGAATTGATAGGAATTAGGGAAAATGACAATTCCTTTTTAAGTAAGGAAATTAACCAACCCTAGATTTCATATTCAATGAATTCGGCCAACCCTACTTGGTGAAGGAGAAAATTCGGCCAACCTATAAATATAAGGTTATGAATTTTCGGCCACTAAGAAGCAAAATAGAGAGAGATTTTTGTTTGTTTTGAAAATAAAAAATCCTACTCTATACACATAGATTTTCGGCCAAGAGAGAAAAAGAAAATAAGTTCTCATTCGATAGTGCACTTACAAGCCTTTAACATCAAAAGGTTTTGTGCACACTTTCGATTTAGGGTTACGCGAGTTTCAATCATATTGATTGTGAATTCAAAAGTGACCGGAACTATTTTTTTAGGCTCTTGGTGTTTTACTATTGAAGATCAAGATCAGAAATTCCATACATCCATTCTAAGGTAAGCAATTCAAAGAAAAAGGGAGACCACGCTCCTAGGTGATTCACATACGTGCTAGGATTGAAGATCTTGCGGATTACCATCGACGTAAGTCAATCGGATCACGCGACAAGAGGTATTTAACTCTAACCGTATATTTGAGTTTAATTAATTAAAGGGTTAAGGTTCAAATCTTTAGAAAAATTTTAAACTATACGAAAATCTACTTTTCGCTAGACGGATTCTTTGAGGTGATATTAGGCAATGTGTGTTTTAACCACTTTAAAATGCCAAATACTTCTCGTCCTTAATGTTTGTGCTCCCAAGAAAATTTTGAAGCCAAACACATTTAGACTTATTCATTCTACACCCATATGATCCATTACCCAAGCAACCCAAACACTAATCCAACCCTCATTTAATTGATCTTGTTAAGGCTTAGGAGTTTTTTGTATTCCGTACAATTTTAATTTACATGCTTTTCTAGGATGGACCAAAATTGTGGCTATTTATTTTTATGTATAAATATTACAATATTTGTTATTGTATGATAACTGATCTGGCCAAATATGTTGTATATTTAGGCCCTCAGATCCTTACCTTATGCTCTGTTTTCATGCATTTTTGTATCTCTTATGGGTTGTTTTGTGCTTATTTGTAGGAAATGATGCAGAGACATGTTTGGAAGCATATTACGGTGATTCCGACAGAAAAAGGGCGAAAGAAAAGGCAAAAGAGTGCAAACAGCTCTACAGTGCGGGTCCAGTGCGGGTCGCAATCGCACTCCGACCGCACTCCAGCCGCACTCATGTTCATAGCCGTGGCAGGATGCAAGTAAAGAGATAAAGTGCGGGTACAGTGCGGGTCATCCAACCGCACTATACCCGCACTAATGCCAAACCAGAGAAGTTGAAGAGGCACCTGATATTAGAGTGCGGGTACTGTGCGGGTCATCAAACCGCACTCCACCAACACTTGCACCAAGAACAGAAGAGCAGAAATGCACCTGACGTTAGAGTGCGGGTACTGTGCGGGTCATCAAACCGCACTCCACCCGCACTTGCACCAAAGATAGAAGAGTAGAATGGTACCTGACATTAGAGTTCGGGTACTGTGCGGGTCATCAAACCGCACTCCACCCGCACTTGCACCAAGAACAGAAGGTAGATTTTGCACCTGACAGGGAAGTGCAATTCAAGTGAGATCACAGTGCGATTCCAAGTGCGGGTCAAGTGTGAGTGATTCAACTACACTCCACCCGCACTAATGCCCTGATCCGAGAACTGAAGTTGCAGACAACCCATATTGATTTAGTAAAATATTGGGCTTGTACATAAACTTGATATTATATTGATTTTCATGTCTATCTTCCATTGATCTATTCTTGTTGTGAATGTTTAACATTGATTTCTAGTGTAGATACATCCTCTTTGCAAGATATCTTTGTTTTATGTATGAGTATTGCATCTAGATATACATCCTATTTAGTTGTTTAATGCTCTAAAGAATAGACGGAAAGTCATGAATTCCGACTTCGGAACCGCGGTTTTAATCTAACCTCGATCGTGTTTTCCGGCACTATACATCCTAGGTCGGAATCCGTGAGAGAGTTAGAAGTCATCACTATACATCCTAGGGTGACTATTTGTAATCGGTTGAGTCATTGTTAGGTAGACGAGCTTCATTTCTAGAATCCGATAAACAACCAACTCTATACATCCTAGGTTGGTAGTTTACACGGATTAATCCCTAATAGGTGATCCGCACTATACATCCTAGGTTGGCCACCTTCTAGGGATAAATAACCGACTCTATACATCCTAGGTCGGTTACCTTGAATAGCCGTGCTATTGACAAGTTTGTTGCATTGCCCAGTATTTACTTTTGTATCCATTAACTCCTTAGTTTCCATCATCTCTATATATCCCTCATTCCATTTCCCCCTTCATTAATTTGCATAATTAATTTAGTGTTATTTTTAGTATAATTCACCACCTAAATTTTCACCAACTCATGTTTAGCTATTATATATATACATATCATTACTTTAGCAATAACTTATTTAGCTAGCTCCGCTCCCTATGGACGACACCCCACTTGCCACTATGTCTATGTTTTCAAACTAATTTAGGCTTGTGAGGTTTTATCAAATATTGTTGACGGATTGATCTTTTTTAAAACGACTATAAGAGAAAAGCGTCTTGTCAAATGGCGCCGCTGCCGGGGAGCGGCATGTTTAGTTTAATTAGTTTTGCATAAGTAAAGTTTATAGTTTAGTAATATTTCTGCTCTGCCCTAGCTGTTTCTCGTTTATGTTGTGCGTTATTTGTTGTAAAATTTCAGGATTTTAAGTATATGCACGGAAGAAGATCGTTAAGAGGAACAGTGTTACCAGTTATCGATAACATCAATCAGTTGGGTAGAAGAACCGGGCAGTTAGAAGGAAACATGGACGATCATAATCAGAATGAGCAGCAGGCTCGAGAGAATGAGGGAAGTGTACATGGGGATGAACAACTAGGCCTCACCATGGGCGAGTACACTCTCCCGTTTGTAGGGAATGTGCCCACTGCCATAGTACTGGATGACGTAACAAGGCAGTATGAGTTGAAGACTATGCATATTAGCCTCCTACCATCGTTTAGTGGGCGAGCTACCGAGGATTGCCTCCAATTCATGAAACAATATGGGGCCACCCTAGAAACCTTCCCGGTAATGGCTCGCCAAGCAGTACTGACAAGGGAGCAGCTTCATCTCAGGTGTTTCCAATATTGTCTGAAAGATGCCGCCATGACATGGTACATGAACTTGAGGCCAGGATCACTGGTGACATGGAGTCAGGTTTGCAAGGTCTTCTTCAACAAATATTTTCCGTCACAGAAAGTAAAAGACCTAAGGTTGAAGATAGCATCCTTTGTCGAAGAGGACGGTGAACCATTCCATGAAGCATGGGAGAGGTTTAACTTATTGTTAGCTCAAATGCCACCGCATACATACCATCCAGAGCTGAAGGTTAATTCCTTCTATAGTGGACTTTCATCGATAACACAAATGTTAGTGGATAATGCATGTGGAGGTACCATAGCAGACAAGAGGGCAGTTGAAGCTTATGACATTCTGGAGAAGATTGCCCAGAACTCACAACAGAGGACGTCACATGTGAGAAGGGGTGGAAGAATAGAAGTGGGTCAGGATACCCAAGTTCAAATCCAGATGTCTAGAATGAACAAGGAGCTTCAATCAATCAAGGAGCTTATAACCGGAAAACCAGGGTCCTCCCAAGGAGTGAGTCAAGTCATGGGAGAGATAGAAGGAGGAGAAGGGCATTTTAGTCAAGAAGAGCAAGCCCAAGCCCTTGGGGAATTTCCAAGGCCAAGGAATGACCCATATTCAAACACATATAATCCAGGGTTGAGAAACCACCCAAACTTGTCTTGGTCCAACAATAACCACCTAGGAGCAACAACTTACCAAGGTGGCAACATCAATTTCCAAGGTGGAAACAACAACCAAGGGTACCAAAACCGGGGATACAATAGATACAATCAAGGAGGGGCGAACAACAACAATCAATGGGGAAGTTCAAGTAGTAACCCACCATCCAACTTCAATTCCCACGCTTCCGCTAGCCAACCAAAGGACAAATCTCTAGAGGAGATAGTGAGCACAGTGATCAAAACTTTTGGTATCGGGTCGGAAGCCCTCAAGAACACTTTGCATGCCTCTGAGCATTGGATGACAGCTTACATGCAGTCCAATGATCAGAGAGCAAATAGTCATGGGGCGTCACTGAAGAAGATGGAAACTCAGTTGGCACAGATTTTTGATGCATTTGTCAAGAACAAGGAGAATGCATCAAACTCCGATGAACATGTTAACGTGTTAGAGGTCGTCCAGTTGGGAATTGATGAAACTGAGGAAAGTATGGTAGAGGTCATACATAAGGAAGAAAGGGGAAGTGACATATACTCTCCCATTAAACTTGAGGACCCCGGGAGTTTCGTCATAGAGGTACAAATTGAGAATTCACCAAAGATGGGAGCGGTCCTTGATATGGGGGCTAGCATCAATATGATGCCTTTAGAGGTATACGAACAGCTGAAGATTCAGTCAATCAAGCCCACCTCCCAGACTCTCATCATGGCGGACAATTCTCCCATTACCCCAGTTGGTATCGTGGAGGAAGTTTATGTGAATGTGCATGGTTTGATGGTGCCGGTAGAATTTGTTGTGTTGGATTGCAAACGAGGAGAATCCAGTGGTAGGGACTGGAAACTACTGTTGGGAAGGCCATTCATGGCCACAGCAAGTATGGTAGTTAATATTTGTTCTAGGGACATTTCCTTCAGCTGTGGAGGTAAGAGTGTAAACTTCAAGGTAACATCCCCCGGAACAAGCCAAGTCAGAGATTGTTTAGTCTTGGAGGCACCAAATTCCAGAAAAAAAAGAAGCCGGGTGCTCACCCTTGTGCAAGCCTTTGAGGGTGTTAAGGAGATGGAATTGGGAAACCAAGACTGCATTAAGGAAAGGCAAGAATCAGAATTCGAAGAGGAAGAAGCAAATACTGAACTTTTTGAATAATTAGGTAAGCTTGAGCAAGACAACACAAAGCTCAAACTGGAGGTTTATTTGCTTAAGGCTGAGAATGGACAGTTGAAGACGAAATTGCATGATCTCTCAACAGTGAACAACGAGTTAAAAGAGCAAGTAGTGGAGCTTGCCACCAAAAAGGAGTTAGTCTCCAAGAACTTAGATGCATTGGCAAAGCTCTCAGAAGAGTTTGAAGAAGACTATGGGAGAAGGACAAGGAAACTTCAACTAGGTGTGGAGGAGTCCGCAAGGGCGGTAAGGGAATTGCAAGAACAGTTGAGCACGAAAGATAACGAGTTGAAGCGGGCCAAGGTCAATGAGTGTGATTTGATTGAGCAACTCGCTGTGATAGAATATAATGTCAAATCCCTCAGACTCGGACAACAGAAAGTGGCCCACGCCAACAATCGAACAGGGAATTTCCCTAACCAGTCCTATTACTTGTTACTTTTGTGCCAAAAAAGGGCACACTAAAGCTTATTGCTTTAGTTTCCAACGGTTCAAAACAAGTAGAGTGGGATCTAGGATGAACCCACCAAGGGTTAAACAAATATGGGTTCGAAAGGACCAAGTCAGACAAATGAGGGAAGTGGGGAGAGATGCAATGCATAGGCATTTGGCACCGGTTTGGGTGGCCAAGTTGAATGTGTTCCCCATTCCGGTAAAACCTCATTTGGTTGACCGGGTCCCATTTTGAGTGCATTGCACTCACTTTTGAATTTATTTTAGTGTTTTTATTTTTATTTGTATGTTTCGGATGGTTAGTTTTTGTTATTGTAAACTTTTGAGAATACTTGAGAATGTTTAATGGGTTTAGTGTTGGTGCAGATACAGTTGCAAGGCAGAGTTCAGGAGTCTGTCCAGGGGAACAGTGCGGTTATAGTGCGGGTCAGTCACCCGCACTCGTCCCGCACTCCGAAAGCATCAGGTAATAAAGTGCGGGTAAAGTGCGGGTCAGTCACCCGCACTCCACCCGCACTTTAGTCGCACAGTATATATACTGCCTGTCGTTCTCTAGGGCTCCACTTGCCACAAAATACAAAACAACACAGCAAACTTCAAATTTTTCCCTCTTCTCAACTGAAAAGTATTCCGTGTGTGCCACTGTTTTCGATTTTTCGGCAACCAAGGTATGGATTCTTACTCTAATTTCATTACATATCTCTCTAATCCAAACCCTAACCCTCTTTATCAAAATTCTTTTTCCTCTTATGCATGAACTTCATTAGTTAGGGTTTTGAACTTTTGTTTTTGCCTTTGCTAATATCTAAGAGGATGGAATGATGGGTGTTATCTAATTATGCATATGATGTGTTCATGGTTACATTGATTTTCTATTGCATTTGGGTATTTCAAACTACGAATTTGGGTTTATATGGTTGAATGGAAGCCTATACATGAGTTAGAGTCATAATGGGTTAATTCGGTCGATGATGTGCTGAGATTATGAAATGTATGCATGAATTGAAATTCTGCCTGTGCTGGTATCTGGTAACGATTTAGAGTGTGGTCACAGTGCTGGTCATTCACCCGTACTGCACCCGCACTTTATCCTCATGACAGCATTTTTGTCCTTTCAAATTCCTTCATCATAACCTCATGGTTCTTTGATCCGAATATTGCCTTAAAATTGTTATTTATTGTGCAGATGTCAGGAAGAACCAGGAAATCAGCTAGGCAAGCCAGTCAGGGTTCTGAACAAAGACCGCGGAGAGGACCCCAAGTTCTACCGCCATGCATGAGACACCCAGATTTCGAGGACCGTTTAGAATATTTCAGGGAGCGTGACATAGTGGTGGAGAGGGGGATAGCCGTTGAAGAGCTGGAGGGCACCCTGATTCCTCTAATGGTTGAAACAAGGGGATAGGAAACCTTTGTTAGCCCCTCCGATGTATTGTCGACGTGTGGTCAAAGAATTCGTTGCTGGAATGGTACCTGAAACCTTTCAGCGCACTTCTTCGGTTCTGGTCAGCGGGGTAGAAGTCCGGATGACTATAGCAGACATTAACAGGTACTATAGGAATGAGCTTACAGTTGATCTCGAAGCAGTCAGACGTCTAAAGCAGGGGGTGACTTGGAGTGAATTTTTCGTGACCCAAAATGTGGATTTTGCAAATCAGTTAGTGATCCGTCCAATGGATTTTTGGGTGGCTCCTGATCACCGCATGAAGCACACCAACTTAAGGAGTGAGTTGGGTTTCTGGCATGTATTCATCTCCCATTCCTTGATCCCTAGAAAGTACAGGACTTCGGTGAACTTCAATGCAGCAATGATCTTGTACTGTATACTGCAACATCAATTGGTCGACATAGGCTTTCTGATCAAGAGAGATACTCGAGTTGGGAGGGGTCAGGGTGGACAAGCAGCCACTCATCTTCCCTAGCCTCTTCACCGCATTCTACATAACTGCCAGAGTAGATTTTGGATCCGACTCTTTCGAATGCGGTTTGGGGCCAGTTGGGCATTTTACATGGAATGATCAGGTCAGAGAGCGGGACCCCTCTGGTGTCAGGGTCCGAACAGGTAAGAGGAAACCTGCTCGAGGGGGCAGCACGAGTAGATAGGCTGAAGACATCCCAGAACAACCAGATATGGAGCCGGTTTACCTAGAATATGGTGATTATAGGCCGTTGTTTCCCTACCCATGCAGGAGACGTTTGAAGAGGTTCCTTGGCAGACTTTGCTTACAGGATTGGAGAACCTCAGGACCGAGGTTGCCGAAAATAGGAGGCAGTTACTGAGAGCAGGGTGGAAGCCAATGAGTATTTTACGGACATTTGAGGCAACCTCACGGACATGAGGGAGGCACTCAGTCTTCCAAGTTATCCACAGAAGAAGAAGAGGCCAGCTGCTTTCTCACCTCCTTCAGGGGGGCCAGACATTGACCCATATGGGGGAGAGCTCCGGGCTGCAATGGAGAGATCCAGGAGGGAGCATGAAGAGCAAATCAGATCAGAGATCGACCCCAAGGGAAAAGGGATCGCCAGTGAACCGGAGAGGGAGTTTTCCGACGACGATTGACCATCCATTCTTTTTCTTTGTTGTTATTATTCTGGGACTTTTATTGCTTGTATTTGTATTTGTATTTTCTTTTAAATGGTTTAGACTTATTTTTATTTTCTTTTCGCATTTAATATTCGTTTGGTAGAGTTGTTGTGTGGTTTTAAGCTAGGTTGTGCATCTTTTGGGAAGCACACAGCAACACGCATGGACATCAAACGATTTTCCTTCTAAAGGGAGTTTTCTACCTTCGGTTTTGTACTTAAGCTTTCAATGAATGCGATTTAGTTTTTGTTATTATGAATGAGCATGGTTGAATGTATGTCTAGATTCGGTTTGGGGGTGTTGATCCCTCATTCCGCCATTTATTGCGATTATGCTTGTTCTTTCCAACAATGAGGACATTGTTGAGTTTTGGTTTGGGGGTGCGCTACGCATACGCCTTGTACAGTTTAGTGTCCAATTTTTCAATTTTGTCTCTTATCCATTTTTCAAACTATATCCAGTATGGGTTTGATGCCTCTAGGGTGTGCTTTTGACGAGTTCCTTATATGTGCTTTGACCTTGTGATATAATTTGGTGCCACTTGAGGTTTCGCTTGCACCATCATGGGTTCGTCCCACCCGTTGGTGTTAAGTATTGGGGACTCATTGTTCCCATGTCTTGTTCTAATAGTGGAGATACCCGTGAGATCACAAACACAAGCATGAAAGTGCGTTTTCTGAGTGCATTATTGATTATTCTTAAACACGCCTCTCGTCATGTTTGTCATGTGCCATATGACTTGCATCATTTTGTGAATTGCGTGATGGATGCTTTCATTCCCTTGTTAGATTGTTGTGGAAGTGATATTAGGGAATGTATGTGTATTGAATTACCTCTATAGCCTAAACACCACTTACCATATTGTGTGCTCCAAAGCCAATTTGAAGCCAAACATTTACTCTATCATTTGGTACCACATTCAACCATATACCCAATAGCCAAACACATGCCTACCCTTGTACTAATCATGTTAGGATGGGAAATGGTAGTGATGAAAAGGGTTAAAATGGCCCTAACGGGTAAAATAAAATAATTGTTGAAAATAGGCAAGAAAAGGGGTAAGAACCTTAGTTATGTGCCCTTAATGCCTAAGAAAGGGAAATTGCAACAACCCAAATGGAGTACAACATTGTGATTGGGAAATTGTTAAAAGAAAAAAACAAATTAAAAGAAAGATTGTACTTGAAGTGCCATAATGGGAGTGTTTTATGCTAAAATCGCTCAAACGAAATGCAATGTTGAAGGAAAAAATGTGGGTTAAATGAATTCCTAGAGGGATGCATTTAAGAGAGAAAAAAACATGGTGTGGTAGTAGGGATGTATTCTAGCATTATTGGTGAGTTTGAACTCCAAATTCCATATTTTTGTGTAAACTCATTCAACCCCACAACCACACTATAACCGGTTGAAAAGCCCTTTTTGATCCATGTAAGTCTAGTTTGGGAATGTCGGTTGAAGCACGATCTTTCACATCCATGGCATGGTGACTCGTTCCTAGGATAGTTCATTGCTTAAATCTTATGCAGAATCTTCTTTGCATACTTGTTGTGTGGAACTTAGGACTCTTGAGGAAAGAAAAGAGAGAATCAATGTGAGCTTTAGAATTGAAGCGAATTATGCTCAAGGTATGGGAGTAAGTTGTCCTAATTCATGAATGCCTTTAGGTGTGGGATTCGTGTTCGTACGAGCCTCCCTTGGGTGTCTCCAAATTGCTCTCGATCTTGTGCATATGTTTTTTTTTCTCCTCTCTATCACACCTATTTGTATCATATCACATATTGGACCTTGCTGCATTGTTAAGTTATTGTTTAGGTATATAGAAATTAAATTCAGTTGGCGTCTTACTGTTTCGATTAGATTTGCTCGAGGACGAGCAAAGGTTTGGTTTGGGGGTGTTTGATCGGGCCAAATATGTTGTATATTTAGGCCCTCAGATCCTTACCTTATGCTCTGTTTTCGTGCGTTTTTGTATCTCTTATGGGTTGTTTTGTGCTTATTTGTAGGAAATGATGCAGAGACAGGTTTGGAAGCATATTACGGTGATTCCGGCAGAAAAAGGGCGAAAGAAAAGGCAAAAGAGTGCAAACAGCTCTACAGCGCGGGTCCAGTGCGGGTCGCAATCGCACTCCGACCGCACTCCTGCCGCACTCATGTTCATAGCCGTGGCAGGATGCAAGTAAAGAGATAAAGTGCGGGTACAATGCGGGTCATCCAACCGCACTCCACCCGCACCGTTGCCAAACCAGAGAAGCTATTGTTGCACCTGACGATAAAGTGCGGGTACTGTGCGGGTCATCGAACCGCACTATACCCGCACTAATGCCAAACTAGAGAAGTTGAAGAGGCACCTGATATTAGAGTGCGGGTATTGTGCGGGTCATCAAACCGCACTCCACCCGCACTTGCACCAAGAACATAAGAGCAGAATTGCACTTGACGTTAGAGTGCGGGTCATCAAACCGCACTCCACCTGCACTTGCACCAAAGACAGAAGAGCAGAATGGTACCTGACATTAGAGTGTGGGTACTGTACGGGTTATCAAACCGCACTCCACCCGCACTTGCACCAAGAACAGAAGGTAAATTTTGCACCTGACAGGGAAGTGAGATTCAAGTGCGATCACAGTGCCATTCCAAGTGCGGGTCAAGTGCGGGTGATTCAACCGCACTCCACCCGCACTAATGCCCTGATCCGAGAACTGAAGTTGCAGAAAACCCATACAGTGTGGGTACAGTGCGGGTAATTCACCCGCACTCCACCCGCACTCCGAGCGCGCCAGTCTGATTTTCAAAGCTTAAGTGACCTATTTTTGTATCTAGTATAAATAGAAAAGTATAGAAACATTTTATGTAGCTTTTAACTCCGTTTAGCAGAGATTAAGCATTCTTAGATCTAGTTTCTCTCTCTCTCTCTCTCATCCTTACATTCTCTACTCAACTTCAAGGAAGTTAGGAGATTGGAGCAACTTCAAGGAAGGAGATGTTCTCTAAGGGTTATTTCTTTCTCCTTTCTCTTGGTTTCCTAGTTGTAATGAGTAGCTAAATCCCCTCTGAGGGGTTGATGGAGTATTTAGTTAAATATTGGGCTTGTACATAAACTTGATATTATATTGATATTCATGTCTATCTTCCATTGATCTATTCTTGTTGTGAATGTTTATCATTGATTTCTTGTGTAGATACATCCTCTTTGCAAGATATCTTTGTTTTAGGTATGAGTATTGCATCTAGATATACATCCTATTTAGTTGTTTAATGCTCTAAAGAATAGACGGAAAGTCATGAATTCCGACTTCGGAACCGCGGTTTTAATCTAACCTCGATCGTGTTTTCTGGCACTATACATCCTAGGTCGGAATCCGTGAGAGAGTTAGAAGTCATCACTATACATCCTAGGGTGACTATTTGTAATCGGTTGAGTCATTATTAGGTATACGAGCTTCATTTCTAGAATCTGATAAACAACCAACTCTATACATCCTAGGTTGGTAGTTTACACGGATTAATCCCTAATAGGTGGTCCGCACTATACATCCTAGGTTGGCCACCTTCTAGGGATAAATAACCGACTCTATACATCCTAGGTCGGTTACCTTGAATAGCCGTGCTATTGACAAGTTTGTTGGATTGCCCAGTATTTACTTTCGTATCCATTAACTCCTTAGTTTCCATCATCTCTATATATCCCTCATTCCATTTCCCCCTTCAATAATTTGCATAATTAATTTAGTGTTATTTTTAGTGTAATTCACCACCTACATTTTCACCAACTCATGTTTAGCTATTATATATATACATATCATTACTTTAGCAATAACTTATTTAGCTAGCTCCGCTCCCTGTGGACGACACCCCACTTGCCACTATGTCTATGTTTTCAAACTAATTTAGGCTTGTGAGGTTTTATCAAATATTGTTGACAGATTGATCTTTAAAACGACTATAAGAGAAAAACGTCTTGTCAATAACATGTCATATAGAATAGGAGTGCCACTCATATATCTCTTTTGGTATGAACATGCATTGAATGATTTAGGTATCTAATTGGCATCTGGATAACTTGGTAAAATCATTCTTTGGAATTTAATCACACGCCTTAAATAATTGAGTGGGAGAAGGTGTGTTAGAACACCTATGGCCTCCAAGGTTAGTTGAGCTTTATTATTTATTGGTAATCCCCCCGAGGGGCGTCCATAAATGGAATTTAGCAAAATACTTCCTTACAAGGATAGACAAGACAATTGACTCAAACGAGATCTACTCCTAGAGGAGGGATTTTCGTGAGAGAAAATTGAGGGTCGATATCTTGGTAACACACTCAATGTAATTTTATTAATATCCTCCCGAGAGTTCTTGTTAATAAAATTGCAAGGCTAAAATTGAAAACGTTGGTTGTTATGTTAACAATTAGGTGGGACCTAGTCCAACTAGTAAATGGTGAGAACTCCCGAAGGAGGCGTATCATTTATGGGTGTTGGATCACTGTTGAATTTTTCACGATTGAGTTATTTAATTAATTCAAGATAAATGTTCGAAAGTGCTTTATCGTGATTATTTACTTATATATTCTTTTTGTTTTATTCAGAAATCATGACCCCATCACTTATGAACATCCTGAAAGATAACACTTTAACTGGAGATAATTATGTCACATGGAAAAGGAAAATTGGGTTGTTGCTGCAAAGTGAAAAACATAAGTTTGTTCTAACTACTCCTAAACCACCTACTCCTAATAATGAATCAAGTATTTTGCAAAGAGATGAGTATGAGCAGTGGAAGACCTCAGATGATATGGCCAAATGTTACATTATGGCTACTATCTCCGACGTGTTGCAACAGCAGCATGAAGGAATGGGGTCTGCTGCTGATATTATGATGTCTCTGGAAGAGATGTTTGCTTTGAGGTCTAGGACGACTAAGAGAGAGGTAGTGACTGCTTTTATGAATCTTAGGATGAAACCTGGACAGGCTGTGAAAGATCACATGATGAAAGTCATAGCACATCTTAATATTGCAGAATTAAATGGCGCTGAGATAGATGGTGAGACCAAAATTGACATGGTTGTCAACTCACTATCAGATTCCTTTGATCAGTTCAAGTTGGACTACACCTTGAACAAAAAGGAATACACCTTGCAGGGCCTGATGCAAGATGTTCAAAGCGTTGAAAAGATCCTTGTGAAAAGCAAAGGTCAAGAGATTCATATGGTTGGTAAAGTTGCTACTGTTAAGACCCGTCAGAAGGTCAAGAAATAACAGAAGAAAAAGCAACTTGGGCCTACCAAGAAGGAGACCAAGAAAGTAATCAAGATCAAAGGGAAATGCTTCCTTTGTGGTGAAAAGGGACATTGGAAAAGAAATTGCCCAAAGTCCCGGAACAAGAAGGAAGAAGGTAATATTAATTATCTTGAAACATGTTTTCAGGCAGATTCTACAGATTCTTGGATCATAGACTCTGAAGCCACTAATCATGTTTGTTATTCCTTACAGGGGTTCCAAGAAAGGAGAAGGTTGAATAAGAACTGAAATCAATTTGCGCTTGGGCAACGGATCGTTAGTGTCTGCAAGTGCAGTGGGAGATATTAGAGTTATAATAGATTCTAGTAGGCATTTAGATTTAATAGACGTTTATTATGTACCTCAATTCAAGAGGAATTTAATTTCAGTTTCTTGTTTAAATAAATTTGGATATTCGGTTACTTTTAATAAAGCTTTTATTATTAGTAAGAATGACAAAATTGTTTGCAAAGGTACATTGGAAAACGGTCTATTCTTTTTGCATAGAAATATCTCTCACTCGTTAGACACAGAAATAACGGAACCTAATCATAAAAGAGTAAAATTATCAAAAGATGAAACCTACCTTTGGCATTTACGCCTAGGTCACATTAACCTTAATAGGATTAAAAGATTGGTATGTGACGGACCTTTAAGTGACTTAAAGGTCGATCTACCAACTTGTGAATCTTGTTTGGAAGGTAAAATGACCAAAAAGGCCATTCAATACCAAAGGTGCAAGAGCCACTGAATGTTTAGGACTAATACACACTGATGTATGTGGTCCTATGAGCATTCAAGCTAAAGGTGGATATGAGTACTTCATCACCTTCACAGATGATTACTCAAGATTTGGTTATGTGTATCTCATGAGACATATGTCAGATGATTTTGACATGTTCAAAGCATTCAAAGCTGAAGTAGAAAATCAGCTTGAGAAACGCATAAAAATCTTGAGATCTGATCGTGGTGGAGAATATCTATCTGGTGAGTTTCAGCAATATCTTATTGATAATGGGATAGTTTCTCAGTTTTCTGCACCAAGTACACCTCAACAAAATGGGGTAGCAGAAAGGAGAAATAGAACTCTTTTGAACATGGTTAGGTCTATGTTGAGTTATTCAACACTTCCTATTTCTTTTTGGGGATATGCTCTACAAACTGCAATATATATTCTAAACGTGGTACCATCGAAGTCGGTTCCTGGAACACCATATGAGTTATGGACTGGGCGAAAGCCTAGTTTACAACACATAAGGATATTTGGTTATCCTGCACATGTGTTAAAAGGAAAGACAGAAAAGATGGAGTCCCGTTCGGAAACATGCATATTTGTTGTGTATCTAAAAGGAACTAAAGGATATTATTTCTATAGTCCTTCAGATCTAAAAGTGTTTGCTTCAACAAATGCTACATTTCTGGAAAAGGACTATATGAATGATTTTGTTCCCAAAAGTAGAATTGTCCTGAATGATATGTCAGGAGATACAATTCCACAAGAGGTTTCACAACCTAACCCAATTGTAATTTCCACTCCAATACAAAATCAATAACATACCATTCCTTGTCGTAGTGGGAGGGTTAGAACCTAACCTGAAAGATACATCGGTCTAGGAGAATCTGTTGAGAATCTCCCTGACGACGATGATCCCTACACGTACAAGGAAGCAATGGAGGATGTTGATTGTCACCATTGGCAAAAGGCAATGCAATCTGAGATTGAATCCATGTTTGATAACAAAGTCTGGTCCCTTGTAGACTTGCCTAAAGGGATAAAACCCATTGGGTGCAAGTGGGTATACAAGAGGAAAAGAGGTATGGATGGAAAGGTGGAAACTTTTAAAGCTAGATTGGTAGCTAAAGGTTACACACAGAAAGAAGGTATCGATTACGAGGAAACCTTCTCTCCTGTGGCCATGCGTTAATCCATTAGGATACTCTTATCCATTGCAACATCTTTAGAATTAGAGATTTGGCAAATAGGACGTCAAGACAGCTTTCCTTAATACAAGTCTTGACGAAAGCATCTATATGATGCAACCAGAAGGATTCATTGAAAATGGCCAAATGGAAAAGGTATGCAAGTTGCAGAAATCAATTTATGGATTAAAGCAAGCATCCAGATCCTGGAACATAAGGTTCGACCAAGCTGTAAAAGGTTTTGGATTTTTACAGAACCTTGAAGAACCTTGTGTATACAAAAGGATCAAAGGTGAGAAGTTGGTTTTCCTTATTCTTTACATAGATGATATATTACGCATTGGAAACGATGTGGGAGTATTGACATCAGTAAAGGAATGGTTAGCAAAACAATTTGATATGAAGGACTTAGGAGAAGCAAGTTTTATTCTAGGTATCCAAGTAATAAGGGATAGAAAGAATAAAATGATTGCACTATCCCAAGCTTCATACATAGACAAAATCTTGTCTAGGTTTTCCATGCAAGATTCCAAGAAAGGTATGTTACCTTTTAGGCATGGAATCAAACTTTCTAAGGAACAAGTTCCTAAGAATAAGCATGAAGAGCAATTCATGAGTAGAATTCCATATGCCTCGGCAGTTGGAAGTCTCATGTATGCAATGCTCTGTACTAGACCAGATATTTGTTTTGCTGTTGGCATAGTTAGCAGGCTTCAATCGAAACCTGGTCCTGATCACTAGACGGCAGTCAAGCATATTTTCAAGTATCTTAGGAGAACGAAAGATAATATGCTTGTATACTCTGGAGGGGATTTCATCCCCGTTGGGTATACAAATTCTGATTTCCAATCGGATTCTGACTCTAGAAAATCCACATCAGGATCTGTGTTTACTCTTGGAGGAGGAGCAGTCATTTGGAGGAGTATCAAGCAATCTTGTATTGCTGAATCCACCATAGAAGCAGAGTATGTAGCTGCATGCGAAGCTGCCAAGGAGGCTGTTTGGCTTCGCCAATTCTTGATTGACTTAGAAGTAGTTCATAGTACGAATAAGCAGATCACTATCTACTGTGACAACAGTGGAGCAGTGGCTAATTTGAAAGAACCAAGAAGTCATAAGAGAGGAAAACACATTGAAAGAAAGTATCATCTTTTAAGGGAGATTGTTCATAGGGGAGACGTGACGATTACCAAAATCGCATCGGCAGAAAATCTAGCAGATCCCTTCACAAAGGCTCTACCTCAGAAGAGTTTTGATGGGCACCTAGAGAACATGGGAATGAGAGATATGACACATTTGCTATAGCGCAAGTGGGAGATTGTTAGGATTATGCTCAATAGCAAGAGTGTAATATTGTAATTGACAATCTTTTCATATAAATAAAGTGATTTCTGATTCTGCAAAATCTTATAGCATTTATAATTATAATTGTCAAGGTAAATAATCATAAGGTCAAAAGACTATGAGATATGAAGAATTGTTTGTACATCCGGATATGTATGAGGTAGACACAATTCTTTAGTTAGTCTTGAATAACGTTCATAACTTAAGTTAAAGGTTGGGCACCTCTATCTTGATAAAGTTGTAGAATTCTTTTACTAGCATTTGAGTGGGATCAAATGAGTTATGATGAGTCTAAAATCATCGAAAGGTTTTCGAGTAAAAGAATCTAGTGCACTGGTTGCATTGAACTGGATCACAATGAAATACTTTATCTAGAACCGTCACTAGATATAAGTCTTTTCATTATCAGGACAATCGGAGAGTCTATCTAAATCCTGAGATAAACGATGGACTTATGGTTGCAAGTGTTATCATTTGAGCTATCAATGAGTACGATTATATAGCATAGTCTATCCTCGATAGTTTGGTGGTATTCATTTGTTAATCGATAGAGGACTTCATTTATAGATATGGACATCGTGGCTCCATTTATTAAATGAGAGTATAGTATCATCATATGGATGTTTTGAGGTATTGGATATTAAATCTCAACGTTGAGTTTTCAATAATGATTATTGAAGACATGGCTTCTGGACAAGTCAAAATATCCAAGTTCAAAATGTGGTCATATGAGGAAATATGGTAACTTGGAGAGCTATAGGCGGTCTATGAGCTCTTGGCGATTACTGATATTATTCACGAGGATACACCATCTCCTATAAGATTGTCTAGGGTATGAATGAGAAACATCTCCTTATTCTATCTTTATTTAAAAGTTCAATTTTAGCTCTTTAGTGGAATGAGTTAAAATTAATAGATCGGACCTAAGTAAATCATTTGTTGATTGTGATTAGGTTATGTCTATTGAAGCTTAAATTTAGATAGCCCGCCAAGATCCACAATCCACACGTACTTGCATGGATCACTTGATATATTCTACCGGACCAATTTATGGGTCCATCTAGAATTGCATTTAATATATTAAGAATATAATATGTCTATTATTTATTTAATGGGTTGCACTATTATATTAATATATTAATATGAGACATGTAGGCTTGTTTCTTTTAGTAAGAATAAGTCTGGTTCACATGTGGGCTTTTATTTAAAGTCTAATGGATTAAATAAAATAAGAAAAATAATATTGGGCCCATATATATATGGTGTAGGCGGCAAGGCTAAATAAAATAGCCCAAGATATTATTTTATTTTATTGTTTTGATTAAATGGGAATTAATTAATTATTTAATTAATTAATAGTTTAAATCAAAATCTTTTCCTGATCAGTAAATTAAATACTATGTGTTGGATTAGGGTTGGAATTCTTTTAAGTGATAGGAGTCCTAATGTGGTAAGGATTAAGTCCACATACACTCCTTATTATACAAAGAATTCAGGCCACCACTAGTTCTACAAGGGTTAGGATTCTTGAATTGATAGGAATTAGGGAAAATGACAATTCCTTTTCAAGTAAGGAAATTAACCAACCCTAGATTTCCTATTCAATGAATTCGGCCAACCCTGATTGGTGAAGGAGAAAATTCGGCCAACCTATAAATATAAGGTTATGAAATTTCGGCCACTAAGAAGCAAAATAGAGAGAGATTTTTGTTTGTTTTGAAAATAAAAAATCCTACTCTATACACACAGATTTTCGGCCAAGAGAGAAAAAGAAAATAAGTTCTCATTCGATAGTGCACTTACAAGCCTTTAACATCAAAAGGTTTTGTGCACACTTTCGATTTAGGGTTACGCGAGTTTCAATCATATTGATTGTGAATTCAAAAGTGACCGGAACTATTTTTTTAGGCTCTTGGTGTTTTACTATTGAAGATCAAGATCAGAAATTCCATACATCCATTCTAAGGTAAGCAATTCAAAGAAAAAGGGAGACCACGCTCCTAGGTGATTCACGTACGTGCTAGGATTGAAGATCTTGCGGATTACCATCGACGTAAGTCAATCGGATCACGCGACAAGAGGTATTTAACTCTAACCGTATATTTGAGTTTAATTAATTAAAGGGTTAAGGTTCAAATCTTTAGAAAAATTTTAAACTATACGAAAATCTACTTTTCGCTAGACGGATTCTTTGAGGTGATATTAGGCAATGTGTGTTTTAACCACTTTAAAATGCCAAATACTTCTCGTCCTTAATGTGTGTGCTCCCAAGAAAATTTTGAAGCCAAACACATTTAGACTTATTCATTCTACACCCATATGGATCCATTACCCAAGCAACCCAAACACTAATCCAACCCTCATTTAATTGATCTTGTTAAGGCTTAGGAATGAAAGTTAAATTTGCTCTAATTTTCAAATGGCGTGTACCTATACAAGTAAGTGATGTATTGTAAAAAAGATGTGCAAAAGTCAAAGGCAAGAAAATAAAGAAAAAGACAAGAAAAGAAACAATCAAAAGAAAGAAAAAGAAAAAAGAAGCAAAAAGAAAGAAAGAAAGAAATATGCTTCAATTGCCTTGTTTAAATTGGGAACACTACTCAAAGAGGTAGCAAGAGTAGTCAGAAATTGCAATTGAAATATATGAATGCATGGATGCCTTAGCGTATATTTGTGTGTAGAAGTGGTGTTGCATGAGAAATGAAATGTTTAGAAGTAGAATGTATTGCTTTAACTTGGGTGATTAGTGCATTGTGCCTAAATGCCCATTTTTTCTAATCACCAATCACCTTAGCCACATTACAACCAAATGGAAAAGACCTAGTTGATCTTAGGGGAAATCTAACTTGAGAATATTAGTAGATGCATGCTCTTTCCACGTTCTTGGCACTTGGTTCTTTCATGAGACTGTTTCACTAAAAATAGCGTTTATCTTGTATGAAATGTATGCAAAAACTTTGATTCCATTACATTAACTCTTTTACTTACATATTGCATGAGTGTGAACCTAGGTTTTGAGAGGAAAAATAAGAGAGAACCCATGTAAGAACTTAGGTTGAAGCGAATTATGAACGGGGCATGAGAGTGAGCAATTTCCAAGGCACGAGCGTTTAAAGTGTGGGATTCATGTCGTGCGAGTTTCCCTCTTGTGGTGCCTTGGAGTTATTTAGAAATTTTTGCATTAGCATATTCGTCACTCTTATTATCTTTGACTTATCTCTCAGTTAGTTGGCTTGTAGCTTATTTGTTTGAGTCTAAGTATTTTTAGATCGAGTCAGGTTTGTGTGTTTAGAGTCTAAATCTTGTTATGATTGGAGTTTGCTCGAGGACTAGCAAAGTATTGGTTTGGGGGTATTTGATCGAGCCGAAAATGTCATACATTTTAGCCCTGATATATTTTCTCTTTGTTCTGTTCTTGAGTGTCTTTATGTGTATTTATGGCTCTTTTGGTCGATATTGCAAGCATTAGGTGAAAAGGCATGAAGTGGGGAAATAAAGGACTAATTGGTGCACAAATGAGGCGAAGAAAGCAATAGTGCACGGGTAACACACATGTGCAGTACCCATGCAATCACCCGTGCATAGGAAGATGGAATTTGGAAAGATCTCAGTGCACGGGTAACTGCACGGGTAACTCTCGTGCACCCACCCTTGCAATCCACCTGACCAGGGAGCGAAGCCTCGGCAAGGGTCAGTTACACGGGTAATGCACAGGTCACCTACCCGTGCAATAACCCATGCACACTGCACAAATTTGAAGGGAAATGAAGATTGTACAGGTACTTTACCCTTGCTATACCCGTTCTAGACGTGATTCTCAGCTCGCCACATCAGCATTTTGGCCTAATTTTGGAAGGAAGTACAAATAGTTTCATATCTGATTTTTGAAGGGAGGCCCACTACCATACACCCATTCACTTCATATTTTCTCTCTAAATCTCAAAACCATTCTCTCCCAAAAACCCATCCATTTACTTCATCAAATTGCTACTCACAAGGACATTGGAGGTGTGATCAAGCTTGAAGAAAGAAGGTCTCCTATGGGTTTCTTCTATTCCTCTTCTCGTTATCTTTGTATTTCATTTGTCATGAGTAGCTAAACCCAAATTTGAGATTGATGTAACTAATTCATAGATTGTGGGATTTCCACCATTTTGACTTGATTAATATATTTCCATTCAATTTACTTAATTGTGTTTGATTGTCCCTTGAATTAAGTAGGCATTCCAACTCTTGATTTTTGTGGATTAATTGAACTTATTAGAGTGATTAATCTTTAAATGAAATCTTTGTGAAAATGAGTAGGCATTCCAACTCTCGTTTAACTTAGTGGTTGAATTTGCTCTTAATTGCATTTAATACTCACTTTGGGTTGGGTAGGCATTCCAACTCCTAACCCTTTGTAGAGATTGAATTGTGGTTTCTTTGTGAGCCAAGTAGGCATTCCAACTATTGGTTTATATTGGTTACAAAACTTTATTCTTAACCATCTACACTCTAGGTGTTTAATTAATCTCAATTGAATTGGAAAAGATATGTGGTGAGCATTCCAATCCTACATATCTTGGCTAGGAAATAGGGGTGGATTGTGAGCATTCCAATCCAAGCCATCCCGGCTTCCCTATATATATCCAAAGCAAAAGTGAAAGGGATGGATTGCGAGCATTCCAATCCGATCCATTCCGGAAACTCGAGCTAGGGAGACAAGCGATATGTTTGAATCGAGTCGGGCTTCAAAAGTGGAACTCCAATGATTTGTGTCTAGATTGCATCAATTCCCATATCAATCATTCTACATTACAAACACCTTTTCTATCTTAGTTTATTTTAGCATTCTTGGTTTAGTAGTAATTGAATGTTCAAACTAGTTTCTATCAACATCAATTCAATTTTCCTTCATTGTATTTAGTGCTAGAGTAAAATTTGGTCACAACTATTTCAAGATCTCTGTGGAACGATCCCTATATTTGCCATATACTATGTTTTATACTTGTTTGAGTGCATCTTGGGATTTTATAAATTTATTTGAATATTGCATACCACGGCAAAATGCTTGCTCATAGCTAAATCCCACTAAGGGATTGAAGTTATTCTTATGTAAATTGTGGGTATTGTAATGAACTCTAATTTTATATATCAATCTACCAAAAATCTTTCATTCAATGTTTTAATTGTTTTCAAAGATGATTTGTTTTGATTGTACACTCATCTCCTAACAAGTTGTTTGAGAAATTATTTGAGTAGGAATTAGATATACACTCTATTTGATTCTCTAATGCTTAATTGAATGGAAGGATTGCACAAGAGTACACTCCTCAAGTGTAATCCGGATTGGCTAATCTCTATCTTTTTTCTAATCTTGAATGAGCAATTAATGCTATACACTCTAGGATTGGTTGCTTGTGAGAGATTAAGCATTAATTCTATACACTCTAGGATTAGTGACTTTATATGAGATTAATCCCTTATTTTGGTAGATGCACATTCATGAACAATCATTTATGGGTTACCTATGCTATACACTCTAGATTGGAAACTCATAAGTGATATACAATCAAGCTATACACTCTAGTTTGGTTATATTTGACTAATGCATTAATGAGAGTTCATCTTGCTCATAGTTTGCTTAATGAAATCCATCAATTCCTTAGTCATTTATCATCTATTATCACCTATTATCTTAGTGCATTTAGTTAGTTTACATTTAGATTACATTCTAGTTAATATCCAATCATCAATCATTAATCATTTCATTTAACTCTTGTTTGTAGTTAGCATTAAAGTGGGATTTAATCATAACTATCGCTTGATCTCTGTGGAACGATACCCATACTTGCTGCATACTAGTTTATACTTGTTGAGCGCATCTTGGGATTTTATAAATTTGTTTGAATATTGCATACCACCACAAAATGCGAGTTCAAAATGGAGCCGCTGCCGGGGATTGGAGTACATAGTTGTAATTAGTTTAGTTTTAGTTTAGTTTAGTTATTTATTATTTGAGTTTCTTTTACTTTGCTTTTATTTGTTGTATTGAATTCACAGGTGCATAGGTACATGCACGGGAGACATTCTTTAAGAGGTGAATTAGTACCGGGAGTTAACAATATTCATCAGATTGGAAGATTGATCAGACAGTTTGAGAACAACAACCTTGAAGAAGAGATGGCCGAAGGAAATCCACATCATACACCAGTTGAGGAACAAGGAACAAATGAGGAAGACTTAGGACTCACAACTGGGGAGTATACTCTTCCATCTGTTGGGGATGAGCAACCAACAACTATTGTTTTGGATGACATCGCTAGGCCATATGAGTTGAAGGGGATGCATGTGAACTTGTTGCAGACCCTTCATTGGCTTCCATCTGAGGATTGTCTTCAATTCATGAAGAAGTATAGCGTAGTGTTGGAGACATTTCCCATAGTAGTCCGGGACAGTGTTTTACAACAATTTTTTCCCAACTGCAAAGGCAAGAGAATTAAAGATCAAGATCGCCACCTTTAGTGAAGAGGACGGGGAACCATTTCATGAAGCATGGGACAGATTTCATCTTTTGCTTGCTCAAGTTCCACCATATACCTATCCTGAAGAATTGAAGGTCACTTCCTTCTACCAGGGTCTCTCCACTATTACTCAGATGATGGTGGATAATGCATGTAGGGGTACAATTGCTCACAAGAGAGCTTAAGATGAATATGAGATCATGGAGAAGCTAGCCTAAAATTCACAACAAAGGTCCTCAAATATAAGGATGGGTGGAAAGCTAGAGATTGATGGGAATACAAGAATATCTATAGAGATGTCAAGAATGGCTAAGGAAATGCAGTCAGTAAAGGAGTTGATGAAAATATGTTCAAGCCATAAGCTCAGGTAAACCAAATCACAGAGGACACATTGAATGGAGTAGAGGGACAAATGGAGCATGAAAGAGCCCAGATGTTAGGGGGTTCCAAAGGCAGAGGAATGATCTGTACTCCAACCAATACAACCCAAGGTGGAGGAATCACCCAAACTTCTCATGGAGCAACAACAACAACAATGCAAACAACCAAAGGTATCAGAATTAGGGGTACAATAGTGTTAATAGCCAAATTTGGCTGGGGACCAAAGGGCAATTCTCTACCCTCCTAGCCCGAATCGAGGCCCAAGATTATCCACCATGGAACCGCGGGTCCCGGGGTCGAGCTACGGAGCCACCCCGCAGAAGCGATGAATGGTCGTCGAGCTTTGGAAACACCCGAGACGGAGCCCGACACGATCGGTTCGAGCTCGTAACACCGAAGTCGAAATTACCTCGCAACCTCCCCAAAAGCCCGCCATCCTCTCCAAACTCAGAGAGAAACCTATTAGGCTCTAAGCTCGCACTATAATATATCGCTCCACTTCACTGAAGGAAGGTTCAGACTGGTTTGGACAAGTATGGGGAAGCGCTTCAAAGCCTCATTGCCATCGAAGAGCGCCCACAAGGGGCCATTTAAAGCTCAAAGGGACCTGGGAAAGTCAGACCAAGCTCCTTGCACCAAGGCTAGGACACTTCGCCTCTTTGGAGAATTAGTAGATGCCATACTCGATGACCTCTATGAGGAATCACACTATGAAGATACACACGATCATACCTACAACAAACATTGAAACGCTACGTGTAGAACAAGTCACTGAATCCAAAAAGGAAACAAACTTATCACCACCTAAGATATTCTCGAATCCGTTATTAAACCAAAGTCAATGACTTTTAAATAAGAGATCCCGCCCGGTAAGGAGAGGAGGATTGAGAAAATCAAGGTGGGAAATCATGAACTTAACCTATCAAGACTACGCATAAATGGAGGATTGGAGCTCCAGAGAAAGGGCAGATCATTTTTTCTACTTCTCAATAGGCATAAGGTTGCCACCCTATTGTATCCTAAAGAGATTGAGAGTATTTGAGAGATTTTTATATATGACATGCGATTAATAATAAAGTCATGATATTCCCTTTCACCTTGTGTCATCATTAGTGTTTAACATCCATTGTAAATCTGGTACCAAAGGTACCTACCCCCGGCCACCACCTCCGTGGTAGTGGTCTTGAGGGAGTTATCAGATATTTCTCACCTAGAGTAAATTTTCCGTTAACACTTTCTGGCGCAGTCTGTGGGAAAAATCCACACCCAGTTAATCAAATCAACAGTTTATATTTTTGCTATTTTACAGGAATCATGAGGCTCTGCTCCTCCCAAAGACATCATATGGCTTTAGAACGACCCTCGGCTGCATCAACGTTAAAGGCCCCAAGAAAAGGAAAAAAATCTGGGCACCGCAGCCAAGTTCTGAAATAGACAACCACTATGCGGACCATCGGCGCTCCTATGATAAGCCAGGCCGCGCTCGACCAACAAGCAGCGGCCTTCGTGGAAAACGTACGCCTTCACTTGATCGGTGAGGGTAACACGGTCCAACCAGTAAATCCCAACACTCAAGGAGAGCCGAGCAGGCCTGGATCCAGGCAACCCGCTTTTGATCACCCAGGACCTCCCTTCTCCAGAGCCAGCCCGTGATAGGATCGGGCCTCAATCTTCAATCTTGGATAGGATATGGCCCATGCCCCTAGTTCCTAGAAGACTATCATAGTACCAGCCAAGGAGAGTTAAATCCGCAAAAGACGCTTTGACCCGGGAACAACAAGAAGCTCCTCACCCGGTGGCTTCAAGGATGGAAGCCCAGGCTTGAGAAGAGGGTAGCCAGCAAACTCCTTGGGTAGATCCCGCTCATAAAGGAGACCTGGTTGAGGTCGCAAATTCATCATAGGGATTCTACAGTGAAGAATCCGAGGTCGACTTAAAGAAACCCTGGAACAAATAACTGAGAGACCAATTGGCAAAGCAACAGAAAGAGGTCCGTCAGATAAGAAGGGGAAAGAATAAGGAGGACAAGAAGGACCCTTTGAGTGAGAGATGAACGCTCCCTTCACCAAAAGGATCCGGGAAGCGGAGCTCCCACCGAAATTTAAAATGCCGACAGATAAGTTCTCTGGAACGGAAGACCCTTTGAGCCACCTGGAGAGCTTCGTCCAGCAAATGGAAATCCAGAATACCACTAGAGCTGCCATGTGCAAGATGTTCCCGACCACCCTGACCGACTACGTAAAAACTTTGTTCAAGAAGTTTCCCGCTGGTAGCGTGGGTTCTTTCACAAAGTTATTGACAGATTTTTGTTCACAATTCTAAGGAGTCAAACCGCGTTTAAAGGATCCCATACACCTTCAGTATGTAATTCAGGAGCGAGGTGAAACACTCCGGTCATTCGTGGAACGCTTTCACAAGGAAGTCATCCAGATGGGAGTCTTCGTTGAGAAAGAGACTCTGGCCAACTTCAGGCGGAACCTGTGGGCAAGAAAGCTTTTCTGTTCCCTTGCCAAGAGACCTCCAGAAACCTACCATGAGGCTTGTGACCAGGCTCTTGAGCAGGTCGAAATTGAAGAACAACTCAAGGTCAAAATGGAGCATGGCGATATTAGAAGGGTAAATCGCTAGAAAAAAAGCTCCCAAACCTAAGCCAACTCAGAAAAATCAGAACAAACCTCCCAATAGATGGACATACCGCTTCCCTGCTTCTCAGCTCAAGCAAGAAAGGTATCCAGCAGGGCGAACCCCACAACGAGTTTCATCTCCCCCAAGGACTGTAGCCCTCGTTATGAGAGATGAAAAAGGGTACGATTACTACACTCCCTTAAATGCTTCTCAGGAAACAATCTACCTCGCTATACGAGACAAGGGGCTACTCCAGAACGCTGCACCCATGAAAGCCCCAATCGATAGGAGGAACTGGTACAAGTACTGCGACTTCCATGAGGACATGGGCCACAACACTTTAGAGAGTTATAATCTTCAAAATCAGATCGATGCCCTGATAAGGGGAGGATGTCTGATAGAATTCTTGCAATAGGTCAGGGACAATATTCAGAGTGGAAAGGAGGTACAAGCTGAGATCCGCGAGCATGCTGAGAAGAGAAAGGGAGAACATGCTAATTTAATGCAACAGATCCAGGTAATACATACTATTAGAGGAGGGCCCATACTGTCTGGCACCTCTAATAATTCCAGAAAAAAAAAATGCAAGGAAGATTCCCTATGTAGATGAAGGTCGGGGTATCTTCAAGGTCAGCCAAAGCCCGGTTGGACCCTCCTAGTCAGCTCAGATTATTTTCACTGAGGCAGATGTTTTAAACACTGTGCAGCCGCATGATGATCTTATGGTGATCACAGTACAAATTGCCAACTACTTGGTCCACCGTGTGCTAGTTGACACAGGGCAACAGTGTAGATATCCTCTTCAAGGAGACCTTTAAAAGGCTGAATTTGAAGCAATAGTGTTACAATAGTTGCACAACCCGGCTCTATGGATTCACTGGGGATTCAATCATACCAGTGGGATCAAAGATCCTTCCAGTGATTGCTGGAACCGCACCTCTCCAACAAAATGTTATGACGGACTACGTTGAGGTCGACATCCCATCGGTCTATAACGCCATACTAGGGAGACCATTCTATCCTCCTTGAATATGGTCCTATCTATCTACCATAATGTCCTAAAATTCCCGGTGGGGACCCTGGTAGGAGAGGTACATGGGGACCAGCAAACAGCCAGGAAGTGCTACGCAGTGTCGGCCAATCTGACAGCTTTAGCAAAACAATTTGTACAAGTTGCAACTGATCCAGGATATTGAAGCACCAGTGGTGAGACAAGGCGACCTCCTTGCCATCGACAATGGAATCGACAGAGTCGCGGCTAGTTTTCGACATGGTAGAGCGAGGTTTGCGAGGCCAACGAAAGGAAGAGGAACTTTTTCTTCGCAAAAAGTTTGAAAAGAAAGGAAAGTATGAAGAAGGCGGTGAAACAGCCGGGTTTAAATAGAAGTGGATAGAGCAATGACATCGGCAACACAAAAGCAAAATCTTTTGTGAGGATTTCCTCGAATCACAGAATGGCCGTAACGCTGCCGAATTATTTTGGGAATACACCGGTCTACACTCGCCGCGTCACTTGGGCAATTAATAAGAAGATTTCCACCAAGATTCTGGTAATGGTAATGGAGGGAAAATTTCCCAATTAAAATAGGGGATCTGACTCCAACCTCAAAACTCAATCACCGGTGTTCAAGTCAGAGGGGACTTCTTTTAATAACCAAATTTTGCTAGGGACCAAAGGGAAATTCTCCACCTTTCTAGCCCGAATACAGGCCCAAGATTATCCATCATAGAACCATGGGTCCCGGGGTCAAGCTACGGAGCCACCCCATAGAAGCGAGGAAAGGTCATCGAGCTTTGGAAACACCCGAGACGGAGCCCGACATGATCGGTTCGAGCTCGTAACACCAAGTCGAAATTGCCCCGCAACCTCCCCAGAAGCCCGCCATCCTCTCCAAACTCAGAGAGAAACCTATTAGGCTCCAAGCTCGCACTATAATATATCGCTCCACCTCACTGAAGGAAGGTTCAAACCGGTTTGGACAAGTAGGGGGAAGCTCTTCAAAGCCCTACTGCCATCGAAGAGCGCCCACAGGGGACAATTTAAAGCTCCAAGGGACCTAGGAAAGTCAGACCAAGCTCCTGGAACCAAGGCTAGGACACTTCGCCTCTATGGGGAATCAGTAAATGCCATTCTCGATGACCACTATGAGGAATCACACTATGAAGATACACACGATCATACCTACAACAAACATTGAAACGCTACGTGTAGAACAAGTCACTGAATCCAAAAAGGAAACAAACTTATCACCACCTAAGATATTCTCGAATCCGTTATTAAACCAAAGTCAATGACTTTTAAATAAGAGATCCCGCCCGGTAAGGAGGGGAGGATTGAGAAAATCAAGGCGGCAAATCATGAACTTAACCTATCAAGACTACGCATAAATTGTGGATTGGAGCTCCAAACAAAGGGCGAATCATTTTTTCTACTTCTCGACAGGCATAAGGTTGCCACCCTATTGTATCCCAAATAGATTGAGAGTATTTGAGAGATTTATATATATGACATGCGATTAATAATAAAGTCACGATATTCCCTTTCACCTTGTGTCATCATCAGTGTTTAGCATCCATTGAAAATCTGGTACCAAAGGTACCTACCCCTGACCACCACCTCAGTAGTAGTGGTCTTGAGGGTGTTAACTGAGATTTCTCATCTCGAGTAAATTTTCCGTTAACAAATATGTACAACAATCAAGAAGGATCAAGCAACAACTAGTTGGGGAGCTCAAGTAACAACCCACAAGGAAACTTCAACACTCAGGCAAATGCTTATCAACCGAAAGTTAGATCACTTGGAGAAGAATTGAGGGACTTTATTAAGGCAACGACTGAGGCTTCGATAGCTATCAGGAACTCCCAAAGTGCAAATGAGCAAATGTTGAAGAACTACATACAGTCGAATGACAAATGGTGAATAGTATGGATGCTTCTATCAGGAGATTGGAAACTCAAGTTACTCAAATTGCAGAGGCTCTGCACAAGCAGGATACATGGAAATCTCAAAGTAATAATGAGCATATTAAGGTTATAGAGGTACTTCTAGAGAAGAGTGTGAAGTTGGCCTCAGATGAGGAAACATAAGACACAAAAATGGTTGTTGAGGATTTTGCAATAGAGAAGACAGATGAGTCAAAAGAAAATAGTCTAGTGAAGTTGGAGGATCCTGATGATTTCATCATTCCAGTCACCATTGAGAGTCAGAAAAAATGGGAGCGGTGTTGGATATGGGAGCAAGTGTTAACATGATGCATTTGAAAGTATATAGGCAGTTGAAGCTACAGTCCATGAAGGCTACTCCAATTGAACTCAGCTGTGGTGGGAGTAGGATTGAATTTTATTTCGACCGACCTGATGAAAGACTTTTTGAAGGATATTTTGTTTTGGAAGCACCGAAGAGCCGAAAGAAGAAATGCAGAGTTTGTGACATTGTATGGGCATTCAAGTTAGCCATATAGATGGAAGAAAGAAATAACGATGGCATTGAAGGAAAAGAAGCCTTAAAAATTGAAGAAGCAATCTTTAATGAGAAAATGCTTGAAGAGATATTTAGAGATTTTGAGCAAGAAAAAGGGAAGGAGTTAGAAGATGAGAACAAAAAGCTTTACCAAGTAATCGAACTTCTTAAGGAGGAAAATGAGACTTTGAAGAAGAAAGTGCAAGAGTTATCCGACCTCAACAAAAAGATTGAGAAGAAAATTGTAAAGGTTGAGGGTGAAAAGAAGGCGATTTCAAGAGACCTATTTGAGTTAGCTAAGCTCTCGGAAGAGTTTGAAGAAGTATATGCAAGAAAAACTAGGAATCTTTTGATAGAGGTTGAAAAGAAGTCAAATGCTTTGGGAGAGGTGAAGGAAGTGATCAGAAAGAAGGAGGAGGCTTTGAAGATTGCAAAAGTAAAGGAGTGTGACTTCATAGTGCAGTTAGACAAAGTGGAAAAGGAAGTCATGTTACTCAATGTGAAACACTCAAGGGAACCTCAAAGCTTCGACCAAAGAGGGAGTTTTACTTATACCTTCCCAACTTGTTATTTTTGTTTAAAGGCAGGGCAGATTAAGGCCATTGTTACAAGTTTCAAAAGAATAAGAACAATCAAAATAGGTCTATGAGGAACCCAAGTTAACTTAAGAAGATATGGGTTAGAAAGGACCTAGTGGATGAAGTAAGGGTTAATGAGAAGGGATTTCTAGGAAGAACTTTGACACCCATATGGGAGGTCAAGAGAAATGGACCCCTTCACTCGGTCAAACCACCCTTGGTTGACCCAAGTCCCACCTCACTTACATTACATTGATTAATTCTTAAGTATTGTTGGATGCCACAATTTATTTTCTCTTGCATTTTGATTCACCTTGATTGTGAATTATTCTCATGAGCATTTAAGGGTGTAGGTGGTTTTTGGTCTAGAGAAAATGTATTGTGAAATCCTTGAGTGATTTAAAGAATGGAATTTGATAGTTGAATGTCAGTAATTAGAGTTGTTATCTAATGAATAAAGCAAGTGTAGTTCATAAACATATTTTTCATGTGCAGGGAATCCGATCAGGGCACGGAAATTCAAGAAGTGCAAGAAAGTATTCAAATGGGTGGCAAAAAGGGCAGTGCACGGGTATCGTACTCGTGCACAACCCGTACACTAACCTGTGCACCGAGAAAGGGTAGAGCATGGATTGCAACGGCATGGGTAACTGTACGGTTAACTCCCGTGTTACACTCGTGCATAAGAGAGGAATAGCCTTCCATGAAGGATTAGCACGGGTACCTTACCCGTGCTACACCCGTGCTATCGCGAGCATATATATATAAGCTGTCACTATCGTGGTAGGGCTCACAAAATCAACCACTTCCACTCTTGAAACCCCAAAGTATTTCGTAAGACCCACATTTTCGATTTCCAGCAAAAAGGTATGAACTTCCTCTCTATAAACTTGTTTCTAATTGATAAAGCATGAATTGCATCTTCTCTCATCCTCTCCAAACACTCAAATAGGCATGAAATATAAGTTTTTAACAACCCACAAAAGTTTAAAGTGTGATGCATATTCTTTGATGATTTGCAACTGGTTTATATGATTACTTATGTAGGAGTGTTGTGAATGAATTGGTAATGGAATATGACCACTTTTGGCATAAAATTTGACACCCTAGAGTTTGTCTTACTTGAATCTATTAAATACCATGAAAGTTAGTTAAAGGTGCCATAGTATGTGCTAATAGTTTTTAAACGTGTTTGGTGAAGCACTAAGGTAATTTGAATGTGTTGAATGCATGAAAGTAGTAGTTTGTCGAAGGAAAATTGCAGATTCCAGTATCTGCACAGGTAACTGAACGGGTATTTTACCCGTGCTATACCTGTACACTAAAAGGGAAATTCTCAGTTGATAGATTGCACGGGTACCTTGCTATACCCGTGCATTTAGGCAGTCGGGCTTAAATTTTGCCTATGAAATTGTTGATTATCCTTGTTGGTTCTTGGAAAGAAATATTCTAAATGAGTGCTTTCTTTTACAGATGTCAGGAAAAACAAAGACCACTACAAAGAAACAGGGAACAAGAGAAAGCAAGAAGAAAAAGCTACCTCCTCTCCCTCCATGCACCTTGAACAAAGACTCTAGGAGACGGTTGGAGTACTTTCGTCAAAGGAACAAAGTCGAAGAGCAAGGAATAGCCCTAGCAGAACTTAAAGACACTCCAATCTCTACCAGAGTGGATGAAAGAGGATAGAGGGCTTTTGTAAGCTCACCTCCACATTTTTACAGAAGAATAGTGCAAGAGTTTTAGGCCAGAATGGTTCCTGATGACTTCATGAGAGGAGTGGTTGTGATGGTAAGAGGAGTAGAAGTACAGATGAACATAGACAACATTCAGAGGTACTTAAGAACAGAGCTTCCAAAAGACCCACAAGTTATGAGTAGAATGAGAGATGGAGTTACATGGAATGATTGTTTCGTCAAGAAAAACCTGGACCTTCCAAATGATATGGTCATCAACCCGATGGACTTCTGGGTGAATCCAACATTCCCGATCAAGCACAACAACCTGAAGACTGAATTAGGATTCTGACATGTGTTCATTTCACACTTACTCCGACCAAGAACATATAGGACGAATGTGTCTTTTGAGATGGCCACTATACTGCACTGTATACAACATAAGCCAATCAACGTGGTGTGGATCATTAAGGAAGAAATCTTGATAGTAGGGAACAAGAGATTAGACAAGCAGTCATTGATCTTCCAGTGCTTAATCACTAAATTTCATAGGCAGCAAGGTGTGGATCTTAGCAACGAAAGGTTTGAGTGGACACAAGCTGATTTGGATATCAAGACATGGCACACTTTGGAGGTGGAACAGGATATGACAAGCAGTAGAAGGAAAACAGGGAGAAGGAAGAGGAAGACTGAAGCAGGTTCAAGTACTCAACAACATAAGGACATGGTTATGGATGAAGAACAGAAAGAGTACTATCAGAAGGGTCCAATGCTAGAGCCAGAAGTAGGGAGTGATCAAGTACCTTGGTAGTAGTTGTTTACAGGAATGTCTAGCCTTCAGACCTCAATGGACTCACTGAGATCCATATTCACCACAGAGATCAGGGATGCCAAGGATAGCATTGAAGACCTGTGGGAAAATGTGACAGGAATAAGAAGAGATTTGAATATGATTCCATATCAGAGAAGGAAGAATCATACCACCTATCGAGAGTACACTCTAGGAGGGCCTACCATTGATCTTGACCTACAGGCAGCCATGGAGGCATCGAGGATAGAGCATGAGGAGAGACTGAAGGCACAGCGGGATCCGAAACAGAAGAAACCAATGGTTGAGGAGGAGGAGTCCGATTTTGATAAGGATTGATCTACATTTTGCTTGCCTTTATTATTAACTTTTATTTTGTATCTTTTATTTATGTTGGAGTGAACTTCAATATTCTCATTGCATATTTTAAATTGGTAGTTTGTTTAATTTTTAGGATGATTTAGTTTGGATGATTATGGATAATTTCTGTTTCAGAGATATTTTAGTTTGAGATATTTTATGTGGTTGATTAATCTTTGTGGTTAAGAATTGTTCCTAAATGTTAGGTTCTTTATCTCTTGGATTCAACACACCGGCCACTTGCAAGTCTTTGAGGGATGAGCAAGCCAAGAGTGCTCATAAAAAGGGCGAGAATCTACTCATGTGTGAACCGTAAGGATTTCATCTCACTGGTTTAATCTTTTCATCTCATACTTATGAATTTAATTTTCTTTAACTCTATGTATACACAAGTGTGGTTATTTTATGATTGAGGATATACTTACTGCATATATTTGAGAATGAATGTGTGGATAGTTGTGAATGGATAAAAAAATTTATTCTCTAAATTTTGCATTTATTGATTTAGTTATTCTTGATTGGATGGGCTGAAGGCCCTTGTGAATATTTCACATGAATTACAGGTTTTCATTTCATATATCCCAACTCGGTTTAGGGGTTTTGAATTCATGCATATATAGTTGTACAGGAATGAGCATATAGTAGAAATCGGTTTGGGGCTCACTAACCTCATTCCGATAAATTTTGTGAATGAATGCTTGATGTGGTGGAATTATGATTTTAATTGCCATGTGTTCTTAAATGCCTTATTTTATTGCGAGCCATTTTGAGTGTTTTGTTTTGTTGGGCATTGATTGTGTATAATTAGTGCCTATGTTTGTTGTGTTGTGTATCTAGTTAGACGTGTGCCTCTAGGCCGAGCTCTCTTGTCTTCAACATTGAGGACAATGTTGGGTTTTGGTTTGGAGGTGTAGACGCCTTGTTGAGTCGTTTAGTTTTTGTTTTTGAGTCATTTTTCGTGTCAATTTTTCAAATTTGCTGCTTAGCCAAAAATTTTAAGCTTTAATTAGCTTGGTGAGATACTTTGAGCATAGTGTGTGTGACGAATTTGTGTATGCTTTGTGTGCTTGTTCATAACTCTTAGTCACTTTAGGGGTCTTACTTGCACTTCATGGGTTAGTCCCATTTTTTGGTGTTTAAGTTGAGGGGACTCGGTGCTCGAGCGTCTTGTTCTAATAGTGGAGACATCCCTTGAGAGTTTTACAAACACAAGCCAAAAGTGCGCAATTCGAGGGGAAATGTTTTTCAAATCTTTAAACACTTTTCAAACACCATGCATAGTCTCATTACACCAAAATCATCATGTGTCATAGAACATGCATCATTAAAGTGGACTGCTTGACTGAAACTTTTATTCCCTTGGTAGATTGATTCTTTGAGGTGATATTAGGCAATGTATGTTTTAGCCACTTAAAATGCCAAATACTTCCCATCCAATAATGTGTGTGCTACCAAGCCAACTTTTAAGCCAAAAACATTTAGACTTGTTCATTCTACACCCATATTACCCATAACCCAATGCAACCCAAACACTAAGCCAACCCTCACTTAATTGATCTTGTTAAGGCTTAGGATTGAATGTAAAATGTGCTATAATTATAAAATGGCGTGTACCTAGGCAAATAAGTGTTGATTGTAAAAATATGTGCAAAAGTCAGGGGCAAGAAAATAAAGAAGAAAAAAAAACAAAAAAAAAGAAAAGAAAAAAAAGAAAAAGAAAGAAAGAAAAGTAATATGCTTCAATTGCCTTGTTTAAATTGTAAACACTACTCAAAAAGGTAACAAGAGTAGTTAGTGATTGCACTTGGAATTTATGTAAGCCTGGACGCCTTAATGTATACTTGTATTTAGAAGTGGTGTTGCATGAGAAGTTAAATGTTTAAATGTAGAATGCATTGCCTTAACTTGGTTGATTAGTGCATTGTGCCTAAATTCCCATTCTTTCTAATCACCAATCACCTTAGCCCCATTACAACCAAATGGAAAAGAACTAGCTGATCTTAGGGGAAATCTAACTTGGGAATATTAGTCGATGTATGCTCTTTCCACATTCATGGCGCTTGATTCTTTCATTAGACTTATTCACTAAAAATAGCGTTTATTTTCTATGAAATGTATGCAACTACTTTGATTCCATTACATAAACTCTTTTGCATACATATTGCATGAGTGTGAAGCTAGGTTCTGAGAGGAAAAATAAGAGAGAATCCATGTAAGAACTTAGTGTTGAAGAGAATTATGTTTGGGGTGTGAGAGTGAGTAGTTTCCAAGGTGAGGACGCTTTAAGTGTGGGATTCGTGTTGTGCGAGCTTCCCTTCGGGTGCCATGAAGTTATTAAGAACATTTTGCATTAGCCTATTCCTCATTCCCATTATCTCTTAATTATCTCGTAGTTGGTTGGCTTGCAGTGTATTTGTTTGAGTCTAGGAATTTTTAGATCGAGCCAAGATTGTGTGTCAAATGATTGTGTCTTTGTTTTGTTTTGAGTTTGCTCGAGGACGAGCAAAGGTTTGGTTTGGGGGTATTTGATTGAGCCAAAAAAGTCATACATTTTGGCCCTCATATCTTTTCACTTTGTCTCGTTCTTGGGTATTTTTATGTGTACTTATGGCTCTTTTGGTTGTTATTGCAGGCATTAGTTGAAAAAGCATGAAGAGGGGCAAAAAGGACTAATTGGTGCATAAATGCGGTGAAGAAGGCAATAGTGCACAGGTAGCACACCCGTGCACCACTCGTGCAATCACCTGTGCACCAGAAGATGAAATTTGGGAAGATCTCAGTGCACGGGTAACTACACGGGTATTACCCGTGCAATCCACCAGGCTAAGAAGAGAGCATCGGGCAAGGATCAACTACACGGGTTACCTACCCGTGCAACAACCCGTGTACATTGCACAAATTTGAAGGAAAATGAAGATTGCACGGGTAACTGCACGGGTCCCTTACCCGTGCTATACATAATTGTCAGCTTGCCACATCAGCATTTTGGCCTAATTTTTGAAGGAGCTATAAATAGCTTCATATCTGATTTTTCAAAAAATAAGAAGAGACCCACGACCATACACCTTTTCAGTTCATTCTTTCTTTCTCTAAATCTCAAAATCCATTCTCTCTCAAATCATATCAATACCCATCATTATCTTCTTCAATTTGCTACTCAAAAGGACATTGGAGGTGGAATAAAGCTTGAAGATAGAAGGTTTCATATGGGTCTTCTCTATTTCCCTCTTTTCTTTCATTTTAAAACTTTTGTCATGAGTAGCCAAATCCCACTAAGGGAACTATAAGTGAGATGATTTGTTTTGATTGTACACTCCTCTCCTAACAAGTTGTTTGAGAAATTATTTGAGTAGGAATTAGATATACACTCTTTTTGATTCTCTAATGCTTAATTGAATGGAAGGATTGCACAAGAGTATACTCCTCAAGTGTAATCCGGATTGGCTAATCTCTATCTTTTTTCTAATCTTAAATGAGCAATTAATGCTATACACTCTAGGATTTGTTGCTTGTGAGATATTAAGCATTAATTTTATACACTCTAGGATTAGTGACTTTATATGAGATTAATCCCTTATTTGGGTAGATGCACATTCATGAACAATCATTTATCGGTTACCTATGCTATACACTCTAGATTGGAAACTCATAAGTGATATACAATCAAGCTATACACTCTAGTTTGGTTATATTTGACTAATGCATTAATGAGAGTTCATCTTGCCTATAGTTTGCTTAATGAAATCCATCAATTCCTTAGTCGTTATCATCCATTATCACCTATTATCTTAGTGCATTTAGTTAGTTTACATTTAGATTACATTCTAGTTAATATCAAATCATCAATCCTTAATCATTTCATTTAACTCTTGTATGTAGTTAGCATTAAAGTAGGATTTAATCATAACTATCACTTGATCTTTGTGTAACGATACCCATACTTTCTGCATACTAGTTTATACTTGTTGAGCGCATCTTGGGATTTTATAAATTTGTTTGAATATTGCATACCACCACAAAATGCGAGTTCAGCCATAAGGCAAATTCGGTCAATGGCAGGAGATACAATTAGAAGCGCCCGAGAAAACCCTCCCTAGGGAGAGAACCAGGATGAAACCTCAGTAGCATCAGAGGGGTCTGATGACAGAGACTTTGAAGTAGAATCAGGGAATGATGGCAATAAGCCCCTCCAGGACCAGGTAGCCAGAATGGCCGAAGAGATCCAGGAATTAAAGAAGGGCAAGCTCCGGGAAAACCGAAAGGATCCCTTAAGAGAGATGAATGCTCCCTTCTCTAGGAGGATCAGGGAGGCTGAACTACTTCCCAAGTTCAAGATGCCAATCGATAAATATTCTAGGACTGATGATCCCCTGAGCCACCTAGAGAGATTCTTTCAACAATTGGAGGTCCAGAATGCTACCAGAGCCGCCATGTGCAGGATGTTCCCTAACACGCTTACTGACTATGCCAAGACATGGTTCAGGAAGCTACCAGCAATGAGGGTCGACTCATTCACCAAGTTGACTACCGACTTTTGCACTCAGTTCCAGGGCAGTAAACCTCACCCCAAGGATCCTATTCACCTTCAGTATGTGATCCAGGAGCGGGGTGAATCACTCAGAACCTATGTGGAGAGATTCCACAAGGAAGTAATTCAGATGGGGGTCTTAACGGAGAAGGAGACCTTGGCCAATTTCAGAAGAAACTTATGGGCAGGCGGGTTGTTCAGATCCTTCGTCAAGCATCCACCAGAGACATACTAGGAGGCATACAATAAGGCTCTTGAACAGGTGGAGATAGATGAACAGCTCAGTGTCAAGATGGAGCATGACGACATGAGATCTGGCAAACACCAAAAGAAGGAGGCGCCCAAGCTCGCTGAAATTCAGAAGAACCAGAATAAACCTCCCAACAAGTCTACATACCAGTTACCACCTTACCAACCTCAGCATAATCGGATCCCAGCTAGACGGTCTCTGTAGGAAAAAACAGATATAAAACGCAGCGGAAGAAACGAAAAATAGATTTCGTATGGTTTTAAAAAAATTTTCAAAGTTGAACCTTAACCTTTTAATTAATTAAACTCAAATATATACGGTTAGAGTTAAATACCTCTTGACGCATGATCCGATTGACTTACAGTCGATTGGTAATCCGTAAAATCTTTTCCGATGCCCGTGAACAGTACCCGCGTGAACAGTGATCGTGAACAGTACCCGGCATGAACAGTGATCGTGAACAGTACGCGCGAGATCTTCCAATCCGAACACGTACGTGAATCACCTAGGAGCGTGGTCTCCCTTTTTCTTTGAATTGCAAACCTGAGAATGGATGAATAAAGTTTTCTTTTTCTTTTGTTAGTAACAAAACAATCAAAAGAAGACAAAGATTATTCCGGTCACTTTTGAGTTCCCAATCTAATGATCGAAACTCGCATAAACCTAATTCGATGTTGTACACACAAGCTTATTGATGAACAAGCAATCAGTGTACTATCAAAGAATAATCTCTTCTCTCTTTTATGTTTTTTAGAATAAAAATTATCCTTTTCTATGAATTGAGAACGAGAAGAAAAATTGAATTATTCAATCAACTATCGTGGCCGAATTCTATATGTGGAATTATATAGGTGGCCGAAATTTTGCTTCCTCTTCTATTTAGGATTGCCGAAATCTTCCTCTAAATGGACTAGGGTTGCCGCAAATCACATACCAAAAAGAGTTTGTGTTGCACCCTAATTTCCATCAACCTTTAGACTTCCAAACCTAATCCAACTCATAGATATTTTTATTCTTTTATTTACTAAATAAAAAGACTTCTTATTTGATTAAATAAATAAAATTAATTATTTATTTTCTTATCAAACATGTCTTTTACTTTTAATATACTACTACCAATAGTATAACTTTAGGAAATATATTTCCTGATCAGAAAAAGATTTGTTTCTTAATTAAACAATTAATTAATAAATTAACTAATTCTTATTTAATTAAAACAATGAAACAAAATAATATATTAGGTTAATATATACACCTTGCCGCCCCACTTATATAAATGGGCCATATATTATTTTCTTATTTCATTTAATCCATTGGACTTTAAATAAAAGCCCACATGTGAACCAGACCCATTCTTACTAAAAGAAACAAGCCCACATGTCTCCTTTTAATATATTAATATAATAGTGCAGCCCATTAATTAAATAATAGACATATTATATTCTTGATATATTAAAAACAATTCTAGATGGACCCTTAAATCGGCCCGGTAGAATATATCAAGTGATCCATGCAAATACGTGTGGATTGGGGATCTTGGCATGCTATCTAAATTTAAGCTTCAATAGACACAGCCTAATCACAATCAACAAATGATTCACTTAGGTCCAATCTATTAATTTTAACTCATTCCACTAAAGAGCTAAAATTGAACTCTTAAATAAAGATAGAATAAGGAGATGTTTCTTATTCATACCCTAGACAATCTTATAGGAGATGGTGTATCCTCGTGAATAATATCAGTAATCGCCAAGAGCTCATAGACCGCCTATAGCTCTCCAAGTTACCATATTTCCTCATATGACCACATTTCGAACTTGGATACTTTGACTTGTCCAGAAGCCATGTTTTCAATAATCATTATTGAAAACTCAACTTTGAGATTTAATATCCAATACCTCAAAACATCCATATGATGATATTATACTCTCATTCAATAAATGGAGCCACGATGTCCATATCTATAAATGAAGTCCTCTATCGATTAACAAATGTATACCACCAAACTATCGAGGATAGACTATGCTATATAATCGTACTCATTGATAGCTCTAATGATAACACTTGCAACCATAAGTCCATCATTTATCTCAGGATTAAGATAGACTCTCTGATTGTCCTCTTTAATGAAAAGACTTATATCTAGTGACGGTTCTAGATAAAGTATTTCATTGTGATCCAGTTCAATGCACCTAGTGCACTAGATTCTTTTACTCGAAAACCTTTCGATGATTTTAGACTCATCATATTCATTTGATCCCACTCAAATGCTAGTAAAAGAATTCTACAACTTTAACAAGATAGAGGTGCCCAACATTTGACTTAAGTTGTGAACGTTATTCAAGACTAACTAAAGAATTGTGTCTACCTCATACATATCCGGATGTATGAACAATTCTTCATGTCTCATAGTCTTTTGACCTTATGATTATTTACCTTGACAATTATAATAATAAATGCTATAAGTAATTGTAAGAATCAGAATTCACTTTATTAATATGAGAAGATTGTCAATTACAATATTACACTCTTGCCATTGAGCATAATCCTAACAATCTCCCACTTGCTCTATAGCAAGTGTGTCATATCTCTAATTCCCATGTTCTCTAGATGTCCATCAAAGCTCTTCTGAGGTAGAGCCTTTGTGAAAGGATCCGCTAGATTTTCTGCTGACGCGATTTTGGTGATCGTCACGTCTCCCCTATGAACAATTTCCCTCAAAAGGTGATACTTCCTTTCAATGTGTTTACCTCTCTTATGACTTCTTGGTTCTTTCGAATTAGCCATTGCACCACTGTTGTCATAGTATATAGTGATCTGCTTATTCGCATTAGGAATCACTTCTAAGTCAATCAAGAATTGGCGGAGCCAAACAGCCTCTTTGGCAGCTTCGCATGCAGCAACATACTCAGCTTCCATGGTGGAATCAGCAATACAAGATTGCTTGATACTCCTCCATATGACTGCTCGTCCTCCAATGGTAAACATAGATCTTGATGTGGATTTTCTGTAGTCAGAATCTGACTGGAAATCAGAATCTGTATACCCAACGGGAATTAAATCCCCTCTAGAGTATACAAGCATATAATCTCTAGTTCTCTTGAGATACTTGAAAATATGCTTGACTGTCGTCCAATGATCAGGACTAGGTTTCGATTGAAACCTGCTAACTATGCCAACAGCAAAACAAATATCTGGTCTAGTACAGAGCATTGCATACATGAGACTTCCAACTGCCGAGGCATATGGAACTCTACTCATGAATTGCTCTTCATGCACATTCTTAGGTGCTTGACCCTTAGAAAGTTTGATTCCATGTCTAAAAGGTAACATACCTTTCTTGGAATCGTTCATGGTGAATCTAGACAAGATTTTATCAATGTATGAAGCTTGGGATAATGCAATCGTTCTATTCTTTCTACCCCTTATTACTTGGATACCAAGAATATAACTTGCTTCTCCTAAGTCCTTCATATCAAATTGTTTTGCTAACCATTCTTTCACTGATGTCAATACACCTACATCGTTTCCAATGAGTAGTATATCATCAACATAAAGAATGAGGAAAACCAACTTGTCGCCTTTGATCCTCTTGTATACACAAGGTTCGTCAGGGTTTTGAATAAATCCAAAACCCTTTACAGCTTGATCGAACCTTATGTTCCAGGATCTGGATGCTTGCTTTAGTCCATATATGGACTTTTGCAACTTGCATACTCTTTCTTCTTGGCCTTTTTCAATGAATCCCTCTGGTTGCATCATGTAGATGCTCTCGTCAAGACTTCCATTAAGGAAAGTTGTCTTGACGTCCATTTGCCAAATCTCTAGGTCTAGAGATGCTGCAATGGATAAGAGTATCCTAATGGATTTAAGCATGGCCACATGTGAGAAGGTTTCCTCGTAATCGATACCTTCTTTCTGTGTATAACCTTTAGCTACTAGTCTGGCTTTAAAGGTTTCCACCTTACCATCCATACCTCTTTTCCTCTTGTATACCCACTTGCACCCAATGGGTTTTATCCCTTTAGGCAAGTCTACAAGGGACCAGACTTTGTTATTGAACATCGATTCAATCTCGGATTGCATTGCCTTTTGCCAATGACGACAATCAACATCCTCCATAGCTTCCTTGTACGTGTAGGGATCATCGTCGTTCGGGAGATTCTCAACAGATTCTCCTAGACCGATATATCTTTCGGGTTGTGTTCTAACCCTCCCACTACGACGAGGAATGGTAGGTTGTTGATCTTGTGTTGGAGTGGAACTTACAATTGGGCTGGGTTGTGAAACCTCCTGTGGAATTGTATCTCCTGACATCTCATTCAGGACAATTCTACTTTTGGGCACAAAATTATTCATATAGTCTTTTTCTAGAAATGAAGCATTTGTTGAAACAAATACTTTTAGATTAGAAGGAGTATAGAAATAATATCCTTTAGTTCCTTTTGGATACCCCACAAATATACATGTTTCCGAACGGGACTCCATCTTTTCTGTCTTTCCTTTCAACACATGTGCAGGACAACCAAATATCCTCATGTGTTGTAAACTAGGCTTTCGCCCAGTCCACAATTCATGTGGGGTTTTAGGGACAGATTTAGATTGTACATCGTTTAGAATATATATTGCTGTTTGTAGAGCATATCCCCAAAAAGAAATAGGAAGTGTTGAATAACTCAATATTGATCTAACCATCTCTAAAAGAGTCTTATTTCTCCTTTCTACTACCCCATTTTGTTGAGGTGTACCTGGTGCAGAAAGCTGAGAAACTATCCCATTATCAATAAGATATTGCTGAAACTCTCCAGATAGATATTCTCCACCACGATCAGATCTCAAGATTTTTATATGTTTCTCAAGCTGATTTTCTACTTCAGCTTTGAATGCTTTGAACATATCAAATGCATCTGACTCATGTCTCATGAGATACACGTAACCAAATCTTGAGTAATCATCTGTGAAGGTGATGAAGTACTCATATCCACCTCTAGCTTGAATGCTCATAGGACCACATATATCAGTGTGTACTAGTCCTAAACATTCAGTGGCTCTTGCACCTTTGGTATTGAACGGCCTTTTGGTCATTTTACCTTCCAAACAAGATTCACAAGTTGGTAGATCATCAACCTTTAAGTCACTTAAAGGTCCGTCACATACCAATCTTTTAATCCTATTAAGGTTAATGTGACCTAGGCGTAAATGCCAAAGATAGGTTTCATCTTTTGATAATTTTACTCTTTTATGATTGGGTTCCGTTATATCCGTGTCTAACGAGTGAGAGATATTTCTATGCAAAAAGAATAAACCGTTTTCCAATGTACCTTTGCAAACAACTTTGTCATTCTTACTAATAATAAAAGTTTTATTAAAAGTAACCGAATATCCAAACTTATTTAAACAAGAAACTGAAATTAAATTCCTCTTGAATTGAGGTACATAATAAACGTCTATTAAATCTAAATGCCTATTAGAATCTAAAATAACTCTAATATCTCCCACTGCACTTGTAGACACTAACGTTCCGTTGCCCAAGCGCAAATTGACTTCATCTTCATTCAACCTTCTCTTTTTCTTGACACCCCTGCAAGGAATAACAAACATGATTAGTGGCTCCAGAGTCTATGATCCAAGAATCAGTAGAATCTGCCAGAAAACATGTTTCTAGATAATTAACATTACCTTCTTCCTTCTTTTTCTGGGACTTTGGGCAATCTCTTTTCCAATGTCCCTTTTCACCACAAAGGAAGCATTTCCCTTTGATCTTAGTTACTTTTTTGGTTTCCTTCTTGGTAGGCCCAAGTTGCTTTTTCTTCTGTTGTTTCTTGACCTTCTTACGGGTCTTAACAGTAGCAACTTTTCCAACCAAATGAATCTCTTGACCTTTGTTTTTCACAAGGATCTTTTCAGCGCTTTGAACATCTTGCATCAGGCCCTGTAAGGTGTATTCCTTTTTGTTCAAGGTGTAGTCCAACTTGAACTGATCAAAGGAATCTGACAGTGAGTTAACTACCATATCAATTTTGGTCTCACCATCAATCTCAGCACCATTTAGTTCAGCAATATTGAGATGTGCTATGACTTTCATCATGTGATCTTTCACAGATTGTCCAGGTTTCATCCTAAGATTCATAAAAGTAGTCACTGCCTCTCTCTTAGTCGTCCTAGACCTCATAGCAAACATTTCCTCTAGAGACATCATTATATCAGCAGCGGACTCCATTCCTTCATGTTGCTGTTGCAACACGTCAGAGATAGTGGCCATAATGTAACATTTTGCCATATCATCAGAAGTCTTCCACTACTCATACTCATCTCTTTGCATCACATTAGATTCATTATTAGGAAGGGGTGGTTTAGGAGTGGTCAGAATAAACTTATGTTTTTCACTTTGCAGCAACAACCCAATTTTCCTTTTTCCATGTTACGTAGTTATCTCCAGTTAAGGTGTTATCTTTCAGGATGTTCATAAGTGATGGGGTCATGATTTCTGATTAAAACAAAAACATATATAAGTAAATAATCATGATAATAGCACTTTTAAAAATTTATCTTGAATTAAAATAAATAATTAAATCATAAAAATTCAACGGTGATCCAACACCCATAAATATTACGCCTCATTTGGGAGTTCGCACTATTTACTAGTTAGACTAGGTCCCACCTAATTGTTAACATAACAACCAGCATTTTTAATTTTAGCCTTGTAATTTTTATCATCAAGAACTCTTGGGAGGATATTAATAAAATTACATTGAGTGTGTTACCAAGATATCGACCCTCAATTTTCTCTCACGAAAATCCCTCCTTGGGGAGTAGATTTCCTTTAAGTCAATTGTCTAGTCTATCCTTGTAAGGAAGTATATTGTTAAATTCGATTTATGGACGCCCCTTGGGGGGATTACCAAAAATAATAAAACTCAACTAATCTTGGAGGCCATAGGCGTTCTTGCACACCTTCTCCCACTCAATTATTTAAGGCATGTGATTAAATCCCAAAGAATGATTTTTACCAAGTTATCTAGATGCCAATTAGATACCTAAATCATTCAATGCATGTTCATACCAAAAGAGATATATGAGTGGCACTCCTATTCTAAAATGTCATGTTATCATACAACAACAAATATTGTAATATTTAAGCAAAAATTAAATAGCAACAATTTTGGTTCATCCTAGAAAAGCAAGTAAATTACAATTGTTAGGAATACAAGATCTTCAGGTGGCCATCAACCATACGCTCATCCCTCGGCCTCCTCCCATGGACGTGCACAGCCCACAACCCCACAAAGGGGCTGCCTTGCGCAGCCCATATGGCCACACAAGGCTGCCGTGCGCAGCCCACCAAGGATTGGGCTTGCCATGCGCAGCCCAATCCAGTCCTAGGGTGCGTACGGTGCTCGTTCTCGGTTCCGGTTGCTTCGTTTTTCTTCATGTCTTCTAATTTTCAATACCCGAATACATTACATCATATTATGAATAAATTACTGCAGCAATTTTTATTTTTTTATTTACTGCAGTAAGATTTACAAAAAAAAAATACTGCACCAGATTACAAAAAAAATACTGCACTTATTTTAAATACAAAAAAAATAAATAAAACCCTAGCAACTACCAAGAAGGAATTATGGCGATAATAGACCACCCTTCTTGTTATAAATCAGAAACAAAAATTACATTGAAATTCTAGGACCAAAATCGAGCAATAACAATTCACTTTATAAAACATATATAAATCCATACATTCAACATTATATATGCGAATACCTAGAGTGCCATCACTTTCTAAAACATGTATAATCACAATAAAAAAGAAATAGATTCACGTATATATACGTTAATTAATTAAAAGGTACAACCAGGCTCTGATACCAATTGTAGGAAAAAATCGATATAAAACGCAGCGGAAGAAACGAAAAATAGATTTCGTATGGTTTTAAAATTTTTCTCAAAGTTGAACCTTAACCTTTTAATTAATTAAACTCAAATATATACGGTTAGAGTTAAATACCTCTTGACGCATGATCCGATTGACTTACGTCGATTGGTAATCCGTAAAATCTTTTCTGATGCCCGTGAACAGTACCCGCGTGAACAGTACTCGTATGAACAGTGATCGTGAACAGTACCCGCTTGAACTGTGATCGTGAACAGTACCGTGAGATCTTCCAATCCGAACACGTACGTGAATCACCTAGGAGCGTGGTCTCCCTTTTTCTTTGAATTGCAAACCTGAGAATGGATGAACTAAAGTTTTCTTTTTCTTTTGTTAGTCACAAAACAATCAAAAGAAGACAAAGATTATTCCGGTCACTTTTGAGTTCTCAATCTAATGATCGAAACTCGCGTGAACCTAATTCGATGTTGTACACACAAGCTTATTGATGAACAAGCAATCAGTGTACTATCAAAGAATAATCTCTTCTCTCTTTTATGTTTTTTAGAATAAAAATTATCTTTTTCTATGAATTGAGAAGGAGAAGAAAAATTGAATCATTCAATCAACTATCGTGGCCGAATTCTATATGTGGAATTATATAGGTGGCCGAAATTTTGCTTCCTCTTCTATTTAGGATTGCCGAAATCTTCCTCTAAATGGACTAGGGTTGCCGCAAATCACATACCAAAAAGAGTTTGTGTTGCACCCTAATTTCCATCAACCTTTAGACTTCAAAACCTAATCTAACTCATAGATATTTTTATTCTTTTATTGACTAAATAAAAAGACTTCTTATTTGATTAAATAAATAAAATTAATTATTTATTTTCTTATTAACCAAGTCTTTTACTTTTAATATACTACTACCAATAGTATAACTTTAGAAAATATATTTCCTGATCAGAAAAAGATTTTTTTCTTAATTAAACAATTAATTAATAAATTAACTAATTCTTATTTAATTAAAACAATGAAACAAAATAATATATTAGGTTAATATATACACCTTGCCGCCCCACTTATATAAATGGGCCATATATTATTTTCTTATTTCATTTAATCCATTAGACTTTAAATAAAAGCCCACATGTGAACCAGACCCATTCTTACTAAAAGAAACAAGCCCACATGTCTCCTTTTAATATATTAATATAATAGTGCAGCTTATTAATTAAATAATAGACATATTATATTCTTGATATATTAAAAACAATTCTAGATGGACCCTTAAATCGGCCCGGTAGAATATATCAAATGATCCATGCAAATACGTGTGGATTGGGGATCTTGGCGGGCTATCTAAATTTAAGCTTCAATAGACACAGGCCTAATCACAATCAACAAATGATTCACTTAGGTCCAATCTATTAATTTTAACTCATTCCACTAAAGAGCTGAAATTGAACTTTTAAATAAAGATAGAATAAGGAGATGTTTCTCTTTCATATCCTAGACAATCTTATAGGAGATGGTGTATCCTCGTGAATAATATCAGTAATCGCCAAGAGCTCATAGACCGCCTATAGCTCTCCAAGTTACCATATTTCCTCATATGACCACATTTCGAACTTGGATACTTTGACTTGTCCAAAAGCCATGTTTTCAATAATCATTATTGAAAACTCAACGATGAGATTTAATATCCAATACCTCAAAACATCCATATGATGATATTATACTCTCATTCAATAAATGGAGCCACGATGTCTATATCTATAAATGAAGTCCTATATCGATTAACAAATGTATACCACCAAACTATCGAGGATAGACTATGCTATATAATCGTACGCATTAATAGCTCTAATGATAACACTTGCAACCATAAGTCCATCATTTATCTCAGGATTAAGATAGACTCTCCGATTGTCCTCTTCAATGAAAAGTCTTATATCTAGTGACGGTTCTAGATAAAGTATTTCATTGTGATCCAGTTCAATGCACCTAGTGCACTAGATTCTTTTACTTGAAAACCTTTCGATGATTTTAGACTCATCATATTCATTTGATCCCACTCAAATGCTAGTAAAAGAATTCTACAACTTTAACAAGATAAAGGTGCCCAACCTTTGACTTAAGTTGTGAACGTTATTCAAGACTAACTAAAGAATTGTGTCTACCTCATACATATCCGGATGTATGAACAATTCTTCATTTCTCATAGTCTTTTGACCTTATGATTATTTACCTTGACAATTATAATAATAAATGCTATAAGTAATTGTAAGAATCAGAATTCACTTTATTAATAAATGCTATAAGTAATTGAGCATAATCCTAACAGTCTCTTCTTAGAGCTACACCTACATCCAGGGAAGTGACACAGATAGCTAGAGAAGAAGAGGTGGTACACCCATATCACCCCTCTGAACGCGTCCCACGAGACTATCTACCTCGCCATCTATGACAAAGGGCTACTCAGGAAGCCTGGTCCAATAAAGGCACCAGCCGATCAACGGAACCACTACAAGTACTGCGACTTCCACGAGGATGAGGGACACAACACCACAGAATGCTACATCTTACTCAACCAGATTGAGGCACTAGTAAGGGGAGGTTGCTTGACTGAATTTCTCCAACATGTGCATGATAGCATTCAAACTAAGAAGGAGGTACAAGTAGACATTAGAGCAACATAAGAGAGAAGGAATTCGAAAAGAAAGGATCTGATGGAGCAGATCCACATAGTTCACACCATCAGTGGAGGTCCTACCCTGGTAGGAACCTCCAACAGTTCCAAAAAGAACCACGCCAGAGAGGTGCCCAAGCAAGATGAGGGCCAAGATGTCTTCAAGGTCACTAGAGAATTTCCTGGATCACCTATTTCAGTACAGATTATCATCACTGAGGAGGATGTGTACAACACTGTGCAGCCCCATAATGACCCCATAGTTGTCGCTGTACAAATTGTAAATTGTCTAGTCCACTGTGTCCTGATTGATACGTGTAGCAGTGTGGACATTCATTTTAAGGGCGCTTTAGAGCAGTTCAACTCAAAGAATCCCTGCTACAACAGCTCCACCACCCTGATGTATGGATTCACCAAGGACTCACTGATCCCCAACGGGTCCATGATCCTACCGGTGATAGTAGGTACAGCGCCGCTTCAGCAGAATCTCATGAAAGATTTCATCGTGGTAGACACTCCATCCACCTACAACGCCATCCTTGGGAGACCTTACTTATCTACCATCAAGGGTGTCTTTTCAATCTACCACAATGTCTTAAAATTCCTGGTAGGGGACAAGGTAGGCGAGGTTTGGGGAGACCAGCAGGTAGTACGCAGCATCTGCCAACCCCGCGACGCTTACCAAGTAGTGTGCACAGATAACTATTGTGCAAGATCAGACCTTACTAGAGGAGGACCTTGAAGATGAGATAAGTGCAGAAGAACCTGAGGTAGAAGTTCCAGATAAAGAAAACAGAGATGAGGAAGACAGGGGGTGGGCCAGTGGTCGCCCTATAGATGATTTGAAAGAAATACCAATCAGGAAGGATGATCCTTCAAAGGTGATAAAGATATGGGCAATGTTGGAAGTATGAGTGAATGAGGGATTGATAGGACTCCTTCACGAATAAATCGACATATTTGCCTGAAGCCACGAGGAAATGCCAGGAATTCCTAACACCCTGTGACAGAACGTTTTTCTTAGTGTCGTTTTAAAAAGATCAATCCGTCAACAATATTTGATAAAACCTCACAAGCCTAAATTAGTTTGAAAACATAAATATAGTGGCAAGTGGGGTGTCGTCCACAGGGAGCGGAGTTAGTTAAATTAATTATTGCTCAAGTAATGATATGTATATATATAATATCGAAACATGAGTTGGTGAAAATGTAGGTGGTGAATTACACTAAAAATAACATTAAATTAATTATGCAAACTAACTGAAGAGGGAAATGGAATGAGGGATATATATATAGATGATGGAAACTAAGGAGTTAATGGATACGAAAGTAAATACTGGGCAATGCAACAAACTTGTCAATAGCATGGCTATTCAAGGTAACCGACCTAGGATGTATAGAGTCGGTTATTTATCCCTAGAAGGTGGCCAACCTAGGATGTATAGTGCTGACCACCTATTAGGGATTAATCCGTCATAAGCTACCAACCTAGGATGTATAGAGTTGGTTGTTTATCGGATTCTAGAAATGAAGCTCGTCTACCTAACAATGACTCAACCGATTACAAATAGTCACCCTAGGATGTATAGTGATGACTTCTAACTCTCTCACGGGTTCCGACCTAGGATATATAATGCCGAAAACTCGATCGAGGTTAGATTAAAACCGCGGTTTAAGAGTCGGAATTCATGACTTTCCGTCCATTCTTTAGAGCTTTAAACAACTAAATAGGATGTATATCTAGATGCAATACTCATACATAATACAAAGACATCTTGTAAAGAGGATGTATCTACACAAGAAATCAATGATACACATTCACAACAAGAATAGATCAATGAAAGATAGACATGAATATCAATATAATATCAAGTTTATGTACAAGCCCAATATTCAACTAACTACTCCATCAACCCCTTAGAGGGGATTTAGCTACTCATTACAACTAGGAAACTAAGAGAAAGGAAAGAGAAAGAACCCTTGGAGAACATCTCCTTCCTTGAAGTGGCTCCAATCTCCTAACTTCCTTGAAGTTGAGTAGAGAATGTGAGGATGAGAGAGAGAGAGAGAGATATTCTAGGTCTAAAAGTGTTTAACCTCTGCAAAACGGAGTCAAAGGCTCCCTAAAACATTTTTATACTTTTCTATTTATACAAGATACAAAAAATAGGTCACTTAAGCTTTGGAAATCAAACTGGCGCGCTCGGAGTGCGGGTGGAGTGCGGGTGAATTACCCGCACTGTACCCGCACTGTATGGGTTGCCTTCATCTTCAGTTCTTGGATCAGGGCAATAGTGCGGGTGGAGTGCGGTTGAATTACCCGCACTTGACCCGCACTTGGAATCGCACTGTGATCGTACTTGAATCGCACTTCCCTGTCAGGTGCAAAATCTACCTTCTGTCTTGAGCAACAGTGCGGGTAGAGTGCGGTTGGATGACCCGCACTCTAATGTCAGGTACAACTCTGCTCTTCTGTTCTTGGTGACAGTGCGGGTAGAGTGCGGTTTGATGACCCGCACAGTACCCGCACTCTAACGTCAGGTGCATCTTCAACTTCTCAGGTTCGGCATTAGTGCGGGTAGAGTGCGGTTGGATGACCCACATAGTACCCGCACTTTATCGTCAGGTGCAACATCAGCTTCTCTGGTTTGGCATTAGTGCGGGTGAAGTGCGGTTGGATGACCCGCACTGTACCCGCACTTTATCTCTTCACTTGCATCCTGTCCCGGCTATGAATATGAGTGCGGCTGGAATGCGGTCAGAGTGCGGTTGCGACCCGTACTTGACCCGCACCGGACCCGCACTGTAGAGCTGTTTGTACTCCTTTACCTTTACTTTCGCCCCTTTTCTGCCGGAATCACTGCAATATGCTTCCAAACCTGTCTTTGCATCATTTCCTACAAATACGCACAAAACAACCCATCAAAGATACAAAAACACACGAAAACAGAACATAAGGTAAGGATCTGAGGGCCTAAATATACTACATATTTGGCCCGATCAAACACCCCCAAACCAAACCTTTGCTCGTCCTCGAGCAAATCTAATCGAAACGCCAACTGATTGTAATTTCTAGATACCTAAACAACTCCTCAACAATGCTGCAAGTCCAATGAGTGATATGATACAAATAGGTGTGATAGAGAGGAGAAAAAAACATATGCACAAGATCAAGAGCAATTTGGAGACACCCAAGGGAGACTCGTACGAACACGAATCCCACACCTAAAGGCATTCATGAATTAGGGACAACCTACTCCCATACCTTGAGCATAATTCGCTTCAATTCTAAAACTCACATGGATTCTCTCTTTTCTTTCCTCAAGAGTCCTAAGTTCCACACAAACAAGTATGCAAAGAAGATTCTGCAAAAGATTTAAGCAATGAACTATCCTAAGAACGAGTCACCATGCCATGGATGTGAAAGATGGTGCTTCAACCGACATTCCCAAACTAGACTTATATAGATCAAATAGGGTTTTTCAACCGGTTATAGTGTGGCTGTGGAGTTGAATGAGGTTACACAAAAATATGGACATTTAGAGTTCAAACTCACCAATCATGCTAGAATATATCCCTATTACCACACCATGTTCTTTTATTGCTTAAATGCAACCCTCTAGGAAACCATTTAACCCACATTTGTGCCTTCAACGTTACATTCCGTTTGAGCATATTTAGCATAATACAATCCCCCTTATGGCACTTCAAGTACAATCTTTCTTTTAATTTTTCTTTTAACAATTTCTCAATCACAATGTTGTACTCCATTTGAGTTGTTACAATTTCCCTTTCTTAGGCATTTAGGGCACATAACTAAGGTTCTTTCCCCTTTCCTTGCATATTGTTCAACAATTATTTCATTTTACTCGATGTAGGACCATTTTAACTTTTTTCATCACTACCATTTCCCATCCTAACATGATTAGTACAAAGGTAGGCATGTGTTTAGGCTATTGGGTATATGGTTTGAATGTGGTACCAAATGAAAGAGTAAGTTTTGGCCTCAACTTGGCTTTGGAGCACACAATATGGTATGTGGTGTTTAGTCTATAGAGGTAATTCAATACACATACATTCCCTAATATCACTTCCACAACCATCTAAAAAGGGAATGAAAGCATCCATCACGCAATTCGTAAAATGATATGTAAGTCCTATGGCACATGACATAAATGACGAGAGGCGTGTTTAAGAATAATCAATAATGCACTCAGAAAATGCACTTTCATACTTGTGTTTGTGATCTCACGGGTATCTCCATTATTAGAACAAGACATGGGAATGATGAGTCCCCAATACTTAACACCAACGGGTGGGACGAACCCATGATGGTGCAAGCGAACCTCAAATGGCACCAAACTATAGCACAAGGTCAAAGCACATATAAGGAACTCGTCAAAAGCACACTCTAGGAGCATCATACCCATACTGGATACAGTTTGAAAATGGACAAGCGACAAAATTGAAAAATTGGACACAAAACTATACAAGGCGGTGTAGGCGTAATACACCCCCAAACCAAAACTCAACAATGTCCCCATTGTTGGAAATAACAAGCATAATCTCGATAAATGGCGGAATGAGGGTTTAACACCCCCAAACTGACTCTGGACATACATTCGACCATGCTCATTCATAATATAAAAACTAAATCGCATTCATTGAAAGCTTAAGTACAAAACCGAAGGTAGAAAACTCCCTTTAGAAGGAAGATCGTTCGATGTCCATGCTTGTTGTTGTGTGCTTCCCAAAAGATGCACAACCTAGCTTAAAACCACACAACAACTCTACCAAACGAATATCAAATGTGAAAAGAAAAGAAAAATAAGTCTAAGCCGTTTAAAAGAAAATACAAATACAAGCGATAATAGTAAGTAGTCCTAGAATAATAACAACAAACAAAAAAGGAATGGATGGTCAATCGTCATCGAAAAACTCCCTCTCCGATTCACTAGCGATCCCTTTTCCCTTGGGGTCAATCTCTGATCTGATACGCTCTTCATGCTCCCTCCTGGATCTCTCCATTGCAGCTTGGAGCTCTCCCCCATATGGGTCAATGTCTGGGCCCCCTGAAGGAGGTTAGAAAGCACCTGGCCTCTTCTTCTTCTGCGGATAACTTGGAAGACTGAGTGCCTCCCTCATGTCAGTGAGGTTGCCCCAAAGGTCAGTAAAATACTCATTGGCTTCCGCCCTGCTCTCAGTAATCTGCCTCCTATTTTCGACGACCTCTATCCTGAGGTTCTCTAATCCTGTAAGCAAGGTCTGCCAAGGGACCTCTCCAAATGTCTCCTGCGTGGGTGGGGAAGCAGCGGGCCTATAATCACCATATTCGAGATAAACCTGCTCCAAATCTTGTTGTTCCGGGATGTCTTCAGCCTGTCTACTCGTGCTGCCCCCTAGGGCAGGTTTCCTCCTCCCTGTTCGGACCCTGACACCAGAGGGGTCCCACTCTCTGACTTGGTCATTCCATGTGAAACGCCCAACTGGCCCCAAACCACATTCGAAAGGGTCGGATCCAAAATCCACCCCGGCAGTCCTGCAAAATGTGGTGATGAGGTTAGGGAAGATGAGTGGCTGCTTGTCCACTCTGACACCTCCCAACTCAAGTATCTCCCTCTTGACTAGAAAGCCTATGTCGACCAACTGATTCTGCAGTATACAGTACAGGATCATTGCTGCATTGAAGTTCACTGAAGTCCTGTGCTTTCTGGGGATCAGCGAATGGGAGATGAACACATGCTAGAAACCCAACTCACTCTTTAAGTTGGTGTGCTTCATACGGTGATCAGGCGCCACCCAAAAATCCATTGGACGGATCACTAATTGATTTGTAAAATCCACATTTTGTGTCACAAAAAATTCACTCCAAGTCACCCCCTGCTTTAGACGTCCGACTGCTTCGGGATCAACTGGAAGCTCAGTCCTATAGTACCTGTTAATGTCCGCTATAGTCATCCGGACTTCTACCCCGCGAACCAGAACCGAAGAAGTGCGCTGAAAAGTTTCAAGTACCATTCCAGCAAAGAATTCCTCGATCACACGCCGACAATACATCGGGGGGGGGCTAACAAAGGTTTCCCATCCCCTTGTTTCAACCATTAGAGGAGTTGGGGTGCCCTCCAGTTCTTCAACTACTATCCCCCTTTCCACCACGACGTCTCGCTCCCTGAAATATTCTAAACGGTCCTCGTAATCTGGGTGTCTTATGCATGGTGGTGGAACTTGGGGTCCCCTCCTCGGTCTTTGTTCGGAACCCTGAGTGCTTTGCCTAGTTGATTTCCTGGTTCTTCATGACATCTGCACAATAAACAACAGTTTTTAAGGCAATATCCGGATCAAAGAACCATGAGGTTATGATGAAGGAATTTGAAAGGACACATATTCTGCCAGGAGGATAAAGTGCGGGTGAAGTGCGGGTGAATGACCCGCACTGTACCCGCACTCTAACTCGTTCCCAGATACCAGCACATGCAGAATTGCCATTATGTATACATTTCATAATCCCAGCATATCATCGACCGAATTAACACCAATATGACTCTAACTCATGTATAAGATTCCATTCAACCCATATAAACCCAAATTCATAATTTGAATATCCAATTGCAATAGAAAATCAATGTAACAATGAACACATCACATGCATAAAGACAACACCCATCATTCCATCCTCTTAGACATTCAATAGGTAGTTAGACAGCAAAAACAAAAGTTCAAAACCTTGAATCATGAAGTTCATGCCTAAGAGGAAACAGAATTTAGATAAAAAGGATTAGGGTTTTGGATTAGAGAGATATGTAATGAAATTAGAGGAAGAATTCATACCTTGGTTGCCGAAAAATCGAAAACGTGGCACACACGGAATACCTTTCAGTTAAGACGAGGGAAAAATTTGAAATTTGCTGTTTTGTTTTGTTTTTGTGGCAAAGTGGAGCCCTAGAGAACGACAGGCAGTATATATACTGCGCGACCAAAATACGGGTGGAGTGCGGGTGACTGACCCGCACTGTACCCGCACTTTATTACCTGATGCCTTCGAAGTGCGGGACGAGTGCGGGTGACTGACCCGCACTATAACCGCACTGTTCCCCTGGACTGACTCCTGGACTCTGCCGTGCAACTGTATCTGCACCAAAACTAAAACCTTTACACATTGTCAAGCATTATGTACCAAAAGTTTACAAAGACAAAAACTAACCATCCGAAAAATAAAAATAAAAATACTAAAATTAATTCAAAAGTGAGTGCAATGCACTCAAAGTGGGACCCGGTCAACCAAATGAGGTTTGACCGGAATGGGGAGCACATTCAACTTGGCCACCCAAACCGGTGCCAAATGCCTATACACTGCATCTCTCCCCACTTTCCTCATTTGTCCAACTAGGTTCTTTCGAACCCATATTTGTTTAACCCTCGGTGGGTTCATCATAGATCCAACTCTACTTTCTTTGAACCGTTGGAAACTAAAGCAATAAGCCTTAGTGTGCCCTCTTTTGGCACAAAAGTAACAAGTAACAGGATGATTAGGGAAACTCCCTATTCAATTGTTGGCGTGGGTCCCTTTTTGTTGTCCGTATCCGAGGGATTTGACATTGTTTTCTATCACAACTAGTTGCTCAATCAAATCACACTCCTTGACCTTGGCCAACTTCAACTCATCTTCTTTTGTGCTCAACCGTTCTTGCAATTCTCTTACCGATTTTGTGGACTCCTCCACACCTAGTTGAAGTTTCCTTGTCCTTCTCCCATTGTCTTCCTCAAATTCTTCTGAGAGTTTTGCCAACTCTTCTAGGTTCTTGGAGACTAACTCCTCTTTGGTGGCAAGCTCCACTACTTGCTCATGTAAACCATTGTTCACTGTTGAGAGATCATGCAATTTCTTCTTCAACTGTCCATTTTCGGTCTTAAGCAAATAAACCTCCAGTTTGAGCTTTGTGTTGTCTTGCTCGAGCTCACCTAATTGTTCGAAGATTTTAGTACTGGATTCCTCCTCTTCAAATTCTGACTCTTGCCTTTCCTTAATGAAGTCTTGGTTTCCCAATTCCATCTCCTTAACTCCCTCAAAAGCTTGTACAAGGGTGAGCACCCGGCTTCTTTTCTTTCTGGAATTTGGTGCCTCCAAGACCAAACAATCTCTGACTTGGCTTGTTCCGGGGGATGTTACCTTGAAGTTAACACTTTTGCATCCACAGCTGAAGGAAATGTCCCTAGAACAAATATCAACTACCATACCCGCTATGGCCATGAATGACCTCCCCAAAAGTAGTTTCCAGTCCCTACCACAGGATTCTCCTCGAATGCAATTCAACACGACAAATTCTACCAGCACCATCAAACCGTGCACATTCACGTAAAATTCCTCCACAATACCAACTGGGGTGATGGAAGAATTGTCCGCCATAATGAGGGTCTGAGAGGTAGGCTTGATCGACTGAATCTTCAGTTGTTCGTATACCTCTAATGGCATCATATTGATGATAGCCCCCATATCAAGCACTGCTCCCATCTTTGATGAACTCTCAATTTGTACCTCTATGACGAAACTTCCGGGGTCCTCAAGTTTAATGGGTAAGTTTATGCCACTTTCCCCTATCTTTATTAACTGTGACCTCTACCATGCTTCCCTCAGTTTCATCAACTCCTAACTGGACAACCTCTAACATGTTAACATGTTCATCGGAGCTTGATGCCTTCTCCTTGTTCTTGACCAATGCATCAAAAATCTGTGCCAATTGAGTTTCCATCTTCTTCAGTGACGCTTCATGACTATTTGCTCTCTGATCATTGGACTACATGTAAGCTGACATTCGTTTCTAAGAGGCATGCAAGGTGTTCTTGAGAGCTTCTGACCCGATACTAACCGTTTTGATCATTGTGCTCACTATCTCCTCTAGAGACTTGTCCTTTGGTTAGCTAGCGGAAGCTTGGGAATTAAAGTTGGGTGGTGGGTTACTACTTGAACTTCCCCATTAATTGTTATTGTTTGCCCCTCCTTGATTGTATCTATTGTACCCACGATTTTGGTACCCTTGATTATTGTTTCCACCTTGGTAAGTGTTGTTGCCACCTTGGTAAGTTGTTGCTCCTAGGTGGTTGTTGTTGGACCACGACAAGTTTGGGTGGTTTCTCAACCCTGGATTATATGTGTTTGAATATGGGTCATTCCTTAGCCTTGGGAATTCCCCAAGGGCTTGGGCTTGCTCTTCTTGCCCAAAATGCCCTTCTCATCCTTCTATCTCCCCCATGACTTGACTCACTCCTTTGGAGGACCCTGGTTTTCCGGTTATAAGCTCCTTGATCGATTGAAGTTCTTTGTTCATTCTGGACATCAGAATCTGAACTTGGGTATCCTGACCTACTTCTATTCTTCCACCCCTTCTCACATGTGATGTCCTCTGCTGTGAGTTCTGGGCAATCTTCTCCAAGATGTCATACGCCTCAACTGCCCTCTTGTCTGCTATTGTACCTCCGCACGCATTGTCCACTAGCATTTGTGTTAATGGTGAAAGTCCACTATAGAAGGAATTAACCTTCAACTCAGGGTGGTATGTATGCGGTGGCATTTGTGCTAACAACAAGTTGAACCTCTCCCATGCCTCATGGAATGGTTCACCGCCCTCCTCAACAAATGATGCTATCTTCAACCTTAGGTCCTTTGCTTTCTGCAACGGAAAATACTTGTTGAAAAAGACCTTGCACACCTGACTCCATGTCACCAGCGATCCTGGCCTCAAGTTCATGTACCATGTCATGGCGGCATCTTTCAGACAATACTGGAAACACCTACGATGAAGCTGCTCTCTTGTCAATACTGCTTGGGGAGCCATTACCGGGAAGGTTTCTAGGGTGGCTCCATACTGCTTCATAAATTGGAGGCAATCCTCGGTAATCCGCCCACTAAACGATGGTAGGAGGCTAATGTGCATAGTCTTCAACTCATACTACCTTGTTACATCATCCAGTACTATGGCAGTGGGCACATTACCTACAAACGGGATAGTGTACTCACCCATGGTGAGACCTAGCTGTTCATTCCCATGTACACTTCCCTCATGCTCTTAAGCCTGCTGCTCATTCTAATTCTGATTGTTCCTGTCTTCCCTATTCTGCCCAGGGTAATCCATAGGAACACCGGCGTCCATGTTTCCCTCTAACTGACCGGTCCTTCTACCCAACTGATTAATGTTATCGATAACTAGCAAAACTGTTCCTCTTAAGGATCTTCTTCCGTGCATATACCGAGAATCCTGAAATTTCACAACAAATAATGCACAACGTAAACGAGAAACAAACAGGGTAGATCAGAAATGTTACTAGACTAACTATTGTTTATGAAAAACTAATCAAACTAAACATGCCGCTCCCCGGCAGCAGCGCCATTTGACAGAACGTTTTTCTTAGTGTCGTTTTAAAAAGATCAATCCATCAACAATATTTGATAAAACCTCACAAGCCTAAATTAGTTTGAAAACATAAATATAGTGGCAAGTGGGGTGTCGTCCACAGGGAGCGGAGTTAGCTAAATTAGTTATTGCTAAAGTAATGATATGTATATATATAATATCAAAACATGAGTTGGTGAAAATGTAGGTGGTGAATTACACTAAAAATAACATTATATTAATTATGCAAACTAAATGAAGGGGGAAATGGAATGAGGGATATATATAGATGATGGAAACTAAGGAGTTAATGGATACGAAAGTAAATACTGGGCAATGCAACAAACTTGTCAATAGCACGGCTATTCAAGGTAACTGACCTAGGATGTATAGAGTCGGTTATTTATCCCTAGAAGGTGGCCAACCTAGGATGTATAGTGCGGACCACCTATTAGGGATTAATCCGTCATAAGCTACCAACCTAGGATGTATAGAGTTGGTTGTTTATCGGATTCTAGAAATGAAGCTCGTCTACCTAACAATGACTCAACCGATTACAAATAGTCACCCTATGATGTATAGTGATGACTTCTAACTCTCTCACGGGTTCCGACCTAGGATGTATAGTGCCCGAAAATCGATCGAGGTTAGATTAAAACCGCGGTTTAAGAGTCGGAATTCATGACTTTCCGTCCATTCTTTAGAGCTTTAAACAACTAAATAGGATGTATATCTAGATGCAATACTCATACATAATACAAATACATCTTGCAAAGAGGATGTATCTACACAAGAAATCAATGATACACATTCACAACAAGAATAGATCAATGAAAGATAGACATGAATATCAATATAATATCAAGTTTATGTACAAGCCCAATATTCAACTAACTACTCCATCAACCCCTTAGAGGGGATTTAGCTACTCATTACAACTAGGAAACTAAGAGAAAGGAAAGAGAAAGAACCCTTGGAGAATATCTCCTTCCTTGAAGTGGCTCCAATCTCCTAACTTCCTTGAAGTTGAGTAGAGAATGTGAGGATGAGAGAGAGAGATATTCTAGGTCTAAAAGTGTTTAACCTCTGCAAAACGGAGTCAAAGGCTCCCTAAAACGTTTTTATACTTTTCTATTTATACAAGATACAAAAAATAGGTCACTTAAGCTTTGAAAATCAAACTGGCGCGCTCGGAGTGCGGGTGGAGTGCGGGTGAATTACCCGCACTGTACCCGCACTGTATGGGTTGCCTTCATCTTCAGTTCTTGGATCAGGGCAATAGTACGGGTGGAGTGCGGTTGAATTATCCGCACTTGACCCGCACTTGGAATCGCATTGTGATCGCACTTGAATCGCACTTCCCTGTCAGGTGAAAAATCTACCTTCTGTCTTGAGCAACAGTGCGGGTAGAGTGCGGTTGGATGACCCGCACTCTAATGTCAAGTACAACTCTGCTCTTCTATTCTTGGTGACAGTACGGGTAGAGTGCGGTTTTATGACCCGCACATTACCCACACTCTAACGTCAGGTGCATCTTCAACTTCTCAGGTTTGGCATTAGTGCGGGTAGAGTGCGGTTGGATGACCCGCACAGTACCCGCACTTTATCGTCAGGTGCAACATCAGCTTCTCTGGTTTGGCATTAGTGCGGGTGAAGTGTGGTTGGATGAACCGCACTGTATCCGCACTTTATCTCTTCACTTGCATCCTGTCCCGGCTATGAATATGAGTGCGGCTAGAGTGCGGTCAGAGTGCGGTTGTTACCCGCACTCGACCCGCACTGGACCTGCACTGTAGAGCTGTTTGTACTCCTTTGCCTTTACTTTTGCCTTTTTTTCTGCCGGAATCACTGCAATATGCTTCCAAACCTATCTTTGCATCATTTCCTACAAATACGTACAAAACAACCCATCAAAGATACAAAAACGCACGAAAACAGAACATAAGGTAAGGATCTGAGGGCCTAAATATACTACATATTTGGCCCGATCACCCTGGCGGCTCACAGATTGGCGGTTGATCCTACCTGTAAGCCGGTCAAATAGAAGCAAAGACTTTCAACCTAAAAAGAAATGCCGCAATTCAGGAGGAAGTTGATAAGCTTCTAAAGGGGAAATTCATTAGGGAATCCCGGTACTCAGAGTGGATCGCCAACATAGTCATGGTGACCAAGGCAAATGGGAAGTGGCGTATGTGCGTTGATAACATTGATCTCAACCGCGCCTGCCATAAAGATAGCTTCCCTCTACCAAAGATTGATCAGCTGGTAGATTCAACTACGGGTAACAAGCTCCTAAGCTTCATGGATGCATTCTCGGGGTATATGTAAATCATGATGCACCCCGCCGATCAGGATAAGATCAGTTTTATCACCGGGCAGGGTCTATATTGCTACAGGGTAATGCTCTTCGGACTTAAAAATACAGGTGCTACCTACCAACGCCTGGTCAACCGACTATTCAAGGATCTGATAGGGAAGTCAATGGAGGTGTACATCAATGATATGATCATCAAGTCCTAGGTAGCCGAGCAGCACCAGGGTCATCTCCGCCAGACTTTCCAAATAATTAGAGAAAACCAGATGTAGTTAAACCCCGCTAAATGCGCATTCGAAGTAACAGCCGAGAAATTTCTCAAATTTATGGTCCATAAGAGAGGAATAAAAGCTAACCCGGAGAAGATCAAAGCCATCCTAGACCTTGAGTCTCCTACTTCGCTCAAGCAAGCACAAGGCCTGACCCGATGGATAGCAGCCCTAAACCGCTTCATATCACGATCTACTGATAAGTGCGTCCCCTTTTTCAAAGCTATCAAACAAGGGAGGAATATGAAGTGGGACCAAGATAGCGAGCTAGCTTTCCAATCCTTGTAGGGATATCTCTCTAGCCCACCACTGCTAGTTAACCCGCTATCGGGAGAAGAACTGCAACTGTACTTGGCTGTATCTGAAACAACTGTTAGTGGGGCCTTGGTAAAAGATAATGGAGATGGAATTCAACTAACTATCTAATATATAATCCGTGCCCTGACCAAGTCGGAGAAGAATTACATTCTCCTAGAGAAGCTCGCCTTCGCATTGGTAACTACTGCCAGGAAGCTCCGCCCTTATTTCCTATCTCACACAATCGCAGTGGTCACTGATCAACCCCTGCGCCAATTTCTCCAAAGGCCGGATGTATCAGAAAGACTAGTACTATAGACCCTCAAGCTCACCTAGTACGATATACAGTACAAGGTTAGGACAACCATCAAGGCCCAAGCTCTAGTAGGCTTTATAGCTGAGTTCAGCACAATACCTGATCATGATGCTACCCCGAGCTCGGACCAAGCTTCCCAGAAAAAGCAAGAATCAGCAGGTTGGTCCACCAACCAAGAAACCTGAATTATATATAAGGATGGAGCTTCCAGCCAAGCGAGAAGTGAGGGAGGAATCATTTTAATTGATCCCAAGAAGGTAGAGTGCTATCATTGCTTCAGATTTCAGTTCAGTACCACTAATAACGAAGTCGAGTTTGAGGCTTTGTTAGCAGGAATGAGGACAGCTAGCGGAGCTTGGAGCTAATTATCTCCTTGCTAAGTGCGACTAGCAACTGGTACTTAATCACATAACAGGTTTGCACTAGGCTAAAGGAGATAACATGGCAGCCTACCTTGGAAAGGTCCAAGAACTTGTGGCCCAATGATCGTGCCTAAATTGTTGTATATTTCGGCCCTCATTCCTATTCCTTTGTCTCGTTCTTGTGTGTATTTTCTATATATTTTATGTCTAATAGGCTCATTAGTGCTAATTACAGGCAAGTGATGTAATTCAGGGTTTGGAAGCTTGTTGCGGTGATTCCGGGAGAAAAAGGGCGAAAGTAAAGGCAAAAGAGTACAAACAGCTCTACAGTGCAGGTCCAGTGCGGGTCAAGTGCAGGTCGCAACCGCACTCCAACCGCACTCCAGCCACACTCATGATCATAGCCGGGACTTGATACAAGAGAAGAGTTACAGTGCGGGTCCAGTGCGGGTCATCCAACCGCACTCCACCCGCACTGTTGCCAAAGCCAGAGAAGCTGAGTTGCACCTGACTGTTAAAGTGCGGGTACAGTGCGGGTCATCCAACCGCACTCAACCCGCACTATTGCCAAACCAGAGAAGTTGAAGTTGCACCTAACATTAGAGTACGGGTACAGTACGGGTCATCCACCCGCACTCCACCCGCACTATTGCTCAAAACAGAGGAGGGATTTTACACCTGACAGTACAATGTGACTCAAGTGCGACTACAGTGCGGGTCAAGTGCGAGTCAAGTGCAGGTAATCCAACCGCACTCCACTCGCACTATTGCCCAGATCAGAGACCTGAAGATGAAGGAAACCTTTACATTGCGGGTACAGTGCGGGTAATTCACCCGCACTCCACCCGCACTCCGCGCGCGACAGTTTCTGGTTTCAAGCTTAAGTGACCTATGTTTCCATCCTCTATAAATAGAAAAGGATGGGAACGAACCAAAAGATCACCATACCTCCCAACACTTGTAGTCTAAGCTAGAAACACATCTCCCTCTCATCCAAACCATCTCTACTCAATCAAAGGCAACTAGGAGACTTGGATTTAAGCTTCAAGGAAGGAAATTAATCTTCAAGGGTTCTCTCTACACTCTCTCTTAGTTTATTTGTTTGTAATAGAACATGAGTAGCTAAAATACCCCACTATGGGGTTGATGTTATTATTTTGATGGATATTTTGGGCTTTGTAAATGAACTCTATGTGTTATATTTATTCTATCTCTATATTTCATTCCATTGCTTATATTGATTTCCATTATTGACTTTTTTGGATACACCCTCTTTGCATGTTGATTTGGATTACTTGAGTAGGCAATTAGGTTGTCTAATGCTCCATTGAATGGAAGGATTTCCGGAAATCCGGCTCTATAACCATGCCCTTAATCTAATCTTGAATTAGTGGCTTTCACTATACACTCTAGGTTAGCCACTTGTGAGAGAATTAGAAGCCTCCACTATACACCCTAGGTTGGCTACTTTAGTGATTCTACGAGAACTAACCTTCGAGTAGAATTCGGTTGATAACCTCGAGCCTCATCCAATCCCAACCGGGTGGCCTTCACTATACATCCTAGGTCGACCACTTGTGAAGGAATTGGAAGCCATCACTATACATCCTAGGATGGACTATATTAGTAATAGGTTTAGCCATAGCTAGATAGATGAGCATTCATGAAACAAGTCCCAATTGAGTAACTAGCCACTGTTGGTTGCTTAGGAGGGATTAATCTCTAGTAAGAGGTCTTCGCTATACACCCTAGGTTGACCTCTTGCTATAGATATATACCAACACTATACACCCTAGGTTGGTTACATTTGTCAAAACGTGCTTAATTGAGAGTTTGTTGCAATTGCCCCAATATTCACTTACGAGTACATCAACTTCTTAGTTCCATCATCATTCATTCATCACTCCTATTGTCATCCCATTTAATTTGCTTTCATAGTTTAGTTTATATTATATCTTCATTCACCATCATTTTACTTCTATGCATACTAGTTATATTAATCATAATCTTATCACCACTACCCCGATCTCAGTGGACGACACCCATGCTTACCGTTTTACTTGTATTTCTACTTGTGAACGCATCGCATAGGTTTTATAAATTGTTTTGTCGGACGGTTTTCTGATGGCAAAAACCTTCTCATCACCCAATTCAAGGGGTTCAAGATCGAGCAGGTACCTAGGTAGCAGAATCATCGGGCTGATGTCCTAGCAAAGATAACTGCCAATGGAGGACAGGAATTGCCAAAAGGGGTACCTCTCCAGGTAATTGCCCAATCAAGCATAGTGCAAGGAAAGGAAGTTAGTCCTGTAGACGCCTTCCATGCAGAATGGATCCCATTGTAGATTACCTCCATCAAGCTCGCAAGATCAAGAGAGCCTCTGTTCGGTACAGCCTGGTAGAGGGACACCTTTACCGTATAAGAAGATCTCTCCCCCTACTCAGATGTCTACACCCTGATGATATGAGCTGGGCACTCAGAGAGGTACATTCAGGGGAATGTGGGAATCATATAGAAGGAGAAGCGTTAGCTTACCGGTGTTGCGCATGGGATATTACTGGCCAACCTTGCACCATGATGCGAGGTAGTTCGTATAATCTTGCGAACCATGCCAGAAAATGGCCAACTTGCACCACTTACCTCCAGAACTACTGTCCTCAATCAGCTCACCATATCCATTTGCCTACTGGGGAGTAGATCTAATTGGACCTCTCCCAACTACGCTTGGTCAACAGAAACATGCAATAGTGGCCATTGATTATTTTACCAGATGGCTGGAAGTATAGCCCCTCTCTAAGATCATTGAGGCAGAACAAGACTGAGTTCATTAAGAAGAACGTGGTCTGCCTGTTCGGTACCCCGATGGTCATTATCACGAATTTGGGTAAACAATTTGATAATGCTAGATTCTGGGATTTCTGCAAGAACCTGGGAATCGAGCTTTATTTTGCATCCGTAGCAAATCCCCAAACTAATGGCCTAGTAGAGGCCACAAATAAGACTATCAAGAGGCTCTTAAAGAGGAAGCTCCAACAGATGAAGGGTAGATAGGCAGATGAACTACCAGATGTGCTATGGGTCTACCGCACCACCAAAATGACTGCTACTGGAGAAACCCACTATTAACTAGCTTTCGGGGTAGAAGTTGTCCTTCTTATCGAGCATAAACTCACCTCCCACCGGGTTCAACACTTTGACCCAGAAGGGAACGAAGACAAGTTAAGGGCCAACCTAGACCTCCGGGAGGAGAAAAAGGAAAGAATTGCAGAAAGGGTAGCAGTCTACCAAAGCAGGATAGCCCGATACTTCAAAAAGAAAGTTAGAAACCAAAGCTTCAAAGAATGGGATTTGGTTCTTAGGAAAGTAACCCAGAATACCCGGAAGAGGTCTGATGGGGCACTATTGCCCAAATAGGAAGGTCATTACCTGGTTATAATGGTAATCCGGAGCGAGGCTTACAAATTGGAGGATATGGACGAGCTTCCAATAGACCACACTTGGAATGCAGATCACCTGAAGAGGTTCTACCTATAGAGCCTACAGTGAAGACAAATTGATGTCCCCCTGGATAGGTATTGGTAGATGTCTGTAGTCATGAATGTTTGTATCCCCTTTTGATTCATCAATAAAAGAAGATTCTTCTCTACTCTCCAATTTCCATCTATCTACATTATGTCGCCATTATTCGCTTCGAGAAATTCACCATGATCGTCTTAAGACCAAGAGCGTGGCATAGCTCTCCTAATACCCTGGACCAGATCGATCCCCCTAGGAGGATAGCCTCAAAACTAGGACAAGCCATAAGGTATTCCTGACACCCTAGCCAGGCAACACCCCCTGTTAGGAAGGATCTAGATGCCGGATAGATCAAGGCCTCGCCGGGCACTACCCCCAGCTGAGAAGGGTCTGGTTAGTAAGAGCATAGTTGCCTGCCAGATCAAGGCCTTGGCCAGGTACCACCCCCCGCTAAGAAAGACCTGGTGCTAAAGTGGCCTTTGTTGCCTACTAGGATCTTGTTGTCGGTATGTATTTGCCAAAGTACCAAGATTCCTAGGACAGGAAGGCGAGGTACTAAGATTCGACAATGTTTTCGCCAAAGTACCAAGATTCCTAGAACAGGAATGCAAGGTACTTAGATTCGACAATGTTTTCGCCAGTGTATTCACTAAAGTACTAAGATTCCTAGGACAGGAATGCAAGGTACTTAGATTTGACAATGCTTTCGCCAGTATGTTCACCAAGGTGTCAAGATTCCTAGAATAGGAATGCAAGGTACCTAGATTCGCCAATGTGTTCGCCTTATTTCCGTCAGTGTACCTTGATTCCTGAGAACATGAAGGCTAGGTACCGTGATCCACCCGTGTATCCCAATTCTTGTGGTATGAGAGGCTGGGTACCACAGTTCGATGACAGATTCCTTGGAATAGGAATGCTAGGGGCCATGATTCGCATATGTGCCAGAATCCTTGATACAGGAACACGAGGTACCCTTATCGTGATATCGACTAAGATTCATGATATCATGTTCAAAGGAATGCTAACACCTAGAAAGTTGTCCTAAGATCCATTGGCTTGGTACCCTGGTACCAATCAGCTATCACGCTACACTCCAGTTCACATCAAGTCCCTCGCGTTACCAGATATTGGTTAAAACAAATTTATGCTGGGGACTCTTATTCAAATTTTATGCTACAGTTAGAAGCATGCAATAGAAGTCAATCAAGGAAATCATAAAGGATAGCAAGATAAACACAGAAAAAGGGTTTTCTTCATTGATCAAATCAGAGAATCCAACCCTTCTTTCAGGCTACATACAGAAAACAAGAAAGAAAATAACAAGAAATGGGTTGAAAGTTTAGACATGCTAGCTTCCTCTCCGACTTTCTGCCTACCTTCCTGGCCTGCCCACCTAACGACATGGACCTCCACCAAGACAGATATCGACGGTACCATCACGACCACCGTAGGTAGGAACACAGGCTGTGTTGGAACCTAAAATACCGGAGGGATAAAAGGATAGCTTCGAAACCATCAACGTTCAAGACGTAACCGAGCTCGAAATTGCAACTCGTCTAAGCAACATGTACACCATCGGTAAAGGTACGAAGCTAGGTGCTACCACTTCTCTTGACCCCGGGAATCATCATCCAACCATGGCTCCCTGGTACCTAGATCCATCTCGCACTGCTCCTTCCACAATACCAAGCACCTAGCTAGTCAGAGAGATCATACCTCCTCTTCCTTTGAAGTTGCTAACCATAGCGACAAACATCGATCGATCTGCTGAAATTTTCTACTCCGTTTAAGAACAAACGAAAAATGTGAAGAACTGTTAAGCTGTTTGGGGTATTTATAGAAGGAGAAAGTGAGTATCGAGAACAAAAAGATAAGATCATTAATGAGGCACGGCACCCACAATTAAATATGGCGTCCAAACAAAAGATTCCTATGCAAGAATTCCATGAAGAGGGTTTCACCATGGTAACCTCGAGTAGGGCATGGACCATGACAATCTCGATTATCAAGTACCGTGATCCGTGTTCAACTTATGCCTTGGTACCACTCCTTGACCAATCATGTTAACAACCGCATTTGATCAGGGTTTAATGGAAGATATATCATCAAGTCGACACCTAGGTACCAGGATTCTCATAACAAGAATGCCTGGTACCCTGGTTCATCCCAAGTGAGACCAATTGCTAAGTCCCAGGAGATCCTTGTACCGGTTACAAGCTATGCTACACTTTTCATTCTCGCCAAATTTTAGAGCTTCTTCTGTTACCTAGAATTTGTTAAATCAAGTTTACAGTGGGGCCTTTTCTTTAGATCAATGCGGGATTCAACCAGGAAATCGGTAAACTACACACGTATAGAGCTAAAGAAAGGAAAGAAATGTTTTCATTGCTTTAACCATGGATCCCATCCTCCCAATTGCGGGCTTCAAATATATAGAAACAAAAATGAAAGATAACAGGTAAAGGATCGAACTCGGTCACGCATCCGCTCACCCTTGGTTGGCCACTTCTTCTCCTGCTCCACTGATTGAAACTTCATCTCCCAGACCAGTTAGAGCCTCCCCCGCTACTTAGGTACCAGCTACCATTGGGATCTCCACTTGAGCAGGTCCGACCTAAAGCTCCTCTGTCGTCACCATATTAGTTCGCTCCCCTACCTCCTTGGTTGAAGCACCCTGGTCCTCTACTACCTCGATAGGGTCAGAATAAGAGATAGGCATGGCAGATTCTCTCTCTTTTGAAGCAGGTTGGCTCTCTACCACCTCAACATATTCGAGTATGGAAATAGGCAGGTCAATAGTCCCACCTCCAACCTGAATAGTTACGACCTTAGAAGCCTTCAAATTGGGATCAACTCCAACATGGCCTAGTGAAGGAAGGAAGATATGTCTCTAGTCTTTTCCACCTGCCACTTCATTCGCCCTATCAGTCCAAGAAGGACCAGCTTCATCAGCAGGAGCTGCCTTTACCAACTCTACAGCTTTAGCCATGATCTCCTCTCTATTCCACCCAGCGATAACGCCCATGTCAAACGGAGGAGGGAGAGCCAGTGCCACTTGGTATCCTGTAAAGAAGTAACCATCCCCAAAAGATGTATCCACCTAAGACTTCAGGCTAGCCATGCTAGCACGCAGAGTTTGAACCTCTTCTTCCATCCTCGCTGCCTTTTCCATTATGGCATCCCTTTCATTCTTACGGCGTAGGGACCTGAGCTTCTCCATGTCCAGAGCACACTCCATTCGCTCCTTATCTACCATTGCCGCATCCGCTACCTTCTCATCCTCCTCAAAGGACTGATGTAGAACTATCACGCCCTGGGCAGCTTTGGCTAGCTCCACATTGGCCTTCTCTAGTTCAGCATTAGCTTCTTTAACCTGTTTCTAAATGGAGCTAACCTGCTGACTTATTGCTACATTAAACTTGAAAGCCTGCTAGGTACAAGAACACGAGTTAGAATGTCACCATTAATCAATCGTGGTTGAAGGTAAAATAAAGAGACATAACTCAGCTATTAGGGCAGATCCCTTGGTAATTAAAAGGTCAGTAGGCATGAAGGTCATGACATACAAGCTCCCACTTGGGTAGCAGTTTAAGCAGCAGAGACAGAGCCTTGACCCCTCTCAACCATAATGGATGGCTCGGGTGCCATAGTAGGAGGAGGAGAGGAAATTGATTGAGCAACAGCAGTAACAGCAGTGGCAGCAGTTGGGGCGGTAGATGAGAGACCTTGCACCTGGATGGGAGCACCTCGAACCTAGCCCACTCAGGCCGTAAAAGCCTCCAGTGATCTATCCAAAAGATGAGGAGGATGAGCTGAAGCCTCTGGGGCCTCGATTGGGAGTGATACACGCCTACTGGGCCCGAAAGACGAAACCAACCCCGACCACAGGATTGGGGCAAGATGAAAGCCCGATAGGGGAGATCGGTGGGAAATTGCGATCAGCGAGGTCGAGCCCTTACTCTGGAACCGTTGGAGGCATTGTAGAGACTGTCAACACAAAAGAATTAGTACATGCGCAATCAATGAAGTAACGTCACCGAGATAGGACAATGGAGATTGCTTACCTGGGGATGCGCTGGAGACACGGAGGTAGAATTCCTCCCTTCCTACATCAAAGGCATCCAAAGTAGGATACCTCAGGTTGGTATAATTGTGAGCCATGATAGCTTACAAAACTTTCTCTGATTCAAAAGAGAGTTTACTCTTTTCCAACGTGGCTTTCCACTAAAGCAAGTGGGATCCTTGAACTCAGTCCCTCCGATATGGACCGAGCTGCCCTATTCACCTTTGTTGATGACCCACTCCTCCTTCCAAGAGGTATCCTTTTTCGTGGCCCTTGGTACCACGAACTTCAAGTTGTTCTTAGCTCGAGCATAAAATTGCCCATTTGGGCTTGGAGAGTTAGCAGCAATCCGGAACACATATATGAGCTCATCCGGCCCTGATTGAGCCAAATATGTAGTATATTTAGGCCCTCAAACCCTTACCTTTGGTTCTATTTTCGTGCATTTTTTTGTATCTCTGATGGGTTGTTTTGTGTGGAATTGTAGGAAATGGTGCAAGGATGGGTTTGGAAGCATGTCGCGGTGATTTCGACAGAAAAGGGGTGAAAAGAAAGACAAAGGAGCACAAATAGCTCTACAGTGCGGGTCAAGTGCAAGTCAAGTGTGGGTCGCAACCGCACTCCATCCGCACTCCAGCCGCACTCATGCTCATAGCCGGGACATGATGCAAGTGAAGAGATAAAGTACGGGTCAAGTGCGGGTCATCCAACCGCACTCCACCCGCGCTGTTGCCAAACCAGAGAAGCTGAAGTTGCACCTGACGGTAAAGTGCGGGTACTGTGCGGGTCATCCAACTGCTCTATACCTGCACTAATGCCAAACCAGAGAGTTGAAGATGTATCTGATATTAGAGTGCAGGTACTGTGCGGGTCATCAAACAGCACTCTACCCGTACTATCACCAAGACCATAAGAGCAGAATTGCACCTGACATTAGAGTGTGGGTACTATGCGGGTCATCCAACCGCACTCTACCCGCACTGTTGCTCAAGACAGAAGGTAGATTTTGCACCTGACAGGGAAGTACAATTCAAGTGCGATCATAGTGCGATTCCAAGTGCGGGTCAAGTGCGGGTAATTCAACCGCACTCCACCGCACTACTGCCCAGATCCGAGGACTGAAGATGAAGACAACCCATACAATGCGGGTACAGTGCGGGTAATTCAACCGCACTCCACCTGCACTCCACACGCGCCAGTTTGATGTGACCTATTTTTGTATGTTGTATAAGTAGAAAAGTATAGAAATGTTTTAGAGAGCTTTTGACTCCGTTTTTCAGAGGTAAAACACATTTAGACCTAGAATCTCTCTCTCTCTCTCATCCTTACATTCTCTACTCAACTTCAAGGAAGTTAAGAGATTGAAGCCACTTCAAGGAAGGAGATGTTCTCCAAGGGTTCTTTCTCTTTCCCTTCTCTTAGTTTCCTAGTTGTAATGAGTTGCTAAATCCCCTCTAAGGGGTTGATGGAGTAGTTAGTTGAATATTGGGCTTGTACATAAACTTGATATTATATTGATATTCATGTCTATCTCTCATTGATCTATTCTTGTTTTGAATGTTTACCATTGATTTCTTGTGTAGACACACTCTCTTTGCAAGATGTCTTTGTATTATGTATGAGTATTGCATCTAGATATACATTCTATTTAGTTGTTTAATGCTCTAAATAATAGACGGAATGTCATGAATTTCGACTCTTAAAAGCGGTCTTAATCTAACCTCGATCGAGTTTTCGGCACTATACATCCTAGGTCGGAACCCGTGAGAGAATTAGAAGTCATCACTATACATCCTAGGGTGACTACATTTAATCGGTTGAGTCATTGTTAGGTAGACGAGCTTCATTTCCAGAATCCGATAAACAACCAACACTATACATCCTAGGTTTGGTAGTTTACGACGGATTAATCCCTAATAGGTGGTCCGCACTATACATCATAGGTTGGCCACCTGCTAGGGATAAATAACCGACTCTATACATCCTAGGTCGGTTACCTTGAATAGCCGTGCTATTGACAAGTTTGTTGCATTGCCCAGTATTTACTTTCGTATCCATTAACTCCTTAGTTTCCATCATCTATATATATCCTTCATCCCATTTCCCCCTTCATTTAGTTTGCATAATTAATTTAGTGTTATTGATAGTGTAATTCACCATCTACATCTTCCCCATTTCATGTTTCATTATTATATATATACATAACATTACTTTAGCAATAACTAATTTTAGTTAACTCCGCTCCATGTGGACGACACCCCACTTGCCACTATAATTGTGTTTTCAAACTAGTTTAGGCTTCGTGAGGTTTTATCAAATATTGTTGACGGATTGATCTTTTAAAACGACACTAGAAAAAACGTCCTGTCAAATGGTACCGCTGCAGGGGAGCGGCATGTTTAGTTTGATTAGTTTTGCATAAGCAATAGTTAGTCTAGTAACATTTCTGGTCTACCCTATTTGTTTCTCGTTTACGTTGTGTGTTATTTATTGTGAAATTTCAGGATTCTAGTTATATGCACGGAAGAAGATCGTCAAGAGGAAAGTGTTGCCAGTTATCGACAACATCAATCAGTTGGGTAGAAGAACCAGTCAGTTAGAGGGAAACATGAAAGCCTGTGTTCTTATGGATTACCATGGGCAGAATAGGGAAGACAGGAATGATCAGAATCAGAATGAGCAGCAGGCTCGAGAGCATGAGGGAAGTGTACATGGAGATGAACAGCTAGGTTTCACCATGGGCGAGTACACTCTCCCGTTTGTAGGTAATGTGCCCACTACCATAGTACTGGATGATGTAACAAGGCAGTATGAGTTGAAGACTTTGCATATTATCCTTCTACCATCTTTTAGTGGGAGAATTACCGAGGATTGCCTTCAATTTATGAAACAGTATGGAGTCACCCTAGAAACCTTCCCAGTAATGGCTCGCCAAGCAGTACTGACAAGAGAGCAGCTTCATCTCATGTGTTTCCAGTATTGTCTGAAAGATGCCGCCATGACATGGTACATGAATTTGAGGCCAGGATCGCTGGTGACATGGAGTCAAGTGTGCAAGGTCTTTTTCAACAAGTATTTTCCGTCGCAGAAAGCAAAGGACCTAAGGTTAGAGATAGCGTCCTTTGTTGAGGAGAATGGTGAACCATTCCATGAGGCATGGGAGAGGTTCAACTTGTTGTTAGAACAAATGCCACCGCATACATACCACCCAGAGTTGAAGGTTAATTCCTTCTATAGCGGACTTTCACTGATAACACAAATGCTAGTGGACAATGCGTGCGGAGGTACAATAGCAGACAAGAGAGCAGTTGAGGCGTATGACATCTTGGAGAAGATTGCCCAGAACTCACAGCAGAGGACATCACACGTGAGAAGGGGTGGAAGAATAGAAGTGGGTCAGGATACCCAAGTTCAAATTCAGATGTCTAGAATGAACAAAGAGCTCCAATCGATCAAGGAGCTTATAACTGGAAAACCAGGGTCCTCCCAAGGAGTGAGTCAAGTAATGGGGGAGATAGAAGGAGGAGAAGGGGAGTTTGGTCAAGAAGAGAAAGCCCAAGCCCTTGGGGAATTTCCAAGGCCAAGGAATGACCCATATTCAAATACATACAACCCAGGGTTGAGAAACCACCCAAACTTGTCTTGGTCCAACAACAACCACCTAGGAGCAACAACTTACCAAGGTGGCAACAACACTTTCCAAGGTGGAAACAACAATCAAGGGTACCGAAACCGTGGGTACAATAGATACAACCAAGGAGGGGGAAACAACAACAACCAATGGGGAAGTTCTAGTAGTAACCCACAACCCAACTTTAATTCCCAAGCATCCGTTAGCCAACCAAAGGACAAGTCTCTAGATGAGATAGTGAGCACAGTAATCAAAATGGTTGGTATCGGATCAGAAGCCCTCAAGAACACCTTGCATGCCTCTAAGCAACGAATGAACGCTTACATGCAGTCCAATGATCAGAGAGCAAATAGTCATGGAGCGTCACTGAAGAAGATGGAAACTCAGTTGGCACAGATTTTTGATGCATTGGTCAAGAACAAGGGGAAGGCATCAAACACCGATGAACACGTTAGCGTGTTAGAGGTCATCAAGTTGGGATTTGAAGAAACCAAGGAAAGTATGGTAGAGGTCACAGTTAAGGAAGATAGGGGAAGTGACATAGACTCCCCCATTAAACTTTCGGACCCCGGAAGTTTCATCATAGAGGTACGAATTGAGAATTCACCAAGCATGGGAGCAGTGCTTGATATGGGGGCTAGCATCAATATGATGCCATTACAGGTATATGAACAGCTGAAGATTCAGTCAATCAAGCCTACTTCCCAGACTCTCATCATGGCGGACAATTCTTCCATCACCCCAGTTGGTATTGTGGAGGAAGTTTGCGTGAGAATTTGTGGTGTTGAATTGCAAGCGAGGAGAATCCAGTGGTAGGGACTGGAAATTACTTTTGGGGAGGTCATTCATGGCCACAGTGGGTATGGTAGTTGATATTTGTTCTAAGGACATTTCCTTTAGCTGTGGAGGTAAAAGTGTTAACTTCAAGGTAACATCCCCCAGAACAAGCCAAGTCAAAGATTGTTTGGTCTTGGAGGCACCAAATTCCAGAAAGAAAAGAAGTCGGGTGCTCACCCTTGTGCAAGCTTTTGAGGGTGTAAAGGAGATGGAATTGGGAAACCAAGACTGCATTAAGGAAAGGCAAGAGTCTGAATTTGAAGAGGATGACTCAAATACTGAGATTTTTGAGCAATTAGGTGAGCTTGAGCAAGACAACACGAAGCTCAAACTGGAGGTTTATTTGCTCAAGGCTGAGAATGGACAGTTGAGAAAGAAATTGCATGACCTCTCCATATTGAACAACGGTTTAAAGGAGCAAGTAGTGGAGCTTGCTACCAAAGAGGAGTTAGTCTCCAAGAACTTAGAAGAGTTGGCAAGGCTCTCAGAAGAATTTGAGGAAGACAATGGGAGAAGGACAAGGAAACTTCAGCTAGGTGTTGAGGAGTCCGCAAAAGCGGTAAGGGAATTGTACGAATGGTTGAGCACAAAATAAGATGAGTTTATACGGGCCAAGGTCAAGGAGTGTGATTTGAGTGAGCAACTCGATGTGATAGAAAACGAGGTCAAATCCCTCAGATGCGTACAACAAAAAGTAGCCCACACCAACAATCGAACAGGGAGTTTCCCTAACCGTCCTGTTACTTGTTACTTTTGTGCCAAAAGAGGTCACACTAAGGCTTATTGTTTTAGTTTCCAAAGGTTAAAGGCAAGTAGAGCTTGGTCTAGGATGAACCCACCAAGGGTTAAACAAATATGGGTTTGAAAGGACCTAGTTGGACAAATGAGGAAAGTGGGGAGAGATGCAGTGCATAGGCATTTGGCACTGGTTTGGGTGGCCATGTTGAATGTGCTCCCCATTCCGGTCAAATCTTCTTTTGTTGACCGGGTCCCACTTTGAGTGCATTGCACTCACTTTTGAATTCATTTTTAGTATTCTTATTTTTATTTTTCGGATGGTTAGTTTTTTGTCTTTGTAAATTTTTAGTAAATAAATGCTTGATAATGTGTAATGTTTAGTTTTGGTGCATATCCAGTTGCAGGGCAGATTCCAGGAATCAGTCCAGGGGAACAGTGCGGTTATAGTGCGGGTCAGTCACCCGCACTCGTCCCGCACTCCGGAGGCATCAGGTAATAAAGTGCAGGTAAAGTATGGGTCAGCCACCCGCACTCCAACAGCACTTTGGTTGCGCAGTATATATACTGTCTGTCGTTCTCTAGGGCTCCACTTTGCCACAAAAGCAAAACAAAACAGCAATTTTCAAATTTTTCCCTCGTCTCAACTGAAAGGTATTCCGTGTGTGCCACGTTTTCGATTTTTCGGCAACCAAGGTATGAATTCTTCCTCCAATTTCATTCCATATCTCTCTATTCCAAAACCCTAACCCCTTTTATCAACAAATTCTTTTTCCTCTTTTGCATGAACTTCATGATTCAAAATTTGAACTTTTGTTTTTGCTTTTGCTAATGTCTAACTACCTATTGAATATCTATGAGGATGGAATGATGGGTTGTGTCTAATTATGCATGTGATGTGTTCATTGTTACATTAATTTTCTATTGCAATTGGATTTTCAACTGAATTTAGGGTTTATATGGTTGAATGGAATCCTATACATGAGTTAGAGTCATATTAGTGTGAATTCGGTCGATGATGTGCTGAGATTATGAAGTGTATTCATGAATGGCAATTCTGCATGTGCTGGTATCTGGGAACGAGTTAGAGTGCGGGTCAATCACCCGCACTCCACCCGCACTTTATCCTTCTGGCAGGATATGTGTTCTTTCAAATTCCTTCATAATAACCTCATGGTTCCTTGATCTGAATATTCCCTTAAAACTGTTGTTTATTGTGTAGATGTCAGGAAGAATCAGACAATAAACTAGGCAAGGCAGTCAGAGTTCCGAACGAAGACCGAGGAGGGGACCCCAAGTTCCACTACCATGCATCAGACACCCAGATTTCGAGGACCGTTTAGAATACTTCAGGGAACGAGACGTCTTGGTGGAAAGGGGGATAGCATTTGAAGAGCAGGAGGGCACCTCAATCCCTCTAATGGTTGAAATAAGGGGATGGGTAACCTTTGTTAGCCCCCCCCCCCCTTTCCCGATGTATTGTTGACATGTGGTCGAGGAATTCTTTGCTGGAATGGTACCTGAAAATTTTCAGCGCACTTCTTCGGTTCTGGTCCGAGGGGTAGAAGTCCGGATGACTATAGCAAACATTAACAGGTACTATAGGATAGAGCTTCCAGTTGATCCCGAAGCAGTCAAACGTCTAAGGCAGGGGGTGACTTGGAATGAATTCTTTGTGACACAAAATGTGGATTTTACAAATCAATTAGTGATTCGTCCAATGGACTTTTGGGTGGCACGTGATCACCGCATGAAGCACACCAGCTTGAAGAGTGAGTTGGGTTTCTGGCATGTGTTCATCTCTCATTCATTGATCCCTAGAAAGCACTGAACTTCAGTGAACTTCCATGCAGCAATGATCATGTACTTTATACTGCAGAATTTGTTGATCGACATAGGCTTTCTGGTCAAAAGAGAGATATTTGAGTTAGGAGGTGTCAGAGTAGACAAGCAGCCACTCATATTCCCTAGCCTAATCACCGTATTTTATAGAACTGTAGGGGTGGATTTTGGATTCGATCCTTTCGAATGTGGTTTGGGGCCTGTTGGGCATTTCACATGGAATGACCAAGTCAGAGAGAGGGACCCCTCTGGTGTCAAGGTCCGAACAGGGAGGAAGAAACCTGCTCGAGGGGGAAGCACAAGCAGACAGGCTGAAAACATCCTAGAACAACCAGATCTGGAGCTGGTTTACCGAGAATACAGTGATTACAGGCCCGCTGTTTCCCCACCCCCGCAGGAGACATCTGGAGAGGTCCCTTGGCAGACCTTGCTTACAGGATTGGAGAACCTCAGAAGCGAGGTCGCTAAAAATAGGAGGCAGATTACTGACAACAGAGCAGAAGCCAATGAGTATTTTACTGACATTTGGGGCAACCTCACTGACATGAGGGAGGCACTCAGTCTCCTAAGTTATCCACAGAAGAAGAAGAGGCCCACTGCTTTCTCACCTCCTTTAGGAGGCCCAGACATTGACCCATATGGGGGAGAGCTCCGAGCTGCAATGGAGAGATCCATAAGGGAGCAAAAAGAGCAGATCATATCATAGATCGACCCCAAAGGAAAAGGGATCGCCAGTGAACCGGAGAGGGAGTTTTCCGACAAAGATTAACCATCCATTCCTTTTTGTTTATTGTTATTATTCTAGGACTACTTACTCTTATTGCTTGTATATGTAATTTGTTTTAAACGGCTTGGACTTATTTTTCTTTTCTTTTCGCATTTGATTTTCATTTGGTAGAGTTGTTGTGTGGTTTTAAGCTAGGTTATGCATCTTTGGGAAGCACACGGCAACACGCATGGACAACGAACTAGCTTCCTTCTAAAGGGAGTTTTCTACCTTCGATTTTGTACTTAAGCTTTCAATGAATGCGATTTAGATTTTGTTATTATGAATGAGCATGGTCGAGTGTATGTCTAGATTCGGTTTGGGGGTGTTGAACCCTTATTCCACAAATTATTAAGATTATGCTTATTATTTCCAACAATGGGGACATTGTTGAGTTTTGGTTTGGGGGTGTATTACGCCTTGTACAGTTGTTATTACAGTTTTTTAGTGTCCAATTTTTCAATTTTGTCGCTTGTCCAGTTTTCAAACTGTATCCAGTATGGGTATGATGCCTCTAGAGTGTGCTTTTGACGAGTTCCTTATATGTGCTCTAACCTTGTGATATAGTTTGGTGCTATTTGAGGGTTCGTTTGCACCACCATGGGTCGTCCCACCCGTTGGTGTTAAGTATTGGGGACTCATTGTTCCCATGTCTTGTTCTAATAGTGGAGATACCCACGAGATCACAAACACAAGCATGAAAGTGCATTTTTTGAGTGCAGTATTGATTATTCTTAAACACGCCTCTCGTTATTTATGTCATGTGCCATAGGACTTGCATATCATTTTGTGAATTGCGTGATGGATGCTCTCATTCCCTTTTTAGATGGTTGTGGAAGTGATATTAGGTAATGTATATGTATTGAATAACCTCTATAGCCTAAACACCACACCCCATATTGTGTGCTCCAAAGCCAAGTTGAGGCCAAACACTTACTCTTTCTTTTGGTACCACATTCAACCATATACCCAATAGCCTAAACACATGCATACCCTTGTACTAATCATGTTAGGATGGGAAATGGTAGTGATGAAAAGAGTTAAGATGGTCCTACAGTGGGTAAAATGAAATAATTGTTGAAAATATGCAAGGAAATGGGTAAGAACCGTTGTTGTGTGCCATAAATGCCTAAGAAAGGGAAATTGTAACAACTCAAATGGAGTACAACATTGTGATTGGGAAATTGTTAAAAGAAAAATTAAAAGAGAAATTGTACTTGAAGTGACATAATGGGGATTGTATTATGCTAAATACGCTCAAACGGAATGCAACGTTGAAGGCACAAATGTGGGTTAAATGATTTCCTAGAGGGTTGCGTTTAAGTGATAAAAGAACATGGTGTGGGAGTAGGGATATATTCTAGCATGATTGGTGAGTTTGAACTCCAAATGTCCATATTCTTTGTGTAACCTCATTCAACCCCACAGCCACACTATAACCAGTTGAAAAGCCCTATTTGATCCATATAAGTCTAGTTTGGGAATGTCGGTTGAAGCACGATCTTTCACATCCATGGCATGGTGACTCGTTCCTAGGATAGTTCATTGCTTAAATTTTATGCAGAATCTTCTTATCATACTTGTTTGTGTGGAACTTAGGACTCTTGAGGAAAGAAAAGAGAGAATCCATGTGAGTTTTAGAATTAAAGTGAATTATGCTCAAGGTATAGGAGTAAGTTGTCCCTAATTCATGAATGCCTTTAGGTATGGGATTCGTGTTCGTACGAGCCTCCCTTGGGTGTCTCCAAATTGCTCTTGATCTTGTGTATATGTTTTTCTCCTCTCTATCACACTTATTTGTATCATATCACACATTGGACTTGCGGCATTGTTGAGGTATTGTTTAGGTGTCTAGAAATTACAATCAGTTGCGTCTTACTGTTTAGATTAGATTTGCTCGAGGACGAGCAAAGGTTTGGTTTGGGGGTGTTTGATCGGGCCAAATATGTAGTATATTTAGGCCCTCAAACCCTTACCTTTGGTTCTGTTTTCGTGCGTTTTTGTATCTCTGATGGGTTGTTTTGTGTGGAATTGTAGGAAATGGTGCAAGGATGGGTTTGGAAGCATGTCACGGTGATTCCGGCAGAAAAGGGGTAAAAGGAAAGACAAAGGAGCATAGGCAGCTCTACAGTGTGGGTCGCAACCGCACTCCAACCGCACTTCAGCCGCACTCATGCTCATAGCCGGGACAGAATGCAAGTGAAGAGATAACGTGCGGGTCAAGTGCAAGTCAAGTGTGGGTCATCCAACCGCACTCCACCAGCACTGTTGCCAAACCAGAGAAGCTGAAGTTGCACCTGAAGATAAAGTACGGGTACTGTGCGGGTCATCCAACCGCTCTATACCCGCACTAATGCCAAACCAGAGAGTTGAAGATGCACCTGATATTAGAGTGCAGGTACTGTGCGGGTCATCAAACCGCACTCTACCCGCACTATCACCAAGACCAGAAGAGCAGAATTGCACCTGACATTAGAGTGCGGGTACTGTGCGGGTCATCCAACCGCACTCTACCCACACTGTTGCTCAAGGCAGAAGGTAGATTTTGCGCCTGACAGGGAAGTACAATTCAAATGCGATCATAGTGCGATTCCAAGTACGGGTACAGTGCGGGTAATTCAACCGTACTCCACCCGCACTGCGCGCGCGCCAGTTTGATTTTTGAAGCTTAAGTGACCTATTTTTGTATGTTGTATAAAAAGAAAAGTATAGAAATGTTTTAGAGAGCTTTTTACTCCGTTTTTCAGAGGTAAAACACATTTAGACCTAGAATCTCTATCTCTCTCTCTCATCCTTACATTCTCTAATCAACTTCAAGGAAGTTAGGAGATTGAAGCCAGTTCAAGGAAGGAGATGTTCTCCAAGGGTTCTTTCTCTTTCCCTTCTCTTAGTTTTCTAGTTGTAATGAGTAGCTAAATCCCCTCTAAGGGGTTGATGGAGTAGTTAGTTGAATATTGGGCTTGTACATAAACTTGATATTATATTGATATTCATATCTATCTCTCATTGATCTATTCTTGTTGTGAATGTTTACCTATTGATTTCTTGTGTAGATACACTCTCTTTGCAAGATGTCTTTGTATTATGTATGAGTATTGCATCTAGATATACATCCTATTTAGTTGTTCAATGCTCTAAAGAATGGACGGAATGTCATGAATTCCGACTCTTAAACCGTGGTCTTAATCTAACCTCGATCGAGTTTCCGGCACTATACATCCTAGGTCGGAACCCGTGAGAGAATTAGAAGTCATCACTAAACATCCTAGGGTGACTACATTTAATCGGTTAAGTCATTGTTAGGTAAACGAGCTTCATTTCCAGAATCCAATAAACAACCAACACTATACATCCTAGGTTTGGTAGTTTACGACTGATTAATCCCTAATAGGTTGTCTGCACTATACATCCTAGGTTGGCCACCTTCTATGGATAAATAACCAACTCTATACATCCTAGGTCGGTTACCTTGAATAGCCGTGCTATTGACAAGTTTGTTGCATTGCCCAGCATTTACTTTCGTATCCATTAACTCCTTAGTTTCCATCATCTGTATATATCCTTCATCCCATTTCCCCCTTCATTTAGTTTTCATAATTAATTTAGTGTTATTGATAGTGTAATTCACCATCTACATCTTCCCCATTTCATGTTTCGTTATTATATAAATACATAACATTACTTTAGCAATAACTAATTTTAGCTAACTCCGCTCCCTGTGGACGACACCCCACTTGCCACTATAATTGTGTTTTCAAACTAATTTAGGCTTCGAGAGGTTTTATCAAATATTGTTGACGGATTGATCTTTTAAAACGACACTAGAAAAAACGTCCTGTCAGGCCCTGTTTCCCGATCGATGTTATCTTTCTCGCATTGTTCTCTCTGCAGTACCAAGAACCCCCACCAGGTGCCTCCAGAACTCTGGTGTTAACTGAAAGGGGGCGAGCTGTAAGGCATTCAGCGCCCTACGCAAGGTAGGTTTGAAAGGTAGCCTGACTCCACTTTCGAAAGCCGTCGTGTGAATCGGAAGCTTGCCAGCAGAGGGGTATACATATCGTATCCCCGAGGAGGAGCAATGATGATGATGTCTCTAGAGATCTTAAAATCTCTCCGTAAGCGCCTGATGGTATCGTTGGTACCAGTAGAATTGGTGATACACCGATATTCATAATGAAGGGCGATCACCTTCCCCGCCGTGTCCGTAACCTCGCCAGCTCGGTCTCCACCAGCCCTGATAGAGTCCAAATCTTTGCTCAACTCCTTGTCAACATCGACATGGCTGTCAGGATCATTCGAGAAACCTACCCTGATTGCAACTTTTCGATTTGAGAGGAGGCTCTGAAGAGCAGGGGTGTCGTATCCCCTATCATCGTCAACACGAAGCCTCTTCCTATGAACGAGGTTCCCGCTAGTAGTGTCATCACCAACGAATAGTTGCTTAACACTATCATTATCAGGGAAAGACATGATAACATAATCAAAGTTATGTTTCTTGGAAACAGAAAAAGATTGGGGGCTAAAGAATGAAGAAGAAGAAAGCTAGGTTTTTCTCTTGACAAAGTTTGGGAAATTTTCCTGAAGAAGAAGTGAGAAAGACGTGAAGGTTCGAGGTTTAAATAGAAGAATAAGCAATTAATTGTAACGGGCAGAGAAGGTAATTAATGTCGCAGGATAATCGGAGACATGGGGGGAACGGATTCGAGAAACGGGTGCCTCCAAGATATTTCCTTTTTTTAATTCGACTTACCCTGCCACGTGGGAGACCCATTTAAGTCAGTGTGAAAGGAGAGGATTCCATTCTACAAGACGGTTACTGAAAATTCTCCAAAAATTCTAAATCCTGACTCCAACCCCAACCTGGTACTGGTGTTCAAGTCAGGGGGGACTTCTGTTAACAGAGTTTTTTGACAAGAGACCAAAGGAGAATTTTCTAACAAGTAACTACCTGGTAGGGACCAATCCCAGCTCCCAGGTACCTGGCGGGATCGGTACCACGACCTTGATGGAACCAATACCTGGTAAGGTCAAAACCTCGACTACCTATCTACCTAGATAAAGCATCAAAGATACGAACTAGGAAGAACAGGTACCACGATGTGCATCTACTCTGACACCTGATGGAGAGGTTACCGTGATATTACGTACCTAGTACCTCGTAGGTACCTGGTACTTCATACCTGGTAGCCCGGTACCACGACGTATACCCAGTATCCTAGAGCACCTCGACATCAGCCTAAAATCCAACCAATACAGGCATCCTACCTGCCCAGCAGGACGAATATCACCAAGAAGTCACCAGCATGATAAAACAAGCACCAGGCCAATAAGCCAGTATATCCCTCCAAGCAACACAAGTACGGAAAGTTGACTCATTCGCCATTTAAAGCGTTATAAATGAGACCAAACGGTCAACCGAATCAAAGTTTAAATATGACAGTTATTAACAGGATCAAATCTCGCGCCTTTACCTCACTCAACTCCTTTCAACGCCTAAAAAGAGGACTCTAAATAGTCATCATTAATTCAACCGGATTTTGAGGGATGCTGGAGGTCTATATATACGGCCATGAAGGATAAAGAGAGGGGGGATTTTTGATCACTAAAAGAGGAGACATTTAACCCCCAAGAATCTCTTTCTAAATTCTTGGAAACCAGTGAGAGTTTGAGACAATCACAGAGAGGACAATAGCCACTTATCAACATAAACGTATTCTGCACCACCGTCTTATGTAAAAAAGAGAGAAAAGAGAGAAAAGAGTGTGTTGTAACATCGATATAGCAAATCTTCAATAAAATAGATCTTTCATGTCCTTCTGGTTCCTATGCATATGTTCATATTAATCTCCAGTTTAAAAAAGAACCTTGGTACCGAAGGTACCTACCTCGCTACCACCTACTGTTAGTAGACGAGGGTGTTAATTGGAATTTCGGTCCCTGAGTGGATTTTTCGGTTAACACTTTTAATTATATATATTTGTTAGTAGGGTTTTTTGGCAAGGGACCAAAGGAGAATTTTCCAACAAGTATCTACCTAAGAGGGACCAACCCCAGCTCCCTGATACCTAGCGAGTGTGCCACGACCCAAAGGAAATCAATATTTAGTAAGGCCGGGACCTTGACCACCTACCTACCCAGATGAAGCACCGAAGTTAAGAACCAAGAAGAGCAGGTACCATGCTGAGCATCCACTCTGACACCTGGTACCGCGATACAATTTACCTCGCAGGTACCCAGTATTTCATACCTGGTACCCCGGTACCATAACATGTACCCGGTGTCCCAGAACACCTCGACATCAACCTAGAACCCAACAAATACAGGCGTCCTACCTACCCAGCAAGATGAATATCACCACAAAGTTGACTCCGGTACCTCTCCAAGCAGCACAATCAGGGAAAGTTGACTCCATCACCATTTAAAGTGCCATAAATGAGACCAAACGGTCATCCGAATCAGAGTTTAAACATGACAGTGATTAATGGTATCAAATCCAGCGCCTTAAGCTTCACTCAACTCCTTTCAACGCCTGAAATAGGACTCCAAATAATCCTCATTAATACAGCCATATTCTGGGGGATGTGGGAGGCCTATATATAGGGCCGTGAAAGACAAAGTGGAGGTCGGATTTTTGATCACCAAAGAGAGACATTTTAACTCCAGAGAATCTCTTTCTGAATTTTTTGAAGCCAGCAATCACTGGGAGGATAATAGCCACTTATCGACATAAATGTATTCTCCACCACCATCCTATATAAGAAAGAGAGAAAAGAGAGAAAAGAGTGTGTTGTAAAATCGATATAGCAAAACCATCAATAAAACAGTATTTTTCATATCCTTCTGGTTCCTTTGTATTTGTCCGCTTTAGTCTCCAGTATAAGAAAGGAACACCAGTACCGAAGGTACCTACCCCGCTACCACCTACCGGTAGTGGACGAGGGTGTTGATTGGAATTTCGCTCCCTGAACGGATTTTTCGGTTAACACTATTTTGCGTCGTCTGTGGGAAACACCACACCCTCAAAAGAAAGCCTGTTCACCTCGTTTTCTTGTATCATTACCAATATGAAACTCAAGTCTTCTCAAGATCATCCTAATCCATCGGGATGCCAATCAAATGCTTTAACCCGAAAGTGTCAGAAGCGAAAGAAAGGGGGAAGAGTCGTAACCCTGCTCCAAAGCCATCGGCTACCGCACGGGCCACCCCCTAGATACCTGCCACCCCTACAGTTAACCCTGCCAGTCTGGACCAACAAGTCGCGGCCTTCATATAGAGTGTGCACCTCTGAAAGGTTATAGAAGGTGGATTCAGTCAACATGCGATACCAGATACCATGGGAGATGTAAGTCGGCAAGGTACCAGGATACCCCCATTTGACAAGTTATGACCACAACCTCCAATACCGATCCACGACAGACTCGGGCCCATGCCTCCGACTCCGGGACAACCTGAAGGATACCAACCTCGATAGGTGAGATCAACCATTGACCTCCCCCCCCCCTACGGAGCGCCACTACCCGTTTCAACAGGAAGTTGCTTCTAGACGACCTCAACCAGAAGCGGCCAGAAGGCAACCTCGGTCAGTAGCATGAGGTACTATTAGAAAGGCCTGAGAAAACCCTCCCCAGGAAGAGAACCAAGATGAAACTTCAGTAGCATCAGAGGGGTCTGATGATAGAGATTCTGAAGTAGAGTACGAGAATGATTGCAACAAGCGCCTTAGGGACCAGGTAGCCAGAATGGCGAAGGAGATCCAAGAGTTAAAGAAGGGCAAGCAATGAGAAAATTGGAAGAATCCCTTGGGAGAGATAAATGCCCCATTCTTCAGGAGAATCAGGGAGGAGAACTACCTCCCAAATTCAAGATGCCAATAAATAAATATTCTGAAACTGAAGATCCCCTGAGCCAGCTAGAGAGTTTCATTCAACAGATGGAGGTCAGAACGCTACCAGGGCAGCCATGTGCAGGATGTTCCCTACCACGCTAACTGATTATGCCAAGACATGGTTTAGGAAGCTACCAGTAGTGAGCGTCTACTCATTCACCAAGTTTACTACCGACTTCTGTGCCCAGTTCCAGGGCATCAAACCTTGCCCCAAGGATCCCATTCACCTTCAGTATGTGATCCATGAGTAGGATGAATCACTCAAAACCTATGTGGAGAGATTACACAAGGAAGTGATTCAGATGGGGGTCTTCATAGAGAAGGAAACCTTAGCTAACTTCAGAAGAATTTATAGGCAGGTAGGTTGATCAGATCCTTCGACAAGCATCCATCAGAGACATATCAGGAGGCCTATGATAGGGCTCTTGAACATGTGGAAATAGATGAACAGCTCCGTGTCAAGATGGAGCATGACGACATGAGATCTGCCAAGAGCCAAAAGAAGGAGGCTTCCAAGCCTGCTCAAATTCAAAAGAATGAAAATAAATCTTCCGACAAGTCTACGTACCGGATACCACTTTACCAACCTCAACGTAACCGGTACCTAGCTAGCGCTCTCCTCCTAGAGCTACACCTCCACCCAGGGAAGTGGCACGGATAGCTAGAGAAGAACGGGGATACACCCATTATACCCTTCTAAACGCATCCCGCGAGACTATCTACCTCGCCATCCGTGACAAGGGGCTACTCAAGAAGCCTGGTATAATAAAGGCACCAACCGATCAACGGTAGTGCTACAAGTATTGCGACTTCCACGAGGATGTGAGACACAACACCTTGGAATGCCACAGTTTACAAAACCAGATAGAGGCACTGGTAAAGGGATGTTGCTTGACAGAATTTCTTCAACAGGTGCGTGATAGCATTCAAACTAGGAAGGAGGTATAAGCAGACATTAAAGCAACTGAAGAGAGAAGTAAAGCGAAAGGAAAGGATCTGATAGAGCAGATCCATATAGTCCACACCATCAGTGGAGGTCCCACCCTGGCAGGAACCTTCAACAATTCCAGAAAGAACCATGCTAGGAAGGTGCCCATGCTATATGCAGGCCATGATGTCTTCATAGTCACTAGAGAATTGCATAGATCTCCTCCTTCATCACAGATTATCTTCACTTAGGAGGATGTGTACAATACTGTACAGCCCCGTGATGACCCCATGGTTGTCACTGTGCAAATTACAAATTGTCTGGTCCACCGTGTCCTGATCGATACCGTTAGTAGTGTGGACATTCTTTTCAAGGGCGCCTTAGAGCAGTTCAACTTAAAGAATCCCTGTTACAACAGTTGCACCACCCTGCTTTAGGGATTCACCGAGGACTCACTGATCCCAACCGGGTCCATGATCCTACCGGTGATAGTAGGTACATCACTACTCAAGTAAAATCTCATGAAAGATTTCATCGTGGTAGACACTCCATCTGCCTACAACGCCATCCTGTCAATCTACCACAAATTCCCAGTAGGGGACAAAGTAGGCGAGGTACAGGGGAGACCAGCAGGCAACGCGCAAGTGTTACACAGTGTCTACCAACCGCGCAGCGCTCGCCAAGCAGTGTACACAGATAACTATTATGCAGGATCAGACCTTACCAGAGGCGGACCTTGAAGATGTGATAGGTGCAGTAGAACCTAAGGTAGAAGTTCCAGATAAAGAAGACAGAGATCAGGAAGACAGGGGATGGGCCAGTGGTCACCCTGTAGACGATTTGGAAGAGATACCAATAATGAAGGATGATCCTTCGATGGTGATCAAGATAAGGGCGACATTGGAAGCAGGAGTGACTGGGGATTGATAGGAGTCCTTCAGGAATACATCGACATCTTTGCCTGGAGCCACGAGGAAATGTTGGGAATTCCTATCACCCTGGCGGTTCACATATTGGTGGTTGATCCCACCTGTAAGCTGGTTAAATAGAAGCAGAGGCATTTATGTTGGGGTTTTGGCCCTAAAGCTTGTAATCTGTAAATGTGAACTGAACATAAATAAAAAAAGTAGTTTATTCATTCAAATTGTTTCATACTTTTATATAACATGTGTATTTAACATCCAAGGTTGTCGGATGTAATTTCAAACTGAGCATATGATTGTCATATACAAATGAATTAATTTTGAAATGAGCAATCTAAAGAGTCCGTAGATAGCAAATAAAGCTATGTATTTTATTTGTGGTTAATCTATAGCTACTGTCCATTTCATAATGTATGGTGATCTTATCCTGGATCATTCATATGGTGATATGAGAATGGAGGCACCTTGTTGTTAGGATTATGCTCAATAGCAAGAGTGTAATAATGTATTTGACAATCTTTTCATATTAATAAAGTGATTTCTAGTTTAACAAATCTTATAGCATTTATAGTTTAATTATTATAATTGTCAAAAGTAAATAATCTTACGGTCAAAAGACTATGAGAAAAAAAGAATTGTTCGTACATCTGGATATGTATGAGGTAGACACAATTCTTTAGTTAGTCTTGAATAATATTCACAACTTAAGATAAAGGTTGGGCGCCTTTATCTTGTTAAAGTTGTAGATTCTTTTGATAGCATTTGAGTGGGATCAAATGTGTTATAATGAGTCTAAAATCATCAAAGTGTGGTGTCTTTGGGCAATTCCACAAGAGGTTTTACAACCTAGCCCAATTGTAAGTTCCACTCCAACACAAAATCAACAACCTACCATTCCTTGTCGTAGTGGGAGGGTTAGTAAACAACCTAAGAGATACGATGATCCCTACACTTATAAGGAAGCAATGGAGGATGTTGATTGTCGTCATTGGCAAAAGGCAATGCAATCTGAGATTGAACCCATGTTCGATAACAAAGTCTGGTCCCTTGTAGACTTGCCCAAAGGGATAAAACCCATTGGGTGCAAGTGGGTATACAATAGGAAAAGAGGTATTGATGGAAAGGTGGAAACTTTTAAAGCTAGATTCGTAGCTAAAGATTACACACAGAAAGAAGGTATCGATTACGAGGAAACCTTCTCTCCGGTGGCCATGCTTAAATCCATTAGGATACTCTTATCCATTGCAGCATCTTTAGATCTAGAGATTTGGAAAATGGACGTTAAGACAGCTTTCCTTAATGGAAATTGTTAACGGAAAAATTTGCTCAAGATGAGAAATTTCGATTAACACCCTCGACCGGCTACCCCGGAGGTCGCAGCGGGGGGTAGGTACTTCGTACCGTGGTTCTGATAAGGTGGAAGTGAGATAGATGCCATGGTAGGAGAACAGTCATCCCTCCCATCAGATGCAGTAGGCTGGTACCCGGTCTTAGTATCTGATCCTGGTACCTACTCAATTCTTTAGGTGCCTTCAATATTCCCCCGACCTAGATAATGAGCAAGGAGAGGTACATGAGAGCTAGGGCCAACATGGTCGCTGCCTAGCACGCATATATGCATTCATAACAAGGAGATAGATGGGAGAATGAAAACTCTTTTAGTAGTGGTGGACTGACCTAGGGGGAAAAAGCATCACGATTGATCACATGCTGAAAAACCCCCAGGCAGTATCCATTGGAAGGGAGAAAAACCCTTCTTTATATTTATATATCTCGAGAGGTGCTCCGGAGAGCTTACATTAATACAAACTGAATCCTAGTAGGTCACAGTTAGAGGGGTACCATTTGGTACCGGTACATTCATGGCGAAAACTGACATTTATAGCAGTCAATACAATGGTGGTGTAGAGGGAATTCGGGCAGGGTCCCTTTTAAACTCCAGGCGATGGCGAACTCATATTCCTAGTGGAGAAGTGGGTGAAATCTGGGATCGGAGACATGGAGATGTTGGAGAGCTGTTGGAGATATGGAGATACTGGAGGGCTGTTGGACTGTGTCTATTGTTCGAACCCCATGTTGGAGAAATGTCCGACTGGAGAAATATTGGGGAATCGACCTTTTTGTTGGAGAGTGACTTGTTATATTTATATATGTTCCTCCTTGTTGCCCACTCAATTGGTTTATCGACATTAATGAGTTGAATATCTTCTCATTGATGGAGTTGAATATCTTCTCATTGATGGAGTTGACTGATCTTCTCATTAATGGGGCTGATTATCTCCATTAATAGAGTTGACTGCTTCCTTCATTAATGGCGTTGTGAATGACCATTAATGGAGTTGACTAATTCCCTCATTAATGGTGTTGATTATCTCCATTAATTACCAGAGATGTCAACTTTCTCTTTTACGTTGCTTGGAGGAGAATTCTGACTCTGTATCCCTATGGTATGGTACGCTGGTGTACCGGAGTGCTCGCTAGCTTGGCGCTTGTTCTAGCATGCTGGTACCTCTTCTTGGTTCCATTATTCTTACTTGGCGGGTAGGATACACATTCTGGTTAGATCCTGGACTGATATCGCAGTACTTGGGTACCAGGTAGATGTCATGGTACCTAGGTACCAGGTAAGAGGTATCGTGGTACCTAGGAACAAGGTAGGAGGTATCATGGTATAGCCTTGCTTGGTACCTGGTAGACTGTGAGACGTGGTACTGACTTCTCTCCGGTTCATGGTGTACAGCATCCCCGGTATCTAGGTATCGGTCCCGATCTAGGTCCTACCAGGTACCTGCCGGATGGAAAATTCTTCTTTGGACCCCTGCCAAAAATGACTGTTAACAGAAGTCCCCCCTGACTTGAACACCTCTATTAAGTTGGGGTTGGAGTTAGGATCTTATACTGCTTGAAGAATTTTTCTCGTCGTTTCTTACTTGTAGCTATTACTTGAAAAGAGAAAACTCTCACAGCACTCTTTGTTTTGGCGAATCTGGGTACCTGGCATTCATGTTTAGGGGATCATGGTACTTTGTCTATAATAATGGCGAATCAAGGTACCTAGCCTTCCATTTTTTATGAATCTGGGTACATAGGCGAAAACGATCCTAGTAGACAACTATGCCATCCAGATCCTTCCTGGCAGGGGGTGGTGCCCGACCAAGGTAGCAAGAGGGACATTTGGTTGTCCTAGTCTTGAGGTGAAAACACATAGGTGAACATATTGGCGAAAATGGGTACCTTACATTCCTTTTCTAGGAATCTTGATACTCTTGCGAAAACAAGGCGAACACATTGGAGAATCTGGGTACCTCGCATTCCTGTTCTAAGAATGTTGGTACCTTGGTGAACATATGGTGAACATTCTGGAGAAACTGGGTACCTCTCATTCTGTTCTAGGAATCTTGGTACCTTGGCGAACACATGGCAAACATTCTGGAGAAACTGGGTACCTCGCATTACTGTTCTAGGAATCTTGGTACCTTGGTGAACACATGGCGAACATTCTTGAGAAACCGGGTACCTCGCATTCCTATTCTAGGAATCTTGGTACCTTGGCAAAAACAATGGCGAAATAATACTGGCAGCAAGATCCAGGTAGGCAACTAAGGCCACTTTAGCACCTGGTCTTTCTTAGCGGAGGGTGGTATCCGGCCAAGGCCTTGATATGGCTGGCAACTATGCTGTTACTATCCAGATCCTTCTTAGCAGGGGGTGGTGCCCGGCCAAGGTCTGGTCCATTGGGCAACTATGCTCTTACATACTAGATCCTTCCTAACGGGGGGTGGTGCCAGGCCAGGGCAATAGGAGTGCCATGTGGCTTTTCCTGGTCTCGGGGAGATCCTCCTAGATGGATTAATCTGATCTAGGGCATCAGGAGTGCTATATAGCTTTCCTGGATTTATGGCGAGCCTCCTAGAGGGATCTACCCGGTCCAGGGCATCAGGACTGCTGTGTAGCTTTCCTGGATTCATGGCGAGCCTCCTGGAGGGATCTACCCGGTCTAGGGCATCAGGATTGTTGTGTAGCTTTCCTGGATTCATGGCGAGCCTCTTGGAGGAATCTATCCGGTCCAGGGTATCAGGATAGCTATCTTGTTATCCTAGTCTTTAAGGCTATCCTCTTGGAGGAATTGACCCGGTCCATGGTATCAGTAGAGCTATCTAGCTATCTTGGTCTTTAAGGCGATCCTCCTGGAGGGATTAATCTGGTCAAGGGCATAAGGCATTCTGGTGCAAGGAATCCTAGTCTTTAAGTGATGGTCCTGGTAGGAAACTAAGGCCACTTCAGCACCAGGTTTTTCTTGGCGGGGGGGTGTTACCCAACCAAAGCATCAGGAGTGCCATGTGGCTATTCTAGTCTCGATCATAGGCGAAAAGCGATCAAATGAGAACTACCAAGGCGATCGTAGGAGAACTACCAAGGCGATAATAGGAGAACTACCAAGGTGATCATAGGCGAACTACCAAGGCAATCATAGGAGAACTACCAAGGCGATAATACTCAAGGCGATACTGGTCAATGCTCACCCCGCAGGCTTCATTAGTGAGACCTTCTTGGGTAATCTGCATTTCGGGTATAAGTAATAGAGTGACGTTCCGCAAAGGAGCTTTTATCATGGACTGATCATTATGAGAACTCTTTCCGTGTTGAGGTCACTACCACTCCCACATGAATACTAGGGAGAATGGTGAGCTTGTAGCCCCCAAGTGATGTAGCTGGTTCAGGGACCTACTTGGAGTAGCTGAGCATTTTTAACAATCATAATGGCGTTCGAGACTTTGCTTGAACTAAACATGACCTCGGTAGCTTGCTGGGGGAGCTGGGTAGCCCAGTATAAAAAATCAGGAATCGCTAATCTTGCAGCAGTGATCTAGGTAGCTCACGTGAGAGCTGTGAAAGGCCCAATACGATAAGTGAGGAACTTCTGATCTTGCAACAGTGTTATTGCTCAAGAGGCTTACTTAGGCATGTAGGATGCCTCAGTAATACTCAAAGCCTCTAAGCTCTACCCGAACGGATCGGGACATAGGTGGCTCACTAGGGCGTTGAAGGGCCCAGTACAATAGGTAGGGAGCCACCTGCATGATACTGGTCCAGAGGCATGGTTGGGATCCTAGAAGTCCCCAGCAACTGAAATGTGGCTTTGGACCATCCTGAATGAATCAAGACATAGTGGCTCACTTGGGCGTTGTCCAGCCCGATAGAAGAAGTGAGGAGCCACTGGGCCATGCAGCTAGGTTGCTGCTCCAGAGGCATGCTTAGGCATGTAGGAGGCCTCAGCAATGTGGGAAGCCTTTTGGATCTCCCCGAACAGGTCGGGACATCGGTGGCTCTCTTGGGCTTTGAGTGGCCAGGTACAAGAGGTAGGGAGCCACAGGAGTGATACTGGTCCAGAGGCATGCTTGGGATCCTAGAAGTCCCCAACAACTGAAATGTAGCTCTGGACCATGCTCGAATGGATCGGGGCTCGGTGGCCTTACCTGAGCGTTGACCGGCCCGGTACAATAACTGAGGAGCCACTGGGCCATGCAGCTGGGCTGCTACTTCAGAGGCATACTTAGGCATGTAAGAGGCCTCAGCAATGTGGGAAGCCTTTGGGATCTCCCTGAATAGGTCGGGACATTGGTGGCTCTCAAGGGCTTTGAGTGGCCCGGTACAGGAGGTAGGGAGCCATCAGAGTGATACTGGTCCAGAGGCATGATTGGGATCCTAGAAGTCCCCAAAAACTGAAATGTAGCTCTAGACCATGCTCGTATGGATCGGGGCTCAGTGGCTTACCTGAGCGTTGACTGGCACGGTACAGTAAGTGAGGAGCCACTGGTCCATGCAGCTGGGCTACTACTCCAGAAGCTTGCTTTGGCATGTAGGAGGCCTTAGCAATCTGGGAAGCCTCTAAGATCTCCCCGAACAGATCGGGACATCGGTGGCTTTCTAGGGCGTTGAATGGCCCAGTACAAATGAAGTGAAGCCACCGGCCTTGTACTGGTCCAGAGGAATGCATAGGATCCTAGAAGTCACCAGCAACTGAAATGAAGCTCTGGACCATGCTTGAATGAATCGGGCACAGTGGCTCACATGGACGTTGACCGGCCCGGTACAATATGTGAGGTGCCACTGGGCCATGCAGCCAGGATGCTACTCCAGAGGCTTGATTTGGCATGTATGAGGCCACAACAATCTAGGAAGCCTCAGGGATCTCCCCGAACAGATCGGGACATCGGTGGCTTTCTGGAGTGTTGAATGGCCCAGTACAAATGAAGTGAAGCCACCAGTCTGGTACTGGTCCAGAGGAATGCTTGGGATCCTAGAAGTCCCTAGCAACTAAAATGAATCTCTAGACCATGCTCGAATGAATCGGGGCACAGTGGCTCATCTGGACTGTTGACCGACCAGGTACAAATGTGAGGAGCCACTGGGCCATGCAGCGGGGCTGCTGCTCTAGAGGCTTGCTTAGGCATGTAGGAGGCCACAGCAATGTGGGAAGCCTCTGAGCTCTCCCAGAACGGATCGGGACATCGGTGGCTCACTAGGGCATTGAGGGGCCTAGTCCAAGAGGTCGGGAGCCACCAGAATGGTACTAGTCCAGAGGTATGCTTGGGATCCTAGCAGTCCCCTGCAACTGAAATGTGGCTCTGGACCGTCCTGGAATAGATCGGGACACAGTGGCTCACTTGGGCGTTAAACGACCCAGTACAATAAGTGAGGAGCCACTAGGCCATGCAGCGGGGCTGCTGCTCTAGAGGCTTGCTTAGGCATGTATGAGGCCTCAGCAATATGGGAAGCCTCTGAGCTCTACCCGAACGGATCGGGACATAGGTGGCTCACTAGGGCTTTGAAGGGCCTGGTACAAAAGGTAGGGAGCCACCAGAGTGATACTGGTCCAGAGGCATGCTTGGGATCCTAGAAGTCCCCAACAACTGGAATGTAGCTCTTGACCATGCTCGAATGGATCGGGGCTTAGTGGCTTACCTGAGCATTGACCGGCCCGGTACAATAAGTGAGGAGCCACTAGGCCATGCAGAGGGGCTGATGTTATAGAGGCTTGCTTAGGCATGTAGGAGGCCATAGCAATATGGGAAGCCTCTGAGCTCTATCGAAATAGATAGGGACATAGGTGGCTCATTAGGGCATTGAAGGGCCCGGTACAAGAAGTAGGAAGCCACATGTATGGTCATGGTCCAGAGGCATGCGTGGGATCCTAGAAGTCCTCAGCAACTGAAATGTGGCTCTGGACCCTCTTGGGATGAATCAGGACACAGTGGCTCACTTGGACGATGACTAGCCCGGTACCTGGAGTTAGGAGCCACTGGGCCATGCAGCTAGGCTGCTGCTTCAGAGGCTTACTAAGGTATGTAGAAGGCCTCAGCAAAGTGGGAAGCCTCTGAGCTCTCCCCAAACGGATCAGGATATAGGTGGCTCACTAGGGCATTGAAGGGCCCGGTATAGGAAATAAGGAGCCACCAGCATGATACTGGTCCAGAGGAATGCTTGGGATCCTAGAAGTCACCAGCAATTGAATGAAGCTCTGGACCATGCTCGAATGAATCTGGCACAGTGGCTCACATGGACGTTGACCGGCCCGGTACAATAAGTGAGGAGCCACTGAGCCATGCAGCTGGGCTACTACTCCAGAGGCTTGCTTTGGCATGTAGGAGGCATCATCAATCTGGGAAACCTCTGGGATCTCCCCGAACAGATCAGGACATCGGTGGTTATCTAGGGCGTTGAATGGCCTAGTACAAATGAAGTGAAACCACCGGCCTAGTACTGGTACTGGTCCAGAGGAATGCTTGGGATCCTAGAAGTGCCCAGTAACTGAAATGAAGGTCTGGACCCTCCTGGAAAGAACCAAAACCGCAGTAGCTCACTTGGGCGTTGACTGTCCCGGTACATGAAGTGAGGAGCCACTAGGACTCTACCGGTCATGTTGCTCATACAGTTGAGTTGGCTTCTCGGGTATATGCAGTGACCTGCTACCTAGGATCTTTTAAAGAATAGATCTGGTGACATGAGAGTATCCGTATGAACTAGTGCAAATCCAATGGATCTGCTGGATAGGAGATCTACTAGTAGCGGATATGCTATATAGGAGATCATAGCGGATCTTTTGCTGAGGAGATCTGCTAAAAGCGGAGTAAACCCTCTGTAAGGTAGCAAGAGAAGTGCAACTCTGCTACATAGAAGCTCTAGATGTACCAGAGCGGATCTGCTGTAGACGAGCTCCGCAAGTAAATGAGCAGTTTTATTGCATAGGGCAACATAGTATACGGGTTCTGCCAGGAGTCCCACGTACCATATTTGTCAATAGTGCATGTAGAGATAAGGAAGCCATGTCGGTGAGCTTCCCACAGACAGCGCCAAAAAGTGTTAAAGGAAAAATTTGCTCAGGATGAGAAATTTCGATTAACACCCTCGACTCGCTACCCCGGAGGTCGCAGCGAGGGGTAGGTACTTCGTACCGTGGTTCTGATAAGCTGAAAGTGAGATAGATGCCATGGTAGGAGAATAGTCATCCCTCCCATCTGGTGCAGTAGGCTGGTACCCTGTCTTTGTATCTGATCCTGGTACCTAGTCACCTCTCTAGGTGCCTTCAATATTCCCCCGACCTAGATAATGAGCAAGGAGAGGTACATGAGAGCTAGGGCCAACATGGTCGCTGCCTAGCACGCATATATGCATTCATAACAAGGAGATAGATGGGAGAATGACAACTCTTTTAGTAGTGGTGGACTGACCTAGGGGGAAAAAGCATCACGATTGATCACATGTTGAAAAACCCCCAGGTAGTATCCATTGGAAGGGAGAAAAACCCTTCTTTATATTTATATATCTCGAGAGGTGCTCCGGAGAGCTTACATTAATACAAACTGAATCCTAGTAGGTCACAGTAAGAGGGGTACCATTTGGTACCGGTACATTCATGGTTAAAACTGACATATATAGCAGTCGATACAATTGTGGTGTAGAGGGAATTCGGGCAGGGTCCCTTTTACCCTCTAGGCGATGGCGAACTCATATTCCTAGTGGAGAAGTGGGTGAAATCTGGGATCGGAGACATGGAGATGTTGGAGAGCTGTTGGAGATATGGAGATACTGGAGGGCTGTTGGACTGTGTCTATTGTTCGAACCCCATGTTGGAGAAATGTCCGACTGGAGAAATATTGGGGAATCTACCTTTTTGTTGGAGAGTGACTTGTTATATTTATATATGTTCATCCTTGTTGCCCACTCAAATGGTTTATCGACATTAATGAGTTGAATATCTTCTCATTAATGGAGTTGAATATCTTCTCATTGATGGAGTTGAATATCTTCTCATTGATGGAGTTGACTGATCTTCTCATTAATGGGGCTGATTATCTCCATTAATAGAGTTGACTGCTTCCTTCATTAATGGCGTTGTGAATGACCATTAATGGAGTTGACTAATTCCCTTATTAATGGTGTTGATTATCTCCATTAATTACCATAGATGTCAACTTTCTCTTTTACGTTGCTTGGAGGAGAATTCTGACTCTGTATCCCTATGGTATGGTACGCTGGTGTACCGGAGTGCTCGCTGGCTTGGCGCTTGTTCTAGCATGCTGGTACCTCTTCTTGGTTCCATTATTATTACTTGGCGGGTAGGATACACATTCTGGTTAGATCCTGGACTGATATCGCGGTACTTGGGTACCGGGTAGATGTCACGGTACCTAGGAACCAGGTAGGAGGTATCGTGGTACCTAGGAACCAGGTAGAAGGTATCATGGTATAGCCTTGCTTGGTACCTGGTAGACTGTGAGATGTGGTACTGACTTCTTTCTGGTTCATGGTGTACAACATCCCCGGTATCTAGGTATCGGTCCCGATCTAGGTCCTACCAGGTACCTGCCAGATGGAAAATTCTTCTTTGGACCCCTGCCAAAAATGACTGTTAACAGAAATCTTGACGAAAGCATCTATATGATGCAACCAGAAGGATTCATTGAAAATGGCCAAATGGAAAAGGTATGCAAGTTGCAGAAATCCATATATGGATTAAAATAGGTATCAAGATCCTGGAACATAAGGTTCGATCAAGCTGTTAAAGGTTTTGGATTTATTCTGAATCCTGACGAACCTTGTGTATATAAAAGGATAAAGGGTGACAAGTTGGTTTTCCTAATTCTTTATATTGATGATATACTACTCATTAGAAACGATATAGGTGTATTGACATCAGTAAAAGAATGGTTAGCAAAACAATTTGATATGAAGGACTTAGGAGAAGCTACTTTTATTCTAGGTATCCAAGTAATAAGGGATAGAAAGAATAAAACAATTGCATTATCCCAAGCTTCATACATAGACAAAATATTGTCTAGGTTTTCCATGCATGATTCCAAGAAACGTATGTTACCTTTCAGACATGGAATCAAACTTTCTAAGGAACAAGTTCCTAAGAATTCAGCATGAAGAGCAATTCATGAGTAGATTTCTGTATGCCTCGGCAATTGGAAGTCCCATGTATGCAATGCTCTACACTAGACCAGACATTTGTTTTGTTGTTGGCATAGTTAGCAGGTTTCAATCGAAACCTGGTCCTGATCATTGGACGGCAGTCAAGCATATTTTCAAGTATCTCAAGAGAACAAGAGATTATATGCTTGTATACTCTAGAGGGGATTTAATTCCCATTGGGTATACAAATTCTGGATGTCAACTATGCTCTTACACTCAGACCCTTCTTAGGGGTGATAGCCCGACCAAGGCACCAGGAGGGCTGTTTAGCTATTTCCTGGTCTCCTGATCTGGATGGCAACTATGCTCTTACACTCAGACCCTTCTGGGGGTGGTAGCCTGACCAAGGCATCAGGAGGGCTGTTAAGCTATATCCTGGTCTCGAGATCTGGATGACAACTATGCTCTTACACTCAGACCCTTCTTAGGGGTGGTAGCCCGACCAAGGCATCATGAGGTAGTGAGGGGGCTTCCCTAGCTAATCACTAGTCTTAAGGTGACCATGTTGAATTTCCCAATCGAGGATGTAAGAAAGTGTTAACGCAGTCGGAGATAAAGAGGGAAAAGAAGAAATGACTTTATTGATGATCGAGATGTAGTACATCTTTATTAGGGATTCTAATGAAACCTAAACGGGGGTAATCTGCTTGAAAACTCCCTGCTCAAGGGTAGAATTTCCTCAAGTGATATGCGTTTCAAGTGTGGTCGATGGGTCCTCCATCCATGTCTTCGAGTTTGTAGGCTCTATTACGAGCAACTAGCTTTATCAGATATAGCCCTTCTTAATTGTGGCTTAAGACTCCATCCGACCTTTTTCGAGTATTCAGGGTCACTTTCCTTAACACCAGATCCCCTTCTTTGAAATTTCAGGCTTTAACCTTTCGGTTGAAATATCTAGCGATCTTGCTCTGGTAGATTGCCACTTTCTCTGCTACCCGGTCTTGTTTTTCTTCTATGAGGTCCATATTAGCTCGGAGCTTAACCTCGTTATTTTTAGGTTCAAAGTGTTGCACCCTGAACGAGGTTAATTTATGCTCGATGGGAAGGACCGCTTCAACTTTGAAAGCCAGGGAGTAAGGTGTCTCCCCAGTAGCTGTTCTCTTGGTAGTCCGGTATGGCCTAGAGGACTTCTGGCAGCTCTTCGGCCCATTTGCCTTTTTTCTAATGTAACTTCTTCTTTAGAAGTTTCTTGATAGTCTTGTTGGTGGATTCCACCAGCCCGTCAGTCTGGGGATGGGCTACTGAGGCGAGCCTGAGGTCGATCCCCAATCTTTTGCAGAAGTCCTTGAAACGAGCATTATCAAACTGCTTACCCAGGTTGGCTATAATGACGATAGGGGTCCCGAATCTGCATACCACGTTGGTTTTGATGAACTTGGTCGTATTCTTTTCTAATATCCGAGAAAGAGGCCTGCCTTGACCCATCTTGTGACATAGTCGATAGCCACTATAGCATATTTCATTTGTCCGGGAGCAGTAGGAAGCGGTCCAATTAGGTTGAATCCCCACATGGCAAAGGGGTAAGGTGAACTGGGAGACGACAGTCGCTCAGGTGGCTGGTGGTCAAGTTTGCAGTCCTTTGACATGGCTCGCAAGATTATACAAAACTTCTTGCGTCTTGGTGGATGGTTGCCTAGTAGTACCCCATACGAAGAACTTGATATGCTGAGTCACTCTTGATTTGTAGGTAATCGGCCTCTAGTTCGATGGCTGCCTTCATCCTGGCTAGGAGGGCTTCATACTCTGCTTCATTATTGGTGGCTTTAAATTTGAATCTGAAACAGTGACAGAATTCAGTCCCCTCCGGGTCTATTAAAACCACACCAGCTCCTCCCTCAGCTTACCCGGATGCTCCATCTGTAAAGAGGGTCCAGGACTTGTAGCATTCCGGTCAATTGTCGATCTCGGAATGTCTTTTCAGGGATCTCATTTGGTGCTGCGGGATTCTCTTGATCTGGGAGCACTGAAAATTCTACCATGAAGTCAGCCAAAGCCTGTGCCTTAATTGTGGTCCGGGGCTTATACTTTAAATCGAACTGAGTGAGCTCTAGGGCCCATAAGACTAGCCTTCCGGACACGTCTGGTCTTTGTAAGAAATGGCGGAGAGGTTGGTCTGTCACCACTGTTATTGTATGAGCTTGAAAATAGGGACGGAGCTTCCTCGCTGAGATCACCATAGCATAAATGAGCTTTTCCAGGAAAATGTAATTCCTCTTTGACTTGGTTAAAGTATGACTCACATAGTATATGGGTCTTTGAAAACCATCGCCACACTCCTTGGCCAAAGCTCCGCTTACTGCAGTTTCTAAGACGGCCAGGTAGATCTGCAGCTCTTCTCCGATGACTGGTTTAACTAATAACGGTGGGCTTGTTAGGTATTCTTTCAAGGCTTGGAAGGCTTGCTCGCTCTCCTGGCTCCATTTCATGTTTTTCCCTTGTTTGATGGCTTTGAAGAAAGGGAGACATTTATCTGTGGAGCGAGAGATAAACCTGTTGAGCGCCGCTACACGTCCAGTCAGAATTTGTACCTGTTTGAGTGATGTTGGGGAATCCAGGTCCAAGATAGCTTTGATTTTTTCTGGGTTGGCCTCTATGCCTCTCTCATGAACCATGAAGCCTAGAAACTTCCCTGCTGTTACCCCGAAGGCACACTTGGAGGGGTTCAACCGCATCTGGTTTTCTCTCAGTATGAGAAAGGTCTTGCGAAGGTCTTCCCGATGTCCTTCTGCGGTTGGTGATTTTGTGATCATGTCGTCGATGTATACCTCCATCGTCCTTCCTATCTCAAACTTGAACAGCTTGTTAACCAGCCGCTGGTACGTAGCCCCTGCATTCTTCAAACCAAACGGCATCACCTTGTAGTAGTACAAGCCCTGCCCAGTAATGAAACTGGTTTTATCTTGGTCAGCTGGGTGCATTTTAATTTGGTTGTATCCTGAGAATGCGACCATAAAACTCAAGAGTTTATTTCCGGACGTGGAGTCAACCTGCTGGTCGATATTTGGTAAAGGAAAACCGTCTTTCGGACATGCCCGGTTGAAGTGGGTGTAATCAACACACATACGCCACTTCCCATTCGCCTTCGTAACCATGACCACGTTGGCGATCCATTCGGGATAGCGCACTTCTCTAATAAACCTTGCCTTGATCAATTTATCTACCTCTTCCTGCACCGCAGCGTTCCTCTCAGCGTTGAAGTGACGCCTCTTCTATTTGACGGGCTTGACTGTTTGATCTACCGCTAGTCGATGGGCGGCCAATGATACCGGGATCCATGGCATTTCATCATGGCTCCAAGCGAAGATGTCGCTGAATTCTCTGAGAAGATTAATTAAACCTTCTTTTAGTTCTGGCTTAAGGGTGGCCCCGACCTTGACAACCTTGGAAGGATCATCATTTCTGATAGGTATCTCCTCTAGTCTATCTACGGGCTGCCCGCTAGTCCACTCCTTGCTCTGTTCCTCCTCATAAGGCATAATAGGTTTGCTCTCTGGATGTTCAGGATGCTCTGCGGGCTCCATCTCTTCCTGGATTATCCAGGATGTTTCCATGTCTTCCTGGATTAATGCAACCTGTACACACTGTTTTGCTAAAGCTGTAGGATTGGCAGATACTACGTAGCATTTCCTAGCTGCTTGTTGGTCTCCACGTACCTCCCCCACCTTGGTTCCAACCGGGAACTTTAGGACATTATGGTATACGAACAAGACTCCCTTCAAGGAGGACAGGAATGGTCTCCCTAGGATGGCATTGTAGGCCGATGAGGTGTCAACCACAACAAAATCGGTCATAATATTCTGTTGGAGAGGGGTAGTTCGACGATTACTGGAAGGATCATCGACCCCACTGGTATGATTGAATCCCTAGTGAACCCATAAAGTGGAGTTGTACAGCTATTGTAACACCATTGCTTCAGATTTAATTTTTCCAAAGTATCCTTGAAGAAGATATCTACACTGCTGCCTGTATCTACGAGCACGCGATGGACCAGACAGTTGGCAATCTGTATTGTGATTACCATGGGATCATCATGAGGTTGTACAGTGTTGAAGACATCTGCTTCAGTGAAGACGATCTGTGCCGACTGGGAGGGCTCTATCGGGCTTTGGCTGACCTTGAATACTCCCTGGCTTTCTTCTATACGGGGAATCTTCCTTGCATGGTTTTTTTAGGAATTATTAGAAGTGTCAGCCGGTGTGGGCCCTCCGCTGATGGTATGTATCACCTGGATTTGTTGCATTAAATCAGTATGTTCCCCCTTTCTCTTCTCTACATCTTCACGGATCTCGGCTTGTACCTCCCTTCTAGTCCGAATGTTATCTCTGATCTGCTGTAAGAATTCAATCAAGCATCCCTCCTTTATCAGGGCTTCAATCTGGTTGCGCAAATTATAGCACTATGAAGTGTTGTGGCCCACGTCTTCATGGAAGTCGCAGTACTTGTACCGGTTCCTCCTATCAACTGGGGCTTTCATGGGGGCAGGCTTTTGAAGTAGCCCCTTGTCTCGTATAGCGAGGTAGACCGTTTCCCTGGAAGGGTTCAAAGGAGTGTAGTAGTCATACCCTTTCTCCCCTCGCATTACAGGGGCCACGGTCCTGGGAGGTGGTGAAGCCCGAGGAGGGGTTCGTCTTATTGGATATTTTTCTTGCCTGTGCTGAGGAGTGGGGATGAGATAGGTCGACCTATTGGGAGGTTATTTTGAGTTTTCTGGGCTGGCTCAGATTTGGGGGCTTCTTTTTTATGACGCTTCACCGTTCTCATATCGTCATGTTCCATCTTGACTTTGAGTTGCTCGTCGATCTCGACCTGCTCAAGAGCCCGATCATAGGCCTCCTGGTAAGTCTCGGGCGATCTCTTGGCGAAGGAGCGGAAAAGCTTTCCCGCCCACAGGTTCCGCCTAAAATTGGAGAAAGTCTCTTTCTCGGTGAAAACTCTCATTTGTATGAACTCTTTGTGAAAATGATCCACGTATGGTCGAAGCGTCTTACTTCAGTCCTGAATCACATATTGGAGGTGTATGGGATCCTTTGGACGAGGTTTGACCCCTTGGAACTGCGAGGAAAAATCTGTTGATAACTTTGTGAAAGGATCCACGCTACCAGCAAGCAACTTCCTGAACCAAGTTTTCGCGTAGTCGGTTAGGGTTGTTGGAAACATCCTACACATAGCTGCTCTGGTGGTGTTCTGGACCTCCATCTGTTAGACGAAGCTCTCCAGGTGGCTTAGAGGATCTTCCGTCCCAGAGAATTTATCTGCTGGAATTTTAAACTTTGGTGGGAGCTCCGCTTCCCGGATCCTCCTAGTGAAGGGAGCGTTCATCTCGCTCAATGGATCCTTTTTATCCTCCTTATTCTTTCCTTTTCTTATCTTCTGGACCTCCTTCTGTAGCTTTTCCAGCTGATCCCTCAGTCACTTGTTCCCTGGTTTCTTTGAGTTGACCTCGGATTCTTCACTGTCGAGTCCCTCAGTTGAACTGGCGACCTCTATCCGGTCCCCTTCATGGATAGGATCCACTCATGAAGTTTGTCGACTCTCTTCCTCTTGGGCCCGGGCGTTCCTCTTTGATACCGTTGGGCGAGGTATCTCTCGTTGCTTCCGAGTCAAGGCATCTGCGGCAGACTAAACTCGCCTGGGTTGATATTGTGAAGGTCTTTTCGAAACTAGGGGCATGGGTCCCAGCCTATCCCGGATTGAAAGTTGGGGCCCAGTCCTGTCTCGAGCTGGCTCTGGAAGAGGAGGTCCCAGGCGGTCGAAGGCAGGCTGCCTAGCTCCGAGCCTGCTCAGTTCTCCCTGATTATTCGGGTTCGTTGGCTAGACTATGATGCCTTCGGCGAGCAGGCGGATTCGGATGGTTTCCACGAAGGCTGCCGCTTGTTGGTCGAGCGCGGCCTGGCTCACTATAGGGTGGCCAGAAGCCCGCACATTAGTTGTTTGGACCGGAGCTTGATTGCCATATCCAGACTTCCTCCCATTTCTTGGGGCCTTTCGCGTAGGCCTTGCCTAGGGTTGTTCCGAAACTCCATGTTGGCCTTGGGAAGAGCAGAGCCTCATGGTTCCTATGAAACAATGAAAATGCAAATGCAAATAGTTGACTTGATTAACTGGGTGTAGGGTAGTTTCCCACAGACGACGCCAGAAAGTGTTAACGGAAATTTTGCTCGAGATGAGAAATCTCAGTTAACACCCTCGAGACCACTACCACGTAGGTGGTGGCCAAGGTTGAACGTATATGTAACAGTGCTTAATGAAATGACAAGGAACAATGATACTATTCACCACCTAAAAGAAAGAAAAATACTCTCTTTATTGATCATGTATGGTATACAAATCTCTCTCAAATTCCTCACAATTTTCTCTAGGGTGTAGTCGGGTACTTGTTGTATGCCTGTCAAAAAGTCATCCCCTCTTTCAGAAAGCCGAAGTCCTTCTTTATACATTGTCTTCATAGGTTAAATTAATTGATTTCCCCCCTTGATTTTCTCTATCTCTTCCCTCCTTATCGGACGGGATTTTACATTTAAAATGTTGTTGACTTTGAGTTAATTGCTGAATCGAGGATATCTTGGTGGAGATTAATGTGTTTCCTACTTGGACTCTTATTACTTATTCTGTACGTATGTAACGTCTTAAGATATGATCATGTGTGTCTTCAGGTCTAGCATATTCTCTCATTGGGGTCGTCGAATATGGCATGCAATGTGGCGAGGTACATCAGATAGTGAGGTCGATCAATGCTCTAGCCCTGATATAAAGGAATTTCGTCTAATCAGAAGCTAGGTCTAGCCTCCCTTGACCTTTTGAAGCTAGGTGTGACCTCCTACGGACACCTCACTATGTCAGCAAGGTATAGGCGAGCTTCTGGAGAAATTATGAGGTAATCCCGACTTCGGGGGGATTTCCTGTTTTCAGGTTCGGTGACGCGGGCTTGATCTGACCGTGCCGGGCTCTACTCCGGGTGTTTCTGGAGCCTGTCCTTGTTCCTGTGGGGCAGTACCGTAGCTCGGCTTCGGGTAACATGGTCTCCTGGTGGATGACCTCGGGCATGGAGCCAGGTTTAGAGGGTGGAAAATTTCCCTTTGGTCCTTAGCCAAATTTGGCTATTAACAACTTCCAATGCAAAATCCAAATAATCACTCTAAGGAATGTGACTTCCAATGCCCAACTTGAAGAATCACACTACAAATGTGACTTTGAATTCACAACTTGAAGATTCACTCTACAAATGACTTCTAATGCACAACTTGAAGATTCACTCTCCAAATGTGACTTCCAATGCTCAATCCAAAGAATCACTCTAAGGAATGAGACTTCCAACCTTTTCACATGGCATATGATCTAAGTGAATGCAAATGATGGAAACACACTCAACATAGTATGATCAATATATCCTATGGTAATTAGGAATGAATCAATATGCACAAGTCAAATGTATTCTAGCTTACAATCCTAAAAACAACGCAATCACACTCAATGATGCATGTACATATGAAATGTGTGGATTAAGCACATAATATGTAGAACTAGTATTTTGTCAACAAAAGCTCAAAAACAAATTTATCTAGAACTTGTAACATGAACAATAAATCTAGTGTATGTGAAACACCTAACACACACAAAAACTTAGATTATGTTCAATAACATTAAATGCTAGAATCAACATGATAAATTTAAAAATGAATTTCTAGCAAAATATTAGAGCTTAGATTCACAAGATAATCACATAGATTCAATCAAGCCCTAAATCATCAATCAAATATGTTATTTCAACAAATCTTCAATTAAAATGACCTAGCATATGAAAAGACTATCAATCAACAAAATCATGTCAATAAACACACAAGATAGTCCTAGATTTGAAGCTAGCACAATTCAAAATCTCAAACACGTGAAAACATAGATTTAGAAAAATCTAACTCAATGACACGCATTTTTTCGAGGTATGCAATATCAAAACAAATTTATAGAATCCCAAAATGCAATGAAAACAATTAAAATGAGTATATGGCAAATAGGGGTATCGTTCCACAGGGATCGATCGATAGCTATGATTAGACTACTACTTTAATAAGAGTGCGAGGAAGGTGAATTGATATGATCTTTGAGAAGAATGTAAACTGAAATTTAAACTAAGCTAAAACTAAGCAAATTGCATGAATTTAAAATATAGAAATGGATGATATGTGAATTAATAAATTGATGGATTCAATCAGCAACTATGGGCAAAGAATGAACTCTCATTAATGATCATAAACTATTGTAACCACCCTAGGATGTATAGGATTGATTATCTACCACTCATGTGTGTCCAACCCATCATGTGTAGTATTGGCCACCCACAAGTGGTTGTACAATGAATGAACAGCTACCTAATAAGGGACTAATCTCTTTTGCTAAAACCACCAACCTATCATGTATAGTGTTGATGCTTAATCTATCACAAGTAACCAATCCTAGGATGTATAGTTTTGGTTACCCATTAAGGAATAGAATTTGGTGAGATTAATGAGTCTGGATCTCACTTAAGTTACTCTTGTTTGATCCTTCTATTTGAATGAGCTTAGAGAGCCAAGCATCATATATACTCAATTCTCTACATATAACTTCTCAAACAACTAATGAAGAGAGTCATGTACAATCAAACACAAATTGCTCTTGAAATCATGTAAAACATTGAATAGAACAAATTAGATAGATTTTAATAAAAGATATTGAGTTCATTACAAATACCGATATTTACATGTGAATCACATCAATCCCTTAATGGGATTTAGCTACTCATGGAAAATGAAATACAAAGATAAAAATGAGGGAAATAGAAAAGACCCATGTAGAACCTTCTCTCTTCAAGCCCAAATCCACCTCTAATGTCCTTAAGGGTAGCAATTGATGAAGATGATGATGGGTTTTGATGATGTTTGGGAGAGAATGGGTTTTTGAGATTTAGAGAGAGAAAAAAATGAAGTGAATGGGTGTATGGTCATTTTTGAAAAAATCAGATATGCAACTTTATATAGTTCCTTCAAAAATAGATCAAAATACTGATGTGGCGAGCTGAGAATCACGTAAAGCATGGGTATGGCATGGGTAAGGTACCCGTGCTGTTACTCATGCAATCTTCACTTTCTTCCTGATTTGTGAAATATGCATGGGTTGTGCACGGGTAAGTGACCCGTGTAGTATCTGTGTAGTTGACTCTTGTCCGAGGCTCTGCTCCCTGGTTTGGTGGGTTGAACGGGTAGTTGCACGGGTAATACACGTGCAGTTACCCGTGCATTGATATCTTCTCCAATTCCTTCTTCTGGTGCACGGGTTGATGCACGAGTAGTGCACGAGTGTGCTACCCGTGCACTATGGCCTTCTTCACTACATTTTCACACCATTTGACCTTTTTGCCCCTCTTCATGCCTTTACACCAAATACCTGCAATATCAACCAAAAGAGCCATAAATACTCATAAAACACTCAAGAGTGAGACAAAGGGAAAGGATATGATGGCCAAAATGTATGACATTTCTGACTCGGTCAAATACCCCCAAAACAAACTTTGCTCATCCTCGAGCAAACTCCAATCATAACAATGATATAGACTCTAAACACACAAACATGACTCGATCTAAAAATTCCTAGACTCAAACAAATAAGCTACAAGCCAACTAACTGAGAGATAAGTCAAAGATAATAAGAGTAAGGAAACTTGGACGACCATAATCCCACACTTTAAGTGCCTTTGCCTTGGAAACTACTCACCCTCACGCCCCGAGCATAATTCGCTTCAACCTAAGTTCTCACATGGATTCTCTTTTTATTTTCCACTCAGAATCCTAGGTTCATACTCATGCAATATGTATGCCAAAGAGTTTATGTAATGGAATCAAAGTAATTGCATACATTTCATACAAAATAAACGCTTTTTTTAGTGAAACAGTCTCATGAAGGAATCAAGTGCCATGAATGTTGAAAGAGCATGCATCGACTAATATTCCCAAGTCAGATTTCCGCTAAGATCAACTAGGTCTCTTCCAATTGGTTGTAATGGGGCTAAGGTGATTGGTGATTAGAAAGAATGGGAATTTAGGCACAATGCACTAATCAACCAAGTTAAGGCAATGCATTCTACGTTTAAACATTTAACTTCTCATGCAAAACCACTTCTAAATACAAGTATACATTAAGGCGTCCAGGCTTACATAAATTTCAAGTGCAATTTCTAACTACTCTTGTTACCCCTTTGAGTAGTGTTTTCAATTTAAACAAGGCATTTAAAGCATATTCCTTTTCTAATTTTTTTTATTTTGCTTCTCTTTTCCCTTTTTTTTCTTTTCTTTTGATTGTTTCTTTTTTGTTTTTTTTTCCTTATTTTCTTGCCTTTTACTTTTGCACATATTTTTACAACTCAACACTTATTTTCATATGTACACGCCATTTGACAATTAGAGCACCTTTTACATTCATTCCTAAGCCTTAACAAGATCAATAAAGTGAGGGTTGGCTTAGTGTTTAGGTTGCTTGGTTATGGGTAATATGGATGTAGAATAAACAAGTCTAAATGTGTTTGGCTTCAAAATTGGCTTGGGAGCACACACATTATTGGATGGGAAATATTTGGCATTTTAAGTGGCTAAAACACACATTGCCTAATATCACCTCAAAGAATCCATCGACCAATGGAATAGAAGTTTCAGTCAAGCAGTCCACTTTAATGATGCATGTTCTATGACACATGATGATTTTGGTGTAATGAGACTATGCATGGTGTTTGAAAAGTGTTTAAAGATTTGAAAAACACTTCCCTCGAATTGTGCACTTTTAGCTTGTGTTTGTGAAACTCTCAAGGGATGTCTCCACTATTAGAACAAGGCACTCGAGCACCGAGTCCCCTCAACTTAGACACTAAAAGATGGGACTAACCCATGAAGTGCAAGTTAGACCCCTAAAGTGACTAAGAGCTATGAACAAGCACACAAAACATACACAAATTCGGCACAAACATTTTGCTCAAGATTATCTCACCAAGCTACTTAAAGCTCAAAAATTTTGGATAAGCAGCAATTTTGAAAAATTGACACGAAAAATGACCCCAAAAACAAAAAGACGACTTGAAAAGGCATCTACACCCCAAACCAATGTTGGGGTTTATGCCCTAAAGATGTAATTTTTAAATGGATTTATGAATTAAATTTAAAAAAAGTTCAATTCATTCTTGTTGTGTTGTTTATTTAATAACTTGTTCATTTATTAATATCCTAGATTGCCGGATGTAATCTCGAACTATGTATATGAGTGTCATATATGGATGGATACAGTAAGAGACGTGCAATCTAAAGAGTCCATAGATAGCAAATAAAGCTGGGTACGTTATTTGTGGTTAATCTATAACTGCTGTCCATTCCGTAATGTACGATGATTCTACCCTGAATCATTTATATGAGATATGGGAATGGAGGCACCTTGTATGATGTGATCATATAGGACTGGGCCATGATCTATATTAATCTCTCACCAAGATTCGTTTACTGATGAGATTCATATATATCAACTAATGATGGCTATATGTGGGTGACCTTAATTCTGAGTGTCATATCAACTCCTTCAGGTTAGATCGTGGTCTTTGATATACCATGGGTGAGATCGGATGCAGTTCCTGATCAATATGCTCTGTATGTTGGGATTGCAGTTTGGCTTGTGGCTGGGAAGGTTTGTACACAATAGTGGAATCCACTCCTTCTTGTGAGAAATAGATAGTAGTTCCCTTAAGGGTTGATTCGGGGCTTGGACAATATGAGTGCTCTCCTAATTCCGTGAGAAAATAGGATTTATTGTTCATTATAGAATCAACGGTACTTAAAGGATATATGTAATTAGAGAGGTATAACAGACATTATGACCCAGCTCTAATTATGAACTACTGTGGAGGATCACACCATGTGCAATAGCTATATCCATGGACACCGAGCTATATCGGTCTGTGTAAAAACGTCTGCAGTTGAGAGAGTGCAGCTTCGAGTTTTTAGTGGAATAACACCGGAGTTAATAATCAAAGAATATTAATTAAAGAGTTTAATTAATGATTCCGAAGATTATTGAAGCTCAAAATACTGTGGGTCCATTAGGTCCCCTTGCTAGCCCGATCACTTTAGGTAACAAGGGTCACGGATAATTAATTGGACAGTCCAATTAATTATGTTACGAAAGTGACACGTGTTAGGAGTTGATTGAGTAATTGGGTTATTCAATGGATTAAAATGACAATTATGACAATTAAATAATAAGATTATTTAATGATGTAATTAATCATATATGGAGGGTTTCATTTGTTATTTATTTTTGAATAGTGAGGTAATGAGATTATCTCATATATTAAATAAAATAAATTGAAATATATTTGAATTTGAATTGTTTAAATTTAAATATACATAATATCTTTATTGATAAATAAAATATAGATTTTATTTTAAAAGATAATGTGAGGTTATTTGAAAATTATAAAAGAGTTTTATATCTTTTAACTAACCTTACCAGATACACATAGTGTTTGTATAGGTTACAAATATAGTGTTTGTATAGGATACAAATATAGTGTGCGTGAAACAAAGTGAAATAAAAAGAGAAAAGAAATTGGTGTGTGTGAATCGATATTAAAAGAAAAAAAACGCATGCATCAATTCAAAACAAAGAAAAGAGCAATTGATGTGTGTTAGAAAACAGAGGAAAAAGCAACCGGTGCGTGTGCACTATTTTTAAAAAAGAAAAAAAAATTAATATATTATTTTTTTCTCCTAGAATTGTTCTAGGTATTTTTTTCTCTTGAAAAAATTGTTTCTTCTTTTTTTCTCTACATCCTCCTAAGTTACTCAGTACGTGACGCGCCCACACACATTTACCAGTTCCGGGAACAGCTAGGAAGATCGGTGGTACAGACCAGGAGCATATCGTAAAGTGAAGGAGCCTCCAAACATTGGTAAGGTTCTAACTTTTTATATATATATTGATTACAATTTCCTATGTTTACATATTGTATGTATTAGTTCCGGAAAAATAATTACGATCTCAAGTTCACTGGTTCCAAAATTTGAAAACCTATTTCCGCTGCGTTACTAGTGAACGGGGTTCCTACAACCAAAACTCAATTTTGTCTTCAATGTTGAAGACAAGAGAGCCCGGCCTAGCGGCGTGCACCTAACTAGTCACCAAAACACACAACCTTAGGCACTAATCATGCACAATCAATGCCCACAAAATAAAAGACACAACAATGGCTCATAACAAAATAAGGCATCATATGTAAACATGGCAATTAACCTTAAAATTCAACCACATCAAGCATCACACGGTAATGTTCATGAACACTGTTCACTAGGTACCGTTCATGCGGACAGTCACGGGCACTGTTCACATCGCCTTGCACGGTTCCATTGGCAAGTGTTGCCTAGTGCATTCCATGCAGATTTACTATTTCGGATTCATGAGATGAATCAGAGTGACCTAAAGAGACGGGAAGACTAAAAAATTACAAGAAGACCAAGGAATGCCTTGGGGGTATTTTTATAATTTTAGATTTCAACTTTTTTTAGGTTAAATAATCCATAGTACTCGGTCAATTCATGTATGTTTTATATTATGTGATGATAAAAGCATTGCCAGACATACATATGTCATTTAGATTAGATGTGTAGGCACAAATATATTTGATATGTCATAACTTCATCATAGCCTAATATTTTATGTATTTTTTTAATATGATTAAAATTGGTAAATACATTATTGGCTATGAAAATGAGATTAGTATTTTAATAGTTAGAAAACTTGTTAATTATCATTAATAATAATCTAGTTATTAAAGTGTTTAATAAATTAGATTAATAGGGTCATTTATTGTAATTAGTATTAATATGATTACTAACCTAATAATAAATGAACCGAATAAAGTGTTAAAGTTTTAATAGTTAAAACTTGGTAAACACGTACATAATAATCTAACCTTAGTAAATAGTTTACAAAGGCTTAGATTATTCACTAATAGATTAGATTTTTAATTGTTAAAAATCAGTAATAATTTATTAGTTAATTAGAATTTATTTCTAATAATGGATTTGTTAATGCGCTAGATAACTTGATTAAAGTTAGCCGTTTGAACCTGTAGAGTCTATGTGCATTAACGGATAATTGAAAACCCTATTTTTTAAAATAGTGAGTGGGAGAGGGATATATGACATATATATCCCACAGTCTCCATCATTAGTTCAACACCGTGAGATCCGAGTGGGGCCTCGTGACGGCTTTGTTTTCGTCCTCTCTAAGGAGGGTTTCCACAAAGATCAATACCAAGGTTGACTTCCTAACGAATAGGATTTCTGAGGGTATTTCGGGATTGATCGACCCTAAGGCGACAATTCTCGAGTTAAGCTCATGAGAGGGTTACACTCATGAAGGTTTTGATTAAGTTTTGTTAATTAAAAACCTGACTGAATAAACGATGGTTGAAGGTTATGGAATAAGAGTTATTCTAGAATATCATTTGATTGAGAATGTCTCGGTCCAACATGCAAGGACTTGACCGACCCTGAGGCGGCACTTCTTTGTGGTATGTTGGATTGTCATGGTAGAGTAACTAGTTTTTAGGTATTTCTAGTTCGTTAAACATGCTTATGCATCATGTTTAAATTTATGTCAAAGCACTCGCACTTGTTTTTTCATAAATAACTGAATGAATATTTTATTTATTTTAGCAATTATGTCTTCTGCATTACTTCAAATTCTCGCAAACGACAAATTAATTAGTGATAACTACACTAAGTGAAAACTTAATATTAATGCAATATTGGTCACCAAAGACCTCAATTTTGTGCTTACGGAGGAATGTCCTCCAGTGCCTACTGCCAATGCCACACGAACTGTTCGTGAGGCATACCAGTGATGGGTCTCATTTGATAAGAAGGCCTGGACATATATGTTGACTTCTATGACAGATGTGCTTGTCACAAAGCATGAAGCAATGACTACAAAATTTGAAATTATGGAGTCATTGCAAGCCATGTTCGGGCAGCCCTATGAGCAAAAGCGACACGAAGCTGTTCGTTTCACTATTTTCGCTCACATGAAGGAAGGTACATCAGTTCGGGAACATGTCCTGAGTAGGATGTCCTACTTCAACACGGCAGAAGTCAATGGCAGGGCCATTGACGAACCCAGTCAAGTGAGCATCATAGTGACGACTCTTCAGAAGAGTTTTGATCAGTTTAAGAGCAACTATGGGATGAACAAGTTAAGGTTCAGTCTTATACAGTTGCTCAATGAGCTCGCTACTTTTAAATCCTTTACTAAGGACAGCAAAAGTAAGACCGGTGAGGCAAATGTTACCGAACCATCTTCCTCAAATAATAAGAAGATGAAAAGGTTTGCTGGGAAGGCGAAGGGTAAGCCCAAACCAAAGAAAGCCCAGAGCAAAAAGAAGAGCACCTCCACCGACCATGGCCAGGGAAAATGTTTCCATTGCGACAAGGTAGGGTACTGGAAGAGGAACTGTCCTCAGTACCTGGAGAAGGTAGCCAAGAAGAAGAAGACGAAAGGTAAATATGATTTAATGTTCTTGAATCTTGTTTAGTGGAAGATGATTCTTCACCCTGGATAATTGATTCGGGGGCCACTAACCATGTTTGTTCTTCTTTGCAATGGACTGATTCTTGGACACAGCTAGAGGAGGGAGCCTTCTCAATGCTAGTGGGGTCGGGGGATGTCGTGAAATTTCCTTTCCAGTCACCGAGTATTAATAATGCTTATTAGATCCTGATTTGGGCTAGTAATCCTTGTTGTGAAGATGTCTTGGGCGACCAGATTCTTGCTTTGCCAAGATTTCCTCTTGGCCGAGCCATTCTCCTTAAAGCGCATTTCATAACATATATTTGTTTGCTCGGCTACGTGCCTACTTGGATAGAGGATCGTTAGTTAGTATTTTGTTAGGTTGAACCAGAAGACTTTCAATGACATGGCACATCTTCTCTCTAATATTCCCGCTAGTTTGATGACATGTCAGTTGACCAAAATTCACATATAACATTTTTAATTCTAAAAAAGAAAAATTTAATTGTTATTTTATTTCTTAAAACTCTTATGTTGTTGTTGAGAATTATTTAAAGATAGGCAATTACCAATTGGGTCCTAGACTTTTTTTAAAATTCCAAGTTGTTTGTGACTTTTACAAAAATGACCAAATTAGTCCTTACATTTTTTCAAAGTGCCAAATTAGTCCCTCTAACTAAGTTCTACCCGTCAACTTTAACTGTGTAGGGGTAAAATTGTATTTTACTACTAAACAATATAATATTGACACATGCACATTTTTTTAACACATGAATATTTTTGTTTATTTTATTTGTGTTTTGATTTTTAAATAATTTTGAAAACATCACTTGTATAATATTAACAAAAAAAAACAATATTATATAAAAGTGATAAAAGACTAAACTGAGAATGAACGGTAACTTTGTTTTAAAAAATAAAAGTATAATTGACATTGTCTGATTAAAATATTTTTTGAATTTTTTAGAGAATTTTAATAAAAAAAAGGTACAAATGATGTTTCATTAACAATATTTTAAGATTTTATTGTAATTATAATGGAGAATTTAATGCACAAAGACAAAATAATTTTGCTATAATATGACAAATAAAGGGTATTTACGTACTTTAACTAAAATTATTACAGTCAACTATTATATTTAACACTGTTAAATCATTAGAGGGATCAATTTGGTTATTTCTAAAAAGAGAGGGACTAATTTAACACTTGAAAAAAACGTGAGGACCAATTTGGTCACTTTTATAAAAGTCACAAACAACTTAGAATTTTAAAAAAAAGTCCAGAACCAAATTGGTAATTGCCCTTTAAAGATTAATTGATAAAATAGGTATATCATGGTTAATTTTGATATTTTGTAGTGTTTGATCGGTCAACGGTTAACTCTAACGATCAATGGTTAGTTTAAGGGTATTGAGCTGTAATTTGACAAACGTTCATCCTGTCTGCAATTTCACATAAAAATAAGGTACCATATTGAAATATGGCCTATTAATTAATAGCGAGATAAAAATATCAAGAGTTGACCAGTCAAAGGAGTAATAAAAGCCTATTTAAGGACGAAAAGCAGATGGGGTTTGAATGGGACACGCATTTACTGCTTGTTATCTCTTTCTTTGACTAAAAAAAATCCAAAACCCACAAAACAAAGAGAGCCGGTGACAATTATATAATATTTATAATTAATTAATAGACAGAAAAAAAGCTATAAATAAATTAGAAAGAATAATAAACATGTAGAGATTATCATGATGAAGAAGAAGAAGAAGAAGAAGCAGTTGACTCGAATTTGTAGTGCTTATCAACGGCGAGGGAGACGTCCCAGGTGCAACTGAGTCCTTTGGGGATGGTGACGAGATCTCCAGCGCCAAACTCCACCCACTCAGTCTCTGAGGAGCCTTTTGTGTACACTTTGACCTTCCCCTTCAACAAGTAACACGTCTCCTCTGCATCGAACTTCAGTTGGTACTTCCCTGGAGAGCAACCCCATCTGTAATTTAATTTCAACATTAATCAAATAGTACGTACCAAAACAAATTAACGCAAACACACATATATATATATATATATATATATATATGAGAGAGCGACAGAGAGAGGCTTTAGGCTTACTTGGGCCAGCACTTGATGTTTAATTCGGAGAGTCGAGACTCAGATGGGTTGGTTTCGACGGTGATTCTGAGATTGCTGTCAGCCATTAAACAAGAAAAAAAAAAAGTGTGTGGAATGGAAGGAAGAAGAATAGTTATTATGCTGTTGACATGGAAAGTATAAGAGAGACAGAGAGAGAGAGAGAGACGGAGTGTGTTTTGTATAAATAGAGGTCTGTTTGGTTTGGATTAGGATTGTATAATACGGGGGTGTGTACGTCCTCATTATTAAGCATTGACTTATCGCATCGCACCATCTCATATTCCCAGTATAAGTTAAACCGACCTTTCTTTTGTGGTATCTATACATTTTGGACCGTCAACCTTTTCTGTTATGTAACTGTTTTTGTTTTGTCAAACTTATTTTTAATATTAAATTTTTTTGTTAATACTAAATAAAAAATTTGAAAAAGTTTAAATATAAATACTAAAATGTAAAATAATATCCAAATAAAAAGTCTGTAAAGAGATAACTACTTCCATGAAATGGGAAAACAAACTCATCATATATGCTTGTAAAATGCATATAGTGAGATTTGAATCCATCAACACTTAAATGGAAGGGAGGTGCATTGACTGTTACCAACTATGCTAAGTGGTGATGTACAATCAGTTTTATTATAATTAAAATCGAATGATTTATATGATAATTAATAGATAAATTCGTATTTCAAAATAAATATATTATAAACTATTGAAATTTATGTATATCTCTAAATATTTAGGGGGACTGTCTAGATAATTTTTTTTTTAGGGATAATTACCCCGGTGACCACTCAGTCGTTCCCACACTATCAAAATTGTCATTAGATTGGTATTTCGTTTTAAAAAGACCATTTTTGAAGAAAAATGTGACACTAATGGTTATTTCATCAAATTCCATCTAATTCCGTTAAATGAGTGACATTTTAGTAAATAAAGGGATGACATTAATTTATTTTATATTTTTTTTGAAATCAATTTTTGTTTTTATTTTTCGAATTATATTTAGTATGTTTATATACATATAGCATATCTCAAACAAAATATTACATATTAATATACTTCAGTTTTTAAACTAATTATATATGTTGATTGATAATAATGTTAGACATTAACTTTTTCTTTTATTTGGATGCATATATTAAAAGTTCATGGGGATAAACAACGTCAATGAATAAGATTTAGTTATTTAAGCAAAATAATTTAAAATTAAAAAAAAAGACAACAGTCAAGATGAAAAGTAAAAAAAAAAAAAAAAACTTCATCACCCATAAATTAATGTCTAACATTATTATCAATCAACGTATATAATCAGTTTAAAAATTGAAGTATATTAATGTCATATTTTATTTGAAATATGCTATATATATATACAAATACTAAATATAATTATTTATTTCAAAAAAAAAAAACTGATTTTTAAAAAAAATCTAAAATAATTTAATATCATTCCTTTATTTTTCAAAATGTCACCCATTTAACTGAATTGGATGAAATGGGATAGAATGGTCATTAGTGTCACACTTTTTGCCAAAAATAACAATTTGAAACGAAATCCTTATTTAATGACCATTTTGATAATATGGAAACTCAGTAATTTAATGACCATTTTGATAATATGGAAACAACTGAGTGACAATTGGGGTAATTAACCCCCCCTCCCTCCCTCCCTCCCTTTCTTTTTTTAATCTAATTATGTGACTATCCATGCCATGTAATAAATAATAAGGCCAACTACATAAATAAATGGACCCATTCTCAGAACCCAAACAATAAATCTATAAAGTTATGCAGTTCGTGTCATGATAAACAAAGAGCAAGTGTCAAGTGCGTGTGTGCACACCAAATAATGCAACTTTTTTTTTTCTTTACGAGAATAATTCACCTATTGCACTAGAGATTTTCTCTCATGAATCAAATAAACAGCTATTTTAGAGAAACACATGGTAGAAAATCTTAATGAGATGGTTTTATTGTCATTAGGTGAATGGTTCTAATAAAATTATATAAATATAAATATATTAGTAAACTATAATTTAAAATAATCCCATCGAATAATCTCACTGAATGTCTATGAGACTATCATTCGAAGATTTTCTACGCATAGAGACGTTCAACTAAATGTTCTAGAATTTGATCAGGATGATGACATGGCAGGAAGTGGTTGGTCGATACAATATTCTCAACGTGTAAAATTAGAAATGGATTGGAGAGATATTATTTCTCCCGGTCAAAGAGTTGACCAAATCTCCTAGCTGACAACGACAGGCGGCAGCAGATTATTGGAAAATTGAGGGACTGGCTGCTGTGCAGCGATTTCAGAAATGGCTGTATCATACAGCTACGTACAGTAACCTTAAACCAATGAAAGGCCACCAAGTGGCAGCCAAAATAATAAACAAACATATGGGACAGCCGGTTGTCACAAAAAAAAAATCCTTTTTTTTTAATTGTTCCAACTCCTTCAAATTTATAATTATAAATTTTAAAAAATTAAAATGAAACCTAAACAAAAAAAGTTATATAATTAAAAATTATATTTAATTAAGATAAATTAATTCATTATATATTTTTATATAATTTTGAAAATTTGACTTGTAACCATTTTCACGGCTTCGGTAACTACCTTCACGGCTACGGTAACAATTTTTACAGCTTTGGTAACCGTTTTTTAATTTTGGAATTTTAACTTGTAACCATTTTCACGCCTATGGTAATCTTTTTCACAGCTTTGGTAACCATTTCCATGGCTTTAGTAACCATTTTTTATGAAATTTTGACTTGTAACCATTTTCACGGCTTTGGTAACTACCTTCATGGCTCCGGTAACAAGTTTTACGGTTTTGGTAACCATTTTACAATTTTTTAAATTTTGACTTGTAACCATTTTTACGGATATGGTAACGACTTTCAGGGCACCGGTAACCCTTTTTACGACTTTGGTAACGATTTTTAAATTTTGAAAATTTTAAGCTGTAACCATTTTCACGGCTTTGGTAACCACCTTAACGGCTCTGGTACCCCATTTGACGGCTTCGGTAACCATTTTTCAATTTTTGATATTTTGGCTTGTAATCATTTTCACGGATATGATAATCACCTTTACGGCTCCGGTAACCAATTTTACGACTTTAGTAACCATTTTAAATTTTGACTTGTAACCACTTTCACGGATATGGTAACCACCTTCACCGCACCCGTAACCCTTTTTACGCCTTTGGTAACCATTTTAAAATTTTGAAAATTTTAACTTGTAACATTTTTCACGACATTGGTAACCACTTTCACGGTTTCAGTAACCATTTATATGGCTTTGGTAACCCTTATTTAATTTTTAATATTTTGACATGTTACCATTTTCATGGCGATGATAACCATTTTCACGGCACCATTAACCATTTTAGGGCTTTGGTAACCATTTTCACAGCATTGGTAACCCCTTTCACGGCTCCGGTAATCCATTTGACGGCTTCGTTAACCATTTTTCAACTTTTGATATTTTGGCTTGTAACCATTTTCACGGATATGATAATCACCTTCACGGCTCCGGTAACCAATTTTACTGCTTTGGTAACCATTTCTCAAATTTTAAAATTTTAACTTGTAACAATTTTCACGTATATGATAGCCACATTTACGGCTCCAGTAACCTATTTTACGACTTTAGTAACCATTTTAAATTTTGACTTGTAACCACCTTCACGGCACCTGTAACCCTTTTTATGACTTTGGTAACCATTTTTAAATTTTGATAATTTTGACTTGTAACAATTTTCACGGCATTGGTAACCACTTTCACGGTTTTAGTAACCATTTATACGGCTTTGGTAATCATTATTTAATTTTTAATATTTTGACTTGTAACCATTTTCACGGCGATGATAACCATTTTCATGGCACCATTAACCATTTTATGGCTTTGGTAACCATTTTTCAATTTTTGAAATTTTCAATTGTAACCATTTTCACGGCATTGGTAACCCCTTTCACGGCTCCGGTAACCATTTATACGGTTTTGGTAACCAATTTTTAATTTTTAATATTTTGACTTGTAACCATTTTCACGGCGATGGTAACCATTTTCACGGCACCAGTAACCATTTTATGGCTTTGGTAACCATTTTTAAAATTTGGAAATTTTGACTTGTAACCATTGTTACGGGTATGGTAACCAGCTTCATGGCCCCGGTAACCATTTTTACGGCTGTGGTAACCATTTTTAATTTTTAAAATTTTGACTTGTAACCATTTTCACGGATATGGTAACCACCTTCACGGCTCTGGTAACCATTTTTACGGTTTTGGTAACCTTTTTTTTAATTTTTGAAATTTTGACTTGTAACCATTTTCACGGCTTTGGTAACCAATTTCATGGCTTCGGTAACCATTTTTACGGCTTTCGTAACCATTTTTAAATTTTTGAAATTGACTTCAAACCATTTTCACGGTTTTGGTTACCACGTTTACAGCTCCGGTAACCATTTATATGGCTTTGGTAACCATTCTTTAATTTTTGAAATTTTGAAATTTTGAACTTCTTCCATAATCCCAATTGGTTGGTCTGACACAAATTGAGAAATCATTTTTCTACAAGTGATTTGAGTCCAAATATAAATTAAACGTTAATTATGATTATTAAAATTAAAATATTAAATAATAAATGAGTGGTGTTATTGACACACCTCTTATAGGTCTATTTATGCTCCACTTTTTAAATTAAGTAGTATTCTTTTTCTTTCCTTTGCCAAAATTATTAATTTTATAATACAATTTAAGGAAAAAAAAACTTCTACAAAGTAAATCTATTAAAGCCCTCACATTCTTGTTTGAAAAGGCCGGATGAATAAATAATAATTGAGTTGACTCAAAAAACATTTATTGAGATATATAAATAAATGATGAAGCTCAACTAGTCCAATATCATTTATATTGTAATCTCGATACATAAGAGAAATATGAGTAATGTTAGATTCCAATTTTTTATTTCCAAATTTTATCCTAAATGATGTGGCACGTGAGGTGTCAACATCACATCAGTCACCATATAATCTCATAATTTATAAGATGTTGACATCTTATATGCCACATCATTTGGAACAGAATTTAGGAAAAAAAAAATTTAGATCGTCTAGCATTACTTGAGAAATATATAAGCTTATATACATATTAGAGAATTACTATCTAATCCGATTAAATTTTGCAATGTTATAAATAAACCGTATCCATTGTGTTCAACTATTAATCACATGTGAAGATAATTTTGAAACATTTGGATACTCTAATTACTCAACGATTAGTCGGACGTAGTTCCGACGTCTAGCGCCTAGGTCGATTAGTCCTGACGTCTAGCATCTAGGTCGATTAGTCATTCGGTCAGTGGATTTTTTTTTTCTGGCATAAAAATCCAATCACAAGCAAAATTCAATGATCAAATCTAAACAAAATCCTTTCCAAATCAACAAATACCAACAAAATTAACACCGTTTGGCATACACAATTTGGATTTACATTATAAGAGTGTTGAGAGGGACAACAAATGTGTTAATTTGGTTTAATAGGCCACAAATGGCCCCAAAAAGATTTTCGGGCTAGACGATGTAATGTGGGATTCTTACTGCGTGTCAAAACCATATGCTCAAATGATCCCTCTGAGACATCCTGTTTGGTTGATCGACAAACATCCATTGCCACTTGCCTGCCCCTTTAGACTGGAGGGAAGATAATCCTTCCCCAACCACCACTAAGATCAGCACAGTTTGTTTCTTCTTCCTTTTCCACTAGATCTTTATCGCTATCATCATCATCATCATTTTCAATAGCATCAGAGTCGTAACAAACTAGACCCTTTTCCTCATATGGCATAAGTTCAGCTTTAGCTTCAGCTTGTGCTTTAACTGGATCATCTGTCACGATAAAAACAAAGAGTTAAAATCAAAATATAAAACAAAATGAATTCGGATTTCCCTGTATCGTAACATAATAATAATAATATAATATTAGAGTCCGATACGCAAGCAAGTCTTTTAGTAGATGCACTATTAACAATCATGTAAGGAAAAACGCTAATTAATGTTAGTGAGACGGGAAGGATCAAATGGATAAAATGTTTTGGAATTATTTTAACAGAGGTTCTTTTATATTGGTACTCTTAGGTATCAATAGACATCATCAAATTGTAAATTAGTAATACTCACTCAGGTCTTTGTCCTCATCTGAAGGCAACATAGGAAAATTTCTCATCTTCAAAGCCACTTAAAGGCTCACCTTTTGACCGCTACAAACCAACCACGGATAAAAGAACATCAACATAAACTAATGATAAACTCGGTACTCTGATCTTTATCCATAATAACAGAGAAAAACAAGTCAAATTCATGAAGTCTTGTATGCAGATATTATGAAAAGTGAGTCCATAATGAACCTTATATGCACGCTGTGATGTTGTCCTCTGTATACACTGAATGAAATGACAGTATTTTCCTGATTTCTCTAATGGACAAGCCCCGTCATGAGGGCACTACATTAAGAAAACTAGTAACTTAACCCACAAAAAAAGGTACAAGATAAAAAAGGAGGTGGGAATTCATTCAGGGAAAGATGTTAGCCAAGAAAATAAATGTATGGTGGAAACTTTATGTACTCACATGAGTAAATATATACACCACTTCTGCATGTCACCAGGTCCTTCGATGTTTCCTTGTTCACATCTTTAGACTTACGACATTTCTACGAAACCAAAAGGATGATATCAAATTAGCATGTTAAAAAAAGCACAAGACATTAATTACAACAACTATTAGATTGAAAATCTAACGGAACTCAACCTTCTCTCCATCCATAATATAGGAGAACACATTTGTGAAATGATATTAGATCCCTGTGGTGTTCCTGGCTCAACCAGAACCTGTCAACATCAAGTCGAATAGAAACGTGTTAAACTGAACATTGAAAACTTCCAAACTAAAACAGTCTATGATAGCAGCAAGAGCTATGATTAACAAGTACGTCATTCATACATTAAGATGTATGAACATGCAAATAAGCGTGTTTTAGTGCATAGCATACACTAGTGAAGTAAAATTTTTAGAAAATAAGTGAACAGTAAAATCCCTTGTTAAGCCTAAACTCTTATGAGTCTTACCAGAACATCACGTGTAAGATCCCAAAGTTGGCGCACTATAGTAATCCGATCCTTCAATGATGGTATCTCTCCAAGCACATAAGACTTTACATCATTGCCAAGACAATCAACATTAATTAGCACCAGCCAAAGGCCACGTAAAAAAAAGGAAAAAAAAAGACCTCCACAAGTGCAGTAGTTTGGAGTTTGGACTGTACTTATTTATAAAGAAATATGTGACCACCAAGATTCATGAGAAGGCAAAGATTACTTTAGGCCAAATCACAAATTACAGAATTTTGAAGGATATAACTTACAGCAAGTACATGGTCGTGATCCCTCTAATACTTATTGATATTTTTACTTAGTGCTTGAATGCTACTGTAGCTATGAATAAGAGGCAAGTTCTTCAAACCTAAAACAATTATGACATATCAATGTTTAAATATTGCTTTACCATTAATTTTCTTTTTCATTTTCAATATGTTTGAGGAAAAAGAAAATTTTCAGTATAAAAGCAACCCTAGTAACACTAGTAAACAAATATGCATGCCGAGAAAGCAAGTAATTTGATAACTTAATAATCTCGCTAGCCATTCAACAGTTTGAAAGTAAATGGTGTGGATATGAATAATCAATCAAGAAGTAATGTCAATCTTAGTTAGACTACTTCAAAGGAAATTGATAATTAAAATCACAACTCACAACTCACAACCCAGGATATCATAATGTATATTGTTGTGTGCACAAAACTTGTATTTACACAATTTCCACTTTTTTTAATAACAATGAAACTTGTTTCCTCATTCCACAATTCTGCCACCCTAAACATTTCAGATTTACATCACTTGTACATATGCAGATAAGGCAATTACCTTGTATAAGGCTTTGACCAGCACGCTTCATCGATTAGGATGGTTCCATTATATTTACTTTTTCCAAAGAATCTGGCCAAACTTCTCGCAATGCCCTAATGACAATTTGTTCAGTTACATCAAAGTTCAATATTGAAAAAGAAATATAAAATCAAACCTCTTCACATCTCAAGCTATAAAAACTGTTAGTAGAGATAGTCACTCACCAGAAGGCTGAACCAGTGCCAACACCAAAATCCAATACTTTAGTTGGCGAGAAACCCGGTAGCCTCCTACGAACCTAGTAATCACAAAACTATTTATAAATACAGTGCAATCTTCTCAATCACAACCACAATTCATGCTTGTTGACAATTATATAACTAAGTTAACCTAATATCTTCATTTGTAACTACCTGAAACATAATATTAAGATTGCTTTTTATTAATCTCATTTTTATATATAAAGGAAAAAAATTGGCACCAATTCAAACAATTTCATGAAACAATCATGCAAATTTTCATTCCAAAATTTTGTATCTTTCGACAAGGAGCGACAATAAGACATTCTTTACAAGAATCAGTTGAGCTGATTTCACAATTTGTGACAAACAATAAAATTTATCATCAAACATATTAATAAGACAAATACAACACAAAATAAGTTTCAAATTTTACAACCTAAGATACCTCGCGGAGGACTTGAAAACAAGCAGAGTAAATAGCAGGCATTCTAGAGGCAACATAAGCTATGGTCTTGTCGTCTCTGGAAGTGAGGCGATGTCTCTATAGGAGCTCTTGATCTTCCAACGCTTGGACTGGTCAAAAGACTTCAAAGGGTCCTCAAAAAGCTCCTTTGAAGTCGACTCTGTCAGCATCAGATTCTTGCCCTTGATTTCGTTGAACGACTCCGACAACCTTAACACTTTCCACTTCATTTGCTAATCCTCCAGATCTATATAGAAAAAAAAAACAAAAGATAAATAAAAAAATCATTCATATGAAATTTTTTTATTTTTTATTTTTGGATTCTGTCGCTGCCGGACCTCGAAGATATCTTTTGATGGCGCGGCAGAGGCGTACGTGGACAACGAGGCAGCACTCCGACTGTTTGGCGGCGGACCGGAGGGTTTCTGGTGTGAAGATTCTCCGAGTAGTTTCTGGGATGGAATGGAAGTGCTGATGGTGGCGTTGGCGACGACGGAGGTAGCGATCTGCAAGCGGAGGTGGAGATTAGCCGGCGGCGGCGGTCGGAGCAAACTTGGAAGCCAAAGAGAGACAAATTGCAAGCGGAGGTGGAGATCAGCCGGCGGTGGCGGTCGGAGCAGACATGGAAGCCAATGAGAGACAAATTGTAAGCGGAGGTGGAGATCAGCCGGCGGTGGCGGTCGGAGCAGACATGGAAGCCAAAGATAAACGAATTGAGAAGAAAAACGTGAGACTGAGAAGAATGGAAGTCAACAGAGGAAGGATATAAATATTGTCTTAGAGAACTTGTAACCATGAAAACTTGTTTTTAAGTTTTTAAGTTTTGTTTTTATTTTAATTAATCCAAGACTGTTGTATCAAGTTTAGTATGATCCAAAGGACCATATATATCACTACTCATAGATGTACGATACAACAATTTTTGAAATCGCTGCATAGCAGCCAACCCCGAAAATTGAATCACTGTTTGACCAGGGTATCATGATGTCCAAGATACCGACATGGCCCTGTCAGGCCTTTTGCTCTTGCTCTTGGATATATACATAATGGGTCCGGCTGCTATGCAGTGATTTTAAAAATCACTGTATCATACAACTATGAATAGTACAATATGTTGTCCATTGGATCCATTTTAAATTGATCTAACGGTTTATATTAATTGAAAAAAGGAAAAAATGAAAAAACATGTTATCTCATTCAACCGGTCACTCTCTATACAAAATATCTTCTTCTCAGATTTCTCATCTTCCTCGTCTTTGACCTCCATTTTTGCTCAGTTTTCTCATCTTCCCCGTCTCTCTCTTTGACTTACATTTATGCTTAGATTTTTCATTTCGCTTTAACTTCTATTTATGTGATTTTCATCACTAACAATCACCGTCTCAGAACCGAATTGATTTGCCCAGAAGTGGGTTTTCTGATAGATCAAAGATGGAGATTGCTGAGAGGTCAGACGAGTATTTGCAGAGGCTTAGGAGCGTTCAAGGGTTGCAAAGACCCATCAGTTAATCTTTTTATTTCCTCCAAAGGTAAGTTTTTTTTATTTCATTTTCGTGTCTCATTTGGTAATGTTTCAATATTTTTGTTTGTTTTGTTCAATCCACTCGAATCTTCTATAATAGGTATGTAGTCCACTCTCAATCTAATTTGGTGCTTTGATTTGACGAAAATATTTTTCTTCTTTCTCTATTTAGATAGAATTCGATCTAGGGTTAGGGTTTTTTTTGGGTGAGAAATTGGTTCTGATGGTTCGAATTATTGATTGCATGTGTGCTTAATTGATTTATATGTGTTATTTATCTTGAAATCCATCTCCATATCCTCTATTTTGCATGTATGTAACTTGCTCTGTTTCTGTTTTGTTTCTTATTTCTCTGGGTTTTTTTAATCAATCCTCCATGTTGATTTCATCATATCTGGGTTTGAGTTGAGGTTAAATCTTTTTAGAAAATTTAGGGGAAACAATGGATGGTTCATGGTTGATATGAATTGTGAGGATATAGTTGAAAGTTTGAGCTTGGTTTGATTCGATATGTGATGTTGGAACTTGGAACTGAAAGGATAACTTGGGACCTTCACTTTCAAATTATTCAATTTGAAGATGTTTTTATTATTGAGTTGATAACTATGGAAACGATTTTATAACCATGCAGTTGTAGTTTTGAGAATTTGTTTGTACATCGCTCTACAATGTGCTTGAATTCTACCTTTAATTATTAGTACCTGTCATATTATTAGTACCTGTCAAGCTCCCCTTTCTTTTGCATCTGATTGGGAAAAATTCAAACATGTATTATTTGTTTGAATAAAGTGAGATTTTAGTCATTTGACAGATTGTAAGCAGATTCTCAATATTGTATATTGACTGGTTTTGAAATAGTTTGGAGGATTTAAAGATAGTTGCAACACATGCTTAGTTTAGGTGTTTATGGATCATGAACAAACTATGTAGACCATACTCTATCTGGTTGCTAAAAGAGCTTGATGTTTGGGGAGATATGAATGCAAATGAATCTGTGAATTCCAATAACTTAAAACTAAGAAGATGCGGCCTACATTGAGCCAAATTGATATATTTGGATTGACTAAAGAATTTTTGTTTTCATTTTTAAAGTGGAAAAGTAAAGCAAAACAATTTTAAAAATGTACATTTTTCTTTTTCCCCCTTTTACTAACCAAAGAAGATATGAGTAAATTTATTTTTGTGAGCTTTCCTTTTCTTATTTCTTCCATTATCCAATCCAGTTGTGTCAATTTTTCTTTAAGGTTTTCATTCTGATTGCAGTGTACAAACACTTATCATATGTTATTTAGCCTGCTTAACAATAGTGTAGTTTAGATTTCCTATATCCTATGAAATAACGAATTTTTGAGAGTTGAACTTCATATGGCCTAAAATTTTCATAAAGGGCAAGGTATGGACTAAGGAGCTATAATAGCACATCACTTGTTGCAGGTGGGAGCAATTGCACCACAGAGCTCGGAATCTTTGATGCAAACTATTCTTGAGTGTCTTAGGAGTACAGATTGGGCAACATGTAAGGCAGCAACTGATGCTTTAACTGCCTTAGCACTGCATTCAAGCAACTTGGTTGCAGATGGAGTTGCTTCGACACTGACAGTGCTTGAGGCTTGCCGATTTGATAAGGTAGCTTTCAAGAGTCGCTTCTCTTCTGCCTGGATATCTTAGTTTTACTTTTTTAAGATTTGAAGTGTCTTAAGAGTCTAGGTCTAGAGTTATCAAATTACCATATATTCTAATAGTTGCAATGCTCAACGCCTAAATTTCTTATGTTAGACATCACAGACTTGTGCTTGTCAATAGACATTATTTATAGCAGCTATACTCTTCGAGAAAAATAAATATATATGTTATATAGTTTGACACAGTCATGGAACACTAAATATGGGAAAATCTGTGAAGCTAGGAATAACATAATTCAACTGCAAAACCCTTGCAACATAGTTAATATAGATATAATTCATTTTTTATTACAAAATATTTTTTGGATCCTAGCTAAGGGACTACAAATTGTTTCATTATATTGGATTTAGTAGTCATAGAAGGGGCAATGTTATTTGAATTTAAGATAATATATTGCAAAGTCAATTCTTCGCATATTCTTTTTGTTTACAGAGAGCAATTCTCTGGGGTGGTTATACTATAACTTTTGTTATTGGACTTTGTATTGATTATTAATGCTTCTGGAGAAACAAGTCATTCTCTGAAAATAAGTCATTCTTAAACAATGGATTCAATTACCCAATTAATTTTAGTTTTTGCTTTAGTTTTTTTTTATTCTTTCATTGTGCTGAATTATTGAATTTAAATGAAAAGAAAAAAAGAACAAAAGAATTCTTGATTGCTAATTGATTGTCATGCCATTGCTTTTCTTGTTATCAATCTGCATTGTTGAAATGTAAGTTAGTAATTAAAGTTTGAATTACAAAAATAGTAGATTATGGTAGTTTTTCTTCAAATTTTAAACCTGGTTTTTGTGACAATAATCTACATGTGATTTGTGTTATAAATGCATTAAACCAATAGGTCTTGGAATTTGACTACCTCAGTTGTATCTGCATCGATCTTGATGGTCATTTTCTGTTAATTATAAAATTTTATGTTTCATCATAAAAAAATAGTAGTTTCTAGTACTTCATTTGGCAATTGATCTATGAGTTTTTTTTTTCTTGTTATGTGAATCAAGAAATTAGCACCACTTCAGGAGATTTCGATGAAGTTTTTGTTATCCTTTAGATCATTATGGACAAGCTAGTGCAGGAGCGGTTTTGCATTCTGAAGATGGCAATGTGGTATGTAGGTTCTCTAATTATATGTTAAGCTTCTAGGTTGTTTTGCCTCTTGTTAAATATAGTTCTCTCTAATCCTGAGCTTTGGTAGGTCTGGCGACTTCATGAAGGAGTGGGAATTGCAACAAATAATGTTGCTGTGTATAGAGCTTTGATTTTAGGATTGAAATATGCTCTTAAGAAAGGGTTTAAACACATTCGTGTTCATGGAGACTCAATGCTTGTGTCTGTTAGGTTTATGTATATTATATTTGCTAATGTATTTCAGAGGGTTCGGTAATTTGTAGGTGGTAGCAATGCCAGATTACATAGCATTACAACCATCCAATTCTGGGTATTGACAATGGCTAGCTTTTAAGCTATTTTAGGATACAAAGTTGTGTTTTTCTCTGGGCTCGTGAATATGACTTCAATTCTATGAATGAAATGTAAAATGATCTGAAGGAAGTATGATGAAAACCTTTGTATGTATCTATGAATCTCCAAACGGTCTTATAATTTTGCTACTAGAAATCATTGCACTTACTTACATTGAATACAATTGAATAGATGACGATTGTATTGATTAAATTATAGTATCAATTCTTTTGATTCTAAAAATTTTGAAACAACTAAACATTGCCAAACTAAAGGCAGCAAGATATTTTAATTCAAGAGATTGATGGTGGGAAAGGTTGAATTTGGTAGATTGGTGTTATCAATTGGGTGATCAGTGGGTAGAGCAGGAGGGAGAAGTGAAGAGATTTATCCACGACATTGTTAGCTTGGGCCAACAAAGTGAATTTTTGATCTTTTATCTAAAAATATTACAACTGAGCTAAGAGTTTTTTATTTTTTTTATTTTTTCTAAGTAATATTAGTTTTCAGAAAATTAAATTTCCTTCAATTATATATTTCTTACATAATACAAAATTAATGGTCTACTTCAATAAAAAAAAATAACAGGTTGTATTATGTGTTTTTTTTAAAGACAATTTTTTAAAGACAATTGTATTAAATGTTTAATTTATTTAAATAGAAAAATGAGGAAAAACGAATTCTAGTTTGATAAATATTTAGACTATATTTGAAATAAAAACACTTTTGAAATTAATAATCCAAACAATGTATAAGAACGGACGTAACTAAGAATGCTATCATGGCGTTAGAGTAATTAGAAACGTTTCAAAATTACTTTCACACTTGATTAATAGTTGAACATAATGGATACAACTTATTTATAACATTGCAAAATAAAATTGGATTAGATAGTAATTCTCTGATATGTATATAAATTTATATATTTCTCTTCTGTATCGAGATTACGATAGAAATGATTGAAATACAGAAATGAAGAAAAAATTATTCTAGTTTGAAAATTATTTAGACTATATTTAAAGTACAAACACTTTAGAAAATAATTAACGTAGCACTGTGTATGTACATACGTAATCAATAATGTTGTCACGACTGTAGAGTAATTATAGTATCAAAACGTTTCAATATGTATTATTATTATAATGATTCCTGCCTTTTTAAAGATACGAAAAAAATAAATTCAATGCGAGGGAGGAAATGGAATAAAGTAAGAAAAAAACAATTTACTTACCACCATAGTATAAGTAGTTACAAATTTTGAACAAAACTTGAAATCATAAGCAAAGCCGTTGAAATTGTTACTAGAACCGTGAAGGTGGTTACCATAGTCGTGAAAATAGTTATAACTCAAAATGTGTAAATTTATAAAATGGTTACAGAGGCTATATAAATAGTTACAGGAGCCATTAGGATGGTTACCATAGGCGTGAAAATTGTTACAAGTCAAAATTTCTAAATTTGAAAAATAGTTACAAAAGGCGTACAAATGGTTACTAGAGCCGTGAAGATGGTTACCATATCCGTCAAAATGGTTACAAGTCAAAATTCCCAAATATAAAAACTGGTTATCAAAGGCGTAAAAATGGTTACCAAAGCCATGAAAGTGGTTACCAAAGCCGTGAAAGTGGTTACCATATCCGTGAAAATGGTGACAAGTCAAATTTTCCAAATTTGAAAAATGGTTACCAAAGGCGTACAAATGGTTACCGGAGCTGTGAAGATGGTTACCATATCCGTTAAAATAGTTACAAGTCAAATTTCCCAAATTTGAAAAATGGTTACCAAAGGCGCACAAATGGTTACCAGAGCCGTGAAGATGGTTACCATATCTGTTAAAATAGTTACAAGTCAAATTTCCCAAATTTGAAACATGGTTACCAAAGGCGTACAAATGGTTACCGGAGCCGTGAAAATGGTTACAAGTTAAAATTCCAATATTTTAAAAATGGTTACCAAAAGCGTACAAATAGTTACCATGGCCATTAAAGTGGTTACCATATCCGTTAAAATAGTTACAAGTCAAAATTCCCAAATTTGAAAAATTGTTACCAAAGGCGTACAAATGGTTACCGAACCCGTGAAGATGGTTACTATATCCGTTAAAATGGTTACAAGTCAAAATTCCCAAATTTGAAAAATGGTTACCAAAGGTGTACATATAGTTACCGGAGCCGTAAAGATGGTTACCATATCCGTGAGAATGGTTACAAGTCAAAATTTCCAAATTTTAAATTTGGTTACCAAAGGCGTACAAATGGTTACCGTGGCCGTGAAAGTGGTTATTATATCCGTGAAAATGGTTACAAGTCAAAATTCCTAAATTTGTAAAATGGTTACCAAATGCGTACATATGGTTACTGGAGCAGTGAAAAGGGTTACCAATGCCGTGAAAATTGTTACAATTGAAAATTTCAAAAATTGAAAAATGGTTACCAAAGCCCTAAAATGGTTAATGGTGCCGTGAAAATGGTTATCATCGCCGTGAAAATGGTTATCATCGCCAGTAAAAATGGTTACAAGTCAAAATATTAAAAATTAAATAATGGTTACCAAAGCCGTATAAATGGTTACTGAAACCGTGAAAGTGGTTACCAATGCCGTGAAAATTATTACAAGTAAAAATTCTCAAAATTTAAAAATGGTTACCAAAGCCGTAAAAATGGTTACCAGAGCCGTGAAGGTGGTTACCATATCAGTGAAAATGGTTACAAGTCAAAATTTCAAAAATTAAAAATGGTTACCACATCCGTCAAAATGGTTACCGGGGCCGTGAAGCTGGTTACCATATCCGTAAAAATGGTTACAAGTCAAAATTTCAAAATTTCAAAATTTTAAAAATGGTTACCAAAGCCATTAAATGGTTACTGGTGCCGTGAAAATGGTTACAAGTCAAAATATTAAAAATTAAAAATTGGTTACCAAAACCGTATAAATGGTTACCGGAACCGTGAAAATGGTTACAATTAAAAATTTCAAAAATTGAAAAATGGTTACCAAAGCCCTAAAATGGTTAATGGTGCCGTGAAAATGGTTATCATCGTCGTGAAAATGGTTACAAGTCAAAATATTAAAAATTAAATAATGGTTACCAAAGTCGTATAAATGGTTACTGAAACCGTGAAAGTGGTAACCAATGCCGTGAAAATTGTTACAAGTCAAAATTCTCAAAATTTAAAAATGGTTACCAAAGCAGTAAAAAGGGTTACGGGTGCCGTGAAGGTGGTTACCATATCCGTGAAAGTGGTTACAAGTCAAAATTTTAAATGGTTACTAAAGTTGTAAAATAGGTTACTGGAGCCGTAAATATGGTTACCATATCCGTGAAAATTGTTACAAGTTAAAATTTTAAAAATTGAGAAATGGTTACCAAAGCCGTAAAATTGGTTACCGGAGCCGTGAAGGTGATTATCATATCCGTGAAAATGGTTACAAACCAAAATATCAAAAATTGAAAAATGGTTACCAAAGCCGTCAAATGGGTTACCGGAGCCGTTAAGGTGGTTAACAAAGCCGTGAAAATGGTTACAGCTTAAAATTTTCAAAATTTAAAAATCGTTACCAAAGTCGTAAAAAGGGTTACCGGTGCCGTGAAAGTCGTTACCATATCCGTGAAAATTGTTACAAGTCAAAATTTTAAAAATTGTAAAATGGTTACCAAAGCCATAAAACTAGTTACCGGAGCTTGAAGGTAGTTACCAAATCCGTAAAAATGGTTACAAGTCAAAATTTCATAAAAAATGGTTACTAAAGCCATAGAAATGGTTACCAAAGCCGTGAAAAAGATTACCATAGACGTGAAAATGGTTACAAGTCAAAATTCCAAAATTGAAAAACGGTTACCAAAACCGTAAAAATTGTTACAGAAGCCGTGAATGTAGTTACCGAAGCTGTGAAAATGGTTACAAGATAAAATTTCAAAATTATATGAAAATATATAATTAATTAATTTATCTTAATTAAATATAATTTTTAATTATATAACTTTTTTATTTAGGTTTCATTTTAATTTTTTAAAATTTATTTGAAGGAGTTGGAACAATTACAAAAAAAAAAGGATTATTTTTGGTGACAACCGGTTGCAAACCGGCTGTCCCATATGTTTGTTTATTATTTTGGCTGCCACTTGGTGGCCTTTCATTGGTTTAAGGTTACTGTACATAGCCGTATGATACAGCGATTTTTGAAATCGCTGCACAGCAGCCAGTCCCATACATAATATATCCATTATGATATTAATGGGAATTTCGCACGTGCCAACTACACGTGCAAAGATTAAGATTGGATTAAGATCTGTGGATGTGTCCTTGTTTTTGTTTCTCTGTGCAGATATTTTTGTTATTAAAGAATGGCATTTCATTTTCATATTAACCATGTCCATGTGATAGGTTTGATTTAAAGTATGAGAAGGTGTATGTTAGGAGTAAAACCTGGGTGCAACGGATACATATGCTAGAATCCGATGGTGATGTATAGGTCCGTGACATAAACTTAACAAAATATCTTCTTTCTTTTTTCTTTTTCTTTTTTCGTTTTGTCTCTTCATTTTCGGCCGATCAAATCCAATTTCCCTTCAATTATTTCTAGTGTTTCTCTTTTCGTCCCCACCATGGATCTCGACTTCGAATTACCATGACTGTCACTAATGTTTCCGATCCTCACCATCTTCCGGTTACCACTGCTTCACTTAGGTGATTAATTTATTAATTTCTTTAAGTTATTCAACTTTTAATCTTTAATTTGTTATTGAAATAGTTTACAGTAAAAGTTCTCTTTTTATTTATATTTTGCTAGTAAATCCATCTTGTTTGTTTTCTAATGATCAATAATTTTTTTTTATTTGTATACTTGTTGTTGGAAACAACATATATTTGAAAGATTTTATAATAAATGTGTAATATCATAAACTCTGATGTTGAATTTTAAATTTGGGTTTTGGTAAAATTTTGGAATTTGAAAATCGAACTTTCAAATTTAGTTTGTTGGGCCGCCTTTCATCTGAGGTTAGATGGAACCACCATTAGGGTCAGTATTTTCTTTGCTTTAGGTTTCTCTTCATTTGCTGCATTTTCTTTACTTTTTATGTTTATATAAATACTTGTTGTAGTCTACAATTTATCTTCCTTCCATTATGTGGGAAGGGGGCAATTGCAATGATGGGTATTGGGGATAACTTACATACTTCAAATTCTGACCATTCTTGTTTTCATAAATTTTTAAGTAACATATATAATGGATATATTGTAAATATGAAATTTGAATATATGATTTGTTTCCTGTTGATTCTTGTGTCTCAATCTCAATGCTTTTTTTTTTGGTCTTCAAGCAATAATTCCTTGTTTCTTTGTCACACATAAATGCAATGAGGTGAACCGCATGTTCTCACATTATTCTTTATGTCCCTATTATTCTGGGTCCAAAATCTCCTAATCTATTAATTATTACTGATTTTGCAATTTTGCTTCTTAATCATGAATCATTATCATTTCATTTTGGGAATATTATTTGATGTGGGTCGATAGATCACTTAGAACATCTCTAATGTAAAAATAGCTTGCATATAAATAATTGTTGATATGTCAACAATGTCAGGAGAGTTGCTTCCAATGTGGCATAAATATGAACTTGATAGACAATCAACTTAAAATTTAGTATACAATGTTTCCGTTTAAAACACATTTTGTTTTAATGCAGTGTCCAATTTTATTTCCTATTTTCTTTTTTTTATTGTATTTCCTTACCAAAAATAGATGAAAAATTAATGTCAATTTTAATGTTTGCTGAGTAAACCTAAAGGGCTGTACAATAGGCCGTCAGAAAGTGGCCAGTCATGTTGATTGTTGATAATGTCTAATATTTTTTACCACGTCAACTTGAGGTTGAATATACACATATACACAGCTGCATTGGAGACACAATTATTAACAGAATATCTATTTATCCTACATGACATCCTTTTTTTTACAAATCACGATTGCATTGGAGATGCTATTAGAAATGTTCATGTTGTTGGTTGCACCAACTAGAAAAGAATCAATTTCCATCCCTTTATGAATGGGAAAAAAAATGAAATCTGTAAGATTTTATGGTTGGCAGCCTTGTAGGTTTCTATGTAGGTTTCAAAGTACTTGTGTTAATAATTTGATTTGATTGCATATTACATTGTATTGATAACTGTATAATGCCATCACATTCATGGATTTGGAACAGAGTTCTTAGCAGTGAAATGCAGAGTGAGATATGGATATGTAGTTTAAGATTGTCCCTTATTGTGATTAGTGATTGAAATGTGTATGCAAATCGGCTGCAAAGTGATTGTATCCGTCGTCTACCAATCGGGCCTTATAGCATTCAACTGTACCATCGGGTTTGAATTTGACCTTGTACACCCATTCGCATCCAACTTGTTTCTTCCCGAGAGGCTATTGATGAAGAGACCATGTGCCATTAGCCTTGAGAGCATCAAGCTCTTGTTGTAAAGCAAGACACCATTTGGGATCATGAACTGCTTGTGCAAAGCATGATGGTTCTTTTTCGGTTGAAATAGAATAGGTGAAAGCATAGTGTTTGGTTGATAATTTATCATAAGAAAGTGTTGGGTTTTTGCCCTAAAAGATGTAATTTGTAAATAGATTTATGAAATAAATAAAAGAAAAGTTCAATTCATTCTTTTTGTGTTGTTTATTTGATAATTTGTGCATATATTAACATCCTAGATTGCCGGATGTAATCTCGAACTGTGTATATGAGTGTCATATTCGGATGAATACATGTAAGAGACGTGCAATCTAAAGAGTCCATATATAGCAAATAAAGCTGGGTACTTTATTTGTGGTTAATCTATAGCTGCGGTCCATTCCGTAATGTACGGTGATTCTATCCTGAATCATTCATATGAGATATGGGAATGGAGACACCTTGTATGATGTGATCGTATAGGACCGGGCCATGATCTATATGAATCTCTTACCAAGATCCGTTTACTGATGAGATTCATATATATCAACTAATGATGGCTATATGTGGGTGATCTTAATCTTGAGTGTCTTATCGACTCCTTCAGGTTAGATCGTGGCCTTTGATATACCATGGGTGAGGTCAGATGCAATTCATGATCAATATACTCCGTATGTTGGGATTGCGGTTTGGCTTGTGGATGGGAAGGTATGTACACAATAGTGGAATCCACTTCTTCTTGTGAGAAGTAGATGGTAGTTCCTTTAAGGGTTGATTCGGGGCTTGGACAATATGAGTGTAAGTTTCTCATATTTTGATTGGCTTATTTCGTTGACAAACCACATTGGGGATTATTTTTGTAAGGGTAAATTAAGCCTCTTGGGTGTGATCAAGCTTCAAGGACATCATCTCTCTCAAGAGCACTTCAAAGGTATCTCATTTGTTTAACTTTCTTTGAAGAGATCTAGTTGCACACACTCACTTGCATGCATTATGTTCTTATCTACATGTAATTGAATGATGTATTGTATGCCACTTTTCACACTCCACACTTGCACTTTTTGCACATCACTTAGTGTGCTGAGTTTGCCCCGAAAAGAGAATTTCTTCTCTTACCGCGGCCTAGACCACTTGGCAAGACATGCTTGCACCGCGGCATACAGAGCGGTATACCTCAGTAGGGTCATGCTTCCTGTACCGCTTCCTGTACACTTGCACGCATGATCGTGCCTAAATTGTTGTATATTTCGGCCCTCATTCCTATTCCTTTGTCTCGTTCTTGTGTGTATTTTCTATACATTTTATGTCTAATAGGCTCATTAGTGCTAATTGCAGGCAATAGATGTAATTCTGCGTTTGGAAGCATGTTGCGGTGATTCTGGCAGAAAAGGGGCAAAAGGAAAGACAAAGGATCATAAGCAGCTCTACAGTGCGGGTCAAGTGCGGGTCGCAACCGCACTCCAACAGCACTCCAACCGTACTCATGATCATAGCCGAGACTTGATAAAGGAGAAGAGTTACAATGCGGGTCCAGTGCGGGTCATCCAACCGCACTCCACCCACACTGTTGCCAAAGCCAGAGAAGCAGAGTTGCACCTGACGTTAAAGTGCGGGTACAGTGCGGGTCATCCAACCGCACTCCACCCGCACTGTTGCCAAACCAGAGAAGCTGAAGTTGCACCTGACATTAGAGTGCGGGTACGGTGCGGGTCATCCACCAGCACTCCACCCGCACTATTGCTCAAAACAGAGGAGGGATTTTGCACCTGACAGTATAGTGCGACTCAAGCGCGAATACAGTGCGGGTCAAGTGCGGGTCAAGTGCGAGTCAAGTGCGGGTAATCCAACCGCACTCCACCCGCACTATTGTCCAGATTAGAGAACTGAAGATGAAGAAAACCTTTACAGTGCGGGTACAGTGCAGGTAATTCACCCGCACTCCACCCGCACTCTGCGCGCGACAGCTTCTGGTTTCAAGCTTAAGTGACCTATTTTTCCATCTTATATAAATAGAAAAGGATGGGAACGAACCATATATATCACCATACCTCCCAACACTTGTATTCTAAGCTAGAAACACATCTCCTTATCATCCAAACCATCTCTACTCAATCAAAGGCAACTAAGAGACTTGGATTCAAGCTTCAAGGAAGGAGATCAATCTTCAAGGGTTATCTCTCTACTCTCTCTTAGTTTATTGGTTTGTAATAGAACATGAGTAGCTAAAATACCCCACTATGGGGTTGATGTTATTTGTATGATGGATATTTGGGCTTTGTAAATAAACTATATGTGTTATATTTATTCTATCTCTATATTTTATTCCATTGCTTTAATTGATTTCCATTATTGATTTGCTTGGATACATCCTCTTTGCATGATTGATTTGGATTACTTGAGTAGACAATTAGGTTGTCTAATGCTCAATTGAATGGAAGGATTTTCGGAAATCCGGCTCTACAACCATGCCCTTAATCTAATCTTGAATTAGTGGCTTTCACTATACACTCTAGGTTAGCCACTTGTGAGAGAATTAGAAGCCTCCACTATACACCCTAGGTTGGCTACTTTAGTGATTCTATGAGAACTAACCTTCGAGTAGAATTCGGTTGATAACCTAAAGCCTCATCCAATCTCAAACGAGTGGCCTTCACTATACATCCTAGGTCGGCCACTTGTGAGGGAATTGGAAGCCATCACTATACATCCTAGGATGGCTACATTAGTAATAGGTTGAGCCATAGCTAGATAGATGAGCATTCATGGAAAAAGTCCCAATTGAGTAACTAGCCACTGTTGGTTGCTTAGGAGGGATTAATCTCTAGTAGGAGGTCTTCGCTATACACCCTAGGTTGACCTCTTGCTATAGATATATACCAACACTATACACCCTAGGTTGGTTACATTTGTCAAAACGTGCTTAATTGAGAGTTTGTTGCAATTGCCCCAATATTCACTTACGATTACATCAACTCCGTAGTTCCATCATCATTCATTCATCCCTCCGTTGTCATCCCATTTTATTTTCTTTCATAGTTTAGTTTATATTGTATCTTCATTCACCATCACTTTACTTTTATGCATGCTAGTTATATTAATCCTAATCTTATCACCGCTACCCTGATCTCAGTGGACGACACCCGTGCTTGCCGCTTTGCTTGTATTTATACTTGTGAACGCATCGCATAGGTTTTATAAATTGTTTTGAAGAACGGTTTTCTGACGGCAAAAACCTTCCCATCAAATGGCGCCGCTGCCGGGGATCGGTGTGCGTAGTAGTGATTAAATTAGTTTTAATACTATTAGTTTATTAGTTGTTTTTTTGTTAGTTTCTTTGTATTACTTTGGTAGTTTTTGTTTTTGTTTGTTTCAGGACTCTATGGATTCCTTTTGGCAAAATTCAGGGTCAAGCTACGAGCCTAACGAGAACACCTACGTCTCGTCATTTCAGTCAAATTCCGTTGAAGATCAACTAAGAAATTTCATGAAGAATCATGTGCGAGAGACTGAGTAGATGATAGCTTCTCAACAAGAGACTCAAGCCTTCATAGAAGAGAAAACCACCCAAATGCTCGAATCTGCCTAGCAGTCCACCCCAGTAAATCTGAGTTGTTTCCAAGTTAAAGCAACCAAACCGGTGGATTCCTCCAATTTCTCTATAGAAGACATGTATAAGCTCCGAATAGAATTTGAAGTGGAGCGAAGCAAAAGAATGGATGAGATGGACAGGATGATCAAGATGAACCAGCAGCTTATGAGCCTGAGCACAGAGCTAGTGTTGGAAAGGGGTGCATTGAAGGAAGAGAATGAAGCACTTCAAGAGAGAAAAGCCTTGGGAATGGAAAAGGCGAGTAATCTCCAAGAGTTGAACAAGAAACTATTATTTGAAGTGAAGATGCTCAAGATTGAGAATGGTACTCTCAAGAAGACAAATGGTGAAGTCTCCGACAAGAACAAAGAATTGGAGGAACGACTTGAGAGATTTGAAGCCGAAAAGAGTACCGCATCGAAGGCTTTGGAGAACTTAGTGAGGCTATCAAAAGATTTTGAAGATAAGATAGCTCACAAGTCAATGAAGATGCAAATGGAGGTTGACCAAAAAGCCAATGCCTTAGAGGAAGCGAAGGTAGCACTAAGCAAAAAGGAAGAAGAGGTCAAGGCGCTACAAGTGAAACAAATCAAACGTCCTCAAGACCACGCATCAAAGGGGAGTTCCTCTAACTCTAATATCTTTTGCTTTGCATGTTCTAAGATAGATCACTTTAAGGCTAAAAATTACAAGCCAAATCAACATAGGAAAACTAGAGGTCCTAGGAATAGATGGAGTCCACCTAGGGTCAAGCAAATATGGGTAAGGAAAGACCAAGTGCACTTATATAGAAACATGAAAAAGGAAAAGATAATGAAGTCACCTAAATTTATTTGGATAGTGAAAAATAGAGAATTTCCTAACTTAGTCAAACCACCCTTAGAGGACCCTAGCCTCTCCATGAATGCATCCCATTGAGTAATTTTGATGCATGTAGTTAGTTTATGTTTTATGTTGTTTAAATTCAATAAATTGTGTTGTTGGGATAGTTTTGTTCGTATGCTATATTTTGTGGATATTTGCACATTGAGTTTATTGATTATATTTGTGGATGAAAGAGCCGGAGGCTCTTGTGCAAGTATGAATGCATGTGCTTTATATTGTTTAATTCGGTTTGGGGGTTGTTCATGCCCCATTCCTTCCATTTTGATAAAATGCATGATGTTAAGCTTGACTTGTTCTTCAATGATATATTGCATGAATTGCCTTTATTTTGTGAACCTTGTTTGAGTCATTTTTATTTTGTTGGGGCATTGATTGTGTTTGATTAGTGCCTAGGTTTGTTTGAGTCATGTTTGGTGTGTGCCGCTAGGCCAGATTCTTTTGTCTTCAACATTGAGGACAATGTTGGGTTTTGGTTTGGAGGTGTTGACGCCTATTTGAGTCGTCTTTTGTGTCTTGAGTCATTTTTGTGTCTTATTTTCAAAAAAGTTGCTGCTTAGCCAGAATTTTGAGCTTATTTAGCTTGGTGAGATACCTGGAGCATAGTGTTTGTGGCGAATGTGTGTATGCTTTGTGTGCTTATTCAATAACTCTTAATCACTTTAGGGGTCTCACTTGCACTTCATGGGCTAGTCTCATCTTCTAGTGTCCAAGTTTAGGGAACTCGGTGCTCAAGCGCCTTGTTCTAATAGTGGAGATTTCCCTTGTGAGATCACAAACACAAGCCAAAAGCGTGTATATTTGAGGGAAAATATTTTTCAAATCTGTAAACACTATTCAAACACCATGCATAGTCTCACTACATCAAAAATCATCATTTGTCATTGAACATGCATCATATATGTGGATTGGTTGACGGAAACTTTTATTCCCTTGGTAGATTGATCCTTTGAAGTGATATTAGGCAATGTGTGTTTTAGCCACTCAAAAAGAAAGCCTAAATACTTTCCATTCCCGTAATATGTGTGCTCCCAAGCCAATTTTGAAGCCAAACACATATAGACTTTTCCTTTCTACACCCACGTTATCCATAACCCAAGCAACCTAAACACTTAGCCAACCCTCTCTTAATTGATCTTGTTGAGGCTTAGGAATCTAGAGTTGTGCTTTAATTTGATAAATGGCGTGTACCTAGGCAAGAATAATGAGTTGTTAAAATGTGCATAGTAAAAAGGCATGAAAAGAAAAGAAAAGAAAAGAAGCAAAAAGTAACAAAAGAAAAATATGCTTCAAATGCCTTGTGTAAATTGTAAATGCTACTCAAATGGGTAACATGAGCAGTTAAAGATTGCACGTAGAGTCTAATTGTATGCCTGGACGCCATATTGTATTTGGAAGTGGAGTTGCACGAGAAATTAAATGTTTAAGTGTAGAACGTATTGCCTTAACTTGGTTGATTAGTGCTTGTGCCTAAATTCTCATTCTTCTAATCACCATTCACCGTGGCCACGTTACAACCAAATGGAAAGACCTAATTGATCTTAGGGGACGTCTAGATTGGGAATATTAGTTAATGAATGCTCTTTCCACATTCATGACACGTGATTCTTTCATAAGACTCACTCACTGAAAACAGCATTTATTCTACACTAAATGTATGCAACTAAGTTGATTCAGTTACATCATTCATTGGCATACATGTTGCATGAGTGTGAACCTAGGTTCTGAGAGGAAATATAAGAGAGAATCCATGTGAGAACCTAGCGTCGAAGCGAATTATGCTCGAGGTGTGAGAGTGAGTAGTTTCTGAGGTGATGGCATTTTAAGTGTGGGATTTGTGTTGTGCCAATTTCCCTTGGGGTGTCTTCGAGTTGTTTAGAACATTTTGCATATGCTCATTCCTCACTCCCATTTGCTTTTGCGTATCTCTCTGCTAGTTGGTTCTGCAGCAAGTTTTTCTTTGTGTCTAGGAAAGTTGTTAGTTCGAGTCATTTTTAGTTTGTTTCTTATTTGTTTCATTTTATGTTTGCTCGAGGACGAGCAAATGTTTGGTTTGGGGGTGTTTGATCGTGCCTAAATTGTTTTATATTTCGGCCTTCATTCCTATTCCTTTGTCTCGTTCTTGTGTGTATTTTCTATATATTTTATGTCTAATAGGCTCATTAGTGCTAATTGCAGGTAATAGATGTAATTCTGTGTTTGGAAGCATGTTGTGGTGATTCTCGCAGAAAAGGGGCAAAAGGAAAGACAAAGGATCATAAGCAGCTCTACAGTGCGGGTCAAGTGCGGGTTGCAACCGCACTCCAACAGCACTCCAACCGCACTCATGATCATAGCCGAGACTTGACAAAGGAGAAGAGTTACAATGCGGGTCCAGTGCGGGTCATCCAACCGCACTCCACCCGCACTGTTGCCAAAGCTAGAGAAGCTGAGTTGCACCTGACGTTAAAGTGCGGGTACAGTGCCGGTCATCCAACCGCACTCCACCCGCACTGTTGCCAAACCAGAGAAGCTGAAGTTGCACCTGACATTAGAGTGCGGGTACGGTGCGGGTCATCCACCAGCACTCCACCCGCACTATTGCTCAAAACAGAGGAGGGATTTTGCACCTGACAGTACAGTGCGACTCAAGCGCGAATACAGTGCGGGTGAAGAGCGAGTCAAGTGCGGGTAATCCAACCGCACTCCACCCGCACTATTGCCCAGATTAGAGAACTGAAGATGAAGAAAACCTTTACAGTGCGGGTACAGTGCAGGTAATTCACCCGCACTCCACCCGCACTCTGCGCGCGACAGCTTCTGGTTTCAAGCTTAAGTGACCTATTTTTCCATCCTCTATAAATAGAAAAGGATGGGAACGAACCATATATATCACCATACCTCCCAACACTTGTATTCTAAGCTAGTAACACATCTCCCTATCATCCAAACCATCTCTACTCAATCAAAGGCAACTAAGAGACTTGGATTCAAGCTTCAAGGAAGGAGATCAATCTTCAAGGGTTATCTCTCTACTCTCTCTTAGTTTATTGGTTTGTAATAGAACATGAGTAGCTAAAATACCCCACTATGGGGTTGATGTTATTTGTATGATGGATATTTGGGCTTTGTAAATAAACTATATGTGTTATATTTATTCTATCTCTATATTTTATTCCATTGCTTTAATTGATTTCCATTATTGATTTGCTTGGATACATCCTCTTTGCATGATTGATTTGGATTACTTGAGTAGAAAATTAGGTTGTCTAATGCTCAATTGAATGGAAGGATTTTCAGAAATCCGGCTCTACAACCATGCCCTTAATCTAATCTTGAATTAGTGGCTTTCACTATACACTCTAGGTTAGCCACTTGTGAGAGAATTAGAAGCCTCCACTATACACCCTAGGTTGGCTACTTTAGTGATTCTACGAGAACTAACCTTCGAGTAGAATTCGGTTGATAACCTCAAGCCTCATCCAATCCCAAACGGGTGGCCTTCACTATACATCCTAGGTCGGCCACTTGTGAGGGAATTGGAAGCCATCACTATACATCCTAGGATGGCTACATTAGTAATAGGTTGAGCCATAGCTAGATAGATGAGCATTCATGGAAAAAGTCCCAATTGAGTAACTAGCCACTGTTGGTTGCTTAGGAGGGATTAATCTCTAGTAGGAGGTCTTCGCTATACACCCTAGGTTGACCTCTTGCTATAGATATATACCAACACTATACACCCTAGGTTGGTTACATTTGTCAAAACGTGCTTAATTGAGATTTTGTTGCAATTGCCCCAATATTCACTTATGAGTACATCAACTCCGTAGTTCCATCATCATTCATTCATCCCTCCATTGTCATCCCATTTTATTTGCTTTCATAGTTTAGTTTATATTGTATCTTCATTCACCATCACTTTACTTTTATGCATGCTAGTTATATTAATCCTAATCTTATCACCGCTACCCCGATCTTAGTGGACGACACCCGTGCTTTCCGCTTTGCTTGTATTTATACTTGTGAACGCATCGCATAGGTTTTATAAATTGTTTTGACGGTCGGTTTTCTGACGGCAAAAACCTTCCCATCAACGCATAGCGATCCAAGTCGCGGTGTTGTCCAGTAGGCCTCTGTTGCCCATACCGCGGCCTGCGCACCTGCATGCACAGCGCCCTACATCGCGTTGTTGTCCAGACGGTGCACTGCTATGTGTACCGCGGTCTGGACACTTTCCTGCGACGCGGTCCATCAAGCGGTATTGACGGGTTTCTGTGCCCTAAGTTAAAAACGACGCAGTTTTGACTAGGGCTCCCATATATATATATTCTCTCTTCTTCCTTGCTCGTTTGTGTGAGTTCAAGATGCCATTTTTGAGAGGCCAAGCTTCCTTTAGAGTGAGAAACTCCCAAGAACTCATCTTTACTCAACCAAACACAAATCCATGTGCATCTAACATCTTACAAGCATCATCTCATCATGGATTCTTCTTGTTTTCATTGACTAGGTAACTTGAACATGCCCTAAATCTCATTGTATTTATTTATGTTCTTGTTTGCCTAGGGTTAGCTCTTTTATATGATTTTATTGCATATCTTTATGTTTATTGGCATTTATAACATGTTTGAGTTGTTGTTGGTTGGTTGAGAGCTTTGTTCATTGATAGCTAGCATTTAGGACGATTTTACCCTTCTAGCTAAATCTTCATGTATTTGCATTTAGATATTACTATCTAGGATTTGCATTTATTGACATCGTTAAATCCCTAGATAAGCTCTTGGTGTAGCCTAGCATTAATTGCATGATAGAATATTGTCACATATTCACATAGGTTGTTTTATCTCTTCATTGATTGTTAAGCTTTGTGACTAAGTGGGTTAGTGCACAAGCTTGTGGTCTAGAATCACTATTAAAGGCCCGTTGGGTAGAGTGAAAGGGTTAGTGACCAAGTAGGTGTGACTTGAGGTCAACCTAGGTTACAACTTTCATTCAAATAGTGGATTTGAGGACCGTATGTGGCTAGAAGGATAGCCCGTGAGTTTTGCCCAGTTGGAGGGTTTCTCATGTAAATCAATCCTTGTATTTTTATTGTTTTCCGCATATTTATATTGGATTGATTGATTTCTAATATGGGGTAGGACTATTAAAATTGATTAAGTCGAAAAGTTGGTAATAAATCAACTAAAACCTATTCACCCCCCCCCTCTAGGTTGTATTAGACACACTTTGTGTATTTTCAATGATCGCTCTCCTAATTCCGTGAGGAAATAGGATTTATTGTCCATTAGAGAATCAACGGTACTTAAAAGATATATGTAATTAGAGGGGTATAACGGACATTATGACCCAGCTCTAATTATGAACTACTGTGGAGGATCACACTATGTGTAATAGCTATATCGATGGACACCGAGTTGTATCGGTCTATGTAAAAATGTCTACAGTTGAGAGAGTGCAGCTTCGAGTTTTTAGTAGAATAATACCGGAGTTAATAATCAAGGAATATTAATTAAAGAGTTTAATTAATGATTTCGAGGATTATTGGAGCTCAAAATAATATGGGTCCATTAGGTCCCCTTGCTAGCCCGATCGATTTAGGTAATAAGGGTCACGGTTAATTAATTGGATTGTCCAATTAATCGTGTTACGAAAGTGACACGTATTTATTCGGGAATTAATTGAATAATTGGATTATTTAATTAATGAATAATGGTGATTAAATAAATTAAGTAATAAGATTATTTAATTTTGTTATTAATCACTTAATGGAGGATGTTAGTTGATATTTGATTTTAAATAGAATAAGATAATATGATTATTTTATTTTATTAAATTAAATATTTGAAATTGAATTTAAAATGTTTAAATTCAGAATAAATATTTAATTATCTTTTAAAATAAAATATATGAGATATCATTTTTAAAATATTTAGTTTTAAAATCTAAAAAGATATCAATTAAAGAGTATTAGTTATAATAATATATATGATATATATTGATAACAAAAACAAAACACACAAAAGATATATACACAAATGTTTGTATATGATACAAACTCATTACGTGTGCATTAAATACAAGAGAAACAAAAAGAGAAAACGGTAGTGTGTTATTTTTTGAAGAAACAAAAAGGAGCAAAAACGCACAGGTGTGCGTGAAAAAGAAAAAGAAAAAGGCAATTTTTTTTTTGTTGGTGTGCTGTGTTGCACGAATTACAATTGAAAGAAAAGAAAAAAATAATAATATAATTTTTTTTAAAAGAACAAGAGTTGGTCTAAGTTTGGTTTTCTCTCGGAAGAAAAAGTTTCTTCTTCATTCTCTCTACATCCTCCTAAGTTTCTGAGTATGTGACGCGCCCACACACAGTTACCAGATCCGAGAATAGCTAGGAAGATCAGTAGTACAGACAATGAGCATATCGTAAAGTGAAGGAGCCTCCAAACGTTGGTAAGGTTCTAAATTTTCTTTTAATATATTGTTTACAATTTCCTGTGTTTACATATTGTATGTATTAGTTCTGGAAAAAGAATTGCGATCCTAAGTTCACTGGTCCCAGATCGTTTATGATCAATATAAAGAATTTTAAAACCTATTTCCGCCGCATTACTAGTGAACGGGGTTCCAACAGAAAGCACATCAGATAAGGGGTAAGCAATACCTATAGCTCCAACCAATGCTGATTTAGATGATGAAACGTTCCTTGAAGGTAGAGAAATACCAACATGATACTCACGATGATAACTAGATGCTATTGTGGTACGTGTCATCCGCAAGGGAGAAATTTCTTTGACAGGAGATGAAGTTGGAGAATTTGAGCCAGTGGATGGAGTTGGGGACAAAACAGTGTCTGAAGAAACAGAATCTTGAGAAAGAGGTTTCGTATTGGAGTAAGAAGAAGGGATTTCTAGAGAGATAGGTTCTGATGAAGAAGATTTTGTGTTGGAGTTGGAAAGTGAGGTGAATTTGAGGTGTCATCATCATAGGTTGGTGATTGAGTATGAGGAAGCACCAAAAGAGAACCAAAAGCGGAAGATAGGAAAGGAAAAATGGTCTCATGAAAGGAATACATCACGTGAGACATAAACTTTACCAGTTGAGAGATTATAAATCTGATATCCCATTTGACCGTATGGATAGCCAAGGAAAAGACAATGTGTTGCCCATCCAGGCCCATTCATAGCTTCGTAACTGCCCACTATGATGTTGCCATATCCACAACTTTGCTGACATGGCAGCATCACAGTGAAGGATTCACCATGCATCTGACACCCCCTACTAGTTCTACTAAAACGAGGCTATTCTAAGGATGGTACGCTATAAGGCTAAACTACAACAGTTATCTAAAGGGGCATGCAAGTGTTTCACCCATCGTAAGTGCACAAGTCGTTCAACTCGTATAGGGTGCACAAGTACGGGTTATAGTTACCACGAGGAGGAAATTAAACGACCTGACTAGATAAAAAGCTATAAACTTATTCTCTTAAAGTAGAATTCACTATGATTACACTAATTGATTATCACTACAAATTATGCTAAGATGTTAATTGATTAAAGCTATCACTACTACAAATCTTGATTAAAGTCTAGATTAGGGGAATATTAGGAAATGGATGCATTCAAGTATCAACCATGTCATTTAATCAATCATTCATTAAGAACAATGACAAAAGGGTCCTAAGCATACATCTATTTATCGTAATTTAAAGCATTAATCCATCACCTTAATCACAACCTAGGTCTAGAGAAGTGATTTAAGGGTTCAATTGAGTTGTAGTAGAGATTCACAACTTAACTATTGGTCATGAGTCAAGATGGAGAATTTCTACAGCATGGATAGTACAAGTTCCATATGCATAAATGGTCACTTATTGCAATGAAACCTACCACTTCCTTGTGTGCATTTAATGAAGAATAAGTGAGATGTGTCAATCACCATACATAAATACTCATAAATACACACATGCAATGATCAAGATAGTGAATAACATAGATTGATTATATCAAATGGTTTATTTACAAGAATTACATCTATCCCTCAATAAAGAGGGATTTAGTTATACATAGAATCAAATAAGCAAGAAAGTACATAAGAGAAATCATCACCGATTGGTGATTTTCTTGGTCAAGAATGTTCCCCTTTGCGAACCAAGAAAGAAGTTCCTCTAGAGCAACTTGAAGTAAGCTAATTTAAAGTCCTAAAAAGAGTGTTTGGCTACTAAGAAAGTGATGAGAAAGTATTAAGAGGTTGATGAACTCTTACTCTAATTAATTCTAAGTCTAAAAAGTGTGTTTATATTAAGTGGGGTTGACAGAGATATTAAATAGCTCAAGGGGAGTTAATGAGAAGTGATGTGCATGGGAGAGGCCCATCAAAGGGCAAGCAAGGCCAATTGGGTTAGATTTGATGGCTGGTTCAGACAAGCGGGTCAAAAAGGGGATGATTTGATTGGCTAGGAAGGTTTTGAATCCACTTGCAGTTCTTTAGGTGGCACTGCGGTTTCATACCGCGGGTTCTTTCCCACGGATTAAACTCGCGGTAAGACTTTTTCCTATATGGTGCGACTTCCCTCGAGGCTTCATTCCCGCGGAACAAAGCTTTAGAACTCACGTGAACTTTTGATATTTGCCTGCGGGTTTGTTCCCGGTGTGAGAGATCGTTGGATCTTCTTATACTTTGGTGTGGCTTGTTTCCACGGCTTCATTCCCGTGGACTAGGTGGTTAGAACTTGCGTGAAGTTTTGCTGGAAATGCACCCCGGTTTGGTTTCACAAATTTGAACTCGTGAGATAGAACATTGGAACTCGCAGATTCTGATGGAATTTCTCTACGGTTTTGCTTCGCATATTTGAACCCACAAGTTAAAGAGCTGGAACTCACAGATGGTATACAATACTCTTTTTTGCCCTCTTTTGCCTCCTTATTGCAACTTTGGACAAAAATGCCCTTGAATTAATTGAGAATACCTAAAAAACACTTATTCACACATTAAACACTTAACATGCTCAGAAAATGGTTACAAAAACAAAGTAAAGAGAATGCAAAATGTGAACATTTATAGTGCGATCAAACCCCCCAATCCTGACTTTTGATCATCCTTGAGCAAACTATAAACGATAAAAACTAAAACACTCACAATTCTAATATGTACTAACAAATATACACCACACATACTAAAAACGTTTCCGAGAGCCATACTAATATTTTGCCAAAAGAGATATGTCAATTAGGAATGAAACATGCTGAAACCATTGATTAGAGGCTAGCAATATGACAACCTTAAAAATACGCAACAAAGTGCATCCCACACTCAAAATACTAAGCTTCAAAAAACAAAGCACCAAAAAGCAAGAACTCAATTTGCCTTGACTCTAATCCTCACTGGATTTTAGTGAAATTTCTCTCAGAATCCTAAGTTCACTCTTAATCAAACATATGCGATTTGGAATATATGTGTAATAATCAAAACGTAATGTATATACTTTTAAAAACAACGCACAATATATGGAATCTATCTCATGAATGAATTGATATGCCATGAATGTGGAAAGAACATGCTTTGACTCACATTCCCTATCTATACTTTCTAGAAGATCAACTAGGGTTTTCCTTTGGTTGCAATGAGGCTATGGGTAATTTTCAGTGATTAGACATGGGAAGATCAATGATTGCTTGTCTAATTTCTGGCTTTCGAATGCCAAGATCTCTGCCAGAATGATCCATGCCACACTGATCGTCTGGTTATGTTGTATACAGTGCAATATGGTGGCAGTCTCGAAAGACACATTCGTCCTGTAAGTCCTTGGCCTAAGAGAGTAGGAAATGAACACATGCCAGAAACCAAGTTCCATCTTCAAGTTGTTGTGTTTGACTGGGAATGTCGGATTCACCCAGAAGTGCATTGGATTTATGACCAAATCATTAGCGAGGTCCAGGTTATTCTTCACAAAGCAGTCATCCCAAGTCACTCAATTCCTCAATCTATTCCAGATTTGATTATCTTTAGGAAGTTCCATTCGAAAATACCTTTGGATGTTGTCAATGTTCATCTGTACCTCTACACCTCTGACAATTACAGCCACTCTTCTCATGAAATCATCGGGAAACATTCCCGCATAAAACTCCTGCACAATCCTTCTACAGAAACGGGGCGGTGTGTTAAAAAAAGATTTCCATCCCCGCTCTTGCACTCTGGTAGGGATTAGGGTGCCTGCAAGCTCTGATATGGCAATGCCTTGCTCTTCTACAATATTGCTCTGTCCAAAATACTTCAATCGCCTCTCGAAATCTTTGTTCAATATGCATGGAGGTAAATGAGGTAGCTTTTTCTTCTTGCTTGATCCTTGTTTTTTCACAACCACCTTAGTTTTTCCTGACATCTGCAAAAGAAAATGCTCAATTAAAGATATACATTGTGGTATGAATGAGTCAAAGAGAAACAACTTGAATCAACTGAAAAACAGTCCTAGTGGCCTAGGTGCACAGGTATAACACTGGTGAAGTACCCGTGCAGTTTCCTCAATCATTGTGCAACCGCTCAGTGCATGGGTAGAGCTACGAGTATGTTACCCGTGCACTACCCGTGCATTCACAGAGAATTGCACTCTCTCTTTCGAACAGATTCTTGCTTTCACAAATCCAACAAATCACAATTAATCAATTGATTCTTCAAAACACATTCAAACAATCATAGCACTATGATGGCATCTCTAAGCATTCATTCATGGCATCAAATCTCAAAAGAAAACAAACCCTAGAGACTATTTAGAGTATATGGAGGAGAAGAGAGTATAGTAAATCATGTTAAATCAATTAAAACAAGTTTAGGGAGAGAAAAATTCATACCTTTATTCTGGAAATTGAAGACGTAGGTCTCAAGGTTTACCTTAGGGTTTCAAGAATGGAAATGGTTGATTTTGTGAGCCCTACCATGAAAATGACACCTCATATATATATATATATATATATGCTCGTGATAACACAGGCATAGCACGGGTGCAATACCCGTGCAGTGACCCATGCTAATTCCTTAAGTGTTAACTTTTCTCTATGTAGCACAGGTATATACACGGGTGTTTACCCGTGCATTTTCCTTTAAGTGAATCCCATCCCCCAGTACACGGGTATAGCACTGGTGTGCTACCCGTGTAGTTTCTCTGTTTGCCACCCTTCAGCACCTTTCTTGCCTTCTTGAAATCTTGTGCCCCGATCAGATTTCCTGCACATGAAAACCTTGTAAATGAACTATATTTGCCTTATTTACCATATAACAACGCTAAAACTCATATTCACACTATCAAGGCTATTATCTACCTTACTCAAAGATATCACAAAAAAATTTCTCAAGACTCACAACCATCTATATTCAATGCTCTCAAGGATATTACATAATCAATGTGAATAATAATGCATGAGAAAATAATTTGTGACATCCAACCATACTTTTAAGAAATCTATCAATGTAAAGTATGTTTGATGGGAATTGAGTCAACCCCAGGTGGCTTTACCAAGTGAAGGGATTCATTTCTCTTGACAACCCAAATGGGTGCCAAGGTTCTTTCTAGAGAATCCTTCTCCCTCACCCTTACGACATCCACTAAATCTTTCCTAACCCATATCTTTCTAACTCCCCATGGGTTCCTCCTAGACTTATTTTTAAAATTTGTAACCCTTTGAAATTTGTAACAATGGGCCTTAATGTGCCCGAGCTTAGAACAGAAATAACAAGTTGGAAGAGTATAAGAAAACCTCCCTCTTTGATTTAAACTTTGGGTCTCCTTTAGTGTTGCACTTTGAGTGAGTTGACTTCTTTCTCCATGTTGTCTAATTCCACTATGTAGTCACACTCCGTTACTTTTGCAATCTTCAAGGCCTCCTCCCTCTTCCTAAGCGCTTCCTCCACCTCTCCCAATGCATTTGACTTCTCTTCAACCTCTATCAAGAGCCTCCTCATTTTTCTTCCATATTCTTCTTCAAACTCCTCCGAGAGCTTAGCTAATTTAATTAGGTCTCGCGAGATAACTTTCTTTTCACCTTCCACCTTAGCAACTTTCTTCTCAAACTTTTTGTTAATGTCGGAGAGCTCTTGCACTTTCTTCTTCAATGTCTCATTCTTCTCCTTAAGGAGTTCTAATTCTTGATGAAGCTTTTTGTTCTCATTTTCTAACTCCATCTCTCTTTCTTGTTCAAAATCTCTGGATACCTCTTCAAGTATCTTCTCATCAAAGATCACTTCTTCCATTTTCACGGCTCCATTTTCTTCAATGCTGTCTTGATGGCCTTCCTCCATCTCTGTAGCTAACTCGAATGCCCTCACAAGGTCACAAACTTTGCTATTCTTCCTTTTTTTCTTCGGCACTTCCAACATAAAACATCCTTCGAAAAGTCTCTCATTAGGTCGGTCAGCATAAAATTTGACTCAGTTATCACCACAGCTGAACGACAAGTTTCTTGAAACCACATTTATTCCATACCAGCTGTGGCCATAAATGATCTCCCTAGAAGCAGTTTCCACTCCCTCTCATGAACTTCATCATCCTTCACTTCTAACACAAAGAAATCCACTGGGACCTTAAGTCTATGGATGTCCAATTGTACATCCTCAACTACTCCACAAGGAGTCTTTGGAGAGTTGTCAGCCATCTTGAGTTTAGTTTGAGTGGTCTTCATGGGTTGTAGCTTCAGTTGTCTATATACCTCCAAAGGCATCATATTGACACTTGCCCCCATATCTAGCACTGCCCCAATTTTTCCTGACTCTCCAATGGTGACTGGAATGATGAAGTCACCAGGATCCTCTAGCTTCATTAGAGTAGTTTCCTTTGACTTGACTGTCTTTTCTTGTATAACATCTCCAACAACAATATTTGTATCATAAGTTTCCTCACCTAGGGCCAACTCTTCATTCTTCCATAGAATTGCCTCCATCACTTTAACATGTTCATTATGGCTCTGAGACTTCCCTTTGTCTTGCTTGTGTAGAGCTTCTGCAATTTGAGAAGCTTGAGTCTCCAATCTCCTTATCGAGGCATCCATATTATTTGCCCTTGGATCATTTGACTATATATAACTCTTCAACATTTGCTCATTTGCACTCTGGGAGTTTCTGATAGCTATTGAAGCTTTATCTGTTGCCTTGATAAAGTCTCTCAATTCTTCTCCAAGTGATCTGACTTTCGGTTGATAAGCATTTGCTTGCGTTTTGAAATTTCCCTATAGGTTATTACTAGAGCTTCCCCACTGGTTGTTGCTTGCTCCACCTTGATTGTTGTATCTGTTGTATCTTTGATTCTGATATGCTTGATTGTTCACACTATTGTTATTGTTGCTCCATGAAAAGTTAGGGTGGTTTCTCCACCCTGGGTTGTACTAGTTGGAGTAGGGGTCATTCCTCTGCCTTTGAAACCCCCCTAACATTTGGGCTTCCTTATGCTCCAACTGTCCCTCCACTCCATTAAATGTGTCATCTATGACTTGGTTCACTTGAGCTGTTGGCTTGAACATATTCTTCATTAAGTCTTTCACTGACTGCATTTCCTTGGCCATTCTTGACATCTCAATAACAATTCATGTATTCCCATCAATTTCTAACTTTCCACCCCTCCTTATGCTTGAGGACCTTTGTTGTGAATTTTAGGCTAATTTCTCCATAATCTCATATGCTTCTTGAGCCTCTTGTCAGCAATTATCCCCCCCACAAGCATTGTCCACCATCATCTGAGTAATAGTGGATAGCCCCTGGTAGAAGGAAGTGACCTTCAATTCTCCAGGATAGGTATGTGGTGGAACTTGAGGGAGTAGAAGATGAAAATTTTCCCATGCTTCATGAAATTGTTCCCCGTCCTCTTCACTAAAGGTGGCGATCTTGATCTTCAATTCTCTTGCTTTTGCAGTTGGGAGAAACGTGTTGTAAAACACCTTACAAATTTGGGGCCAAGACGTGAGCGTTCCCGGCCTCAATGCCATGTACCACTGTTTGGCACGATCCTTGAGACAATATTAGAAACAATGCATCTGCAATCGTGCCCTAATCAATACTCTGTCTCGAACAACAATGGGGAATGTTTCCAACACAACGCTATATTCCTTCATGAATTAAAGGCAATCCTTATAAGGAAGCCCATAAAATGTTGGCAACAAGTTCACATGCATCCCTTTTAACTCATATAACCTAGCGGTATCATCGAAAACAATAGCCGTTGGTTGCTCATCCCCAACTGATGGAAGAGTGTACTCACCAATTGTGAGTCCCAAGTCCTCCTCATTTGGTCCTTGTTCCTCCACTGGTGTATTCTGTGGAATTCCTTCAGCCATCTCTTCTTCAAGATTATTGTTCTCAAACTGTCTGATCAGTCCTCTAATTCGATGAATATTATTAATTCTCGGTACTAAGCTGCCCCTCAAAGAGCGTCTCCCGTGCATGTACCTATACACCTATAAATCCAAAATAACAAGTACAATCAAAGTAAAAGAAACTTAAATAAATAGCTAACATTAAAACTAAATCTAATCATAACTATGTACGCCGATCCCCGGCAGCGGCGCCATTTTGAACACACAATATTTTATATGCCGTGTTATGCATTATTCAAACAAATTTATAAGATCCCAAGATGCACTCAAACAAATATAAAACTAGTATGTGGCAAGTATGGGTATCGTTCCTCAGAGATCGAGCGATAGTTATGAGTAAATCAATGTTTTAGTTAAAAATGCTAGAAAAGTAAATTGATATGGTTTTGGAGAAGAAGTAAAACTAAAATGTACTATTCTAAAAAGGTATGGATATATGATATGTGGATTAAGGAATTGATGAATTCAACTAGCAAACAATGGGTAAAGAATGAACTCACAATGATAGGAGTGATTATTTACCTCTTGTGAGTGCCCAAACCATCATGTATAGCATTGGCCACTCACAATTGGTTATGCAATGAAAGAACATCTATCACATAAGGGACACATCTCTTAGTTAAAAATCACCAACCCATCATGTATAGGTTGATGCTTAATCTATCACATGCAAACAATCCTAGGATGTATAGTCTTGATTACCCATGAAAGGTTAGAATTAGGTGAGATTACTAAGTCCGGATATTACTTGGGTCATGTACCCTTGTTCAATCGTCCTATTCAATTGAGCTTAAAGAGCCAAGCATCATGTATACTTGATTCTCTACACATATAATTTCTCAAACAACTCATGAAGAGAGTCATGTACAATCAAACACAGTTGCTTTTGAAATCAAGTGAAACATTGAATAGAACAAATGAGATAGATTTTAATAAAAGATATTGAGTTCATTACAAATACCCATATTTACAAGTGAATCACATCAATCCCTTAATGGGATTTAGCTACTTATAACAAATGGAATACAAGAATAAAAAGGAGGGAAGTAGCGAAGACCCATGTAGAACCTTCTTTCTTCTAGCTTCAATCCACCTCATATGTCCTTATGAGTAGCAATTGATTAAGATGATGATTGGTTTATGGTGAGAAAGGTTTTTGAGATTTAGAGTGAGAAATGAATGAATGGAATGGTGTATGGTCGTGGGTCTCTCCCCTTGAAAATCAGAATTGAAAACTATTTATACTTCCTTCAAAAACTAGTCCAAAATGCTGATGTGGCGAGCTGGGTTTCCCATATAGCACGGGTAGGTTACCCATGCAATTACCCGTACAGTCTTCATTTCCCTTCAGATTTGCACAATATGCATGGGTATGTGTACTGGTGGATGACCCGTGCACCACTCGTGCAGTTGCCTTCGCCCATGGCCTTGCTCCCTGGTCTGGTGAACTGCACGGGTGGGTGCACGGGTGTGACCCGTGCAATTACCAGTGCAGTTTGGTCTTCTCAAAATCCACCTTCCGGTACATGGGTGACTGCATGGGTATAGCACTGGTATGCTACCCTTGCACTTTTGCTTTCTTCACTTCATTTGTGCACTAATTGGTCCATTTTGCCTCCCTTCATGCCTTTTACCTAATGTCTGCAATAAAAACCAAACGAGCAATAAATACACATAAAAATGCTCAATAACAAAACAAAGAGAAAGGATATTAGAGCCAAAATGTATTACATTTTTGGCTCGATCACCTACTATTTCCAACCCACGCAAACGATGTAAGTTCTACTTCCCCCCAATTTTAGCTCATACTAACTATATTTGCCTTTTTTGATACTCCTTGGGTTAATTATTTAGTATATGAGATGGATATCGTTGCTGGCGAGCAAGCCGAGAAGATTACGAATTTTGATAGGGCTAGCCGAGCGGAGGCCATAGCAGGACTTGGTAGAGCACACTTACAAGCCCAACCCCAACACATCCTTTGGTGCAACCGATCGGGAACAAGAGAAGAAATCCTCCAATCGGGATAGCGAGAGGACGAATTCTCCTAGGAGCTTGAAATGGAGATACACCAAGGCAATGGCCACCCGAATGACGGCCAAAACTTCTGAAAGGTCCCCAACTAGAAACGTGACCAAAACTAAAGAGGGGTCCTCCGCCCTCGAGGCCTCTCGAAAAAAGAAGGAGATTCAATTAGTGGTGGGTCCAAAGGCTCATCACACTGAGGTCAGGTTTGTTGACCCTGAAGAAGAAGAGGATGATCAGGAAACGTTAACTGATCTAATTCGTAGGGAACAACGATCGAAGAAGAGAACTGATCGTGTTTTTGCTACATCTGTCTCTCTTCCACCAGAATAACCTATAATGGATGGTTAGGCCCCTGATGGGGTCAGTGTGCAAGCCATCCCTCAACAGACACATCCCCTACCTCCATCTGAACCAGCTCCCTTCCAAACCGACAGCCCAACAGATCAAACCCCCAATAAGCCATATGTACAACGTGTCGGTAAAGCCCCGATGCAATTTTTGGTCAAGAGTCATATAGTTTTTACTAACTTTGATTTCGATGAATGGCATGCTAGCTCTGACGGGGAGCAAGCTAATCCTTTTGCTTCGGAGTTGAAGACAACATAACCGACTATGGGGTGGACCATGTTGATAAAATCTCTATACGGTTGGGCTGACCCTCTGGGGTCTTGTCAAATGCTAAAGTGGCCTTACTTGTAGGTGATATTGAAGAGGGTCCATCAGAGGCCACCGAATATGAACATGCTATTCCCATGCCCTTGGAATAAACTCCCGAGGCCACCTTAACCTCCCTTGGCGCACTCCCAGTCGGTCAACAACCTCAAAGTGATGAAGCGATGGATCCACCTGCTGGTGTTGGCCTTTCTAGCTTTAGGGAAGCGTCGATTGACCCCTTTGACATGTTACGTGCCATGTCTGCTAGAAATAGCTATGTTGGGTAAGGTTATTGGAATAACTTACAAAACGCCAACAACTCTGAGCTAATCCACACGATCTTCAATAACGGTGTATATGTAAGTGTCCTATACTTTCTGAACAATTCATTCGGTTTTGGGTGTACTATTATAATCTGTTTCTCTCCCTTTTTAGGTTGTGGAAGAGCAGACATTGGGCCTTGATTGCTCAAGAAAGGCAAGTTGCAGAAATTTCCTCGTTGAAGAAGGAACTTGAAGGGAAAAAGAAGGCGCTTGATTCTATCTCAGCAAGTGGATCGAAACTAAAGGAATCGTTTGAAGAAAAGCTTGTTAGGATTATGCTCAATAGCAAGAGTGTAATATTGTAATTGAAAATCTTTTCATATTAATAAAGTGATTTCTGGTTTTACAAAATCTTATAGCATTTATAATGATAATTGTCAAAGTAAATAATCATAAGGTCAAAAGACTATGAGAAAGGAAGAATTGTTCGTACATCTAGATATGTATGAGGTATACACAATTCTTTAGTTAGTCTTGAATAAACGTTCACAACTTAAGTTAAAGGTTGGGCACTGATCAGACTATTTTATACATATTTTAGGTCCCCAATTTCCTATCATTTGTTCTCGTTTTCAAGTGTATTTTTATATATTATGTGTTTATTGAGCCATGTGTAGGTACATATTCCCTATTTCATGGTTTTGAGTGTAAAGATTAGATTGGGAGGCAAAAGGAGCCAAAAACGAGAATAAATGGAAGTATTAAGAGTGCCGTGCCTCACCGTTGATACAGACCGCGACTTGATTTAAGCCCAATCGTGGCCAAGAAAATCTAGATGTTTCCACGATTGATCCGTCGTCAAGCAAGAATGCAATACCGAGACCATGTGCATGAACCCCTCTGATTTTCTGACAGTTTATGGGTTGAAATTGTATAGGCCTGTGCAGAACGTCCGACTTGTGGGTGCCATAACTCCCTCCTCCGATCAAACCTCGACGATATCTTTATATATTTGAAAAGGTATGGAAGTCTAGTTTTCTGAACGTTTTACGGATTGCAATTCCGACCTTTCTGGAGGAGTTATACATGTTTGAGTAACTGGTACGCAGAGCAGAAATGCCATTCAGCGGGCAAAACAGCGGGCAAGCCAACAGCCGTTCTGACAGCCGAATTAGGATAGTAGGTTCATCACCAATTCGGCTGGCACTATATGGCCGCCGTTCTGACCGCCGAACGGGACCTGGAGGTCAGATTTTTGCCCGAAATTGAGGGACAGTTTGGTCCTTTCACTACCATTTCATACCCTAACCTCCCAACACTATATAAACACCTTTTCCTCTCCTCTCTTCATAATTTTTCAGACCCAAACTTCATCTTCTTCAATCTTCTTCACCAATTAAGAGAGAGAGAGCTTTCAAGAGCATCCATGGAGGTTTTCCTCCATGGATGTCTCTCCCACACCATTTCTACCCATCACCCACCACATTTGAGAGTAGATTACATAGAGATAGGAGTGGTCTATGACCAATTTCGTGCTAAGCAATGGATGGAGCTCTTGGAGGGGTTCTTCAAGGGTTGTATCTAAACTCATTCTCCATGTATATCTTGTTTTCCATTTTTGTGATCCCCATTTGGGAATATTTGTAATCCTACACTTTGGCTATTTATATATGATGATTTTTATGTTCATTTGAGTTTTGATACATTCTTGTGATTATTGAATACATCTCTTATCTTGAAATGCTTATGTATGGAGATTGGAAATTAATATGTGTTCATGAATGGGATTAGGAGTAGATTAATGTAATTGTAGGAGTAGTTATAATCAAATGTCCCATTTGTGTGTGTATGTTGATGGAAGGTCGAATTGCATGTGTATGGATGGGTTTGAGTGAATTAGAGTTAGGATTGTGCTTTAGGAAGGCCATCCGGGCATGGTCTTGGCTAATTAGCCAGTAAGAATGAATGAACTTGTTAATTACCATATTTAAAGAGGTTTGGTTCATTGTTTTTGTTATATATTGGACTTTGGATACTTCTCACACTTGGGGCTCTAGGTGAGTTGTGGTTGGAGTTAGAATAATTGGGAATTCGGCTATTTCTTGCGCTAGGGGCTCTAGGTAAGTTATGGTTAGAGGAACAATTACTCTTTCCACATTCATTACACCTAACATTGCCATTTTACACTACCATGTTAGTATTGGGGCTCAATCAAGCATTGGTTTGTAGAATCGGTTCACATATGTTGGTTGCGGTTTCGTGTTTGAGAGGCTCTCAACACACTCTTCAACCCTTAGCTCTATGAATGGGTATAAATCAGATTGAGGCAAAAACGAACCCTTAACTTGAGTGGATGTGCTTAATTGGTTAACAATCTAATAGATGTGCCTTTGTGTTTGGTGAGCTTATTGTCCCATTTGTGTCCATTATCTTGCATCTCTCCTATCCACCCTTTTATTATTTCTCACTTAATCAATATTCTCACCCCTCCACACTCTCTTGTTTATTTCTACATTTGTATTATTTTTCTTTACATTTTCTGCACACACACACACACACACAACACCACTTCACACACCATTCTCACCCTTTCCGTATTCTATTTACATGCTTTCTCTAAACTCTAAAACTTGAAACGGTTAACAAACACATCCCTGCGGAACGATACCCTTGCTTGCACGCTGTACTAGTTTTATTTCTATATATGTCTTTTGACTCGTGCCTTATAGCAATGTTGATTTTATTATAAATGTTTGACAATGCTTTCAATGACACAAAAATCCACTCGTCAGGCACCTTTATCTTGATAAAGTTGTAGAATTCTTTTGCTGGCATTTGAGTGGGATCAAATGAGTTATGATGAGTCTAAAATCATCGAATGGGTCTTCGAGTAAAAGAATCTAGTGCACTGGGTGCATTGAACAGGATCACAATGAAATATTTTATCTAGAACCGTCAGTAGATACAAGTCTTTTCATTAAGAGGACAATCGGAGAGTCAATCTTAATCCTGAGATAAATGATGGACTTATGATTGCAAGTGTTATCATTTGAGCTATCAATGAGTACGAATATATAGCATAGTCTATCCTCGATAGTTTGGTGGTATTCATTTGTTAATCGACAAAGGACTTCATTTATAGATATGGACATCGTGGCTCAATTTATTGAATGAGAGTATAATATTATCATATGGATATTTTGAGGTATTTGATATTAAATCTCAACGTTGAGTTTTCGATAATGTCTACTAAAAACATGGCTTCTGGACAAGTCAAAATATCCAAGTTCAAAACGTGGTCATATGAGTAAATATGGTAACTAGGAGAGCTATAGGCGGTCTATGAGCTCTTGGCGATTACTGATATTATACACGAGGATACACTATCTCCAATAAGATTGTCTAGGGTATGAATGAGAAACATCTTCTTATTCTATCTTTATTTAAGAGTACAATTTTAGCTCTTTAGTGGAATGAGCTAAAATTAATAGATCGGACCTAAGTGAATCATTTATTGATTGTGATTAGGTTATGTCTATTGAAGCTTAAATTTAGATAGCCCGCCAAGATCCCCAATCCACACAGACTTGCATGGATCACTTGATATATTCTACCGGACTAATTTATGGGTACATCTAGAATTGTATTTAATATATCAAGAATATAATTTGCACATTATTTATTTAATGGGATGCTCAAATTATATTAATATATTTGTGAGAGGCATGTGGGCTTGTTTCTTTTAGTAAGAATGGGTCTGGTTCACATGTGGGCTTTTATTTAAAGCCTGAATGGATTAAATAAAATTAGAAAATAATATTTGGCCCATATTTTTTGTGTGTGGGCGGCAAGGCTATAATAATAGCCTAAAATATTATTTTATTTTATTGTTTGATTAAATGGAAATTAATTAATTATTTAATTAAAAATCAAAATCTTTTTATGACTAGGAATTATGTTTCCTAGTAGTATACTATTATAGTAGTATAATAAATATAAAAGACTTAATTTGGTAAGTAGATAAATCAAAGAATTTATTTATCTAATAAAATAAGGAAGTCTTTAATATAATCACAAATACACTTATGAGTTGGATTAGGGTTAGGATTCTTGAGTTGATAGGAATTTGGCCTAAAACACAAATCCTCTTGAAGTGAGGAATTCGGCCAACCCTAGAATTCCTATTAAGAGAATTCGGCCAACCCTAATTAAATAAGCAATAGAAATCGGCCACCCTATATATATATGATGGGATAAAATTCGGCCAAAGAGAATGCTTCTTTCTAGAGAGATTTTTCTTTTGCTTAAAAAAAATCCAACTCTAGAACATAGTGAAATTTCGGCCAAGAGGAAGAGAGAATGATAGTTCTAATTCGATAGTGCATTTGCAACCCTTTACATAAAAAGGTTTTGTGCACACTTTCAATTTAGGTTCACGCGAGTTTCAATCATAACGATTGTGAATTCATAAGTGATCGGAACGATCTTTCTAGGCTCTTGGAGTTTTGTGATAAACAATCGGGAAAGAAGATTTCGTTTTTCCATTCTCAGGTACGCAATTCAAATAATAGGGAGACCATGCTCCTAGGTGATTCACGTTCGTGATCGGATTAGAAGATCTTGCAGATTACCATCGACGATAAGTCAATCGGATCATGCGACAAGAGGTATGATATCTTTTGAATATATGTATGTTTAATTAATTAAAGGGTTAAGGTTCAAATATTGGAAATTTTTTAAACTATACTAAATTCGTTTTTAGTCTTGCTTCTGCTGCGTTTTTCGTATTTTTCCCTACAATTGGTATCAGAGCCAGGTTTACCCTTTAATTAATTAACGTATATATACGTGAATCTATTTCTTTTTATTGTTATTATGCATGTTTTAGAAAGATATGGCACTCTAGGTATTCGCATATATAATTACATGTGGCATGTATGGATTTATATATGTTATTATAAAGTGAATTGTTATTGCTCAATTCTGGTCCTAGAATTTCAATGTATTTTTGTTTCGGAATTGTAACAAGAAGGGTGGCATATTATCATCATAAGTTTCTTCTTGGTAGTTGCTAGATTCTCTAATTTTTATTGTATTAAAAAATACTGCAGTTTTGTTTTTGTATAAAATAGTGCAGTTTTTCTTGTGTAAAAATTACTGCAGTGAATTAAATAATAATAATAATAATAATAATACCGCAGTAACTTATTGCGTGAAATCTGCTGTAATACATTCAAGTTTAGAAGATTCGAAGAGTTGAAAAATTAGAAGCGGAAGAGGAAGCAACCGGAACAAGCTTGGTACCGTGCGCACCATGGCAACAAATGTGAGTGCACGTTAGCTCGTAGCTACACTTGTTAGGTGCATGGGCTGCACACGGCAGCCACTTATGTGTCATGGGCTGCGCATGACAGTCCTTTGGGCATAATGGGCTGCGCATGGTGGCCCTTTATGGACCCAAGGGGTGTGCACGCCCAAAGGTGGCAGCTGAGGGGTGAGGAAGTGGATGATGGCCGCTTGAAGACTTGTTCGCCAAGAATGAATATTTTGTATTCCAAACAAATGTAATTTACTTGCTTTTCTAGGATGGACCAAAATTGTAGCTATTTATATTTCCGTAAATATTACAATATTTGTTGTTGTATGATAACGTGTCATATAGAATATGAGTGCCACTCATATATCTCTTTTGGAATGAACATGCATTGAATGATTTAGGTATCTAATTGGCATCAAGATAACTTGGTAAAATCCTTCTATGGTAATCCCCCCGAGGGGCGTCCATAAATGGAATTTAGCAAAATACTTCCTTACAAGGATAGACTAGATAATTAACTTAAACGAAATCTACTCCAAGAGGAGGGATTTTCGTGAGAGAAAATTGAGGGTCGATATCTTGGTAACACACTCAATGTGATTTTATTAATATCCTCCTGAGAGTTCTTGTTAATAAAATTGCAAGGCTAAAATTGAAAACGCTGGTTGTTATATTAACAATTAGGTGGGACCTAGTCCAACTGGTAAATGGTACGTACTCCTAGAGGAGACGTAACGTTTATGGGTGTTGGATCACCATTGAACTTTTATGATTGAATTATTTATTTAATTCAAGATAAATATTTAAAAAGTGCTTTATCATGATTATTTACTCATATATAATTTTGTTTATTCAGAAATCATAACTCCATCACTTATCAACATCCTGAAAGATAACACTTTAACTGGAGATAATTATGTCACATGGAAAATGAAAATTGGGTTGTTGCTGTAAAGTGAAAAGCATAAGTTTGTTCTGACTACTCCTAAACCACCCCTTCCTAATAATGAATCTAATATTTTGCAAAGAGATAAGTATAGGCAATGGAAGACATCAAGTGATATGGCCAAATGTTACGTTATGGCCACTATCTCCGACATGTTGCAACAGTAGCATGAAGGAATGGATTCTGCTGCTGATATAATGATGTCTGTTGAAGAGATGTTTGCTATAAGGTCTAGGTCGACTAAGAGAGAGGCAATGACTGCTTTTATGAATCTTAGGATGAAACCTGGACAGGCTGTGAAAGCACATGATGAAAGTCATAGCACATCTCAATGTTGCAGAACTTAATGGTGCTGAGATAGATGGTGAGACGAAAATTGACATGATTGTCAACTCACTATTGAATTCCTTTGATTAGTTCAAGTTGGACTACACCTTGAACAATAAGGAATACACCTTGCAAGGCCTGATGCAAGATGTTCAAAGTGCTGAAAAGATCCTTGTGAAAAACAAAGGTCAAGAGATTCATTCAGTTGGTAAAGTTGCTACTGTTAAGACCCATCAGAAGGTCAAGAAACAACAGAAGAAATAGCAACTTGGGCCTACCAGGAAGGAAACCAAGAAAGTAACCAAGATCAAAGGGAAAATGCTTCCTTTGTGGTAAAAAGGGACATTGGAAAAGAAATTGCCCAAAGTCCCAGAATAAGAAGGAAGAAGGTAATATTAATTATCTTAAAACATGTTTTCTGGCAGATTCTACAGATTCTTGGATCATAGACTCTGGGGCCACTAATCATGTTTGTTATTCCTTGTAGGGGTTCCAAGAAAGGAGAAGGCTGAATAAAGATGAAATCAACTTGCGCTTGGGCAACGGAACGTTAGTGTCTGCAAGTGCAATGGGAGATATTAGAGTTATTTTAGATTCTAGTAGGCATTTAGATTTAATAGATGTTTATTATGTACCTCAATTCAAGAGGAATTTAATTTCAGTTTCTTGTTTAAATAAATTTGGATATTCTGTTACTTTTAATAAAGCTTTTATTATTAGTAAGAATGACAAAATTGTTTGCAAAGGTACATTGGAAAATGATATATTCTTTTTGCATAGAAATATCTCTCACTCGTTAGACACAGAATTAACGGAACCTAATCATAAAAGAGTAAAATTATCAAAAGATGAAACCTGCCTTTGGCATTTACGCCTAGGTGATATTAACCTTAATAGGATTAAAAGATTGGTATGTGACGGACCTTTAAGTGACTTAAAGGTTGATGATCTACCAACTTATGAATCTTGTTTGGAAGGTAAAATGACCAAAAGGCCATTCACAACCAAAGGTGCAAGAGCCACTGAATGTTTAGGATTAATACACACTGATGTATGTGGTCATATGAGCATTCATGCTAGAGGTGGATATGAGTACTTCATCACCTTCATAGATGATTACTTGAGATTTGGCTATGTGTATCCCATGAGACATAAGTCGGATGCTTTTGACATATTCAAAGCATTCAAGGCTGAAGTAGAAAATCATCTTGAGAAACACATAAAAATCTTGAGATCTGATCTTGGTGGAGAATATCTATCTGGTGAGTTTCAGCAATATCTTATTGATAATGGGATAGTTTCCTAGTTTTCTGCACCAGGTACACCTCAATAAAATGGGGTGGCAGAAACGAGAAATAGAACTCTTTTAGACATGGTTAGGTCAATGTTGAGTTATTCAATGCTTCCTATTTCTTTTTGGGGATATGCTCTACAAACTACAATATACATTCTAAACGCTGTACCATCTAAGTCGGTTCCTGAAACACCATATAAGTTATGGACTAGGCGAAAGCCTAGTTTACAACACTTGAGGATATTTGGTTGTCCTGCACATGTGTTAAAAGGAAAGACAGAAAAGATGGAGTCCCGTTTGGAAACATGTATATTTGTGGGGTATCCAAAAGGAACTAAATGATATTATTTCTATAGTCCTAATGATCTAAAAGTATTTGTTTCAACAAATGCTTCATTTCTAGAAAAGGACTATATGAATAATTTTGTGCCCAAAAGTAGAATTGTCCTGAATGAGATGTCAGGAGATGCAATTCCACAAGAGGTTTTACAACCTAGCCCAATTGTAAGTTCCACTCCAACACAAAATCAACAACCTACCATTCCTCGACGTAGTGGGAGGGTTAGTAAACAACCCGAGAGATACATCTGTCTGGGAGAATTAGTGGAGAATCTCCCGGACGACGATGATCCCTACACTTATAAGGAAGCAATGGAGGATGTTGATTGTCGTCATTGGCAAAAGGTAATGCAATCTGAGATTGAATCCATGTTCGATAACAAAGTCTGGTCCCTTGTAGACTTGCCCAAAGGGATAAAACCCATTGGGTGCAAGTGGGTATACAAGAGGAAAAGAGGTATGGATGGAAAGGTGGAAACTTTTAATGCTAGATTGGTAGCTAAAGGTTATACATAGAAAGAAGGTATCGATTACGAGGAAACCTTCTCTCCTATGGCCATGCTTAAATCCATTAGGATACTCTTATCCATTGTAGCATCTTTAGATCCAGAGATTTGGCAAATGGACGTCAAGACAACTTTCCTTAATGGAAATCTTGACGAAAGCATCTATATGATGCAACCAGAAGGATTCATTGAAAATGGCCAAATGGAAAAGGTATGCAAGTTGCAGAAATCCATATATGGATTAAAATAGGCATCAAGATCCTGGAACATAAGGTTCGATCAAGCTGTGAAAGGTTTTGGATTTATTCAGAATCTTGACTAACCTTGTGTATATAAAAGGATAAAGGGCGACAAGTTGGTTTTCCTAATTCTTTATGTTGATGATATACTACTCATTGGAAATGATGTAGGTGTATTGACATCAGTAAAAGATAGGTTAGCAAAACAATTTGATATGAAGGACTTAGGAGAAGCTAGTTTTATTCTAGGTATCCAAGTAATAAGGGATAGAAAGAATAAAACAATTGCATTATCCCAAGCTTCATACATAGACAAAATATTGTCTAGGTTTTCCATGCATGATTCCAAGAAAGGTATGTTACCTTTCAGACATGGAATCAAACTTTCTAAGGAACAAGTTCCTAAGAATCATCATGAAGAGCAATTCATGAGTAGATTTCCGTATGCCTCGGCAGTTGAAAGTCCCATGTATGCAATGCTCTGCACTAGACCAGACAGATGTTTTGTTGTTGGCATAGTTAGCAGGTTTCAATCGAAACATGGTCCTGATCATTGGATGACAGTCAAGCATATTTTCAAGTATCTCAAGAGAACAAGAGATTATATGCTTGTATACTCTAGATGGATTTAATTCCCATTGGGTATACAGATTCTGATTTCCAGTCGGATTCTGACTCCAGAAAATCCACATCAGGATCTGTGTTTACTATATGAGGAGGAGCAGTCATATGGATGAGTATCAAGCAATCATGTATTGCTGATTCAACCATGGAAGCTGAGTATATTGCTGCATGCGTAAGCTGCCAAAGAGGCTGTTTGGCTCCGCCAATTCTTGATTGGCTTGGAAATAGTTCCTAATGCGAATAAACAGATCACTATTTACTGTGACAACAGTGGAGCAGTGGCTAATTCGAGAGAACCAAGAAGTCATAAGAGAGGTAAACACATTGAAAAGAAGTATCATCTTTTAAGGGAGATTGTGCATAGGGGTGACGTGACAATTACCAAAATTGTGTCAGCAGAAAATCTAGTGGATCCTTCCACAAAGGCTCTACCTTAGAAGAGTAATGATAAGCACCTAGAGAACATAGGAATGTGATATATGACACACTTGCTATAGCGCAAGTAGGAAATTGTTAGGATTATGCTCAATAGCAAGAGTGTAATATTGTAATTGACAATCTTTTCATATTAATAAAGTGATTTCTGGTTTTACAAAATCTTATAGCATTTATAATGATAATTGTCAAAGTAAATAATCATAAGGTCAAAAGACTATGAGAAAGGAAGAATTGTTTGTATATCTCGATATGTATGAGGTAGACACAATTCTTTAGTTAGTCTTGAATAAACGTTCACAACTTAAGTTAAAGGTTGGGCACCTTTATCTTGATAAAGTTGTAGAATTCTTTTGCTGGCATTTGAATGGGATCAAATGAGTTATGATGAGTCTAAAATCATCGAAAGGGTCTTCGAGTAAAAGAATCTAGTGTACTGGGTGCATTGAACAGGATCACAATGAAATATTTTATCTAGAACCGTTAGTAGATAAAAGTCTTTTCATTATGAGGACAATTGGAGAGTCAATCTTAATCCTAAGATAAATGATGGACTTATGATTGCAAGTGTTATCATTTGAGCTATCAATGAGTACGAATATATAGCATAGTCTATCCATGATAGTTTGGTGGTATTCATTTGTTAATCGATAGAGGACTTCATTTATAGATATGGACATCGTGGCTCAATTTATTGAATGAGAGGATAATATTATCATATGGATACTTTGAGGTATTGGATATTAAATCTCAACGTTGAGTTTTCGATAATGTCTATTGAAAACAAAGGCTTCTAGACAAGTCAAAATATCCAAGTTCAAAACGTGGTCATATGGGTAAATATGGTAACTAGGAGAGCTATAGGCAGTCTATGAGCTCTTGGCGATTACTCATATTATACACGAGGATACACTATCTCTAATAAGATTGTTTAGGGTATGAATGAGAAACATCTTCTTATTCTATCTTTATTTAAGAGTACAATTTTAGCTCTTTAGTGGAATGAGCTAAAATTAATAGATCGGACCCAAGTGAATCATTTGTTGATTGTGATTAGGTTATGTCTATTGAAGCTTAAATTTAGATAGCCCGCCAAGATCCCCAATCCACACGGACTTGCATGGATCACTTGATATATTCTACCGAACTAATGTATGGGTCCATCTAGAATTGTATTTAATATATTAAGAATATAATTTGCACATTATTTATTTAATGGGCTGCTGAAATTATATTAATATATTAATGAGAGGCATGTGGGCTTGTTTCTTTTAGTAAGAATGTGTCTGGTTTCACATGTGGACTTTTATTTAAAGCCTGAATGGAATAAAAAAAATAAAAAAAATAAAAAAAATAATATTTGGCCCATACTTTTTGTGTGTAGGCAGCAAGGCTATAATAATAGCCTAAAATGTTATTTTATTTTATTGTTTGATTAAATGGAAATTAATTAATTAATTAATTAATTATTTAATTAAAAGTCAAAATCTTTTTCTGACTAGGAATTATGTTTCCTAGTAGAATACTATTATAGTAGTATAATAAATATAAAAGACTTAATTTGGTAAGTAGATAAAAAAAGAACTTATTTATCTAATAAAATAAGGAAGTCTTTAATATAATCACAAATACACTTATGAGTTGGATTAGGGTTAGGATTCTTGAGTTGATAGGAATTTGGGTAAAGCACAAATCCTCTTGAAGTGAGGAATTCGGCCAACCCTAGAATTCCTATTAAGAGAATTCGGCCAACCCTAATTAAATAAGCAATAGAATTTGGCCACCCTATATATGTGATGGGATAAAATTCAGCCAAAGGGAATGCTTCTTGCTAGAGAGATTTTTCTTTTGCTTAAAAAAAAAATCCAACTCTAGAACATAGTGAAATTCGGTCAAGAAGAAGAGAGAAAGATAGTTCTAATTTGATAGTGCATTTGCAAGCCTTTACATAAAAAGGTTTTGTGCACACTTTCGATTTAGGTTCATGCGATTTTTAATCATAACGATTGTGAATTCAAAAGTGACCGAAACGATCTTTCTAGGCTCCTGGTGTTTTTGTGATAAACGATCAGGAAAGAAGATTTCGTTTTTCCATTCTCAGGTACGCAATTCAAAGAATAGGAAGACCATGCTCTTAGATGAATTACGTTCGTGATCGGATTGGAAGAGCTTGCGGATTACCATCGACGCTAAGTCAATTGGATCACACGACAAGAGGTATGATATCTTTTGAATATATTTATGTTTAATAAATTAAAGGGTTAAGGTTCAAATATTGGACAATATTTAAACTATACTAAATTCGTTTTTAGTCTTGCTTCTGCTGCATTTTTCGTATTTTTCCCTACAGAGCTGAGGCAGCGCGATGTAACTTAAGTTGCTTTCAGGAGATCTATGGCCAATGCTGAGACCTGAGTTAATACTGCCACTGAAAATCTCAGTGAACTTGCCAAAAAGAGTACCCAGCTTGAAGCATGCCTATCCAAAGCTGAGCAGGGGTGCATTGAATTGGAGCAAAAGATCATTCTTGCCGAGCAAGCAGCAGCTAATCAAGAAGCTAAAGCTCGTCCTACCAAGGAAACTCTAGCCGCTTCCCAGCAATCCATGCTCGTGGCCCAACAGGAGTCTGAGAAGGTCAGGCTTCGTAATAATAGGTTGGCTGAAGACCTAAAGCAGCAGAAAGTCAGTGTGGAGGTGCTTTCCCAGGAGCCAAATAGGCTCCTGAGGTTTAGAGCATCTATCGGTACAAGAGGTCTCCTGCATTCGAAGCAGTTATGCTGAGGGAGCTAGAACTAGGGCTTGTTACTACTCGGATGTTCTTTGATGCCAAAGAGAGGTCTTCTAGGAGGCTTGGCGAAAGTGGGATCGGACGATTAAAGCCAAGTCTCTAGATGCAATAAAATATCAAAGGATTACGTGGATGGCCTACTGCAGATCGATCGGGAAGGACCCTTACGTCTGCATCTAGAACTCCCCTCCAAATCCTCCTTGGTGAATTTCCACGCGGATACTATACAATTGTATGAAAGACTATTTGATTCTGAATAATACAGATTTCCCTTTGCTCATGTTGATTTTTTAGCTAATCTTTGTTGTTTTTTATCTAGTCGATCAGTTGCCTTATTGATTTACTAAACATAGTCGGGTTAGTCTCATTGCCAATTGACCTTTCTGTTTTGATCAGTTATCTCATTAACTGATTGTTATTGACTCTATCAATTATCTTGTTGACATATCAAACTCAGTCTTGGCCAATTTTATTACTAACTGACCTTTTTGGTTTGACCAGTTATTTAATTAACTGATTTTTATTGACCCGGTCAGCTATCTTATTAACTGATCGAACTTGGTCTAGCCAGTTTCATTATTAACTAACCATCTTTGGTTTGTTGTGCGAACAACTTCTGACCTTGTTGCGTGGGCTGCTCGCGGTCGTTTTTAGACATTTTGTCAAGTAGTGTTCTTTTTATGAACAATTTGTTAGGATTATGCTCAATAGCAAGAGTGTAATATTGTAATTGACAATCTTTTCATATAAATAAAGTGATTTCTGATTCTGCAAAATCTTATAGCATTTATAATTATAATTGTCAAGGTAAATAATCATAAGGTCAAAAGACTATGAGATATGAAGAATTGTTTGTACATCCGGATATGTATGAGGTAGACACAATTCTTTAGTTAGTCTTGAATAACGTTCACAACTTAAGTTAAAGGTTGGGCACCTCTATCTTGATAAAGTTGTAGAATTCTTTTACTAGCATTTGAGTGGGATCAAATGAGTTATGATGAGTCTAAAATCATCGAAAGGTTTTCGAGTAAAAGAATCTAGTGCACTGGGTGCATTGAACTGGATCACAATGAAATACTTTATCTAGAACCATCACTAGATATAAGTCTTTTCATTATCAGGACAATCAGAGAGTCTATCTAAATCCTGAGATAAATGATGGACTTATGGTTGCAAGTGTTATCATTTGAGCTATCAATGAGTACGATTATATAGCATAGTCTATCCTCGATAGTTTGGTGGTATTCATTTATTAATCGATAGAGGACTTCATTTATAGATATGGACATCGTGGCTCCATTTATTGAATGAGAGTATAGTATCATCATATGGATGTTTTGAGGTATTGGATATTAAATCTCAACGTTGAGTTTTCAATAATGATTATTGAAGACATGGCTTCTGGACAAGTCAAAATATCCAAGTTCAAAATGTGGTCATATGAGGAAGTATGGTAACTTGGAGAGCTATAGGCGGTCTATGAGCTCTTGGTGATTACAGATATTATTCACGAGGATACACAATCTCCTATAAGATTGTCTAGGGTATGAATGAGAAACATCTCCTTATTCTATCTTTATTTAAGAGTTCAATTTTAGCTCTTTAGTGGAATGAGTTAAAATTAATAGATCGGACCTAAGTGAATCATTTGTTGATTGTGATTAGGTTGTTTCTATTGAAGCTTAAATTTAGATAGCCCGCCAAGATCCCCAATCCACACGTATTTGCATGGATCACTTGATATATTCTACCGGGCCGATTTAAGGGTCCATTTAGAATTGTTTTTAATATATCAAGAATATAATATATCTATTATTTAATTAATGGGCTGCACTATTGTATTAATATATTAAAAGGAGACATGTGGGCTTGTTTCTTTTAGTAACAATGGGTCTGGTTCATATGTGGGCTTTTATTTAAAGTCTAATGGATTAAATGAAATAAGAAAATAATATATAGCCCATTTATATAAGTGGTGCGGCAAGGTGTATATATTAACCTAATATATTATTTTGTTTCATTGTTTTAATTAAATAAGAATTAGTTAATTTATTAATTAATTGTTTAATTAAGAAACAAATCTTTTTCTGATCAGGAAATATATTTCCTAAAGTTATACTATTGGTAGTAGTATATTAAAAGTAAAAGACTTGTTTGATAAGAAAATAAATAATTAATTTTATTTATTTAATCAAATAAGAAGTCTTTTTATTTAGTCAATAAAAGAATAAAAATATCGATGAGTTGGATTAGGTTTTGAAGTCTAAAGGTTGATGGAAATTAGGGTGCAACACAAACTCTTTTTGGTATGTGATTTGCGGCAACCCTAGTCAATTTAGAGGAAGATTTCAGCAATCCTAAATAGAAGAGGAAGCAAAATTTCGGCCACCTATATAATTCCACATATAGAATTCAGCCACAATAGTTGAATGATTCAATTTTTCTTCTTCTTCTCAATTCATAGAAAAGGATAATTTTTATTCTACTAAACATAAAAGAGAGAAGAGATTATTCTTTGATAGTACACTGATTGCTTGTTCATCAATAAGCTTGTGTGTACAACATCGAATTAGGTTCACGCGAGTTTCGATCATTAAATTGAGAACTCAAAAGTGACTGGAATAATTTTTGTCTTCTTTTGATTGTTTTGTGACTAACAAAAGTAAAAGAAAACTTTGTTCATCCATTCTAAGGTTTGCAATTCAAAGAAAAAGGGAGACCACGCTCCTAGGTGATTCACGTGCGTGTTCAGATTGGAAGATCTCACGGTACTGTTCACGATCACTGTTCACAGGGGGGGGTACTGTTCACAATCACTGTTCACGCCGGTACTATTCACGGCAGGGGTACTATTCATAATCACTGGTCACGCGGGTACTGTTCACGGGCATCGGAAAAGATTTTGCGGATTACCAATCGACGTAAGTCAATCGGATCACGTGTCAAGAGGTATTTAACTCTAACCGTATATATTTGAGTTTAATTAATTAAAAGGTTAAGGTTCAACTTTGAGAAATTTTTTAAAAACTATACGAAATCTATTTTTCGTTTCTTCCGCTGCGTTTTATATCGATATTTCCTTACAATTGGTATCATAGCCTTGGTTGTACCTTTTAATTAATTAACGTATATATACGTGAATCTTTTTTTTTATATTGTGATTATACATGTTTTAGAAAGAGATGGCACTCTAGGTATTCGCATATATAATTACATGTTGAATGTATGGATTTATATATGTTTTATAAAGTGAATTGTTATTGCTCGATTTTGGTCCTATAATTTCAATGAAATTTTTGTTTCGGATTTGTAACAAGAAGGGTGGTCTATTATCGCCATAATTCCTTCTTGGTAGTTGCTAAGGTTTTATTTTTTTTTTGTATGTAAAATAGGTGCAGTATTTTTTTTTGCAATCAGGTGCAGTATTTTTTTTTGTAAATCTTACTGCAGTAAAAAAAAAAAAATTGCTGCAGTAATTTATTCGTAATATGATGTAATGTATTCGGGTATTGAAAATTCGAAGACACGAAGAAAATGGAAGCAACCGGAACCGAGAACGAGCACCGTGCGCACCCTAGGACTAGATTGGGCTGTGCATGGCAAGCCCAATCCTTGGTGGGCTGCGCACGGCAGCCTTGTGTGGCCTTATGGGCTACGCAAGGCAGCCCCTTTGTGGGGTTGTGGGCTTTGCACGTCCATGGGAGGAGGCCGATGGATGAGCATACGGTTGATGGCCACCTAAAGATCTTGTATTCCTAACAATTGTAATTTACTTGCTTTTCTAGGATGGGCCAAAATTGTTGCTATTTAATTTTTGCTTAAATATTACAATATTTGTTGTTGTATGATAACATGACATTTTAGAATAGGAGTGCCACTCATATATCTCTTTTGGTATGAACATGCATTGAATGATTTAGGTATCTAATTGGCATCTAGATAACTTGGTAAAAATCCTCTTTGGGATTTAATCACACGCCTTAAATAATTGAGTGGGAGAAGGTGTGCAAGAACGCCTATGGCCTCCAAGATTAGTTGAGTTTTATTATTTTTGGTAATCCCCCCAAGGGGCGTCCATAAATGGAATTTAACAATATACTTCCTTACAAGGATAGACTAGACAATTGACTTAAACGAAATCTACTCCCCAAGGAGGGATTTTCGTGAGAGAAAATTGAGGGTCGATATCTTGGTAACACACTCAATGTAATTTTATTAATATCCTCCCAAGAGTTCTTGTTAATAAAAATTACAAGGCTAAAATTAAAAACGCTGGTTGTTATGTTAACAATTAGGTGGGACCTAGTCTAACTAGTAAATAGTGCGAACTCCCAAAGGAGGCGTAATATTTATGGGTGCTGGATCACCGTTGAATTTTTATGATTGAATTATTTATTTTAATTCAAGATAAATTTTTAAAAGTGCTATTATCATGATTATTTACTTATATATGTTTTTGTTTTAATCTGAAATCATGACCCCATCACTTATGAACATCCTGAAAGATAACACTTTAATTGGAGATAATTATGTCTCATGGAAAAGGAAAATTGGGTTGTTGCTGCAAAGTGAAAAACATAAGTTTGTTCTAACTACTCCTAAACCACCTGCTCCTAATAATGAATCAAGTATTTTGCAAAGAAATGAGTATGAGCAGTGGAAAACCTCAGATGATATGGCCAAATGTTACATTATGGCTACTATCTCCGACGTGTTGCAACAGCAGCATGAAGGAATGGGATCTGCTGCTGATATTATGATGTCTCTGGAAGAGATGTTTGCTATAAGGTCTAGGACGACTAAGAGAGAGGCAGTGACTGCTTTTATGAATCTTAGGATGAAACCTGGACAATCTGTGAAAGATCACATGATGAAAGTCATAGCACATCTCAATATTGCTGAACTAAATGGTGCTGAGATTGATGGTGAGACCAAAATTGATATGGTAGTTAACTCACTGTCAGATTCCTTTGATCAGTTCAAGTTGTACTACACCTTGAACAAAAAGGAATACACCTTTCAGGGCCGGATGCAAGATGTTTAAAGCGCTGAAAAGATCCTTGTGAAAAACAAAGGTCAAGAGATTCATTTGGTTGGCAAAGTTGCTACTGTTAAGACCCGTAAGAAGGTCAAGAAACAACAGAAGAAAAAGCAACTTGGGCCTACCAAGAAGGAAACCAAGAAAGTAACCAAGATCAAAGGGAAATGCTTCCTTTGTGGTGAAAAGGGACATTGGAAAAGAGATTGCCCAAAGTCCCAGAAAAAGAAGGAAGAAGGTAATGTTAATTATCTAGAAACATGTTTTCTGGCAGATTCTACTGATTCTTGGATCACAGACTCTGGAGTCACTAATCATGTTTGTTATTCCTTGCAGGGGTTTCAGGAAAAGAGAAGGTTGAATGAAGATGAAGTCAATTTGCGCTTGGGCAACGGAACGTTAGTGTCTGCAAGTGCAGTGGGAGATATTAGAGTTATTTTAGATTCTAGTAGGCATTTAGATTTAATAGACGTTTATTATGTACCTCAATTCAAGAGGAATTTAATTTCAGTTTCTTGTTTAAATAAGTTTGGATATTCGGTTACTTTTAATAAAACTTTTATTATTAGTAAGAATGACAAAATTGTTTGCAAAGGTACATTGGAAAACGGTCTATTCTTTTTGCATAGAAATATCTCTCACTCGTTAGACACAGAAGTAACGGAACCTAATCATAAAAGAGTAAAATTATCAAAAGATGAAACCTACCTTTGGCATTTACGCCTAGGTCACGTTAACCTTAATAGGATTAAAAGATTGGTATGTGACGGACCTTTAAGTGACTTAAAGGTTGATGATCTACCAACTTGTGAATCTTGTTTGGAAGGTAAAATGACCAAAAGGCCGTTCAATACCAAAGAAGCAAGAGCCACTGAATGTTTAGGACTAGTACACACTGATGTATGTGGTCCTATGAGCATTCAAGCTAGAGGTGGATATGAGTACTTCATCACCTTCACATATGATTACTCAAGATTTGGTTACGTGTATCTTATGAGACATAAGTCTGATGCATTTGATATGTTCAAAGCATTCAAAGCTGAAGTAGAAAATCAGCTTGAGAAACATATAAAAATCTTGAGATCTGATGGTGGTGGAGAATATCTATTTGGAGAGTTTCAGCAATATCTTATTGATAATGGGATAGTTTCCTAAAGTTATAGTATTGGTAGTAGTATATTAAAAGTAAAAGACTTGTTTGATAAGAAAATAAATAATTAATTTTATTTTTTTAATCAAATAAGAAGTCTTTTTATTTAGTCAATAAAAGAATAAAAATATCTATGAGTTGGATTAGGTTTTGAAGTCTAAAGGTTGATGGAAATTAGGGTGCAACACAAACTCTTTTTGGTATATGATTTGTGGCAACCCTAGTCCATTTAGAGGAAGATTTCAGTAATCCTAAATAGAAGAGGAAGCAAAATTTCGGCCACCTATATAATTCCACATATAGAATTCGGCCACAATAGTTGAATGGTTCAATTTTTCTTCTTCTTCTCAATTCATAGAAAAGGATAATTTTTATTCTACTAAACATAAAAGAGAGAAGAGATTATTCTTTGATAGTACACTGATTGCTTGTTCATCAATAAGCTTGTGTGTACAACATCGAATTAGGTTCACACGAGTTTCGATCATTAGATTGAGAACTCAAAAGTGACCGGAATAATTTTTGTCTTCTTTTGATTGTTTTGTGACTAGCAAAAGAAAAAGAAAACTTTGTTCATCCATTCTAAGGTTTGCAATTCAAAGAAAAAGGGAGACCACGCTCCTAGCTGATTCATGTACGTGTTCGGATTGGAAGATCTCGCGGTACTGTTCACGGCGGGGGTACTGTTCACAATCACTGTTCACGCGGGTACTGTTCACGGCGGGGGTACTGCTCACAATCACTGTTCACGCGGGTACTGTTCACGGGCATCGGAAAAGATTTTGCGGATTACCAATCGACGTAAGTCAATCAGATCACGCGTCAAGAGGTATTTAACTCTAACCGTATATATTTGAGTTTAATTAATTAAAAGGTTAAGGTTCAACTTTGAGAAAAATTTCAAAAACCATACGAAATCTATTTTTCGTTTCTTCCGCTGCGTTTTATATCGATTTTTCCTTACAGTAGTTCCTAGTGCAAATAAGCAGATCATTATCTACTGTGACAACAGTGGATCAGTGGCTAATTCGAAAGAACCAAGAAGTCATAAGAGAGGAAAACACATTGAAAGAAAGTATCATCTTTGAAGGGAGATTGTTCATAGGGGAGACGTGACGATTACCAAAATCGCGTCGGTAGAAAATCTAGCAGATCCCTTCACAAAGGCTCTACCTCAGAAGAGTTTTGATGGGCACCTAGAGAACATGGGAATGAGAGATATGACACATTTGCTATAGCGCAAGTGGGAGATTGTTAGGATTATGCTCAATAGCAAGAGTGTTATATTGTAATTGACAATCTTTTCATATAAATAAAGTGATTTCTGATTCTGTAAAATCTTATAGCATTTATAAATATAATTGTCAAGGTAAATAATCATAAGGTCAAAAGACTATGAGATATGAAGAATTGTTTGTACATCCGGATATGTATGAGGTAGACACAATTCTTTAGTTAGTCTTGAATAACGTTCACAGCTTAAGTTAAAGGTTGGGCACCTCTATCTTGATAAAGTTGTAGAATTCTTTTACTAGCATTTGAGTGGGATCAAATGAGTTATGATGAGTCTAAAATTATCGAAAGGTTTTTGAGTAAAAGAATCTAGTGCACTGGGTGCATTGAACTGGATCACAATGAAATACTTTATCTAGAACCGTCACTAGATATAAGTCTTTTCATTATCAGGACAATCAGAGAGTTTATCTAAATCCTGAGATAAATGATGGACTTATGGTTGCAAGTGTTATCATTTGAGCTATCAATGAGTACGATTATATAGCATAGTCTATCCTCGATAGTTTGGTGGTATTCATTTGTTAATCGATAAAGGACTTCATTTATAGATATGGACATCGTGGCTCCATTAATTAAATGAGAGTATAGTATCATCATATGGATGTTTTGAGGTATTGGATATTAAATCTCAACATTGAGTTTTCAATAATGATTATTGAAGACATGGCTTCTGGACAAGTCAAAATATCCAAGTTCAAAATGTGTTCATATGAGGAAATATGGTAACTTGGAGAGATATAGGCGGTCTATGAGCTCTTGGCGATTACTGATATTATTCACGAGGATATACCATCTCCTATAAGATTGTCTAGGGTATGAATGAGAAATATCTCCTTATTCTATCTTTATTTAAGAGTTCAATTTTAGCTCTTTAGTGGAATGAGTTAAAATTAATAGATCGGACCTAAGTGAATCATTTGTTGATTGTGATTAGGTTATGTCTATTGAAGCTTAAATTTAGATAGTCCGCCAAGATCCACAATCCACACGTACTTGCATGGATCACTTGATATATTCTACCGGACCAATTTATGGGTCCATCTAGAATTTCATTTAATATATTAAGAATATAATATGTCTGTTATTTATTTAATGGGCTGTACTATTATATTAATATATTAAAAGGAGACATGTAGGCTTGTTTCTTTTAGTAAGAATAAGTCTGGTTCACATGTGGGCTTTTATTTAAAGTCTAATGGATTAAATAAAATAAGAAAAATAATATTGGGCCCATATATATATGGTGTGGGCGGCAAGGCTAAATAAAATAGCCCAAGATATTATTTTATTTTATTGTTTTGATTAAATGGGAATTAATTAATGTTTTAATTAATTAATAGTTTAAATCAAAATCTTTTCCTGATCAGTAAATTAAATACTATGTGTTGGATTAGGGTTGAAATTCTTTTAAGTGATAGGAGTTCTAATGTGGTAAGGATTAATTTAACATACACTCCTTATTATACAAAGAATTCGGCCACCACTAGTCCTACAAGGGTTAGGATTCTTGAATTGATAGGAATTAGAGAAAAGGACAATTCCTTTTCAAGTAAGGAAATTAACCAACCCTAGATTTCATATTCAATGAATTCGGCCAACCCTACTTGGTGAAGGAGAAAATTCGGCCAACCTATAAATATAAGGTTATGAATTTTCGGCCACCAAGAAGAAAAATAGAGAGAGATTTTTGTTTGTTTTGAAAATAAAAATCCTACTCTATACAACATAGATTTTCGGCCAAGAGAGAAAAAAAAATAAGTTCTCATTCGATAGTGCACTTACAAGCCTTTAACATCAAAAGGTTTTGTGCACACTTTCGATTTAGGGTTACGCGAGTTTCAATCATATTGATTGTGAATTCAAAAGTGACCGGAACTATTTTTGTAGGCTCTTGGTGTTTTACTATTGAAGATCAAGATCAGAAATTCCATACATCCATTCTAAGGTAAGCAATTCAAAGAAAAAGGGAGACCACGCTCCTAGGTGATTCATGTACGTGCTAGGATTGAAGATCTTGCGGATTACCATCGACGTAAGTCAATCGGATCACGCGACAAGAGGTATTTAACTCTAACTGTATATTTGAGTTTAATTAATTAAAGGGTTAAGGTTCAAATCTTTAGAAAAATTTTAAACTATACGAAAATTATTTTTTCGCCTTCTGCTGCGGTTTTAAGCAATTTTTCCCTACACAATTTACATGGTATCTAATTTATAACCGCTTGTCTTTAATCTGTCAACTAGGTCACTTGGACGTCTCTCAGTAGTCTGTTGCTCAAGATTCACTGTGATGGGGAGGATCTGCATCTTATTAACTTAAATTTTCTCAACCGAGTATTTGGATAACTGATGTTCAAGTATGAGAATTGGATTACCCTATCCAAGTTTCTGCACATCCTATCAGGTACCTATGACTTGACTGTCCTCTAACTCTGTTTATATACACCTGGTTAGTTTCAGTGAATGTGCATTGTCTTTATGACATATGCTTTTGACCCCATCACTTGGCCCCCTGATCACCCATTTGGCGTTAACGATTTTAGGTGCTACGAGATGGCCTTTGTAAATGAAAGCAATATTATAACACTTTTCTTGAGCTATTCTTCCCTGGAGGGGTTTTTATTGATAACTTCAATCAAAAAACTAGAAAAAAGCAACAATTGATCAGGAACAAATAATATTTGAACTAATTCTAAACTTAACAAAGCAACTAAATAAACTGAAAGGAAAACCCCCTTAATGGTAGAATATCTTCAAATACTTAGCATTACAAGGTTGGAGCAATTCTCCCCCCTCTGGTCGAGTAAGGCAATATGCTCCATGCTCAGCTAATCCGATCACTTGATATGGCCCATCCCACTTATCTGCCAAAGATCCAGCAGCCGCTTTTGCTTTTATGCTTAGGGATACTCTTTTAAGGACCAGATCTCCGAGCTGGAATTTTCTTATCCAGACTTGCGAGTTGTAATATCTAGCAACCTTTTGCTGATAGGCAGCGTTTCTCACTCTCGCCATGTGCATTTTTTCTTCCAACTCATCCAAATTCTGTTCTAGAGTCCTTACATTCGCATCAGGTTGGTATAGTTAGACTCTGGGGGATGTGTGGGTTATTTCGATCGGGATAACTGCCTTAGTCCCGAACGCTAAAGAATAGGGTGTTTCTCTTGTTGATGTTATTTTAGTCATCCGATATGCCTAGAGTACCTCGTGCAACTTGTCTGCCAAATTTCCTTTTCTATCATCAAGTTTTGCCTTCAAGGTGTGCTTGATGATCTTGTTGACAGCTTCAGTTTATCCATTGGTCTGAGGATAGGCTGGCGCGACATAATAGGTCTAAATGTGGTACTTTTGGCATAAATCCCTAAAGTTATCACAATCGAATTGGGTCCCGTTATCAGTGATGATTGTGTCTTGGACCCCAAATTGGTAGATGATATTTTTCTTCATGAAGTTGGTGGTGTAACTTCGGTTATGTGCACCAAAACCTCTACTTCTGCCCACTTTGTAAAGTAGTCTATCGCTGCTATGGCATGTTTTGCACCTCCTCTAGTCACTGTTGGCATTGGACCGATCAGATCTAACCCCCACATTGTGAATGGCTAAGGCAAGGTCCGATTTTTCAAGCGCTCAGGTGGTTGCTTGATTTCATTTGCAATCCTTTGGCAAGTATTACACTTCTTAGCCACCGATTGCGCATCCTAGAACATGGTGTGCCAATAGAAACCTTGTCTGAGGATTTTATGAGCCAAACTTTTCCCCAAGTGTGGTTTCCACATACGCTTCTGTGTATACTTGCCAGAATCTTACCTCCCTCAGCCTGACTAACACATATCTGTGAGGCCTTTGAAAACCCCCTTTTGTAGAGCTCTCCTCCTACTATCCAATATCGGGTGGCCCCGTATCTGATACATTTTGCTTCAACTGTATCTTCACAAAGCGTGCCATCCTCTAGGTACTCTTTAGTAGGGGTCATCCAGGTGATCTGCCCTTCTCCAATCTCTTCAACTACCAACTTTTCTTCTCCTTTGATGCTGGATTTCTTGAGATGGGCCACTGGGATCATTTTGGACCAAATACCAGTGGTCGCTGATGCCAATCTTGATAGAGCATCGGCCTTATCATTCTTCTCTCTCGGGATCTGAGTGATCCTGTAAATTTTGTTTTGATATTGCATATACAATAGATGCGTGTCAAGAAGTAAAAAGATACAAGAGACATATATTAATTCAACAAAGTGTTTGCAACTCAAACTTATCAACAATTTAGTTTAAAAAGATATTCAATATAGCACTATAAACAAATATAAAAGAGTTTGAGTAAGAGATATATGAAATAAACAAATATAAAAGAGTTTGAGTAAGAGATATATGACACGTTATTTTTTACGTGGTAAAACCTCCAAAGAAGAAACATCTACAGGTTGATTTCACAACCACCGACAAACTATCTTTCACTATAACTGTTGGCGGTGATTTTTGGGATTACATAAACTCGATCACGTGTCTAACAAATTATGATAAATTCACAATAATGTTATAAGCAAGAAAGATTAAAGAGCATGCAAAGACAAATTTTATGTGGAGAACCCAGAAAGGGAAAAAACCACGGTTGCCGGTGACGGCGAGGAAAAAACTTCACTATGATGAATTTGTTAAAAGCTTAACCTCTCTTGAACTCTTATTTCCTTAGTTCGCATTCACCCCTTCAAGGGTGTTTTTTTGGGTCTATTTATGTATGTATAGAACCCTAACTCTTGGTGTACAAGTAAAAGAAAAGGTGGCAGTTATTTCATGAAACTCTGACTTGTTTGAATAATTTTAGTTCTTCTTTCCCGTTTCATACTGCTTGTGTTTTGAATGCATTAGATCTTTTTCCTGTTCTGGACTCTGATATCTCTAAGGAAGTTTGTTTTCTTATCAAAGTATGCTTCGTGATACCTTATTTGAGTAAGATTCTTCTCTTGCGTATTTGAGTCGTGATTACATTAAATTCTATGTTATCGATGTGTCATTCATCTGAGCGCTCCTCATAATTGTCTACGTGTCGTTTAGCCGACCATCTGCCAAACCCAACCAAACCTCTATCACCCCCGACCAGGGATCTACACCCCGATCAGATAACTAGATTTGGGTTTCCCCGAACAAATCTTTTTGGTCAATCTAATTACCTTGATTGAGTGTTTTCAACCTGAACGTCTAGGTAACCTTGGCCAAGTTTTATAGGGTTATCTTTTTGCCATCTTAATTTAGTTGACATTTGTTGATACGTCACTTTTAATCTCTATGAAACACGTCATTTATGCTAATGTGTCATCCTTCCAGATTTTACCAATAAAAATAACGAATAGAAGTTTACCCTCAAAAGTGACCACTTCACATGATACACCCTCTCTTGGACATCCTCCTTATTCTACCTTTGGGCCTAGTGGAATACTTGTCTACTGTTTATCCAAGACTCTTCACATGTATCTATAGAACAACTTCCTACCCAAGACACTTCACTTGTCTCTAGGAAGATTTCTTACTAAACTATCTTGATATCCACAATCCTAGCCAAGACTTCCTTGCTCGACTATCCGGATCTTCACAATCCTAGCCAGGACTTCCTTGCTCGACTTTCTGGATCTTCACAATCCTAACCAAGAATTCTTTGCTTACCTATCTGGATCTTCACAATCCTAGTTACGACTTTTTTAGGTTTTTGAGATTTGTATTGGAATAATTCTATATCAAAACAACATTTTCTTTATACTGATTAATTGTCTAGGATTTGTGAATGATCAAGCTTCAAGGAAGATTGGACAACATTCAAGCAAAGTGGTGGCTACAAGAGGAACAAACTAAATTACTTAGCAAAAGGTATATCGAGACCTCTTTCCTCTCACAAGGCCTAGGCACACACATACATTGCATTCATATGTGTCATTGCATCATTGTGAAAAATTTGGTATAACACAATACACACACTTGTTCATGTATGCACATGCATTAGATTTAAAGTTGACAATTTTCATAAATTGCATGTTCTAGGATTATCTCTAGGAAATAGCATACTTGTGTGTTCTTGAGTTTATTTGTTTATGTTTTTATGTTATTGAACTTGAATTTGAGCTTATATAATTCCTCATTGAGTTCCGATCATTTCGGTTACTCATTCATTAATTTTCAAGTTCAAAATAGGAAGTTACGAAACTTTCCGTGTCTTAATCGTACTTGGTTTTCATCATTGAGTTTCAAGTTGAATTCTATATTTTTTGTGAAAGATTTTGTGACATCCTTGTGTGTAAGGTAGTCCCGGTTCATAATCTAAAAATGGATTCAAATCCGGAGTTCGGAGGCCGGAGAACGGTCGAAGAAAATATAGGTGCGCGAGGGGAGTTGAAGAAGGCAAAATGGGAGTCTTGCAACTATCACCATGGAGGCGTGTGGCCTCCACAAGAAGAGCTGCACTCTGCCCCCATGGAGGCCACGCACCTCCATGGGAAGCAAAGGTGGCAACCTCTCATTGGTCTTCATTTTTTCTTTTGTTTCCCTCTCCTTTAAATACTACTTTCCCTCTCATTTCATTATGAGAAGAAAATTTGAAAAAACTTGTGCCGAAATTTTCTCTCCAATTTTCCTAACTTCCAAACACCATAACTTTCTCATTTGGTGTCCGAATTGAGTGATTCGAATTGGAGAATCTTTTTCTATCAGTCCTCTATCATGTTCACAAGACTTTGGAGTCATTTTATTGAGTTTTACGGTTACTCACAAAAACTGAGACAGCACAGTTTTTACTTAATGTATTGATTTCTCTCTTGAGTTTGATCTTCAAGTCTTCAATCACCTTGGGTTTTCTTCTTCTATATATGTATGTTTGATGTGTGAACATTGATTATAGTAATGAACTCTAATAGAGCTAGTTTGAGCTTCAATTGACTTACATGTTGAGTTAGATTTTTCCAAATCTATGTTTTCACTTGTTTGAGGAGTTGTATTGCGCTAACTTCAAATCTAGGACTATTTTGTGTGTTTATTGACATCTTCTCAATGATTAATAGTCCTCTCATATGCTAGGTCACTTTAATTCAATATTTGTTGAAATAGCATATTTGATTGATGATTTAGGGCTTGACTGAATCTAAACGATTATCTTGTGATTCTAATCTCTAATATTTTGCTAGAAATTCATTTTTTAATTTATCAAGTTGATTCTAGCATTTTTATGTGATTGAACATAATCTAGGTTTTTGTATGTGTTAGGTATTTCACATACTCTAGATTGATTGTTCATGTTATAAGATCTAGATAAAATTGATTTGTGCTTTTGTTGATAAAAATATAGTTCTTCATGTTTTGTGCCTAATCCACACATTTCATATGTACATGCATCATTAGTGTCATTGCATATTTTTAGGATTGCAAACTAGAATACATGTGACATTTGCATATTGATTCAATTCTATTTTCCATATGATATATTGATCATATATACTATGTTGTGTGTGTTTGCATCATTTTCTTTCACTTAGATGACATGCCTTGTGAAGAGGTTGGAAGTCTCATTTCATAGTGTGATTCTTTGATTTAAGCATTGGAAGTCTTGGCTAGAGACATGAGGTCTTGGATAGCTAAGCATTATAAGTCTTGGCTAGGATTGGGATGATCCGGATAGCTAAGCATTGGAAGTCTCATATTGGAGAGTGATTCTTCAATTTGAGCGTGGAAGTCACATTTTGGAGAGTAATTCTTCAATTTATGCATGGAAGTCTTGACTAGGATCGGGGTGATCTGGATAGTTAAGCAATGAGGCATTTCTTTCATTGTGTAGGGTTAAAGGGTAGATTTCTAGGTGAAGTGGTCACTTGAGAGATTGTATCTTTTTATCTTACTAGTGAAAGGTGTTTTCCGGGTGTTATGATCCATTTCGAGAAACATTTATATAAGATCATATGTTAGGTCATAAATACGACCATACACCCATTCCATTCATATATTTCTCTCTCTAAATCTAAAAACCTTTCTCTCCCAAAATCATCAAAATCCACACATCAAACTCATCAATTGCTACTCAAAAAGGACATTGGAGGAGGATTTAAGCTTAAAGAAAGAAGGTTCTACATGGGTCCTTTCTATTTCCCTCCTCTTTATCTTTTTATTTCATTTGTCATGAGTAGCTAAATCCCATTAAGGGATTGATGTGATTCACATGTAAATATGGGTATTTGTAATGAACTTAATTTCTTTTAGTAAATCTATCTAATATGTTCAATTCATTGGTTTTAATTGATTTCAAGAACAAATTGTTTTGGATTGTACATGACTCTCTTTACAAATTGTTTTAGAAATGATATGTGTAAAGAATTGAGTATACATGATGCTTGGCTCTCTAAGCTCATTTGAATATAAGGATTTAACAAGAGTACATGACTCAAGTAAAATCCGGACTCATTGATCTCATATATATCTAATCTTTAATGAGTAACCAAAACTATACATCCTAGGATTGGTTGCTTGTGATGGATTAAGCATCAAACTATATATCCTATGTTGGTGAACTTAACAAGAGATTAGTCCCTTATGTGATAGATGTTCATTAATTTCACAACCGTTGGTGGGTGGCCAATACTATACATGATAGATTGGACACTCATAGGTGGGAATAACCACGCATATACGTCTTAGGGTGGTTACATTTGTTAATGATCATTAAAGTCAGTTCATTCTTTACCCAATGTTTGCTAATTGAATTCATCAATTCCTTAATCTACACATCATTCATTTTCACCTACAAATTCAGTTACATTTTTCATTAGTTTAGCTTAGTTTGAATTTTAGTTTAATTTCATCTCAAAAGCCATATCCATTTACTTCTCTTGCATTTTTACTAAAGTATTAGTTTAATCATAGCTAGTGCTCGATCTCTATAGAACGATACCCCTATTTTCCATATACTAGGTTTATTCTTGTTAAGTGCATCTTGGAATTTTAAATTTTTTTGAATATTGCATACACGGCAAAATGCACGTTCAAAATGGCACCGCTGTTGGGGATCCGCATACATAGTTATGATTAGATGTTTGCTTTAGTTAGTTAGTTATTTATTTGTTTATTGTTTTTGTTTCTTTTACCTCGTGGGTGTTTGTTTTGTGAAATTTTCAGGTGATTAGGTTTATGCACGGTAGACCTTCACTTAGAGGACCACTTTTCAAGCCCAAGACAACATCCACCGGATTGGAAGATTGATTAGATAGTTTAAGAACAACAATTTTGAAGAAGAAATGGCTGAAGAAAATCCACCGAATATACCAGTTGAGGAGCAAGGAATGAATGAGGAAGATTTAGGACTTACGATTAGAGAATATACTCTCCCGTTTGTGGGAGATGAGCAACCAACATCTACTGTCTTGGACAACACTGCTAGGCTATATGAGTTGAAGGGAATGCATGTGAACTTGTTGCCATCCTTCCATGGGCTTCAAACTGAAGATTGTCTTCAATTTATGAAGGAGTACAATGCGGTGTTAGAGAGATTCCCAATAGTAGTACGAGATAGAGTTTTGACAAGGGGACAGCTACAGATGCATTGTTTCTAGTACTGTTTAAAAGATCGTGCCAAGCAGTGGTACATGGCATTGAGACCAGGGACGCTCACATCATGGACCCAAGTTTGTAAGGTAATCTACAACAAGTTTTTCCCAACTGCAAAGGCAAGAGAATTGAAGATTGATCGGGCCAAATATGTTGTATATTTAGGCCCTCAGATCCTTACCTTTTGTTCTGTTCTCGGGTGTTTTTGTATCTCTCATGGGTTGTTTTATGCTTATTTATAGGAAATGATGTAAGGACAGGTTTGGAAGCATATGGTGGTGATTCCAGCAGAAAAGGAGCACAAACACCTCTACAGTGCTGGTCAAGTGCGGGTCCAGTGCGGGTCGCAACCGCACTCCAGCCGCACTCATGTGCAAAGCCGGGGAAGAGTGCAAGTACAGAGATAAAGTGCGGGTACAGTGCGGGTCAGCTAACCGCACTCCACCCACACTAATGCCAAACCAGAGAAGCTGATCACCCACCTGACATTAGAGTGCGGGTACTGTGCGGGTTATCCAACCGCACTCCACCCGCACTTGTATCAAGAACAGAAGAGCAGAGTTGCACCTGACATCAGAGTGCGGGTACTATGCGGGTCATCTAACCGCACTCAACCCGTACTTGTATCAAGAACAGAAGAGCAGATTGCACCTGACACTAGAGTGCGGGTACTGTGCAGGTCATCCAACCGCACTATACCCGCACTTTGGCTCAAGACAAAAGGTAGATCTTTCACCTGACAGGGAAGTGCAATCAAAGTGCGACCACAGTGCGACTCCAAGTGCGGGTACAGTGCGGGTAATTCAACCGCACTCCACCCGCACTCCTGCCATGCTCCGATAACTGAAGTTGCAGACAACCCATACATTGCGGGTACAGTGCGGGTAAATCACCCGCACTCCACCCGCACTTCGAGCGCGCCAGTCTGATTTTCAAAGCTTAAGTGACCTATTTTTGTATTTAGTATAAATAGAAAAGTATAGAAACGTTTTAAGGAGCTTTTTGACTCCATTTTAGGCAGATTAGACATTCTTAGATCTAGTTTCTCTCTCTACCTCTCATCCACACATTCTCTACTCAACTTCAAGGAAGTTAGGAGATTGGAGCCACTTCAAGGAAGGAGATGTTCTCCAAGTGTTATTTCTTTCTCCTTTCTACTGATTTCCTAGTTGTAATGAGTAGCTAAATCCCCTCTAAGGGGTTGATGGAGTAGTTAGTTTAATATTGGGTTTGTACATAAACTTGATATTATATTGATATTCATGTCTATCTTCCATTGATCTATTCTTGTTGTGAATGTTTATCATTGATTTCTTGTGTAGATACATGATCTTTGCAAGATGTCTTTGTATTATGTATGAGTATTCCATCTAGATATACATGATGTTTAGTTGTTTAATGCTCTAAGGAATGGACGGAAAGTCATGAATTCCGACTCTTAAACCGCGGTTTTAATCTAACCTCGATCGTGTTTCCGGCACTATACATCCTAGGTCGAAACCGTGAGAGAGTTAGAAGTCATCACTATACATCCTAGGGTGACTATCTTTAATCGGTTGAGTCAATGTTAGGTAGACGAGCTTCATTTCTAGAATCCGGTAAACAATCAACTCTATACATCCTAGGTTGGTAGTTTACAAGGATTAATCCCTAATAGGTGGTCCGCACTATACATCCTAGGCTGGCCACCTTCTAGGGATAAATAACCGACTCTATACATCCTAGGTCGGTTACCTTGAAAAGCCGTGCTATTGACAAGTTTGTTGCATTGCCCAGTATTTGCTTTCGAATCCATTAACTCCTTAGTTTCCATCATCTATATATCCTTCACTCCATATTCCCCTTTCATTCTATTTACATATTTAATTTAGTATTATTTAGAGTTGGTTCACAATCTACATTTTCACCAATTCATGTTTTGCTATTATATATATACATACCATTGCTTTAGCATTAACTAATTTGGCTAACTCCGCTCCCTGTGGACGACACCCACTTGCCACTATATTTACGTTTTCAAACTAATTTAGGCTTAGTGAGGTTTCTTAAAATATTATTGACGGACTGATCTTTTAAAAAACGACATAAGGGAAAAAGGTCCTTGTCAAATGGCGCCGCTGCCGGGGAGCGGCATGTTAGTTTAATTAGTTATGCATGAGTAAGGCTAGTCTAGTAATATTCCTGCTCTGCCCTATCTGTTCCTCATTTACGTTGTGCTTTATTTGTTGTGAAATTTCAGGATTTTAGGTATATGCACGGACGAAGATCGTTGGGAGGAACAGTGTTGCCAGTTAGCGATAACATCAATCGGTTGGGTAGAAGAATAGAGCAGTTAGAGGGAAATATGGACGAGCATAATCAGCATGAGCAGCATGCTAGAGAGAATGAGCAACAGGCTCGAGAGAATGAGGGAAGTGTACATGGGGATGAAGAGCTAGGCCTCACCATGGGCGAGTACACTCTCCCGTTTGTAGGGAATGTGCCCACTGCTATAGTACTGGATGATGTAACAAGGCAGTACGAGTTGAAAACTATGCACATCAGCCTCCTACCGTCGTTTAGTGGGCGAAGTACCGAAGATTGCCTCCAATTTATGAAACAATATGGAGCCACCCTAGAAACCTTCCCTGTAATGGCTCGCCAAGCAGTATTGACAAGGGAGCAGCTTCATCTGAGGTGTTTCCAATATTGTCTGAAAGATGCAGCCATGACTTGGTACCTGAACTTGAGGCCGGGATCACTGGTGACATGGAGCCAAGTCTGCAAGGTTTTCTTCAACAAGTATTTTCTGTCACAAAAGGCTAAAGACCTAAGGTTGAAGATAGCTTCTTTTGTTGAAGAGGACGGTGAACCATTCCATGAGGCATGGGAGAGGTTCAACTTATTGTTAGCACAAATGCCACCGCATACATACCATCCAGAACTGAAGGTTAACTCCTTCTATAGTGGACTTTCATCAATAACCCAAATGATGGTGGATAATGCATGCGGAGGTACTATTGCAGACAAGAGGGCAGTTGAAGCTTATGACATTCTGGAGAAGATTGCCCAGAACTCACAACAGAGGACATCACATGTGAGGAGGGGTGGAAGAATAGAAGTGGGTCAGGATACCCAAGTGCAAATCCAGATGTCTAGAATGAACAAGGAGCTTCAATCAATCCATGAGCTGATAACCGGAAAACCAGGGCCCTCCCAAGGAGTTAGTCAAGTTATGGGGGAGATTGAAGGGGGAGAAGGACAATTCAGCCAGGAAGAGCAAGCCCAAGCCCTTGGAGAATTCCCAAGGCAGGCCTAGGAATGACCCATATTCGAATACATACAATCCAGGGTTGAGAAATCACCCAAACTTGTCTTGGTCCAACAACAACCACCTAGGAGCAACCACTCACCAAGGTGGCAACAACAATTACCAAGGTGGAAACAACAACCAAGGGTACCAAAACCGAGGGTACAATAGATACAATCAAGGGGGAAACAACAACAATCAATAGGGAGGTTCAAGTAGTAACCCACCATCCAACTTCAATTCCCACGCTTCCGCTAGCCAACCAAAGGACAAGTCTCTAGAGGAGATAGTGAGTACAGTTATCAAAACTGTTGGTATCGGGTCGGAAGCCCTCAAGAACACCTTGCATGCCTCTGAGCAACGAATGTCAGCTTACATGTAGTCCACCATTTGACAAGGACCTTTTTCCCTTATGTCGTTTTTTAAAAGATCAGTCCGTCAATAATATTTTAAGAAACCTCACTAAGCCTAAATCAGTTTGAAAAAGTAAATATAGTGGCAAGTGGGTGTCGTCCACAGGGAGCGGAGTTAGCCAAATTAGTTAATGCTAAAGCAATGGTATGTATATATATATATAGTAGCAAAACATGAATTGGTGAAAATGTAGATTGTGAACCAACTCTAAATAATACTAAATTAAATATGTAAATAGAATGAAAGGGGAATATGGAGTGAAGGATATATAGATGATGGAAACTAAGGAGTTAATGGATTCGAAAGCAAATACTGGGCAATGCAACAAACTTGTCAATAGCACGGCTTTTCAAGGTAACCGACCTAGGATGTATAGAGTCGGTTATTTATCCCTAGAAGGTGGCCAGCCTAGGATGTATAGTGCGGACCACCTATTAGGGATTAATCCTTGTAAACTACCAACCTAGGATGTATAGAGTTGATTGTTTACCGGATTCTAGAAATGAAGCTCGTCTACCTAACATTGACTCAACCGATTAAAGATAGTCACCCTAGGATGTATAGTGATGACTTCTAACTCTCTCACGGTTTCGACCTAGGATGTATAGTGCCGGAAACACGATCGAGGTTAGATTAAAACCGCGGTTTAAGAGTCGGAATTCATGACTTTCCCTCCATTCCTTAAAGCATTAAACAACTAAACATCATGTATATCTAGATGGAATACTCATACATAATACAAAGACATCTTGCAAAGATCATGTATCTACACAAGAAATCAATGATAAACATTCACAACAAGAATAGATCAATGGAAGATAGACATGAATATCAATATAATATCAAGTTTATGTACAAGCCCAATATTAAACTAACTACTCCATCAACCCCTTAGAGGGGATTTAGCTACTCATTACAACTAGGAAATCAGTAGAGAGGAGAAAGAAATAACCCTTGGAGAACATCTCCTTCCTTGAAGTGGCTCCAATCTCCTAACTTCCTTGAAGTTGAGTAGAGAATGTATGGATGAGAGGTAGAGAGAGAAACTAGATCTAAGAATGTCTAATCTGCCTAAAACGGAGTCAAAAAGCTCCTTAAAACGTTTCTATACTTTTCTATTTATACTAAATACAAAAATAGGTCACTTAAGCTTTGAAAATCAGACTGGCACGCTCGAAGTGCGGGTGGAGTGCGGGTGAATTTACCCGCACTGTACCCGTACTGTATGGGTTGTCTGCAACTTCAGTTCTTGGAGCATGGCAGGAGTGCAGGTGGAGTGCGGTTGAATTACCCGCACTGTACCCGCACTTGGAGTCGCACTGTGGTCGCACCTGTGATCGCACTTCCCTGTCAGGTGAAAGATCTACCTTCTGTCTTGAGCCAAAGTGCGGGTATAGTGCGGTTGGATGACCCGCACAGTACCCGTACTCTAGTGACCGCACTATACCCGCACTCTAGTGTCAGGTGCAATCAGCTCTTCTGTTCTTGATACAAGTGGGGTCGAGTGCGGTTAGATGACCCACACAGTACCCGCACTCTGATGTCAGGTGCAACTCTGCTCTTCTGTTCTTGATACAAGTGCGGGTGGAGTACGGTTGGATAACCCGCATAGTACCCGCACTCTAATGTCAGGTGGGTGATCAGCTTCTCTGGTTTGGCATTAGTGCGGGTGGAGTGCGGTTAGCTGACCCGCACTGTACCCGCACTTTATCTCTCTACTTGCACTCTTCCCCAGCTTTGCACATGAGTGCGGCTGGAGTGCGGCTGGAGTGCGGTTGCGATCCGCACTGGACCCGCACTTGACCCGCACTGTAGAGGTGCTTGTGCTCCTTTTCTGCTGGAATCACCACCATATGCTTCCAAACCTGTCCTTACATCATTTCCTATAAATAAGCATAAACAACCCCACGAGAGATACAAAAACACCCGAGAACAGAACAAAAGGTAAGGATCTGAGGGCCTAAATATACAACATATTTGGCCCGATCAAACACCCCCAAACCAAACCTTTGCTCGTCCTTGAGCAAATCAATTTGAAAAGTAAGACGCCAACTGAAATCAAATTCTAGATACCTAAACAATCAATCAACCATGCCGCAAGTCCAATGTGTGATATGATACAAATAAGTGCGATAGAGAGGAGGAAAGCATATGCATAAGATCAAGAGCAATTTGTAGACACCCAAGGGAGGCTCGGACGAACACGAATCCCACACCTAAAGGCATTCATGAATTTAAGACCACTTACTCCCATACCCTGAGCATAATTCGCTTCAATTCTAAAGCTTACATGGATCCTCTCTTTTCTTTCCTCAAGAGTCCTAAGTTCCACACAACAAGTATGCAAAGAAGATTTTTGCATAAGATTTAAGCAATGAACTATCCTAGGAACGAGTCACCATGCCATGGATGCGAAAGATCGTGCTTCAACCTAAATTCCCAAACTAGACTTACATGGATCAAATAGGGCTTTTAACCGGTTATAGTGTGGCTGTGGGGTTGAATGAGTTTACACAAACAATATGGAAATTTAGGAGTTCAAACTCACCAATCATGCTAGAATATACCTCTACTCCCACACCATGTTCTTTTCTTACTTTAAATTCACCCCTCTAGTAACCATTTAACCCACATTTTTGTGCCTTTAATGTTGCATTCTGTTTGGGTGTTTTTAACATAAAACACTCTCATTATGGCACTTCAAATACAATCTTTCGTTAAATTTTTCTTTTGATAATTTCCTAATTGCAATGTTTGTACTCCATTTGAGTTGTTACCATATTCCCTTTCTTAGGCATTTAGAGTGCATAATTTACCCTTTTCTTTCATATTTTCAACATCTATCTCCTTTTACCCACTGTGGGACCATTTTAACCATTTTCATCACTACCATTTCCCATCCTAACATGAGTAGTACAAGGGTAGGCATGTGTTTAGGCTATTGGGTATATGGTTGAATGTGGTACCAAATGAAAGGGTAAGTGTTTGGCCTCAACTTGGCTTTGGAGCACACAATATGGTAAGTGGTGTTTAGGCTATAGAGGTACTTCAATAAACATGCATTCCCTACTATCACTTCCACAACCATCTAAAAAGGGAATGAAAGCATCCATCACGCATTCACAAAATAATGCAAGTCCTATGGCACATGACATACATGACGAGAGGCGTATTTAAGAATAATCAATAATGCACTCAGAAAACTGCACTTTCATGCTTGTGTTTGTGATCTCATGGGTATCTCCACTATTAGAACAAGACATGGGAACAATGAGTCCCCAATACTTCATACCAACGGGTGGGACTAACCTATGATGGTGCAAGCTAAACCTCAAGTGGCACCAAACTATATCACAAGGTCAGAGCACATATAAGGAACTCGTCAAAAGCACACTCTAGAGGCATCATATCCATACTGGATTACAGTTTGAAAAAATGGACAAGCGACAAAATTGAAAAATTGGACTGAAAAATGTACACGGCGGAGGTGTGATGCACCCCCAAACCAAAACTCAACAATGTCCTCATTGTTGGAAAGAATAAGCATAATTACGATAAATGGCGGAATGAGGGATCAACACCCCCAAACCGAATCTAGACATACATACAAACATGCGCATTCAAAATAACAAAAAACTAAATTGAAATCGAAAGTAGAAAACTCCCTTTGAAAGGAAGATTGTTCGATGTCTGTGCGTGTTGCTCTGTGCTTCCCAAAGATGTACAACCTAGCTTAAATCCACACAACAACTCTACCAACGAATATTAAATGCGAAAAGAGAAACAAAATAAGTCTACGCCGTATAAAAGAAAATACAAATACAAATACAAGCAATAAAAGTTCTGCATAACAATAAAGAACAAAAATGGATGGTCAATCATTGTCTGAAAACTTCCCTCTCTGGTTCGCTAGCGATCCCTTTGCCCTTGGGGTCGATCTCTGATCGGATCCGCTCTTCATGCTCCCTCCTGGATCTCTCCATAGCATCTCTGAGCTCTGCCCCATATAGGTCAATGTCTGGACCCCCTGAAGGAGGTGAGCAAGCAGCTGGCCTCTTCTTTTTCTAGTGGATAACTCGAAAGACTGAGTGCCTCCCTCATGTCTGTGAGGTTGCCCCAAATGTCCATGAAGTACTCATTTGCTTCCACCCTGCTCTCAGTGATCTGTCTCCTGTTGTCGGCGACCTCGGTCCTGAGGTTCTCCAATCCGGTCAGCAAAGTCTGCCAAGGGACCTCTCCATATGTCTCCTGCTGGGGGTGAGGAAGCAGCGGGCCTATAATCACCATAATCGATGTAAACCGGCTCCACATCTGGTGGTTCCGGGATGTCTTCCGGCTGCCTACTCGTGCTGCCCCCTCGAGCAGGTTTCCGCCTCCCTGTTCGGACCCTGACACCAGAGGGTTCCCGCTCTCGGACCTGGTCGTTCCATGTGAATCGCCCAACTGGCCCCAAACCGCATTCGAAAGGGTCAGATCCGAAATCCACTCCGGCAGTTCTGCAGAATGCGGTGATGAGGCTAGGGAAGATGAGTGGCTGCTTGTCCACCTTGACCCCTACCATCTCAAGGATTTCTCGTTTGACCAGAAAGCCGATGTCTACCAACTGATTCTGCAGTATAAAGTACAGGATCATGGCTGCATTGAAGTTCACTGAGGTCCTGTGCTTTCTAGGGATCAAGGAGTGGGAGATGAATACATGCCAGAAACCCAACTCACTCCTTAAGTTGGTGTGCTTCATACGGTGATCAGGGGCCACCCAAAAATCCATCGGACGGATCACTAACTGATTTGCAAAGTCCACATTTTGGGTCATAAAAAATTCGCTCCAAGTCACCCCTTGCCTTAGACGTCTAACTGCTTCGGGATCAACTGGAAGCTCAGTCCGATAATATCTGTTGATGTCCGCTATAGTCATACGGACTTCTACCCCTCGGACCAGAACCGTACTAGAGCGCTGAAAAGTTTCCGCTACCATCCCAGCAAAGAACTCCTCGACTATAAGTCGACAATACATCGGGGGGGGGGGCTAACAAAGGTTTCCCATCCCCTTACTTCAATCATTTGAGGAATTGGGGTCCCCTCCAGCTCTTCAACCGCTATCCCCCTCTCCACCACTATGTCTCGCTCCCTGAAATAGTCTAAACGTTCCACGAAATCCGGGTGCCTAATGCACGGTGGTGGAACTTGGGGGCCTCTCCTCGGTCGTCGTTTGGAACCCTGACTGCTTTGCTTAGGCGTTCTCCTGGGTCTACCTGACATCTGCATATTAAACACAGTTTTTAAGGCAATATTCGGATCAAAGAAACAGGAGGTTATGATGCAGGGATTTGAAAGGACAAAAATTCTGCCAAGAGGATAAAGTGCGGGTGGAGTGCGGGTGACTGACCCTCACTGTACCCGCACTCTAACTCGTTTCCAGACACCAGCAAATGCATAGTTCAATTCATGCATACATCTCAAAATCCCAGTTCATCATCGAACGAATCAACAACAAAATGACTCTAACTCATATATAGGCTTCCATTCAACCATATATAAACCCTAATTCATAATTTGAATATCTAAATGCAAAAGAAAATCAATGTAACAATTAAACCATCACATGCATAATTAGATAACACCCATCATTTCATTCTCTTAGATATTAGTAAAGGCACAAACAAAAGTTCAAAACCCCTAACTAATGAAGTTCATGCATAGAGGAAAAGAATTTGTGATATAGAGGGTTAGGGTTTGGATTAGAGAGAAATGTAATGAAATTAAAGTAAGAATCCATACCTTGGTTGCAGAAAAATCGAAAACGTGGCACACACAGAATACCTTTAGTTGAGAAGAGGGAAAAATTTTGAAGTTTGCGGTTGGTTTTGTTCTTTTGTGGCAAGTGAAGCCCTAGAGAACGACATGTATATATATACTGCGCGACAAAAGTGCGGGTGGAGTGCGGCTGATTTACCCGCACTTTACCCGCACTCTATTACCTGATGCCTTCAGAGTGCGGGACGAGTGCGGGTGACTGACCCGCACTCTAACCGCACTATTCCCCTGGACAGACTCCTGAATTCTGCCCTGCAACTGTATCTGCATCAAAACAATCTCAAACAGCCTCAAAAGTTAACAGCAACAAAACTAACCATCCGAAAAGTAAAAACAAAAAATAAAAACAATATAATAAATTCAAAAGCGAGTGCAATGCACTCAAAGTGGGACCCGGTCGACCAAAGGAGGTTTGACTGGAATGGGGAGCGCATTCAACTTGGCCACCCAAACCGGTGCCACATGCCTATGCACTGCATCTCTCCCCACTGTCCTCATGTGTCCAACTCGGTCCTTTCTAACCCATATTTGTTTAACCTTTGATGGGTTCATCCTAGATCCTACTCTACTTGCTTTTAATCTTTGGAAACTAAAGCAATAAGCTTTAGTGTGCCCTCTTTTGGCACAAAAATAACAAGTAATAGGGCAGTTAGGGAAACTCCCTGATCGATTGTCGGCTCGGGCCACTTTCTGTTGTCCGAATCGGAGGGACTTGACATTTTTTTCCATTTCAGCGAGTTGCTCTATCAAGTCACACTCCTTGACCTTGGCCCGCTTCAATTCATCATCTTTCATGTTAATTGGTCTTGCAATTCCCTTACCGCTTTTTCGGACTCCTCCATACCAAGTTGAAGTTTCCTTGTCCTTCTCCCATAGTCTTCTTCAAACTCTTCTGAGAGCTTTGCCAATGTATCTAAGTTCTTGGAGACTAACTACTTTTTGGTGGCAAGCTCCACTACTTGTCATTCAACCCGTTGTTAACTGATGAGAGATCATGCAATTTCGCCTTCAACTGTACAGTCTCTGTCTTCAGCAAATAAACCTCTAGTTTGAGCTTCGTGTTGTCTCGCTCAAGCTCACCCAATTGTTCGAAAAGTTCGGTATTTGCTTCCTCCTCTTCGAATTCTGATTCTTGCCTCTCCTTGATGCAGTCTTGGTTTCCCAATTCCATCTCATTGACAGCCTCAAAGGCTTGCACAAAGGTGAGCACCCGGCTCCTTTTCTTTCTGGAAAGTGGTGCCTCCAAGACTAAACAATCTCTGACTTGGCTTGTTCTGGGGGATATTACCTTGAAGTTCACACTTTTCCCTCCACAGCTGAAGGAAATATCCCTAGAACATATATCAACCACCATACTTGCTGTCGCTATGAATGGCCTCCCCAATAGTAGTTTCCAGTCTCTACCACTGGATTCTCCTCTTTTGCAGTCCAACACAACAAATTCTGCTGGCACCATCAAATCGTGCACATTCACATATATTTGGTCCACGATACCAACTGGGGTGACGGGAGAATTGTTCGCCATAATGAGAGTCTGGGACAGTTGAATGAAGTCAAATCTCTAAGGATACATTGAATGAAGTCGAGGGACAGTTGGAGCATGAAGAGGCTCAAATGTAAGGAGGATTCCAAAGGCAGAGAAATGATCCCTACTCCAACCAGTACAATCCTAGGTGGAGAAATCACCCTAATTTCACTTGGAGCAACAACAACAATAATGCAAGTAACAACCAAGGTTATCAGAACCAGGGATACAACAGGTACAACAATAAATGGGGATCAAGTAACAACAACCAGTGGGGAAGCTCAAACAACAACCCACAAGGCAACTTCAACACTCGGGCAAATGCTTATAAACTAAAGGTCAGGTAACTTGGGGAATAATTGAAAGACTTTGTCAAGGCAACTGATGAGGCTTCTATAGCTATCAGAAATTCTCAGAGTGCAAATGAGCAGATGTTGAAGAACTACATTCAGTCAAATGACCAAATGGCGAATAGCATGGACGCCTCTATTAGAAGATTGGAGACCCAAGTCACTCAAATTGCAGATGCTCTGCATAGGCAGGACAAATGGAAATCTCATAGTAATAATGAGCACATTAAAATGATGGAGGTACTCCTAAAGAAGAGTGAAAAGTTGGCACAAAGTGAGACAACACAAGACATTCAAGTTGTTGTTGAAGATCTTGTGAAGGAGGAGTCTGATGAGTAAAAGAAAGCTAGTCCGTTGAAGCTAGAGGTTCTAGGTGATTTCATCATCCCAGTTACCATAAGAGAGTATGAGCAGTGCTCAATATATGATCTAGTGTTAACATGATGCCTTTGAAGGTATACACGCAATTGAAGCTACAGTCTATGAAGGCAACTCCAATTGAACTTAAGATGGCGGACAACTTTCCAAAGACTCCTTGTGGAGTAGTTGAGGATGTACAGCTGGACATCCATGGACTCAAGGTTCCAGTGGACTTTGTTGTGTTAGAAGTCCAGGATGATGAATTTCATGAAAGGGATTGGAAGTTGCTTCTGGAAAGGTTATTTATGGCCACAATAGGGATGAAGGTGAATGTAGTTTCTAGGCATTTATCCTTCAGCTGTGGTGGGAGCAAAGTTGAATTCAACGTTGACTGGCCCGATGAAAGACTATTTGAATAATGCTTTGTTTTTGAGGTACCAAAGAGCCGAAAGAAGAAAAACAAAGTTTATGACATATTGAGAGCCTTTGAAGTAGCATCAGAAACGGAAAAAGGGCACCAAGATGGAGTCCAGGAAATAAAAGAAGAAAGGAAAATGGAAGTGGCAATTTTTAATGACAAGATGCTTGAAGAAGAAGTCAAAATCTATGAATTTAAAGGAGAGAATAAGAAGCTACAACTTGAGGTAAAACTTCTCAAGGCAGAGAACGAGATTCTAAGGAAAAAGGTGCAGGATTTTTCAGCTCTTAACAAGGAATTGGGGGAGCAACTTGAGAAGGTTGATGAAGAAAACAGCTCCATTGCACAAGACCTAGTAGAGCTAGCCAAACTCTCAAAGGAATTTGAAGAAGAATATGCTAGGAAGACTAGGAAGTTGATGATTGAAGTGGAGCAAAAAAAAATGCCTTAAAGGAGATCAAGAAGATCAAGGAACAATTGGACAAGAAGGAAGAACAATTGAAAATCGCCAAGGTCAAGAAATGCGACTACCTAGTCCAACTTGACAAAGTGGAGAGGGAAGTGAGGAACCTTTAATGGAGGCAACACCAAAGGCCTCATGACAACGATTATAAAGGGAGTCCTTCTCATCAATCTTTTTCTTTTTTCTTTTGTGAAAGGGAACATTAAGGCCCATTGCTTTAAATTCCAAGAGTTTAGGAAAAACCAAATTAGGTCTAGTAAGAACCCATCAAGGATCAAGAAAATTTGGGTTAGGAAAGACCTAGTAGATGAAGTGAGGACTAAAGGGAAGGGACTTTTAGGAAAGACTTTGACACCCGTGTGGGTGATCAAAAGGAATGTACTTCCCCATCGGGTCAAACCACCTTCGGTTGACCAATGTCCCACCTTACATGCATTACATTGATCAATCTCTAAGTGTGGTTGGACTTCACAATCCATTTCCTTGTGTATTTTGAATTACCCTCATTTTGAATTAATCTTATAAGCTTTTTAAGATATGGGTAGTTCTTAGTCTAGAGAAAATGTATTGTGAACTCCTTGAGTGTTTTAGTTATTGAATTTGATTGTTTGAGTTTTAGTGGTTAAAGTTGTTATTTAATGAATAGGCAAGTATTGTTTATGAAAATATTTCTCATGTGCAGGGAATCCAATCAGGATACGGAAAATCAAGAGGCGAAAGAAAAGGTGCAGGAGCAGTTTTGGGTAATTGCACGGGTACTGCACGGGTAACCTACTTGTGCTATACCCATGCATTATGAGGTTACTGGTTGATGTGAGGAATTTTCACGGGTAAATGCACGGGTAACCTACTCGTGCTATACCCGTGCTATCGTGAGCCTACATATAAGATGTCTTTTTCGTGGTAGGGCTCACAAGTTCAAAAACACAAAAAACACTCTCCCTTTTCTCTTGCTAAACCTGAAAGGTATTCCGTGAGCCTCAAGTTTTCAAATTTCTATAGGAAAATGTATGGATTCTCTCTCATTTAACTTGTTTTTCAGTGATTTAGCATGGATTGCACTATTCTCCTCTTCTCCAAACACTTTAAATATGCATAAAATTTAGGTTATGAAAAACCCATTAAATTTTCCAAGTTTTAATGAATATTCTATGATGATTTTATGATGGGTTTGTATGATTATTGCATGTAGAAGTGTTGTGATTAGTTTTGAATGAAAATATGACCACTCTTTCATAAAAATTGAGAATTCTAGGGTTTATTTTATTTTGAGTTTAGTTAAGCTATAGAAGCATGTAAGAGACGCCTTTATATGTGTTATTTGTGTTTGAAAGCAACCTGGTGAATTCATTGATTGTTTAGAATGATTTGATTACATTAAAGAGGAATTTTTCGAAGGAAACAATGCAGAGATCGTAATTGCACTAGTACTGCACAGGTAGCCTACCCGTGCCATAACCGTGCATTGAGAGACAACTTACGGTTCTAAGAGACTGCACGGGTAACCTACTCGTGTTATACCTGTGCACAGGGAGGTCACTTGCAGTTTTGAGAAACTGCACGGGTACTTCACAGGTAACCCACCCGTGCACTGGGAAATTAAGCATATTTTTTTACCATTAAAATTTTTGCTTATCCTTGGTTTCTTCATGCCATGATATATCTCTAATTAAGTGTTTTCTTTTGCAGATGTCAGGAAGAACTAAGGCTGCTGCTAAGAAACAAGGAGCAAATGGGAGTAAGAAGATAAAGTTCACTCCATTACCTCCATGAACTTTGAACAGGGACTCTGACAGACGACTAGAGTATTTTAGGCAGAGGGACATTATAGAAGAGTGAGGAATAGCTTTACCAGAATTCGAAGACACTCAAATCCCCACCAAAGTGAGGCAGAAAGGATGGGAAACGTTTGTTAGTTCACCACCTCGTTATTGCAGAAGGATTGTGTAAGAATTTTACGCTGGGATGGTTCCGGATGACTTCATGAGAGGAGTCCTAGTTATGGTGAGATGGGTAGAGGTTCAAATCAACTCCGCATTTATTCAGAGATATCTTAAAACATAGCTTCATGATGATTCTCAGGTTCTGAGCAGAATGAGAGACGGAGTCACTTGGGATGATAGTTTTGTCAAGAAGAATTTGGATCTCGCCAACGATTTTGTAATTAATCCAAAGGATTTCTAGGTGAACCCAACATTTCCAATTAAGCACACCAATCTGAAGATCGAGTTGGGATTTTGCAACGTGCTCATCTCTCACTCCCTCAGGCCACACACTTACAGAACAAACATGTCTTTCAAGACAACCACCTTATTGCATTGCCTACGGCACAACCAGCCAATCAATGTTGGTCGGATCATAAAGATAGAAATTTTAGTTGTAGGAAACAAGAAGATAGACAAGTAGGCTCTGATTTTCCTCTACTTAATCACTGAGTTTTGTAGGCAGTCAGATGTGGATCTTAGCAATGAGCAGTTTGAATGGACACAAGCTGACTTGGACTTCAGGACCTGGAGCACTTTAGAGGTGGAATAGGACTTGACTAGTAACAGAAGGAAAGTAGGTAGAAAGAAGACCAATACAAGAGCAGGCTCAAGTGCTTTCCCATATGAGGACATGGATTTGGACAAGGAGCAGATAGACTACTACCAGCGGGCCCAACCTCAACTCTAGAGCCAACTGTTTGGGGTGACCAAGTACTATGGCAGCAACTGATTTCAGGAATGTCGAGCATTCAAACCTCAATGGCTTCACTGAAATCCATATTTACCACAGAGATCAGGGATGCTATGGATAGTATTGAAGACCTATAGGAAAATGTGACTGGCATGAGACAAGACTTGAACCTGATTTCATACTCAAGGAGGAAGAAGCAAGCCACCCATCAAGGGTTCACTTCAGCAGGGCCTACCATTCATCTAGAGTTCCAGGCAACGATGGAGATTTCTAGGAGAGAGCATGAGGAAAGGCTAAGAATGGAGATTGACCAAAAGCAGAAGGAACCAATGAAAATGGAGGAGGAGTCTGAATCCGATGATGATTGACCCATTTACTTGCCGAGTCATTTAAACTTTTAGTAGATTTATTTAGCATATTTAGGAGTGAACTCATTTATTTCTGTGCACTTTTAATTTGCTTTGTTTGTCTAATTTTTAAGTAGTAGATAGTTTTTGGAATAATTGTGGATGATAGTTGTTTGGGAGATATTTTGTTTGAGATAATTTCTGTGATTGTTAACCTTTGTGGTTAGGAACCGTGTTTTGTTGTTAGGTTCTTCATCTCTTGGATTAACACACCTGCCACTAGCAAGTCTTAGAGGGACAAGCAAACCAAGAGTGCTTATAAAATGGGCGAGAACCTACCCATTTTAAGACTACAACAAGCTACCATTTTGGTTTAATCTTTTCAACTCAATCTTTTGCACTTAATGTTCTCTATCTTTGTTTATAGGAAATTGTGGATAATTGGTGAATGTGAATATACTTGGTAAATATCAATTTTGGGTGAAAGTGTGGATAATTGTGAATGAGAGGATATGCTTATAATTGTTGATACAATTTTGGTTTCCAGGTAGTGAATTTATTGATTTATTCATTCTTGATTAGATGAGCCAGAGGCTCTTATGGATATTGCACATGAATCTACATGTTTTCATTTCATATAGCCCAACTCGGTTTGGGGGTTTTGAATTCATCCATATACTTCTACAGAATGAGCATATAGTAGGAATCGGTTTGGGGGTCATTAACCTCAGTCCGATAATTTTGTGAATGAATGCTTGGTGTGGTTGAACTATGAGATTAATTGCCATGTTTACGTAAATGCCTTATTTTATTATTAGCCAATTTTGAATATTTTATTTTGTTGGGCATTGGTTGTGCATGATTAGTGCCTAGGTTGTTGTGTTTTGAGTCGAGTCAGGTGCATGCCACTAGGCCAGACTCTCTTGTCTTCAACATCAAGGACAACGTTTGGTTTTGGTTTGGGGGTGCAGACGTCTGGTTGAGTCATCTTTTTTGTTTTTGAGTAATTTATTTTTCATTTTTGGTCTTTTTGGTCTAAAATTTTCAAATTTGTCGCATTGGCTTGATTTTTCGAGGTTTAATTAGCTTAGATGTGATGCCTTGAATGTGTGCTTTTGGCGAGTTTATGAATGCATTTTGTGCTTGTGTAACAAATCGCTGTCACTCGTGGTTCTTACTTGCTTGTCATGGGTTAGTCCCATCCTTTGTGTGTTTAATTTGAGGGGACTCGGTGCTCTTGCACCTTGTTCTGATAGTGGAGACCACCCGTGAGTTCACAAACACAAACCTTTAAAAAGCGCATTGAGTGTTAAATTGTTCTATTCTTAAACACTTTTCTCGTCATACATGTCACATGCCATAGGACATTTATCATACATATTATGGATTGCTTGATGGATGCATTTATTCCCTTGATAGATTAATTATGGAAATGATTTTAGGCAATGTGTGCATTTAACTACTTAAAAAGCCTAAACACATTCCTATGTCCATTATATGTGCTCCATAGCCAATTTTGAGGCCAAACACTAACCCTTTCTTTTGGAACCAAAATAAACCATATAGCCATAGACCAAACACAAACCAACCCTTTAATTGCCAATCATGTGGGTTGTATGCGTGAGTAAGATGGTTGAAGGGTATAAGCTCTAATATTGAAATAGCATGTATTTAGGAAATGATGTAAATGTGCTAGCATGAGCTCAAAATGTAATAGTGTCAAAATTGCACTTAGAGCTAAATTGTCAAATGTAGATTTGCAAAAGCAGAAGTAAAAAAAAAAACAGAGAAAAAGAAAAAGAAAAGCAAAAGAAAGAAAAAGAAAAAAATAGCAAAGAAAAGAAAAAAAAAAGTAAAGAACCTTGTGATGAAATGTAAGTACTCACAATGTGGAGTACAAATGTGTAGCACAAATGTGTATGTAAGTTAATGCCTAGTCACTAGTGTGTGAATATTAAATAGAGCTTTGTATGGGGTGTGTGAGTATGCCTAAGCATGATTGGTGATTTTTGAACTCAAAGATTTCCTTATTTCTTGTTCACCACATTTAACCCCATGGCCCCACTACAACCAAAGGGAAAGACCTATTTGATCTATGATGAGTCTAGATTGAGAATGTTTGTTGAAGCATGATCTTCCACGTTCATGGCATAGTGAATCTTTCTTAGGATAGTTCACCGATAAATTAACTGTCTTTCATTGAAAATTGTATGTAATGTATTAAATTTCTATGCACGAAGTCCATCTTTGCATACCTTGCATGAGTGTGAACTTAGGACTCTAAGCGGAAAGAAAAGAGAGACTCCAAGAGAGGCTAGAGTCGTAGCGAATTACGCTCGAGGTGTGAGAGTGAGTAGTTCCTGATATGAGAGTGCTCTTAGGTGTGGGATTCGTGACATTGCAAGTTTCCCTTTAGTGCCATCTAGTTGTTTTAGAACTTTTTGCATATGTCTACTTCTCTCTATCACATGTCCTTGCATCTCATCACCAATTGGACATGCGACAGTTTGATTTGTTTGTTGATTGAGTCTAGGAGAATTTTAGGTTTAGTCATGTTGTTATGTCTGTTAGTTCTTGAGTTTTATGTTGGCATAATTCTATATCAAAATGACATTTGCTTTGTATTGATTAGTTGTCTAGGATTTGAGGATGATCAAGCTTCAAGGAAAATTGGACAACATTCAAGCAAAGTGGTGGCTACAAGAGGAATAAAGCTAAGTTGTTTAGCAAAAGGTAATTGAGACCTCTTTCCTCTTGCAAGGCCTAGGCACACACATACATTGCATCTATATGTGTCCCTGCATCATTGTGCAAATTTTGGTTTAACACAATACACACACTTGTTGATGTATGCACATGCATTAGATTTAAAGTTGACAATTTTCACAATTTGCATGTTCTAGGACTAGTTCTAAGAAATATCATACTTGTGTGTTCTTGTGTTTATTGATTTGTGTTTATATGTTAATAAACTTGATTTTGAGCTTATATAATTTCTCATTGAGTTCCAATTAATTTTGCTACTCATTCATTGAGTTTCAAGTTCAAATTAGGTGGTTAAGAAACTTTCAGTGATTTTATCTTATATGGTTTTCGTCCTTGATTTTTAAGTTGAATTACATATTTTTTGGAAAAGGTTTCTTGATGACTTTTGTAGATGAGGGAGTCACAGTTTGTAATCCGAAAAAGGATTCGAAATCGGAGTTTGGAGGCCAAAGATACGGTCAAAATAAAAAGGGTGCGCAATAAGGGTTGAGGGGTGCCAAGCACCTCCTCCCTGTGGAGGCGCGTGGCCTCCACTGGAATGGAGGGCTGCTGGTCCCATGGGGCCCACGTGCCTCCATGGGGATCCAACTAGCAATCCCCCATTGGATGGTAAAATTACTTCCTTATTTCCCTCTTTAAATTCCCTTGTTTCCTCTCATTTTATTGAAGAAGAAAATTTTAAAAACACAAGTGCAGAATTTTCTCTCCAAGTTTTCTCATCTTCCAAACACCATAACTTTCTCATTTGGAGTCCGTTTTCAGTGATTCGAATTGGAGAATCTTTTTCTACCAGTCCTCTCTAATTTCCATAAGAGTTTGGAGTCAATAGATTGAATTTTCTGATAGGACTAATCACTAAAACGAAGCTGCACGTTTTTCATTCAAGGTACTGATTTCTATTTTGTTCTTGATCTTCAAGTCTTCAATTGCCTTGGGTTTTCTTCTCATATATATGTATGTTTTCTGTGTAAAAATTGATTATGGAAATGATCTCTAATAGAGCTAGTTTGAGCTTCAATTGATTAATATGTTGAGGTAGTTTTTTACAAATCTATGTTTTCACATGTTTGAGATGTTGTATTGTGCTAGCTTCAAATCTAGGACTATTTTGTGTGTTTATTGACTTGATTTTGTTGATTGATAGTCTTTTTATATGTTAGATCATCTTAATTGAAGATTTATTGAAATAGCATATTTGATTGACGATTTAGAACTTTATTGGATTTAATTGATTATCTTGAGAATCTAAGTTCTATTATTTTGCTAGAGATTCAATTTTGATTTTATCAAATTGATTTTAGCATTTTTATGTGATCGAACATAATCTAGGTTTTGGTGTGTGTTAGGTGTTTCACATGCTCTAGGTTGTTTATTCATGTTACAAGAATCTAGATACTATTGACTTGTGCTTTTGATAACAAATATCTAGTTCTTCACGATTTGTGTCTAATCCTCACATTTCATATGTTCATGCATCATTGTGTATGATTGCATTGTTTTTAGGATCATAAACTAGAATACGTATGATATGTGCATATTGATTCAATTCTAGTTTCCATAGGATATATTGATCATATATACTATGTTGTGTGTGTTTGCATCATTTGTGTTAACCGAAATTTTGCTCGGGATGAGAAATCTCAGTTAACGCCCTCAAGACCACTACCACGTAGGTGATGGCCAAAATTTATTGTATATGTAACAGTGATTTATAAAGTGACAAGTAAGAAAGAATGTTTTTATTGAACATGCATGGTATACAAATACAGAGGTTCTTCTCTCTTTTCTCTCAACTCTTTCTAGGGAATGGTCGATTGTTAGTCGTATGCCTGTCGAATAGTAGTCTCCTTTTTTCATTTCTTTTCTTTTCTAATTATACATAGTTTGTAGGTCAACAGATTTATTCTCCCTTGATTTTCTCAGTCTCCTCCTTATCGGGCGGGATTTCTTGCTTTAATGTCATTGACTTTTGGATTGACGTCCGAATTGAGAGTATCGTGGTGGAGATCAGTTTGTTTCCTTTTTAGTTTTTATTACTTGTTCTGCATGTAGGTAACGTTTTCAGATATGATTCAATGCATTCCTCGTATCCTTTCAGTATGATCCTTTATGAAGGTCGTTGGATATGACGATATGGTGTGGTGCATCAACCACGGAGGTTGATTAGTATTTCGACCTTGATATCTGAGAAGTTTCATCCAGCTTAGAGCCAAATCTAGCTTCCCTTGACCTTTTCGAAGCTAGGTGTGGCCTCGACTGACCTTTTGAAGCTAGGTGTGGCTTCGACTGACCTTTTGAAGCTAGGTGTGGCTTCAACTGACCTCGCGGCCTTTTAGGGACATTCTTCTGTGTCAATCGAGGTACAGACGAGTCTCTGGAGCACTTGCGAGATAACCTCGACTTCGGGGAGCTTCTAGTTTTGGTGATGCGGGCTAGATCTGATCGTTCCGGGCTTTATCCCGGATGTTTCCGGAGCCCGTCATTGTTCCTGGGGTGGTATCGCAGTTTGGCTCAGGACATAGAGGTCTCCTAGTGGAAGCTCTCAGATTCGGGCTGTATCCCGGATGTTTCCGAAGCCCGCCCTTGTTTCTGGGATGGTATAGTAGCTCGGCTCTGGATTGAGAGGTCTCCTGGTGTTGAGAGGTCTCCTGGTGAAACTCTCGGGTATGGAACCAGGTCTAGGAGGTGGAAAATTTCCCTTTGGTCCTTAGCCAATTTTGGCTATTAACAGAAGTCCCCTCTGACTTGAACACCAGACGTCGAGCTCGGGGTTGAGGTCAGATTTTCACTTTATTTGGGAAATCTTCCTCTTTTTACCGTTACCGAAATATTGGGGAAATTTCTTCATTTGAATGACGTGTTGCGAACCGACTAATTTATCTTCGAATTAATCTGATTGCGTTACGGCAGTCCCCGAGATTTTTTACCGTTACCAGAATCTTGGGGAGATCATCCTCTTACCTGCCTAAGTGATGTGGCATGAGATGATTAGCCCGCTTTCGAGTTTAATCCGATTATGTTACTGTAATCGATTTTTTACCGTTACCAGACGAGTATCTCGGTGCTGTTGCCCTTCTGCCTATATATATGTCTGTTTTCCTCCTCATCTTCCTCACATCTCTTCGAGCTAAAAACTTTTTGCTGAGAAATATTTCCATAGCTTTTCCTCCGAGCTTGCTTCTTTCTTCATTCTTCGTCTTCTATAATGTCGAAAAACAGTCGTGACTTAACTGATTCCATATTCGACGGCGAGGAGGTCGTCAGTCTTATTCTGGGGAAGCGGGCTAGGAGGAGTTCTGACGGCGATGATTCCTCGCCCACCTCACAACGTCGGCGGTCAAGTAGGAATGTATCTATCGGAACTGGGTTCTCCAACCATCCCGACCACCCTTTAGATATCGTCGATGATGACTCCGATAAAGAAGCGGTCGGTGGGGCTGCGGGGGAGCGTCGGGTCTCGGCTCCTAGTCCCCTTGGGGAGAGGCTCCCTCCCTACGATTTTTGGGCTTGTCCCAGATTCCACCGTTGACCCGGTGTTGATTGATCGCTTGAGATCAAAGTTTGGCATCCCCGACAGCGTATCCATCTCGGTGCCTCCCAAAAATTACGAGTTTTTCAACCCCCCTAAAGGCGTGCTTCTGATTCATGTGGCCTCTCTTGAGAACGGGGTCAGGCTTCCCCTCCATCCAACCCTTCGGAGGGCTCTCAACACCATCCAGCTCGCTCCCCCCCAGTTGACGCCTGGCTCCTGGAGGCATCTGATTGGTTTCCTTGTATTATGGAGGGAACAATGCCAGATGAGTAAAGTGACGAGGGAGCCAGGTGCAGAGGAGCTGGCTTATCTCTTCCAGATTGGGAGCTTGTCTGGGGCTCCTCGAGGCCAGTTCTATGCCAAGGCCAAGAATAAGCTCAACTTCATCGTTCCTGGTGCCTCGAAGAAGGACCCCTCATGGAAAGAGAAATGGATCCTAGCGGGGGATGACTAGGAGAGCTCGATTTTCATCGGAGGGCATGAATTTGAGGTTCCTATGGCTTTCAGTGACAAGCCCTCTTGGGACCGGGACTCCCTGCCTTCTGAGTCCGAAGCCGTCTTAAAGGCTATTCTAGCCCGGAATTATCTGAATCCGAAGTTCCCTACTGCTGAAGCTTTTGATCATCGTAGGGTGAACAAGTATTTATGGATTTCAGACGCTATTCCTCGTAAGTGTCATTGAGTTGCTTCTCCTTTTTACTTTGCTTGGTTCTAACATTTTCATTCTTTTTTATTATTATTATTTTTTTACAGTTTTTGTCGTGGAGTTGGCCACCTGTCACGTCTCACGATCTCCTCAAGGTAGAGCTTCTCTTCCCTCCTCTGGGGTCGAACCTGCCCTGGCTTCGTCTATCTCTCCGGCTGGGTCTAAGATGGCCACTCTTGCCTCGCGGGCTTTTCGGGCTTTGGGTAAAGCTCCCCAGGTGGTTAGCCCGGCTGCTCCTGCCCCCTCGGCTGTGGCCGCTAAAGTCGCTACCCCTTCGACTCAAACACCTGATTCCGCTGCGCTTCCAACAACCAAAGCATCGGAGGTTTCTGGGAAATGTGTTGCTTCTGGGAAAGGTGTCGCGAAGGTTCCTCCCAGTCGCTCCCGGCCTAAGTCGAGCTCGACGGGGCGGGATGAGGTCCTGGAGCAGTTCATAGCGTCCTGTCCGGGTGGCGGGATCTCCAAGATGGCTTCTATGCCTGTGGACGTCCTTATAACCAAGGGTTCTGCTATTTTAGCTGAGGTAATTGTATTTCCTTCACGCTACTTTTGTTAATTTGTTTAGTTTCTAACTCGGGTTCTGTATTTTATAGGCCTTTAAGGTTAATGTCGTGATGGGCCAGCAGGTAGCCCTCCTTCGTGATCGGGCTGCAAAAGCCGAGGCTGAAGCCGAGAAAGCTGGGGAACTGCTCAAGCAGGCTCGATCTTTAGTGGAAGAGGTGACATCCAGCCAGGGAAAAATCGAGCTCGAGATGGCTGAGCTTCACTGCAATCATGAGAGGATGAATCAATCTTTTGATTAGGAACGTCTTCAATCTCTCCGGCGGGCTAGGCAGCGGGATTCCTGGAGATCTGAGGCTAAGAAGCTGGACCTCGAGAACCAGTCTCTGATTACTCAGGTGGCCAAGCTGCATGCTGATGCGGAGACCTCCTTCAGTGACAGGTCTATATATATATATATATATATTAGGGGTGATAACCCAACCAAGACTTTAGGAGGGCTACTTAGCTTTTTCCTAGTCTTTGAGATCTGGTGGGTAACTATGCTCTTACACTCAGATCCTTCTTGGGGGTGGTAGCCCGACTAAGGCATCAGGAGGGCTATCGGGCTATTTCCTGGTCTCGAGATCTGGAGGGTAACTATGCTCTTACACTCAGATCCTTCTTGGGTGTGGTAGCCCGACCAAGGCATCAGGAGGGCTATCGAGGTATTTCCTGATCTCGAGATCTGGAGGGCAACTATGCTCTTACACTCAGATCCTTCTTGGGGGCGGTAGCCCGACCAAGGCATCAGGAGGGCTATCGAGCTATTTCCTGGTCTCGAGATCTGGAGGGCAACTATGCTCTTACACTCAGATCCTTCTTGGGGGTGGTAGCCGACCAAGGCATCAAGAGGGCTATCGAGCTATTTCCTGGTCTCGAGATCTGGAGGGCAACTATGCTCTTACACTCAGATCCTTCTTGGGGGTGGTAGCCCGACCAAGGCATCAGGAGGGCTATCGAGCTATTTCCTGGTCTCGAGATCTGGAGGGCAACTATGCTCTTACACTCAGATCCTTCTTGGGGGTGGTAGCCTGACCAAGGCATCAGGAGGGCTATCGAGCTATTTCCTGGTCTCGAGAGGTTTATGTCGAATTCCCATACAAGGGTATAGTCACTAATGTTGAACATAGTTGGAGATAAAGATGGAAGAGAAAAGGAAAATGACTTTATTGATGATTGAGATGTAGTACATTTTTATTAGGACCTGTAATGAAAACTGAGTGGGGGTAGTCTGCTTGAGAACTCCTTTCAAGGGTAGAATTTCTTCAAATGATCTGCATTCCAAGCGTGGTTGATGGATCGTCCGTCCATGTCTTCCAGTTTATAAGCTCCATTGCGAACAACTAGCTATATCAAATATGGCCCTTCCCGATTTGGACTTAAGACTCCATCCGACCTTTTCCGAGTGTTCAGTGTCACTTTCCTAAGTACCAGATCCCCTTCCTTGAATTTCCGGGCTCTAACTTTTTGGTTGAAGTATCTAGCGATCTTGCTCTGGTAGATCGCTACTTTCTCTGCTACTCGGTCTTGCTTTTCTTCTAAGAGGTCTAGACTAGCCCGGAGCTTGACTTCGTTACTTTCGGGCTCAAAGTGTTGTATCCTGAACGAGGTTAATTTATGCTCGATGGGGAGGACTGCTTCAACCCCGAAAGCCAGGGAGTAAGGTGTCTCTCCGGTAGCTGTTCTTTTTGTAGTTCGGTATGCCCAGAGGACTTCTGGTAGCTCTTCGGCCCATTTACCTTTCTTCTGCTGAAGTTTCTTTTTCAGAAGTTTCTTGATTGTCTTGTTGGTGGATTCTACCAACCCGTTAGTCTGGGGATGAGCCACTGAAGCGAGCCTGAGGTCGATCCATAATCCCTTGCAGAAGTCTTTGAATCGGGCGTTGTCGAATTGCTTTCCTAGGTCGGCTATAATAATGAGAGGGGTCCCGAACCTGCAAACCACGTTAGTCTTGATAAACTTGGTTGTATTCTTTTCCGATATTCGAGAAAGAGGTCCTGCCTCGACCCATCTTGTGAAGTAGTCGATAGCCACGATAGCGTGTTTCATCTGTCCAGGAGCGGTAGGAAGTGGCCCAATTAGGTCGATTCCCCACATGGCAAAGGGATAAGGTGAACTGAGGGACGACAGTCGCTCGGGTGGCTGGTGGTTCAAGTTTGAGGTTCTTTGACATGGTTCGCAGGATTGCACAAAACTCTTTGCATCTTGATGGATGGTTGGCCAATAGTACCCCATACGAAGCACCTGATAGGCTAGAGTTTCCCCACCTATGTGGTTCCCACAATCCCCAGAGTGGACCTCTCTCAACGCCCACTTAGCATCATCGGGATGCAAGCATCTAAGTAAGGGGAGGGATCTGCCCCTCCTGTAGAGGTATCCATCCACCATACAGTATCGAACTGAGAGTCTCTTAATTTTTCGGGCATGGTCGGGCTCTTCAGGAATCTCTCCTTCAAGGAGGTAGGCGACAATTGGGTCCATCCAGCAAGGTAGGTGATCCAGGGAACAAATTTCTCCATTTGTGGCTATGCTTGACTTGGTGATTACTTGAAGGGGAATTCCCCTTGGTAGGGATTGGCCTCTGTTCGCCGCTATTTTAGCCAGAACATCTGCGCGATGATTTTGGTGTCGAGGCACCTGATCGATCTTGAGTGCCTTAAATTTGCTTTTCAGCAGCCGAGCTAGATTTAGGTAGGCAACCATATTATCTCCCTTTGCCTGGTAGACCCCAGTCACCTGGTTTACAACAAGCAACGAATCGCTCTTGATCTGCAGGTAGTCGGCCTTTAGTTCGATGGCTACCTTCATCCCGGCTAGGAGGGCTTCATATTCTGCTTCGTTGTTGGTAGCTTTAAACTCGAATCTGAAACAGTGACAGAATTCAGTCCCCTCCAGATCTATCAAAACTATGCCAGCTCCTCCCCCAGCTCGTCCGGATGCTCCGTCTGAAAAGAGGATCCATGGCTTGCAGCCTTCCGGCCAATTTTCGACCTCAGATACCTTCTCAGGGACCTCGTTTGATACTGAGGGATCATCTGGATCTGAGATTGTTGAGAATTCTGCCACTGAAGTCGGCCAAAGTCTGTGCCTTAATCGTAGTCCGGGGCTTATACTTTAGGTCAAACTGAGTGAGCTCTAGTGCCCATAAAACTAGCCTTCCTGACACGTCTGGTCTTTGCAAGAATTGACGGAGGGGTTGGTCTGTCACCACTGCTATTGTGTGAGCTTGAAAATAGGGACGGAGTTTCCTCACTGAGATCACCTAGAGCATAAGCGAGCTTCTCCAAGAGCATCACCTCTTAGTAGAGCTGATAGTGCACCTCCATTCCACATATGTGGTGAGAGGTTCAAATCCTACCATGTGCATTTTAATTTGGTTGTATCCTGAGAATGCGTCCATAAAACTCAAAAGTTTGTTTCCGGAAGTGGAGTCAACCAACTGGTCGATCTTTGGTAAAGGAAAACTGTCTTTCGGACAAGCCCGGTTGAGGTCGGTGTAGTCGACACACATACGCCATTTCCCATTCGCCTTAGTGACCATGACCACGTTAGCGACCCATTCGGGGTAACGTACCTCTCTGACGAACCCCGCTTTGATCAATTTATCAACCTCTTCCTGCACCGCTGCGTTCCTATAAGTGTTGAAGTAACGCCTCTTCTGCTTGACAGGCTTGACTGTTGGATCTACTGCTAGCCGGTGGGTGGCCAATGATGCCGGAATTCCAGGCATTTCATCATGGATTCAGGCGAAGATGTCATTGAATTCCCTGAGAAGAACCATCACTCCTCTTTTTACTTCTGGATCAAGGGTGGCTCCGACCTTGACGACCTTGGAGGGTTCGTCATTCCTGACGGATATCTCTTCTAGTTTGTCCACGGGCTACCCGCTGGCCCATTCCTTACTCCGTTATTCCTCGTAGGGCATGATAGGTTCATCCTCCGGAAGCCTAGGATGTTCCGCGGGCTCCTTCTCCTCTTGGATTATCTGGGATGTATCCATGTTCTTGGATTAATGTCACCTGCACACACTGCTTCACTAGGGCTGCAGGATTGGCAGATACTGCGTAGCATTTCCTGGCCGCTTGATGGTCTCCGCGTACCTCTCCTACTTTGGTTCCAACCGGGAATTTCAAGACGTTGTGGTATATGGACAGGACTCCCTTCAAGGAGGACAGGAAAGGTCTCCCTAGGATCACGTTGTAGGCCGATGGGGTGTCTACCACAACAAAGTCGGTCATTAAATTCTATTGGAGCGGGGTGACCCCGATGATTACTGGGAGGATCATTGGCCCCGCTGGTATGATCGAGTCCCTAGTGAAACCGTAAAGCGGAGTGGTACAGCTGTTGTAACAATGTTGCTTCAGGTTCAATTTTTCCAGGGTATCCTTGAAGAGGATATCTACACTGCTACCTGTATCCACTAGCACGCGATGGACCAGACAGTTGGCGATCTATATCGTGATGACCATAGGATCATCATGAGGTTGCACAGTATCGAAGACATCTTCTTCGGTGAATATGATCTGAGCTGACTGGGAGGGCTCTGGCTGACTTCAAAGATCCCTCGGCTCTCTCCGAGGCGGGGAAACTTTCTTGTGTGGATTTTCCGGGAGTTATTGAAAACGCCGGCAAATGTAGGACCTCCGCTGATAGTGTGTATCACCTGGATCTGTTGCATTAAGTCAGCCTGCTCCCCTTTCCTCTTTTCTGCGTCCTCACAGATTTCAGCTTGTACCTCCCTTCCAGTCCTGATATTATCTCTGACATATTGTAAGAACTCCATCAGGCATCCTCCCCTTATCAGGGCCTCAATCTGGTTGCGCAAGTTATAGCACTCTGAAGTGTTGTGGCCCACGTCTTCATGAAAGTCGCAGTACTTGTACCAGTTTGTCCTGTCAGCTGGGGCCTTCATGGGAGCGGGCTTTTGGAGCAACCCTTTATCTCGTATGGCAAGGTAGACTGTTTCCTTGGAAGCATTCCAAGGGGTGTAGTAGTCATACCATTTTTCCCCTTTCATTACTGGAGCCACGGTCCTGGGAGGCGGGGAAGCCCAGGGAGGGGTTCGTTTTGCTGGATATCTATCTTGCCTATGCGGAGGAGTAGGGAGGCGATAGGTCGACCTGTTGGGAGGTTTATTCTGAGCTTTCTGCACTGGCTCAAATTTGGGGGCTTCTTTCTTCAGACGCTTTACCGTTCTCATGTCGTCATGTTCTATCTTGACCTTGAGTTGTTCGTCGATCTCGAACTGCTCCAGAGCCCGGTCATAGGCCTCCTGGTAAGTCTCGGGAGGTCTCTCGGCGAAAGAACGGAAAAGCTTTCCTGCCTAGGGGTTTCGCCTGAAGTTGGCGAGGGTTTCTTTTTCAGTGAAAACTCCCATTTGTATGACCTCCTTGTGAAATCGCTCCACATATGATCGAAGAGTTTCACTCCGTTCCTGGATCACATATTGGAGGTGTATGGGATCTTTCGGGCGAGGTTTAACTCCTTGGAATTGTGAGCAAAAATCGGTTGATAATTTTGTGAAAGAATCCACGCTTCCAACGGGTAGTTTCCTGAACCAGGTTTTAGCGTAGTTGGTCAAGGTCGTTGGGAACATTCTACACATAGCTGCTCTGGTAGTGTTTTGGACCTCCATCTGTTGAACGAAGCTCTCTAGGTGGCTTAGAGGATCTTCTGTTCCAGAGAACTTATCTACTGGCATTTTAAATTTTAGGGGGAGCTCTGCTTCCCGGATCCTCCTAGTGAATGGAGCGTTCATCTCGCTCAGGGGATTCTTTTTGTCCTCCTTACTCTTTCCATTCCTTATCTGCTGGACCTCTTTTTGTAGCTTTGCCAGCTGATCCCTCAGTCGCTTGTTCCCAGGTCTCTTCGAGTTAACCTCAGATTCCTCACTGTCGAATCTTTCTGATGAACTGGCAATTTCTATCCGGTCCTCCTCTTGGACATGATCCACTCGGGGAGTTTGTCTACTTTCCTCCTCTAGGGCCTGGGTAGTTCTCCTAGATGTAGTTGGATGAGATAGCCCTCGAGTCTTCCGGGTAAAAGCATCCGCGGCAGACTTAACTAGCCGGGGTTGATATTGTGAAAGTCTTCTCGGAGCTGGGGGCATGAGTCCCAGCCTATCCCGGATCGAACATTGGGGCCCTGATCTATCTCGAGCCAGCTCTAGAGGAGGAGGTACTAGGCGATCGAAAGCAGGTGGCCTAGCTCCGAGCCTGCTCGGCTCTCCCTGATCATTCAAGTTGGTTGGCTGGATTGTGATGCCTTCAGCGAGGAGCCGGACGTGGATGAATTCTACGAAGGCCGCCACTTGTTGGTCGAGTGCTGCCTGGCTCACTATGGGGTGGCCAGTAGCCCGCGTATTGGTTGTCTGGATCGGAGCTGGACTACTATATCCAGACTTTCTCCCCCTTCCTAGGGCTTTTCGGGTTGGCCTTGTCGGAGATTACTCCGGGACTCTGTGTTGGCCTTGGGAGGAGCGGAGCCTCATAGTTCCTGTAAAACAATGAAAATATAAATGCAAACGATTGGTTAGTTGGGTGTAAGTTCCCACAGACGGTGCCAGAAAGTGTTAACGGAAATTTTGCTCGGGATGAGAAATCTCACTTAACGCCCTCAAGACCACTACCACATAGGTGATGGCCAAAATTTATTGTATATGTAACAGTGATTTATAAAGTGACAAGTAAGCAAGAATATTTTTATTTAACATGCATGGTATACAAATACAGAGGTTCTTCTCTCTTTTCTCTCAACCCTTTCTAGGGAATGGTCGATTGTTAGTCGTATGCCTGTCGAATAGTAGTCTCCTTTTTTCATTTCTTTTCTTTTCTATTTATACATAGTTTGTAGGTCAACAAATTGATTCTCCCTTGATTTTCTCAGTCTCCTCCTTATCGGGCGGGATTTCTTGCTTTAATGTCATTGACTTTTGGATTGACGTCCGAATTGAGAGTATCGTGGTGGAGATCAGTTTGTTTCCTTTTTGGTTTTTATTACTTGTTCTGCATGTAGGTAACGTTTCCAGATATGATTCAATGCATTCCTCGTATCCTTTCAGTATGATCCTTTATCGAGGTCGTTGGATATGACGATATGGTGTGGTGCATCAACCAGGGAGGTTGATTAGTATTTCGACCTTGATATTTGAGAAGTTTCATCCAGCTTGGAGCCAAATCTGGCTTCCTTTGACCTTTTCGAAGCTAGGTGTGGCCTCGACTGACCTTTTGAAGCTAGGTGTGGCTTCGACTGACCTCGCAGCTTTTTAGGGACATTCTTCTATGTCAATCGAGGTACAGACGAGTCTCTGGAGCACTTGCGAGATGACCTCGACTTCAGGGAGCTTCTAGTTTTGGTGATACGGGCTAGATCTGATCGTTCCGGGATTTATCCCGGATGTTTCCGGAGCCAGTCCTTGTTCCTGGGGTGGTATCGCAGTTCGGCTCTGGACAGAGAGGTCTTCTGGTGGAAGCTCTCGGGTCCGGGCTCTATCCCAGATGTTTCCGGAGCCTGCCCTTGTTTCTGGATGGTATAGCAGCTCGGCTCTGGATTGAGAGGTCTCCTGGTGTTGAGAGGTCTCCTGGTGAAACTCTCGGGTATGGAACCAGGTCTGGGAGGTGGAAAATTTCCCTTTGGTCCTTAGCCAATTTTGGCTATTAACAATTTGCATTCAATTAGATCATTTACCTTGAAAAAGGCCGGAAGTCTCATTTTATAGAGTGATTCTTTGATTTGAGCATGTAAGTCTTAGCTAGGATCGGGGTGATCCGGATAGCTAAGCAGCAGAAGTCACATGTTTGGAGAAGGGTTCTTCAACTTGTGCATGTGGAAGTCTTGACTAGAGTCGGAGTGACTCGGATAGTTGAGCATGTAAGACTTGGCTAGGATCAGGGTGATCCGAATAGTTAAACAGCGGAAGTCACATGTTTGGAGAGGGGTTCTTCAACTTGTGCATGGAAGCCTTGACTAGGATCGGGGTGATCCGGATAGTTGAGCAAAGGGGCATCACTTTTATTATGTAGGGTGGAATGGTAGATTTCTAGGTGAAGTGGTCACTTGAGAGATTGTATCTTTTTATCTTACTAGTGGATTTGTTTACCGGTGGTTGTGGAATCAACCTGTGAATGTTTCCTCTTCGGATGTTTTACCGCGTAAATATCTTGTGTCAAATGTCTCTAACTCAAACTCTTTATATTTGTATATGTGTTAATGTGTATCTTTTTTGATATCTTGATAATGTATATACATTGAGTTTGTATCACATACTTGTTATTATTTAATATTGACATTGTTTGTACAAGCATATCTTTACTTGAATTTATATTGCTTATTGATCGAGCTGAAAATGTCATACATTTTGGCCCTCATCTCCTTTCTCTTTGTCTTGTTCTTGGGTATTTGTATGTGTATTTGTGGCTCTTTTGTTGATATTGCAGGCATTAGGTGAAAAATCAAGAAACGGGATTAAAAGAAGACAAATGGTGCAAAAATAGGGGTATTGAATGCCAAAGTGCACGGGTAGCATACCCGTGCACCACCCGTGCAATTACCCGTGCACCGGAAGAAGAATTTGGAGAAGATCTCAGTGTATGGGTAATTGCATGGGTATCACCCATGCATTCACCCATGCACATTGCCCAGACCAAAAGACACAGAAAGTGAGAATTGGTGGAAAAAGAGCTGAAATTGTAAAAATGTGTGTGCAGATCATCCAACTTCAAAGGATCATATCTCCCTCCTCGGTTTGAACCTATGCTTCGAATTATATATATTTAGAAGCCCCGGGATTCTAGTTTCCAGAAGTTTTTACGGATTACGATTCCGAGTTGTCTAGAGAAAGTTATGGCCATTTTAGTAATTGTTTCGCGCCTGTCCACGGTAACTGCACGGGTAACCTACCCGTGCACCACCCGTGCTATACCCGTGCACTGCATTTTCCCGCACCAAAAATGATGGGTTTTAAGCAATTTTTAGAGGAGTAATGATGTCTTTTCATGCCCAAATCATGCCCTAACCTCCCAAGCATATAAATACACCATTTTCTTATTGAAAACACTCTCTTCCACACTTCAAAACTTCCACCCTCTTCTAAGAACGAATTTTCTTCCATTTTTAACCCTAACCACTAACCTCACAAAACCTAACCATCATCCTCATCTACTCAAGGACATTGGAGATTGGAATCAAGCTTCAAGAAAGGAGGAGTTTCTCAACATGGTCTTCTCTATCTCTCTTCTCCAATTTGTTTGAATGTATTTGTCATGAGTAGCTAGATATCCCACTAAGGGATTGATGTGAGACATTATTGGATGTTGGGCTTATAATGAACTTTATATTTTATAATAAATCTATCAATTATGATTCATTCATTGTTCTTAATTGATTTCTAGAATGATTTGTCTTTGATTGTACATGACTCTCTTTACAAGTTGTTTGAGAAATGATTAGAGTAGAGAACTTGGTATACATGATGCTAGGTTCTCTTAAGCTCACTTGAATGGAAGGATTGAACAAGGGTACATGACCCAAGTGAAATTCGGACAAATTAATCTCAATTTCTATCTAATCTCAAATGGGTAATCAATCTTACACATGATTTGATTGGTTGCTTGTGAGAGATTAAGCATCAACACCATACATGATGGGTTGGTGAATTTAAACTAAGAGATTAGTCCTTTATTTGATAGATATTCATTCATTGCACAACCATTTGTGGGTGGCCAATACTATACATGATGGGTTAGACACTCATAAGTGGTATATAACCAATCCTATATATGAGTTGATTGGTTACATTAGATTAATGATCATTATTGCAAGTTCATGATTTGACCACTATTCACTTGTGGATCCATTAATTCCTTAGTTCTCACTAATATCATTCTAACCTCATTGCATTTAGTCTAGTTTAACTTAATTGCATTTTAGATTAACCTTTCCAAACAACCCATGACATTTTACTTTTATGCATTTTAGTACTATTAATCCTAATCTAGCCATCGCTACCCATAATCCATGTGGACGATACCCTTACTTGCCATTGCACTTGTTTGTAACATTTTAAGGGTATTTAAGGTTTTTATAAATTACTTTTGACGGGCATTTTCTAACGGCAAAAATTCTCTCGTCACTTGTATTTGTTTTTGAGTGTGTAGCTACTTAGAGGGACAAACTTGTGTTTGTTTCATGGGAGCGAAAAAGGTGTAGTAACCTATTTACTCCCCCCCCTCCTCTGGGTTAGCTTAAGGCAAATTAACCGTGCTTGTATTTTTCAATGTCGTGAGTTTTTGTTATTTTTTGTCTTGAGTTTGCTCGAGGACGAGCAAAGGTTTGGTTTGGGGGTATTTGATCGAGCCAAAAATGTTTTACATTTTGGCCCTCATATCCTTTCTCTTTGTCTCACTCTTGGGTGTTTTTATATGTATTTATGGCTCTTGTGGTTGATATTGCAAGCATTAGGTGAAAAATCAAGAATAGGGACAAAAAGGAAAATTGGTGCAAAAAGTTGTGAATTGAAGGCCATATTGCACGGGTAGCATACCAGTGCACTACTTGTGCTACACCTGTGCACCGAAAGAGGAATTCTAAGGAGGCCAAAGTGCACGGGTAACTGCACGGGTATTACTCGTGCACTACCCGTGCATCCTACCAGACCAGGGAGCAGATCCTCGAGCAAGAGCCAACTACACGGGTACTACACAGGTCACTTACCTGTGCACATTGCACAAAACAGGAAGAAAAATAAAGACTGCATGGGTACCTTACTCGTGCTATACGGGTGTCAGTTACGGCAACATCAGTAAAATCAGACCCATTTAGAGAAACATATATAGGATCATATGTTGGTCATAAATATGACCATACACCCATTCCATTCATATCTTTCTCTCTCTAAATCTAAAAACCTCTCTCCCAAAATCATCTAAACTCACACATCAAACTCACACATCAAACTCATCAATTTCTATTCAAAAAGGACATTGGAGGTGGATTTGAGCTTGAAGAAAGAAGGTTTTATATAGGTCTTTTCTATTTCCTTCCTCTTTATCTTTTTATTTCATTTGTCATGAGTAGCTAAATCCAATTAAGGGATTGATGTGATTCACATGTAAATATGGGAAATTGTAATGAACTCAATTTCTTTTAGTAAATCTATCTAGTATGTTCTATTCATTAGTTTTAATTGATTTCAAGAACAAATTGTGTTGGATTGTACATGACTCTCTTTACAAATTGTGTTAGAAATTATATGCGTAGAGAATTGAGTATACATGATGCTTAGCTCTCTAAGCTCATTTGAAAAGAAGTACATGACTCAAGTAAAATCCGGACTCATTAATCTCATCTATATCTAATCTTTAATGAGTGACCAAAACTATACATCCTAGGATTGGTTGCTTGTGATGGATTAAGCATCAAACTATATATCCTAAGTTGTTGAACTTAACAAGAGATTAGTCCCTTATATGATAAATGTTCATTAATTGCACAACCATTAGTGGGTGGCCAATACTATACATGATAGATTGGACACTCATAGGTGTGTAATAACCAAGCTTATACATCCTAGGGTGGTTACATTTGTTAATGATCATTAATGTGAGTTCATTATTTACCCATTGTTTGCTAATTGAATTCATCAATTCCTTAATCTACACATCATTGATTTGCACCTACCAATTTAGTTGCATTTTTCATTAGTTTAGCTTAGTTTGAATTTTAGTTTAATTTCATCTCAAAAGCCATATCCATTTACTTCTCTTGGATTTTTACTAAAGTTAGTTTAATCATAGCTAGAGCTCAATCTCTATGAAACGATACCCCTATTTTCCATATACTAGGTTTATTCTTGTTAACTGCATCTTGGGATTTTAAATTTGTTTGAATATTACATACACGGCAAAATACATGTTCAATACCTCTCTAATTATATCTTTTCCTTTAAGTCCCAATGATTCTCTAATGAGCAATTATATATTTCATTCCTTTACAGAAGAAGAAGTGTGCTCTTAATCGTTCAAGTCTTGAATCAAACCTTAAGGGAAACTACTCGTCTATTTCTCGAAAGAAAGAGTGGATTCCTCTATTGTGTAAAGATCTTCTCAGCCATAAGTCAAATTTTGATTCCAAGATACAAAGTTATTGATCGGGAATGCCACCCATTATATGTCAAAAACCACAATCTAACTCGAAGGAGTTAGCAAGACACTCAGCTATTTAGGCATAAATGACCTAATGATGCAAGCTATCACAAACAAACCCAATCATGTTATCAAGACTCATAAATATTTGCAATAAATAGAGTCTAGGTATTTAATCAAGCAATAAATACCTAATCTAGAGTAAGAAGAACAATAAATGATATTCAATGAAGTTCTTACTTACCTAGTCATGAAACCATGAAGACCCATGCTCAAATGATGTTGAATGATGCAAGATGGAGATGGGTTTTTGGTTTGGAGAGTTAAACAAGCTTGAATGAAGCTTTCTCTCTCTCTACTCTCTCTATCTCTCTCTAGAGTTTTTGCAATTTCAGAGAAGTGAGGAAGAAAAAGATATAATGGGGTATTTATAGAGGCCCAAAATGAATTGACGTTCAAAGACAAGTTTGCCCATCAGGTGCAATTCGGCGGGCCATTCGGCGTTCAGGGTGACTGCCGATCCAACCGCCGATCGAAAACCAAAAATTTCTAGTTTCAAACGGCTTCCCATTCGGCGGTCATATCGGCCGCTGATAAAACCGTCGAACACAGACCAGTAGGTCTGGTTCCAAACGGTGCCTCAGTCAGCTGTCACCCTGACCGCCGAACTGACCGCCGATCAACACTTGGAAGGGACAACTTCCAGAGCTGTCAAAGAACGCGCAAAGACCAAAAGCACATCATCGTGCAAGAGCAGACATAACACAAGTACACCATTGTACGGGTGCGAACGTTTCCGAACACAGTGAAAAACATAAAGCAAACCAACCACACGTAAAGAAAAACAAAGAAGTGCTCATGTGAGTTGAGGCATAAATGGACACAATCATGGAAATACAAATATAAAGTAATATGATAATGCATGTAAGTGGGTGCGCACCTAAACTCTTCAAGAGACAAAGTCAAGTGAGTATACCTTTTACTCTTGAAGTCATGAAGATGCTTGGAAGCTTGCCAACGGGGACCTAAGCTACCCATTACACAATCATCCCCAATGTGGTGTGGTTTGTCATTAAATAAATCAATCATAAAATAGAGGTCCTTACAAGGTCCAAAGATCGATCTCAATGCAGCTGAGCTCTGGTAGCTATGGAGATATCTAGGAGAGAGGCTGAGGAGAAAGCTAGAGTAGAGCAAGATCCAAAAGGGAAGAGCACTTGGGTGGACACTGGAGTCGAGTCTGAGGAGGACGATGATTGATTTTTCACTTCATATCTCTTTATCTTGCCATTTACTTTTAATATTTGAAGTGCTTCGTATTTTTCTAGGATTGAACTCTTCTAATTTTCTACACGTTTAACTTTTGCCTTTAGTTTTGATCAGTTTTCTAGTAAAAGTTAGGCGCTAGTCGGATGGTAGACCAGCGCCTAGGCGGACGCCTATGAGGTCATAATTTTTTTCTTTGTATTTTATATTTTTATTTTTACAAAATAGCTGGCCAGAGGTGTGATCATCTACAACCGGTTTTACACTACTAAAATTGAAATAAAAATATAAATTGTAGAGGCCCAATTGGCCCAAACACATAACCCGGTCCAAACACATTTTAGACAAAAGTTCCAACTAAATTGTAAGGCCCAATTGACTCTATATATAAACCACACTATAATCCAGAAGACCTAGATTCCTCATCTTCGCCCAATTTCCCAAATTTCTACCAAATCCCTAATTCACCAACGCATCCTTCCAATTCCATCTCTCTTTCCAGAACATTCATGTTTCAATCACTACATCCTACATAAATACACCCAAAACACCAGTTTTTCTTCATAAGGAAAAGCAAACTAACAAAATAAATCAATTTCGTCACTAATTTCACTACAATTCTAACAAAACTTTCTTCTTCTTCTTCTTTTTTTCACTATCAATAGTGTCAGATCTGGACACCGGCACCTGGATTTTTTTCTCCACCGCCTCTTGAAGCTTCTGGTCATGGTAGTGACAACCCACTCGCCGACGGCAACGACCTTTGGGAGACTATTTGACCGGCCAAATGACTTTCATCAATAGTGGGTTTTGGACCGATGTTGACTCCGCTTAGCTCGATTTTTTGGCCAGATCAGACGATTTTTCAGGCTATATCGGCCTCCTAATATGGCCGATTTGGCTAAAACGGGACAGCCGGCGTCTGCCTAGCATATAGAAGGCACCTAGGCGGCCGATTTTTCCGTATTTTCGAAAACTGGTTTTGATATGTTGGTGTTAACAGAAATTTTACTCGGAACGAGAAATCTCAGTTAACACCCTCGAGACCACTACCACGTAGGTGGTGGCCAAGATTGATCGTATGTGTAGCAATGATTTATAAAATGACAAGGAATAATGATACAATTCATCACCCAAAAGAAAGCTAATATATTTTCTTTATTGAACGTGCATGGTATACAAATACAAATTTATTTCTTTTTGCTCTCAATTCTTTCTAGGGTATGGTCGAGTATTTGTTGTATGCTTGTCGAATAGTAGTCCCTCCTTATTTTTCTTTCTTTCTGTTTATACATAGTTTTGTAGGTTAAATCAACTGATTCTGCCCTTGATTTTCTCAGTCTCTCCCCTCCTTATCGGGCGGGATTTCTCCTTGAAAAATGTCATTGACTTTGAGTTAATAGCTGAATTGAAAATATCTTAGTGGAGATCAGTTTGTTTCCTCTTTGGACTCTATTCCTTGTTCTGCATATAGGTAACATTTCCAGATATGATCCAGTGCATCTTCGTATCTTCACAGCATGATCCTTTATAGAGGTCGTTGAATATGGCATGGTGTGGTGCATCAACTAGTGAGGTCGATCAGTGTTCCGACCTCGATATCTGAGAAGTTTCATCCAGCTAGGAGCCAGATCCGGCTTCCCCTGACCATTTCGAAGCTAGGTGCGGCTTCCCTGACCTTTCGAAGCTAGATGCGGCTTCCTAGGAATATTCTCCTGTGTCAGTGAGGTATAGGTGAGTTTCTGGAGAAATTGCGAGGGGACCTCGACTTCGGGGAATTTCTAGTTTTGGTGATACGGGCTAGATCTGATCGTTCAGGGCACTATCCCGGATGTTTCCGGAGCCCGTCCTTGTTCAGGGTGGTATCGTAGCTCGGCTCTGGATAGAATGGTCTCCTGGTGGAAACTCTCGGGTATGGAGCCAGGTCTGGGAGGTGGAAAATTTTCCTTTGGTCCTTAGCCAATTTTGGCTATTAACAGAAGTCCCCTCTGACTTGAACACCAGACGTCGAGCTTGGGGTTGGGGTCAGATTTTTACTTTACTTGGGAAATCTTTCTCTTTTTACCGTTACCGAAATATTGGGGAAATCTCCTCATTAGAGTGACGTGATGCGAACCGACTAATTTATCTCCGAATTAATCTGATTGCGTTACGGCAGCCCCCGAGATTTATTACCGTTACCAAAATCTTGAGGAGATCTCCATCTTAACTGCGTAAGTGATGTGGCGTGAGATGATTAGCCTGCTTCTGAGTTAATCCGGTTACGTTGCGGTAGTCCCTGAGATTCTTTACCGTTACCAAACGAGGATCTCAATAGTTCGTGCTGTTGCCCTCCTGCCTATATATTTTCTTTCTCACTTCTCTCGAACTAAAATTTTTTGCTAAGAAATATTTTCTCTCATAGCCTTTCCTCCAAGCTTGCCTTTTTCTTCATTCTTCATCCTTATTGGCTTTTACTATGTCGAAAACCAGTCGTGATTCAGTTGAGTCCATAATTGACGGTGAGGAGGTCGTCAGTCTTACTCTGGGGAAACGGGCTAGGAGGAGTTCTGACGGCGACGATTCCCCACCCACCTCGCAACGTCGGCGGTCAAGTAGGAATGTATCCACTGGGACTGGGTTCTCCAACCATCCTGACCATCCTTTAGATATCGTCGATGAAGATTCCAACAAAGAAGTGGGCGGTGATGCCGCGGAGAGCATCGGGTTTCTGCTCCTGATCCCTTTTTGGAGAGGCTCCCTCCTTATGATTTTCGGGTTATCCCAGATTCATCGTCGACCCGGTTTCGATTGACCGTTTGAGGTCAAAGTTTGGCATCCCCGACAGCGTATCCATCTCGGTGCCTCCCAAAAATTATGAGTTCTTCAACCCCCCTAAAGGCGTGCTTCCGATTCATGTGGCCGCTCTCGAGAACGGGGTCAGGCTTCCCCTTCATCTGACTCTTCGGCGGGCTCTTAACGCCATCCAGCTCGCTCCCCTCCAATTGACGCCTGGCTTCTGGAGGCATCTGATTGGTTTCCTTGTACTATAGAGGGAACAATGTCAGATGAGTAAGGTGACGAGGGAGCCGGGTGCAGAGGAGCTGGCCTATCTCTTCCAGATTGGGAGCCTGTCTGGCGCTCATCAAGGCCAGTTCTATGCCAAGGCCAAGAACAAGCTCAACTTCATCATTCTCAGTGTTTCAAAGAAGGACCCCGCTTGGAAAGAAGAATGGATCCTTACGGGGGATGACTGGGGGAGCTCGATTTTCATTGGAGGGCATGAATTCGAGGTTCCCACGGCTTTCAATGACAAGCCCTCATGGGACCGGGACTCCCTGCCTTCTGAGTCTGAAGCCATCTTGAAGGCTATTCTAGCCCAGAATTATTTGAACCTGAAGTTCCCTACTGCTGAAGCCTTTGATCCTCATAAGGTGAACAAATATTTACGGATCTCAAACGCTATTCCTCGTAAGTGTCATTGAGTTGCTTTGCCTTATTACTCAGCTCGGTTCTAACATTTTCCTTTTTAATCTGTTTATTCATAGTTTTCGTCGTGGAACCAGCCACCCGCCACGTCTCACGCTCTCCTCAAGGTAGAGTTTCTCTTCCCTCCTCTAAGGTCGAACCTGCTCTTGCTTCATCTATCTCTCCAGCTGGGTCCAAGATGGCCACTCTTGCTTCACGGGCTTTCCTGGCTTTGGGTAAAGCTCCCCAAGTGGTTGGTCCGGCTGCTTCCGTCCTATCGGCTGTGGTCGCTAAAGTTGCTACCCCCTCGACTCAACCTCCTGATTCCGCTGCGCTTCCAACAACCAAAGCTTCAGAGGTTTCTGGGAAAGGTGTCGCGAGGGTTTCTTCCAGCCGCTCTCGGCCTCAGTCGAGCTCGGTAGGGCGGGATGAAGTCCTGGAGCAATTCATAGCGTCTTGTCCGGGCGGTGGGATCTCCAAGATGGCTTCCATGCCTGTGGACGTCCTTATTACCAAGGGGTCTGCTATTTTAGCTGAGGTAATTGTATTTCCTTCGTGCTACTCTTGTTAATTCGATCAGTTTCTAACTCGGGTTCTGTATTTTGTAGGCCTTCAAGTTTAATGTTGCGATGGGCCAGTAGGTAGCCCTTCTTCATGACCGGGCTGCAAAAGCTGAAGCCGAAGCCGAGAAAGCTAGGGAATTGCTCAAGCAGGCCTAGTCTTTAGTGGAAGAGATGACTTCCAGCCAGGGAAAGGTCGAGGTCGAGATGGCTGAGCTTCACTGTGATCATGAGAGGATGAAGCAATCTTATGATTAGGAGCGTCTTCAATCTCTCCGGCGGGCTAGACAGCGGGATTCCTAGAGATCTGAGGCTAAAAAGTTAGACCTCGAGAATCAGTCTCTGATTACTCAGGTGACCAAGCCGCAAGCTGACGCGGAGACCTCCTTCAGCGATGGATATTTCTATGCTTCCTTTCAGGCCGCGGAAGCTCTTCCTCCTCCCTTTGATTTGTCATCTATTGCCTGCTGGGATAGACAGGAAATAATGCTTAAGGCTGCCGAGCTATCTCGTCCTGAAGGCGACAAGGTGGTCCCTTCGAGCCAAGCAGGAACTGGGAAACAGCCCGCCCAGACAGATCCTCCATTCCCTCTTCCTACCTTTACTACCTCAGGTCCCGGGGAGTCTTCCTGTAAAGTGATGTCCTCTCGATCCGAGGAGGACCAGTCGAGAGTTGGTGAAGAGGTTAGGAGCTCGTCTGAGGATCCTCCTTTAATAGAGATGGAGGTCGACAGGAGCCAGACGGGGTCCATGGCTGCCCTTCTTGATGCGGCTATCCCGCCTGAGGTTATGAACGTGATTAATAAGGTTTTGGAGGAAGATCCTGTTGATCAACCGATGGAGCCTCAAAATGGAGGAGCGGTCGGTGAGGATAACCAAGATGGACAGCTATCTGTAGAGGGGGTTGATGGCGAAGATCAGCAAGAAGGAGGATGGCCAGCGGAGGAGAGCCAAGAGAGTCCCAAAGCTTTAAGCAGTTCATCTTGACTTGTTTTTTATTGCCCGGAAAAAGAGGTGGGCACCCCGCTTTGCCCTTATTAGCTTTTTTTTTATATAGCCCGAGCTCGGGGGTTGGGCTCCCCGTTTGGTGGATGTAGCCTTATCGGGGGATAGGCTCCCCTTGTTCTTAATGAGAAATCGAATCGCTTTTGAGAACTCTTGTTGAATAGGAACCAGAGTGGCATCTGTAGTAACAATTAAGACTCGTGTAGGGGATTATGATGATTTTGATCCTGCACACAAAAACAAACATTTTATTTATATATATATATATATATTTATTTATATATATATTTGGGTGATAGCCCGACCAAGGCATCAAGAGGGCTACTTAGCTATTTCCTGGTCTCGAGATCTGGAGGGCAACTATGCTCTTACACTCAGACCCTTCTTGGGGGTGGTAGCCCGACCAAGGCATCAGGAGGGTGACAGAACGTTTTTCTTAGTGTCGTTTTAAAAAGATCAATCCGTCAACAATATTTGATAAAACCTCACAAGCCTAAATTAGTTTGAAAACATAAATATAGTGGCAAGTGGGGTGTCGTCCACAGGGAGCGGAGTTACCTAAATTAGTTATTGCTAAAGTAATTATATGTATATATATAATATCGAAACATGAGTTGGTGAAAATGTAGGTGGTGAATTACACTAAAAATAACACTAAATTAATTATGCAAACTAAATGAAGGGGGAAATGGAATGAGGGATATATATAGATGATGGAAACTAAGGAGTTAATGGATACGAAAGTAAATACTGGGCAATGCAACAAACTTGTCAATAGCACAGCTATTCAAAGTAACCGACCTAGGATGTATAGAGTTGGTTATTTATCCCTAGAAGGTGGCCAACCTAGGATGTATAGTGCGGACCACCTATTAGGGATTAATCCGGCATAAGCTACCAACCTAGGATGTATAGAGTTGGTTGTTCATCGGATTCTAGAAATGAAGCTCGTCTACCTAACAATGACTCAACCGATTACAAATAGTCACCCTAGGATGTATAGTGATGACTTCTAACTCTCTCACGGGTTCCGACCTAGGATGTATAGTGCCGGAAACTCGATCGAGGTTAGATTAAAACCGCGGTTTAAGAGTCGGAATTCATGACTTTCCGTCCATTCTTTAGAGCTTTAAACAACTAAATAGGATGTATATCTAGATGCAATAGTGTGGTTAGAGTGTGGTTGGATGACCCGTACAGTGCCCGCACTCTAATGTCAGGTACAACTCTGCTCTTCTGTTCTTAGTGACAGTGCGGGTAGAGTGCGGTTTGATGACCCGCACAGTACCCGCACTCTAATGTTAGGTGCATCTTCAACTTCTCTGGTTTGGCATTAGTGCGGTTGGATGACCCGCACAGTACCCGCACTTTATCGTCAGGTGCAATATCAGCTTCTCTGGTTTGGCATTAGTGCGGGTAGAGTGCGGTTGGATGACCCGCACAGTACCCGCACTTTATCGTCAGGTGCAACATCAGCTTCTCTGGTTTGGCATTAGTGCGGGTGAAGTGCGGTTGGATGACCTGCACTGTACCCGCACTTTATCTCTTCACTTGCATCCTGTCTCGGCTATGAATATGAGTGCGGCTGGAGTGTGGTCAGAGTACGGTTGCGACCCGCACTTGACCTGCACTGGACCCGCACTGTAGAGCTGTTTGTACTCCTTTGCCTTTACTTTCGCCCCTTTTCTGCCGGAATCACTACAATATTCTTCCAAACCTGTCTTTGCATCATTTCCTACAAATACGCACAAAACAACCCATCAAAGATACAAAAACGCACAAAAATAGAACATAAGGTAAGGATCTGAGGGCCTAAATATACTACATATTTGGCCCGATCAAACACCCCCAAACCAAACCTTTGCTCGTCCTCGAGCAATTCTAATCGAAACAGTAAGACGCCAACTGATTTTGATTTCTAGATACCTAAATAATACCTAAACAATACCTCAATAATGCCGCAAGTCCAATATGCCATATGATACAAATAGGTGTGATAGAGAGGAGAAAAAACATATGCGCAAGCTCAAGAGCAATTTGGATATACCCAAGGGAGGCTCGTACGAACACGAATCCCACACCTACAGGCATTCATGAATTATGGACAACTTACTCCCATACCTTGAGCATAATTCGCTTCGATTCTAAAACTCACATGGATTCTCTCTTTTCTTTCCTCAAGAGTCCTGAGTTCCACACAAACAAGTATGCAAAGAAGATTCTGCATAAGATTTAAGCAATGAACTATCCTAGGAACGAGTCACCATGCCATGGATGTGAAAGATCGTGCTTCAACCGACATTCCCAAACTAGACTTATATGGATCAACTAGGGTCTTTCAACCGGATATAGTGTGGCTGTGGGGTTGAATGAGGTTACACAAAGAATATGGACATTTGGAGTTCAAACTCACCAATCATGCTAGAATATATCCCTGTTACCACACAATGTTCTTTTATCGCTTAATTGCAACCCTCTAGGAAATCATTTAACCCACATTTGTGCCTTCAACGTTACATTCCGTTTAAGCATTTTTAACATAATACAATCCCCATTATGGCACTTCAAGTACAATCTTTCTTTTAAATTTTTTTTTCTTTTAACAATTTCTCAATCACAATGTTGTACTCCATTTGAGTTGTTACAATTTCCCTTTCTTAGGCATTTAGGGCACATAACTAAGGTTCTTACCCCTTTCCTTGCATATTGTTCAAAAATTATTTCATTTTACCCGCTGTAGGACCATTTTAACTCTTTCCATCACTACCATTTCCAATCCTAACATGATTAGTACAAGGGTAGGCATCTGTTTAGGCTATTGGGTGTATGGTTTGAATGTGGTACCAAATGAAAGAGTAAGTGTTTGGCCTCAACTTGGCTTTGGAGCACACAATATGGTATATGGTGTTTAGGCTATAGAGGTAATTCAATATATATACATTCCCTAATATCACTTCCACAACCATCTAAAAAGGGTATGAAAGCATCCATCACGCAATTCACAAAATGATATGTAAGTCCTATGGCACATGACATAAATGACGAGAGGCGTGTTTAAGAATAATCAATAATGCACTCAGAAAACGCACTTTCATGCTTGTGTTTGTGATCTCACGGGTATCTCCACTATTAGAACAAGACATGGGAACAATGAGTCCCCAATACTTAACACCAACGGGTGGGACGAACCCATGATGGTGCAAGGGAACCTCAAGTGGCACCAAACTATAACACAAGGTCAAAGCACATATAAGGAACTCGTCAAAAGCACACTCTAGGAGCATCATACCCATACTGGATACAGTTTGAAAAATGGACAAGCGACAAAATTGAAAAATTGGACACAAAACTGTACAAGGCGTAGGCGTAATACACCCCCAAACCAAAACTCAACAATGTCCCCATTATTGGAAATAACAAGCATAATCTCAATAAATGGCGGAATGAGGGTTCAACACCCCCAAACCAACTCTAGACATACATTCGACCATGCTCATTCATAATATCAAAACTAAATCGCATTCATTGAAAGCTTAAGTACAAAACTGAAGGTAGAAAACTCCGTTTAGAAGGAAGATCGTTCGATGTCCATGCGTGTTGTTGTGTGCTTCCCAAAAGATGCACAACCTAGCTTAAAACCACACAACAACTCTACCAAATGAATATCAAATGCGAAAAGAAAACAAAAATAAGTCTAAGCCGTTTAAAAGAAAATACAAATACAAGCGATAATAGTAAGTAGTCCTAGAATAATAACAATAAACAAAAAGGAATGGATGGTCAATCTTCATCGGAAAACTCCCTCTCCAGTTCACTGGCGATCCCTTTTCCCTTTGGGTAGATCTCTGATCTAATCCGCTCTTCATGCTCCCTCCTGGATCTCTCCATTGCAGCTCGGAGCTCTCCCCCATATGGGTCAATGTCTGGGCCCCTTGAAGGAGGTGAGAAAGCAGCTGGCCTCTTCTTCTTCTGCGGATAACCTGGAAGACTGAGTGCCTCCCTCATGTCAGTGAGGTGACGACCTCGGTCCTGAGGTTCTCCAATCCTGTAAGCAAGGTCTGCCAAGGGACCTCTCCAAACGTCTCCTGTGTGGGTAGGGAAGCAGCGGGCCTATAATCACCATATTCGAGGTAAACTGGCTCCAAATCTGGTTGTTCTGGGATGTCTTCAGCCTGTCTGCTCGTGCTGCCCCCTCGAGCAGGTTTCCTCCTCCCTGTTCGCACCCTGACACCAGAAGGGTCCCACTCTCTGACTTGGTCATTCTATGTGAAACGCCCAACTGGCCCCAAACCACATTCGAAAGGATCGGATCCAAAATCCACCCCGGCAGTCCTGCAAAATGCAGTGATGAGGCTAGGGAAGATGAGTGGCTGCTTGTCCACTCTGACACCTCCCAACTCAAGTATCTCCCTCTTGACTAGAAATCCTATGTCGACCAACTGATTCTGCAGTATACAGTACAGGATCATTGCTGCATTGAAGTTCACTGAAGTCCTGTGCTTTCTGGGGATCAGCGAATGAGAGATGAACACATGCCAGAAACCCAACTCACTCTTTAAGTTGGTATGCTTCAAGCGGTGATCAGGCGCCACCCAAAAATCCATTGGACGGATCACTAATTGATTTGTAAAATCCACATTTTGTGTCATAAAAAATTCACTCCAAGTCACCCCCTGCTTTAGACATCCAACTGCTTTGGGATCAACTGGAAGCTCAATCCTATAGTACCTGTTAATGTCCGCTATAGTCATTCGGACTTCTACCCTGCAGACCAGAACCGAAGAAGTGCACTGAAAAGTTTCAGGTACCATTCCAGCAAAGAATTCCTCGACCACAAGTCAACAATACATCGGGGGGCGGAGGGGGCTAACAAAGGTTTCCCATCCCCTTGTTTCAACCATTAGAGGAATTTAGGTGCCCTCCAGTTCTTCAACTGCTATCCCCCTTTCCACCACGACGTCTCGCTCCCTGAAATATTCTTAACGGTCCTCGAAATCTGGATGTTTGATGCATGGTGGGGTCCCCTCCTCGGTCTTTGTTCGGAACCCTGAGTGCTTTACCTAGTTGATTTCCTGGTTCTTCCTGACATCTGCACAATAAAAAATAGTTTTTAAGGCAATATCCGGATCAAAAAACCATGAGGTTATGATGAAGGAATTTGAAAGGACACATATTCTGCCAGGAGGATAAAGTGCGGGTGAATGACCCGCACTGTACCCGCACTCTAACTCGTTCCCAGATACCAGCACATGCGAATTGCCATCATGTATACATTTCATAATCCCATCACATCATCGACCGAATTAACACCAATATGACTCTAACTCATGTATAAGATTCCATTCAACCCATATAAACCCAAATTCATAATTTGAATATCTAATTGCAATAGAAAAATCAATGTAACAATGAACACATCACATGCATAATTAGACAACACCCATCTTTCCATCCTCTTAGACATTCAATAGGTAGTTAGACATTAGCAAAAGCAAAAACAAAAGTTCAAAACCTTGAATCATGAAGTTCATGCATAAGCGGAAACATAATTTTGATAAAAAGGATTAGGGTTTTGGATTAGAGAGATATGTAATGAAATTAGAGGAAGAATTTATACCTTGGTTGCCGAAAAATCGAAAATGTGGCACACACGGAATACCTTTCAGTTGAGATGAGGGAAAATTTTGAAATTTGTTGTTTTGTTTTGATTTTGTGGCAAAGTGGAGCCCTAAAGAACGACAGGCAGTATATATACTGCCCGACCAAAGTGCGGGTGGAGTGCGGGTGACTGACCCGTACTGTACCCGCACGTTATTACCTGATGCCTTCGAAGTGCAGGACGAGTACGGGTGACTGACCCGCACTATAACCGCATTGTTCCCCTGGACTGACTCCTGACTCTGTCCTGCAACTGTATCTGCACCAAAACTAAAACCTTTACACATTGTCAAGCATTATGCACCAAAAGTTTACAAAGACAAAAACTAACCATCCGAAAAATAAAAATAAAAATACTAAAATTAATTCAAAAGTGAGTGCAATGCACTCAAAGTGGGACGCGGTCAACCAAATGAGGTTTGACCGGAATGGGGAGCACATTCAACTTGGCCACCCAAACCAGTGCCAAATACCTATGTACTGCATCTCTCCCCACTCTCGTCATTTGTCCAACTAGGTCCTTTCGAACCCATATTTGTTTAACCCTTGGTGGGTTCATCCTAGATCCAACTCTACTTGCTTTGAACCTTTGGAAACTAAATCAATAAGCCTTAGTGTGCCCTCTTTTGGCACAAAAGTAACAAGTAACAGGACGGTTAGGGAAACTCCCTGTTCGATTGTTGGCGTGGGCCCCTTTTTGTTGTCCGTATTCGAGGGATTTGACATTGTTTTCTATCACAACTAGTTTCTCAATCAAATCACACTCCTTGACCTTGGCCCGCTTCAACTCATCTTCTTTTATGCTCAACCGTTCTTGCAATTCTCTTACCAGTTTTTACGGACTCCTCCACACCTAGTTGAAGTTTCCTTGTCCTTCTCCCATTGTCTTCCTCAAATTCTTCTGAGAGTTTTGCCAACTCTTCTAGGTTCTTGGAGACTAACTCCTCTTTGGTGGCAAGCTCCACTACTTGCTCATGTAAACCATTGTTCACTGTTGAGAGATCATGCAATTTCTTCTTCAACTGTCCATTTTCGATCTGAAGCAAATAAATCTCCAGTTTGAGCTTTGTGTTGTCTTGCTCAAGCTCACCTAATTGTTCAAAGATTTCAGTACTTGATTCCTCATCTTCAAATTCTGACTCTTGCCTTTCCTTAATGTAGTCTTGGTTTCCCAATTCCATCTACTTAACTCCCTCAAAAGCTTGCACAAGGGTGAGCACCCGGCTTCTTTTCTTTCTGGAATTTGGTGCCTCCAAGACCAAACAATCTCTGACTTGGCTTGTTCCGGGGGATGTTACCTTGAAGTTAACACTTTTGCCTCCACAGCTGAAGGAAATGTCCCTAGAACAAATATCAACTACCATACCCGCTATGGCCATGAATGACCTCCCCAAAAGTAGTTTCCAGTCCTTACCACTGGATTTTCCTAGAATGTAATTCAACACGACTAAATTCTACTGGCACCATCAAACCGTGCACATTCACGTAAACTTCCTCCACAATACCAACTGGGGTGATGGAAGAATTGTCCGCCATAATAAGGGTCTGGGAGGTAGGCTTGATCGACTGAATCTTCAGCTGTTCGTATACCTCTAATGGCATCATATTGATGCTAGCCCCCATATCAAGTACTGCTCCCATCTTTGGTGAACTCTCAATTTGTACCTCTATGACGAAACTTCCGGGGTCCTCAAGTTTAATGGGTAAGTTTATGCCACTTCCCCTATCTTTATTAACTGTGACCTCTACCACGCTTCCCTCGGTTTCATCAACTCCTAACTGGACAACCTCTTACACATTAACATGTTCATCGGAGCTTGATGCCTTCTCCTTGTTCTTGACCAATGCATCAAAAATCTGTTCCAACTGAGTTTCCATCTTCTTCAGTGACGCTCCATGACTATTTGCTCTCTGATCATTGGACTGCATGTAAGCTGACATTCGTTTCTCAGAGGCATACAAGGTGTTCTTGAGAGCTTCTGACCCGATACCAACCGTTTTGATCACTGTGCTCACTATCTCCTCTAGAGACTTGTCCTTTGGTTGGATAGCGGAAGCTTGGGAATTAAAGTTGGGTGGTGGATTACTACTTCAACTTCCCCATTGATTGATATTGTTTGCCCCTCCTTGATTGTATCTATTGTACCCACGGTTTTGGTACCCTTGATTATTGTTTCCACCTTAGAAATTGTTGTTGCCACCTTGGTAAGTGTTGTTGCCACCTTGGTAAGTTGTTGCTCCTAGGTGGTTGTTGTTGGACCACGACAAGTTTGGGTGGTTTCTCAACCCTGGATTATATGTGTTTGAATATGGGTCATTCCTTGGCCTTGGGAATTCCCCAAGGGCTTGGGCTTGCTCTTCTTGCCCGAAATGCCCTTCTCCTCCTTCTGTCTCCCCCATGACTTGACTCACTCCTTGGGAGGACCCTGGTTTTCCGGTTATAAGCTTCTTGATCGATTGGAGTTCTTTGTTCATTCTGGACATCTGAATCTGAACTTGGGTATCCTGACCCACTTCTATTCTTCCACCACTTCTCACATGTGATGTCCTCTGCTGTGAGTTCTGGGCAATCTTCTCCAAGATGTCATACGCCTCAACTGCCCTCTTGTCTGCTATTGTACCTCCGCACGCATTGTCCACTAGCATTTGTGTTATTTGTGAAAGTCCACTATAGAAGGAATTAACCTTCAACTCAGGGTGGTATGTATGCGGTGGCATTTGTGCTAACAACAAGTTAAACCTCTCCCATGCCTCATGGAATGGTTCACCGTCCTCCTCAACAAAGGATGCTATCTTCAACATTAGGTCCTTTGCTTTCTGTGATGGAAAATATTTGTTGAAAAAGACCTTGCACACCTGACTCCATGTCACCAGCGATCCTGGCCTCAAGTTCATGTACCATGTCATGGCGGCATCTTTCAGACAATACTGGAAACACCTGAGATGAAGCTGCTCTATTGTCAATTCTGCTTGGCGAGCCATTACCGGGAAGGTTTCTAGGGTGGCTCCATACTGCTTCATAAATTGGAGGCAATCCTCGGTAATCCGCCCACTAAACGATGGTAGGAGGCTAATGTGCATAGTCTTCAACTCATACTGCCTTGTTACATTATCCAGTACTATGGCAGTGGGCACATTACCTACAACCGGGAGAGTGTACTCGCCCATGGTGAGACCTAGCTGTTCATTCCCATGTACACTTCCCTCATGCTCTCGAGCCTGCTGCTCATTTTGATTCTGATCAGTCATGTCTTCTCTATTCTGCCTAGGGTAATCCATAGGAACACCGGCGTCCATGTTTCCCTCTAATTGACCGGTCCTTCTACCCAACTGATTGATGTTATCGATAACTGGCAACACTGTTCCTCTTAACGATCTTCTTCCGTGCATATACCTAGAATCCTGAAATTTCACAACAAATAATGGACAACGTAAACGAGAAACAAACAGGGTAGATCAGAAATGTTACTAGACTAACTATTGTCTATGCAAAACTAATCAAACTAAACATGCCGCTCCCCGTCAGCGGCGCCATTTGACAGAACGTTTTTCTTAGTGTCGTTTTAAAAAGATCAATCCGTCAACAATATTTGATAAAACCTCACAAGCCTAAATTAGTTTGAAAACATAAATATAGTGGCAAGTGGGGTGTCGTCCACAGGGAGCGGAGTTACCTAAATTAGTTATTGCTAAAGTAATGATATGTATATATATAATATCGAAACATGAGTTGGTGAAAATGTAGGTGGTGAATTACACTAAAAATAATACTAAATTAATTATGCAAACTACATGAAGGGGGAAATGGAATAAGGGATATGTATAGATGATGGAAACTAAGGAGTTAATGGATACGAAAGTAAATACTGGGCAATGCAACAAACTTGTCAATAGCACGGCTATTCAAGGTAACCGACCTAGGATGTATAGAGTCGGTTATTTATCCCTAGAAGGTGGCCAACCTAGGATGTATAGTGCGGACCACCTATTAGGGATTAATCCGGCGTAAGCTACCAACCTAGGATGTATAGAGTTGGTTGTTTATCGGATTCTAGAAATGAAGCTCGTCTACCTAACAATGACTCAACCGATTACAAATAGTCACCCTAGGATGTATAGTGATGACTTCTAACTCTCTCACGGGTTCCGACCTAGGATGTATAGTGCCGGAAACTCGATCGAGGTTAGATTAAAACCGCGGTTTAAGAGTCGGAATTCATGACTTTCCGTCCATTCTTTAGAGCTTTAAAAAACTAAATAGGATGTATATCTAGATGCAATACTCATACATAATACAAAGACATCTTGCAAAGAGGATGTATCTACACAAGAAATCAATGATACACATTCACAACAAGAATAGATCAATGAAAGATAGACATGAATATCAATATAATATCAAGTTTATGTACAAGCCCAATATTCAACTAACTACTCCATCAACCCCTTAGTGGGGATTTAGCTACTCATTACAACTAGGAAACTAAGAGAAAGGAAAGAGAAAGAACCCTTGGAGAACATCTCCTTCCTTGAAGTGGCTCCAATCTCCTAACTTCCTTGAAGTTGAGTATATAATGTAAGGAAGAGAGAGAGAGAGAGAGAGAGAGAGAGAGAGAGATTCTAGGTCTAAAAGTGTTTAACCTCTGCAAAACGGAGTAAAAGGCTCCCTAAAACAGTTTCTATACTTTTCTATTTATACAAGATACAAAAAATAGGTCACTTAAGCTTTGAAAATCAAACTGGCGCGCTCGGAGTGCGGGTGGAGTGCGGGTGAATTACCCGCACTGTACCCGCACTGTATGGGTTTCCTTCATCTTCAGTTCTCGGATCAGGGCAATAGTACGGGTGGAGTGCGGTTGATTACCCGCACTTGACCTGCACTTGTAATCGCACTGTGATCGCACTTGAATCGCACTTCCCTGTCAGGTGCAAAATCTACCTTCCGTCTTGAGCAACAGTGCGGTTAGAGTGCGGTTGGATGACCCGTACAGTGCCCGCACTCTAATGTCAGGTACAACTCTGCTCTTCTATTCTTGGTGACAGTGCGGGTAGAGTGCAGTTTGATGACCCGCACAGTACCCGCACTCTAACGTCAGGTGCATCTTCAACTTCTCTGGTTTGGCATTAGTGCAGGTAGAGTATGGTTGGATGACCCGTACAGTACCCGCACTTTATCGTCAGGTGCAACATCAGCTTCTCTGGTTTGGCATTAGTGGGGGTGAAGTGCGATTGGATGACCCGCACTGTACCCACATTTTATCTCTTCACTTGCATCATGTCCTAGCTATGAATATGAGTGCGGCTGGAGTGCGGTCAGAGTGCAGTTGCAACCCGCACTGGACCCACACTGGACCCGCACTGTAGAGCTATTTGTACTCCTTTGCCTTTACTTTCACCCCTTTTCTGCCGGAATCACTGCAATATTCTTCCAAACCTGTCTTTGCATTATTTCCTACAAATACGCCCGATCAGAGGGCTATTGAGCTATTTCCTGGTCTCGAGATCTGGAGGGCAACTATGCTCTTACACTCAGACCCTTCTTGGGGGTGGTAGCCCGACCAAGGCATCAGGAGGGCTATTGAGCTATTTCCTGGTCTCGAGATCTAGAGGGCAACTATGCTATGACACTCAGACCCTTCTTGGGGGTGGTAGCCCGACCAAGGCATCAGGAAGGCTATTGAGCTATTTCCTGGCCTTAAAGTGTTTATGTTGAGTTTCCCACACAAGGGTATAGTCACTAATGTTGAACATAGTTGGAGACAAAGCTGGAAGAGAAAAGGAAAATGACTTTATTGATGATCGAGATGTAGTACATCTTTATTAGGGTCTGTAATGAAAACTAAATGGGGGTAGTCTGCTTGAGAATTCCCTTCTAGGGTAGAATTTCCTCAAATGATCTACATTCCAAGTATGGTCGATGGATCGTCCATCCATGTCTTCGAGTTTATAAGCTCCATTGCGAACAACTAGCTTTATCAAATATGGCCCTTCCCAATTGGGACTTAAGACTCCATCCGACCTTTTCCGAGTGTTCAGGGTCACTTTCCTAAGTACCAGATCCCCTTCTTTGAATTCCCAGGCTCTGACCTTTCGGTTGAAGTATCTAGCGATCTTGCTCTGGTAGATCGCTACTTTCTCTGCTACCCGGTCTTATTTTTCTTCTAAGAGGTCTAGATTAGCCCGGATCTTGACTTCGTTATTTTTGGGCTCAAAGTGCTGCACCCTGAATGAGGTTAATTTATGCTCGATGGGGAGGACTGCTTCAACCCCGAAGGCCAGGGAGTAAGGTGTCTCCCTGGTAGCTGTTCTCTTTGTAGTCTGGTATGCCCAGAGGACTTCTGGCAGCTCTTCGGCCCATTTACTTTTCTTCTGCCGTAGCTTCTTTTTCAGAAGTTTCTTGATAGTCTTGTTGGTGGATTCTACCAGCCCGTTAGTCTGGGGATGAGCCACTGAAGCGAGCCTGAGGTCGATCCCCAATCGCTTGCAGAAGTCTTTGAATCGGGTGTTGTCGAATTGCTTCCCTAGGTCAGCTATAATGATGAGAGGGGTCCCAAATCTGCATACCACGTTAGTCTTGATGAACTTGGTTGTATTCTTTTCTGATATTCGAGAAAGAGGTCCTGCCTCGACCCATCGTGTGAAATAGTCGATAGCCACGATAGCATGTTTCATCTATCCGGGAGCGGTAGGGAGTGGCCCAATTAGGTCGATTCCCCACATGGCAAAGGGGTGAGGTGAACTGAGGGACGACAGTAGCTCGGGTGGCTAGTGGTTCAAGTTTGAAGTTCTTTGACAAGGTTCGCAAGATTGCACAAAACGTTTTGCGTCTTGGTGGATGGTCGGCCAATAGTACCCCATACGAAGCACCTGATAGGCTAGAGCTTCCCCACCTACGTGGTTCCCACAGTCCCCTGAGTGGACCTCTCTCAATGCCCACTTAGCATCATCGGGGTGCAAACACCTAAGTAAAGAGAGGGATCTGCCCCTCATGTAGAGGTACCCGTCCACCATACAGTATCGGACTGAGAGTCTCTTAATTCTTCGGGCTTGGTCAGGCCCTTCGGGGAGCTCTCCTTCAAGGAGGTAGGAGATAATTGGGTCCATCCAGCAAGGCAAGCGATCCAGGGAACAAATTTCTCCATTTGTGGCTATGCTTGGTTGGGTGATTACTTAGAAGGGAATTCCCCGTGATGGGACTAGCCTCCGTTCGCCGCTATTTTAGCCAGAACCTCAGCGCGATGGTTTTGGTGTCGAGGCACCTGATCGATCTTGAGTCCCTTAAATTTTCTTTTTAACAGCTAAGCTAGCTTTAGGTAGGCAGCCATATTATCTCCCTTTGCCTGGTAGACCCCAGTCACCTGGTTTACAACAAGTAATGAATCGCTCTTGATTTGTAGGTAATCGGCCTTTAATTCAATGGCTACCTTCATCCCGGTTAGGAGGGCTTCATATTCCGGTTCGTTATTGGTAGCTTTAAACTCGAATCTGAAACAGTGACAGAATTCGGTCCCCTCTGGATCTATTAAAACTATGTCAGCTCCTCCCCCGTCTTGCCCGGATGCTCCATCTGCAAAGAGGGTCCATGGCTTGCAGCCTTCCGGCCAATTTTCGACCTCGGATATCTTTTTAGGGACCTCATTTGATACTGAGGGATCATCTTGATCTGAGATCGCTGAGAATTCTGCCACGAAGTCGGCCAAAGCGTGTGCCTTAATCGTAGTCCGGGGCTTATACTTTAGGTCGAACTGAGTGAGCTCTAGGGCCCATAAGATTAGCCTTCCAGACACGTCTGGTCTTTGCAAGAATTGGCGGAGGGGTTGGTCCGTCACCACTGCTATTGTGTGAGCTTGAAAATTGGGACGAAGTTTCCTCGTTGAGATCACCAGAGCATAAGCGAGCTTTTCCAGGAGAATGTAATTCCTTTCTGATTTGGTCAAGGCATGACTCACATAGTATATGGGTCTTTAAAAACCGTCGCTACAATCCTTGGCCAAAGCCCCGCTTACTGCAGTTTCTGATACGGCCAGGTAGATCTACAACTCATCTCCGAGAACCGGCTTCACTAACAATGAGGGGCTTGTTAGGTATTCTTTCAAAGCTTGAAAAGCCCGTGCGCTCTCCTGGCTCCACTTCATGTTTTTCCCTTGTTTGATGGCCTTGAAGAAAGGGAGACATTTATCGGTGGAGCGAGAAATAAACCTATTGAGTGCCGCCACCCGTCTAGTCAGAATCTGTACTTGCTTGAGCGAGGTCGGGGATTCCAGGTCCAAGATAGCTTTGATTTTTTCTGGGTTGGCTACTATACCTCTCTCATGAACCATGAAGCCCAGAAACTTCCCTGTCGTTACCCCAAAGGCACATTTGGAGGGGTTCAAACGCATCTGGTTTTCCCTCAATATGAGGAAGGTTTTGCAAAGGTCTTCCTGATGTCCTTTTGCGGTTGGGGATTTTGTGATCATGTCGTCGATATATACTTCCATCGTCCTTCCTATCTCGGGCTTGAACAGTTTGTTAACCAGCCGCTGGTATGTGGCCCCCGCATTTTTCAAACCAAACGGCATCACCTTGTAGCAGTATAAGCCCTGCCCAGTAATGAAACTGGTTTTATCTTGGTCAGCCAGGTGCATTTTAATTTGGTTGTATCCTGAGAATGAGTACATAAAACTCAAAAGTTTATTTCCGAACGTGGAGTCAACCAGCTGGTCGATCTTTGGTAAAGGAAAACTGTTTTTCAGACAAGCCCGGTTGAGGTCGGTGTAATCGACACATATACGCCACTTCCCATTCGCCTTCGTAACCATGACCACATTGGCGATCCATTCGGGGTAACGTACTTCTCTGATGAACCCTGCTTTGATCAGTTTATCAACCTCTTCCTGCACCGCAACGTTCCTATCAGCGTTGAAGTGACGCCTCTTCTGCTTGACGGGCTTGACTGTTGGATCTACCGCTAGTCGGTGGGCGGCCAATGATACCGGGATTCCATGCATTTCATCATGGTTCCAAACGAAGATGTCGCTGAACTCCCTGAGAAGGTCAATTAGTCCTCTTTTCACTTCTGGATCAAGGGTGGCTCCTACCTTGACGACCTTGGAGGGATCGTCATTTCTGATGGGTATCTCTTCTAGTTTATCTACGGGCTGCCCGCTGAACCAGCCCTTGCCTCGTTCTTCCTTGTAGGGCATAATAAGTTCGTTCTCCGGATGCCCAGGATGTTCCACGGGCTCCTTCTCCTCCTGGATTATCCGGGATGTATCCATGTCTTCCTGGATTAATGTTACATGTACACACTGTTTCGCTAGGGCTACACGATTGGCAGATACTGTGTAGCATTTCCTGGCTACCTGCTGGTCCCCGTATACCTCTCCTACTTTTGTTCCAATCGGGAATATCAGGACGTTGTGGTATATGGACAAGACTCCCTTCAAAGAGGACAGGAAAGTTCTCCCTAGGATGGTGTTGTAGGCCGATGGGGTGTCCACCACAACAAAGTCGGTCATAACATTCTGTTGGAGAGGGGTGATTCCGATGATTACTGGGAGTATCATCGACCCCACTGCTATGATCGAATCTCCAGTAAACCCGTAAAGCGGAGTGGTACAACTGTTGTAACAGCATTGCTTCAGGTTTAATTTTTCTAAGGTATCCTTGAAGAGGATATCTACACTGCTACCTTTATCCACGAGCACGAGATGGACCAGACAGTTAGCGATCTGTATCGTGATTACCATAGGATCATCATGAGGTTGCACAGTGTTGAAGACACATGCTTCGGTGAAAACGATCTGCGCTGACTGGGAGGGCTCTGTCGGGCTCTGGCTGACTTCGAAGATCCCCCGGATTTCTCTGATATGGGGAATCTTTCTCGCGTGGTTTTTTCGGGAGTTATTGGAAACGCCAGCCAGTGTAGGACCTCCGCTGATAGTGTGTATCACCTGGATCTGTTGCATTAAGTCAGCCTGTTCCCTTTTCCTCTTTTCTACGTCTTCACGGATTTCAGCTTGTACCTCCCTTCTATTCCTAATGTTATCTCTGACCTGTTGTAAGAATTCAATCAGGCATCCTCCCCTTATCAGGGCTTCAATCTAGTTGCGCAAATTATAGCACTCTGAGGTGTTGTGGCCCACGTCTTCGTGGAAGTCGCAGTACTTGTACCGGTTTCTCCTGTCAGCTGGGGCCTTTATGGGAGCAGGCTTTTGGAGCAACCCTTTATCTCGTATGGCAAGGTAGACTGTTTCCCTGGAAGCATTCAAAGGGGTGTAGTAGTCATACCCTTTTTCCCCTTGCATTACTGGAGCCACGGTCCTGGGAGGCGGCGAAGCCCGGGGAGGGGTTCGTTTTGCTAGATATCTTTCTTGCCTATACAGAGGAGCAGGGATGCGATAGGTTAACCTGTTGGAAAGTTAATTCTAAGTTTTTTGTACTGGCTCAAATTTGGGGGTTTCTTTCTTCAGACGCTTTGCCATTTTCATGTCGACGTTTTCCATCTTGACCTTGAGTTGTTCGTCGATCTCGACCTGCTCAAGAGCTCGGTCGTAGGCCTCTTGGTAAGTCTCGGGAGGTCTCTTGGTGAAGGAACGGAAAAGCTTTCCTGCCCATAGGTTCCTCCTGAAGTTGGTGAGGGTTTCTTTTTCGGTGAAAACTCTCATTTGTATGACCTCCTTGTGAAATCGTTCCACGTACGACCGAAGAGTCTCGCTCCATTCCTGAATCACATATTGGAGGTGTATGGGATCTTTCGGACAAGGTTTGACCCCTTGGAATTGTGAGCAAAAATCTGTTGATAATTTCGTGAAAGAATACACGCTGCCAACGGGCAGTTTCCTGAACCAGGTTTTCACGTAGTCGGTTAGGGTCGTTGGAAACATTCTACACATAGCTGCTCTGGTAGTGTTCTGGACCTCCATCTGTTGAACGAAGCTCTCTAGGTGGCTTAGAGGATCTTCCGTTCCGGAGAACTTATCTGCTGGCATTTTGAATTTTATGAGGAGCTCCGCTTCTCGGATCCTCCTAGTGAAGGGAGCGTTCATCTCGCTCAGGGGATCCTTTTTGTCCTCCTTATTCTTTCCCTTTCTTATCTGCTGGACCTCTTTTTGTAGCTTTGCCAGCTGATCCCTCAGTCGCTTGTTCCCAGGCCTCTTCGAGTTAACCTCAAATTCTTCACTGTCGAGTTTTTCCGATGAATTGGCAATTTCTATCCGATCCTCCTCCTGGATAGGATTCATTTGGGGAGTTTGTCTACTTTCCTCCTCTAGGGCCCGGGCGGTCCTCCTAGATGTAGTTGGATGAGACAGCTCTAGTGGCTTTCGGGTAAAAGCATCCGCGGCAGACTTAACTCGCCTGGGTTGATATTGTGAAGGTATTTTCGAAACTAGGGGCATGGGTCCCAGCCTATCCCGGATCGAACGTTGAGGCCCTGACCTATCTCGAGCCATCTCTGGAAGAGGAGGTCCTAGGCGATCGAAAGCAGGTGGCCTAGCTCCGAGCTTGCTCGGCTCTCCCTGATCATTCAGGTTGGTTGGCTGGATTGTGATGCCTTCGGTGAGCAGGCGAACACGGATGGATTCTACGAAGGTCGCCGCTTGTTGGTCGAGCGCGGCCTGGCTCACTATAGGGTGGCCAGTAGTCCACGCATTGGTTGTTTGGACACGAGCCTGACTACTATATCCAGACTTTCTCCCCTTTCTTGGGGCCTTTCGTGTTAACTTCACCGGAGGTTGCTCCGAAACTCTATGTTGGCCTTGGGAGGAGCGGAGCCTCATAGTCCCTGTAAAACAACGAAAATGTAAATGTAAATAATTGGATAATTGAGTGTAAGATCGTTTCCCACAGACGGCGCCAGAAAGTGTTAAAGAAAATTTTGCTCGGAACGAGAAATCTCAGTTAACACCCTCGAGACCACTACCACGTAGGTGGTGGCCAAGATTGATCGTATGTGTAGCAATGATTTATAAAATAACAAGGAATAATGATACAATTCATCACCCAAAAGAAAGCTAATATATTTTCTTTATTGAACGTGCATGGTATACAAATACAAATTTCTTTCTTTTTGCTCTCAATTCTTTCTAGGGTATGGTCGAGTATTTGTCGTATGCCTGTCGAATAGTAGTCCCTCTTTTCTTTTTCTTTCTTTCTATTTATACATAGTTTTGTAGGTTAAATCAACTGATTCTCCCCTTGATTTTCTCAGTCTCTCCCCTCCTAATCGGGCGGGATTTCTCCTTGAAAAATGTCATTGACTTTGAGTTAATAGCCGAATTGAGAATATCTTGGTGGAGATCAGTTTGTTTCCTCTTTGGACTCTATTACTTGTTCTGCATGTAGGTAACGTTTCCAGATATGATCCAGTGCATCTTCGTATCTTCACAGCATGATCCTTTATAGAGGTCGTTGAATATGGTATGGTGTGGTGCATCAACTAGTGAGGTCGATCAGAGTTCCGACCTCGATATCTGAGAAGTTTCTTCCAGCTAGGAGCCAGATCCGGCTTCCCCTGACCTTTTCGAAGCTAGGTGCGGCTTCCCCTGACCTTTCAAAGCTAGATGCGGCTTCCTAGGAACATTCTCCTGTGTCAGCGAGGTATAGGTGAGTTTCTGGAGCAATTACGAGGTGACCTCGACTTCGGGGAATTTCTAGTTTTGGTGATGCGGGCTATATCTGATCGTTCCGGGCTCTATCCCGGATGTTTCCGGAGCCCGTCCTTGTTCCTAGGGTGGTATCGTAGCTCGGCTCTGGATAGAATGGTCTCCTGGTAGAAACTCTCGGGTATGGAGTTAGGTATGGGAGGTGGAAAATTTTCCTTTGGTCCTTAGCCAATTTTGGCTATTAACAGTTGGTTTATAACTCTGGTGGATATTTGGATTTGTGGATGTTGGATATACTTTGATAGATGATTTTAATTGTGGAATGATTTCATTTGTTGAGATACTTTAATTGGTAGTTGTTAATGAATTTATTTGGTGGATATTGTGTGTTAAAGCAAGGTTCTTCATCTCTTGGGAAGAAACATCAACAACTTGGAGGCCTTAGAGGGGCGAGCATGCCAAGAGTGCTCATAAAAAGAGTGAAAACTTTATCTTCATTTAGGATGCAACATGGCAACCACCTCGGTTTCCATTTCTTTATCACATTCTTGAAATTCTGAAATTTTCATTGATTTATTGATTCATTGAATACTTTGTGCATATCCTGTGGATGGCATTTGGTTAAACTCTTGATGTTGATGTGATGAATCACTTTTGAATGATGATATTTGAGTTTTGGAAATTATTGATTTATTCTTTTGAATGATGGATGAGCTAAAGGCTCTTTATATTTTGAATGAATATGAGTGTACATGTTAAATTTGCACATATATAGCCCAATTTGGTTTGGGGGTTTTGGTACATTCCATTACATGCATGATTGTATAGGATTTTGAGCATATAGTTTACTTCGGTTTGGAGGTCATCGTGCTTCCATTCTGTCAATTTCAAGAAAATGCTTGATGTTAAGCTTTGATTGGAAAAGTCTGTGCATTGTGCTCAAATTGAAATATTGCATTATATTGCCTATTTTTATGTTGAGCCTTGTTTGAGTAATTTTTGTTTTGTTTGTGTTTGATTAGTGCCTAGGGTTGTTTTATGTTGTGTTAGGTGCTTGCCGCTAGGCCGAGCTCTCTTGCTTCCAACATTGGGGACAATGTTGAGTTTTGGTTTGGGGGTGTAGACCCCTTGTTGAGTCGTCTTTTGTGTTTTGAGTCTTTTTGAGTCAAATTTTTCAAAAATTAGTCGCATGGCCAAATTTTCTAGCTTTAAATAGCTTGGGTGTGATGCCTTGAATGTGTGCTTGTGGCGGGTTTATTTATATTTGATCTCCTTAATTTAGTAGCTCTTAACCACCATAGGGTCTCACTTGCACTTCATGGGCTAGTCTCATCCTTTATAGAAAACGCTGTTTGTTATGTTAACAATTAGAACAAGGTGCAAGGCTAAAATTGAAAATGCTGGTTGTTATGTTAACAATTAGGTGGGACCGAGTCCAACTAGTAAATAATACGAACTCCCAAAGGAGGCATAAGATTTATGGGTGTTGGATCACCGTTGAATTTTTACGATTGAATTATTTATTTAATTCAAGATAAATATTTAAAAGTGTTTTATCATGATTATTTACTTATATATGTTTTTGTTTTAATCAGAAATCATGACCTCATCACTTATGAACATCCTGAAAGATAACAACTTAACTGGAGATAATTATGTCACATGGAAAAGGAAAATTGGGTTGTTGCTGCAAAGTGAAAATCATAAATTTGTTCTGACTACTCCTAAACCACCCCTTCCTAATAATGAATCTAGTGTGATGCAAAGAGATGAGTATGAGCAGTGGAAGACTTCTGATGATATGGCAAAATGTTATATTATGGCCACTAACTCCGACATGTTGCAACACCAACATGAAGGAATGGAGTCCACTGCTGATATAATGATGTCTCTAGAGGAAATGTTTGCTATGAGGTCTAGGACGACTAAGAGAGAGGTAGTGACTGCCTTTATGAATCTTAGGATGAAACCTGGACAATCTGTAAAAGATCACATGATGAAATTCATAGCACATCTCAATATTGTTGAACTAAATGGTGTTGAGATTGATGGTGAGACCAAAATTGATATGGTAGTTAACTCACTGTCAGATTCCTTTGATCGGTTCAAGTTGGACTACACCTTGAACAAAAAGGAATACACCTTGCAGGGCCTGATGCAAGATGTTCAAAGCGCTGAAAAGATCCTTGTGAATGAAAGGTCAAGAGATTCATTTGGTTGGTAAAGTTGCTACTGTTAAGACCCGTAAGAAGGTCAAGAAACAACAGAAGAAAAAGCAACTTGGGCCTACCAAGAAGGAAACCAAGAAAGTAACCAAGATCAAAGGGAAATGCTTCCTTTGTGGTGAAAAAGGACATTGGAAAAGAGATTGCCCAAAGTCCCAGAATAAGAAGGAAGAAGGTAATATTAATTATCTTGAAACATGTTTTCTGGCAGATTCTACTGATTCTTGGATCATAGACTCTGGAGCCACTAATCATGTTTGTTATTCCTTGCAGGGGTTCCAAGAAAGGAGAAGGCTGAATGAAGATGAAGTCAATTTGCGCTTGGGCAATGGAACGTTAGTGTCTGCAAGTGCAGTGGGAGATATTAGAGTTATTTTAGATTCTAGTAGGCATTTAGATTTAATAGACGTTTATTATGTACCTCAATTCAAAAAGAATTTAATTTCAGTTTCTTGTTTAAATAAATTTGGATATTCAGTTACTTTTAATAAAGCTTTTATTATTAGTAAGATTGAAATTTTTTTTTGCAAAGGTACATTGGAAAACGGTCTATTCTTTTCGCATAGAAATATCTCTCACTCGTTAGACACAGAAATAACAGAACCTAATCATAAAAGAGTAAAATTATCAAAAGATGAAACCTACCTTTGGCATTTACGCCTAGGTCACATTAACCTTAATAGGATTAAAAGATTGGTATGTGACGGACCTTTAAGTGACTTAAAGGTTGATGATCTACCAACTTGTGAATCTTGTTTGGAAGGTAAAATGACCAAAAGGCCGTTCAATACCAAAGGTGCAAGAGCCACTGAATGTTTAGGACTAATACACACTGATGTATGTGGTCCTATGAGCATTCAAGCTAGAGGTGGATATGAGTACTTCATCACCTTCACAGATGATTACTCAAGATTTGGTTATGTGTATCTCATGAGACATAAGTCGGATGCCTTTGACATGTTCAAAGTATTCAAAGCTGAAGTAGAAAATTAGCTTGAGAAACATATAAAAATCTTTAGATCTGATCGTGGTGGAGAATACCTAGAGAATTCACAAACACAAGCCTAAAAAGCGCATTGTGAGTGTTATTATTGTTCAAATCTTAACCACTATTCTCGCCACATGCATCATTTTCCATAGGACATTGCATCTCATATTTTATGGACTGCTTGATGGATGCTTACATTCCCTAGATAGATGAATTGTTGACATTATCTTAAGCAATGTGTGTAAATTTAACCACCCAAATTAGCCTAAACACATTCCAAGTCCCTAATTGTGTGCTCCATAGCCAAACTTGAAGCCAAACATATACCCTTTCATTTGGTAACACATTATAACCATATAGCCATAAGCCTAAACACATGCCTACCCTTGTTTCCAATCTTGTTAGGATGTGTAAATGTGTTGTTGAAAGGTGAAATGTTCTAATATATTTAATAGCGTGTAAGTAGGGAATATTTGTAAGTGTGCAAAAGCAAAGGCTCAAATGTAAAGTGCCAAAATTTGCACTTAAGAGCCTAATTGTCAAATGTAAAATATGCAAAAGAAAAAAAATAGGAAAAATAAAGAAGCAATGCAAAGAAAAAAAAAACAAAAAGAGAAAAGAAGAAAAAGGAAGAAAAGCAAAAAGAGCCTTGAATGTCATGATCGCGCCAAAATTGTTATATATTTTGGCCCTCAATCCCATATCCTTTAGCTTGTTTTCGAGCATATTTTGGTGACTAATGACTCGTTTTATAGTGATTACAGGCATTCAATGGAATTCAGGTGCTGAAAGCAGAAACTGGGACTTTCGGGCGAAAAACAAATCAAATAAGCCAAAAGAAGGGTGAAGTGTGCGGGTCCCTGCGTGGGTATCCATACCGGTGCACGTCCAAGACTTCGCTGGTCCATTCCCATGAAACCACCAGCGCACTGGGAGATCAGAGGCCAAGAATTGTAATTGTGCGGGTCACTGCGCGTGTTCCTTACCGACGCACTGCGTGTTCCAGCTAGGAAAAAGTCTCGTTTTCAGCCATTTCAAGAAGGGCAAAGTCGTCCTTTCATGCCTATTTTGTGCCCTAGCCTCTCAAACCTATAAATACATCAATTTACCATGAGACCTAACATCCTTAACTTCATCCTTTTCGTCCACCAAACTGTAGAGTCTTCTCCCCCAAATCAAGAGAGAGAGAGGGCATTCCAAAGGCATCCATGGAGGTTTTCCTCCATGGATGCCTCCCCACCATCACTTTATACTTGCAACCACCCATCTTTAGAGGATATTCAAGAAGATAGAGCACCCTACCTTGTCTATGAGGAGGAGGAGCTTCAATGGAGCTTAGAGATCCGAGAGTGACATCTTGGGTTTCTTCTATTTACTCTTCTCTTGTATTTTCTTTCTTTGATGTGTATCCCCATTTGGGAAATATGTAAACCCTAATACTAGTTCCATTTATTTGATTGACTTGTATTTGGTTTCTTCATGCATTGTCCCATTCAATTGCATTTAATTTATTCTTGAATTGTATTAAGTGGGATTGACAACCCAACTCTTGATGCATGTTTAGGGATAGCTCTTGTCTTTACACTCATGGCATGTAGAGTAGAAATTGATGTGTGTTTACGATTAGGATTAGGAGTGGATTAATTAAACATCCCATGATTGCTCATATGTGTTAGGTTTTAGATTTGTGCTGGTTTGATTCCAAAACAAAACTCTCTTTCTTTGTAATGTTTAGTTGCTTAGGTGGTTCGTGATTGAATCAAGCTTCCAAGAAGAAAAGCAACTTTTCATGCAAAGCTCGTCTTCAAGAGGAAATGTGCATTCTTGGATGCTAAGGTATCGAGATACTTCTTCCTTTTGCAAGGCATTAGGGCACACACACACATTACATTCATTTGTGTCCCTGCATCATTGTGCAAAAATTTGTGTAACACATTCACACACTTATTGAAGTATGCACATGCATTAGACTTATTTTGACAATTTTTATAGAATTGCATATTCTAGGATAATATCTAGGAAATAGCATACTTGTGTGTATTTGTTTATTTTTTTTATGTTATTGACCTTGAATTTTAGCTTATGTTATCCTTCATTGAGTTTCGATCATTTCGGTTACTCATTCATTTAGTTTCAAGTTCAAACTAGGAAGTTAAGAAAGTTTCCGTGATTTTATCGTACATGGTTTTCGTCCTTGATTTTCAATTTGAATTCCATATTTTTTTTGTGAAAGTTGTCTTGATGTATGTGAGGGAGTCCCAGTTCATAATCCGGAAATGGATTCGAATTAGGAGTTCGAAGGCCGGAGAACGGTAGAAGACAATTTAAATGCGTGAGGGGAGTTCAAGGAAGGCAAAAGGGGCAACCTTGCACTACTCCTCGTGGAGGCACGTGGCCTCCACGGGAAGGGCTGCCTTCTGTCCCTGTGGAGCCATGTGTCTCCATGGGAATTAGATGTGGCTGCCCCCTATTGTTGGTTAAAATTTCTTCAAGTTCCCTCTCCTTTTTTAAGAACCTCAAATTTTATGATTGGCTTATTTTATGACAAACCACATTGGGGATGATTTTGTAATGGGTAGCTTAGGTCCTCGTTGGCAAGTTTCCAAGAATCTCCATAACTTCAAGAGCAAAAGGTATATTCACTTGACTTTGTCTCTTGAAGAGCTTAGGTGCACACACACACTTCATTCATGCTTTGTTCATCTTGCATTTGTGTTCTAATTGTTTATATGTGTGCATCCATTACACATTTCTCACTTGCACCTCATTGTTAGATATAAGTGTGGTTTTGTATGGTGTTATTCGTTTCCGTTTGTGTGATCAGAAATGTCCGCGCTTGCACTACGGATTGCATGTCTTAGCACGATGGTTGACCATTTTAGAAGGTCCCATTCTTCTCTTGGTTAAGTGTTAGTTTTGGTTTGGTTGTTTAGAGTAAAGTGTCTAGTTTCAAAAGAGTGGATTTCAATGATTTAAATGTTTTTCAAAACTGACCTTTGTATGGTCTTGTGACCATAATGTTTTATACAAAGCTTCAAAATGAGTTTTGAAAATTTCTGTACAAACTAGACACCCATACATTTCCAACGGTATATTATTTGTAATATTTCACCGTTTGGATTGGTTTTGAAATCTCCAAAGTGACCATCAAAACTGGACAACTCTGGTGCTGTCCGTTTTTGACCTTTGGTCACTGAAATGACCATAACTTTTTCTATTGACATCAAAAACTCATTCTGTAAATTGGATTAGAAATTAGACTTCTATACCTTTCCAACAGTATATTATACGAAAGGTTTTAATGTCGTTTGGTCATGTTTTGGGTTGCTTGAAACTTGAGCTAGTGCAGTGTCTTGCAAATGCACCCTTTGGGTGTGGGCACAAGGTGTGCAAATCACTCCTGTAGGTTGCGCTATTTGTGTGCACCCTATGCGCTCTCCAAAGGTGAGCACATTGCTGGAAATTTTTAGAAACTTCTCAAAACAACATAGTTTCATTTGGGCACCTATAAATACATCTTTAACTCATCTTCTTCATTCTATGACTCTCAAAAACAAACCCTAGAGAGAGAGAGATTCTTGAGAGAGAAAGCTCCATTGAAGCTTGTTTAACTCTCCAAATCCAAAACCCATGCTTTCATTGCATCAATCATACATGGGTCTTCATCAATCTTGACTTGGTAAGTAAGAACAAACATCTCATCTTCATTTATTGTTCTTTAAGTCCAAGATTTTATTTTCAATGCATAAGATTTGTAGAAATCATTTTTGAATGCATTATTGTGTTGATTGATAACATGATTGGGTTTGTATTTTGATAGTTTAATTGATTAGGTCATTTTTGCCTAAAAGCTAGGTCATAAACACTCATTTGTGATTTATTGATGACTAGGTTGATAGATTGTCTTTTAATCAACTAGTTAAGCATTTAGTGAATGATTAAATGTCTTGTCTCAATCATATGAATATATGCTAAGTTTATGTTGAATACATTGTGAGCATATTTGTTGATTCATTGTGATTGTTTGTGATAGCTAGGATTGGTTGTTATTGATAACATCTAGCTAAGTCTTTATGCCTTGCATTTAGACATTTGACAACTTGGATTTGTTTCTACAAGCTCCTAGTAGAGCAATTTGTGTTGTCTAGCATAATTTGCATTGAGCATCATTTACATGATCACATAGACACATAATTCTCTTCATTTAGTCAAAGTCTTGTGGCTTTGGGGTGAAGTTGCACAAGCAAGTAAAGTCTTGCAACCAAGGGTAGGTTGGCAAGTATTGATCAAGTGCCTCTGTAAAAGGCCCTCGGGGTAGAGTAGGAGGTGCTCACGCCAAGAGTAGTGTATCAGGGGATATCACTAGGGATTGAACCAAGAGTGGTGAGTGGTAGTGTCCATAGCCTGAGGTTATCGAGAGTGAGAGTCCGAGTATCACTTGAGGGTGTAATCTTTTATTCATATAGTATTTTTCTGTGATCTTCTGTGGCTATAAGGATAGCCCGTGGTTTTTCCCTTGTCGAAGGGTTTCCACGTCAAAATCAAGTGTTCTTTATATTTCCGCACTTTACTTGATTTTGTATATATGTAGGTATTGGGTTATTTGCTATTAATATTGACTAATCGAAAAAATTGGTAATAATCGATTAACAACCCATTCACCCCCCCTCTAGGTTGTTAGACACACGCTTGAATAGTATTTTCACCTTTAAATACCATTTTCCCTCTCATTTCCAAACAATGTTGTTGAGTGGAAAAATTGTGCAGAAATTCTCTCTTACTTTCTCGACTTCCAAACACCATAACTCTCTCAAATCAACTCTTATTTTAGATTTTCAAAAGCCGAAATCATTGGTCTTGAAGAGAGGAACAAATCCAAAGCATTTTTAGACTCAAAGGATGCTCATATTTTTCGTGATGACCTGATTTCAGTTCGTGAGTCATTGTTTGTAAGTGAATCAATTCTCTTTCATTTTCTTTCATGATCTTCTTAATGATTCTTCTTATATGTGTTGAAAGAAATGTTTAGAATGATTTTGATTCCAATAATTGGATTTTTTTTATTAGCTTTCAAGATTAGTTCATGTATTTTGATTGAATATCATTTTTTGCAAATCCTGAAGAACACGAGTTGAATCTAGAATCTCTTTGTATATTTGATCTTGATTGTTGATTTCTAGATTTTATTACATGTTTTTAGAACTAGAATTTCTTAATTGAGATTTTGATTTTCTATGACCTAGTTCTTGATTTTTGGTTTTTGTTTGTTGAATATGTTGAATACCTCAAGTGTTAACTTGTTCACTTGATTTCAAAGTTAGTTGTGTGATTTACTTTGAAAAACTTGTCATACTAACTTTGATTGACATGGTTAGGTTTCTAGCTATTTTTGTAAAAGAGCTTGAATGTTTAATCTAGATTTCCTATCACATGGTCTTAAGAATTAGTTACATTTACTTGTGAGCTTGATTTGTGCATATATTAATTCTTCATAGAGTGTGTTTGATCAACTTGCTCTATTTGCTTCTGCTTGCATCATTTGCATTCACTTATATCGTTTTCCTTGTAAAGAGGTTGGAAGTCTCATTCCTCAGAGTGATTCTTTGGATTGAGCATTGGAACTTACATTTTGGAGAGGGGATCTTCATTTTGTGCATTGGAAGTCTTGGTTAGGATCGGGGTGATCTGGATAGCTAAGCAAAGAAGTCTTGTCTAGAGTCGAGGTGACTTGGATAGACAATCAAGGAAGCTTCCTAGAGACGTGTGGTCTTGGATAGGAAGTTGGCGTAGTAAGTTCACTAGGCCCGAGGGTAAAATGGGTGTTGATAGCTTAAAGAGTGAATCTTGTGTTGATTGCCTCTTGAGTGTGTAACTCCTAATTTGTCATAGTGGATTGCTTTTGCCGGTGATTGTGGTATCAACCCGTGGATGTTTCCTCATTTTGAGGTTTTACCACGTACAAATATCTTGTGCTGGTTTTTGTTTTTATTATCTTTTTTTGCTTTGAATTTGTATTGTCTCATTCATTGCTTTATTGAATTCATATTGTCTTGTTGAATCAATATACTTGTTAAAGCTTTCTTGTGAAATTGTATATCTTCTGAAGAAAAAGAAGTTGCAATAATTTTGAAGATATACCTATTCACCCCCCCCCCCCCCCCCCCCCCCCCCCTCCCCTCCCGTAGGTATATTTGACACTATAAGTGATTAAAGGGAATTTCAATTGTTATCAGAGAGGGTGTTTAGAGGTAATTAGATAGATCCTTGTTCTAGTGTTTGTGTTTGTTTGTGGATTAATCATGTTTAAGGAAGTTTTCTCTTTCATGTCCTCTAGTATTGAAAATAAGCCTATTAACCTAGAAGATCAAAAGATGAAAGATCTTGTTCAAGTGAATGAGAGAATCTCTAGGACGAACAGGTCTCTTAATGAGGAAGTAGAAAGAATTCGTGAAATTAGCTTAAAAGAGAATAAAGAGCTTAAAGACAAAATCCTTAGTCTTGAGAATAACTTGAAAGATAGTAATGAAAGACTAGGAGTTTTGAAACATGAAATTGAGCAAAGAGATGACTCTCTTGATCGTGCTAGGAGAATTGAGAATGTGCTTAAAGTGAAACTTAGTGAACATGAGAATCAAAAGAGAGTGCTTAATGAAAAACTTAATGAGGCTAATAAGGTGATAAACAAAACGCCATCTAGTTCTAACAGAGTAGAAACTCTCATTAAGATTGGAAAGCATCCAAGTGACAAAAGAGGTTTAGGATATGTTAATGAGAAGATTACTCATTCGACTAACAAACCTATTTTTGTCAAAGCAAGTAACAAATTGAATGTAGGTACACTCTCTAACGGTAAAGATTTGGATGCTACCGGAGGTGCCTCAACATCAACATCAACAATGAAGGTCAAAGAAAAGACTCAACAAGGCCAAAGACAATGTTCTTCATCTTCAAATGCAAAAGGCAAAGCATCAAGGGTTGTTCACCAAAGAGGTAAATTTGTGAGAAAGCAAAATGCATTGGATGCTCAAGCAAATGGTAAACTTCTCAAATTCATACCTATTTGTCATTTCTGCAATATGGTAGGACATATAAGACCTAGATGTTTTGAATACATTCGCAAGTGTAAACAAGCCAATGATTTGCATGATATGTCTTGGTTGAATAGACCTAGGCAGTCATCCATGTATGGATTTAGAACTAGACCTAGGAAGACCTTGGAAAAGCATGTTAAGAAGAATGTTGCTGATAACTTGCTTGAAAAATCTTGTGTTGTGCCTCACACTAATATGCATAAGAAAATTGATAATGCTTTGTTTGATTTTTTTGAAAATGTGACCAATAGAGTCAATGTGTCTAATAACAAGCCAAATCATGTTAATAAAAGTAACAGTGAGAAACTCGTCAAGAAAGTCTGGATTAAGAAAAACACAACACAATGTCATGTTGCACAATATGCTCTAAGAGCTAACTCATCCTATTGTTGGTATCTAGGTAGTGGTTACTCTAGGAACATGATTGGTAACAAAGAGTTCTTTAAGAATCTTGTGATGAAAGATGGTGGATGGGTTACATTTGGTGATGGCACAAAAAGGCAAGTTCTAGGCAAGGGAACTATTTGTATCCCAGGATTGCCTAAACTTAGAAACACTTTGTATGTGGATGGTTTGCAAGCTAACTTGATAAGCATAACTCACTTGTTTGAAATCTTTGAAAATGTTAGTTTTAACAAAGATGTGTGCACTATAATTGATAAAAAGTGCAAGGTTGTTTTAGAAGTCAAAAGATCTTTAGATAATTGTTATTGTCTAGAGATAGATCTTTTAACTTGCAATATGACTTATGAGTGTAACAAGCTTTATTTGTGGCATCAAAGGTTAGGCCACATGAACTTTAAGGACTTAAAGAAGCTTGAAAAATATAGCATGGTTAGAGGTCTACCTAGTCTTGGTAGGAAGCTAGAAGGTGTTTGTGAACCTTGTCAATTAGGTAAGCAAACCAAAGTGTCTCACAAAAAGAGCACTCACATAGCTACCAAGAAGCCCTTAGAGTTAGTGCATATGGACCTAATGGGACCAATCCAAACCGAAAGCATCAATGGCAAGAAATACATTCTTGTTTGTGTTGATGACTTCTCTAGGTTTGCTTGGATGTATTTTCTTAGGAACAAGACCGAAACTTTTGATTACTTCAAGAAATTTTTTAATCAAGTTCAAAATGAAAAAGGTCTTGGAATTAAGAAAATATGTCGCGTTAGGAGTGATCATGGGAGTGAGTTTAAGAATGTCAAGTTTAGTGAGTTTTGCGATGGTTTATGGATATCACATGAGTTCTCGACTCCTAGAACTCCTAAACAAAATGGTGTTGTTGAGAGGAAGAACCGAGTCTTGCAAGAGATGGCAAGAGTCATGGTCAATAGCAAGAAAGTCCCTAGGAACCTTTGGGCCGAAGCGGTCAACACCGTTTGTTATGTCACGAATAGAGTTTTTAGAAGGCCCGGCACAAAACATACCTCATATGAACTTTGGAAAGGTAAGAAGCCTAATGTGAATTACTTTCATACCTTTGGAAGCAAGTGTTTTGTTTTGAATGATAGAGATCACTTGAGTCAGTTTGATCTAAAAAGTGATGTTGGTATATTTGTTGGGTATGCTAGTAATAGTCGAGCTTATAGGGTTTTTAATTTGAAAACCAAGACTATTATGGAATCTATTAATGTGAAAATAGATGATCTTAGCATGCTTGATTTTTGTGTGTGATGATAAAAGTGTTAATGAACATAAAGAAAATCATTTGAATGACAATGCTAGGATTATGGTCAATAGCAAAAGTGTAATAATGTATTTGACAATCTTTTCATATTAATAAAGTGATTTCTAGTTTAACAAATCTTATAGCATTTATAGTTTCATTATTGTAATTGTCAACAGTAAATAATCATAAGGTCAAAAGACTATTAGAAATGAAAAATTGTTCGTACATCTGGATATGTATGAGGTAGACACAATTCTTTAGTTAGTCTTGAATAATATTCACAACTTAAGATAAAGGTTGGGTGCATTTACCTTGTTAAAGTTGTAGATTCTTTTGCTAGCATTTGAGTGGGATCAAATGTGTTATGATGAGTCTAAAATCATCAAAGTGTAGTGTCTTTGGGAAAAAGAATCTAGTGCACTAGGTGCATTGACTAGGATCATAGTGAAATACTTTATCCAGAACCGTCAATGGATAAAAGTTTTCACTTAAGGACAATCGGAGAGTCTATCTTAATCCTAAGATAAATGATGGACTTATGGTTACAAGTGTTATCATTTGAGCTATCAATGAGCACGATTATATAGCATAGTCTATCCTCGATAGTTTGGTGGTATTCATTTGTTAATCTATAGAGGACTTCATTTATAAATATGGACATCGTGGCTCCATTTATTAAATGAGAGTAGAATATCATCATATGTATATTTTGAGGTACTGGATATTAAATTTTAGCGTTAAGTTTTCAATAGTGTCTATTGAAAACATGGCTTCTGGACAAGTCAAAATATCCAAGTTCAAAATATGGTCATATGAGCAAATATGGTAACTAGGAGAGCTATTGACGGTCTATGAGCTCTTTGCGATTACTAATAATTTTCATGAGGATACACTATCTCCAATAAGGTTGTCTAGGGTACGAATGAGAAATGTTAACTTATTCTATCTTTATTTAAGAGTTCAATTTTAGCTCTTTAGTGGAATGAGCTAAAATTAATAGATTGAACCTAAGTGAATCATTTGTTGATTGTGATTAGGTTATGTCTATTGAAGCTTAAATTTAGATAGCCCGCCAAGATCCCCAATCCGCACTAACTTGCATAGATCACTTGATATATGCTACTGAACCAATAAATGGGTCAATCTAGAATTGTTTTTGGATTTCGGAATCCAAAAGTCTTTGAGAGGTGCAGTCATATGTGATTAAGACACGCAGTAACTCTTTAAATACCTGGAATGGGCGGCCAAGGATGTAGGAATCCTTGGGCGGCCCTGATGAGATGCGTTTAGCATTCCATTAATGCATTAAGAATATAATTTGCACATTTTAAATAAATGGGCTGTTAAATTATATTAATGTATTAATTTAAGACATGTGGACTTGTTTCTTTTATAGTAAGAATAGGTCTAGTTTACAGGTGGACTTTTTATTAAAGTCCAATGGATTTAATAAAATAAAATAAAAACAATATATATTGCCCATATATATACTTGGGTTGGGCGGCAAGGCTAAGTTATTGGCCTACTATATTATTTTATTTAATTGTTTAATCTAATGGAAATTAATTAATTTATTAATTAATTATTTGATTAGAAGTCAAAATCTTTTTTCAAAATAGGAGTAGGACTCTTAGTATCATACCATTGTTAGTAGTATACTAGGAGAAAGACTCTTAGTGTCATACTATTGTTAGTAGTATGATAAATATCAAATACCTTATTTGATAAGTAGAAAAATAAAAAAGATTTTATTTATCTAGTCAAATTAGAAAGTATTTGATATCTATCAAAACTCTAATTGTTAATCAATTAGGAAGTTATTGATAAAGTCACAATTTGATATTCAATAATTAATTATTGGATAATTCATTCTATGAGTTGGAATAGGTTTTAACTACTAACTTGATAAGAGTTTTGGTGAAACTTGGATCCTCCATAGAGTAGGAGAATTCAGCCACCCTATATATATGTATGGAATTCGGCCAAGATATATTATTGAAGGAAGAAGTTTTTTTAGAGAAAATTTGTATTCTCTTGCTTTTGAATAAAAAAAAACTTCAAACTCAAGAAAGTGGTGTAGAATTCGACCAAAAAGAAGAAGAATAAGGAGCTTTTTATTTTCGATAGCGCACTAGAAGCTTTTACATCAAAAGGCTTTGTGTACAAGATCAAATTAGGGTTCACACGAGTTTTCGATTAAAAGATTGAGAATTCACAAGTGACCAAACATTCTTTATTTTCTCTACGATGATTATTGTGACTAACAAAAAAAAAGATGTTTGTTTCCATCCTCAGGTTTACAATTCAAAGAAAGGGAGCCCACAATCCAAGGTGATTCACGTTCCTGATTGGATTGGAAGATCTTACGGATTCAATTCGACATAAGCGGATTCAAATTGATGCAATATCAATCGTCACGTGAAAAAGGTATGATACTTTTATTATACGTTAATTAATCAAGGGTTAAGGTTCTTTCTTTTAAAAGGAAAATTTTTGAAATATACAAACCCAATTTTTCACTTCAACAGCGTGTTTTTTCCCTACAGACACTAATGCACCTATTGATGTGACTAGTTGTGAAGCTAGTGAAGATTCACATGGTGAGTCTAATCAAAATGATGAAAATGATAGTGGTGTTGAAATAGAAAGTCAAGGGTTGGGAAATTCTTTAAATGACAATCAATTGGATGATCAAGTTGTTGAACTTTCAAACTCTAGGCTTAGAAACATGCACTATCAAGAAGACATCAATGGTAATTTGAATGAAGGGGTTAGAACTAGAAGGCAACTAGCTAACCAAATTTCATATGCTTGCTACACTTCTCAAATTGAACCCAAAAACATTAATGAAGCCATTGTTGATGAATATTGGGTTATGCAAGATGAACTAAATCAATTTGAGAGAAATAAAGTATGGACATTAGTTCCTAGACCTAAAGGCATTAATGTGATTGGCACTAAATGGGTATTTAGGAAAAAGACCGAAGAAAGTGGCAAGAATGTGAGAAATAAAGCTAGACTAGTGGCTCAAGGATACACTCAAGTTGAGGGTGTAGATTTTGATGAGACATTTGCACATGTTGCACGTCTTAAGTCCATTAGACTTTTGTTGTCCATTGCATGTCTTAAAAAATTCAAATTGTTTCAAATGGATGTCAAATGTGCTTTTCTCAATGGATATCTTCAAGAAGAATTGTATGTTGAACAACCTAAGGGTTTTGTAGACCCACACTCTCCTAATCATGTGTACAAGTTTAAAATGGCTCTTTATGGCCTAAAGCAAGCTCCTAGAGCTTGGTATGATAGCTTGACTCAATATCTTGTTAAAAACAACCATAGGAGAGGTGGCTTTGATAGAACTTTGTTTGTCAAGCATCATGATAATAACATTTTTGTTGCACAAAAATATGTTGATGACATTGTTTTTGGGTCTACATGTAAAACCAAGGTTAATGAGTTTGTGAATGTCATGTCAAGTGAATTTGAAATTATAAGGAAAAATCGATATAAAACGCAGTGAAGAAACGAAAAATAGATTTCGTATGGTTTTAAAATTTTTCTCAAAGTTGAACCTTAACCTTTTAATTAATTAAACTCAAATATATACGGTTAGAGTTAAATACCTCTTGACGCGTGATCCGATTGACTTACGTCGATTGGTAATCCACAAAATCTTTTCCGATGCCGTGAACAGTACCCGCGTGAACAGTGATCGTGAACAGTACCCCCCCCCCCCCCCCCCCCCCCCCCCCCCCCCTTCCCGTGAACAGTGATCGTGAACAGTACCGTGAGATCTTCCAATCCGAACAAGTACGTGAATTACCTAGGAGCGTGGTCTCCCTTTTTCTTTGAATTGCAAACCTGAGAATGGATGAACAAAGTTTTCTTTTTCTTTTGTTAGTCACAAAACAATCAAAAGAAGACAAAAATTATTCCGGTCACTTTTGAGTTCTTAATCTAATGATCGAAACTCGCGTGAACCTAATTCGATGTTGTACACACAAGCTTATTGATGAACAAGCAATCAGTGTACTATCAAAGAATAATATCTTCTCTCTTTTATGTTTAGTAGAATAAAAATTATATTTTTCTATGAATTGAGAAGAAGAAGAAAAATTGAATCATTCAATCAACTATATTGGCCGAATTCTATATGTGGTATTATATAGGTGGCCGAAATTTTGCTTCCTCTTCTATTTAAATGGACTAGGGTTGCCGCAAATCACATACCAAAAAGAGTTTGTGTTGCACCCTAATTTCCATCAACCTTTAGACTTCAAAACCTAATCCAACTCATAGATATTTTTATTCTTTTAATGACTAAATAAAAAGACTTCTTATTTGATTAAATAAATAAAATTAATTATTTATTTTCTTATCAAACAAGTCTTTTACTTTTAATATACTACTACCAATAGTATAACTTTAGGAAATATATTTCCTGATCAGAAAAAGATTTGTTTCTTAATTAAACAATTAATTAATAAATTAACTAATTCTTATTTAATTAAAACAATGAAACAAAATAATATATTATGTTAATATATACACCTTGCCGCCCCACTTATATAAATGAGCCATATATTATTTTCTTATTTCATTTAATCCATTGGACTTTAAATAAAAGCCCACATGTGAACCAGACCCATTCTTACTAAAAGAAACATGCCCACATGTCTCCTTTTAATATATTAATATAATAGTGCAGCTCATTAATTAAATAATAGACATATTATATTCTTGATATATTAAAAACAATTCTAGATGGACCCTTAAATCGGCCCGGTAGAATATATCAAGTGATCCATGCAAATACGTGTGGATTGGGGATCTTGGCGGGCTATCTAAATTTAAGCTTCAATAGACACAACCTAATCACAATCAACAAATGATTCACTTAGGTCCAATCTATTAATTTTAACTCATTCCACTAAAGAGCTAAATTGAACTCTTAAATAAAGATAGAATAAGGAGATGTTTCTCATTCATACCCTAGACAATCTTATAGGAGATGGTGTATCCTCGTGAATAATATCAGTAATCGCCAAGAGCTCATAGACCGCCTATAGCTCTCCAAGTTACCATATTTCCTCATATGACCACATTTCGAACTTGGATACTTTGACTTGTCCAGAAGCCATGTTTTCAATAATCATTATTTAAAACTCAACGTTGAGATTTCATATCCAATACCTCAAAACATCCATATGATGATATTATACTCTCATTTAATAAATGGAGCCACGATGTCCATATCTATAAATGAAGTGCTCTATCGATTAACAAATGTATACCACCAAACTATTGAGGATAGACTATGCTATATAATCGTACTCATTGATAGCTCTAATGATAACACTTGCAACCATAAGTCCATCATTTATCTCAGGATTAAGATAGACTCTCTGATTGTCCTCTTTAATGAAAAGACTTATATCTAGTGACGGTTCTAGATAAAGTATTTCATTGTGATCCAGTTCAATGCACCTAGTGCACTAGATTCTTTTACTCGAAAACCTTTCGATGATTTTAGACTCATCATATTCATTTGATCACACTCAAATGCTAGTAAAAGAATTCTACAACTTTAACAAGATAGAGGTGCCCAACCTTTGACTTAAGTTGTGAACGTTATTCAAGACTAACTAAAGAATTGTGTCTACCTCATACATATCCGGATGTATGAACAATTCTTCATGTCTCATAGTCTTTTGACCTTATGATTATTTACCTTAACAATTATAATAATAAATGCTATAAGTAATTGTAAGAATCAGAATTCACTTTATTAATATGAGAAGATTGTCAATTACAATATTACACTCTTACTATTGAGCATAATCCTAACAATCTCCCACTTGCTCTATAGCAAGTGTGTCATATCTCTCATTCCCATGTTCTCTAGATGTCCATCAAAGCTCTTCTGAGGTAGAGCCTTTGTGAAAGGATCCGCTAGATTTTCTACTGACGCGATTTTGGTGATCGTCACGTCTCCCCTATGAACAATTTCCCTCAAAAGGTGATACTTCCTTTCAATGTGTTTACCTCTCTTATGACTTCTTGGTTCTTTCGAATTAGCCACTGCACCACTGTTGTCACAGTGTGTAGTGATCTGCTTATTCGCACTAGGAACCACTTCTAAGTCAATCAAGAATTGGCGGAGCCAAACAGCCTCTTTGGCAGCTTCACATGCAGCAACATACTCAGCTTCCATGGTGGAATCAGCAATACAAGATTGCTTGATACTCCTCCATATGACTGTTTCTCCTCCAATGGTAAACATAGATCCTGATGTGGATTTTCTGAAGTCAGAATCCGACTGGAAATCAGAATTTGTATACCCAACGGGAATTAAATCCCCTCCAGAGTATACAAGCATATAATCTCTAGTTCTCTTGAGATACTTGAAAATATTCTTGATTGCCGTCCAATGATCAGGACCAGGTTTCGATTGAAACCTGCTAACTATGCCAACAGCAAAACAAATATCTGGTCTAGTACAGATCATTGCATACATGAGACTTCCAACTGCCGAGGCATATGGAACTCTACTCATGAATTGCTCTTCATGCACATTCTTAGGTGCTTGACCCTTAGAAAGTTTGATTCCATGTCTAAAAGGTAACATACCTTTCTTGGAATCTTGCATGGTGAATCTAGACAAGATTTTATCAATGTATAAAGCTTGGGATAATGCAATTGTTCTATTCTTTCTATCCCTTATTACTTGGATACCAAGAATATAACTTGCTTCTCCTAAGTCCTTCATATCAAATTATTTTGCTAACCATTCTTTCACTGATGTCAATACACCTACATTGTTTCCAATGAGTAGTATATCATCAACATAAAGAATGAGGAAAACCAACTTGTCACCTTTGATCCTCTTGTATACACAAGGTTCGTCAGGGTTTTGAATAAATCCAAAACCCTTTACAGCTTGATCGAACCTTATGTTCCAGGATCTGGATGCTTGCTTTAGTCCATATATGGACTTTTGCAACTTGCATACTCTTTCTTCTTAGCCTTTTTCAATGAATCCCTCTGGTTGCATCATCTAGATGCTCTCGTCAAGACTTCCATTAAGGAAATCTGTCTTGACGTCCATTTGCCAAATCTCTAGGTCTAAAGATGCTGCAATGGATAAGAGTATCCTAATGGATTTAAGCATGGCCACAGGTGAGAAGGTTTCCTCGTAATCGATACCTTCTTTCTGTGTATAACCTTTAGCTACTAGTCTAGCTTTAAAGGTTTCCACCTTACCATCCATACCTCTTTTCCTCTTGTATACCCACTTGCACCCAATGGGTTTTATCCATTTAGGCAAGTCTACAAGGGACCAGACTTTGTTATTGAACATCGATTCAATCTCGGATTGCATTGCCTTTTGCCAATGACGACAATCAACATCCTCCATAGCTTCCTTGTACGTGTAGAGATCATCGTCGTCCGGGAGATTCTCAACAGATTCTCCTAGACCGATATATCTTTCGGGTTGTGTTCTAACCCTCCCACTACGATGAGGAATGGTAGGTTGTTGATCTTGTATTGGAGTGGAACTTACAATTGGGCTGGGTTGTGAAACCTCTTGTGGAATTGTATCTCCTGACATCTCATTCAGGACAATTCTACTTTTGGGCACAAAATTATTCATATAGTCTTTTTCTAGAAATGAAGCATTTGTTGAAACAAATACTTTTAGATTAGAAGGACTATAGAAATAATATCCTTTAGTTCCTTTTGGATACCCCACAAATATACATGTTTTTGAACGGGACTCCATCTTTTCTGTCTTTCCTTTCAACACATGTGCAGGACAACCAAATATTCTCATGTGTTGTAAACTAGGCTTTCGCCCAGTCCACAATTCATGTGGGGTTTTAGGGACAGATTTAGATGGTACATCGTTTAGAATATATTGCTGTTTGTAGAGCATATCCCCAAAAAGAAATAGGACGTGTTGAATAACTCAACATTGATCTAACCATCTCTAAAAGAGTCTTATTTCTCCTTTCTGCTACCCCATTTTGTTGAGGTGTACCTGGTGCAGAAAGCTGAGAAACTATCCCATTATCAATAAGATATTGCTGAAACTCTCCAGATAGATATTATCCACCACGATTAGATCTCAAGATTTTTATATGTTTCTCAAGCTGATTTTCTACTTCAGCTTTGAATGCTTTGAACATATCAAATGCAACCGACTTATGTCTCATGAGATACACATAACCAAATCTTGAGTAATCATCTGTGAAGGTGATGAAGTACTCATATCCACCTCTAGCTTGAATGCTCATAGGACCACATACATCAGTGTGTACTAGTCTTAAACATTCAGTGGCTCTTGCACCTTTGGTATTGAACGGCCTCTTGGTCATTTTACCTTCCAAACAAGATTCACAAGTTGGTAGATCATCAACCTTTAAGTCACTTAAAGGTCTGTCACATACCAATCTTTTAATCCTATTAAGGTTATTTCTGTGTCTAACGAGTGAGAGATATTTCTATGCAAAAAGAATAAACCGTTTTCCAATGTACCTTTGCAAACAACTTTGTCATTCTTACTAATAATAAAAGTTTTATTAAAAGTAACCGAATATCCAAACTTATTTAAATAAGAAACTGAAATTAAATTCCTCTTGAATTGAGGTACATAATAAACGTCTATTAAATCTAAATGCCTACTAAAATCTAAAATAACTCTAATATCTCCCACTGCACTTGCAGGCACTAACGTTCTGTTGCCCAAGTGCAAATTGACTTCATCTTCATTCAACCTTCACTTTTCCTGAAATCCCTACAAGGAATAACAAACATGATTAGTGGCTCCAGAGTCTATGATCCAAGAATCAATAGAATCTGCCAGAAAACGTGTTTCTAGATAATTAACATTACCTTCTTCCTTCTTTTTCTGGGACTTTGGGCAATCTCTTTTCCAATGTCCTTTTTCACCACAAAGGAAGCATTTCCCTTTGATCTTGGTTACTTTCTTGGTTTCCTTCTTGGTAGGCCCAAGTTGCTTTTTCTTCTGTTATTTCTTGACCTTCTTACAGGTCTTAACAGTAGCAACTTTACCAACCAAATGAATCTCTTGACCTTTGTTTTTCACAAGGATCTTTTCAGCGCTTTGAACATCTTGCATCAGGCCCTGCAAGGTGTATTCCTTTTTGTTCAAGGTGTAGTCCAACTTGAACTGATCAAAGGAATCTGACAGTGAGTTAACTACCATATCAATTTTGGTCTCACCATCAATCTGAACACCATTTAGTTCAGCAATATTGAGATGTGCTATGACTTTCATCATGTGATCTTTCACAGATTGTCCAGGTTTCATCCTAAGATTCATAAAAGCAGTCACTGCCTCTCTCTTAGTCGTCCTAGACCTCATAGCAAACATTTCCTCTAGAGACATCATTATATCAGCAGCGGACTCCATTCCTTCATGTTGCTGTTGCAACACGTCGGAGATAGTGGCCATAATGTAACATTTTGCCATATCATTAGAAGTCTTCCACTGCTCATACTCATCTCTTTGCATCACATTAGATTCATTATTAGGAAGGGGTGGTTTAGGAGTGGTCAGAACAAACTTATGTTTTTCACTTTGCAGCAACAACCCAATTTTCCTTTTCCATGTTACGTAGTTATCTCCAGTTAAGGTGTTATCTTTAAGGATGTTCATAAGTGATGGGGTCATGATTTCTGATTAAAACAAAAACATATATAAGTAAATAATCATGATAACAGCACTTTTAAAAATTTATCTTGAATTAAAATAAATAATTCAATCATAAAAATTCAACGGTGATCCAACACCCATAAATATTACGCCTCCTTTGGGAGTTCGCACTATTTACTAGTTAGACTAGGTCCCACCTAATTGTTAACATAACAACCAGCGTTTTTAATTTTAGCCTTGTAATTTTTATTAACAAGAACTCTTGGGAGGATATTAATAAAATTACATTGAGTGTGTTACCAAGATATCGACCCTCAATTTTCTCTCACGAAAATCCCTCTTGGGGAGTAGATTTCGTTTAAGTCAATTGTCTAGTCTATCCTTGTAAGGAAGTATATTGTTAAATTCCATTTATGGACGCCCCTTGGGGGGATTACCAAAAATAATAAAACTCAACTAATCTTGGAGGCCATAGGCGTTCTTGCACACCTTCTCCCACTCAATTATTTAAGGCGTGTGATTAAATCCCAAAGAATGATTTTTACCAAGTTATCTAGATGCCAATTAGATACCTAAATCATTCAATGCATGTTCATACCAAAATAGATATATGAGTGGCACTCCTATTCTAAAATGTCATGTTATCATACAACAACAAATATTGTAATATTTAAGCAAAAATTAAATAGCAACAATTTTGGCCCATCCTAGGAAAGCAAGTAAATTACAATTGTTAGGAATACAAGATCTTCAGGTGGCCATCAACCATACGCTCATCCCTCGGCCTCCTCCCATGGACGTGCACAGCCCACAACCCCACAAAGGGGCTGCCTTGCGCAGCCGATAAGGCCACACAAGGCTGCCGTGCGCTGTCCAATCCAGTCCTAGGGTGCGCACGGTGCTCGTTCTCGGTTCCGATTGCTTCGTTTTTCTTCGTGTCTTCGAATTTTCAACACCCGAATACATTACATCATATTACGAATAAATTACTGCAGCAAATTTTTTTTTTATTTTACTGCAGTAAGATTTACAAAAAAAAATACTGCACCTGATTACAAAAAAAAAATACTGCACTTATTTTACATACAAAAAAAAATAAAACCCTAGCAACTACCAAGAAGGAATTATGGCGATAATAGACCACCCTTCTTATTACAAATCCGAAACAAAAATTACATTGAAATTCTAGGACCAAAATCGAGCAATAACAATTCACTTTATAAAACATATATAAATCCATACATTCAACATGTAATTATATATGCGAATACCTAGAGTGCCATCTCTTTCTAAAACATGTATAATCACAATAAAAAAAGAAATAGATTCACGTATATATATATAAGTTAATTAATTAAAAGGTACAAACAAGGCTCTGATACCAATTGTAGGGAAAAATTGATATAAAACGCAGCGGAAGAAACGAAAAATAGATTTCGTATGGTTTTAAAATTTTTCTCAAAGTTGAACCTTAACTTTTTAATTAATTAAACTCAAATATATACGGTTAGAGTTAAAAACCTCTTGACGCGTGATCCGATTGACTTACGTCGATTGGTAATCCGCAAAATCTTTTCCGATGCCGTGAACAGTACCCGCGTGAACAGTGATCGTGAACAGTACCACGCCGTGAACAGTGATCGTGAACAGTACCGCGAGATCTTCCAATCCGAATACGTACGTGAATCACCTAGGAGCGTGGTCTCCCTTTTTCTTTGAATTGCAAACCTGAGAACGGATGAACAAAGTTTTCTTTTTCTTTTGTTAGTCACAAAACAATCAAAAGAAGACAAAAATTATTCCGGTCACTTTTGAGTTCTCAATCTAATGATCGAAACTCGCGTGAACCTAATTCGATGTTGTACACAAAAGCTTATTGATGAACAAGCAATCAGTGTACTATCAAAGAATAATCTCTTCTCTCTTTTATGTTTAGTAGAATAAAAATTATCTTTTTCTATGAATTGAGAAGAAGAAGAAAAATTGAATCATTCAATCAACTATATTGGCCGAATTCTATATGTGGTATTATATAGGTGGCCAAAATTTTGCTTCCTCTTCTATTTAGGATTGCCGAAATCTTCCTCTAAATGGACTAGGGTTGCCGCAAATCACATACCAAAAAGAGTTTGTGTTGCACCCTAATTTCCATCAACCTTTAGACTTCAAAACCTAATCCAACTCATAGATATTTTTATTTTTTTATTGACTAAATAAAAAGACTTCTTATTTGATTAAATAAATAAAATTAATTATTTATTTTCTTATCAAACAAGTCTTTTACTTTTAATATACTACTACCAATAGTATAACTTTAGGAAATATATTTCTTGATCAGAAAAAGATTTGTTTCTTAATTAAACAATTAATTAATAAATTAACTAATTTTTTATTTAATTAAAACAATGAAACAAAATAATATATTAAGGTTAATATATACACCTTGCCGCCCCACTTATATAAATGAGCCATATATTATTTTCTTATTTCATTTAATCCATTGGACTTTAAATAAAAGCCCACATGTGAACCAGACCCATTCTTACTAAAAGAAACATGCCCACATGTCTCCTTTTAATATATTAATATAATAGTGCAGCCCATTAATTAAATAATAGACATATTATATTCTTGATATATTAAAAACAATTCTAGATGGACCCTTAAATCGGCCCGGTAGAATATATCAAGTGATCCATGCAAATACGTGTGGATTGGGGATCTTGGCGGGCTATCTAAGTTTAAGCTTCAATAGATACAACCTAATCACAATCAACAAATGATTCACTTAGGTCCAATCTATTAATTTTAACTCATTCCACTAAAGAGCTAAAATTGAACTCTTAAATAAAGATAGAATAAGGAGATGTTTCTCATTCATACCCTAGACAATCTTATAGGAGATGGTGTATCCTCATGAATAATATCAGTAATCGCCAAGAGCGCATAGACCGCCTATAGCTCTCCAAGTTACCATATTTCCTCATATGACCACATTTCGAATTTGGATACTTTGACTTGTCCAGAAGCCATGTTTTCAATAATCATTATTGAAAACTCAACGTTGAGATTTAATATCCAGTACCTCAAAACATCTATATGATGATATTATACTCTCATTTAATAAATTGAGCCACGATGTCCATATCTATAAATGAAGTCCTCTATCGATTAACAAATGTATACCACCAAACTATCGAGGATAGACTATGCTATATAATCGTACTCATTGATAGCTCTAATGATAACACTTGCAACCATAAGTCCATCATTTATCTCAGGATTAAGAATATCTTGGTGGAGATCAGTTTATTTCCTCTTTGGACTCTATTACTTGTTCTGCATGTAGGTAACATTTCCAGATATGATCCAGTGCATCTTCGTATCTTCACAGCATGATCCTTTATAGAAAACGCTGTTTGTTATGTTAACAATTAGAATAAGGTGCAAGGCTAAAATTGAAAACGCTGGTTGTTATGTTAACAATTAGGTGGGACCGAGTCCAACTAGTAAATAGTACGAACTCCCAAAGGAGGCGTAAGATTTATGGGTGTTGGATCACCGTTGAATTTTTACGATTGAATTATTTATTTAATTCAAGATAAATATTTAAAAGTGCTTTATCATGATTATTTACTTATATATGTTTTTGTTTTAATCAGAAATCATGACCTCATCACTTATGAACATCCTGAAAGATAACAACTTAACTGGAGATAATTATGTCACATGGAAAAGGAAAATTGGGTTGTTGCTGCAAAGTGAAAATCATAAATTTGTTCTGACTACTCCTAAACCACCCCTTCCTAATAATGAATTTAGTGTGATGCAAAGAGATGAGTATGAACAGTGGAAGACTTCTGATGATATGGCAAAATGTTATATTATGGCCACTAACTCCGACATGTTGCAACACCAACATGAAGGAATGGAGTCCGCTGCTGATATAATGATGTCTCTAGAGGAAATGTTTGCTATGAGGTCTAGGACGACTAAGAGAGAGGCAGAGAGAGGCAGTGACTGCCTTTATGAATCTTAGGATGAAATCTGGACAATCTGTGAAAGATCACATGATGAAAGTCATAGCACATCTCAATATTGTTGAACTAAATGGTGTTGAGATTGATGGTGAGACCAAAATTGATATGGTAGTTAACTCACTAGTCAGATTCCTTTGATCGGTTCAAGTTGGACTACACCTTGAACAAAAAGGAATACACCTTGCAGGGCATGATGCAAGATGTTCAAAGCGCTGAAAAAATCCTTGTGAATGAAAGGTCAAGAGATTCATTTGGTTGGTAAAGTTGCTACTGTTAAGACCCGTAAGAAGGTCAAGAAACAACAGAAGAAAAAGCAACTTGGGCCTACCAAGAAGGAAACCAAGAAAGTAACCAAGATCAAAGGGAAATGCTTCCTTTGTGGTGAAAAGGGACATTGGAAAAGAGATTGCCCAAAGTCCCAGAATAAGAAGGAAGAAGGTAATATTAATTATCTTGAAACATGTTTTCTGGCAGATTCTACTGATTCTTGGATCATAGACTCTGGAGCCACTAATCATGTTTGTTATTCCTTGCAGGGGTTCCAAGAAAGGAGAAGGCTGAATGAAGATGAAGTCAATTTGCGCTTGGGCAATGGAACGTTAGTGTCTGCAAGTGCAGTGGGAGATATTAGAGTTATTTTAGATTCTAGTAGGCATTTAGATTTAATAGACGTTTATTATGTACCTCAATTCAAAAGGAATTTAATTTCAGTTTCTTGTTTAAATAAATTTGGATATTCAGTTACTTTTAATAAAGCTTTTATTATTAGTAAGAATGAAAAAAAAAATTGCAAAGGTACATTGGAAAACGGTCTATTCTTTTCGCATAGAAATATCTCTCACTCGTTAGACACAGAAATAATAGAACCTAATCATAAAAGAGTAAAATTATCAAAAGATGAAACCTACCTTTGGCATTTACGCCTAGGTCACATTAACCTTAATAGGATTAAAAGATTGGTATGTGACGGACCTTTAAGTGACTTAAAGGTTGATGATCTACCAACTTGTGAATCTTGTTTGGAAGGTAAAATGACCAAAAGGCCGTTCAATACCAAAGGTGCAAGATCCACTGAATGTTTAGGACTAATACACACTGATGTATGTGGTCCTATGAGCATTCAAGCTAGAGGTGGATATGAGTACTTCATCACCTTCACAGATGACTACTCAAGATTTGGTTATGTGTATCTCATGAGACATAAGTCGGATGCCTTTGACATGTTCAAAGCATTCAAAGCTGAAGTAGAAAATCAGCTTGAGAAATATATAAAAATCTTTAGATCTGATCGTGGTGGAGAATATCTATCTGGAGAGTTTCAGCAATATCTTATTGATAATGGGATAGTTTCTCAGTTTTCTGCACCAGGTACACCTCAACAAAATGGGGTAGCAGAAAGGAGAAATAGAACTCTTTTAGAGATGGTTAGGTCAATGTTGAGTTATTCAACACTTCCTATTTCTTTTTGGGGATATGCTCTACAAACAGCAATATACATTCTAAACGATGTACCATCTAAATCAGTCCCTAAAACCCCACATGAATTGCGGACTGGGTGAAAACCTAGTTTACAACACATGAGGATATTTGGTTGTCCTGCACATGTGGAAAGACAGAAAAGATGGAGTCCCGTTCAGAAACATGTATATTTGTGGGGTATCCAAAAGGAACTAAAGGATATTATTTCTATAGTCCTAATGATCTAAAAGTATTTGTTTCAACAAATGCTTCATTTCTAGAAAAGGACTATATGAATAATTTTGTGCCCAAAAGTAGAATTGTCCTGAATGAAATGTCAGGAGATACAATTCCACAAGAGGTTTCACAACCTAGCCCAATTGTAAGTTCCACTCCAACACAAAATCAATAACCTACCATTCCTCGTCGTAGTGGGAGGGTTATAACACAACCCGAAAGATACATCGGTCTAGGAGAATCTGTGGAGAATCTCCCGGACGACGATGATCCCTACACGTACAAGGAAGCAATGGAGGATGTTGATTGTCGTCATTGGCAAAAGGCAATGCAATCTGAGATTGAATCGATGTTCAATAACAAAGTCTGGTCCCTTGTAGACTTGCCTAAAGGGATAAAACCCATTGGGTGTAAGTGGGTATACAAGAGGAAAAGAGGTATGAATGGTAAGGTGGAAACCTTTAAAGCTAGACTGGTAGCTAAAGGTTATACACAGAAAGAAGGTATCGATTACGAGGAAACCTTCTCTCATGTGGCCATGCTTAAATCCATTAGGATACTCTTATCCATTGCAGCATCTCTAGACCTAGAGATTTGGCAAATGGACGTCAAGACAGCTTTCCTTAATGAAAGTCTTGACGAGAGCATCTACATGATGCAACCAGAAGGATTCATTGAAAAGGGCCAAGAGGAAAGAGTATGCAAATTGCTTCAGTCCATATATGGACTGAAGCAAGCATCCAGATCCTGGAACATAAGGTTCGATCAAGCTGTGAAAGGTTTTGGATTTATTCAAAACCCTGACGAACCTTGTGTATATAAAAGGATTAAAGGCGACAAGTTGGTTTTCCTCATTCTTTATATTGATGATATACTACTCATTGGAAACGATGTAGGTGTATTGACATCAGTAAAAGAATGGTTAGCAAAACGATTTGATATGAAGGACTTAGGAGAAGCAAGTTATATTCTTGGTATCCAAGTAATAAGGGATAGAAAGAATAGAACGATTGCATTATCCCAAGCTTCATACATTGATAAAATCTTGTCTAGATTTTCCATGCAAGATTCCAAGAAAGGTATGTTACCTTTTAGATATGGAATCAAACTTTCTAAGGAACAGATTCCTAAGAATGAGCATGAAGAGCAATTCATGAGTAAAGTTCTATATGCCTCGGCAGTTGGAAGTCTCATGTATGCAATGCTCTGTACTAGACCAGATATTTGTTTTGTTGTTGGCATAGTTAGCAGGTTTCAATCGAAACCTAGTCCTGATCATTGGACGGCAGTCAAGCATATTTTCAAGTATCTTAAAAGAACTAGAGATTATATGCTTGTATACTCTTGAGGGGATTTAATTCCCATTGGGTATACAGATTCTGATTTCCAGTCGGATTCTGACTCCAGAAAATCTACATCAGGATCTGTGTTTACCATTGGAGGAGGAGCAGTCATATGGAGGAGTATCAAGCAATCTTGTATTGTTGATTCCACCATGGAAGCTGAGTATGTAGCTACATGCGAAGCTGCAAAAGAGGCTGTTTGGCTCCGCCAATTCTTGATTGACTTGGAAGTGATTCCTAATGCGAATAAGCAGATCACTATAGACTGTGACAACAGTGGAGCAGTGGCTAATTCGAGAGAACCAAGAAGTCATAAGAGAGGTAAACACATAGAAAGAAAATATCACCTTTTAAGGGAAATTGTTCATAAGGGAGACGTGACGATCACCAAAATCGCGTCAGCAGAAAATCTAGCGGATCCTTTCACAAAGGCTCTACCTCAGAAGAGTTTTGATAGGCACCTAGAGAATATGGGAATGAGAGATATGACACACTTGCTATAGCGCAAGTGGGAGATTGTCAGGATTATGCTCAATAGCAAGAGTGTAATATTGTAATTGACAATCTTTTCATATTAATAAAGTGTTTTCTGATTCTTACAAATACTTATAGCATTTATTATTATAATTGTCAAGGTAAATAATCATAAGGTCAAAAGACTATGAGATATGAAAAATTGTTCATACATCCGGATATGTGTGAGGTAGACACAATTCTTTAGTTAGTCTTGAATAACGTTCACAACTTAAGTTAAAGGTTGGGCACCTCTATCTTAATAAAGTTGTAGAATTCTTTTACTAGCATTTGAGTGGGATCAAATGAGTTATGATGAGTCTAAAATCATCGAAAGGTTTTCGAGTAAAAGAATCTAGTGCACTGGGTGCATTGAACAGGATCACAACGAAATACTTTATCTAGAACCGTCACTAGATATAAGTCTTTTCATTATTAGGACAATCGGAGAGTCAATCTTAATCCTGAGATAAATGATGGACTTATGGTTGCAAGTGTTATCATTTGAGCTATCAATGAGTACGATTATATAACATAGTCTATCCTCGATAGTTTGGTGGTATTCATTTGTTAATCGATAGAGGACTTCATTTATAGATATGGACATCGTGGCTCCATTTATTAAATGAGAGTATAATATCATCATATGGATGTTTTGAGGTATTGGATATTAAATCTCAACGTTGAGTTTTCAATAATGATTATTGAAGACATGGCTTCAGGACAAGTCAAAATATCCAAGTTCAAAATGTGGTCATATGAGGAAATATGGTAACTTGGGGAGCTATAGGCGGTCTATGAGCTCTTGGCGATTACTGATATTATTCACGAGGATACACCATCTCCTATAAGATTGTCTAGGGTATGAATGAGAAATATCTCCTTATTCTATCTTTATTTAAGAGTTCAATTTTAGCTCTTTAGTGGAATGAGTTAAAATTAATAGATCGGACCTAAGTGAATCATTTGTTGATTGTGATTAGGTTATATCTATTGAAGCTTAAATTTAGATAGCCCGCCAAGATCCACAATCCACACGTACTTGCATAGATCACTTGATATATTCTACCGGACCAATTTATGGGTCCATCTAGAATTGCATTTAATATATTAAGAATATAATATGTCTATTATTTATTTAATGAGCTGCTCTATTATATTAATATATTAAAAGGAGACATGTGGGATTATTTCTTTTAGTAATAATAAGTCTGGTTCACATGTAGGCTTTTATTCAAAGTCTAATGGATTAAATAAAATAAGAAATATAATATTAGGCCCATATATATATGGTGTGGGCGGCAAGGCTAATGAAATAGCCCAATATATTATTTTATTTTATTGTTTTGATTAAATGGAAATTAATTAATTATTTAATTAATTAATAGTTTAAATCAAAATCTTTTCCTGATCAGTAAATAAAATACTATGTGTTAGTTAGGGTTAGAATTCTTTTAAGTGATAGGAGTCCTAATGTGGTAAGGATTAAGTCCACATACACTCCATACCACACAAAGAATTCGGCCACCCTAGTCCTATAAGGGTTAGGATTCTTAAATTGATAGGAATTAGGGAAAAGCACAATTCCTTTTCAAGTAAAGAAATTGGCCAACCCTAGATTTCCTACATAAAGAATTCGGCCAACCCTATTTTGAGAAGGAGAAATTTCGGTCACCTTATAAATATAAAGTGATAATTTCGGCAACCAAGAAGCTTGAGTGAGAGAGATTTTTGTTTGCTTTGAAAAATAAAAATCTTACTCAATACACATAGAATTTCGGCCAAGAGAGAAAAAGAAAAATAAGTTCTCATTCGATAGTGCACTTGCAAGCCTTTAACATCAAAAGGTTTTGTGCACACTTTCGATTTAGGGTTACGCGAGTTCCAATCTTATCGATTGTGAATTCAAAAGTGACCGGAACTATTTTTCTAGGCTCTTGGTGTTTTGAGATTGAAGATCAGGATCAGAAGTTCCATACATCCATTCTCAGGTAAGCAATTCAAAGAAAAAAGGGAGATCACGCTCCTAGGTGATTCACGTACGTGCTAGGATTGAAGATCTTGCGGATTACCATCGACGTAAGTCAATCGGATCACGCGACAAGAGGTATTTAACTCTAACCGTATATTTGTGTTTAATTAATTAAAGGGTTAAGGTTCAAATCTTTAGAAAAATTTTAAACTATACGAAATTCTACTTTTCGCCTTCTGCTACGGTTTTAGTTAATTTTTCCCTACACGCTCGAAGTGTAAGAGTGAGTAGTTCCCAAGATGAGAGCGCTATTAGGTATGGGATTCGTGATTGTGCGAGTTTCCTTTTAGTGCTTTCGAGTTGCCTTAGAACGTTTTGCATGTATCTGTTATTCTCTATCACACTTCATTGCATCTCACTACCAGTTGGAAATGCGGTTTTGGTTTTGTCATTTGTTGTGTCTAGGAGATTTTTAGATAGAGTCATGATTGATTTGTTTTGTGTCTTTGTTTGTCTTGAGTTTGGTTGAGGACAAACAAAGGTTTGGTTTTGGGGTGTTTGATCGTGCCAAAATTGTACTATATTTTGGCCCTCATTTTCATGTTCTTTGTCTTACTTTTGAGTATATTAGTGTGTCTAATAGGCTTATCTATAGCGATTGCAGGCATTCAGTGCAATTCAGGTGTTGGAGAACGGAAATAGGACTTTTGTGCGTAGAACGAGTCAAATGGATCAAAGGAAGAAATTGAAGGTTCAGTGCACGGGCACTGCGCGGGTTAGCATACAAGCGCACATTCCAAGACTAACCTAATGTCCACCAGTGCACCAGCCGCGCACCGAAGAAGGAAGAAATCAAGAAGTGCCTAAATCGTGGGTACTGCGCGGGTCCCTACCCGCTCACATTGGGCGTCAAATTCGCCACATCAGCATTTCAGACCTATTTTTAGGAATCATTTATATAGATTCCTTTCTAATATCAACCACACGCCCACACACATATTTTTCTTAACTTTTCTCTTTTTAGATCTAGGAATTAACTCTCACACCATATCCAAAAACCCACATTCCATTTCTTGATTTCTACTTAACAAGGCACCTTAGAGATTGAATTGAAGCTTGAAAAAAGAAAATTCTCTCATTGGTTTTCTTCTATTCCCTTCTCTTAATTTTCATCTTGCATTAGACATGAGTAGCTAAGTATCCCAATAAGGGATTGATGTGAAACACTTGTAGATGTTAGGCATATAATTAACTCTATATCTTATTAATCAATCATTTATGTTTCATTCAATGGTTTAATTGTTTTCTCAATTAGTTTGTCTTCGATTGTACACCACTCTCTTTGCAAATTGATTGAGGAATTTATTCGAGTTATTAACTTGGTATACACCCTACTTGGTTTTCTAACAACTCTATTGAATGGAATGGTTGAATATGGGTACAACCCTCATATGAAACCCAGTCTTATTAATCTCAATCTTTATCTAATCTTAAATTCATAATTGAGTGGTCATTACTATACACCCTGGAGTGGTCATTTATGAGAGATTAAGAATCAACACTGTACACACTAGGTTGATTACCTTTTAAAGGGATTAGACCCATAATTGATAGATGTGCATTCATTCAAAATCTCAAGTGTGTAGCCCTAGGTTGGTCACTCATTAGGGATATACAACCAATACTATACACCCTAGGTTGGTTGCAAAAGATTTATGAACTTCATGTGAGTGAGTTGCATGCCCATTATTTGCTTGTTGGATCCATAAATTCCTTAGTTCTCAATATCATATTTTACACATCCATTTCTTACTAACTTAGTTGTTTTTAATTTAACTTAGTTTAATTAGTTTAATTGTGGGCTTAACTTTTAGATAATCAATTTTCCAAACCAATCAATATTCTACTTTTGTTGCATTTTACTTTTATCGCATAATTAGTACTAGAGCATTCAATTTGGTCATTTACTATCCACATATCTTTGTGGACGATACCCGACTTGTCACTTTACTTGTTTTTACACATAACTTGTTGAGGTTTTACCGATCTCTATAGACGATACCCGACTTGCCACTTTACTTTCTACGATAGCTTGTTGAGGTTTTATAAATTTTGTTTTGGACTTGCATTTTCTTTAAATTACATGGCAAAAGGCGTAGTTCATGGGTTTACATGAGTTTCAAGGATTTGTAACATATTTTTTTTTTTCATTTTTAAGTCACTTTTTTTTTCATATCAATGATGATTATTTACTGTTGATTGAAAATGGTTTGATTAGAGATAATCGTAGAAAGTGATTGTATTTTATTCACCTATTTGAGATGTTTTAGTAGTGATATTTGTTGAAAGTTCCTTCTTATTGTTGATCTTTTTTTTGTATGACAATTTGTCATTATATAATATTTGTACTTAGATATTTAGTTTTGAAAATTATATAAATTGTTTTACATCTACTTTACATTTAACTAAATTTTATAATTTAATATTATAGTTATTAAAAAAAATTAAAATAGATTTAAACACGTGTACCTGATACCAAACCTAATATATAAGTGGCCCAAGTGGAGAGTAAAGATGGAAAAATCTAGCCCTGGGTCATACCCACAAAATTTAAAAGGACCCAAATCCTCTTGATGAACAACAACTTTTGGGTCTAGATTTAACCTGCAACGGGTTCAGATTTTACACGACCCACAATGGTCCGATTATTTGGGTAATTTGAAACCAAGTGAATGCACCTTGGGCTCTTTTGCCATCACAAACTTGTATTCTAATCAAATTATTTTTTGGACTCATTATCAAACCCATGCCTAACCCTATAGGTATAAAAGAAAGCGTGACACATAGTAGATGTCCATATCCACACCTTTCAAATGACCCAAAACTAGGGGTGGGTAAAAAACCAATAAACTGAACCGATCAAATCGGTTTTTTTTTCGATTTTTTTTCGGTTTTCTTATGTTGACCGGTTTAGTTAGATTCATTTTTTTAAAAACAGATTGGATCGGTTTTTTTCCCCAATTAGCTATCCTAAATCGGAAAACTGAACCGAGATCCAACTTATATAAAAAAAAAACCCTAGTTTAATGAAATTATAAAACTATGAAAGTTTCACATCATATTTTTTTACCGAATATTATTTTAAACTAGTATTTTCAATTTGTTCAAACCCATAATTTAAATTGGTCGAAAGCCCAAAAGGATTAAAATATGAATATATGTGTACTAATTAAAGCCCATGAATTTGGCCTAGTTGGACCAAAACAGAATAAAACCGAACCGAACCTGTCCAATTCGGTTGGTTTTTGATCAGTTGACATTTGTAAATTTTATTGGATCGGTTCATATTTTCAGAAACCGAATTTTATCGGTTTTTATCGGTTCTATTGAAAAATGAACCGATCCATTAAACGTCAAAAACCAATAAAATAAAGGACGAAACGTTTTTGTATTATTAGCAACTTTGATCCTTTTTTTTTTCAAAATACATCGCTTTAGTCCTTCCATTAGTCAAATGTTAGTCAAACTTGACGGAATTAGGGTTATCTTAGTCTTTTTCATAATAAAATATAACAAAATAAAATAAAATTTTCAAAGTTTCATAAAAAAAAATAGGGTAAATCGTATTTTAGTCCCTATTGTTTGTCTTAATCTAAGTTTAGTATACGGTTTTTTGGAATTGTAATGTTTAGTCCTTCTATGACAGAATCCGTTAAAAGAACGGATTATGACACGTAAGGTGTGTTAAATGACGTAAATGACCCTAATGTGTGCTGATCACATTGAAAAGACTGTTTTACCCTTACTTTTGTCTTTTGTGTGATTAAATTGTTGAAATTACAAATTTACCCTCTAATTAATTCATTAAATAAAAAATATTAAAAAAACTATAAAAAATTATTATTTTTAAAACAGATGGATCTCCACCATCCATCTTTAAAGATAGACGGTGGAGATATTTTTTTTATTTTTTATTTAATTTTAAAAATAGAAATAAAAAATAAAAAATAAAAAATAATTTTAAAACAAATTTTAAAAAAAAATTGTTTATCTGTTTATAAGAAAAACAAAAAATAAAACAAAAATAAAATTTTGTGGATCTGGTGATCTCCACCGGATCTCTTTATAAAAAAAAAACAAAAAATAAAATAAAATAACACCAATCTCTAAGACCCTGATTCCAGAAACCAACGTCATCAAAATCATCGGCACCAAACCAAATCTCTCTATCCAAATCATCAAAATCATCACCAGCCACTAAATAATTTAAAAACAAACCCAGAATCCATACACCAAAAATACAACCAAACCCAGATTCCATACCTTCCCAACAACCAAACACTTCAAATAAAATAAAATTTATTTGTCTAATTTTATTTTAACTCCAAACCCAGAATTCATACCATCCCAACAACCAAACACAACTCCAAACCAACACCCAAACACTTCGAAGAACAGATTTTAAAAAAATGGAAACAAAACAAACAAAAAATTAGATCAAATCAAATAACCAAATAATCAAATTAAAATTAAAAACTCTCTCTCTCTCTTAGTCTTCTTTCCCGGCGACCTTGAACCAACCTCGTCGGAAAAAAAGGAACGAAAGCAATATGCCACTCACATGGTCACTATAAAAGAATCTGAGGAGCCGAAACCATATCGACCGAAAGCCAAGTGTGGGTTTTGATATGGTGGCGGTGTGGATTTGGTGGTGGCGATGAGGGTTTGGTGGTGGTGGTGGCTGTATGGGTTTGGAGGTGGTGGTGTGGTTTGATGGAGGTGTGGGTTTGGATGTGATGGAGGTGTGGGTTTGGATATCGATTCGGCGGATTGGAGGTGGTGTGGAGATTTGGTTGTTGATTACGGCGGATTGGAGGTGGTAGAGGTGTGGGTTTGGTGGAGGTTATCAGATGAAGTGAGAGAAAAAAAAAACTGATGGAAGAGAGAGAGAGAGAGAGAGAGAGAGAGTTGCACAAGGAATCAAATAAAGTGAGAGAAGAAAAAACTGATGTAAACGTTGTCGTTTGAAGGAGAGAGAGATGAAAAAAAATATATAATTATTATTTTATTTAATAATATTTATTTGTTTTTTAAAATTAATTTGTAAATTACTATTATACCCTTTAGTTATATAAGATTCTAGAACATCTGATGCTATTTTACCTTTTTACCCTCGTTGACCCTCGTTCACTTGACGGAACTCTAACATAATTGGACGGTAGGGACTACAATATCTATTGTCAGAGAAATGATGGACTATGAATTACAATTCTAAAAAACCGTGGATTAAATACAGATTAAGGCAAACTATAGGGACTAAAATACGATTTACCCTAAAAAATAGGTAAATCAATGGATCTCCATTCAATCCTGTCAAGGCGCAAACCCACAATCTCTTTCCCAACTGCACAACAAAAGTTTCAAAATCGAACTTCTATTAAAACAAATTTTGAATGTACAAAGTCGGACAAATTTTGGGTTAATTGTTCTTACTTGTGTTGTGTAGTGTCCTCTGGCAAAGTTGATAGCTGCGTCTTCTTTGCTATTGATGAGCATGTTCTGGGTGAAACAACTGATGGCAAGTCCCGATCTAGACTTTGTCCATCACGGTGGGTTCAACGTCCAGGAACATAGCATGAGGGAAGTGTTTTTCGGCACCGTCTCACTGAAAAACATGTTGAAGGCATCGTCTCCTCCACCAATTGTCTTGTCGCTCGGCATTTGCCCATCAGGCTGTAAGAAGAAACCCAAATTTTTAGTACCCAGATGGAATAATTTAATATATCACAGATCCTCTGAAATAGCAAAACAAATACTAAATTGGGTAATTTTAAAACGAGAACAGAGAGAGAGGAAATAGTGAACTGAAATCCATGTTCGAGGCAATGGTGAGAAAGGAAATTGTAGTCTTTGTGGATCCAGTAGATCTCCATCCCTGCCTGAACGATGGAGATGAGATCCATTGTTTTTTTAATTGTTAATTTATTTTTAAGTTATCTATTAACTGTTTTTTTTAATAATTTTCTATTATCCATTGATTTTTTTTCTGTTTTAAAATTGTAACTGTTTTTAATAATTTTCTATTATCCTTTGATTTTTTTCACTTTTAAAATTGTAACTATTTTTCAATATTTCCTATTATCCATAAGATCATAATAAAAAATTTATATCTTTTTTAAAAAAAAATTTAGTTTAATTCTATAAATCATTTAAATATTATTTATTTTTGAAATAATAATTTTAATGTTAAATTCCTGAAATTATTTGAATTTTTTTTTTTTAAAGTAAAGGTTGTAAGTTCCTCATATTTTGAGTGGCTCATTCCGTTGACAAACCACATTGGGGTTTGCTTGTAAGGGTAGATTATGCCTCATTGTTAGTGATCAAGCTTCGATGACATCCTCACGCTCAAGAGCACTTCAAAAGTATATCACTTGCTTAACTCTCTTTGAAGTGAATTTTTTTTTTTTTTGAAAAGTAAAGGTTGTAAGTTCCTCATATTTTGAGTGGCTCATTCCGTTGACAAACTACATTGGGATTTGCTTGTAAGGGTAGATTATGCCTCATTGTTAGTGATCAAGCTTCGATGACATCCTCACGCTCAAGAGCACTTCAAAAGTATATCACTTGCTTAACTCTCTTTGAAGAGACTAGTAGCACACACACACTATCATGCATGTCTTACACATCTTACATTTTTGTTTCAATCTTTTATGTGTGTGTTCTTCTTTACACTTCTCACACATGCTCATTGGTGTTAGTTCTAAGTGTGGTGGTATTCTATGTATTTGCCTTCTTTCCGTTTGTTGATCGGAATTGTCTGTGCTTGCACGATGGAGTGTTTTATTTAGCGCAAAGAAAGTGACTCCTAGAGAGAGAGAGAGCTCCAAGAACCTATATTTACTCAACCAAACACCAATCCATGTGCATTTAGCATCTTCCAAGCTTCATCTCATCATGGATTCTCCTTGCTTTTGTTGACTAGGTAATTTGAACATGCCCTAAATCTTCATTGCATCTCTTTGCATCTTTTTATGTTCTTATTTGCCTATGTTTAGTATTATATGTTGATTTAATGCATGTCTTTGTGTTTAATGGTATTTATAACATGCTTGAGTTGTTGTTTGTTGGTTGAGAATATATGTTCATTGATAGCTAGCATATATGAACATTTTTCCCTCTAGCTAAATCTATTTTATTTGCATTTAGATATTGATATCTAGGACTTATACTTAATGTAATCTTTATATCCTAGATAAGCACTTAGTGTAGCCTAACATTAATTGCATGATAGAATATTGTCATATATTCACATAGGTTGCTTAATCTCTTCATAGATTGTTAAGCCTTGTGACTAAGTGGATTAGTGCACAAACAATTGGTCAGAATCACTATTAAAGGTCCGTTGGGTAGAGTGGAAGGGTTAGTGACCAAGAATGGTGTGACTAGAGGTCAACCTAGGTTGTAAACTTTCATTTAAATAGTAGATTTGAGGATCGTGTGTAGCTAGATGGATAGCCAGTGATTTTTGCCCAGTTGGAGGGTTTCTCACGTAAAACAAATTGTATGTTTTTAATGTTTTTCGCTTAAGTTGTGTTTATTTATTGATTGCTAATATGGGGTAAATTTTTAATATTGACTAGTCTAGAAAAGTTGGTAATTAACTTGGTTAAAACATATTCACACGCTTAGTATTATTTTTAAATGTGTAATAACAAAACCTTTTTAAGGCAAATTTGTACTTTTATAAATATGGTCAAAGTTGAGTGTTAGTCTTTTGTTAAAAATGACTAAAGTGATGTATTTTGGAAAAATAAAGGACTTAAATTGTTAATATGATAAATACGTTTAAATATGTGACATTTTGTCAAAAAAATAAGGACTTTAGTGCAATTCCCCTATCAAATAAAGGCATGTATTATTATACTCGTACTCCACTATGATGTTATCCTTTTTATTATTACATCCCAATAATTATTGGAGCAAAATTTTCTATCTTTAGTTTCTACAATTTTTTTATTTTTTTTATAAGTGGACACCGTTTTAAATTAGGGATTTGTGGATACTTAACGAAATTTCAGTTTCCTTAAAATACAAATATAAAGATAGGTGAGGTCATGAGGTCCTCCCATATTTTGTGATTTAATTGGTATATATATATATATATATATATTATCGGAGTTTGTATTATGGCGGTGAAGTTTCATTTTGAAAGTCTTTAACCACCGAGACAAGAGACTCTCGATTCAGTTTCTACAATTTGTCGGTTCATTTACAAGGATAAGCATCCAAACTATCCTGATTTGTTCATCTACACTCTACCGTCATAAGCATCCAAACTACTGCAATTAATCATGCATCTACATGGATATAAATTAAACAATTATATTACTGTCACACATAAACATTGTCAATGTTATAAAAATGACATCGTAGATTCTATAAAGTCCCATCTTGATAAAATGATATTGTATTTGAAGGTAGCTCTTTCGGTCCGATAATATCTTAAATTTGAATCATTTCAAGTTTGGGTCGTGCCAAGTGTATACATAAAGAATAATAAGTCCAAAATTAAACAAATGCACATGGGAATTTTCTAAAATAGCTAATACAAGCCACATCAACATGTTACATGTATGTGGTCATATATATATATAATAGAATTTGGATAATATGCTGATATGTATAATAAATAGTTGAGATTTATTTATTTATTTATTTTAGAGCAAATGACACCTAACCTCCCTAAGGTTTGACTTTTTACACACAGAAACAACTTTATCATTAACTGACACTTACACCCCTTGCCGTTAGGTCAAACTTAACTATTGACTAACTGTCTCTTTTAAAAGACTAAACTACCTGTTATTGGTGAAATTCGAAAAGATGATACGTCAGCATAAACATTACACTTTGAGGAGATAATAAGTGACGTGTCAACTAATGTCCACTAAATTGAGTCAACCTAAGACAACTAGAAGATAACTCCACAATGCCTAGTCAGAGTTACTTAGATGGTTGGGTGGACAACATTCAACCAAAGTAATTAGATTGACCAAGTAAAAAAGATCTGGTAGGGAGAGCCCAAGGTGGTCTGGGAAACCCAAATGGTCTGGTTTAGTTATCTGATCAGGTGTAAATCTCTGGTCGGGGATGAAAGAGGTTTGGTTGGGTTTGGTAGATGGTCGGTTAAGCGACAAGTGGACAATTGTGAGATACGCTCGGATACTTGACACGTCGATAACATAGAGTTCAATGCAATCACAGCTTGAATACGTAAAAGCAGAATCTTACTCAAATAAGGTATCATGAAGCATACTTTGATAAGGAAACAAATTTCCTTAGAGATATCAGAGTCCAGAATAGACTAAAAACCTAATGGGTTCAGAACACAAGCGGTGCAAAACGGGAAAGAAGATTAAAACGACTCCAACACGTCAGAGTTTTATTAAGTTACTACCACCTTTTCTTTTACTTGTACCCCAAGGATTAGGGTTCTATGCATGTATAAATAGACCCGAAAAACACCCAAAACAACTAGATAAATAAGAGGGCAGAAGAGGTTGAGCTTGTAACAATTTCTTCATAGTGAATATCTTTCTCGTCGTCGGCAACCGTGGTTTTTTCCCTTTTCGGGTTTTTCCAAGTAAAATTTTGTTTGCATGCTCTCTTTCTCTTTTCTGTTCATAATATTATTATCAACTCACCATAACTTGTTCGACGCGTGATCAACTTTACGTAATACCAAAAATCACCGTCAACAATTGGCGCTAGAAGGAGGGTCTGTGAACAGTAAAATCTAAGGAAATTTGTGTGACGGTCATATGGAAAATAGTAGAGACGGGAGTCAATCCCCGTGTGAAACTGGCACCCCATGTGGTATCAATGATACTGGTTTAATAAACACCAGCGCCGCCGGAGGAGATTTACCTTCTAGAACTACGCCTTCCATCGGACAAGATGTGACAACCTCAACAGATGCCATCCCCAGTATCTCCCCGGACGATTTCTGGCAAGTCGAGGAATCCTTGCGGAGAGTCATCGAAGACGCCGCCAGACAGAGAATCAACGTAACTTCTACCACCAACTTGACCTCACCATACCAGCTATCTACTCTAGTGGTAGCTTGAGACCCCAGGGTACGTTCTGAAATAATGGTTACGACCCTGGTAGAGATAGAGCAGATAGTCGCGAAAGGAGGGAACATTCCCAAAAGAGAGATGATCGCCAAGATAACTAAGATCACAGAGAGTGTGGGGGTCGGGGAAACCAAGAAAGAAGGGAACAAAGGGGTCGAGTTTGCAAGAGGATGGAGGAAGGTACCTGTTGGGGTTTTTGATCTAAAGCTTGTAATTTGTAAATGTGAATTGAACATAAATAAAAGAAGTATTTTATTCATTCAAATTGTTTCATACTTTTATATAACATGTGTATTTAACATCCAAGATTGCCGGATGTAATTTCGAATTGAGTATATGAATGTCATATATAGATGGATTCAGTTTGAAATGAGCAATCTAAAGAATCCGTAGATAACAAATAAAGTTGGGTACTTTATTTGTGGTTAATCTACAGCTTCGGTTCATTCCGTAATGTACGATGATCTTATCATAGATCATTCATATGGTGATATGAGAATTGAGACACCTTGTATGATGTGATCATATAAGACTGGGCCACGATTTATATGAATCTCTCACTAAGATCCGTTTACGCTGAGATTCATTTATGTCGACAAATGATGGCTATAAATGGGTGATCTTAATCCTGAGTGTCTTTTCGAATCCTTTAGGTTAGATCGTGATTTTTGATGTACCATGGGTGAGGTCGGAGTTGCATTCCGGATCAATATGCTCTGTATGTTGGGATCACTATTTGGTTTGTGGCTGGGAAGGTTTGTACACAATAGTGGAATCCGCTCCTTCTGAAGTAGATAGTAGTTCCCTTGAGGGTTTATTCGGGGCTTGAACAATATGAGCGCTCTCCTAATTCCGTGTGGAATGTAAGATTTATTGTTCATTAGAGAATCAATGGTACTTAATGGAAAAGATGTAGTTAGAGGGGTATAACGGACATTATGACCCAGCTCTAATTATGAACTATTTATGGAGGATTATACCATATGTAATAGCTATATCGATGGACACCGAAAGCTATTGGTTTGTGTAAAAATATCTACAGTTGAGAGAATGCAGCTTCAGGTTTTGAGTGGAACACTGAAGTTAATAATCATGAAATATTAATTAAAGAGTTTAATTAATTAAGGATTATTGGAGCTCGAAATACTGTGGGTCCATTAAGTCCCCTTGTTAACCCTATTGATTAAGGGTAACAAGGGTCACGGTTGATTAAATGGATTGTTCAATTAACTGTGTTACGAAAGTGACACGTATCGATTTGAGAATTAATTGAATAATGAGATTATTTAATTAAAGAATACTAGTGATTAAAATGATTAAATAGTAAGATTATTTAATTATGTGATTAATCATTAATTGGAGGGTGTTGATTGATATTTGTGTTTGAATGAAGACAAGATAATTTGATTATTTTATTTTCATTAAATTAATATCAAATTTGAATTTAAAAAGTTTAAATTCAAAGTTATTAATTATCCTTATAGATATTAGATATTTTGAAGGATTAATTAATGAAAGTTATCAATTAAAATATTTATTGTTTTTTGAAAATTGATACACGCAGATAAGAGAAGTTATTATATCAGTTCTCTCAAATGCATTGAATGCAATTGTTACGTGAAACTAAAAGAAGAGAAACGAGAGGTGTGCGGCCAGGTAAAAAAACAATATATATATATATATATATATATATATATATATTGTCTTTGATTCATGGTGGCCGAATTCCACACATAGAAAACAAGAGTTGTTTTTGTAAGTTTCTTCTGCCTCCATTCAAGCTCCTGAAACCCATAAACGCCCACACGCTGTTGCCAATCGCGGGACATAGCCTGGAAGATCTTATGGTTCAATTAACGAAGCAGATCGAAAAAGAAAGAAGAAGCCTTCAAACACTAGTGTGAAATCGTTTCACTTTCTTTGTTGTTTTCGATTATTACTGTACAATTAGGTTTACTTAATGATTACATAAAAAATTTTAAGACCCCATTCCGCTGCGTAACCCAAAACCTGGAACCTACAGTTCCATTGACGGGAAGCGAGTTACAACCGGGGCGATAGGTATGACGGTCACAGGAGGAGATCCCGATCAGCTTCAACTGACGAGGAAGCTCCTCCTAGGAAGCGTAGGGAAACAACCCCCGTACCTAAATACAACATTGATGACGCCCAGGTCATGGGGCGAGTTTCAAAAGACCCTCATGGTCTCATCATTCGCAAAAATTTTGATGAGCATGGAGAATAGAAATGAGAACTCGAAGTTCTATTAAGGAGGATTGAAGCGTTGGAGTAGAGACAAGGTCATGGAAATTTGCTAATTGGTAATTCTGGTAGTCCGTTTGCCACTTCTATAAGGCAAGGTCATTTCTCCGATAAGTTTAGGATGCCACACGTGGAGCAATTCAAGGCCAACACTGACCCCCAAGAGCATGTAGAAACAATATGACTATGATGATACCAAAGCGCGATGGTGCAACATGGCTATGATGATACGCTCATATGTAGGATGTTCCCCCAAACATTAAGGGATCAAGGGTCTAAATGGTATGGTGGCCTCGCTAGTAGGTTAATCAGGAATTTTGAGGAATTGATATAGGCTTTCACTAGACAATTCATGGGGAATATTCAGCGTAGAAAGTAAATATTTATCCTTTCAACCTTGAAACAAAGAAAGGACGAGAAGTTAAAGGACTACCTCACCAGGTTCTGGCATGAAGTCTCGGAAGTGTAGGACCTAAATGACAAGGAGGTAGTGTCTGCATTTATCAACAATTTGGAGCATAGCCAGTTGTCACTCAGCCTAAGGCAGAGAGGGCCAACCACCCATGCAAATCTTGTGGATGATGTGGGAGGATACGCCATGGTCGAAGAAGAGGAGATAGCCCAAGAAGGAGAACTGATACATGGCAGCCGACCGGGAGAAGGCCAAAAACCTAAGGATAATGGTTCGAAAGGTAATACTAAAGGAGACCAAAAGAACAATTCTAGGAAAAGACAAGGAAGGTCGCAAAGACGATGATCAAAAAGGCAATAGGACCTTTAGGAGGCAATACACCAACTATACCCCATTGGCCTAGAAATAAGAAGAAATTCTGAACGTAATAGAAGACTAGAACCTGTACAAAAAGCCCCCAAAGCAATCCAGTTATGCAAGGAGAGACACCTCTAAGTACTGTTGATTCCATCAGAAGAGCGGTCACAAAACTTCCAAATGCTACCAACTGAGAGATTATATTAAAAAGTTGATCAGAGAGGGACACCTGAAAGATGTGGTTCTTAAAGGAGGGGATGATCGGCAGAATGACCCCTGGAAGAATGACCAAGACAAAAAAAGGCAGTCCAAAGGGGAAATTCAGATGTCGGACCTATCAACACCATCTTTGGCGGGCCATGCACAGGAAGAAGTAGTAGAGAGAGAATGACTGAAGTCCGTGAGGCAATAGATGGCCAAAGGAACTTGGAAGTAAACTCAGTAGGTCCCGACCAAATGAAGCTCAAGCAAGGCTGGGACCCGATCAATTTTTTCGGAGCCGTTGCTCACGGACTTGAAGTCAAACCAAACGATGCAATTGTAGTGTCAGTTCATATTAGTCAGAAGGAAGTAAGAAGAGTGTTGATCGATAATTGAAGCTCGGTGGATATCCTAAGTGTCCGGGTATTTGATCAGTTGGGGCTACAAAGAAAGAATTTGCAGCCGCTGATGATTCCACTCAGGGGATTCGGAGAGGCGGAAGTGAGATCACTAGGGATGGTTAAATTGCCTGTCGTGATAGGGAGCTTCCCATGTTAGAAAACAGTGCTACTCAATTTCGTAGTTGTCGACACCGAGAATTAGCCATATAATGCCTTGTTAGGAAGACCATTCCTAAACAAGTCAAAGACTATCACGGCAACCTATGCCTTGACTGTCAAATTCCCTACTGAGGCTGGGGTTGATGTCATGAAAGGCTCCCAGGAATGGGCAAGGAAAGCTAATATGGATGTTTATAGAGAAAAAAACAGAGCTGGATGTAATACAGATAGACCTCCTCGAACGGGAAAAGTGTCCGAAGGTGGACGAAGAAGAGGAGAAAGCGGAGACACCGACCCACTTCGACCTGGACCCAAGGGAATCATATCCGAAAGATGGGAAAGACCAGGAAGGGGAACCAACTAATGAAGTTGTGATAGACGATAAATCCCCGAGTAAACAGTGAAGCTATAGGCGCAGTTGGCAGAACAAGTACAAAATAAGCTGGTCAACTTGTTAAAAGAGTACAAGGATGTGTTAGCTTGGAAGCATGAAGATATGTCGGGGATCGATGCCAAAATAATTTCTCATGCCCTGACAGTTGACCTCGAGCGGAAACCGGTCATCTAGAAGAGGCCATGATTCAACCCTGAGAGAAGCCAAGCGATCAAAGATGAAGTCCTTAAGCTACTGGCAGCAGGTTCAATTAAGGAAGTGCAGTACCCTAGAGCGGGTCGCAAATGTCATGCTCATAAAAAAGAAGAACGGGCAATGGAGAATGTGCATGGAATTCACGAACCTAAACAAGGCATACCTAAAAGGTAGTTTTCCCTTGCCACTAATAGACCAGTTGGTCGATGCAACGGCGGGGCACGAGCTACTAAGTTTCATGGACTCCTATTCGGGACCATAACCAGATAAGAATGTTAGGACCAGATGAAGAAAAGACTGCATTCACAACCGACCAGGGGCTTTACAACTACAAAGTAATGCCTTTTGGCCTCAAGAATGCTGGGAAACTTACCAAAGATTGGTAAACAAGATGTTCGCTCGTCAGATCGGTAGAAACATGGAGGTGTATATAGATGACATGCTGACAAAAATCATCACAGCAGAAAAGCATGCAACCGATCAAGAAGAAACATTTGGGGTGCTGAGAAGGTATGAGATGAAGCTCAACCTGAATAAATATGTTTTTAGGGTACCATCGGGAAAGTTCCTTGGGTTTCAAGTGCACCAGAGGGGAATCGAGGTAAATCTTGAGAAGAAAAGGGCCTTGAAGAAAATGAGGTCACCGGTTACCTTGAAAGTCATTCAAAGGTTAACGGGCTGCTTGGCCTCATTCAACAGATTTATCAGCAAATCAACAGACAGGTGCTTGCCTTTCTTCAAAGCCATAAGGAAGGGCAAATGAGTAGAATGGAATAAAGAGTGTGAACAAGCCTTCTATAAGATTAAGGAATATCTAGGTAAGGCCTCAATCTTGTCGAAGCCTCTGGACGGGGAAGTGTTGTATTTATACTTGTCAGTCAAAGCTGTGGCCACATGGTCGGTACTGGTCAGGCTAGATGAAGGAGTGCAAAAACTGGTATATTACACTAGCAAGGCCATGCTGCCAGTGGAGATGAGGTACTCGGCAGCCGAGCATATGGCATTAGCATTGGTGACAGCAGCAAGAAAACTGAGACCCTATTTTCGGGCTCACAAGATTGAGGTTTATACAGACTGTCCATTAAAGCAGATGTTGTTTAAACCAGAGGTTTCAGGAAGATTTGAAAAATGGGCAATTGAACTAAGTGAATTCGATATCACTTATCTGCCAATAGCCGTAATAAAGGGTCAGGCAGTGGCAGATTTGATCGTTGAGTTCACTGAATCAAACAGTGAAGTGATCAGAATGCTCGAAGATAAAGTAAGGAAGATTTTTAACTGGAAGTTGCATGTCGATGGGTCGTCAAATACGCACGGCAGCGTGGCAGGCATAGTGGTATCCATCCCAGAAGGTGACCATATATGAAAATACAACTCAAGCGTGTGTCTAAATACCTAGAGGGGGGGTGAATAGGTTTTAATCAAGTTAATTACCAATTTTTCTTGATTAATCAATATTAAAAATTTACCCCATAAACAAACATACAAAATCAAGTGTAAAGTGCGAAAATATAAATAACACTTTATATTTACATGGAAACCCTTCAACAAGGGAAAAACCACGGGCTATCCTTCTAGCCATACACGATCCTCAAATCCACTACTGTAATGATGTTTACAACCTAGGTTGACCTCTAGCCACACCATTCTCGGTCACTAACCCACCACTATTACCAAACAGGCCTTTATAGTGAATCATTGATCACTTTGCTTGCCAACCACACCTTGGTTGTAAGACTTGACTTGCTTGTGAACTACACTTTGTAGTCACAAGACTTAACTCTCAAAGAAGAGATTAACAACCTAAGTGAATATATGAATATTCAAAATGCAAATAATGCTAGGCAATACTAAAAGCTTATCTAGGAATTAAAGATGACACTAAGTACAAATCCTAGATATCAATGTCTATATGAATGCTCATAAAGACCTAACTAGATATAGATATGTAAGTCTAAAATCTAGTCATCAAACAAAGCCATATCAACACATGTTGTCATACAAAATGGCAAGGACAATAAATGCAATTAATGAGTCCTAATTAGCTAGAGGGCAAATATGTCATAAATGCAAGCTATCACAATACAAACCCAATCATATAGAGGAACTCATAAATAGATGCATTAAATAGAGTCCAAGCATTTAATCAACTAATAAATGCAATAAAAACACAATCTTGGAAAGTATGAACAAATGATAAAGATGGGGTTTTTGTTCAACTTACCAAGTCAACTAATGACGAAGACCCATGCCTTAAAGATGCTTAGAAATGCATGAAGATGATGGGTTTTAGGTTTGGAGAGTCAAGGAATAAATCTTGAAGCTTTCTCTCTCTAAGGGTTGTTCTCTCTCTCAAAAATATGTTCTTTTGCTCTAAAAATGAGTTGGGGAAGAATAGAACATATATATAGAAACCCTAGATAAAACTGCGTCAGTTTTGGGCTTGGGAATCAAAATCCCGTCAATACCGCTTGCTGTACCGCGGCTCGGGTAAGTGTCCAAACTGCGGTACATGCAACGGTGCACCGTCTGGACAACATCACGGTGGGGACCGCTGTGCATGCAAAGCACATGCCGCAGTCTAGGCAGTAGGGGCCTACTGATGTTTACCGCGATATGGACCGCTGTGCATACAAGTGCACAGACCGCGGTCCACGAAGCATGCAACTTCTGGAACCAACCGATGTTGGGACTGCGGCTGAGGCATGTGCCTAGCCAGCGACCTGAGCCGTGGTGAAGAGGAAAATCCTCTTTTCCAGGCAGACTCAACACACTAATCTAATATGCAAAAATGTGCAAGTGTGGAGTGATGAATGACATACAGTGCATCATTCAATTATATGTAACCAAGAATATAATGCATGCAAGTGAGTGTGTGCAACTAAATCTCTTCAAGAGTTAAGAACAAGTGAACTGCCTCTCTTGAAGCTCTTTGGGATGACCTGAAGCATGTCTTCGAGAAAACCACACTTAGAGAACCTATGCTACCCGTTACATAAACATCCCCAATGTGATTTGTCATGAAATAAGCCAATCATAAAAATGAGGAACTTACAAGGTAGATTTTGCCTTACAATTCGACTTCAAAGCTACCAAAAATACTACCGAGTATGAGAATTATTGGCAGGACTCAGGGTTTGCACGGCACTGGGAGTAGACGAATTAGAAATATTTAGTGACTTAGGGTTTGTGTGAAAATATCTATAGTTGAAGAATGCAGCTTCAGGTTTTTAGTGGAATAACACTGAATTTAATTATCATGAAATATCAATTAAAGAGTTTAATTAATTATTTCTAAGGATTATTGGAGCTCAAAATACTGTGGGTCCCCTTGCTAGCCTGATTGATTAAGGTAACAAGGGTCACAGTTAATTAATTGGATTGTCCAATTAATTGTGTTACGAAAGTGACACGTGTCTATTCGGGAATTAATTGAATAATGAGATTATTTAATTAATAAATACTAATGATTATGTTAATTAAATAATTAGATTATTTAATTGTGTAATTAATCATTAGATTGAGGGTGTTGATTGATATTTAATTTTGAATGAAGATAAGATAATTTGATTATTTTATTTCCTTTAAATAACTATTTAAATTTGGATTTAATAGAGTTTGAATTCAAATCAAATCAAATAAATTATTATTAATTAAAGATATTAGATATCTTGAAAGATTTGAATTTGAATTTAAAAGAGTTTGAATTCAAATTAAATCAAATAAATTAATATTAATTAATATATTTAAAGATATCATGTATCTTAAAAGATTTGATTAATTAGTTTAATTAAAAATATATATATGATACATGTTTTTCGGAAACTAACAACACAACATATGTTCAGAATTGAGAGTCAATTTTTGAGTGTATAGAACCAAAGAAGAGAAAAAGAAAAAGAAAACCCTAGAAAGAGTTCTAGGTTTTTTCGGCCAAAAGAAAAAAAAAATTCTTCTCTTCATCCTCCTTGTTCCTGAGTACCATGATGCGCCCACACGCCATTACCAATCCCGTGAGATAACTAGGAAGATCTTGTGGTTCAAATCAGAAAGCATATCGAAAAGAAGAAGGAGCCTCCAAACGTTGGTATGGAATAGTTTCATCTCCTTCTTATTGTTTTTGTTTATACTGTACAAATGAGTTAGTTTATGATTGCATTAAAATTTTTAAAACCCCATTCCGCTGAGCAATCCAAAATCTGGAACCTATAAAATATTTCAGTCCTGTATGATTAGAGATGTCGTCACCGGTGGCATCTTAAAAACTAATAAGTGATAACTTGGATGATTAGCCAATATATCAGTCCGCCGATTAGAGACTCGTAGTAAAGTTTGTTACAAGTTCAACTTATGAGCTTTTTATTCTTTTTGGAAATTATCTTTATAGCAACAATACATGCTGATGTCTTCTTATAAAAACAAATCATTGTGAAAATTAATCGGACTTAAGTTTTGGAGAGTAAAATGGTCATTTTACCTATCAAATAAAAAAATAAGCCTAAAATTTTCTATAATTACATGTCTATCTAAAATAATTTTAAATAACCCCATAACTCTTATTAAAAATGCTCCTCCCATTCAATCAAGAAGAGGAGGTTGACCAAATTTTATACCTTCCTTTTGTGTGTAACCTTTAGCTACCAATATAGCTTTAAAGGTTTCCACTTTTCCATCCATTCCTCTTTTCCTCTTGTATACCCACTTGCAGCCAATGGGTTTTATCCCTTTAGGCAAGTCTATAAGAGACCAGACTTTGTTTGAATACATAGACTCAATTTCAGATTGCATTGCCTTTTGCCAATGGGCAACAATCAACATCATCCATAGCTTCCTTGTATGTATAGGGAGCATCGTCGTCCGGGAGATTCTCCACTGATTCTCCAAGACCGATGTATCTCTCAGGTTGTATACTAACCCTCCCACTATAACGAGGAATGGTAGGTTGTTGATCTTGTGATGGTGCAGAATTTACAATTGGGCTAGGTTGTGAAACCTCTTGTGGAATTGTATATCCTGAAAGCTCATTCAGGACAATTCTGCTCATAGGCACAAAATCATTCATATAGTCATTTTCCAGAAATTTAGCATTTGTCGAAACAAATACTTTAAGATCTGAAGGACTATAGAAATAATATCATTTAGTTCCTTTTGGATACCCCACAAATATGCATGTTTCTGAACGGGACTTCATCTTTTCTGTCTTTCCTTTTAACATATGTGCAGGACATCCAAATATCCTTTGGTGTTGTAAACTAGGCTTTTACCCAGTCCACGAATATTACCTGTCTACGAATCCTATTTAGAAGGTAAAATGACCATGAGACCTTTTACAGGAAAAAGGGCTTAGAGCTAAAGAACCACTAGAGCTTATACATTCAGACGTCTGTGGACCGATGAATGTTAAAGCATTGGTGGTTATGAGTATTATGGCACCTTTACAGATGACTACTCGAGATGCGGATATGTCTACCTAATGCAATGGAAGTCGGAAACTTTTGAAAAGTTTAAAGAATTTTGAGCTGAAGTTGAGAACTAGTTAAGAAAGACTATCAAATCTCTGCGATCGGATTGTGGAGGTAAGTACCTTGACCAAGAGTTTGAAGACTTTATGGTCGAGTATGAGATAGTGTCCCAACTCACAACTCTTGGTACACCACAATAGAATGGTGTCGCGGAGAGGAGAAATAGAACCCTAATGGAAATGGTGTGATCTATGATTAGTTTTTCATCATTACCAAATTCCTTTTGGGGATATGTTTTACAAACTGAGGCATACATTTTGAATGTAGTGTCATCCAAATATGTTCCTAAAACTCTCTTAGAGTTGTGGAATGGTCGTAAAGCTAGTTTGGGAGATTTCCGTATATGGGGGTGTCCAGCACATGTGCTGAAGAACATAAGTGGAAAGCTGGACCCCAAGTCCGTGGTCTGCTTGGTTGTAGGATATTTCAAGGAGACCAGAGGTGGATACTTCTATAGTCCTAAAGAGAACAAAGTGTTTGTATCGATAAATACAATGTTTCTTGAGGATAGATATATTAGTGATCATAAACCTCTTAGTAAGATTGTATTGAATGAAATGGAGCCTGGTACGACTAGTGCTTAATCAACAAGAGTTGTTGATCCATTGACATCTGAGAGTCAGATGATTCCTAGTCAGGACACACTACCTAGACGTAGTGGGAGGGTTGTACGACAACTTGAACGCTATTTGGGTACAAGTGAGGAACAAGGTGTTGTCTCTACTAATAGTGTGGATGATCCATTGACATTTAAGAATATAATAGAATATCCTGACGAAGAGGAATGGCTTAAAGCCATGAATCGCAAGATGGAGTCTATGTACACTAACTCAGTCTATGAACTTGTAGACTTACCGGATGAGGTAAAACCCATAGGGTGTAAGTGGATCTACAAGAGAAAGAGATGAGTATATGGGAAGGTAGAGACCTTCAAGGCAAGACTAGTGGCTAAGGGTTATACCCAGAAAGAGGTGGTCGATTATGAAGAGACTTTCTTGCCAGTAGCCATGTTTAAGTCTTTTCGGATTCTCTTATCCATTGCTACCTATTTCGATTATGAAATTTGGCAAATGGACGTCAAGACTGCATTCTTGAATGGCAATATTGATGAGAGTATCTATATGATGCAATAAAGGGATTCGTGTCTCCAGATCAAGAGCAAAAGGTTTGAAAGTTGCAAAGGTCCATTTATGGACTGAAGCAAGCATCTAGATCTTGGAACATAAGGTTTGATGATGTGATCAAAACCTATGGCTTCGAGCAAAATGTTGATGAGCCTTGTGTCTACAAATGCATCGTTAACAAGAAAGTAGTTTTCTTAGTCCTATTCGTAGATGATGTCCTACGCATTGGAATGATGTAGGGGTATTATCGGAAGTAAATGGCTGGATGGCTAGGCAATTCCAAATGAAAGATTTAGGAGAGGCGAGTTATGTTCTAAGGATCCAACTCTTAAGGGATCAGTAAGAATAAACTCCTAGCATTGTCTCAGGCTTCGTATATCGACAAGATTTTTATGCGATTTTCTGTGCAGAACTCTAAGAAAGGTAATTTACCAACCAGGAATGGAGTTCACATGTCTAAGAAACAGTGTCCTAAGACACCTCAAGAAGTTGAGGAGATGAGATGTGTTCCCTGTACGTCAGCAGTAGGTAGTCTCATGTATGCTATGTTATGCACGAGACAGGACATATGCTTCGCATTGGGAGTAGCCAGCATATACCAGTCCAACCCAAGATTGGATCATTGGGTTACTGTCAAGACTATTCTCAAGTATCTTCGGAGAACGAGAACCTATATGCTACTGTATTCTGGACAGGATTTGATCCCGTTAGGATCCACATAATCTTATTTTCAATCAGACAGAGATTCTAGGAAATCCATGTCTGGATCAGTATTCATCCTTGGTGGTGGAGCCATTCTGTGGAGGAGTATTAAGCAATCTTGTATTGCTGACTCCACCATGGAAGCCGAATATGTAGCCGCTTGTGAAACTGCTAAATAGGTTGTTTGGCTTCAAAAATTCTTGAGTGATCCGGAAGTTGTTCCAGATCTAGATAAGCTGATCATACAATATTGTGATAACAGTGGTGCTATGGCTAACTCCAAAGAACCAAGAATCAACAAGAGGGGGAAGCATATAGAGAGGAAATATCATCTCATCAGAGAGATAGTGCAGAGAGGAGATGTGACCATGACCAAGATAGCGTCACAGGACAATCATGCTGATCCATTTACGAAGACCTTACCTGCTAAAGTGTTTACGGGTCACCTAGAGGGTCTGGGTTTACAAGACATGTCTTACATGCTCTAGTGCAAGTGAGAGATTGTTGGGGATTTTGCCCTAAAGCTTGTAATTTATAAATATGAATTGAACATAAATAAAAGAAGTAGTTTATTCATTCAAATTGTTTCATACTTTTATATAATATGTGTATTAAACATCCAAGATTGCCGGATATAATTTCAAACTAAGTATATGAATGTTATATACAGATGGATTCAGTTTGAAATGAGCAATATAAAGAGTCTGTAGATAGCAAATAAAGGTTAATACTTTATTTGTTGTTAATCTACAACTGCTGGTCCATTCAGTAATATACGGTGATCTTATCCTGGATCATTCATATGGTGATATGAGAATGGAGGCACGATTTATATGAATCTCTCATTAAGATCCGTTTACGCTGAGATTCATATATATCGACAAATGATGGATATAAATGGGTGATCTTAATCCTGAGTGTCTTGTGATCATATAGGACTGGGCCACGATTTATATGAATCTCTCACTAAGATTCGTTTATGCTGGGATTCATATATATCGACAAATACTGGCTATAAATGGGTGATCTTAATCCTGGGTGTCTTATCGACTCCTTCAGGTTAGATCGTGATTTTTGATTTACCATGGGTGAGGTCGGAGTTGCATTCCCGATCAATATGCTACTTCTGTTGGGATCGCGGTTTGGCTTGTGGCTAAGAAGGTTTGTACACAATAGTGGAATCCACTCCTTCTTGCGAGAAGCAGACAGTAGTTCCTTTAAGGGTTTATTCGGGGCTTGAACAATAAGAGCGCTCTCCTAATTCGGTAAGGAATGTAGGATTTATTGTTCATTAGAGAATCAATGGTACTTAATGGAAAAGATGTAGTTAGAGGGGTATAACAGACATTGTGACCCAGCTTTAATTATGAACTATTTGTAGAGGATTATACCATAAGTAATAGCTATATTGTTGGACACCGAAAGTTATTGGTTTGTGTAAAAACATTTACAGTTGAGAAAATGCAGCTTCGGGTTTTTAGTGGAATAACACCGAAGTTAATTATCGTGAAATATTAATTAAAGAGTTTAATTATTTATTTCTAAGGATTATTGGAGCTCAAAATACTGTAGGTCCATTGGGTCCCCTTGCTAGCCCGATTGATTAAGATAACAAGGGTTACAGTTAATGACGTCGAGATACTCGGGTACTGGGTAGATGTCCATGATACTTAGGTGTCAAATAGGAGATGTTGGGTACCTACGAGGTACTGAACATGTGGTATCGTGGTACCTGCCTTTTCTTGAGTCGTGGTTTTGGTGCTTTCACTAGGTAGACAATTGGGAGAGGTGGTAACGGTTCTGGCCTAACCAAGTATCGGTTCTTCCTAGATCGCGGTATCGACGCTTCCGCGGACCTGGGAATGGTTCCCACCAGGTAGCAACTTGGTGAAAAATTCTTCTTTGGACCCCTGCCAAAAAATGATGTTAACACAAGGGAAGTGGGAAAACAATGTACGTGCTATTGTACAAGAATTTGAGATGGAGGCTAATAGGGATGAAGAACGCCAAAGGAAACAAGAGCGACACAAGAAATTGGAAGAGAAATTCTACATACTTCAAGAGAAATTGGTGAAAACCTCCTGAGAGAAAGAAGAAATGAGGGAAGAGGTTGAAAGAAAGTTAAAGCTCATGAAAAAGAAGTTTGAAGACAAGGAGGCCTGGGGAAAGGTGAAAGTGGAAGAGCTTGAAGTGCAAAATAAGAAGCTCACTCTTGAAGTAAAATTTCTTAAGGAAGAGAATGGTACACTTCATAAAGGTTGAAGAGAAGTCTCTGATAAGAACAAGGATTTGGAAGAACAAAATGAGAGACTTGAAGCGGAGAAGAATGCCGCATTGAAGGCTTTGGAAGATCTAACGAGGCTATCAAAAGAATTTGAAAATGAGATAGGTCGCAAATCAATGAAGATGAAGATGGATCTTGAACAAAAAGACAATGCCTTAGTGGAAGCGAAAATAGCCATTAACAAAAAGGAAGAAGCTCTTAAGATAGCAAAGGTGAAGGAGTGCAACTATATTGTCAAATTCGACAAGGTGGAGAAAGTGATCAAGTCACTAGTAGCGAAGCAAAACCATATGCCATCTACTCATGCACCAAGAGGGAGATTTTCTAACTCTATTCCCATTTTCTATTATTGTTCAAAAAGAGGGCATATTAGAGATGAATGTTATATGTTCCATAGGCATACAAAATTGAGAAAGCCTAGGAATAAGAAGAGACCACCTAGGATCAAGAAAATTTGGTTAAGGAAAGACTTGGTTGACAAAGTTAGACTCAATGACAAGGAAAGGGGGAAATCAACTCAACTTGTTTGGGTTGTGAAAAAGAATCAAATTCCAAACTTAGTAAACCTTCCTTTAGTTGATGACACCCCTAGCACAAGTACATAATGTAGAAAATTCTTTTGTGCATATGTTTTAATGCTTTATTTTGTTTAAAAATTGCACAATCTATTTTTCCTTCTTTACTCTATTATTTCTCTCTCCCTTTATGTGTGAATTTGTGCTTGTTAATTGAGAAGAGAGGAAGAACTAAGGTTGGGGGTAAAATTTATTGTGGGATTTGTTTATTTTGTTTAGTTTGTTTCATTTTAATAAGAAGGGGTGTAGCAAACTTTCGTTGGGCATGCACATGTATTTAGAAAAATCTAGCTTACCTGAACTTTCTGATGTGTGTTCTAGTGTGGCAGATAAGCTAAAGCTTCTAAAGGAAGCAAATTTTAACAGCATGTGTATCAATGCGAGGTTTTTTATCTCTTGGTAGGAAACAACAACAACATGTGCATCTTGGAGGGACAAGCAGGACAAGAGTGCTTATAAAAAGAGCAAGAGCCTTCCTTTAATAGGAGAAGCTTGCAAGGAGACAGCCCACCTATGTTTGAATTCTTGAACTTTTTAACTCTGCACCATTAGTCTTACGTTTAGTTTGCTTTTGTTTTGTCCAATAACTCTTGTTGGATGATTTGGAGTTGGTGACTTTTGTTATGGCTTGGAAGATATTTTGATATGTGGATCATATATGTGGACATATTGGTCATATACTTGAATTTTTGCATTGATTGATTTATTCATTCTTGATGAGATGAGCTGAAGGCTAATTTTGAATGATTACATGTAAGTGTACTGATTCATATTGCATATATATATATAGCCTCGTTCGGTTTGGGGGTGGTTTTGATTACTCACATTTTGTCCAGGTCTTGTGCATATAATGATACTCGGTTTAGGGGTCATCATGTCCCCACTATGTAATTTTTAATTGAAAGAAAATGCTTGATGTTGGTTTGTGCTTATTGTCAAAATTACATGGTTGTCTTATATTATGATGAGCCTATTTTAGTGTCTCTTTATTTTGTTGGGCATTGATTGTTCGTGATTAGTGCATAGGTTTGCTGTGTTTTGTGTCTAGTTAGGTGCGCACCGTTAGGCCGGGCTCTCTTGTTTTCAACATTGAGGGCAATGTTGGGTTTTGGTTTAAGGGTGTTAACGCCTTGATGAGTAGTCTTTTTGTTTTTGAGTCATTTTTGGTCTAATTTTTTCAAAATTGTTGCATTGGCCAAATTTTCGAGTTTTAAATAGCTTGGATGTGATGCTTTGAGCGTGTGCTCTTGGCGAGTTTGTGTATGCATGTTGAGCTTGTGTAGTAGCTAGTTGTCTTTCAAGGGTCTCACTTGCACGTCATGGGCCAATCTCATCCTTTTTATGCTTAAGTTGAGGGGACTCGGTGCTCTTTCACCTTGTTCTAATAGTGGAGACAACCCAAGAGTTCACAAACACAAGCCTAGTAAAAAGTGCATCGAGTGAATAATTATTCTATTCTTTAAACACTCATCTCGTCATATGTGTCACATGCCATAGAACATACATTTCATATATATTTTTGGATTGCTTGGCGGATGCATTCATTCCTGTTAACAGAATAATCCACTCGGGGAGTGAAATTTTGAATAACACCTTCGTCCACTACCGATAGGCGATAGCGGGATAGGTACCTTCGGTACCGAGGTTCCTTTTTATAATGGAAATTAATATGAACAAATATGAAGGAACCAAAGGGATATGAACAACACTGTTTTATTGAAATAAATATTGGGTAAAGGTTACAGCACTTTCTTTTCACTCTCTCTCTCTCTCTAAATACAAAATGAAGATGGAGAATTCCGTTTACATAAATAAGTGGCTATTATCCATCCAGTGATTGTTCTAAACTCTCACTGACTTCTGAGAACTCAGGAGAGGTCTCTCTCCCTTTCTGCTTCCAAAAAAATCATCTCTCTCCTCTTTATCCTTCAAGGTCGTATGTATAGGTCTCCCATATCCCTCAGAACCTGGTTGCATTTATGAGGATTATTTGGAGTCATTTTTTAGGTGTTGAAAGGAGTTGAGTGAGGCTAAAGGTGCGGGATTTGATCCCGTTAATTACTGTCGTGTTTAAACTCTGATTCGGTTGACCGTTTGGTCTCATTTACGGCGTTTTAAATGGCGAAGGAATCAACTTTCCTAGCTTGCGCTGCTTGGAGAGGTACACCGGTTCTACTCCCTGGTGGCGTGGTACACTGGTGTACTGTTCTGACTTACTGGCGTGGTGCTTGTTCTATCATGATGGTGGCTTCATAATGGTGTCCGTCCTGTTGGACATGCGGGGGGCCTGTCTTGGTTGGTCCCTAAATGATGTCGAGGTGTTCTGACACTAGGTATGCATCGTGGTATCGAGGTTCTAGGCATGAGGGACCGGGTACCTGGAAGGCACTAGGTCTGCGAATATCGTGGTACCCCCTTCGTCAGGTATCAGAATGGATGCCCGCTGTGATACATGTTCTTCCTAGTTGAATATATCTGGTGCTTCATCTAGGTAGGTTGGTAGTCGAGGTTCTGGTCTTTACCAGGTATTGATTTTCTCTAGGTCGTGGTATCGATCCCGCTAGGTATCTGGGAGCTTAGATGGGTTCCTACCAAGTAGATGCTTTTGGTGGAAAAAACCATGTTAACCGAAATCCCCTCTGACTCAATCAATGGTGCCAGGTTGGGGTTGGAGACAGGATTCAAAACACTTGGAGAATTTTTGTAACTGTCTCATAAGATGGAATCTTCCCCTTGCACGCTGACTTAAATGGGTCTTCCACGTGGCTGGCTGGGGTAAGCCGAATTCAAAAAAGGCAATATCTTGGAGGCACGCATTTCTTGAAACCGTTCTCCTTACGTCACCGATTATCCTGCGACGTTGATTACCTTCTCTGCCCGTTACAAGTAGCCGCTTCTATATAAATCTTGCCTCGTTCATGACGTATTCACTCTTCTTCAAGCAAATTTCTCAAACTTTCTACATTTGTGCCAACCCTAGCTTTCTTCTTCTTCTTCATCCTTCAACCCAATCTCTTTTATTCTCGCTTCGATCTGTTATAATGTCTTCTCCAGACAATGACAGTGTCGAACGATTCTTCACCGGTGACTTGTCTGCAAGCGGCTCGGCCATAGATAAAGGACCAGTGTCGATGATGACAATGGAGACAACGTCCCTCTTCTACAACGCTGTCGGTCCAATAGGAATGTCTGGGAATCGAGTGGAGAATCTGGAGCCGCCGGGGTAATTGGGGACCGGGCTGGTGAGGTTCGAGATTCTGTGGGGAGGATACTCGCTCTTCCCTATGAATATAGATGCATCCCTAATTCTACCAGCACTCTAGATACTATCATGCGCTTGCGGAGAGATTTCAGGGTCTCAAAAGATATCGCAATCACTATACCCCCTCATAGGGTACGACGTATACGCCTCTAATCCTGACGATCTTCCGATTCATACAGTGGCCGTAGATTGCAGTGTTAGGCTACCCCTCATCCTACCTTACGTAGGGCACTACACGCATTGCAGCTAGCACCCATTCAGCTGACACTGGGGTTCTGTAGGAACTTGGTTGGGTTTCTAGTGCTATGGCGGGAGCAATGTGAGATAGACCGAATTGACCGGGAACCAGGTGCTGATGAGTTAGGGTTTGTCGTTCAGGTTGCTACCAATACTCCAAACCCGAAAGACCAGTTATATGCTCAGACTAGGAATAGTTTGAAATTCACTGTTCATGGAGCTACGAAGAAGGATTCTTCCTAGAAGGAAGAGTGGGTTATTGTTGGAGGATCGTGGGGCAGCTCGGTCTATATCGGAGGCACCGAATTTAAGGTTCCCACTTGCTTTAGCAATAAACCTTCATTGGAGAAAGGCCATCTCTCTGTTGAATCGGAGAAAATTTTGAGAGCTACCATAGCTCGAAACTACATCAACACGAAAATCCCTACCTCGGATGCCTTCAGAGCAAAGATGGTAGATCAGTATCTTCGTGTTACTAATGCGTCCCCAGGTAGAAAGCGTTTTTGGCTTTACTTTTGTTGTACTGTTTTATCCATTTTGTATATACTAATTCTGGCTACCTCGGTAGTCTCTACAGTGCTTCCATCAGTTCTAGAGGGAGAGCTTAACCGGACTGGTGACGAGATGATTCCGCACTGCCCTCCCCTATCAGGCTTCCTACTAGCTCTGAACGCGAAGAAAGGGTGGGTACCCCCGCTGGGTCTAGCAGAACCCTGACCGAGGTACCTGGGGCTTCAGCTTCTCTTTTTGTCAGATCGCTGGAAACTTTTACAGCTAGAGTGGGGAGGTACCGAGGTGCTTATAGTTGGGTGCAAGACGTGCCACCCATCGCCCCAGTTACTGCCGTTGTTGCTACTGCTACTGACCAACCAGCCTCCCATGCCTCTCCTGTTGTGGCAATTGATAGATCTACCCGGGTCTAGAGAGGTTCTGATCCTGTTGCTGCTAACCGGGTAGTACCTTGTGATAGGTCGATATCGAGGTCGAGAGATAATAGCCAGGATGAAGTCTTGGCCAGGTTTGCAGCTTCCTGCCCAAGTGGGAGTTTGGAGGCCACTGGCTTCTATGCTCATTGATTACATAGTCTCCAAAGGATCTGCTCTTCTGGCTGAGGTAAGCCATCTTGTTTGGTCTTTTATCTTGATTTCATAACTAGCAATATCCCAACTCATGTTTCATATTTAGCAGGCCTTCAAATTCAACGTAACTATGAACAATCAGGTTTGAAAATACTATTAAAGCGTGTGTCTACAACCTAGAGGGGGGTGAATAGGTTTTAATCAAGTTAATTACCAATTTTTCTTGATTAGTCAATATTAAAAATTCACTTCATAAACAAACATACAAAATCAAGTGTAAAGTGTGGAATAATAAATAACACTTGATTTTTACGTGGAAACCCTTAAACAAAGGGAAAAACCACGGGCTATCCTTCTAGCCACACACGATCCTCAAATCCACTATTGTAATGATGTTTACAACCTAGGTTGACCTCTAGTCACACCATTCTCGGTCACTAACCCACCACTACTACCCAACGGGCCTTTATAGTGAATCCTTGATCACTTTGCTTGCCAACCACACCTTGGTTGCAAGACTTCACTTGCTTGTGAACTACACCTTGTAGTCACAAGACTTAACTCTCAAGATGAGATTAACAACCTAAGTGAATATATGAATACTCAAAATGCAAATAATGTTAGGCAAAACTAAATGCTTATCTAAGGATTAAATATGACACTAAGTACAAATCCTAGATATCAATGTCTATATGAATGTTCATAAAGACCTAACTAGATATAGATATGCGAGTCTAAACTCTAGTCATCAAACAAAGCCATATCAACACATGTTGTCACATAAAATGGCAAGGACAATAAATGCAATTAACAAATACAATCAATGAATCCTAATTAGCTAGAGGGCAAATATGTCCTAAATATTAACTATCACAATACAAACCCAATCATACAAAGGAACTCATAGATAGATGCATTAAATAGAGTCCTAGCATTTAATCAACTAATAAATGCAATAAAAACACAATCTTGGAAAGTATGAACAAATGATAAATATGGGGTTTTTGTTCAACTTACCAAGTCAACTAATGATGAAGACCCATGCCTTAAATGATGAAGACCCATGCCTTAAAGTTGACTTGGGTCATGGGGTAAGTTGAACAAAAACCCCATGACCCAAGTCAACTAATAAATGCAATAAAAACACAATCTTGGAAAGTATGAACAAATGATAAATATGGGGTTTTTGTTCAACTTACCAAGTCAACTAATGATGAAGACCCATGCCTTAAAGATGCTTAGAAATGCATGAAGATGATGGGTTTTGGGTTTGGAGAGTCAAGGAACAAAGCTTGATGCTTTCTCTCTCTAAGGGTTGTTCTCTCTCATAAAAATGGGTTCATGAAGCTCTAAAACGAGTTGGGGAAGAAGAGAACATATATATAGAAACCCTAGACAAAACTGCGTCGTTTTGGGCTTGGGAAACAAAATCCCGTCAATGCCGCTTGCTAGACCGCGGCTCAGGTAAGTGCCCAGACCGCGGTACACGCAGCAGTGTGCCTACTGGACAACATCGCGGTTGGGACTGCTATGCGTGCAGTGCACAGGCTGCGGTCAAGGTAGCAGGGCCTACTGAAGTATACTGCGGTATGGACCGCTGCGCATACAGGTGCACAGTCCTCGGTCTTTAACGCATGCACCTTCTGGAACCAACCGCTGTTGGGACCGCGATGAAGGCAGGTGCCCAGCAAGCGACCTGCACCGCGGTAAAGAGGAAAATCCTCTTTTCCAGGCAGACTCAACACACTAATCTAATATGCAAAAATGTGAAAGTGTGGAGTGTGATGAATGGCATACAATGCATCATCCAATTATATGTAAACAAGAATATAATGCATGCAAGTGAGTGTGTGCAACTAAAATCTCTTCAAAAGAGTTAAGGACAAGTGAACTACCTCTCTTGAAGCTCTTTGGGATAACCAAAAGCATGTCTCCGAGAAAACCACACTTGGAGAACCTATGCTACCCGTTACATAAATATCCCCAATGTGATTTGTCAAGAAATAAGCCAATCATAAAAATGAGGTTCTTACAATCTCCCCCTTTGGCTATTTCATGACAAAATCACCACTCACAAAATAATCCTCACAAAACAAAAATAAAGCTATTGGTCAACAAAGTAATTCTACGATACATTAAGAGAAACCTAGGATCTAAGTCTTCAAGGTCTTCAATCTCTTCGTAGATCATCATACCTACACACAATAGCAAGAAAGCACTTTCCAAGAACAAGTGCATGTGAGGTGAACAAAAGCAAGCATTTGCATTGAGAAAATAATACAATCAATATAATGTAGTGCAATGCAATGCTCCCCCTAAAAGGTTACTCTCCCCCAAGACTCTCTCCCCAAAGCATAAAAATGCACCCTCATGTTCCCCCTATATTTCTCAAGACTTCTCCCCCTTTTTGTCATGAGATAGACAAAGGAGCTCCCCCTATCGGGTTGCTTTAGCAAAGAGAGATATTTTCACAAAAGATGGTTGCATAATCATATACATAATCTTTATGCAACTTAAATAATTGAGAGAGATTCAAGGAGTTTTATTTAATGAAAAATGTGTGAAATGTTGCTTTGCATGCAAGACATATAACATCAAAGTTCAAAAACAATGGTATTTGGCAAAACAAACATCAAAAGGGTTTCCATAAGAAGTCAAATTAATTTGCACCCTTTTGTCATAAGCAAACATGATATAGTATTTTGAAAAGAAATTTTCAACGCACACAAAACTATATCAATCCTTAAAAGCAAATCAAGACATTGGATCAAGAGATCCTTTTAGATTTTTCCGGATAATTATCCGTATGATAGTAGTCTTGATTAACAATTAAGAAGAGAGAGAAGACTAATTTGGATATAAAATCCTTATTGATTACATGGATACAAGATCCTTATTGATTAGTCTTCTCATTTGCATTCACACACATTTGCATTAAAGCAATCAAAACATATTTCATGCATATCATTTTGAGCATGTCATAATCAAGTTCACATGTCGTGGAGATAAATTATAGGTCATTCAAGTGTACTTTCCCAATCAAATCTCCTAGTCCAAAAATGCATGTTTGAACATAAATGTGACATGGATTGCAAACAAAGCAAGGTTACACACTTATTGAATAAAAAATACCATATAAGCATATATGTGCAACCTAGTATCTCAAGCAATTAATAAAGAAGCATAAAGTATATCAAATTTTTTGCACATTTCAAAAATGCAAGGTTGCTCTCTTTGCTTGAGCTCCCCAAATGGGGTCAATTTCAACCAAGTCAATTGGAGGCAAGAGCCCATATAGACATACTAAGCCCATAAGACCTAGTTGAGTCTATGGGTGACATATTAGCATAATAGCATGCGGGTTCATCTTTTCTAATCCACTTAGGTGATATACTTTCATTCCTAGTGGTCTTAGTCAACATATTGCTAGACTTCCTAGGATCATTTTCTTATCTTTCACAGGCACATGCATATTGGCCTTTTTAAGTCTATTCCTTTCCCTCATGCTCTCAACCCTACATTTCTTAATGTACCTATGGCAATTAGGCCTAATATGCCCATCAACACCACAAAAATGACAAGTAGGTATAAAGTGAGGAGTCATACCATATCCTTGTAAGGTCATGTGAGACTTGTCAAGCATTTGATATGGCCTTTGGTGTTGAACCTGTTCTTTCCTTCTTTGTTGTTGAACCGGGTTGGGATGTCTCTTTGGTTGAGGTTGCATGGCTTGCCTTCTTGGTTGGTCATGATGAGAATGTTGAGATTAAGCTCCATTCTTTGTTGGCATCTTCACTTGGCCACTCTTGGATGACTCTCCAAGCTCAATCTTCCTCCTTGGATGTTGTGGAGGTGAGGCTTCTTCACGCTATTTCCCTTGACAAACACCGTCTTGCCTATGGAGGGAGTTTCCTTGTCATGAACATATCCAAGGCCCCTCTTATCATTGGACTTCTTTCCAATGCCCAACATATGGTCAAGCTTTTCGGTGCCGGAGGTCATTTTGGCAAGCAACTTCTAAGCTTCCTCAAGCTTCTTCTTCATCTTGTCTTCACTTTCGTTGACTCTCCTCACTTCTTCATTCAAGTGAGTTACCTTGGTAGAAAGCTTGAGATTTTCCTCCTTTAATTTTTGAATCTCATTTTTCTTTTTCAACCTAGAGTCTTCAAAGTGTTTGATGAAGCCTTCAAGGTCCATGCCTTCACAAATTCCTCAAGAGTGAGGAGAAGACTTCTCATCACTAGAGTCACTTCCTACACTAGAGAATGAGACACTCTTTTCACTTTGCCTCTCATCAAATGAGTCAACTTCCTCATCAAGACTTTCACCTTGGTCACAAGACAAGGCACTCTTGCCTTTTTCTACTTCCACATAGGAGGCTCCAAAAGCCATGTAGTTAATGGCAAGTTCTTCATCATCTGAGGAATCTTCTACACTCTCACTATCACTTGATAAGATAGCCATCGCCTTTCCTCTTCTCTTGTCCTTCAAGTTGGTACAATCCTTAGAGATATGCCTGAATCCTTCACATTCAAAGCATTGAATCCCCTTTCTTGAAGGCTTCTCTTGACTTGGCTCAATCTTCTTGAAGTGGGTTTTCTTCTTGAAGTCATTTTCCTTAGAGCTATGGCCACTCTTTTGTAGCTTCAAGAATTTCTTGAATCTCTTCACCATTAGAGCCATGTCTTCATCCGAGTCATCATCCCCCTTCCCAATCTTGGAGGTCTTCAAGACTAACCTCTTTTGCCTCTTGGGAGGTGTGGAGGTAGGACCCCGTCTAGACTCATAGGCAAGTAGCCTTCCAATCACTTCACTTGGCTTCATAGTCTTGAAGTCCTTGTTTTCTTCAAGAGCTGTCACTTTGGATTCGAATCTAGCGGGAAGTGACCTCATGATCTTTTGCTTGATCCTCCTATCCGAATACGGGTCACCTAGTTGATGGCTTTGATTCACAATGTCCATCAACTTCACTTGGAAGTTATTAAAGCACTCATGCTCCTCTATCTTGATCGTCTCAAATTGTGCTTGAAGAACTTGGAGCTTGGAATCCTTAACCACTTCGGTTCCCTCATGCGCCGTCTCTAGGATCTTCGAAGATTCATGTGCATTTTTGGTGATTTGGATGAGTTTGTATTGGCTCTCATCCATTGCACAAAACAAAGCATGCATTGCTTCATTGTTCCACTTTGAAGCTTCAAATTCTTGTGTGCTCCATTGAGACTTAGGCTTGGAGACTTCACTTCCATCTTCGGTGGTCATTGTTGGAGGAGTGTAGCCATCTTCAATTGCCATCCAAGCTCGGTCACTTATTTGGCAAATATAGGACTCCATCTTGCTTTTCCATGAGCATAATTGTCACCCTTGAGCAAAAGAGGTCGTATGCTTGATGCTCCCTCATTACTCATCCCAAAGTCACTCATAGTGTTTGGGTAATATGAATGCAAGTGAATGCAACTAACAAAATGCACACAAATGCAAGACACACACAATCAAGAGCAAGGATCACCTAAGTATGTCTAGGAACCCGCTCTAATACCAACTGAAAATACTATTAAAGCGTGTGTCTACAACCTAGAGGGGGGATGAATAGGTTTTAATCAAGTTAATTACCAATTTTTCTTGATTAGTCAATATTAAAAATTCACTTCATAAACAAACATACAAAATCAAGTGTAAAGTGCGGAATAATAAATAACACTTGATTTTTACGTGGAAACCCTTGAACGAAGGGAAAAACCACGGGTTATCCTTCTAGCCACACACGATCCTCAAATCCACTATTGTAATGATGTTTACAACCTAGGTTGACCTCTAGTCACACCATTCTCGGTCACTAACCCACCACTACTACCCAACAGGCCTTTATAGTGAATCCTTGATCAGCTTTGCTTGCTAACCACACCTTGGTTGCAAGACTTCACTTGCTTGTGCACTACACCTTGTAGTCACAAGACTTAACTCTCAAGATGAGATTACCAACCTAAGTGAATATATGAATACTCAAAATGCAAATAATGCTAGGCAACACTAAATGCTTATCTAGGGATTAAATATGACACTAAGTACAAATCCTAGATATCAATGTCTATATAAATGTTCATAAAGACCTAAATAGATATAGATATGCAAGTCTAAACTCTAGTCATCAAACAAAGCCATATCAACACATGTTGTCACATAAAATGGCAAGGACAATAAATGCAATTAACAAATGCAATCAATGAATTCTAATTAGCTAGAGGGCAAATATGTCCTAAATATTAGCTATCACAATACAAACCCAATCATACAAAGGAACTCATAGATAGATGCATTAAATAGAGTCCTAGCATTTAATCAACTAATAAATGCAATAAAAACACAATCTTGGAAAGTATGAACAAATGATAAATATGGGGTTTTTGTTCAACTTACCAAGTCAACTAATGATGAAGACCCATGCCTTAAAGATGCTTAGAAATGCATGAAGATGATGGGTTTTGGGTTTGGAGAGTCAAGGAACAAAGCTTGAAGCTTTCTCTCTCTAAGGGTTGTTCTCTCTCATAAAAATGGGTTCATGAAGCTCTAAAACGAGTTGGGGAAGAAGAGAACATATATATAGAAACCCTAGACAAAACTGCATCGTTTTGGGCTTGGGAAACAAAATCCCGTCAATGCCGCTTGCTAGACCGCGGCTCAGGTAAGTGCCCAGACCGCGGTACACGCAGCAGTGTGCCTACTGGACAACATCGCGGTTGGGACTGCTATGCTTGCAGTGCACAGGCTGCGGTCAAGGTAGCAGGGCCTACTGAAGTATACTGCGGTATGGACCGCTGCGCATACAGGTGCACAGTCCGCGGTCTTTAACGCATGCACCTTCTGGAACCAACCGCTGTTGGGACCGCGACGGAGGCAGGTGCCCAGCAAGCGACCTGCACCGCGGTAAAGAGGAAAATCCTCTTTTCCAGGCAGACTCAACACACTAATCTAATATGCAAAAATGTGCAAGTGTGGAGTGTGATGAATGGCATACAATGCATCATCCAATTATATGTAAACAAGAATATAATGCATGCAATTGAGTGTGTGCAACTAAAATCTCTTCGAAAGAGTTAAGGACAAGTGAACTACCTCTCTTGAAGCTCTTTAGGATAACCAAAAGCATGTCTCCGAGAAAACCACACTTGGAGAACCTATGCTACCCGTTACATAAATATCCCCAATGTGATTTGTCATGAAATAAGCCAATTATAAAAATGAGGTTCTTACAAGGTTAACTCCCTCTGGAACCAGGTTAAGAAGGCTAATGTCGAGCTGGAAAAGGCTAAAGAGGAGCTCGTTAAGGTTGCTGAGGGCGTGGTAGTTCTGAACCAGTCCCTAACTAACGTTCAAAAGGAAGCGGATGCGGTGAAGGTGGATAGGGAGCAGATACATGACTCTTTGGACACAGAGAGACTCAGGTCCCTTTGTCGTAGAGAGGAGAGGGAGATTATGAAAGATAGAGTAGCAGAGCTAGAGAAGGAGGCTCAAGTTCTTCGTGAGAGCTTGCCCAGCTTGGATGCTTAGGTGGATACTGCCTTTGGGGATAACTACTTCTTCGCTTGCTACCAGGTGGCTCTAGCTTTCCCTCCTCCATTTGACATGAGGGTCATTGAGGGATGGAGCAGAGAAGAGATTATGGCAAAAGCCACCGAACTGGCTGGGGTTGCTCCCTCAGATGTAGTTGGACCTTTTCGGGTTGCTGGAGTAAGTGGAGTGGTAAGTGGTGAAAACCAGAGACCTATCTCCCTCCCTCCACCATCAATGTTGGAGCAGATCCTAGTTTGAATGCTCCTGAAGTTGGAGTAGCTCAAGTTGAAGGTGGGGCTTCTGATCTACTTGTCTCTTTGCCCAAATCCATCAAGGAGGTAGGGGACCAGCCTGTTACTAAGGATGCAGGGTCTGATGTACTAGTCTCCTTACAGGGTCCCGATAAGAGGGTGGAGGATCAAGCTACCTCAACCAAGGAAGTGGGGGAACCATCTGGTATGGTAACAGAGGAGCTCCAGGCTGGACCTGCTCAAGTGGAGATCCTAGTGATAGCAGGAGTCCAGGTAGCAAGCGAGGCTCCAGCCTAGGCGATGGTGCAATTAACTGGTGAGCTCCCAGTTGGACCTGAAGGTGAGGCCCAGACCATAGGAGCTGGAGAGAAGGGGGCCAACCAGTAGCAGAGGGGTGCATGAACAAGCTTGATCATTTATCCAGTCAACTTTATTTTTCCTTAGCTTATAGCCCGTGATTGAGGAACGAGCTTGATGAGTAAAATCGTGTTATAAAATACTCACTCGCAAGTGCACGAATCGTGAAGATAATTACAGTGACAAGTAGAGATCGTTCCCATGAGGAAAAGTAATTCATTGATTGAAAACTAATTTTAATTCTAATTAAACTAAAAGTAACCAAAAAGATTATTTTGAGAATTGAATTAAACTAAATTTAACTAAGAGACTAAATTAATTAAAAGCAAGTAACAAGAAATTATGGATTGTTATCAAGGAATGAGAAATACTAGGTCATCAATGATTTCCAATTATAAACACTCAATGTATGGAATTAACTTGTAAACAAATTCAATCAATTCAAGGGTTCATTCTTTATCTTTAATATGACTATTACCGTACGATCGCGGGATGAGTCACGTGTTCTTAACCACTATTCACCCTTTGATCTATGGTGTGAACAATAATCAGAAACCCATTAAGTTCAAGAATAAAGAACCAAAATCTAAACTTTGCTTTGATCTATGCTAAAGATAAATTTCATTCATTCAAGTGAGCATTAATCAGGATTAGGTTTTGATCTATACTCTAACCCTAATTCTCAGATAATCTTAACCATAAAATCATGCCAAATAATCAACCACCCTTTGGTCTATGGTGTGAATGAAAATTAAAATTAATGAGGAATCAAACAATTAAGCACAATGAATAAATCAAGAATTAAATTGATGAAATAATAATTAATCCACACATGAGCATTCAAAAAGGTTCACATTGATTCCCTAGTTATGGGATTAGTTACACATGATGAAAATAACAAGAGAAGAGGTAGAAAATATAAAACCCATTAAATCTTCAACGAGTTCTTCAAATCTTCAATGATGAATTCTTCTTCATCTTTTAATCTTCAATGTGTAAAGATGAATGAATATTGTGTAGCAAAAAGAATGAATATGTAATTATGGATGTGTCCTCTTCCAAAAAGAATAAGAAGTATTTATATGTTCCACCAAAATTAGGGCTTGAAGATTTCCCCCAAAAACACGGAATACGCACAACCGCTCTCTGTACCGCTTGGCGGACATATGCCTGGGCCGCGGTTAATACATCAGTGCATCTTCTTACCTTTAGCGCATTGCGTACCGCGTTTGATACCTTGTTTCCCAAGCGGTATGGACCGCGTTTGATAACTAATTACATACTGGAATATACCGCTTGATAGACCGCGTATGATACCATGCATAGAGAGCGACCTCCATAGCGGTAGTTGATAGATTTGCCCATTTTCTTCACTTTTAGACACCTTTCCTTGGCGGAATCAAAGAATACTTCATCTAAGGGAATGTGACCTACACATTCTCAACAAACTTATCAAACAACCTAAAATGCATCAAGAAACAAGTTGATTACATAGGAAATAGGGATGAAAAACATATATAAACTAAGACCGATCAGGGCTCCCCAGTTTCAGTAATGAAAACATTTTTTTTTCTTTCTTTTAACTTTAAACGTATGTAGTTTATTGACTTCTTGGTTGAATTGTGCCTTGATTCAAAGAAAAGTCCCCAGTGTAAAATTGATTTTACAAATCCCTGGTAACTGAAGGAGCTTTGAAACTTGTCGAGATCAAATTTTGTAGCATAGTTTGTTGCTGGTACGAGGGTCCTCTGGCATTAAGCAGTCGGTCTTACATGGGAAGGCTCTGGGTATCAGGCATTCTCGTTTTGAGAATCCTAGTACTTGATGTAGGCTTGGTGATCTATCTTTCATTGAACTCCCAAAAAATGAGGTCGTTGATGTGATTGGTCCAGAAGTGGTACCAGACATCAGCTGAACATGGATCGCGGTACCTGGCAATCAAGGTAGTCATGGTATACATCTTGTTGGGGGATATCCTGATAGAACTTCCTTTCTAGCATTCTAGAGTAGGAACCCCTAGTTCGGACACTATATTTAATTGTTCTTGCATGTGTCAATCCAGGATAGGCTTGTTTGCCTCAGACATTAAACTTCGGAGGCGCACGCTTTACGAAGCTGTCTTTCCCCATATTCCAGGTGTCATGACTCATTAATGACCCTATCTTCTCGTTACCGAGATCCTCTTTCTCCTTGTATTAATACCCCGCCCTGCTTGAGAGTTCTTCATATTGCTCCTTTGTTTTCCAACAGAGTCAAAAATTTCAGCAAATTGATCGATGGTCATCGTGATGGTCAGCACCATGGGAAGGGAGATGAGATACGATTTCTCTGACTGGCAGGATGCTTGGAATTGTGGGAAGAGCAGTGCGAGATAGACTTAGTTACCGTGGAATCATTATAGGTTGTGATTCCCAAGATCAGGAGGAGTGGTGGCTTACGATGCTGCACCCTTGCCAATGGTGTAGATATTACCTAGGCGGGCTGCGACTTCGTATCCAGTTGCCTCTTGAACATGGAGGGTTTCAAGATTATCCTTCTACCCCTCATGTATTTGATGATTCCAACACGACCTCTGTTCCTATCTCTGGTGGTCCTGATGGTGTCGTCGACATCCGTTTTGGATGAGATCAGTGTCGTTGGATAAATAAGTCAATAAAGTGGACAGACAATTGAGAGGAAGCTGTCATGTCTGAGTCTTCAACTTATTTCCTAATATTTTTCTTTCTTGTTTTCTGTATGTAGCCTGGAAGAAGGGTTGGGCTCCCTGATTTGATCAATGAAGAAACCCCTTTTTTCTGTGCTTGTCTGGCTGTTCTTTAAGTTTTCCTTGATTGACTTTTATTGCATGCTTCTAAGTGTGGTATAAGACTCGGACAAGAACCCCCAGCATAAATCTGTCTTAGCCAAAATTTGGTAATACGAGGAACTTGATATGAATAGGAGTATAGCGTGGTAAGCAACTGGTACCGGGGTACTTTGCCATTGGATCTGTGGACATCTTTCTAGGTGTAAGCACTCATTTGCAAATGGTACCACAGATCCTAGTTGATATCACGATCGAGGTACCTGATATCCTTAAATCGAGTATTCTGGTACATAGGTGAATATACTTAATTGAACCTGGTACCTGGCGCTCTTATTTTAAGGGTTCCGGTACCTAGGCGAACAATCTGGCGAATTTAGGTACCTCACATTCCTGCTTTGAGAATCTCGGTATCTAGGTGAACATACTGGTGAAAACATTATCGTTTCAGGTTCTGGAGAGGTTGCGAGGTAATCTCGATACTGGGGGAGCTCCCTGATTTCAGTTTCGGCGACGCGGGCTCGATCTGATCTTTTCAGGCTCTACTTTGGGTGTTTCTGGAGCTCACCTTTATTTCTGTGGGGTGGTATCATAGTTCAGCTTTGGGAAGCGTGATCTCCTGGTGGATGACCTCGGGCCTGGTGTCAGACTAGGAGGGTGAAAAAAATTTACCTTTGGTCCCTAGCCAAATTTGGCTATTAACAGAAGTCCCCTCTGACTTGAACGCCGGTGATTGAGTTTGGGGTTGGAGTCAAATTTCCTGTTTTATTTGGGGAATTTTCCTTCTTTACCTTCTTTACCGTTACAAGAATCTTGGGGGAAATCTTCCCATTAATTGCACGAGTGACATGGCGAGAGCTGACCGGTTTATTCTCAAGTTAATCCTGCTGCGTTACGGTAGTTCCCGCGATTCGAGGTGATCTTAACCGAAAATTTTGACGGTCCATGCTGCTGCTCTATTGCCTATTTATACTAGGTTATTCCAACGCCTTCCTCACACCTTTCAAATTTTAAATTTTCCCAAGAAAAGCCTTCTCTCAAGCACATCTCTTTTCTCGTTCTTCATCCTCACCGACTTATTCCATCATGTCGAAAGCCAGTTATGACTCTGTTGACTCCATTGTTGACGGCGAGGAGGTCATTAGCCTCGCCCACGGAAAATAGGGCACGAAGGAGCCTAGATAGCGATGACTCTCCGCCAAATCCGTAATGTCGGCGGTCGAACATGAACGTGTCGATTGAGACCGAGTTTTCTAATCATCTCGACCATCCTCTGGATTTAGTTGATGAAGATTCTGATAGAGAGGTTGATGGCGACGCCGCGGGGGAGCGTCAAGTGTCGGCTAATGGTCCCCCTTTGGAGAGGCTTGCCCCTTACGCCTTCAAGGTTGTCCCTGATTCTATTGTTGATCCGAGCTCGATTAACCTGTTTGAGGACTAAGTACGGCATTCCTGAGAGTGTTTCTATCTCAGTTCCTCCCAAAGGCTATGAGTTTTTCAATCCCTCCAATGGCGAGCTTCCGATTCATGTAACGGCTCTCGAGAACGGGGTCAGGCTTCCTCTTCATCCTACCCTTCGACGAGCTCTCAACGCCATCCAGCTCGCCCCTCTCCAGTTGACGCCTGGCTTCTGGAGGCATTTGATTGGCTTCCTCGTGCTGTGGAGGGAACAATGCCAGCTAAGCAATATGACGAGGGAGCCCGGAGCAGAGGAGCTGGCCTACCTTTTTCAAATCGGGAGCCTCTCTGGGGCTTCCCGAGGTCAGTTCTATACGAAAGCCAAGAACAAGCTCAACTTTATCATTCCCGGGGCTTCGAAGAAAGATCCTGCCTGGAAAGAAGAGTGGATCATAGGTAGGGGGTGACTGGGGGAGCTCGATTTTTATTGGGAGCCATGAGTTCGAGGTCCCAACAGTTTTCAGCGACAAACCGTCAGTGGGACCGGGATTCCCTGCCGTGTGAGTCTGAAGCTGTTTTGAAGGCTATTCTGGCCAGGAACTATTTGAACCTGAAGTACCCAACCGCAGAAGCCTTCGATCCCCGCAGGGTGAGTCAATATCTGAGGATCTCCGATGCTATTCCTCATAAGTAACACTGAATCGTCTTGCTTTGTCTTGTTGACCAGGTCAATTCTGACGTTCCCCTTTTGTTTCTTTTACTTATAGTTTTTGTTGTTAAGCCAGCTTCTCGCGAAGCTCAGCAGCTTCGGCAAGCTCGCACTCCTCCCCTATCTATCAGACTGACGATGAGGGCTTCTTCTGCCAGCTCAAAGAAGGAAGGGCTGATTGTTTCGGCCGGGATTACGCCTTCTCCTACTTTATCGCCCTCCCAGGCAAAATCCAAGATGGCTACCTTTGCATCATGGGCTTCCAAAGCGATAAACAGAGGGGCTTCCATTTCTCAGCAACTGGTGTTACTACTCATGCTTCTTCCGCTCCCTCTGCTGCTACTGTTGCCCTAGTCTACTCATCTAGCTGATGCCGCTGCAATCCCAACCCTCGAGCTTAGGAGGTATTTAAAGCGGGTGTCGCAAGGATTCCCTCTAGTCGCTCTCGCTCTCAGTCGAGCTCAACGGGGCAGGACAAGGTCTTGGAATAATTCATCTCATCCTACCCCGGTGGCGGGCTCTCTGGGATGGCCTCGATACCCGTTAATGTCTTGCTCACCAAGGGGTCTGCTGTCTTAGCCGGGGTAATTGTTCTTTCTCTGTACTACTTCTGAGACTGCCAACTTAATCGGTTTCTAACCTTGGCTTTGTATCTCATAGGCCTTTAAGGTTATCGTGGCTATGGGCCACCAGGTAGCCCTCCTTCATGATCGGGCTGCCAATGCTGAAGCCGAAGCCAGGAGAGTCATGGGTTTACTCAAGCGGACTCAAACATTAGTGGCAGAGATGACCTCTAGCCAAGGAAAGATGGAGACCGAGCTGGCAGAGCTTCGCTGTGATTATGAGAGGAAGAAGATGTCTTTTGATCAAGAAATTCTCCAGTCTACCCAAAGGGTCAAGCAGAGGGACTCTTGGAAAATCGAAGCTAAGAGGTTGGACCTCAAGAATCAGGATTTGATTGCTCAGGTGGCCAAGCTGCAGGCTGATGCAGAGACCTCCTTTAGTGATGGATATTTTTATGCTTTCTTTCAGGTTGCAGAAGCTCTCCATCTTCCCTTTGATCTATCCTCCATCGCCGGTTGGGATAGAGAGGAGATAATGACCAAAGCTGCTGAATTATCTCGCCCTGAAGATGGTGAAGCGGTTCCTTCTAGCCAGGCAGGTACTGGAAAGTAGCTCGTCCAGGCAGACCCTCCTCTTCCTTCTCCAGTCTTTATTACTTCAGGTCCTGGGGAGTCTTCAAGTAAGGTTCTGCCCAGTGCAGTCCAAAGGAGATCACCCAAAAGCTGAGGAAGAAACAATGAGCCTGCCTGAGGGATCCTCTAGAACGGAATTGGAGGTTGACAATGATTAACGAAGTCTTGGAGGAAGGTCCAGCTGATCAGCAGGAGGAACCTCTAGAGGGAGTGACAACTGGCGAGGGTAACCAGGACGGGCAACCACCTGAAGGAGGAGTTGATGGCGGGGATTGGCATGAGGGAGGAGGAGTAGCAAGGGGAAATCAAGAGGGCTCTGAAGCTACCGGTTCATGATTTGCTTTGATTGCCCAGAAAAGGGGGTGGGCACCCCGCTTTACTCATGATTAGTCTAGTCCATCTTATTTTCTTTTTCATGTAGCCTGAAACTGGGGTTTGGGCTCCCTATTTGATGACATGTAGCCTTTACCAGTGGATAGGCTCCCTTATAGTTAATAAAAGTTTAGTTATGATTTCCTTCGCATTTGTTTTGACTATTCCCGATAACGAGCTTCCATCTTGATGTAGAACTCCTTGTTTTATTTCTGATCCTGACCACGAATCAAACCTGCATCTTTGATGATGATTCGTTCATACTTCAATCTGGCTTCGTAGGGAACTCTTATCGAGATGATATTAATTCTGCAAACGAAAAAAGTATTTATATTTAAACCCGTTTCAGGAAAGGTAGCCCGATCGAGGCATCATAGGGGCTGTTTAGCTATTTCCTGATCATGAAATCTGGATGGCAACTATGCTCTTACACTCAAACCCTTCTTGGGGGTGGTAGCCCGACCAAGGCATCAGGAGGACTGTCTAGCTATTTCCTGGTCTCGAGGTCTGGATGGCAACTATGCTCTTACACTCAGACCCTTCTTGGGAGTGGTAGCCCGACCACGGCATCAGAAGGGCTGTTTAGCTATTTCCCGGTCTCGAGGTCCTGCTGGAAACTATGCTCTTACGCTTGAACCCTTCTTGGAGGGGGGTGGTGCCTGGCCAAGGCATCAGAGGCAACGGGGGGGTTTCCCCGGCTCACCTCTGGTCTTGAGGTGATGATGTCGAATTTTCCAGTCAAATATGTAGATACTAAGGTTGAACATAATCGGAGATAAAGAAAAAATGCAGACTTTATTGATGATCGAGGTGTAGTACATCGTTATTAGGGATTTTATTGAAACCTAAATGGGGGTAATTTGCTTGACAGCTCTCTGCTCAGGGGTAGAATTTCCTAAATGATCTGCGTTCCAGGTGTGGTTGATGGGTCGTTCATCCATGTCTTCGAGCTTGTAGGCTCCATTGCGAGCAACTACCTTTACCAAGTAAGGCACTTCCCAATTGGGGCCTAGGACTCCATCCCACCTTTTCCAAGTATTCGAGGTCACATTCCTTAGCACCAGATCCCCTTCTTTAAAATTTTGGGCTCTGACCTTTCAGTTGAAACACCTAGCGATCTTGCTCTGGTAGATTCCTACTTTCTCAGCTACCCGGTCTTATTTCTCTTCTAGGAGGTCTAGGTTAGCTCGGAGGTTGACTTCGTTGCTTTCGGGTTCAAAATGTTGCACCCTAAATGAGGTCAATTTATGCTCAATGGGGAGGACCGCTTCAACTCCGAAAGCCAAGGAGTAAGGTGTCTCCCTGGTAGCTATCCTCTTTGTAGTTCGATATGCCCAGAGGACCTCGGGCAGTTCTTCGGCCCATTTGCCTTTTCTCTGCTGTAGTTTCTTCTTCAGAAGTTTCTTGATAGTCTTGTTGGTGGATTCCACCAGCCCATTGGTTTGAGGATGGGCTACTGAAGCGAGCCTGAGGTCGATTCCCAATCCTTTGCAGAAGTCTTTGAATCGAGCGTTGTCAAACTGCTTGCCCAGGTCGGCCAATATGATGAGAAGGGTCCCGAATCTACAGACCACGTTAGTTTTAATGAACTTGGTCGTATTATTTTCTGATATTTGAGAAAGAGGCCTGGCCTCGACCTATCTTGTGAAATAATCGATAACCACGATAGCATATTTAACTTGTCTATAAGCGGTGGGAAGTGGTCCAATTAGGTCGATCCCCCACATGGTAAAGGCGTAGGGTGAACTGAGAGAGGACAGTCGCTCTGGTGGCACGTGGTTCAAGTTCGAAGTCCTTTGACATGGCTTGCACGATCGTACAAACCTTTTTACGTCTTGGTGGATGGTCGCCTAGTAGTACCCCATACGGAGCACTTGATACGCTAAAGCTTCTCTGCCGATGTGGTTCCCGCAATCCCCATAATGAACCTCTCTTAGCGCCTATTTAGCGTCATCAGGATGTAAACACAGAAGTAGAGGGAGGGATCTACCCCTCTTGTAGAGGTACCCATCTACAAGGCAATATCGGACAGAGAGCCTTTTAATTCTTAGGGCTTGATCTGGCTCCTCGGGAAGCTTTCCCTATTGGAGGTAGGCAACGATCAAGTCCATCCAGCAAGGTTGACGATCCAGGGAACCGATTTCCATACTTGCGGCTATGCTTGGTTGGGAGATCACTTGGAGGGGAACTCCTCGCGGTAAGGATTGACCTCCATTTGCTGCTATCTTGGCTAGAACATCAGCGCGGTGGTTTTGGTGTCGAGGCATCTGATCGATCTTGAATCCCCAGAATTTATTTTTAAGTGACTGAGCTAGCTTTAGGTAAGCTACCATGTTATCTCCTTTTGCCTGGTATACCCCAAACACCTGGTTGACTACAGGTAATGAATCGTTTTTGATCTGCAGGTAGTCGGCCTCTAGTTCGATGGCTGCTTTCATTCCAGCTAGGAGGGCTTCATATTCCGCTTCATTATTGGTGGCTTTGAATTCGAATCTGAAGCAGTGACAGAATTCAGTCCCCTCTGGGTCTATTAAGACCACACCAGCTCCTCCCCTAGCTTGCCTAGATGCTCCATCTGTATAGAGGGTCCAAGGCTTGCAATCTTCTGGCCAATTATCTATCTCAAAAATTTTCTCAGGGACCATATTCGATGCTGCGGGGTTTACTTGGCTAGAGAGTGCTGAAAATTCGGCAACGAAGTCTGCCAAAGCATGCGCTTTAATCGTGGTCCTAGGCTTATACTTTAAGTCGAACTGAGTGAGCTCTAGGGTCCATAAGACTAGCCTCTCAGATACGTCCGGCCTTTGTAGGAATTGGTGAAGAGGGTGGTTCGTCACCACTGCTATTGAATGAGCTTGAAAATAGGGACTGAGCTTCCTCCCCAAGGTCACCAGAGCATAGGCTAGCTTTTCCAGGAGAATATAATTTTTTTCTGACTTGGTTAAAGCATGACTCACATAGTATATTGGCCTTTGAATCCCGTCACCACACTCATTGGCCAAAGCTCCACTTACTGTAGTTTCTGAGACGGCCAGGTAGATTTGCAGTTCCTCTCCGGGATCCGACTTGACTAACAGTGGTGGGCTTGTTAGGTATTTCTTTAAGGCTTGGAAAGCTTGCTCGCTTTCTGGGCTCCATTTCATGTTTCTCCCTTGCTCTTCTTCATGTGTTCGCGGATCTCGGCTTGTACCTCTCTTCCAGTCTGAATATTGTCTCTGACCTGCTGTAAAAACTCAATCAAGCATCCTCCCCTTATCAGGGCTTCGATCTGGTTGTGCAAATTATAACATTCTGATGTGTTGTGGCCCACGTCTTCACGAAAGTCGCAGTACTTGTACCGGTTCCTCCTGTCGACGGGGGCTTTCATGGGCACGGGCTTTTGGAGTAGCCCTTGTCCCGTATTACAAGTAAGACCGTTTCACGGGAGGTGTTTAGGGGAGTGTAGTAATCATACCCTTTCTCGTCTCGCATTATGGGGGCTACGGTCCTAGGTGGAGGTGAAGCTCGCGGAGGGGTTCGTCTTGCTGGATATCTTTCTTGTTTGAGTTGTGCAGCGGGGAAACGATATGTTGATCTATTGGGGGGTTGTTCTGATTTTTCTGAGCTGGCTCAGATTTTGGAGCTTCTTTTCGCTGGCGCTTTATCGTTCTCATATCATTGTGTTCCATCTTGACTTTGAGCTGTTCGTCGACCTCGACCTGCTCAAGAGCCCGGTCATAGGCCTCCTGGTAAGTCTCTGGAGATCTCTTGGCGAAGGAACGGAAAAACTTTCCTGCCCACAAGTTCCGCCTAAAATTGGCGAGAGTCTCTTTTTCGGCAAAGACTCCCATTTGTATGACTTCTTTGTGAAAACGCTCCACGTATGATCGAAGTGTTTCACCTCACTCCTGAATCACATATTGGAGGTGTATAGGATCTTTAGGATGAGGTTTGACTCCTTGGAATCGTGAGCAAAAGTCTGTTGATAGCTTTGTAAAAGAATCCACGCTACCAGCAGGCAGTTTCCTGAACCAAGTTTTTGTGTAGTCGATTAGGGTCGTTGGGAACATCCTACACATAGCTGCTCTGGTGGTATTCTGGACCTCCATCTGTTGGACGAAGCTCTCCAGATGGCTTAAAGGGCCTTTCGTTCCAGAGAACTAATCTGTTGGCATTTTAAATTTTGGTGGGAGCTCCGCTTCCCTGATCCTCCTTGTGAAGGGAGCATTCATCTCGCTTAATGGATCTTTCTTATCCTCCTTGTTCTTCCCCTTTCTTATCTCCTGGACCTCTTTCTGTAGCTTTGCCAGCTGATCCCTCAGTCGCTTGTTCCCGAGTTTCTTTGAATTGACCTCGGATCCTTGGCTGTTGGATCCCTCCGCTAAACTGGCAACCTCTACCCGATCCTCTTTACGGATGGGATCCACTCGGGAGGTTTGTCGGCTTCTTTCCTCTTGGGCCCGGGCTTCTCTTCTTGAGGCCGTCGGCCTAGGTGCCTCTCAGTGCTCCCAGGTTAGTGCATCTGCTGCAGACTTAACTAGCCTGAGCTGATATGATGAAGGTCTTCTTAGAACTGAGGGCATGGGTCCTAGCCTATCCCGGATCGAAGGTTGGGGCCCAATTCTATCGCGAGCTGGCTCTGGAGGAAGAGGTCCCAGGCGGTCGAAAGCAGGCTATCTCTGATCATTTGGGTTTGTTGATTGGACTGTTATGCCTTCGGCGAGCAGGCGGAGGCGAACGGTTTCCACGAAGGCTACCGCTTGTTGGTCAAGCGCGGCCTGACTTATCATAGGGTGGCCAGAAGCCCGCGCATTGGTCGTCTATACCGGAGCTTGACTGCGATGTCCAAACTTCTTCCCCCTTCGTGGGGCCTTTTGTGTTGGCATCGCCGAAGGTTGTTCCGAAGCTCCGTGTTGTCCTTAGGATTAGCGGAGCCTCATGGTTCCTGTAAAACAATGAAAATGCACACGGTTGATTTGATTAACAGGGTGTGGGTTTCCTACAGACGGTGCCAGAAAGTGTTAACTGAAATTTTACTCAGGGTGAGAAATCTCAATTAACACCCTCAAAACCACTACCACGGAGGTGGTGGTCAAGGTAGAATGTATTCTAGTCAGTGCTAGTTAAAAATGACAAAAACTACTATTATCAGTATTATCAAAAGAGAATGAACAAAAGAGAACGAAAATGTTTTCTTTATTCTTTTTAATGGTGTATTGTTCACAAATATCTCTCAATCGCTCTCAATCTCTCTAGGGTGTAGTAGGGTTGTTGTCGTATGCCTGTCAAAAAGTCATCCTCTCTTCTCTTTTCCTTTCTTTCTATTTATACATAGTTTTGTAGGTTAAATCAACTGATTCTCCCCTTGATTTCTCAGTCTCTCCCCTCCTTATCGGCCGGGATTTCTCGTTTAAATATCATTGACTTTGAGTTAATAGCCGAATTAAGAATATCTTGGTGGAGATCAGTTTGTTTCCTCTTTGAACTCTATTACTTGTTCTGCACGTACGTAATGTTTCCAGATATGATCCAGTGTATCTTCGCATCTTCACAGCATGATCCTTCATAGAGGTCTTTGAATATGGCATGTATGGCGAGGTAGATCAGATAGCGAGGTAGATCAGTGTCTTGGTTCCAGTATTCAGGTGCTTAACCAAGCTAGGAGCTCGATCTGACCTCCCTTGAGTTCTTGGAGCTTGATGTGGCCCCCTACGGACACTCCTCTACGACTGCTGGGTTTAGGCGAACTTCTGGAGAGGTTGTGAGGTAATCTCGATCCAGGGGGAGCTCCCTGATTTCAGGTTTGGCGACGCGGGCTCGATCTGATCATTTTGGGCTCTACTCTGGTGTTTCTGGAGCTCGCCTTTATTTCTGTGGGGTGGTATCGTAGCTCGGCTTTGGGAAGCGTGATCTCATTGTGGATGACCTCGGGCCTGGAGTCAGACTAGGAGGGTGAAAAAATTTCCCTTTGGTCCCTAGCCAAATTTGGCTATTAACAGTCATAATGTCTATTATACCCCTCTAATTACATATATCCTTTAAGTACCGTTGATTCTCTAATGAACAATAAATCATATTTTATCACTGAATTAGGAGAGCTCTCATATTGTCCAAGCCCTGAATCAACCCTTAAGGGAACTACCATCTACTTCTTACAAGAAAGAGTGGATTCCACTATTGTGTACATACCTTCCCAGCCATAAGCCAAACCGCAATCCCAACATATGGAGTATATCGATCAGGAACTGCATCCGACCTCACCCATGGTATATCAAAAACCACGATCTAACCTGAAGGGGTCGATATGACACTCAGGATTAAGATCACCCACATATAGCCATCATTGATTGATATTTATGAATCTCATCAGTAAATGGATCTTGGTGAGAGATTCATATAGATCATGGCCCAGTTCTATATGATTACATCATACAAGGTGCCTCTATTCCCATATTTCATATGAATGATTCAGGATAGAATCACCGTACATTACAGAATGGACCGCAGCTATAGATTAACCATAAATAAAGTACTCAGCTTTATTTGCTATCTATGGACTCTTTAAATTGAATGTCTATTACTGTATCCATCCGTATATGACACTCATATACACAGTTCGAGATTACATCCGGCAGTCTAGGATGTTAATATATGCACAAGTTATAAAATAAACAACACAACAAGAATGAATTGAACTTTTCTATTTATTTATTTCATAAATCCATTAACAAATTACATCTTTAGGGCATAAACCTCAACAATCTCCCACTTGCACTAAAGCATGTAAGGCATGTTTTGTAACCCTAGACCATCTAGGTGACCCGAAAACACTTTAGTCGGTAAGGTCTTAGTAAATGGATCAACATGATTGTCTTGTGAGGCTATCTTGGTGACGATCACATCTCCTCTCTGCACTATCTCTCTAATGAGATGATAATTTCTCTCTATGAGATGATAATTTCTCTCTATATGCTTCCCTCTCTTGTGGCTTCTTGGTTCTTTGGAATTAGCCATAGCACCACTGTTATCACAATAAAGTGTGATTGGCTTACCCAGATCTGGAACAACTTCCAGATCACTCAAGAACTTGCGGAGCCAAACAGCCTCTTTAGCGGCTACATATTCGACTTCCATAGTGGAGTTTGCAATGCAAGATTTCTTAATACTTCTCCACACAATGGCTCCACCACCTAGAGTGAAAACTGATCCAGGCGTGGATTTTCTAGAATCCATGTCTGACTGAAAATTAGAATTTGTGTATCCTAACAGGATCAAATCCTGTCCGGAATACACTAGCGTATAGTTTCTCGTTCTCCGAAGATACTTGAGAATAGTCTTGACAGCAACCCATTAATCTAATCCTGGGTTGGACTGGTATCTGCTGACTACTCCCACTGCATAGCAGATGTCTGGTCTCGTGCATAACATAACATACATGAGACTACCTACTGCTGATGCATAGGGTACACGTCTCTCATATCCTCAACTTCTTGAGGTGTCTTAGGAGACTGTTCCTTAGACAAGTGAACTCCATTCTTAGAATGTAAATTACCTTTCTTGGAGTTCTGCATCGAAAATCGCATAAGAATCTTGAGGATATATGATGCTTGAGACAGTGTTATGAGTTTGTTCTTACGATCCCTTATAAGTTGGATCACTAGAACATAATTCGCCTCTCCCAAATCTTTCATTTGGAATTGGCTAGCCATCCAGCCCTTTACATCAGATAACACTCCTATATCATTCCCAATGAGTAGGATGTCGTCCACGTATAGGACCAAAAAAACTACCTTTTGTCAATGATGCGCTTGTAGACATAAGGCTCATCAACGTTCTGCTCAAAGCCATAGGTTTTGATCACATCATCAAACCTGATGTTCCAAGATCTAGATGCTTGCTTAAGTCCATAGATGGACCTTTGCAACTTGCAAACCTTTTGCTCTTGATCTGGAGACACGAATCCCTCTGGTTGTATTATATAGATGCTCTCGTCAAGATTACCGTTCAAGAATGCAGTCTTGACGTCCATTTGCCAAATTTCAAAATCGAAATAGGCAGAAATGGATAAGAGAATTCTAATAGACTTAAACATGGCTACTGGCGAGAAAGTCTCTTCATAATCGACCCCCTCTTTCTAGGTATAATCCTTAGCCACTAGCCTTGCTTTGAAGGTCTCTACCTTCCCGTATACTCTTCTTTTTCTCTTATAGATCCATTTACACCCTATGAGTTTTACCCCATCCGGTAAGTCTACAAGATCCCAGACTGAGTTGGAGTGCATAGACTCCATCTCGAGCTTCATAGCTTTAAGCCATTCCTCTTTATCAGGATCTTCCATTACATTTTTAAATGTCAATGGATCATCTACACTATCAGCGGAGACAACACTTTGTCCTTCACCTATACCTAAATAGCATTCAGGTTGTCTTACAATCCTCCCACTACGTCTAGTTGATAATGTATCCTGATCAGGAACCATCTGACTCTCAGATGTTTATGGATAAATAACTCTTTTTAAAGAAGCACTAGTCTCACCAGGCTCCAACTCATTCAATACAATCTTAGAACGAGGTTTATGGTCACTAATATAATTGTCCTCAAGAAACGTTGCATTTGTCGATACAAATACTTTGTTATCTTCGGGACTATAGAAGTGTCCACATCTGGTCTCCTTAGAGTATCATACAAACAGGCAGACCACAGACTTGGAGTCTAGCTTTCCACTTCTGTTCTTCAGCACGTGTGCTGGACACCCCCATAGGCGGAAATGTCGCAAACTAGCTTTACGACCATTCCACAACTCTAGGGGAGTCTTAGGAACATATTTGGATGGCACTACATTCAAAATGTATGCCGTTGTTTGTAACGCATATCCCAGAAGGAATTTGGCAATGATGAGAAACTAATCATAGATCTCACCATTTCCATCAGGGTTCTATTTCTCCTCTCCGCTACACCATTTTGCTGAGGTGTACCAGGAGCTGTGAGTTGGGAAACGATCCCATGCTCAACAATGAAGTCTTCAAACTCTTGGTCAATGTACTCACCTCCACGATCCGATCGTAGTGACTTGATAGTCCTACCTAATTGATTCTCAACTTCAGCTCGAAATTATTTGAACTTTTCAAATGTTTCCGACTTTCGTTGCATCAGGTAGACATATCTGTATCTTGAGTAGTCATCTATAAAAGTGACATAATACTCATAGCCGCCCCTAGCTCTAACATTCATCGGTCTGCAGTCGTCTATATGTATGAGTTCTAGTGGATCTAAAGCTCTAAGTACTTTTCCAGTAAAATGTCTCTTAGTCATCTTACCTTCTAAACAGGATTCGCAGACAAGTAAGGTGCCAACCTTTAACTCACTTAAAGGTCCGTTTTTTACTAGTCTGTCTATCCGGTTAAGGTTGATATGACCAAGCCTTAGATGCCAAGCGATACGTGTCATTATCTGGAGAAATCTTATGTCGTTTAGTTTTTGTTTTTTCAACCTTAAACATTTCAGTGTTAAACAGTGTAGTATATATTAACGGTCTTAATACATACAAACTGTTTTCATTAATTCATGAACAAATATTCAGACCATTCTTTCCAATAATAATAAACTTATTATTAAAAGAAACGGAATATGATTGTTCTAACAATTTAGAAAAGGAAATCAATTCCATGTAAATCCAGGAATATAAAAAACATTGTTCAATAACAAAAAATTATTATTATTACAAAATTGCAATCTTATTGGCTCCCACTGCTTTGGCCGACACTACATCCCCCGACCCCATACGCATTGAGAAGGCTCCCTCCTCTAGCTGTGTCCAAGAATCAGTCCACTGTAAAGAAGAACAAACATGGTTAGTGACCATTGAATCAACTATCCAGGGTGAAGAATCATCTTCCACTAAACAAGATTCAAGAACAAGTAAATCATACTTACCTTTCTTCTTCTTCTTCTTGGCTACCTCCTCCAGGTACTGAAGATAGTTCCTCTTCCAGTGTCCAACCTTATTACAATGGAAACATTTTCCTTTGTCTTGGTTGGTGGAGGTGCCTTTCTTTTTGCTTTGGGCATTCTTGGGTTTGGGCTTACCTTTCGCCTTCCCAGTAGACCTTTTCCTATTCTTATTATTGGAGGAAGATGGTTCGGCAACATTTACCTCACTGGTCTTACTTTCACTATCCTTAGTCAATGACTCAAAAGTAGCGAGCTCATTGAGCAACTGAGTGAGACTGAACTTTAGCTTGTTCATCTCATAGTTACTCTTAAACTAATCGAAACTCTTCGGAAGAGTCGTCAGCATGATACTCACCTGACTTGGTTCATCAATGGCCCCACCATTGATCTCTGTCGTGTTAATAAGACATCATGTTCAGGACATGAGCTCGAACATATGCGCCCTCTTTCATCCAAGCAAACATTGCAGAACGAACAGCTTCGTGCCGCTTTTGCTTAGAGGGCTGCCCGAACATAGCTTGCAATAACTCCATGATTTCGAATGCTGAAGTCATTGCTTCTTGCTTTGTGACAAGCACGTCTGTCATAGAAGCTAATAGATATGTTCGAGCCTTTTCATCAGATGAGACCCATCGCTGGTATGCCTCACGAACAGTTCGTGTGGCATTAGCAGTAGGCACCGGAGGACATTCCTCTGTAAGTACAAACTTGAGGTCTTTGGTGACCAATATTGTATTAATATTAAGTTTCCACTTAGTGTAGTTATCACCAGTTAATTTGTCGTTTGCGAGAATTTGAAGTAATGCAGAAGACATAATTGCTGAAATAAATAAAACATTCATTCAGTCATTTATTAAAAACAAGTGCGAGTGCTTTGGCATAAATTTAAACATGATGCATGAACATGTTTAACGAATTAGAAATACCCAAAAACAGTTACTATACCACGACAATCCAACATACCACAAAGAAGTGCCACCTTAGGGTCGGTCAAGTCTTTGCATGTTGGACCGAGACATTCTCAAGCAAATGATATTCTAGAATAACTATTATTCCATATCATTCAACCATCGTTTATTCAGTCAGGTTTTTAATTAACAAAACTTAATCCAAACCTTCGTGAGTATAACCCACCATTTCAGATCTCACGAGCTTAACTCGAGAATTGCCGCCTTAAGGTTGGTCAATCCCGAAATATCCTCAGAAATCCTATTTGTTAGGAAGTCAACCTTGGTATTGATCTTTGTGGAAACCCTCCTTACGGAGGATGAAATCAAAGCCATTATAATGCCCTACTCGGATCTCAAGGTGTTGAACTAATGATGGAGACTGCGGGATATATATGTCATATATCCCTCTCCCACTCACTATTTAAAATTTAGGGTTTTTTATTATCCGTTAATGCACCTAGACTCTACAGGATCAAACAGCTAACTTTAATCAAGTTATCTAGCTCATTAACATATTCATTATTAGAAATAAATTTTAATTAACTAATAAATTATTAATGATTTTTAACTATTAAAAATCTAATCTATTAGTGAATAATCTAAGTTTTTGTAAACTATTTACTAAGCTCATATTATTATGATGGCGTTTACCAAGTTTTAACTATTAAAACTCTAACACTTTATTCGGTTCATTTATTATTAGGTTTTTAATCATATTAATACTAATTACAATAAATGACCTATTAATCTAACTTATTAAACAGTTTAATAACTAGATTAATATTAATGAGAATTTAAAAGTTTTCTAACTATTGAAAAACTAATCTCATTTTCATAGCCAATAATGTATTTACCTATTTTAATCATATTAAAAAAATACATAATATATTAGGCTATGATGTATGTATGACATATCAAATATATTTGTGTAGGCACATCTAATCTAAATGACATACGTATGCATGACAATGCTTTTATCATCACATAATATAAAACATATATGAATTGACTGAGTACTGTGGATTATTTAACCTAAAAAAAAATTGAATCTAAAATTATAAAAATACCCCCAAGGCATTCCTTGGTCTTCTTGTAATTTTCGAGTCTTCTAGTCTCTTCAGGTCACTCTGATTCATCTCATGAATCCGAAATAGGAAATCCGCACCAAACGCACTAGGCAACACTTGCCAACGGGATCGTGCAAGAAGACGTGATCAGTGCCCGTGAACTTTTGGCTTGAACAGACCACATGAACAGTACCGTGTGAACATTGTTCGTGAACAGTACCATCGCGCGTAATTCCAATTTCGCCCTTCCGTCATTTTTTCCAGGTCTTCAATATAGGTTACAATTTTTTTTACAATACAATAACAGAAATAAAATAAAATAAAATAAAAAATAAAAAATTAATACAACTCATGAACCCTAAATCCACAGTACCATATAATTAAAGATCAATCATGTTTTTGTAAATTAACAAATTTAATATACATGCAAAACAACATACAAACAATTTAAAATAGTGCCTACACAATCATACATACAGGAGCATCGAAAACAATTTCCTGTTCCAAAAAACAAAATTGGATATGATATCAATTGTTGGAACCCCGTTCACTGGTAACGCAGCGAAAATAGGTTTTAAAAATTTATAAAGATCGTAAACGATCTGGAACCAGTGAACTTGAGATCATAATTATTTTTTCGGAACTAATACATACAATATGTAAACACATGAATTGTAATCAATATAAAAAAATTTAGAACCTTACCAACGTTTGGAGACTCCTTCACTTTACGATATGCTCTTGGTTTGTACCACCGATCTTTCTAGCTATTCCCGAAACTGGTGACTGTGTGTGGGCGCGTCACGTACTCAGGAACTTAGGAGGATGTAGAGAAAATAAGAAGAAACAATTTCTTCCGAGAGAAATCAAAACTAAAACAATTCTTGTTGTTTAAAAAATATCTAATATATATTTTTCAAACGTGCACTGCTGCACACACTTCTCTTTTTGTTTTCTTTCTCTCTTTGTTATCGCTTGATTCACGTACACACTTTGAATCCAATACAAATTGAATATCTTTTTCTCTTTTTGTTTTTGTTATCCAAATATATATCATATATATATATATATATATTATTATTATTATTATAACTAAAACTCTTTAATTGATATCTTTTCAATTTTAAAACTAAATCTTTTAAAATGATATCTCATATCTTTTATTTTAAAAGATAATTAAATATTTATTTTGAATTTAAATATTTTAAATTCAATTTCAAATATTTAATTTAATAAAATAATCATATTATCTTATTCTATTTAAAATCAAATATCAACTAACACCCTCCATTTAGTGATTAATAACATAATTAAATAATCTTATTATTTAATTTATTTAATCATCATTATTCATTAATTAAATAATCTCATTATTCAATTAATTCCCGAATAAATACATGTCACTTTCGTAACACAATTAATTGGACAATCCAATTAATTAACAGTGACCCTTGTTACCTAAATCGATCGGGCTAGCAAGGGGACCTAATGGACCCACAGTATTTTGAGCTCCAATAATCATCAGAATCATTAATTAAACTCTTTAATTAATATTTCCTGATTATCAACTCCGGTGTTATTCTATTGAAAACCCGAAGCTGCACTCTCTCAACTGCAGACGCTTTTACACAGACCGATACAACTCGGTGTCCATCGATATAGCTATTACACATGGTATGATCCTCCACAGTAATTCATAATTAGAGCTAGGTCATAATGTCTGTTATACCCTTCTAATTACATATATCCTTTAAGTACCGTTGATTCTCTAATGAACAATAAATCCTATTTCCTCATGGAATTAGAAGAGCGCTCATATTGTCCAAGCCCTAAATCAACCCTTAAGGGAACTACCATCTACTTATCACAAGAAAGAGTGGATTCTACTATTGTGTACATACCTTCCCAGCCACAAGCCAAACGGCAATCCCAACATACGGAGTATATTGATCAGGAATTGCATTCGACCTCACCCATGGTATATCAAAGACCACAATCTAACCTGAAGGAGTCGATATGACACTCAGGATTAAGATCACGCACATATAGCCATCATTAGTTGATATATATGAATCTCATCAGTAAACGGATCTTGGTGAGAGATTCATATAGATCATGGCCCAGTCCTATATGATCACATCATACAAGGTGCCTCTATTCCCATATCTCATATGAATGATTCAGGATAGAATCACCTTACATTACAGAATGGACCGCAGCTATAGATTAACCACAAATAAAGTACGCAGCTTTATTTGCTATCTATGGACTCTTTAGATTGCACGTTTATTACTGTATCCATCAGTATATGACACTCATATACACAGTTCGAGATTACATCCGGCAATCTAGGATGTTAATATATGCACAAGTTATAAAATAAACAACACAACAAGAATGAATTAAACTTTTCTTTTTATTTATTTCATAATTCCGTTTACAAATTACCTCTTTAGGGCATAAACCCTAACATGCTTATCTAGGAATTATATGATGTCAATAAGTTCAAATCCTAGATATCAATGTCTATATGAAAGCTTAAAGACCTAACTTGATATAGATATGCAATTCTAAAATCTAGTCATCACACAAAGCCATATCAACACAAGTTGTCACATAAAGTGGCAAGGATAATAAATGCAATTAACAAATGCAATCATGAAGTCCAAATCAATAATATCTAAATGCAAAGCTTAGATATTTAGCTAGAGGGCAAAATGGTCCTAAATTCTAGCTATCAATAAAATGCTAATCTCAACCAACACATGAAAACTCAAACATATTGAAAACAATTTTAAGCAAAGAGTCATGCATTTAATCAACTAAATAAATGCTAATCTTAGGCTAATATGAACATATAAATGAAGCAAAGAGTTGTAGAACATGTTCAAGTTACCTAGTTATGAAACCAACTAAGACCCATGAAGATTTGATGCTTGAATGATGCTAGATGTTCATGGAAGTATGTTTGGTTAAGTAAAGGTGAGTTCTTGGGAGTTTCTCTCTCTTGTGGAAGCTTGGCCTCTCAAAAATGGCTTCTTGACACTCACAAAAATGAGCAAGGAAGAAGAGAGAACATATATAATAGGGCTAATCAAAACTGCGTCATTTTGGTAAAAACACGCCTAGAAAATTTGCACTGTGCGCGGGTGTCCTTGCGCTAGTCGACAGGCGCACTACCCGCACACACCTACTGCACAAGTTGCACCGGTGTAGTTGCGCTGGTCGACAGGCTCACCACCACCGCACAACTACTGCCTAAGCTGCGCGGGTGTGGTTGCGCTGGTCGACAGGCGCACCACCAGCGCTGTGCGCGAGTTATGCGTGGGTAAGAGGACCCACGCACTTACTCAACAAGACCCAAAAACACACAAGTGCGAGTGTGAAGTGTGAAGAGAAAAATACACAAAAGCAATGAGCACAAATGTAAATAAGAACATAGTATGGAAGAGTGTGTGTGTGTAACTAGATCTCTTCAAGGAAGTAGGCACATGTGATATACCTTTGTTGAGCTCTTCAGCTTGGCCACAAACAAAGATGGCATAATCTACCCTTACACATATAAACCCCAATTGTGGTTTGTCAACGAAATAAGCCAATTAAAAATGAGGAACTTACAGTTTTGTTTAGAGTTTGCTCGAGGACCAGAAAAGGTTTGGTTTGGGGATATTTGATCGAGCCAAAATTGTCATATATTTTGACCCTCATTTCCTTATCCTTAGTCTCGTTTTCGGACATTTTCGTGTGTATAATGGATCGATTTGTAGTGATTAAAGAGCCTGAGCGTGGGGTAACTGCACGGGTAGTATACCAGCGCATTATCCATGCACTACCCGTGTCCAGATCAGAAAACAGGAAAATTGTGAAAAGAGAACTGCGCGGGTAGCATACCCGCGCACTTCCCGTGCATTACGTGTTTCAACTATGCAAAAGTCTCATTTTCAGCCATTTTAAGAAGGGCAAAGTTGTTCTTTCAAGCCCATATCGTACCCTAGCCTTCCAAGCATATAAATACACCATTGTTCTCATTGAAAACACTCTCTCTCACTTCTCACTCTTCTCTTCTCTTGCATACTCTCTCTTCCCTTCTCATATACACCATTTTTCTCTTCCAAGAACACTAACCTCACCAAACCTAACCATCATCCTCATCATCTACTCAAGGACACTTGGAGATAGTATTCAAGCTTGAAGGAATGAGGAGTTCTATATGGGTCTTCTCTATCTCTTTTCTCCTACTTATTTTCATGTATTTATCATGAGTAGTTAAATATCCCACTAAGGGATTGATGTGAAACACTTGTGGATGTTGGGCTTTGTAATGAACTTTATATTTTCTATAAATCTATCAAATATGTTATATTCATTGTTTTTAATTGATTTCAAGAGCAATCTATATTGGATTGTACATGACTCTCTTTGCAAGTTGTTTTAGAAATAATTTGAGTAGAGAATTGAATATATATGATGCTTGGCTCTCTTAAGCTCATTTGAATAGGGGGATTGAACAATAGTACATGACTCGAGTAAAATCCGGACATATTAATCTCATCTCTATCTAATCTCAAATGGGTAACCAAAACTATACATCCTAGGATTGGTTGCTAGTGAGAGATTACGCATCAACACTATACATCCTAGGTTGGTGAATTGAACAAAGAGATTAGTCCCCTATTTGATAGATATTCATTCATTGCACAACCATTTGTGGGTGACCAATACTATTGATAGATTGGATATTCATAAGTGGTATACAACCAATCATTTACATCCTAGGTTGGTTACACAAGATTAAAGCACACTCATGAGAAGTTCATGATTTGTCCACTATTCACTTGTTGGATCCATCAGTACCTTAGTTCTCATTAATATCATTCTAACCTAATTGCATTTAATCTAGCTTAACTTAATTGCATTTTGGTTTTAACCTTTCCAAACAAACCATGACATTTTACTTTTATGCATTTTTAGTATTATTAATTCTAATTTAATCATCACTATCCTTGATCCCCGTTGACAATACCCTTACTTGCCATTGCACTTGTTTTGTAACAATTTGAGGCATTTGGGGTTTTTATAAATTACTTTTGACGGGCATTTTCTAAAGATATGTTAAGGGTGCGTTCGGTGTCATTTTGTAGTCTTGTTTTTTCGTTTTTGAGTTTAAAAAATATTAAAAACCTGTTCGGTAGTCACGTTTAAAAAAAAAACAAAAACATTGAAATCTATTTTTTTGTTTATAGCATAAAAAGTCAGATATGTGAAAACAACAATTAGACGTTCTCAAATTTTTGTTCTTATTTTTTGTGGTTCCACCACTTAAGTTATTATTACCTTTTCACAACTTGATTTATTATTATTAGTTTTTTTATATGTTGGATTGCTGTGAATCAAGCAAGTCTCCAATTCCCAGTCTCTCCACAACTTGCTGGCGACAAACTTGTTCAGGTAATCAGGTAAATTATGTGTTTGATTTCTGTGGAGAGATTTCAGGTGACCGGAGCAGCAGTGTGGGTAGTGTTGCGGCGGAGGGCAGCAACAATTAGATGAAGAGATGCAGTAGAGACCGTGAACGGAAGAAGGCAGCAGCGGCGTCGTTGTGACTGGTGAGGAATGAAGAGAGCAGCGGCTATATCTCAGATCTGCCCACTTCAAAAGCTCGGAATCAAAGTTTCTCCATATTCGTCTTCACTCCTTGAAGACAACTTAATTAAAAAGACAATGAATAATGATTATGTGAAATAATACTTTGTACTTCTGGACGGGGTTTGCTCTGTTTATTTTTGTTCTGTTTTGCTTTCCTTTTTTCTGTTTGCTTTCAACCTGTTTTGCTTTCTTTGTTTGTTGTTCTGCTTCCTGCAGATTTATGGTTGTTGAATCAAAAAAGAAAAAGGAATAATACTTTATTAATTGTGAAGTGATAACGTTTCAAAAAAAATTGTGCAGTGATAATATACATATATAATAATTGAAATCTTAGAAATTATTATTATATAATATAATATTGAAAATGATTTTAAAAGTATTCTACCAGACACTTTTTTTATGTTTTGATTTTCCGAATATCATTTTCAACCATTGCTACCAGACGCGTTTTAGAATCCGAAATATCCAAAAATCAAATTTTCGAAAACAAATAAAAACAAAAAAACAAAAATCGAAAAACGAAAACGTTACCGAACGACCCCTAAAGCTTTTAGTCAAGATTTCAAGTTTGCTTCTAGATTTCAAGTTTTTAGTCAAGATTTCAAGTTTCAAGACATTTCCAGATTTTCTAAACATTTCATGTTCTCTGAGGTATAAAACTTGAAATCATGTTTTAAATCTCTGGAAATATTTTAAGATTTCAATTTTTCTCAACATTTCGAATTTTTATATCTGATTTCAAGTTTTTGTCAACATTTTGAGTTTTTGTAAAAGATTTCAAGTTTTCGAATAGGAAAAAACGTGAAACTTTAATTATTTATTTTAGGGGTATTTTGGTAATTTATTGATATATATTAAATTTTTTTCAAAAATATAGTTATTAAGAATTAAATTTTCATATTCAGATAAAAACGAATTTCCCATATTAGAGGAGGTCAATTTCAGCGATTTCCATATACAGTAACGAGATATCTAACGTTAATCTAGATATTATTTAGGATATCTCTCCGACTATATCTCCACCTAAAAAAATATATTCTCTCTCTCTCTCTCTCTCTCTCTCTCTTCACCGGTCATTTCATTTTTGTGGTCTCACCCTCAGCTCTCAAGTCTCTGAGTCTCAGCCATGACTACTCAAGGTCAAGTCATCACCTGCAAAGGTATCCTCTATTCATCTATCATTTCTGGCTAGTCTGTGATTACTGTTTTCTACTTTTCTGTGATCGTGCGTGAAACCCTAATTTGACTCTGATTTTTTTTATCATGTTGTGAAAGCGGCGGTGGCCTGGGAACCCAACAAGCCATTGGTTATCGAGGACGTACAGGTGGCTCCACCACAGGCAGGCGAGGTTCGAATCAAGATTCTCTTCACTGCACTCTGCCACACTGATGCTTACACGTGGAGTGGCAAGGTATATCCTCTACCTTAGTATCTTCTACTTTTGTTTTCAAAATGTCAATAGAATCTATAGACGCATCTGCTTTTGCTTTTTTTTTTTTTTTTTTTTTTGATTTGTGACTTTGGGTGATATTCTATTGTTAGATTTAGTAAAATTGTTTTGTGATTTGACTTGATTGTTGTTAGTTATGGCCTTATTGGTTCTTTGTTTAGTTGGGTTTGTGATATACTAAGTTTATTCGCCATATTTTAAATGGAAAATTTTAGCTCCCTTTATGGCTTTATGCATATGATTTTAATTATATACATCCATGGGATTATTGTAGTAAATTGCTGCTGTTAACACTAACCATTTCAAGTTTTCAACCATTTGCATTGGTTTTGATTTCTTTGAAGGCTTGTTGATGGTGATGGTATTGTTTCCCTAATTGTTTTCTAAAATGTAGCATGGCATTTTGTGTACACGGGATTTGTTTTTTCTTTATTCATTGGTTAATTTGAAAAATAAAGATTGCTTAGTATGTTTACAATTATTTTATGCTCTTGGTTAATGGTAATATGTGGTTTGGAACAGGAATTGCTCAATGTTATAGATGCCTCTATATTGTGTATCAAGTTAGTTGTGTTCTGCCAACATGTTTAATTGTCTATTTTTATTTTCAGTCAGCTTCTGTGTTTTTTCATATTTGTTTTGGTTATGTCTTGGCTGCCCTTTATTAGTTTGATGCTAATATGAAATTCACTTGATTTTTCGAGCAGGATCCTGAAGGCCTTTTTCCATGTATCCTAGGTCATGAGGCTGCCGGGTATATAGTCCATTCAGTATTCTGTCTCTGGCATCTGTACACACTAACAGGAGAGTGTTGGTTTATTTATTTATTTTTTGGTCGCAGGATTGTGGAGAGTGTTGGTGAAGGTGTGACTGAAGTTCAACCAGGTGATCATGTTATCCCTTGTTACCAGGCAGAATGTCGAGAGTGCAAGTTTTGCAAGTCAGGAAAGACTAACCTCTGTGGTAAGGTACGGACTGCTACTGGTGTTGGAGTCATGATGAATGATCGCAAGAGCCGCTTCGCTGTAAATGGAAAACCAATCTATCATTTCATGGGAACCTCAACTTTTAGCCAGTACACAGTTGTACATGATGTTAGTGTTGCAAAGATTGACACAAAAGCTCCTTTAGATAAAGTATGCCTTCTTGGTTGTGGTGTTTCTACTGGTATGAATGAACTTTTCATACTTTCTTCTTATTTCATAAATTTAAATATTGCACTTAATGTACTTAGCGTATGGTATATTGTATTTTATTCTTCTGTTTGATCATTTCCTAAATCTCTGCACAGCATGATCAACTCTTAATCTGTTGGGTTGTTTGGCACATTCTGTCATTGTATTTTATATGTGGTTTACATTCAAGGATGTTGGTCTATTATATTTTCTGAAATACTTGTTTTTATCCTTAAACAGCTGTTTCTCATTTCTGTGTTCTAGCATCTTCCTGATGCCCAAATTTCTAGCTCTATTAATTTCCTATTGTCACATGGATTTTATTTTCTCTCTGGATAATGAAAATGCCATGCGAATGCCAAATGGATTTTATACAAAAACTAATTATGCAGACCTGTTTTCAGTATTGGAGAACAAACTTGCTATTGTTGCTAGTTATATTGATTGTTTAAGATATAATCTATGATAATCAGAAACCTGTCTGTGGAGCAGTGGATGAGCATCAAACGTGCCTTAAAAAATTGTGAGGTTGTATGGTTGATGAAAGGGGTTGTTGGAAACCATCTAATGGGAAAGCCTGTATTAAAAGAGTAATGCTAGGCTTCCCAACCCAAAAACTACCCAAATTATGTGGCATGGTGAGTTGTCAACATCACATCCCTCCTCACATAAACTCACCATACCACATAATTTGGGAAGTTTTTTGGGAAAAAAATTTGGGAAGCCTGTATATTACTCATATTAAAATCATGCGGTGAGGTGGATGGCTATCATATGGAGTGTATGGAAGTTTGAGACTCCTAAACACAGCTGTTGTATGCAGTGCGGTTGTAGTGCTACCTTAACTGCATAAAATTTGGTGGTGAAAGTAATAATAGGTGTACAATATTGGGACATATTAGATCATCGTTTTCTTTCATTGTTCAGCTGTCAGAGGTTCAGACAAAGCCGAAATATTGGCTTGCTGTATAGGAAAATTAGAAAGGATGATTGTGATATTAAGTAGACAATGGTCTCTCTTGTCTGTCAGAAACCCGGCTGAGGTATAGTTACAGAGCTTTTGAGTGAGTGCAGTGCTTAATTTCTGAGTTTTAGTTGACAAAATTTAGCATATGTTTTCCAAGGCTAGCTATATATATTTTTTCTGTTCCTTTATGGAGTTTTGGCATGTATGGTTTGAGGTGCTACTTCCTTCCTGGTGTTGTTTCTTTCTCTACTTGTGTACTACTAATTGTATGTACATCATATGTACAACCTCGTGCCCCCTTTGGCATTTTTAATGTTTTACTTGTAAAAAAAATTATATCATTAAAGTAAAATTATAACTAATGGGTATTCCAAATTTCTCATTAATGCCTTTTTCTTTTTTTATGCAAAAATAGTTAGTGCCTTAGTGGTGGATACATTGATGCTTTGCTTCATACCTCTGTGATTCGTGACTGATAGATCTTATTTTGTATTGTTTTTCAATTATTTAAATTTCCTTATCCAGTTTTCATGTATTGTGACAATGTGACCTTAATCTTCGTAATTTGCCCTATGTCCTATAGGTCTTGGAGCAGTTTGGAACACTGCAAAAGTAGAGCCTGGGTCCATTGTTGCTGTTTTTGGCCTTGGGACTGTTGGCCTTGCTGTAAGTTCTGAATATGATATTCTTGTCCCATTTTCCCATAATATTTTTTTATTTATTTGTATTTAATGTAATGAATTAATTTTAACTTAATAGGTAGCAGAGGGTGCAAAAGCAGCTGGAGCTTCACGTATTATTGGCATAGATATTGACAGCAAAAAACTTGATACAGGTACATACATTCATAGAACATTACCATCTAATCATGGGTATAGTGTAACACCCCAAATCTAATATCACGGACTAGGATGATACTCCATCAGGATTTTGTACAACCTCTAAAATAACCGTTTAATAAAATTCAATCCTTACAATAAGAAAATCCAATAAAGGAAAAACTAACAACGTTCTCCAAGTAACAAAATATAAGAAAATAGGCTGTAACGATCAAATCCTCCACTGAAGCAATTCCTTGACTCTAATTACCCATCTCCTATAAATCGGTACTACTCTGCAAAAAAAATGGTTATGACAAGGGGTGAGCTATCAACTTGGTAAGTAAATTCATGCATAACATTTGATGTCGATGGAAATACATTTACAAACCTTGATATAACCTTAAAAACATATAACAATAATTTAAAGTGCTAAAATAAGTATAATGCTCATAAGCACTAATAATAATAATAAAAAAAAAACAGCGAGTAAATGCTTCATAAAAATACGGTAAAAACATTTATATACATTAGCAATAAATAATCAATTAATCAGTTAGCTCATGTCTCGTATTGTCACTAGTACTCGTAATATGTCACAATATGTCTTAATTACCCGTGTGACGCGGAATAACGGTATGTGTGCACATAGAATCCCAGCTGGACCAGTAACAACAACAGTAACAACGAAACAATGAGCTAAAACAGTTTTATAAATTCACATATAATTAAATCAGTAGTATTTTTGTATAACCGTTAAAGTATAAACCAAAACAGTATATTTCATAGCACAATAGCAGTGTATTTATAACGGTAATCATTTGGTCTAAATATGTTTTAAAAGTAATTTAATAAATTCTTGAATAGCTTTGAGGAAAGGAACTGGTTTCAAAAAAAGGTTTCATATAAACTTGTTATCAAAATAATTTCATTGAATAAAAGAAGTTAAACCAATCCTAATGAAGTAGAAAACATTAAATAAATAAAACAATGAAGTAGAAAACAATTAATATACATTATATACATGTAATTTTATATTTCAAACATAAACGATACCAAAGCATGAATGAATTTACTCACATTGAACACGTACGAATCCGCACTAGTTCTAGAAGTTCAAGAACCACCCAAACTTAGCTCTAAGAGTTCTTCAACTAATTCTCATTTCTTGTTTTTCCACGGAGAGTATTTAGATAGGCCGGAAAAGGAGAATGATGTTACTAATATTTTAATTATTATTATATTTTTCTTAAATGCACGAGTTGTTATAACTCGCACTTTAAATTAACTTTAAGATTTCTAACCTTAGCAATTACTAGGATTCCAAGCATGAGTCTTCGTAACTCACTTAAATAAATTTATAAGTTTTAAATAAAGGTAGGAGTTAACTAACGTTAAGAGTTAAATAAATTTAAGAGTTAAATAAATGTAAGAGTTTTAACTCTAGCAGTTACTAGGAATCCAACCCACGTAGACTTTTTCTTTCAAGCATTTTCAAAATATATCTAAATTAACCCAATCTCTTAGGAATCACTTTACGTTATCATGATCTTATTCAAAATTTAAAATTTACGGGTGTTACATATAGTACATGTGAAATGGGTGTCTTGCTTTGGTGGTGTTGGTTTTGGGGGATGCATGGTTGGAGAGGATTACAAAAGGCAGTTCTTGCCTTGCTTCTATTAGCATTATTATGTATTTCCTTTTTTTACCCCTTGTAATGGCTATATACTTACAATTTTCTTGAAATGACCAGCAAAGAATTTTGGAGTCACTGAATTTGTAAATCCAAAGGATCATGATAAACCGATACAGCAGGTCCTTGTTGATCTCACTGATGGTGGGGTTGACTACAGCTTTGAATGTATTGGAAATGTCTCTGTGATGAGGGCTGCACTGGAGTGCTGTCACAAGGTCAGTAATGACTGAATTTATAGCACAAAATGATTGTAGAAAATAGAGCCTTTCTAATATAATAAAAAAAACTTTCAGGGCTGGGGAACATCAGTTATTGTGGGTGTTGCAGCATCAGGACAGGAGATATCTACTCGGCCTTTCCAGTTGGTGACCGGTCGTGTTTGGAAAGGAACTGCCTTTGGTGGTTTCAAGAGCCGTACACAAGTGCCCTGGCTTGTAGAAAAATACATGAAGAAGGTCAATTTGATCAAGTGTACATTCAATATTAAAGCTGCTCTGTCATTTTAGAAGAGATTATGATATTAATTCTCCTCCTTTCATCATATTGCAGGAAATTAAGGTTGACGAATACATAACCCACAACCTGACACTTGGGGAAATCAATGAGGCATTTGATTTGCTGCATGAAGGTGGCTGCCTCCGTTGTGTGCTTAAGGTGGATGACTGAGGTGATATTTTAAAACCCATATCGGGTTTGTATTGGTGGGCATATCTTGTTGCTACTATTATGGCCGTGTTCGTAATTGCATCCTTGTCATAAGTGGAAAATGGATTGTGTGAATAAAATTAATCGTATGCTACTCCTATGTTCTTATAAGAAATTTTGCTTTGAACTTTTCAAAAGATGGGATGGGCAGCAAAAATGGTTTTTCTAATTGTTGAATAATTATGCACCATCTTACCGAGTTGTTGCAGTATGCTTGCTAAGTTGTTGCAGTAATGCTAATAATGATAATCCGATGCTTGTGCCAATGTCTTGGATGTGACTTAGCATACATAAGTGATTTTAGCAGTTCATGTAGTTGTGTTGGAAAGTTGGGCATTTCTAAATAGCCTAAGCTTCAATAGACATAACCTAATCACAATCAATAAATGATTTATTTAGGTCCAATCTATTAATTTTAGTTCATTTAACTAAATAGCTAAAATTGAATTCTTAAATAAAGATATAATAAGATAATATTTCTCATTCATACAAGACAATCTTATTGGAGATAGTGTATCCCCGTGAAGAATATCAGTAACCGTCAAGAGCTTATAGACTGTTTATAGCTCTCCCTAGTTACCATATTTACTCATATGACCACATTTTGAATTTGGATATTTTGACTTGTCCAGAAGCCATGTTTCAATAGACACTATTCAAAACTTAACGTTAAGATTTAATATCCAATATCTCAAAATATCCATATGATGATATTCTATTCACATTTAATAAATAGAGCCACGATATCCATATCTATAAATGAAGTCCTCTATCGATTAACAAATGAATAGCACCAAACTATTGAGGATAAATTATGCTATATAATCGTACTCATTGATAACTCAAATGATAACACTTGTTACCATAAGTCTATCATTTATTTTAGGATTGAGATAGACTCTCCGATTGTCCTCAAGTGAAAACTTTTATCCATTGACGGTTCTGGATAAGGATCTTTTGCCCAAAGACACTAAACTTTGATTATTTTGGACTCATCATAAAACATTTGATCCAACTCAAATGCTAGCAAAAGAATCTACAACTTTAACATGGTAAAGGCGCCCAACATTTATCTTAAGTTATGAACATTGTTCACGACTAACTAAAGAATTGTGTCCACCTCATACATATCCAAATGTATGAACAATTCTTCGTCTCTCATAGTCTTTTGACCTTATGATTATTTACTTTTGACAATTATAATAATTAAACTATAAACACTATAAGATTTGTTAAACTAGAAATCACTTTATTAATATGAAAAAGATTGTCAAATACATCATTACACTCTTGCTGTTGAGCATAATCTTAACAATCTACCACTTGCGCTATAGCAAGTGTGTCATATCTCTCATTCCCATGTTCTCTCGGTGCCTATCAAAACTCTTCTGTGGTAGAGCCTTTGTGAAGGGATCCGCTAGATTTTCTACTGACGCGATCTTCGTGATCGTCACGTCACCCCTATGCACAATTTCCCTCAGAAGGTCATACTTCCTTTCAATGTGTTTCCCTTTCTTATGACTTCTTGGTTCTCTCGAATTAGCCACTGCTCTACTGTTGTCACAGTATATAATGATCTGCTTATTCGCATTAGGAATCACTTCCAGGTCAATCAAGAATTGGCGGAGCCAGACAGCCTCTTTAGCAGCTTCGCATACGGCAACATACTTAGCTTCCATGGTGGAATTAGCAATACATGATTGCTTAATACTCCTCCATATGACTGCCCCTCCTCCAAGAGTAAACACAGATCCTGATGTGGATCTCCTGGAGTTAGAATCCGACTGGAAATTAGAATCTGTATACCCAATGAGAATTAAATCCCCTCTAGAGTATACAAGCGTATGATCTTTCGTTCTCCTGAGACATTTGAAAATATGCTAGACTGCCGTCCAGTGATCAGGACTAGGTTTCGATTGAAACCTGCTAACTATGCCTACAACAAAATAAAAACATGGTCTAATGCAGAGCATTGCATACATGAGACTTCCAACAGCCGAGGCATATGGAACCCTACTCATGAATTGCTCTTCATGCTCATTCTTTGAAACTTGTTCCTTAGAAAGTTTAATTCCATGTCTGAAAGGTAATATACCTTTCTTGGAATCTTGCATGGAGAACCTAGAAAAGATTTTATCTATGTATGAAGCTTGAGATAATGCAATCGTTCTATTCTTTCTATCCCTTATTACTTGGATACCAAGAATATAACTTGCTTCTCCTAAGTCCTTTATATCAAATTATTTTGCTAACCATTATTTTACTGATGTCAATACGCCTACATCATTTTGATAAGTAGTATATCATCAATGTAAAGAACTATGAAAACCATCAAGTCGCCTTTAATCCTCTTGTATACATAGGGTTCGTCAAGGTTTTGAATAAATCCAAAATTTTTCACAGCTTGATCAAACCTTATGTTCCAGGATTTGGATGCTTGCTTAAGTCCATATATGGATTTTTTCAACTTGCATACCCTTTCCTCTTGACCTTTTTCAATGAATCCTTCTGGTTGCATCATATAGATGCTTTCATCAAGACTTCTATTAAGGAAAGCTGTCTTGAAGTCCATTTGCCAAATCTCTAAGTCTAGAGATGCCGCAATGGATAAGAGTATCCTAGTGGATTTAAGCATGGCCATATGAGAGAAGGTTTCCTCATAATCGATACCTTTCTTTTTGTGTGTAACCTTTAGCTACCAATCTAGGTTTTAAGGTTTCCACCTTTCCATCCATTCCTTTTTTCCTCTTGTATACCCACTTGCACCCAATGGGTTTTATCCCTCTAGGCAAGTCTACAAGAGACCAGACTTGGTTTGAATACATAGACTCAATTTCAGATTGCATTGCCTTTTGCCAATGGCGACAATCAACATCCTCCATAACTTTCTTGTATGTATAGGGATCATCGTCGTCGGGAGATTCTCCACTGATTCTCCAAGACCGATGTATCTCTCGGGTTGTGTACTAACCCTCCTACTACGATGAGAAATGGTAGGTTGTTGATCTTATGATGGTGAGAAACTTACAATTGGGTTAGGTTGTGAAACCTATTGTGGAATTGTATCTCCTGAAAGCTCACTCAGGACAATTATACTCTTAGGCACAAAATTATTCATATAGTCATTTTCCAGAAATTTAGCATTTGTCGAAACAAATACTTTAAGATCTGAAGGACTATAGAAATAATATCCTTTAGTTCCTTTTGGATACCCCACAAATATGCATGTTTTTGAACGAGACTCCATCTTTTCTGTCTTTCCTTTTAACACGTCTGCAAGACATCCAAATATCCTTAAGTGTTGTAAACTAGGCTTTTGCCCAGTCCAAAACTCATGCGGTGTTTGAGGAACCGACTTGGATGGTACATCGTTTAGAATGTACATAACAGTTTGTAAATCATATCCCTAAAAAGAAATAGGAAGCCTTGAATAACTCAACATAGACCTAACCATGTCCAAAAGAGTCTTATTTCTCCTTTCTGCCACCCCATTTTGTTGAGGTGTACCTAGAGCAGAAAGCTGAGAAATAATCCCATTATCAATAAGATATTGCTGAAACTCACCAGATAGATATTCTCCACCATGTTCAGATCTTAAGATTTTTATGTGTTTCTCAAGCTGATTTTTTACTTCAGCTTTAAATGCTTTGAACATGTCAAAAGCATCCGACTTATGTCTCATGAGATACACATAGCCAAATCTCGAGTAATCATCCGTGAAAGTGATAAAGTACTCATATCCACCTTTAGCTTGGATGTTCATAGGACAACACACATCAGTGTGTATTAATCCTAAACATTCAGTGGCTCTTATGCCTTTTGTTGTGAACAGCCTTTTGGTCATCCTACCTTCCAGACAAGATTCACAAGTTGGTAGATCATCAACATTTAAGTCACTTAAAGGTCCATCATTAACCAATCTTTTAATCCTATCAGGGTTAATATGACCTAGGTGCAAATGCCACAGGTAAGTTTCATCTTTTGATAATTTTATTCTTTTATGATTAGGGTCCATTGATTCCGTGTCTAACAAGTGAGAGATATTTCTATGCAAATAGAATAAGTCATTTTCCAATGTACCTTTGCAAACAAATTGGTCATTCTTACTAATAATAAATTTTTTCTTAAAAGTAACCGAATATCCAAATTTATTTAAACAAAAAACTGAAATTAAATTTCTTTTAAATTGAGGTACATAATAAACGTCTATTAAATCTAAATGCCTACTAGAATCTAAATTAACTCTAATATCTCTCACTACACAGGCAGACACCAACACTCCGTTGCCTAAGCGCAATTTGAATTCATTTCAGTTAGTCTTTTCCTTTGTTGAAACCCTTTCTTGGTAGGCCCAAGTTGCTCTTCTTCTGTTGTTTCTTGACCTTCTTACGGTCTTAACAGTATCAACTTTACCAACCGTATAAATCTCTTAATCCTTGCCTTTCACAAGGATCTTCTCGACGCTTTGAACATCTTGCATCAGGCCTTACAAGGTGTATTCCTTATTGTTCAAGGTGTAGTCCAACTTGAACTGATCAAAGGAATCTGACAGTGAGTTGACAATCATGTCAATTTTCATCTCACCATCTATCTCAGCACCATTGAGTTCAAAAATGTTGAGATGTGCGATGACCTTCATCATGTGATCTTTCACAGCCTGTCCAGGTTGCATCCTAAGATTCATGAAAGCAGTCACTGCCTCTCTCTTAGTCGTCCTGGACCTCATAGCAAACATCTCTTCTAGAGACATCATTATATCGGCAGCATAACTCATTCCTTCATGTTGTTGTTGTAACACATCGGAGATGTTGGCCATAATGTAACATTTGGCCATCTCATCTAAGGTCTCCCACTGCTTATACTCATCTCTTTGCTGCTCAGTAGATTCATTAGTAGGAGCAGATGGTTTAGGAGCAGACAAAATGAACTTATGCTTTTCAGATTGGAACAACAGCCCACTTTTCCTTTTCCATGTGACATAATAATATCCAGTTAAAGTATTATCTTTTAGGATGTTGATTAGGGATGGGATCATGATTTCTTAATAAAACAAAAATTATATAAGTAAACAATCATGACAAAGCACTTTCGAATATTTATCTTGAATTAAATAAAATAATTCAATCGTAAAATTCAACGGTGATCCAACATCCATAAATGCCACGCCTCCTTTGGATGTTCGCACCATTTATTAGTTGGACTAGGTTCCACCTAATTGTTAACATAACAACCAGTGTTTTCAATTTTTCCTTCGATTTATATTGACAAGAACTATAGGGAGGATATCAATAAAACCACATTGAGTGTGTTACCAAGATATCGACCTTCAATATATTCTCTCACGAAAATCCCTCCTTTGAGAGTAGGTATCGTTTGAGTCAATTGTCTAGTCTATCATTGTAAGGAAGTATCTTGCTAAATTCCATTCATGGATACCCCTTGGGGGGTTATCACACAAAACATAAAGCTCAACTTATCTTGGAGGCCATAGGTGTTCAAAACCCATCTCCCACTCAATTGTTTAAGGCGTGTGATAGAATTCCATAGAATGATTTACCAAGTTATCTAGATGCCAATTAGATACCTAAACCATTCAATGCATGTTTATACCAAAAGAGATATATGAGTGGCACTCCTATTCTATATGACATGATATCAAACAATAATAAACATTGTAATATTTACAAAAATATAAATAGCCACAATTTTGGTCCATCCTAGAAAAGCAAGTAAATTATATTTGTAAGAAATACAAGAAAACCCTAACTTGGCGATCAAATCATCAAGAGGCGGTCCGTCAATACTCTTGCGCACCAAAATCCATACGCGGCTGCCCCATGCGCAGCACCACGCACGTGCCCAAAGGCTTGTGCGGATGCCTTGGTTCGTACGGGGCTGCCGCGGCCTTCCTCCGATGCTTCTTTTTCTGCTCTCAATTCTTCAAATCTTCAAAACTTGAATATATTACAGCAGTTTTGTTTTATTATTACAACAATAAAATTTAAAAAAAAAACTTAGCAACTATCAAGAAGGAAATTATGGCGATGATAGACCACCCTTCTTGTTACAACTCCAAACAAAAATTACATTGAAATTCTAGGACCAAAATCAAGCAATAACAAATCATATTATAAAAACATATATATCCATACATTCCGATGTAATTATATATGCGAATACCTAGAGTGCCATCTCTTTCTGAAACATGCACATTTACAATAAAAAGAAATGGATTCACGTATACATACATCAATCAATCAACCTGGCTCTGATACCAGTTGTAAGGAAAAACACGCGGCGAAAGCGAAAAATTGGGTTTGTATATTTTAAAAATTTTCCTTTTAAAAGAAAGAACCTTAACCCTTGATTAATTAACATATAGTAAAAGTATCGTACCTTTTTCACGTGACGATTGATTTTGCGTCGATTTGAATCCACTTGCTTCGAATTGAATCCGCAAGATCTTCCAATCCAATCATGAACGTGAATCACCTAGGAGTGTGAGCTCCCTTTTCTTTGAATTGTAAACCTGAGGATGGAAAAACAAACCATTTTCTTTTGTTAGTCACAATAATCCTCCTAGAGAAAATAAAGAACGTTTGGTCATTTGTGAATTCTTAATCTTTTTAATCAAGAACTCGCGTGAACCTTAATTCGATCTTGTGCATAAAGCCTTTTTATGTAAAAGCTTCTAGTGTACTATCTTAAATAAAACGCTCCTTATTCTTCTTCTCTTTGGCCGAATTCTAAACCCCTTTCTTCAGTTGAAATTTTTTTTTATTTAAAAGCAAGAGAATAAAATTGTTCTAAAACAAAAAAAAAAACTTCTTCTTTTAACTCCCATTATTAATTCCGAATTTAAAAATATACATATAGGTGATGGTCTAATCCTCACTCAAGTAAGATTTCTACCTTGTAGTCAAATCATCACACAAGTAAGATTTCTACCTTGTAGTCAAATCCTCACACAAGTAGGGTTACTTTTTCACCAAGTTTCCTATTAACTTGAGTTTTAACCATATTCCAACTCATGAGTGTATTATCCAATAATAAATTATTGAATATAATATTTTGACTTTATCAAAAACTTTCTAATTTGACCAGATAAATAAAATACTTTTATTTATCTACTTATCAAATATAGTCTTTGATACTTATCACACTACCAACAATAGTATGACACTAGGAATCCTTCTCCTAGTTAGAAAACGATTTTGACTTTTAATCAAATAATTAATTAATGAATAAATTAATTAATTTCCGTTTGATTAATAAAATAAAATAAAACAATATATTAGACTAATTAGTTTAACCTTGCCACCAAAGTAAATACTTGTGCAATATATTATTTTTTCCATTTTATTAAATCTATTGGACTCTAATAAAAAGTCCACATGTGAACTAGATCTATTCTTACTATAAAAGAAACAAGTCCACATGCCTTAAATTTAATACATTAATATTATCTAGCAGCCCATTTAATTAAAATGTGCAAATTATATTCTTAATGTATTGATGGAATGCTAAACGCACCCCATTAAGGCCACCCTAGGATTCCTACATCCTTGGCCCCCATTCCAGGCCTTTTTGAAGAGTTACCGTGTGTCTTGATCACACATGACCACATCTCTCCAAAACTTTTGGATTCCGAAATCCAAAAACAATATTAAATGGACCCAAAAATTGGTCCAGTAGAATATATCAAGTAATTCATGCAAGTTCATGCGGATTGGGAATCTTGGCGTGCTATCTAACTTAAGCTTCAATAGACATAACCTAATCACAATCAACAAATGATTCACTTAGGTCCAATCTATTAATTTTAGCTCATTCTACTAAAGAGCTAAAATTGAACTCTTAAATAAAGATATAATAAGATAATATTTCTCATTCATACCTTAGACAACCTTATTGGAGATAGTGCATCCTCGTGAAGAATATCAGTAACCGCCAAGAGCTCATAGACCGCCTATAGCTCTCCTAGTTACCATATTTACTCATATGACCACATTTTGAACTTTGATATTTTGACTTGTCCAGAAGCCGTGTTTCAATAAACATTATTGAAAACTTAATGTTAAGATTTAATATCCAATACCTCAAAATATCTATATGATGATATTCTATTCACTTTTAATAAATAGAGCCACGATGTCCATATCTATAAATGAAGTCCTCTATCGATTAACAAATTAATACCACCAAACTATCGAGGATAGACTATGCTATATAATCGTACTCATTGATAGCTCAAATGATAAAACTTGTATCCATTGATGGTTCTGGATAAAGTATTTCACTGTGATCCTATTCAATGCACCTAGTGCACTAGATTCTTTTGCCCAAAGACACTACACTTTGATGATTTTAGACTCATCATAACACATATGATCCCAGTCAAATGCTAGCAAAATAATATACAACTTTAACAAGGTAAAGGCGTCGAACCTTTATCTTAAGTTGTGAACATTGTTCAAGACTAACTAAAGAATTATGTCTACCTCATACATATCCAGATGTACGAACAATTCTTCATCTCTCATAGTCTTTCTACCTTATGATTATTTACTTTTAACAATTATAATAATTAAACTATAAATGCTATAAGATTTGTTAAACTAGAAATCACTTTATTAATATAAAAAATATTGTCAAATACATCATTATACTCTTGCTATTGAGCATAATCCTAACAAAGTATGCAAAGAACCTAGTGAAGAAGTTTGGCCTTGAGAATGCCAAACATTATGACACACCCATATGTACCATATTGAAACTAAGCAAGGATGCTAGTGGAAAAAGTGTGGACCAAAGTCTTTATCGTGGCATGATTGGTAGCATACTTTACTTGACCGCAAGTAGACCCGATATAGCCTTTAGTGTGGGTGTGTGTGCAAGGTACCAAGCGGATCCCAAAGAGTCCCATCTCTCCTCTGTGAAGAGAATCATTCAATATGTGGAATGGGACATCCAACTATAGGATATGATACTCTTTTGACACTAATGATAGCTTAGTTGGCTTTAATGATACATATTGGGAAAGAAATTGTGATGATAGGAAGAGTCTATCGGGGGCGGTTGCTTCTTCCTAGGCAACAACTTGGTGTCATGGTTTTGCAAGAAGCAAAATTCCATTTCCTTGTCCACAACCGAGGCCGAGTACATAGTAGTCGGGAGTGCTTGCACACAACTCTTTTGGATAAAGCAAATGCTTGTGGATTACAGCTTTGATCAAGGTACTTTAATACTTTATTATGATAACTTGAGTGTAGTTAACATTTCAAAGAATCCTGTTCAGCACTCTAGGACAAAGCATATAGACATTAGGCATCACTTTATTAGGGAGCTAGTTGAAAACAAATGCATTGCACTTGAACATGTTAGCACAAATGATCAACTAGCGGATTTGTTCACAAAGCCCTTAGATTCAACTAGGTTCATGACACTTAGTAGGTTTATTGGGATTTGTCATATGCCTTGATATGTTTTGGTGATTAACCCCATATGGGGAGCTCAAGCAAAGAGAGCAACCTTGCATAGTTGAAATTGAAAATACACTCTAAAGCGTGTGTCTAATAACCTAGATTGGGGGGTGAATAGGTTTTAATCAAGTTAATTACCAAATTTCCTTGATTAGTCAATATTAAAAATTCACCCAAGATACTTGATTTTTTACATGGAAACCCTTCAACAAGAGAAAAAACCACGGGCTATCCTTCTAGCCACACCGATCATCAAATCCACTATTGTAATGATGTTTACAACCTAGGTTGGCCTCTAGTCACACCATTCTCGGTCACTAACCCATCACTACTACCCAACGGGCATTTATAGTGAATCATTGATCACTTTGCTTACCGACCACACCTTGGTTGCAAGATTTCACTTGCTTGTGCACTACACCTTGTAGTCACAAAACTTAACTCTCAAAGAAGAGATTAACAACCTATGTGAATATATGAATATTCAAAATACAATTAATGCTAGGCAACACTAAATGCTTATCTAGAGATTATATGATGGCAATAAGCACAATCCTAGATATCAATGTCTATATGAATGCTCATAAAGACTTAACTAGATATAGATATGCAAATCTAAAATCTAGTCATGAAACAAATCCATATCAACACATGTTGTCATATAAAATGGCAAGGACACTAAATGCAATTAACAAGTGCAATCAAGGAGTCCTAAACAATAATGTCTAAATGCAAAGCATAGAGACTTAGCTAAAGGGAAAAATAGTCCTAAACATTAGCTATCACAATACAACAACCCAAACATCAACAAATATCTCAACTTGTAATTAAAATCTAGATCTACATGCAAGCAAGTTATAAAAGAGATTTCTTGTTAAGCAATAACACAAGAATGTATGAGAATGGTGTTGTACTTACCAAGTCAAATATGTTGATTAAGACCCATGCTTAAAAACATCCTAGATGAAGCTAGATGATGCTTGAATCATGAATGGATGATGGGTGTTTGAGTTTTAAGAGTCAAAGACAACTCTTGGAGCTTTTCTCACTAAGGAAACACTTCATCTCTCTAAAAATCAATTTCTAAAGCTCTAAAGACAAATTGAAGATGAAAGAATGTATATATATCAACCCTAAATGAAACGGCATCGTTTGGAAAAGTTTGTAAAAATTTTTCCTTAGCCGCTATTCACCCGCTGTACGTACAGCAGGTGTACAACGGGTTACCTGGAAATTTCTAGAAAATGGCTGTACGAAAGGCAACTCAAAGGTGACTTACCAGCAGAGACATACTGCCCGTAAACCGCTATTCACCGGCTGTACGTAGGGCGAGTGTACAGCGGATTGGATTGGAATGGCCTGAGACAGCACATCAGCTCCAGTTTCGAGCACCTCAAAACATGACCAAACGACATCAAAACCTTTCGTATGATATACCGATGGAAAGGTATGGATGTCTAATTTCTACTTTTTTATATAGAATGAGGTTTTGATTTCTATAGAAAGAGTTACGGTTATTTGAGTGACCAAAGGTCAGGTTTGGACAACAACAAGAATGCCCAAACTCATGGAAAAAAAACCATGTGACCAAAGACCAAAACACGAGAAGAATGGGACCTTCTCAAATGGTCACTCAACATGCTAAAACAAGCACACCATCGCGCAAGCACGAACACAACACTAAACAACACTTAATTCTAGAAATGAAGTGCAAGTGTGATTGTGAAGGAATGCACACATGCATAACAACTCAATTGCATGTAAGTGTGTGTGTGTGTGTGTGTGTGTGTGTGTGTGTGTGTGTGTGTGAGTGTGTGTGAAACAACAAATGCATGTCAATATATATATGCATGAGATGTGAGTGTGTGCACCTAAACCTCTTCAAGGAGAATTAAGCACAAGTGAACTATCTCTTGAAGCTCATGAGATGAACGAAAGCATGTCTTTAAGAAAACCACACTTGGAGAACCTATTCTACCCGTTACACAAGCATCCCCAGTGTGATTTGTCATGAAATAAGCCAATCATAAAAATTGAGGTTCTTACAGAAATAATAAAAAATTTGATCAACTTTATGCTTCTTTATTAATTGCTTGAGCATTTTGGTTATGCTTATATATAATTATATGGATTTTTATTCAATAAGTGTGCATTTTGCTTTGTTTGTAATCCATGTCACCTTTATGTTCAAATATGCATTTTTTGACTAGGAGAATTGATTGGGAAGTACAATTGAATGACCTATAATTTATCTCCATGACATGTGAACTTGATTTTGACATGCTTAAATATTATGCATGAGTTATGTGTGTGCAAATGTGTGTGGAAGCAAGTTGACAAGGCTAAACTCAATAAGGACCTTGTGTCCATGCAATAAATAAGGATGTCTCATACTTTCTTAACGGTTGAACAAGACAACAACCAATAAGGATTCTATATCCATTCAATGAATACGGGTTTTATATCCATGTCTTGATTGACCATTAAGGATTGACATGGTTGCTTGTGATTGCTACAAGTTTTTAAAGCTATATCTTGTTTAATTATGGCAAAAACGTACAAATTGGTTTGGATACCTTTGGAAACCTTTTGAGGTTCACTTTGCCAAATACCATTTGCTTGAACTTTGATGTTGCATGTCTTGCATCCAAAGCAAAAATTTCACACATTCCTTTGAAAATCAAACCTCCTTGATTCTCTCTCAATTAATTAAGTTGCATAATGTTGTTGTATATGATTATGCACTTATCTTGCAAATAGCTCTCTTTGCTACAGTGACCAAATTGGGGGATACTCATTTGCCTATCTCATGAAAAAAAGGGGAGTAGTGTGCATTTTATGGGAATTGCATATTAGGGGTGATTGTCTTGTTGAGGGGGAGTAACCCATATAGGGGGAGCATTTGCATTGCACTTCATTTCATTGTGTGTTTTTTTTCTTCTAACAATGCTTGTTTGTTTTCTCTCTTGATCACCTCACATACACTTGTCTTGGAAAGTGTAGTTTCATTATTTTGTAGGGATGGCTATTCTTCAAGAGATCGAAGTCTTGAAGATCTAGTTTTAGGCATCTCTTTGTAATGTAGAATATTTTTTGTTGACCTCTTGTTTTTATTTTTGTTTTGTGAGGATGATTTGTGAGTGGTGGTTTTGTCACGAAATAGCCAAAGGTGGAGATTGTAAGTTCCTCACTTTTTGATTGGCTCATTTCATTGATAAACCATATAGGGATTTGCTTGAAAGAGTAGATTAAGCGTCATTGTTAGTGTTCAAGCTTTGATGACATCCTCAAGCTCAAAAGCATTTCAAAGGTATATTCTCGCTTAACTCTTTTTGAAGAGATTTAGTTGCGCGCACACACTTCTCATGCATGCCTTAGTTGTCTTGCTTTTGTGGTCATTGCATGTATGCATTCTCTTCGCTTCACACGTGCACCACTATGTTATATTTTTGTATGTGTGCTTGATTGTATATATGTGCTGGTCTTTGTGCGCGGGTCTCTGACCCGCACAGTACCCGTGCACTGACCTTGAGCATTCTCGGGTCTGTTTCTACATGAGTTATGCATAGGGACCCTACCCGTGCAGTACGAGTGCATCGAGGTTGGATATCCTCGGATTTCTCAAGTATACGGGTTATACATGGGTCCTATACCCGCGCAAGTACCCGCGCACTATCTTTGGGTTTCCCAGGTCTGTTTTCTGTAGGGGTTGTGCACGGGTATCCTACCCGTGCAGTACCCGTGCACTAAGGGTAATTTTTTCCTAGATTTGCTCCTGTGCGGGTAGTGCGCGAGTACACTACCAGCGCACATGGACCAATGCACTACGTCAGTTTTGCTTGCCTTTTTGCAAACTTTTCCAAAATGACGTAGCTTTATTTTGACCACATATATATATATATTCATCTTCTTTCCATTTCATGTTAAGGAGTTCAGAATAGTGTCTTAGTGAGAGAAAGTGATTTTATAGAGAGAAACTCATAGGAAACCATTTTTACTCAACCAAACTCATACCCATGTGCATCTAGCTTCATCCTTGCATCTTTTCTTCATGGGTCTTCATGCTCTTCTTTACTAGGTAATTTAATATGGCTTAAAACTTCTTGTCTCATCTATATGCTCTTGTTTACCTATGGTTAGCAATTATTTGTTGATTAATTGCATGTTTCTTTTGTTTTGTATGATTTGAGTATGTTTGTGATTGTATTTTTCGGTTGAGATTGCATGTTCATTGATAGCTAGCATATAGGACCATTTTGCCCTCTAGCTAAATCTATTGGTTTTTGCATTTAGATGTTGACATCTAGGATTGGTACTTAGTGTCATTATTTAATCCTAGATAAGCATTTAGTGTAGCCTAACATTAATTGCATGATAGAATATAGTCATATGTTCACATAGGTTGCTTATCTCTTCATTGATTGTTAAGCTTTGTGACTAAGTGGATTAGTGCACAAGCCTGTTGGTATAGGATCACTATTAAAGACCCGTTGGGTAGAGTGAAAGGGTTAGTAACCAAGTATGGTGTGACTTGAGGCAACATAGGTTGTAAACTTTCATTCAATTTTGGATTTGAGTACCGTGTATGGCTAGATGGATAGCCCATGAGTTTTTCCCAGTTGGAGGGTTTCTCACGTAAAACAAATCGTGTGTTTTTAGTGTTTTTTGCTTATCTTGTGATTGTTTATTGTTTGCTAATATAGGTCAAATTTTTAATGTTGACTAATCAAGAAAAGTTGACAATTAACTTGGTTAAAACCTATTCACCCCCCCCCCCCTCTAGGTTGTTAGATACACACTTCGTATTATTTTCATACTCATTCACCAACATACATGTCAAGAAAAAAAGATATATCAATAAGCTCAAAGAATAGAGTCAAGATCCAAGTTGAATATAAGTAAATACCATATATAACAAGCTCAAGTGTTGGTTTACAAATATTCCCTAATGAGGATTACACATCAAAGAAATAGAAAATAAAACAAAGAGAAGAGTTTAGAGATAACCAAAATCTCTATTTCATTTTTCTCTCCTTTCTCCTTGGATCTACTTCAAAGATGGATGGAAGAAGTTTAGAGGTGGTGGTTGTGAGACATCCATGGAGGAGAACCTCCATGGAAACCATTGAAGCTCATCTCTCTCTCTTTTGTGGTGTTGAAGAACAAGAGAAGGTATTGGTGTCTATCTAAGATTGGAAATATGAGAGATATTGTAAGATATTTATAAAGACCAACAAGGTGGGGTATTTATAGAGTTTGAAGGTTAGGCCACTAATTGGGTGTGAAAAGTCAAGTTTGCCCTTAAAAATCACGTGATCTGCAAGTGGATAAAGTTCTGCCGACACAAATCTGCGAGTTGGAACTAGCAGATCCATCTAGCAGATTGATTTTGCTTATCATAACTCGTAGATCTAGATGGCAGAAGGTTCTGGGAAACTTTTGCATCTGAAATCTGCAACTTCAATCTCGCAGTTCCAACTCGCAGTATATCTGATACTTCATTTTGCTAGGTCTAACTTGCAGATTCATCTAGCAAAAGGCTTTGGAATGGATCTGCTACTTCATTCTGCTTGGTCTAACTCTCAGATCCATCTAGCAGATTTTTCTGCTACTTCTAACTCTTAGATTAACTTCAATCTCGCAGTTCCAACTCGCAGTATATCTGATACTTCATTTTGCTAGGTCTAACTTGCAGATTCATCTAGCGAAAGGCTTTGGAATGGATCTGCTACTTCATTCTGCTTGGTCTAACTCTCAGATCCATCTAGCAGATTTTTCTGCTACTTCTAACTCGTAGATTCATCTAGTAGTAGGCTCTGGAATGGATCTGCTACTTCATTCTGTGACTTCCAACTGGCACTAATTGAGTGTGAAAAGTCAAGTTTGCCTTTAAAAATCACGTGATCTGCAAGTGGATAAAGTTCTGCCGACACAAATCTGCGAGTTGGAACTAGCAGATCCATCTAGCAGATTGATTTTGCTTATCATAACTCGTAGATCTAGATGGCAGAAGGTTCTGGGAAACTTTTGCATCTGAAATCTGCAACTTCAATCTCGCAGTTCCAACTCGCAGTATATCTGATACTTCATTTTGCTAGGTCTAACTTGCAGATTCATCTAGCGAAAGGCTTTGGAATGGATCTGCTACTTCATTCTGCTTGGTCTAACTCTCAGATTCATCTAGCAGATTTTTCTGCTACTTCTAACTCGTAGATTCATCTAGTAGTAGGCTCTGGAATGGATCTGCTACTTCATTCTGTGACTTCCAACTGGCAGATTTCAGTTAATGAGATAACTGATTAAACCATAAATGACAATCAGCAAAGATTATCAACTAAAGCATATAGATTCGCATGTGTAAATAAAGATCTAGATTATTATAAATGAAAGAATCTCTCAAACAATAGTATATAAAATTTACAAAGCTGTGCTATTACAAGAAAAATGTAAAATCAGGCTCCGGGAGTGCTTGAGGGACCACCAGGTCCAGAATTTTTGGGCGGAAAGGGGGGGGTTGGGTTTGCTTTCATCCTCGTAGCCCTTGGTCAAGTCTCCAGATCTGACCAGCAGATATCGTTCTATGGATCATCGATCATAAAGGGTGAATAGTCAACCTCTGGTAAGGATCCAGCATCAATTCCCTTTGCTGGCGTACCACTCACCCCATCTGCATGGAAAGTCACCAGAGAGGACTTTGATGAGAGCTTCAGATGCATGATGTGAGGGTCCTTCTTGATCGATCTGCAGTAAGCCCTATATCTTATCCGTTGACTTTTTTATTGCAGCCAGAGACTCAGCCTTGTGTTTCTGGATCGTCCGATCCCACTTACGATGAGCTTCACCGGATGACCTTTCCTTGGCTCTAAAAGACATCCGAGCAGTAACGAGCCCCCTTTCTAGCTCTTTTAGCATGACTGCTTTGAATGTAGAGGACTTTTTGTATCGATCGACACTCTGGACCTCGATAGCCAACTTGGCCTCTTGAGAAAGCACCTCCACGCTGACCTTCTGCTGCTTCAGATCTTCAGCCAACCTCTCATAGAGAAGATTGGCTTCCTTAGATCCCTGCTGGGCCACGAACATAAATTGTTGGGAAGCAGCCAGAGTCTCTTTGGCAGCTCGAGCTTCCGCTTCTTGACTGATAGCAGCTTGTTCAGCAAGGATGAGCTTTTGCTCGAATTCAGTGCACCGCTGTTCAGTTTTATACAGGCTTGCTTCAAATTGGGTGCTATTCCTGGCAAGTTCACATAAATTGTCGGTGTCAGTACTAGCTTGGGTCTCAGCTGTAGCCACTGTAATGAAAAACACGCGGCGGAAGCAAAACACTTAACCCTTGATTAATTAACATATAATAAAAGATATCGTACCATTTTCACGTGACGATTGATATTGCGTCGATTTGAATCCGCTTATCTCGAATTGAATCCACAAGATCTTCCAATCCAATTGTGAACGTGAATCACCTATGAGTGTGGGCTCTCTTTCTTTGAATTGTAAACCTGAGGATGGAAACAAAAATCTTTTTCTTTTTGTTAGTCACAATAATCCTCGTAGAGAAAATTAAGAACGTTTGGTCACTTGTGGATTCTCAATCTTTTAATCGAAAACTCGCATGAACCCTAATTCTATCTCGTACATAAAGCCTTTTGATGTAAAAGCTTCTAGTGCACTATCGAAAATAAAACGCTTCTTATTCTTCTTTTCTTTGGCCGAATTCTTCTTGAGTTGGAATTTTTTTTTTATAAAAACAAGAGCATAAAAAAAACTTCTTCCAAAACTAATAGGTTGGCCGAACTCATGATATATATATATATATATCTCTTGGCCGAACTCCTCCTTGATTTAGTTGTAAGGTGGCTGAAATTCTCCTACCTTTTGGAGGATTTTGTTTCACCTAAACCTTATCAATTTAGTAGTTCAAACCAATTCCAACTCATGAGTGTATTATCCAATAATTAATTATTGAATATAAAATTGTGACTTTATCAATAACTTCCTAAGTGATTATCAATTAGTGTTTTGATAGATATCAAATACTTCCTAATTTGACTAGATAAATAAAACCTTTTTATTTATCTACTTATCAAATAAGGTATTTGATACTTATCATACTACTAACAATAGTATGACACTAAGAGTCATTTTCCTAGTATACTACTAACAATAGTATGACACTAAGAGTCCTACTCCTAGTTAGAAATAGATTTTGACTTTTAATCAAATAATTAATAAATTAATTAATTAATTTCCATTTGATTAAATAATAAGATAAAACAATATTTTAGGCCAATAACTTAGCCTTTCCGCCGTAGTATATATATATATATATGGGCAATTGATACTCGCTTTTTGTGTCGTTACCAAATTGCGGATATCAAAAGATATTTATAAAATTGTTCCCACGCAGTGTGCTCTAAAGTTTTGAAAATATAGTAAAGCGGTAAGCGAGGGTATCGTCCACATGGAGGTGTCATCTGTTAATTGTCTCTAGTTTTAGTGATTATTGAAAGCAAGGTAAATAATAACATGGCAAGGGTGAGAGTGATGTGTGTAAAGTGCAGCATTTAAGTGTGTGTGTGTGTGTGTGTGTGTGTGAACAAGAACAGTGAAAGAAACAAATAAGAAAACATAAGAGAACATGGAGGGGTAAAGAATGGTGATTAAATTGATAAATATAAAATGGCGGATAGGAGAGATGCAAGAAAATGGATACATATGGTACTCATGTCCACCAAAACATTCGTGCCACCTATAAGATCTAACATGCAAAGACACTCCTGTATTGGGTTCAACCTAGCCTTAAGTACGACCTCTAGATATGGAAATGGGAGAGTCGACTAGTCCTCTAAAGTTACTCATCGAGGATGTATCGCATAAGCAACTACTAAGGATTGCATTTAAGCACATAAAAGAGATAAACATAAGATCAACCACTGATCGCTACTCACATTTCACGTGTAAGCAACAACAAATGGAGGCATTAAGCATAATTGGACCCTCGACCACTACTCATCGAGGGTGTATTGTACGAGCAATGACCAAGAGTCGCGACCCAAGTGCTACTTGCCGAGGGTGTATCGTACAAGCAACGCTCAAGGGTCGCATAAGCATGTATGTTTATAGAACCGAAACGCACAAAGGCATCATGTATACACTTCATGAATTCCACCCAAAAAAAAAAATACTCAATTCAATCCAAAACATGCATTTCGAATAATCCATCGACATATAATCAATCATGGGACGCTTAATTAATCTACTCCTAAATTACATTAATCTACTCCTAATCCCAATCATGAACACATACCAATTTCTACTCTACATGCCATGAATGTAAAGACAAAAGCTATCTCTAACATGCATCAAGAGTTGGGTTGTCAATCCTACTTAATACAACTCTAGTGTCAAATTAAGTGTAATTGAATGGGACAATACAAGAAGAAATCAAATACAAGTCAATTAAATAAACGAAACTAGTATTAGGGTTTACATATTTCCCAAATGAGGATACATATAAAAGAAGAAAATATCAAGAGAAGAGTAAAAAGAAGAAATCCAAGGGTGCCAATCCCGGATCTCTAAGCTCAGAGAGTGGCCCATTTGTCATCTCGGATCTCCAAGCTCCATTGAAGCTCCTCCTCCTCATAGACAAGGTAGGGTACTCTTTCCTCTTGAATCTTCCTCAAAGATGGATGATGATGGTAGTAGGTGGTGGTGGAGAGGCAATCCATGGAGGAAAACCTCCATGGATGCCTTTTGAAGCTCCTCTCTCTCTTGATTTTGTGAAGAAGATGAAATGGAGAGGATTTTGTGTTTAGGTTTTTGTGGGTTAACAGTTAATGGGTCTTGTGAAGAAAATGGTGTATTTATAGGTTTAGGAGGTTAAGGTAAGAAATAGGCATGAAAGGACACATTTGCCCCTCTAAAATGGCTGAAATCGTGACTTAAACTGAGCTGGAACACGCGGTGCATGGGTAACTGCACGGGTAGTGCATGGGTAGTGCATTGGCTAGTGCACGGGTAGGTTACCCGTGCAGTACCCGTGCACTGCCGCTCAACAGTCATTAAAATGGCCATAACTTCCTCTACAAAACTCGGAATCACAATCTGTAAAAACCACTGGAAACTAGACTCCCGGGGATTTCCAAATATATGTAATCCAAAATGTGGTTCAATCTGAATAGGGAGATATGAGCCTCCAAAGTTGGATGTGCTGCATAAGCTTTTCACAATTTCAGCCCATTTTTCTATCCAATCCCAATTTTTGCTAATTTTTGCCTCATAAACTCCTTTTTGCCTAAATATGTCTGCATTGACTAGAATATAGCCATTAAACACCAAAACACACTCAAAAACAAGCAAAGGATATGGAATTGAGGGCTAAAATATAGCACAATTTTGGCACGATCAGCAATATATTTTGTTTTTCTATTTTATTTAATCCACTAGACCTTAATAAAAAGTCTACATATGAACTAGACCCATTCTTACTATAAAAGAAACAAGTCCACATGCCTTAATTTAATACATTAATATAATCTAGCAGCCCATTGATTTAAAATGTGCAAATTATATTCTTAATGTATTAATGGAATGCTAAACGCACCCCATTGGGGCCGCCGAAGGATTCCTACATCATTAGCCGCCCATTCCAGGCATTTGAAGAGTTACCGCGTGTCTTGATCATACATGACCGTACCTCTCCAAAACTTTTGGATTTCGAAATCCAAAAACAATTCCAGATGGACCCAGAAATTGGTCCGGTAGAATATATCAAGTGATCTATGCAAGTTCTTGCAGATTGAGGATCTTGGCAGGCTATCTAAATTTAAGCTTCAATAGACATAACCTAATCACAATCAACAAATGATTCACTTAGGTTCAATCTATTAATTTTAACTCATTCTACTAAAGAGCTAAAATTGAACTCTTAAATAAAGATTGAATAAGATAATATTTCTCATTCGTACCCTAGACAATCTTATTGGAGATAGCGTATCCACGTGAAGAATATCAGTAACCGCCAAGAGCTTATAGACCTCATATAGCTCTCCTAGTTACCATATTTACTCATATGACCACATTTTGAACTTGGATATTTTGACTTGTCCAGAAGCCATGTTTCAATAGACACTATCGAAAACTTAACGTTAAGATTTAATATCCAATACCTCAAAATATACATATGATGATATTCTACTCTCATTTAACAAATGAATACAACCAAACTATTGAGGATAGACTATGCTATATAATCTTACTCATTGATAGCTCAAATGATATTACTTGTAACCATAAGTCCATCATTTATCTTAGGATTAAGATAGACTCTATATTTTCCTCAAGTGAAAACTTTATCCACTAACGGTTCTGGATAAAGTATTTCACTGTGATCCTATTCAATGCACCTAGTGCATTAGATTCTCTTACCTGAAGACACTACACTTTGATGATTTTAGACTCATCATAACACAGTTGATCCCAGTCAAATGCTAGCAAAAGAATCTACAACTTCAACAAGGTAAAAGCCCCAACCTTTATCTTAAGTCGTGAATATTGTTTAATACTATCTAAAGAATTGTGTCTACCTCATACATATCCAGATGTACTAACAATTCTTCATTTCTCATAGTCTTTTGACCTTATGATTATTTACTTTTGACAATTATAATAACTAAACTATAAATGCTATAAGATTTGTTAAACTAGAAATCATTTTATTAATATCAAAAGATTGTCAAATACGTTATTACATTCTTGCTATTGAGCATAATCCTAACAGCCACAACCTTCCTTAAAATCGCCTCAGTCACGTCACGCTGCCTCAGTTTCTCTTCAAACGATTTCTTCAGTTTTGATCCACTGGCTGAGGTAGAATCGAGTGCCTTAGTCTTCCCTTCAAGCTCTTGCTTCAGACATGAAATTTTGGCAGCTTCCTTTTCTTGGGCCATCGAGGCCCGGGTTAGCTCCTCCACGGCTTGAAAAGGGAAAGAAACAAGTTAAGATAGTAAGTCTAAAACTGGACCAATCACCAAGAAAATGTTAGTTACGTATACACCGTTGTTGAAAATTGCACGGACCCGCTCTGAGCCGCTGGCATTCTTAAAGTCCTTCCACTAGCCTTCCCTGACATAGCCTTTTCCAGCAGACATGGCTCGTAACATGTCAATGGGGGTCAATTGGCACTTCTTTAGGATCAGAAGGGCCAGCAATGGCAAGTGGCTTCACTGCCTCATGACTTTAAGGCTGTTGACCAATCAGGAGTGTACCAGGGATGGACTGAGTGGCCTCAGAGTTAGCTTCTAAGGGTCTAGCAACGGTTTGCTCCTGACTAGCGGCTCCTGATGAACCCACTTCATCATTGCTTGTAAGAGGAGCCATTTCAAAATTCGGCAAGACCCTAGAGGGACGGTTTAACCGCTTGGCAATTTTTTCGGCATATTCTACCCCCTGGTCAGCCAGATTATCTTTAATTTTAGTCGGCAGAGGGGTCAACTGATACCTATTCAGGGTCGACCTGCCCCTCGTCAGAGTTTGAGTCAGTAAAGACTATCTAATGTTTGATTGAAAACTGCATTGGGGCCTTACCAGCACGTTGCACGGGAGGATCATTGGGAACCTGACCTGTTGGGCGATCAGTTTGGAAGGAAGCCGATTCGGATTGAGGTAGGGGTTGTGTTTGTTGAGGGATAGCTTGCTCGCTGACCCTAGCAAAAGTTTGGTCATCCCCTTTGGGCTGATCAGATGGAGGAACGACAGACATAACAGAAACGCGATCAGCTCTCTTCTTTGATCGCTGCTCACTGAGGATCAGATCAATTAACATGTCCTTATCATCATTTTACTCTTAGGGTCAATGAACTTGACTCCAGTCTGATGACTCGTTGGACTTTTTGCTATTTCAACCTCCTTCTTTTTACAAGCTACCTCTTGGGCAGATGACCCTTCAATTGTTTTGGTCAGCTTACTGACTAGAGACCTTTCATAAGATTCAGCCACCCTTAGGCAGCCGTCTCCTTGGTGAATCTTCTCTTCGAGCCCCTAGGGGACTTCTTTTGCTCACCATCACGATCAGATGACTTCTTCTCTCATTCCCGATCAGGAATGCCTGAGGATGTGTTGGGAGCGGGCTCATAGGTATGCTCGACTATGTCTTGTTATGGAAGGAGCAATTCCCTGAGCTATTTGGGCAACGACCTCCAATCGGCTAGCCTGGTCAAGGTTCTTAACCCTCTCGGCTTGCTCGCCAGTAACGATGTCAGTTTCATTCACTGAACAGTCGAACCAAAGAACATTAGGAAACACATATATAGTTAAGGTAAGTCAAAGTTTGAGAAAAGTAATGCTTACAGCGTTTGCGCCCTACTGGATATAGCGGGAAACAATCCCAACTTTAGAAGGTCCCTATCAGTGAACAACACCCGACCATCTCTGGTATCCAAAGTTGTTTGGGCAGCCTTAATCACATTTCTGGCTTGATCCTCAGTCAGCATTACAGGAAGCCTTGTTCCATAAGTTAGGACTATAAAAGTGCATGGGAACACTGTTTCTAGCTAGTTCCTAGCGAGGATCAATAACCACAGTCTCGCCCTATTCACCTCAAATGAATAACCAGCTGTTCTTCTAGTATTTATTGAATGAAAGAAAGCCTAAAATGAAACCTTAGTGGTCCTTGTTGGACACAGGGGTGGGTCGTTGGTTATACCCCAGGGGGATCCAGTGATTAATGGAACTGGATTGAAGATGGAACGTACCCCTATTGTCCGATCAACCCAAGGTGTAAAAGTTACGAATCTCTTGTAAGGTCGGGGGGTACTTGGCACCAATCTGCTTCCACAAGTGCCACAAACAGATTAAAACCCGATAAGAATTTTTGGGTAAGTTGTGCATGAGCGATTCCAGCTTCAGCCAGGAATCGAGCAATAAAAGGCTATATGGGCTGTGTGACCCCAGATGTAAGCATGGACCCGTAAATAGCCACAGTGCCCTGAGTGGGAGTTCCAGATGGTGCACTGGCCGCTCATAAAGAGTTCAGGTGATCGGGGCAGATCAGACCTCTCGCTATACTTTATTATCTCCTGCTCACCCACCACGTTCACCTTGAAATCGAAGCACTTAGCTGCTCAGCAGAAAACATCAGTAAGTGGTCCCGATGCCTCTTGGGAACGTCTTCCATTTTTAGTAGCTGAGAGGGGATTTTCAAATCAATTGCAATGGAGTTCTAGCGCCTGATCTGCTCCCCCGACCGGATCTTAATGTCTTTGACATATCTGGGCATGAATTAGGAGAAGTAACATTTGGGTTAGCAGTATTCAGGATGAGCAACTAAGTAATCAACGCTAAGAGCTATGGGTTGAGTTGTAGGGGGTAGTTTTGAGAACGTCCCTGTAAAATAAACTCAATCCTATCAGCGTTCTCTTTTTCAACAGTTTCAACATAGCAGTGACAAGTAATAAGATTCATACCTGAGTGACTACAAGTGGATGAAAGGTGAACGTTGATGATGGTGAAGTTGAAGGTCCGAAGAAAATGAAGAATTTTGAGAAAGCTTGAAGCAAATAAAGGTTTCAGAGAAAAACAAGTTTGCAACTTTGAGAGAGAAAAACGTAAAGATTGTATGAGAGGTAAAATGAAGAGTTTTGAAAATATATATAGATGAAGGTGATGTCATGCTAGAGTATGGGTTGGTACGCGAATCCCCGAATATCACACTCCATTCCAAATTTGAATCGACCGCCGTCAGTTACGTCATTCGCGTCAAATCACCTAGGCAAATCAAACGCTTGATGTTAAAATTTAAAGCTTAGCTGTTAAGCATTAATAAGCTACAAGATAAAAGTTTTCCCGAGTTAAATATACCTCACCGAGCAAATTCTCTTTGTTGAGCAAGATGCTCAGTTTGAATGTTTAATGGGGTATTGTTTTGGTAAAATCCGAAAAGATGACATATCAGCATAAACTCCATGTTTCGTGGGGATTAGATGATGACTTGTCAATGAATTTCAACTTGATTGAGTTGACCTAAGATAATTATAATATGACCCTCATAAATACCTGGTCAAGGTTACTTAGATGGTCGGATGGAAAACATTCAACCAAGGTAATCATATTGATCAAGTAAAAAAGATGGCCGGGAAACCCAAAATAGTCGGGTCTAGTTATCCGATGAAGTGTAGATCCCTGGTCAGGGGTGAAAGAGGTTTGGTCGAGTTTGGCAGACAGTCGGCTAAGCGACACGTGGACAATTGTGAGATACTCTCAGATGCCTGACACGTTGATAACATAAAACTCAATGCAGTCACGACTTAAATACGTAAAAGAAGAGTCTTCCTCAAATAAGGTATCATGAAGTATATTCTAATAAGGAAACAGATTCCCATAAAGATATCAGAGTCCAAAATAGGCAAAAGACTCGATATGTTTAAAACACTAACAATGCAAAATGGGATAGAAGAATAAAATGACTCTAGCAAGTCAGAGTTTTATTAAGTTACTACCACCTTTCCTTTTACTTGTAATCCAAGAATTAAGGTTCTAAGCATGTATAACCTTAAAAACACCCAAAAAGGGGTTAACGAAGCCTTAGATACAGGAACTTAAGAGAGATTGAGTTTGTAACAAGATTTATCATGGTGAAGTTTTTTTCTCACCGTCACCGGCAACCGTGGTTTTTTTCCTTTTACGGGGTTTTCCACATAAAATTGTGTTTGTATGCTTTCTACCCCTTTCTCATTCATAAAACTATTGTTGAATTCACCACAACTTTTTCGATGCATGATCGAGTTTACGTAATACAAAAAATCATCGTCAACACACAGATGCTCATTTATTGAAATCTATTCTCTTAAAAGAAAAAATTCTGAATGATAATCGGTTTGACCTTTTTTGGAAAAAACTTAGGATGAATAGATGTTGATATGGTTTGCATGTTGATGATCCAATTACTCATTTATATATGTTTGAAGTAAATCCACACACACTTGTTTTTCTTAATTTGATATTCTAGCAATTTTAGAAGAATTATGAGAGAGATTGAAAATCTTGGTGTATCTCTCATAATTTGTGGAGCTTATATTGTTGAATTTCTTGAAAATTGCTTGATTGTGTGATTGTGTGGATATCATTGTAAACAATATCCTATCTTGATCTTAGATAGAGCACTTATCAAGGGGGAGCATTGTATGCTAGACTTTGTTCTCTTTTATGATATGTTCATGTGATTTTACTTTGATAAAAACATGACATAGTTGAACATTGAAAATGCATATTACTTATCTCTTATATTTGCCTCTGTCCCCTTGATTATCCCTTGTTTGCTTCTTTTATTATTCCTTAACAAAAAGGGGGAGAAATGTATACCTCATAATGTGTGGGAGAAATGTGCCTCATATGGGAGAATGTACCTCTTTGTGTATTATGGACCTTCCTGTATTAAGGGGGAGAATTCTTTTCTTAAGGAGTAAATAATTCTTGTGTGTTGAGGTTAAGAAACTAAGGAAGTGCTTTAAAGTTAACTTTTATATGAGATAAGGGGAGTCTTGTTTGTTTTTATGGATATATCACACCAATCTTCTTTGTAGAAGATTTCTTGTTTGCTTGGTTGTGTGTTTATCACAGGTGCCTTGATGATTAAAGAGGAGAATCTTGATGACTCATAAAGACTTGAAGATATTTAGTTTAGGGTTCTCTTTGTAATGTGAGAATGCAATCAACTATGCGTTATTTTGAGAGATAATTGTATGGTGAGCTTGAGGTTTTGTCATGGAATAGCCAAAGGGTGAGATTGTTAGTTTTTAGATTTGTGTTGGCTTGATTCCATAACAAAAAGGTCTTTGTTTGTTGTTAACAGAAATTTTGCTCAAGGTGAGAAATCTCAGTTAATACCCTCAAGACCACTACCACGTAGGTGGTGGCCAAGATTTATTGTATGTGTAGCAATGATTTATAAAATGACAAGAAAGTAAGAATATTTTATTGAACGTGCATGGTATACAAATACAGAAATTCTTTTATCTTTGCTCTCTACTCTCTCTAGGGAATGGTTGATTGTTTGTCGTATGCCTGTCGAATAGTAGTCACTTTTTTCATTCTCTTTCTTTTCTATTTATACATAGTTTGTAGGTCAAACAGACTGATTCTCCCCTTGATTTTCTCAGTCTCTTCCCTCCTTATCGGGCGGGATTTCTTGTTTAAATGTCATTGACTTTTCCGAATTGAGAGTATCGTGGTGGAGATCATCTTATTTCCTTTTTGGATTCTATTACTTGTTCTGCATATAGGTACCGTTTTCAGATATGATTCAGTGTATCCCTCGTACCTTTCAGCATGATCCTTTATAGAAGTCGTTGAATATGGCATGGTGTGGTGCATAGAGGTCGTTGAATATGGCATGGTGTGGTGCACCAACCAGTGAGGTTGGTTAGTGTTCTGACCTTGATATCTGAGACGTTTCATCCAGCTTGGAGTCAGATCTGGCTTCCCTTGACCTTTTCGAAGCTAGGTATGGCTTTCCTGACCTTTCGAAGCTAGGTGCGGCCTTCCTTCATCCAGCTTGGAGCCAGGTCAGGCTTCCCTTGACCATTTCGAAGCTAGGTGTGGCTTCCCCTGACCTTTCGAAGCTAGGTGCGGCCTTCTAGGGACATTCTTCTGTGTTAATCGAGGTACAGGCGAGTCTCTTGAGCGTATGCGAGGTGACCTCGACTTAGGGGAGCTTCTAGCTTTGGTGATGCGGTCTAGATCTGATCATTCTGGGCTCTATCCCGGATGTTTTCCAGAGCCCATCCTTGTTCCTGGGGTGATATCGTAGTTCGGCTATGGATAGAGAGGTCTCCTGGTGGAAACTCTCGGGTATGGAACCAGGTCTGGGAGGTGGAAAATTTTCCTTTGGTCCTTAGCCAATTTTGGCTATTAACATTTGTATTGCTTAGTTGCTTAGGTGGTTCGTGATTGGTTCAAGCTTCAAAGAAGAAAAGAAACTTCGCATGCAAAGTTCGTCTTCAAGAGGAAATATGCTTACTTGGCTGCTAAGGTATCGAGATTCTTTCTCCTCTTGCAATGCATAAGGCATACACACACATTGCATCTGTTTACAGAAAATTTGCTCAGGGTGAGAAATCGTAGTTAACACCTTCGAGACCACTATCACGTGAGTGGTGGCCAAGGTTGAATGTATGATTGACAGTGACTAATAAAATGACAAGGAATATTGGTACTATTATCCAACAAAGAAAATCAAAAATGCTTTCTTTATTAATAGTATGTGGTATACAGATCTCTCTAAAATTATTCTCAATATTTCTAGGGTGTAGTAGGGTTCTTGTCGTATGCCTGTCGAAAAGTAGTCTCATCTTTCTGAAGGCCGAAGTCCTTCTTTTATACATTGTGGCGGCTCTCGAGAATGGGGTTAGGCTTCCCCTTCATCCTACTCTACGGCGAGCTCTCAACGCCATCCAACTTGCTCCCCTCCAGTTGACGCCCGGCTTCTGGAGGCATTTAATTGGCTTCCTCGTGCTGTAGAGGGAACACTGCCAGCTGAGCAAGGTGACGAGAGAGCCCAGAGCAATGGAGCTGGCCTATCTTTTCCAAATCAGGAGCCTATCTGGCGCTCCTAGAGGTCAGTTTTATGCTAAGGCCAAGAAGCAAACTCAACTTTGTTATTCCCGGTGCTTCGAAAAAGGACCCCGCCTAGAAGGAAGAATGGATCCTTGCGAGGAATGATTGGGGAAGCTCGATTTTCATTAGGGGGCATGAGTTCGAGGTTCCCACAGCTTTTAGTGACAAACCATCGTAGGACCGGGACTCCTTGCCCTTTGAATTTGAAACTATTTTGAAGTCTATTCTAGCCAAGAACTACTTGAACCTGAAGTTCCCAACCGCTGAAGCCTTCGATCCTCGGAGGGTGAATCAATACCTGCGGATTTCAAATGCTACTCCTTGTAAGTGTCACTGAATTGTCTTGCTTTGTCTTGTTGACTATCTTAGTTCTGACGCTTCCTTTTTTGTTTTGTTTACTCACAGTTTTTGTTGTTGAGCCAGCTTCCCGTGACGTCCAACGTTCTCCTCAGGCTCAAACTTCTCTTCCCTTTGCTGGGGTCGCATCGGCTCTTGCTCAATCTACCTCCCCAGCTGGGTCTAAGATGGCCAACCTTGCATTGCAGGCTTTTCAAGCTCTGGGTAAGGCTCCCTAAGCTGTTGGTCCAACTGCTTCTGCCCCTTCTGTTGTTGTTGCTAAAATTGCTACTCCCACAATTCATCCTCCTGATTCCGCTACGCTTTCAACCCCCCGACCTTCAGAGGACTTTGAAAAGGGTGTCTATGGGAGTCCTCCTAGCCGTTCTCGCCCTCAGTCGAGCTCGACGAGGCAGGATGAAGTCCTAGAACAATTCATCTCGTCCTGTCCGGGCGGTCGGATCTTCAGGATGGCCTCAATGTCCCGTGGATGTCTTGCTCACCAATGGGTCTGCTGTCTTAGCTGAGGTAATTGTATTTCCTTTGTACTGCTTCTGCCAGCTTGTTCAATTTCTAACCCTGGCTTTGTATTTTATAGGCTTTCAAGTTAAATGTAGCCATGGGCCACGAGGTAACCCTCCTTCGTGATCGGGCTGCTAAGGCTTAAGTCGAAGCCGAGAAAGCCATGGGATTGCTCAAACGGGCTCAGACCTTAGTAGAAGAGATGACCTCCAACCAAGGAAAAATTGAGATCGAACTGGCCGAGCTTCGTTGTGATCATGAGATGACGAAGCAGTCTTATGATCAAGAACGTCTCCAATCTACCCGGCGGGCCAGGCAGAGGGATTCTTGGAAAGCTGAGGCTAAGAAGTTGGACCTCGAGAATCAGGCTTTGATTCCTCAGGTGACCAAGCTGCAAGCTGACGTGGAGACCTCTTTTAGTGATGGATACTTCTACGCTTCCTTTCAGGTCACAGAGGCTCTCCCTCTTCCCTTTGATCTGTCATCCATTGCCGATTGGGATAGAAAGGAGATAGTGATCAAGGCTGATGAGTTTTCTCACCCTGATGATGATGAGGTGGTTTTTTCAAGCCAGGCGGGAGCTGGAAAGCAGCCAGTCCAGGCAGATCCTCCATTTCCTCATCCTATCTTTACTGCTTCAGGTCCTGAGGAGTCTTCAAATAAGGTTCTGTCCTCGCGATCCGAAGGAGATCAGCCAGGAGCTGGGGAAGGAGCTAGGAGCTCGTCAGAGGAACCCCCTATAATGGAGATGGAGGTTGACAGGAGCAAGACAGAGCCTGTGGCTGCCCTTCTCGATGCGCCTATCCCGCCTGAGTTTATGGCAGTGATTAATGAAGTCCTGGAGGAAGATCCTACTGATCGACAAGAGGAGTCTCTAAATGGAGGGATGGCTGGCGAGGGTAACCAAGATAGGCAACCACCTGAAGCGGGGGGGGGGGGGGGGGGTGTTGATGGCGAGGATCAGCGTGAGGGAGGAGGATCAGTAGAGCAAAATCAAGAGAGCTCCAAAGCTTGACGCTGACTGTTCATGATTGGCCTTGAACGCCTGGAAAAGGGGGTGGGCTCCCCGTTTTACTCTTGATTAGTTTTGTTGTTTTTTTTTGTAGCCCGTACTCGGAGGTTGGGCTCCCCGTTTGATAGATGTAACCTTACCGGGGGATAGGCTCCTTTTGTCTTTAATGAGATTTGTCTTTAATGAGAAACCGATTCGCTTGAGAGACTCTTGTTCTATTCCTGGTCCTGACTAGAAACCTGAACTGCATCCTTGATGATAATTTGTTCATACTTCATTTTGACTTTTGTAGGGAATTCTTATCAGGATGATCTTGATCCTGCAAACGAAAACAAATAAAAACCGTTTTAGGAGAGGTAGCCCGATCGAGGCATCATGAGGGCTGTTTAGCTATTTCCTGGTCTCGAGGTCCAGATGGCAACTATGTTCTTACACTCAGATCTTTCTTGGGGGTTGTAGCCCGACTAAGGCATCAGGAGGGCTGTTTAGCTATTTCCTGGTCTCAAGATCTGGATGGCAGCTATGCTCTTACACTCAGACCCTTCTTGGGGGTGGTAGCCCGACTAAGGCATCAGGAGGGCTGTTTAGCTATTTTCTGGTCTCGAGATCTGGATGGCAGCTATGCTCTTACACTTAGATCCTTCTTGGGGGTAGTAGCCCGACCAAGACATCAGGAGGGCTACTTAGCTATTTTCTAGTCTTTGAGATCTGGAGGGCAACTATGCTTTTACACTCAGATCCTTCTTCGGGGGTGGTAGCCCGACCAAGGCATCAGGAGGGCTATCGAGCTATTTCCTGGTCTCGAGATCTTGAGGGCAACTATGCTCTTACACCCAGATCCTTCTTGGGGGTGGTAGCCCGACCAAGGCATCAGGAGGGCTATCGAGCTATTTCCTGGTCTCGAGATCTGGAGGGCAACTATGCTCTTACACTCAGATCCTTCTTGAGGGTGGTAGCCCGACCAAGGTATCAGGAGGGCTCTTTAGCTATTTCCTGGTCTCGAGATCTGGATGACAGCTATGCTCTTACAGTCAGACCCTATTGGGGGTGGTAGCCCGACCAAGGCATCAGGAGGGCTCTTTAGCTATTTCCTGGTCTCGAGATCTGGATGGCAGCTATGCTCTTACACTCAGACCCTTCTTGGGGGTGGTAGCCGACCAAGGCATCAGGGGTAGCGAGGGGGCTTCCCCGGCTAGTCACTGGTCTTGAGGTGTCTATGTTGAATTTCCCGGTCGAGTATGTAGATACTAATGTTTAACATAGTCGGAGATAAAGAGAAAAAAAAGAATGACTTTATTGATGATTGAGATGTAGTACATCTTTATTAGGGATTCTAATGAAACCTAAATGGGGGTAATCTGCTTGAAAACTCGCTGCTCAAGGGTAGAATTTCCTCAAGTGATCTGCGTTACAAGTGTGGTCGATGGGTCGTCCATCCATGTCTTCGAGTTTGTAGGCTCCATTACGAGCAACTAACTTTATCAAATATGGCCCTTCCCAATTGAGGCTTAGGACTCCATCCGACCTTTTCCGAGTATTCAGAGTCACTTTCCTAAGCACCAGATCCCCTACTTTGAAATTCTGGGCTTGGACCTTTCGGTTGAAATATCTAGTGATCTTGCTTTGGTAGATTGTCACTTTCTCCGCTACTTGGTCTTATTTCTCTTCTAGGAGGTCCAGATTAGCGTGGAGCTTGACCTCGTTACTTTCAGGTTCAAAACGTTGCACCCTGAATGAGGTTAATTTATGCTTGATGGGGAGGACCGCTTCAACTCCGAAAGCCAGGGAGTAAGGTGTCTCCCCGGTAGCTGTTCTCTTTGTAGTCCGGTATGGCCAGAAGGACTTCTAGCAGCTCTTCGGCCCATTTGCCTTTTTTCTGCTGTAGTTTCTTCTTCAGAAGTTTCTTGATAGTCTTGTTGGTGGATTCCACCAGCTCGTTAGTCTGGGGATAGGCTACTGAAGCAAGCCTAAGGTCGATCCCCAATCCTTTGCAGACATCTTTGAATCTGGCGTTGTCGAACTGCTTACCCAGGCCGGCTACAATGATGAGAGGGGTCCCAAATCTACATACCACGTTGGTTTTGATGAACTTGGTCGTATTCTCTTCTGATATCTGAGAAAGAAGCCCTGCCTCGACCCATCTTATGAAATAGTCGATAGCCACAATAGCATATTTCACCTGTCTGGGAGCGGTAGGAAGCGGTCTAATTAGGTCGATTCCCCACATGACAAAGGGGTAAGGTGAACTGAGAGACGATAGTTGCTCAGGTGGCTGGTGGTTCAAGTTTGAAGCCCTTTGACATGGCTTGCAAGATTGTACAAAGCTTCTTGGGTCTTGGTAGATGGTCGGCCAGTAGTACCCCATACGAAGCACTTGATATGCTAGAGCCTCTCCACCGATGTGGTTCCTGCAGTCCCCAGAGTGAACCTCTATTTGTGCCCATTTATCATCGTCAGGATGCAAACATCTAAGTAAGGGGAGTGATCTACCCCTTCTGTAGAGGTACCCGTCTACCAAGCAATATCGGACCGAGAGTCTTTTAATCCTTCGGGCTTGATTAGGTTCCTCGGGGAGCTCTCCCTCTAGGAGGTAGGCAACGATCGGGTCCATCCAGCAATGCTGACGATCTAGGGAGCAGATTTCCTTATTTACGACTATGCTTGGTTGGGAGATCACTTGGAGGGGAATTCCTCGTGGTAAGGATTGGCCTCCATTTATAGCTATCTTAGCCAGAACATCCGCGCGGTGGTTTTGGTGTCGAGGCACCTGATCGATCTTGAACCCCTTAAACTTATTTTTTTGCAACTTTGCTAGCTTTAGGTAGGCAGCCATATTATCTCCCTTTGCCTGATACACCTTAGACACCTGATTGACAACAAGCAATGAGTCGCTCTTGATTTGTAGGTAATCGGCCTCTAGTTCGATGGATGCCTTCATCCCAGCTAGGAGGGCTTCATACTCTGCTTCATTATTTGTGGCTTTAAACTAGAATCTGAAATAGTGACAGAATTCAGTCCCCTCTGGGTCTATTAAAACTACACCAGCTCCTCCCCCAGCTTGCCTGGATGCTCCATCTGTATAGAGGGGTCCAGGACTTGCAGCGTTTCGGCCAATTGTCGATCTCAGATGTCTTTTCAGGGATCTTATTGGGTGCTGCGGGATTCTCTTGACCTGGGAGAGCTGAAAATTCTGCCACGAAGTCTGCCAAAGCTTGTACCTTAATCGTGGTCCGAGGCTTATACTTTAAATCGAACTGAGTGAGCTCTAGGGCCCATAAGACTAGCCTTCCGGACACATCTGGTCTTTGTAAGAATTGGCAGAGAGGTTGGTCTATCACCACTGCTATAGAATGAGCTTGAAAGTAGGAATGGAGCTTCCTCGCCGAGATCACCAGAGCATAAGCGAGCTTTTCCAAGAGAATATAATTTTTCTCTGACTTGGTTATAGCATGAAAATCAAAGCTTGAAAATACTATATAGCGTGTGTCTATTAACCTAAAGGGGGGGGGGGGGGGGGGGGGGGGGGGGTGAATAGGTTTTAGTTGATTTATTACCAACTTTTCGACTTAATCAATATTAATAGTCCTACCACATATTAGCAATCAACCAATCATAATATAAATATGCGGAAAACAATAAAAACACAAGGATTGATTTAAAGTGAGAAACCCTCCAATTGGGCAAAACTCACGGGCTATCTTTCTAGCCCACATTCGGTCCTCAAATCCACTATTTGAATGAAAGTTTACAACCTAGGTTGACCTCAAGTCACACCTACTTGGCCACTAACCCTTTCACTTTACCCAACGGGCCTTTAATAGTGATTCTAGACCATAAGCAAGTGCACTAATCCACTTAGTCACAAAGCTTAACAATCAATGAAGAGGTTAAACAACCTATGTGAATATGTAAAAATATTCTAACAAGCAATTAATGCTAGGTAACACTAAATGCTTATCTAAGGATTTAAAGATGTCAATGAGTGCAAATCCTAGATATCAATATCTAAATGCAAATGCATGAAGATTTAGCTAGAAGGGCAAAAACGTCCTAAATGCTACTATCAATGAACATACAACCTCAACCAACAAACATAATCACAAACATACTCAAATCATGCTAAACCAAATAAACATGCAATTAATTAACAAATAATTGCTAACCCTAGGTAAACAAGAACATAAAGATGAAAATGAAGTTCTAAGACTTGTTTGATTACCTAGTCAAGAAGAGCATGAAGACCCATGAAGAATAGATGCAAGAATGAAGCTTAGATGCACATGGGTATGAGTTTGGTTGAGTAAAAAGGATTTCTTGGAGCTCTCTCTCTCACTTGGATTTACTTTCTCTCACTTAGGGATATATTTTCAGAGCTCTAGATCTAAATGGTGGAGAAGAAGATGTATTTATAGAGACCAAAAAATGAGCTGGTGTGAAATACCCGAAATGCCCAGTTCGGGTGAAAAAGGCGACATGCAAGGCGACATGAGCAAGTCGCCTTGGAAGTCGCCTAACACACTGTGAAAAAAACACGTTGCCTGAGGTGACATGTAAGGCGACATCTCCAAGTCGCCTATGAAGTCGCCTTACACACTGTGGAAATAATCAAGATGTCAGAGACGACATGTAAGGCGACATCCCCAAGTCGCCTATGAAGTCGCCTTACAAACTGGAGAAAAAAGAACATGACTAAGGCGACATTGGAGGCGACATGCACACATGGCCTTGCATGTCGCCTAACACACTGTGGGAAAAACCTAAGTCTAAGGCGACTTGTCAGGCGACATGCACAAGTGGCCTTGCATGTCGCCTAACCTACTATGCAGCCCATCAACTCCAAAATGCAAGAAGTGTGTATGTGCAACCATTCATGCATGTCAATACAAATGCATAGAATGTGAGTGTGTGCAACTAAAACCTCTTCAAAGAGAATTAAGCAAGTGATATACCTTTGAAGTGCTGTTGAGAGAGATGATGTCCTTGAAGCTTGATCACACCCAATGAAGCCTAATATACCCTTACAAAAATTAATCCCCAATGTGGTTTGTCAAAGAAATAAGCCAATCAAAATATGAGGAACTTACAATCTCCCCCTTTGGCTATTTTGTGACAAAACCACCTCTCACAAATCATCCTCACAAAAGAATAAAAACTGGAGGTCAACAAAGGAAATTCTACATTACAAATAGATACCTAGATGTTAGGTCTTCAAATCTTCAAGCTCTTGTAGAATAGCCATCCCTACAAAACAATGAGACTACACTTTCCAAGACAAGTGTATGTGAGGTGATCAAGAGAGATAATAAATAAAAGCAATTTGCATAATAAAAGAAAACTACAACATGCAACATGCAAATGCCCCCCCTAAATAGGTTACTCCCCTCAACGGGACAATCTCTCCAAATATGCAACCCCCTTAAATAAACTACATTACTCCCCCTTTTTGTCATGAGATAGGCAAAGGAGTATTCCTCAACCGGGTCACTTTAGCAAAGAGAGCTATTTGCAAGATAAGTGCATAATCATATACAACAACTTTATGCAACTTAATTAATTGAGAGAGAACCATTAAGGGTTTATTTTTAAGAGGAAAAAGTGTGACTAAGTTGTTTTGGATGTAAGACATGTAACATCATAGTTCAAGCAAATGGTATTTGGCAAGGAGAACGTCAAAAAGGGTTCCAAAGGAATTCAAACCAATTTTCACCCTTTTGCCATAATTGAACAAGATATCGCTTTAAAAAAATTGAGCACACACAAGCAACCAAGTCAATCCTTAATGGTCAATCAAGACATGGATATAAAATCCTTAATGATTGAATGGATATAGAATCTTTATTGGTTGTTGTCTTGTTCAACCATTAAGAAAAGACCCAAAGCTAAATTGGATGAGACATCCTTATTTATTGCATGGACAAAAGGTCCTTTTTGAGTTTAGCTTTGTCAAGGTGCTTCCACATACATTTGCACACACAATTCATGCATAATACTTTAGCATGTCAGAAATCAAGTCACATGTCATGGAGATAAATTTTAGGTCATTCAAATGTACTTCCCAATCAATTCTCCTAGTCCAAAAATGCATGTTTGAACATAGAGGTGACATGGATTACAAACAAAGCAAGGCACACTTATTAAATAAAAAAGCCATATAAGAATATATATATAAGCACAACCAAAATTCTCAAGCAATTAATAAAGAAGCATAAAGTCAATCAAGTTTTTGCTTATTTCAACATGCAAGGTCGCTCTCTTTGCTTGAGCTCCCTATTAGGGGTCAATCACCAAAACACATCAAGGCATATGACAAATCCCAATAGACCTACTAAGTGACTTGAACCTAGTTGAGTCTAAGGGCTTTGTAAATAAATCCGCTAGTTGATCATTAGTGCCCACATGCTCAAGTGCAATGCATTTGTTTTCAACTAGTTCTCTAATGAAATGATGCCTAATGTGTATATGCTTTGTCCTAGAGTGTTGAACCGGATTCTTTGAAATGTTAATTGCACTCATGTTATCACAATAAAGGGTTAGAATACCTTGATCAAAGCCATAATCCACAAGCATTTGTTTCATCCAAAGGAGTTGTGTGCAAGCACTCCCGGCGGCTATGTATTCCGCTTCAGCTGTGGATAGAGAGATGGAATTTTTCTTCTTGCAAAACCATGAGACCAAGTTGTTACCTAGCAAGAAGCAACCGCCCGATGTACTCTTCCTATCATCACAATTCCTGCCCAATCTGTATCACTAAAGCCAACTAAGCTAGCATTAGTGTCAAAAGAGTACCATATCCCATAGTTGGATGTCCCATTCACATATCGAATGATTCTCTTCACGGAGGAGAGATGGGATTCCTTAGGATCCGCTTGGTACCTAGCACACACACCCACACTAAAGGCTATATCGGGCCTACTTGCGGTCAAGTAAAGCAAGCTACCAATCATGCCACGATAAAGACTTTGTTCAACACTCTTGCCACTAGCATCCTTGCTTAGTTTCAAGGTGGTACTCATGGGTGTGTCACAATGTTTGGCATTCTCAAGGCCAAACTTATTCACTAGGTTCTTAGCATACTTAGCTTGGGATATGAAAATCCCATCATGCAATTGCTTGATTTGCAAACCTAGGAAGTAATTGAGCTCCCCAACAAGACTCATCTCAAACTCATGAGACATGACATCAACAAATTGTTGGACTTTGGATTTGTTGGTGGAGCCAAAAACAATATCATCAACATAAATTTGAGCTATGAAAAGCTCATTTTTGTTCCTCTTGATGAATAAAGTTGTATCAACACTACCCCTAGTGTAGTCATTGTCAACAAGAAATTGAGTGAGGCGCTCATACCAAGCCCTTGGTGCTTGTTTCAATCCATATAAGGCCTTCTTGAGGCGATAGACATGATTGGGGTGGTGTGGATCCACAAACCCCTTGGGTTGCTCAAAAAACACTTCCTCATGCAAGAAACCATTTAGGAAGGCACTCTTAACATCCATTTGATGCAATTTGAACTTGTGCACACATGATATGGACAAGAGAAGCCTTATGGACTCAAGACGGGCAACCGGAGCAAAAGTCTCCTCAAAGTCAATACCCTCAATTTGAGAGTATCACTGTACTACAAGTCTAGCCTTGTTGCGCACAATGTTGCCATTCTCATCCGACTTGTTCCTATATACCCATTTGGTGCCTATGACATTAGTATCCTTGGGTCTAAGAACAAGAGTCCAAACCTCATTTCTTTCAAATTGGTTTAGCTCTTCTTGCATGGCAAGAACCCAAAACTCATCATTCAAGGCTTCATCAACCTTTTTGGGTTCAATTTGAGAGGTGTAACAAGTATAGCTAATTTGATTAGCTATTTGACGCCTAGTCCTAACACCCTCATTCATATCTCCAAGAATGTCATTCTTATTGTGGAGATGTCTAACCCATGGAGCGGGTTCTTTAGAGTCCAATGATGGATCTCTATCAAGAGGTTGAATGACCTCTTCATCAAGACTTGACTTCACATCAATTGAAGTCTCACCATTCTTTTCCAAGGAAGAATCATCAACCACAACGACCTCCTCATCATGATCTCTAGTCTTAGGCCTACAATCATCTATGACAACATTAGATGATTCCATGACACTCCGAGTTTTTAAATTGAAAACTCTATAGGCCCTTACTATTAAGGGCATAGCCAATGAAAATCCCCTCATCACTCTTGGAATCAAACTTGCCAAGTTGATCTCGGTCATTTAGAATGTAGCATTTGCTCCCAAATGAGTGGAAGTAGCTAACATTTGGCTTTCTACCCTTCCATAATTCATAGGAGGTTTGCCTAGTACCGGGCCTTAGGAAGACTCTATTTCCTATGTAGCAAGCCGTATTGACGGCCTCGGCCCAAAGGTTCCTAGGGACATTGTTGCTAAGCAACATCACACGAGCCATCTCTTGAAGGACCCTATTCTTCCTCTCAACAACCCCATTTTGTTGAGGAGTTCTAGGAGCCAAAAACTCATGGGAAATGCCTAAGCTATTGCAATAGCTTTCAAAACAAGCATTTTCAAATTCTCTCCCATGGTCACTCCTAATCCTTTTAATGCTTTTAATGTGTGATTTCTTTTCATTTTGAATTTTAGTGCAAAGCATTTTAAAATTTTCAAATGTTTCAGAGTTTTCTCTAAGAAAATATGTCCATGTAAATCTAGAGAAATCATTAACACAAACGAAAATGTATCTCTTGCCACCGGGACTCTCGGTTTGTATGGGACCCATAAGGTCCATATGTAGAAGCTCTAATGGCTCCTTGGTGGCGAGATACTTGCCTTTCTTGTGCATACTTTTGGTTTGTTTCCCTTGTTGATAAGGTCCACAAACGCCATTGACTTTCTTCCAAAGCTTAGGGAGGCCACGCATAACCTTGAACTTATCTAAGATCCTCAAATCTCGATAGTTCATGTGGCCAAGTCTTTGATGCCACAACTCAACTTCCTCACACTTGGACATATTGCAAGAGATAGCACTAGCTTCAAGACAATATCAATTGTCACTAGATCTCTTTCCTTTTAGCAAGGTTTGTCCATTTGGCATTAAAATAGAGCAATCATTTTTGTTAAACAAGACGGAGAGTCCAGCATCATTAAGATGAGAAATGCTTATAAGATTGGCTTGCAAGCCATCAACAAGTAAAGCATTGGACAATGAGGGTAAATCGGGAATGGAAATGGTTCCTTTCCCTATTACTTTCTTTCTAGATCCATCACCAAACGTGACAAATCCTCCATCCTCCAAGACAAGGGATTTAAAGAAACTCTTGTTCCCCGTCATATGCCTAGAACACCCACTATCGAAATACCAAGTGTTAGAGGCATTTGCCTTCAAGGTAATTTGAGCCACATAGCAAAAATAGTCATCCCTTCTAATCCATCTAGGTGAAATGTTCTCATTCCTAGTGGTATTACTCACATTGGCTCTAGATTTCCTAGGATCATGCAAATTGGCTCTAGATTTCCTAGGAACATGCATTTTGGCTCTAGCTCTATTTCTTTCAATCATGCTCTTGATTCTACACATTTCAATGTATTTGAAGCAATTAGGTCTAATGTGACCATCAACACCACAAAAGTGACAAGTGGGAATAAAATAAGAAGACATACCATGCCCTTGTGAGTACAAATGGGCTTTCCCACGCATTTGAGCTTGTCTTTGGTGTTGGATTGGTTCTCTCCTCCTTTGTTGTTGAGTTGGAATGAATTGCTTCCTTGGTTGACCTTGCATGAATTACTTCTTGGCTTGATGGTATTTGGGTTGAGGGAAACTTGCTTGATGCACCCTTGTTGATTGAGCTTGAGTTTGTTTCCCTTGTGCTACCTTGACTTGAGAATCTTTAGAGCACTCTCCTAGTTCGATCTTCTTCCTAGGATATTGTGGGGGTGGAGGCTCTTTGATGTCCAAGCTCTTTACAAACACAGTCTTGCTTGAGGATGAGGTCTCCTTGTCATCTTCATAGCCAAGACCCTTCTTATCACTTGGCCTCTTGCCAACTCCCAACATGTGATCGAGTTTCTTCGTACTTGAAGTCATTTTAGCAATGATCTCTCTTGCTTCTTCAAGCTCCTTTTACACCAATTACTCATTTCTTTTTGCTATCTTTACTTCTCTACTTAGGTGGGTGACTTCGGTAGATAGCTTGAGATTCTCACCCTTTAGCCTTTGAATCTCTTTCTTCATCTTCAATCTTGAGCTTTGAAAATGCTCAATGAACCCTTCGAGATCCATTCCTCCTACATCCATATTTGTTGAATAGGATGAAGAGTCACCATCACTAGAGTCATTTTCACTTTGTTTCTCTTCCTCTTCATCATCTAATGCTTCCTTACTCTTGAGAGAAGATGCGAAGGCAATAAAGTTTGCCACATGATCCTCATCATCCGAAGATTCTCCTTCTTCTTCCAAGTCATCACCATCACTCCATGTGGCAGCCATATCCTTTCCTTTCTTCTTGTTCTTTAAATTGCCACAATCCGTGGAGATGTGTCTGAAACCTCCACATTCGAAGCATTGAATCCCTTTTCTTATGGGCTTGTCTTTACTTGACTCAAACTTCTTGAAAAGAGTCTTCTTCTTCATTTCTTTTCCTTTGGATCCAAATCCCTTCTTCTCAAATTTGATGAACTTCTTAAACCTTTTGACCATGAGGGCCATTTCTTCATCTGAGTCTTCTTCCTCCTTCTCAACCTTAGAAGTCTTCAAAGCAATACTCTTTTGCTTCTTTGGAGGTGTAGGTGTGGGAGTCCATCTAGACTCATATGCTAGAAGCCTTCCAATAACTTCACTTGGCTTCATGTTCTTGTAGTCACTATTCTCCTCAAGAGCCGTCACTTTTGACTCAAATCTTACCGGAGGAGACCTCATAATTTTTTACTTGATTCTCCTATCCGAGTAAGGATCACCAAGTTGATGGCTTTGATTGACTATATCCATCAATTTCACTTGAAATTCATTGAAGCACTCATCCTCCTCCATTCTAAATTGCTCGAATTGTGTTTGGAGGACTTGAAGCTTGGAGTCCTTGACCACCTCGGTTCCCTCATGGGCCGTCTCTAGAATCTCCCATGCCTCTTTTACAATTCTTGTTGTTTGGATCAATTTGTACTGATTTTCATCCATTGCACAAAAAATGGCATGCATAGCCTTGTTGTTCCACTTGGATGCTTCAAACTCTTGAGTTGACCATTCCGACTTTGGCTTGGGAACTACACTTTCGTCTGCAAGAGTCTTTTCCGGAGGAGTGTAGCCATCTTCAATTGCCATCCATGCTCTGTCATTGATTTGGCAAATGTAAGACTCCATCTTGCCTTTCCAAGAGGCATAGTTTACTCCGGTGAGCAAAGGGGGTCTTGTGCTAGAGGCTCCCTCAATACCACTTCCGTTTCCACTCATAGTATTTGGGTGTGAATGAGATGAATGTTAATGATGCAACAACCACAAACAAAATGCAAGACACACAAAGAGCAAGGATCACCTAAGTATATCTAGGAACCCGCTTTGATACCAATTGAAAATACTATATAGCGTGTGTCTATTAACCTAAAGGGGTGGGGGGGTGAATAGGTTTTAGTTGATTTATTACCAACTTTTCGACTTAATCAATATTAGTAGTCCTACCCCATATTAGCAATCAACCAATCATAATATAAATATGTGGAAAACAATAAAAACACAAGGATTGATTTACGTGAGAAACCCTCAAGTTGGGCAAAACTCACGGGCTATCCTTCTAGCCACATTTGGTCCTCCAATCCAGTATTTGAATGAAAGTTTACAACTTAGGTTGACCTCAAGTCACACCTACTTGGCCACTAACCCTTTCACTCTACCCAACGGGCCTTTAATAGTGATTCTAGACCATAAGCAAGTGCACTAATCCACTTAGTCACAAAGCTTAACAATCAATGAAGAAGTTAAACAACCTATGTGAATATGTAAAATATGTAAATATTCTAACATGCAATTAATGCTAGGCAACACTAAATGCTTGTCTAAGGATTTAAAGATGTCAATGAGTGCAAATCCTAGATATCAATATCTAAATGCAAATGCATGAAGATTTAGCTAGAAGGGTAAAAACGTCCTAAATGCTAGCTATCAATGAACATACAACCTCAACCAACAAACATAATCACAAACATACTCAAATCATGCTAAACCAAATAAACATGCAATTAATTAACAAATAATTACTAACCCTAGGTAAACAATAACATAAAGATGAAAAGGAAGTTCTAAGACTTGTTTGATTACCTAGTCAAAAAGAGCATGAAGACCCATGAAGAATAGATGCAAGAATGAAGCTTAGATGCACATGGGTATGAGTTTGGTTGAGTAAAAAGGATTTCTTAGAGCTCTCTCTCTCTTGGATTTACTTTCTCTCACTTAGGGATATATTTTCAGAGCTCTAGGTCTAAATGGTGGAGAAGAAGATGTATTTATAGAGACCAAAAAATGAGCTGGTGTGAAATACCCGAAATGCCCAGTTCGGGTGAAAAAGGCGACATGCAAGGCGACATGAGCAAGTCACCTTGGAAGTCGCCTAACACACTGTGAAAAAAACAAGTGGCCTGAGGCGACATGTAAGGCGACATCCCCAAGTCGCCTATGAAGTCGCCTTACACACTGTGAAAAAATTCAAGATGTCAGAGGCGACATGTAAGGCGACATCCCCAAGTCGCCTATGAAGTCGCCTTACACACTGGAGAAAAAAGAACATGACTAAGGCGACATTGGAGGTGACATGCACACGTGGCCTTGCATGTCGCCTAACACACTGTGGGAAAAACCTAAGTCTAAGGCGACTTGTCAGGCAACATGCACAAGTGGCCTTGCATGTTGCCTAACCTACTGTGCAGCCCATCATCTCCAAAATGCAAGAAGTGTGTGTGTGCAACCATTCATACATGTCAATACAAATGCATAGAATGTGAGTGTGAGCAACTAAAACCTCTTCGACGAAAATTAAGCAAGTGATATACCTTTGAAGTGCTCTTGAGAGAGATGATGTCCTTGAAGCTTGATCACACCCAATGAAGCCTAATATACCCTTACAAAAATTAATCCCCAATGTGGTTTGTCAACGAAATAAGCCAATCAAAATATTAGGAACTTACAAAGCTATCTTGGACTTGGAATCCCCCACATCACTCAAACAGGTACAAATTCTGACTGGACGTGTAGCGGCACTCAACAGGTTTATCTCTCTCTCCACCTGTAAATGCCTCCCTTTCTTCAAAGCCATCAAACAAGGTAAAAACATGAAATGGAGCCAGGAGAGCGAGCAAGCTTTCCAAGCCTTGAAAAAATACCTAACAAGCCCACCGTTGTTAGTCAAGCTAGTTCCCGGAGAGGAGCTGCAGATCCATATGGCCGTCTAACAGAAAATTTGCTCAGGGTGAGAAATCTTACTTAACACTCTCGAGACCACTACCACGTGAGTGGTGGCCAAGGTTGAATGTATGATTGACAGTGCCTAATAAAATGTCAAGGAATATTGGTACTATTATCCAACAAAGAGAATCGAAATTTTTTTTTTTATTAATAGTATGTGGTATACAGATCTCTCTCAAATTACTCTCAATTTTTCTAGGGTGTAGTAGGGTTCTTATCGTATGCCTGTCGAAAAGTAGTCTCCTCTTTCTAAAGGCCGAAGTCCTTCTTTTATACATTGTCTTCATAGGTTAAACTAATTGACTCTCCCCTTGACTTTCTCCATCCCTTCCCTTCTTATCGGACAAGATTTTATATTTAAATGTCATTGACTTTGAGTTAATTGCTGAGTTGAGAATATCTTGGTGGAGATCAATTTGTTTTCTGCTTGGACTCTATTACATGTTCTATACTTGTGTTACGTCTTAAGATATGATCCAGTGTATCTTCAGGTTTTGTTAGCATGATCCCCCATAGGGGTCGTTGGCATGATCCCCCATAGGGGTCATTGAATATGGTGTATATTATGGTGAGGTACATCAGATAGTGAGGTCGGTCAGTGTCTTAGCCTCGGTATTCCGGAGTTTAGTCTAGCCAGGAGCTAGGTCTGACCTCCCTTGATCTTTTGGAGCTAGGTGCGGCCTCCTACATACACCCCACTAATGTTAGCGAGGTATAGGTGAGCTTCTGGAAAGATTGCGAGGCAATCCCGACTTCAGGGGGATTTCCTAGTTTCAGGTTTGGTGATACGGGCTCGATCTGACCGAGCCGGGCTCTACTCCGGGTGTTTCTGGAGCCCGTCCTTATTTCTGTGAGGCGGTATCGTAGCTCGGTTTCGGGTAGCATGGTCTCCTGGTGGGTGACCTCAGGCATAGAGCCAGGTTTAGAGGGTGAAAAATTTCCCTTTGGTCTCTAGCCAAATTTGGCTATTAACAGCATCCATATGTGTCACTGCATCGTTGTGCTCAATTGGCATAACACATTCACACACTTGTTGAAGTATGCACATGCATTAGATTTAATTTAACAACTTTTGTAAAATTCCATGTTCTAGGAATTTCTAGGAAATGGCATACATGTGTGTTCTTGTGTTTGTTTGTTTGTTTTTTTTTATTGATATCAGACTTGAATATGTTCTCATATTATTCTTTATTGAGTTTCAAACATTTCAGTTACTTATTCATAAGTTTTCGAGTTCCGAGTTGAAAGTTACGAAACTTTCTGTGCAATTAAAGTACAGGGTTTTCATCCTTGAGTATCGAGTCGATTTCCAAATTTTTGATAAAAGTTTTGTAAATATCTATGTTCGTGAGAGAGTCAAGGTTCATAATCCGCAAACGGATTTAAATTCGGAGTTTGAAGGCTTGAGAACGGTCAAAGAACGCGAGAGGACGCGAGAGGAACGCGAGGGAAGAAGAAAATGGGCAAAGGCCATTTGCCACCTTTTCCTGAGGAGGCAGGAGGCCATCTCGGGGCATCTCGGGGAGGAACCCCTCCTGCCCCCAAGATGCCCACACGCCTTGTCAGGGTGCTGATGTGGAGAGAAGTTGGTTGCCACCCGAGATTGGCCTCGCTCCACAACATTTCCCTCTATATATATTCAAAATTTCTGCAGATGTTTTATTATATATTAAATTTTTGTTTTTGTGATATCCCTCTCAAATCAACTCTGATTTTAGATTTTCAAAAGCCAAAGTTGTTGGTCTTGAAGAGAGGAACAAGGCCCAAGCTTTTTTAGAGTCAAATGTGTTAGGTTTTAGATTTGTGTTGGCTTGATTCCATAACAAAACTCTCTTTCTTTGTAATGTTTAGTTGCTTAGGTGGTTCGTGATTGGAACAAGCTTCAAAGAAGAAAAGCAATTTATCATGCAAAGCTCATCTTCAATAGGAAAGGTGCATTCTTGGATGCTAAGGTATCTAGATATTTCTTCCTCTTGCAAGGCATTACGGCACACACACATTGCATTCATTTGTGTCCCTGCATCGTTGTGCAAAAATTTGTATAACACATTCACAAACTTATTGAAGTCTACACATGCATTAGACTTAATTTGACAATTTTTGTAGAATTCCATGTTCTAGGACAATATATAAGGAAATAGCATACTTGCGTGTTCTTGTGTTTATTTGTTTTTGTTTTTATGTTATTGAATCTAAATTTGAACTTATATTATGCTTCATTGAGTTCCGGTCATTTCGGTTACTCATTCATTTAGTTTCAAGTTCAAACTAGGAAGTTAAGAAACTTTCCGTGATTTTATCGTATATGGTTTTCGTCCTTGATTTTCAAGTTGAATTCCATATTTTTTGTAAAAGTTATCTTGATGTCTTATGTAAGTGAGGGAGTCCTGGTTTGTAATTCAAAAATAGATTTGAATTCGGAGTTCGAAAACTGGAGAACTGTCGCAAGCTTCTCCTATGAAGATATGGCTCTCACTCTTTTTATAAGCACTCTTGGTTTGGTGTCCCTCCAAGAAGCGCAGGTTGTCATTGTTTCCCACCAAGAGATTAAGAGCCTTGCTATAACGCACTAGCTGCAAAAAATTTCGCTTCCTCTAGAAGCTTTAGATTATCTGCCACACTAGAACACATATCATAAAGTTCAGGCAAGCTAAATTTTTCTCAATACATGCATTTGCCAAACCAAAACATATCCTCAGCAGCGGCACCATTTTGAAGAGAGCATTTTTGTCGTTAGAAAATGCCCGTCAAAAGTAATTTATAAAAACCTCAAATGCCTCAAATTGTTACAAAACAAGTGCAATGGAAAGTAAGTGTATCGTCCACAGGGAAATGTAAATTAAATGGCTAAAACTAGTTAACTACTATTAAACCTAAACTAAGCATAAATAAAGTAAAGATCAATGGTTGTTTTGAAAAGGTTAATAACTACAATGCAACTACAGCTAGACTAGTTAATCTAACATGCAACTAATGTTAAAATATGATAGTGAGGACTAAGGTATTGATGGATCCAATAAGTGAATAATGGGCAATACAGGAACTCACATGAATGAACATTAGTCTAATGTAACCAACATAGGATGTATAGGATTGGTTGCATACCACTTATGAGTGTCCAATCTATCATGTATAGTATTGACCACCCATAAGTGATTGCGTAAGAATGAACATCTATCAAAATAAGGGACTAATCTCTTTATAAGGTCACCAATCCTAGGATGTATAGTATTGATGCTTAACCTCTTACAAGCAACCAACCTAGAATGTATAGGATTGATTACCCATTTGAGATAAGATAGAAATTGAGATTAAAATGTCCGAATTTCACTTAAGTCATGTACTCTTGTTCAATCCTCCCATTCAAAAGAATTTAAGAGAACCAAGCATCATGTATACCCAATTCTCTACTCAAATAATTTCTCAAATAACTTGCAAAGAGAGTCATGAACAATCTAAATCAAATCATTCTTGAAATCAATTAAAAACAATGATGAAACATATTAGATAGTTTGATAGAAAATATAAAGTTCATTACAAAGCCCAACATCCACAAGTGTTTCACATCAATCCCTTAGTGGGATATTTAACTACTCATGACAAATATATGAAAATAAATAGGAGAAAAGAGATAGAGAAGACCCATGTAGCACTCCTCCTTCTTGAAGCTTGAATCCAATCTCTAATGTCCTTGAGTAGATGATAAAGATGATGTTAGATTTGGTAAGGAATGATTCCTAAATCTAGATTGGCGGTTAGTGATGTAAGGGAGAGAAAATGAGTGTTCTTGGAAGAGGTTTTTGGTGTATGTATCCCCTCTTTTCGAAATAAGAACAAGATATATTTATGGAGGGCCAAAAATTAGGTCTGAAATGCTGATGTGGCAGCCTGATACAATTGTTAGGTCCTTGAGTTTTGTATCAGCATAATAATATATCAAAGCAACATTTTCTTTGTATTGATTAGTTGTCTAGGATTTATGGATAATAATGATTCAAGGAAGATTGGACTACATTCAAGCAAAATGGTGGCTACAAGAGGTTTTAAGCTAAATGACTTAGCAAAAGGTATATTGAGATATATTTCCTCTTGCAAGGCCTAGGCACACACATACATTGTATTCATATGTGTCCCTGCATAGTTGTGCATAATTTTATTTAACACAATACACACACTTATATTTGTATGCACATGCATTAGACTTAAAATTGACAATTTCATATATTGCATGTTTTAGGACTAGTTCTAGGAAATGGCATCCTTGTGTGTTCTTGTGTTTATGTGTTTTTGTTTATATGTTATTGAACTGATCACACCAAAATTGTTATACATTTTGGCCCTAAATTCCATCTCCTTTAGCTTGCTTTCGAGTGTGTTTTTGTGTCTACTGGCTATATTCTTGTCAATGCAGGCATTTTTAGGAAAAAAAGAGTTTGGGAGGCAAAAATTAGCAAAAAGTGAGATTTGATAGAAAAATGGGCAGCAATTGTGAAAAGCTTGTGCAGCACATCCAACTTTGGAGAGCCATTTCTCCCTCCTCAGATGGAACCATATATTCGGAAAGCCCCCGGAGTCTAGTTTTTAGCGGTTTTTACGGATTGTTATTTTGAGTCTTCTAGAGGAAGTTATAGCCATTTTAGTGTCTGTTGCGCCTCAGTGCACGGGTAACTGCATGGGTATTACCTCGTGCACTACCCGTGCAATTCACCAAAAACACGAAAGTTGATCACTCGGGCATGAGCCAACTGCATAGGTACCTTACCCATGCAGTTACCCATGCACTGCACTTTCTAGCATCAAAAATGACGGGTTTTAAGCAATTTTTGGAGGGGCAATGATGTCTTGTCAAGCCCAGATCATGCCCTAACCTCCCAAGCCTACAAATACACCATTTTCTTACTGAAAAAAGGACTTTTACACACTTCAAATCTTCCACCCTCTTCCAAGAATGAATCTTCTCCCATTTTTATCTCTAATTACTAACCCTAGATCTAGGAAGCCTTTCCCCACCAAATCTCAACCTTCTTACATCATCTTCATCCTTTTCTACTCAAGGCTACTAGGAGATTGGAACCAAGATTCAAGAAAGGAGGAGTTTCTCTCCATGGGTCTTCTCTATCACTCATCTCTTAGATTTTTATTGTGTATTTAGCATGAGCAGTTGAACCCTATGTGGGAGTTTATGTAATTGAATATGAATATGTGGGTTTTCCACCATACTTTGATTTGATTAGTATAGTTCCATTCATTGTACTTAATGGTGTTTAATTATCCCTTGAATTAAGTAGGCATTCCAACTCTTGATTTTTGTGGATTAATTGAACTTGCTAGAGTAATCAAACTTTAATTGAAAACTTTGTGAAGTGGGTAGGCATTCCAACTCCCATATCACTTAGTGGTTGATTTTGGGTCTTTAATGCATTTAATTCTCACTTTGGGTTGGGTACGCATTCCAACTCCTAACCATTTGTAGAGATTGAATTGTGGTGTCTTTGTGAGCCAAGTAGGCATTCCAACTCTTGGTTTACATTAGATATCAATCTATATTTTTAACTATCCACACCTAAGGTGTTTAACCAAGCTCATTTGAATTGAAAGGGATATGTTGTGAGCATTCCAATCCAATATATCCCTGCTAGAAAAAAGGGGTGGATTGTGAGCATGCCAATCCGAGCCATCCCGGAAACTCAAGTTAGGAAGATAAGCCCTAATTGATCGAATTGGTTCTTAAAGAATGGATGGCCCATTATTCGTTTTTGATTGCATTGATTCCCACATTCACATCTCATATCTTATCTCTCCGCATTCTTGCTAATTGTTAGTTTAACTCTAGATTAACTAGCCTAATTGTAGTTGCATTGTAGTAATTAACTTTTCAATCCCAAACACTTACATTTACATGCTTTATCTTACTTTAATAGTAGTTAACTAGGTTTAGCCATATAATCTCCCTTTCCCTGTGGACGATACACTTGCTTGTCGCTGTACTTGTTTTGAAAACATTAGAGCACACTGTTAGGACTTATTATAAATTTCTTTTGAATTCACAATTTGCCGACGACACAAAAAGTAAGTATCAAAATCATTTTGAACGTGCATTTTTTATATGTTTTGAATGCAAGCCAAACAAATTTAAAGATCTCGCTATGCGCTAATTAAACTAATTTCAGTATAAGGCAAATATGGGTATCGTTCCACAGAGATTGTGAAATAGTTATGACTAAATTGGACTCTAGCACTAAATACAAGGAAGTAAAATGGAATTAATGTTGATAGAAATGAATTTGGAATTTCAATTACTACTAAACTAAGAATAATAAAATAAACTAAGATAGAAACGGTGTGTTTGTGTAATGTACGATGATAAAAATGGGAGTTGATGTAATATAGACATAAATCATGGGAATTCCACTTTTGAATCTCGACTCCATTTAAACATATGGCTTATCTCCCTAGCTTGAGATTCCGGAATTGCTCGGATTGGAATGCTCATGATCCATTCCTTTCACTTGTACCTTGGATAGATATAGGGAAACCGGGATGGCTTGGATTGGAATGCTCACAATCCACCCTTTTTTTCCTAGCCAAGGTATGTGGGATTTGGATGCTCACCACATACCTTTTCCAATTCAATTGAGCTTAATTAACACCTAGAGTGTAGATGGTTAGAATAAAGATTGGTAACCAATATAAACCAAGAGTTGGAATGCCTACTTGGCTCATAAAGTTCCCATAATTCAATCTCAACAAAGGGTTAGGAGTTGGAATGCCTACCCAACCCAAGGTGAGTATCAAATGTAATTAAAAGCACAGCAACCACTAAGCTAAATGAGAGTTGGAATGCCTACTCATTTTCACAAAGATTCCATTTAATGCTTAATAACTCTAATAAATTCAATTAATCCACAAAATCAAGAGTTGGAATGCCTACTTGATTTAAGGGAGAATCAAACACAATGAAGTAAATTGAATGGAAATATATTAATCAAGTAAAAATGGTAGAAATCCCACAATCCATGAATTAATTACATCAATCCCAAATTGGGTTTAGCTACTCATGACAATATAAAATACAAAGATAAGGAGAAGGGAATAGAAGAAACCCATAGGAGACCTTCTTTCTTCAAGCTTGATCACACCTCCAATGTCCTCTTGAGTAGCAATTAGATGAAGTAGAATGGATGGGTTTGATGGGTTTTTGGGAGAGAATGGTTTTTGAGATTTAGAGAGAGAAAGAATGAATTGAGTGGGTGTATGGTCGTGGGTCTCTACCTCAAAAATCAGATATCAAAACTATTTATATTTTACTCCAAAATTAGGCCAAAAATGTTGATGTGGCAAGCTGGATTACTCGTTAGCACGGATATAGCACGGGTGAGGTACCCGTGCAGTTTCATTTTCTTCCTGACTTGAGCCATATGCATGGGTTAGTGTATGGTTGGTTAACCCGTGCACCACTCGTGCAGTTGTTCCTTGCCCGAGGCTCTGCTCACTGGGTTGTGGATTGCACGGGTTGTACCTGTGCTGTTACCGGTGCACTGATGATCTTCAACAATTCATCTTTTGGTGCACGGGTAAGTGCACGGGTAGTGCACCGGCGTGCTACCCGTGCACTTTTGCCTTCTTCACTTCATTTGTGCACCGATTTGTCCTTTTTATCCCAGTTCGAGCCTTTTTACCTATTGCCTGCAAAAACAATCTAAAGAGCCATAAATACACCTAAAAACACTCGAGAACAGTGCAAGGGAAAAAGGATGTTAGGGCCAAAATATATAACATATTTGGTTTGATCATAAACTTGATTTTGAGCTTATATAATCCTTCATTGAGTTCCATTCAATTTGGTTACTCATTCATTAAGTTTCGAGTTCAAATTAGGTGCTTAACAAACTTTCCGTGGTTTTATCGAACTTTGTTTTCATCCTTGTTTTTACAGTTGAATTCCATATGTTTTGTAAATGCTGTCTTGATGTCTTTTATGCATGAGGGAGTCTTGATTTGTAATAAAAAAATAGATTAGAAATCGGAGTTCGGAGGCCGGAGAAATGGCCAAAGAGAACAAGAGAGCGCAAGAGGTATGAGAGGTGCCAAGCACCTCCTTTCCGTGGAGGCGCGTTGACTCCACGGGAAGGGAGTGCTGCTGGTCCCGTGGAGCCCACACACCTCCACGGGAAGCCAGTATGGTAGCCTCCCATTGGTTGGTGATTTAATTCTTTTTTTCCCTCCTTTAAATTCTTTTGTTCCCTCTCATTTCATTAAAAAGAAGAAATTTTGAAAAACATAAGTGCATAATTTTCTCTCCAAATTTTCTCATCTTCCAAACACCATAACTTTCTCATTTGGAGTCCATTTTGAGTGATTCAAATTGGAGAATATTTTAAAAATCAGTACTCTATTATTTCGGCAAAATTTTGGAATCAATACATTGAGTTTTCTGGTAGGACTACTCACAAAAACGAAGCTGCACGTTTTTCTTTCAAGGTATTGATTTCTATTTTGTTCTTGTTCTTCAAGTCTTCAATTGCTTTGAGTTTTCTTCTCATATATACATATGTTTGATGTGTAATCATTGATTAGATAAATGATCTCTAATAAAGCTAGTTTGAGCTTCAATTGATTAACATGTTGAGTTAGATTTTTTACAAATATATGTTTTCACATGTTTGAGTTGTTGTATTGTGCTAGCTTCAAATCTAGGACTATCTTGTGTGTTTATTGACTTGATTTTGTTGATTGATAGTTTTCGCATATGCTAGGTCTTTTTAATTGAAGATTAATTGAAATAGCATATATGATTGATGATTTAGAGCTTGTTTGAATTTAATTGATTTTCTTGATAATCTTAGCTCTAATATTTTGCTAGAGATGTACATTTGATTTTATCAATTTGATTCTACATTTTTATGTGATTGAACATAATCTAAACTTTTGTGTGTGTTAGGTGTTTCACATACTCTAGGTTGTTTGTTCATGATACAAGTTCTAGATATAATTGATTTGTTCATTTGATGACAAATATCTAGTTCTTCATGTTTTATGTCTAATCCACACATTTCATATGTACATGCATCATTGAGTGTGGTTGCATTGTTTTTAGGATTGTAAACTAGAGTACATATGATATGTGCATATTGATTCAATTCTAGTTTCCATAGGATATATTGATCATATATACTATGTTGTGTGTGTTTGCATCATTTTCACTCACTTAGATCATTTACCTTGCAAAAGGTCGGAAGTCTCATTTTTTAGAGTGAATCTTTGAATTGAGCATTGTAAGACTTGGATAGGATCGGGGTGATCCGAAAAGCTAAGCAGTGGAAGTCACATGTTTGGAGAGGGGATCTTCAACTTGTGCATGTAAGACTTTGCTAGGATTGGGGTGATTCGGATAGCTAAGGAGCGGAAGTCACATGTTTGGAGGGAGGATCTTCAACTTGTGCATGGAAGTCCCAACTAGGATTGAGGTGATCCGGATAGTTGAGCAAGTACGCATCTATTTTATTGTGTAGGGTTGAAGGGCAGATTTCTAGGTGAAGTGGTCACTTGAGAGATTGTATCTTTGTATCTTACTAGTGAAATGTGTTTGCCAGTGGTTGTGGTATCAACCCGTGGATGTTTCCTCTTAGGAGGTTTTACCACGTAAAAATCATGTGTTGATTTTCTCTATCTTTATCTCTTTATATTTGTGTATGTGTTGATATATATCTTGGTTGATATCTTTGTTGATATCTTTGTAATTAATATCCGCATTATATCAACTTTGTATGTGTTGAAGCTTTTTGTAGAAAAGCCTTGTTATAACTTGAGTTTGTATAGCATACTTGTTATTGTATATATTGTCTTTGTTTGAACAAGCATATCTTTAATTGTATTGATATTGCTTGAATTTTTTTTTGAAGTGTGATACAAGCTACTTAGATGGACAAACTTGTGTTTGTTTCAAGGGAATGAATAAGGTGTAGTAACCTATTCAATCCCCCTCTAGGTTAGCTTAAGGCAAATTAACCATGTTTATATTTTTCATTTGGTATCATAGCGGGTTACTAGATTGCATTTAGTGAGATCTGGGGATACACTCACAGTGATTTACTAGCTATGGATTGCAACCTTGAGTTTTATATTGTTTGTGTTGGTTGTCCACCTCTTGTTGATGAAACTAAAAAGGCATGGGATATTCTTCAAGATATCAGTGAATGGGATCATTTATTCTCTTCTTGGTATATTTCTACTAACAATTTTGTTGATAAGCTTAAGGAGAATATTAGTGACAAAAGCGAAGATGAGGAGAAACTAGATTCCTTGCAAGATAATGTTTATGTAGGTAACTACCTATGTGTCACGACTTTACAACAAGAAGATATTAAAGAAGAATAGGATTTCCAGATTGATAATCAAGCTAGACATGATCACTGGTCTTTGCAACTCAATGAAGAGGATTGCGAATCAAAGACCACCAACTTCAACTTGATGGCAAGAGTTCAAACTCTTGAAATGGAAAGAGATGAAGCTTTGAAGGAAGTTGAAGTGAAGAGTGAAGTGATCAATTGTCAAGAATAGAAAATGGTTGAAGACGCTCATGTGTTAGAAAATTTAATAAATGATTTTGCTAATTATTTGTTTTTCTTGAAGGAAACAATCAAAGGCAAGAAAGAGGAATTGGAAATCATGAAGGCCAAAGAGCTTGGTATACTTCATAGAGATTCAAGTGACTTAGGCTTTGTAGATGAGCTAGTGGAGTCTCCTACAACTAAACGCAAGTCACTATGGAACAAGAAGATTTCAAAACCCAATCCTTCCAAGGTCAAGAGCAAAATCAAGAAGAGTAAGTAGTCTTCAATGTTGGTACACTCCCACCTAAATAACATCTCCAAACTTATCCCGATTTGCCATTTTTACAACATTGTAGGGCATATTAAAACTAGGTGCCATGAGTATAGTAGAAAATGCAAACTAGGGAATGAAATGCATGCTAGTAAGATGAGAAAATCTTCTTTGAATGTTTCTAAACATGTTAATTGCTTTGATGCTTTGTATAATGTGCATATTGTCTATTATCATGTAAAGAAACATACTAGGGAATCTTGGATTAAAATGTGAAAAAGGTTCCGAGTCATTCTTGTAAACATGTTTCTTATGATAACAATTTGAATGTTGTATATGATAGTGATAGTCATGTGAAGAAGAATATCAAGAAGATTTGGGTGAAAAAAGTGTTTCATATGATCATATGCATAGTCTTGATAATATCTTTGTTGATAGCAATAATGATGTGTTTAACATGAGTAATATCTTTATAGAGAAGATTGTTGATGATTTATCTACTAGATATAATATTGCCATGAGAAACGATCATGATGGTTTTTGTGTAAGTTCATCCAAGACCAAATCAGTCAAGGGTGAGTGCTCTTACCATTAAGTAAGTTGCACATGTGAGTTAGCTTTAAGAGGAATGTCTAGTTGTTAAGAAATTAATCAAGCTAGATTTGTTTCTATATAACTTGATATGAACTTAGATATCTCACATAGTTGTTATGATAGTCGAAATCTATTAGTTAACTTTAAGAGAAGTTCATGTTTGAAATCTATATGGTGTTAATTGTGGTTAAGACTTTTAGAGAAAGTCATTTTTATATTATGTGTGAGTTGAAATGCTTAGTTTTATTCTCTTGGGAAGACACACCAATAACTTGTTGTCATGAGGACAAACAAGCCAAGAGAGCTCATAAAAAGGGCAAGGCTTAGCATTTGATTGAAAAATTGCTTGCTAAGGTATTTCTATATCATAAAGCTTGCATTCTTGATTTTTCATCTCTCAACTCATTGTTTGCACAACAACTTGTAGCATGTAATTTTAGAGAACCTAGTATAATATACATATGGTTCTCATTGACGTTTTCTCTCTAAAGATCTTATAGTAATGTTGTTCACAAAGGTCTTTTATATGATGTGTGAAATGTTTGTTTGAATGATAAGTGGTATGTTTTGAAAAATATAAGTTTCATATTCTTTGAAAGCTACTCGCTTGAGAAGTAATGATCTTAAGTAAATCTCTTTATATTGCTTTTAGATCATGTGCTTGTAAGCAATAAAATTTTGGTTTTCAAAAATGCACTTTGCTTCTCTTGTATGTTTTGTTGCAGTAAGTTGAATTTGAAAATATGTAGGTTGTGGATACACCTTGAAGTCTTATGAGTAGTACATTTAAGATGACCTATGGTTAGTATCCATTTTGCTTCAGCGATTACATAGAATTCAATGAGCACTTTTATGGAAAGGGTTACACACTTTGGTTGTGTAGCCGCCCAATGTAGGAAAGGGCTACACCATTGTGATGAGTGAAAGCCGTCATGAAGATTATTTGTTTATGTTAGAAAAATCAAAGAAGTGTTGAAAAGAATCAATAAAAAAAATCTTTGATTCAAAGTCTATATAAAAAAAAGGCTTAAAGGAGTATAGTTGAATATCATGAATACTCGGGTTGTCAAATAGAAATGGGATGACGAGCCACATGCACACACACGCTCATATGTTGAAATCTATTCTTTTTAAACCAAAAATTCCAGATGATAATCGGTTTGACCTTTTATGGAAAAGCTTAAGATGAACAGATGTGGATATGATTTGCATGTTGATTATCAAATTACTCCTTTACATATTTTTGGAGCAAATCTCACACACACACTTTTGTTTATAAGTATTTTGTTATTCTAGCAATTTGAGAAGAATTATGAGAGATATTTAAAATCTTGATGTATCTCTCATAGTTTGTGAAGCTTATTTGTTGAATTTATTTAAAATTGCTTGAATGTGTGAGTGTGTGGATATCATTATGAACAATATTCTATCTTGATCATAAATAAAGCATTTATCAAGGGGGATCATTGTATGTTAAATGTTTGTTCTCTTTTACGATATGTTCACATGATTTGCTCTGTTATATGTTGACATATTGATTGTTTAAAATAATTGAATGATAAGAATGCATGATATCTATCTTGAAATAATTGTATGAATGTGTTGGCAATTTATTCTTCCTAATTTGGGGTTGATAATACTTGATATTGCAATGAATTCCTTCATTCTTGAGGTTGATAGTAGTTATAGTTACAACCAATTCCTCCTAGCTTGAGGTTGATTAAGCTCCTTCTTGCTTTGAGTTGATAGTAGTTGTTATTATGACCAATTCCATCATTATTTGAGGTTGATAGTAATTATGATTGACACCAATTCCTCCATTTGTGGATGAATCTTGTTGTTAAATGCATTTGTTGAATTTGGTAAAATGTACCAATGTGCTTGAAAAAATAACATTTATGCATTTATTATTCATTATTTCATCATATGTTTTTGTTTGTTTATATATGTAAACTAACACTCACTTGTGTCTCTTTCCACTCATGTGTTTTGATTTGTAGTGTTGACAATAAATCATGGGAAGAAACAAAGTTTCTAACTCTATCCATCCATCTAAACCCATAACTAAATCCAAATCTACTCCAATAACCTCTAGAAAACCCAAATCCAACAAGTTGAAAGCTTTAGGAGTTATGGAAACCAAAAAGCTTATTCAAGATAGAGGTGTAGACTTGGTTGAGGGTTCTTACATTCATCATTCTATATGTGATAGGCATTTGGGATTCATGGATTAATTTCATTGGGGTTACTAATGAGAGTCTTATTAGAGAATTATACTTTGAGTATAAAGAGAGCTCAACCTTTGAAAATGCATTGGTGAGTGTAAGAGGGAAAACTTTTAGAGTCTCCTGGGATAGTATCAATAAGTTCCTTGGGTTTTCAAATGAAATATTGATAATTTAAATCTTATGGGGATGACTTTATGTGAGGATGATGGATTTGAAAGGGGGAAGAGAGCTTATATTAGTCAAGGTGAGATGACCAAGGTTAGTGCCTTTTGGCATCATTTTGTATGTGTCAATCTTGTGGGTTCTACTAATGCATCCGAGTTAAACAAAGAAAAGATCGAGATTGTGTACACCTTGGTGAAAAATAAGCCTTTAAATCTTGGAGATCTCTTGATTGAGCATATAGAGAGTGCGGCTTCTTCACCAAGATTGGATAAGAAGTTAGCATTTCCGGGGTTTCTTACTTGTTTTTGCATAAAGCAAGGAGTTCCTACACTTGATGATGATGTGCTTCTACCTCCCTTGGAGAAAGTTTGTTACAAGCGCTTAGTGTCAATGTCATACAATGATAAGGGGAAGGTAAGTGACACTTTTAGGCTTTTTGGTAAGCACCATGAGCCATGTGTTGTGGCAAGCACAAATTTTCTACCGGAATGGGCCATGCAATTTCAAGAGGAGCTTATGTCTAAGATTGGAGAGCTTGATGCTAAAGTGGTGGAGCTAGGAGCAAAGGTGATTCAACAAGATGAGAAAATCAAGTATTTGGAAGACAAGTTTGCCTCTAGCAATTCATCTACTAGAAAGCATTATATAAGATCAACAACTCGAAGGACTTTCTTTGGTGATGCTTGATCTTGAGATATTATATTTTCTTAACCTTTTGGCTTCATTTTATGTCAAAAAGGAGGAGAAAAACAATGATACCAGATGTGCTCTTAATCTTAGGAATTGTGGAGTTTTTGGTAAATTTTGTTTTTTGTTTCATTTGGTATCTTGAATTCTTGGTTTTGTAATATTTGGATAACGATAACATTTTGTTAAGTGGATAGTATGCATGTATTTAGGGGGAGACATGTATATCCATTTGAACTTCAAGTGATATGCTTGCCATATATCTGTATGTTTCTCTTGTATATGCCTTGTGTTTCAAGATAACTTTAGGTGGTGACAAGAGAAGACTACATTGAAGAATTCAAGACTTGTTGAAGATTAGTCTAAGGGAACTAACTCATTGTAATGTGATTATGTGATTAAGTGACCAATCTTCATGTTGTTTATTTTAGTATTTGTATAGGAGTTTTGACATAGAATTTGCCAAAGGGGGAGATTGTTAGGTCTTTAAGTTTTGTATTGGCATAATTCTACTTCAAAATGACATTTTCTTTGTATTAATTAGGTGTCTAGGATTTGTGGATAATCAAGCTTCAAGGAAGATTGGACAACATTCAAGCAAAGTGGTGGCGAAAAGAGGTTTTAAGTTAAATGACTTAGCAAAAGGCATATTGAGATATCTTTCCTCTTGCAAGGCCTAGGCACACAGATACATTGCATACATATGTGTCCCTGCATAGTTGTGCATAATTTGATTTAATACAATACAAACATTTATATTTGTATGCACATGCATTAGACTTAAAATTGACAATTTCACATATTGCATGTTTTAGGAATAGTTCTAAGAAATAGCATACTTGTGTGTTCTTGTGTTTATGTGTTTTTGTTTATATGTTATTGAACTTGATTTTGAGCTTGTATAATCCTTCATTGAGTTCCAATTGATTTGGTTACTCATTCATTAGGTTTCGAGTTCAAATTAGGTGGTTCAGAAACTTTCTGTGGTTTTATCGTACTGGGTTTTCGTCCTTATTTTTCAAGTTGAATTCCATATCTGTTGGGAAATTTGTCTTGATATCTTTTGTGCGTGAGGGGGTCTCAGTTAGTAATCCGAAAACGGATTCAAACGGAGTTCAAAGGCCGGAGATATGGCCAAAGAAAACGAAGAGAACACAAGAGGGATGAGAGGTGCCAAGCACCTCCTTCCCGTGGAGGCGCGTGGCCTCCACGGGAAGGGAATGCTGCTGGTCCCGTGGAGCCCATGCGCCTCCACGGGAAGTCAGCATGGCAGCCTCCAATTGGTTGATGATATACTTCTTTGTTTCCCGCCTTTAAATTCTCTTGTTCCCTCTCATTTCAATAAAAAGAAGAAAAATTGAAAAACATAAGTGCATAATTTTCTCTCCAAACACTATAACTTTCTCATTTAGAGTCCATTTTGAGTGATTTGAATTGAAGAATCTTTTTCTACCATTCCTCTATCATTTCCACAAAATTTTTTAGTCAATAGATTGAGTTTTCTGATAGGACTACTCACAAAAATGAAGCTGCATTTTTTTCTTTCAAGGTATTGATTTCTATTTTGTTCTTGATCTTCAAGTCTTCAATTGCCTTGGGTTTTCTTTTCACATATATGTATGTTTGATGTGTAATCATTGATTAGAGAAATGATCTCTAATAAAGCTAGTGTGAGCTTCAATTGATTAACATGTTGAGTTAGGTTTTTTACAAATCTATGTTTTCACATGTTTGAGTTGTTCTATTGTGCTAGCTTTAAATCTAGGACTATCTAGTGTGTTTATTGACTTGATTTTGTTGATTGATAGTTTTCTCACATGCTAGGTCTTTTTAATTGAAGATTAATTGAAATAGCATATATGATTGATGATTTAGAGCTTGTTTGAATTTAATTGATTATCTTGATAATCTTAGCTCTAATATTTTGCTAGAGATGTACATTTGATTTTATCAATTTGATTCTAACATTTTTATGTGATTGAACATAATCTAGACTTTTGTATGTGTTAGGTGTTTCACATACTTTAGGTTGTTTGTTCATGATACAAGTTCTAGATATAATTGATTTGTGCTTTTGATGACAAATATCTATTTCTTCATGTTTTATGTCTAATCCACACATTTCATATGTACATGCATCATTGAGTGTGATTGCATTGTTTTTAAGATTGTAAACTAGAATACATATGATATGTGCATATTGATTCAGTTATAGTTTCCATAGGATATATTGATCATATATACTATGTTGTGTGTGTTTGCATCATTGCACTCACTTAGATCATTTACCTTGCATAAGGTCGGAAGTCTCATTTCTTAGAGTAAATCTTTGAATTGAGCATTGTAAGACTTGGCTAGGATCGGGGTGATCCGGATAGCTAAGCCACGGAAGTGTTTGGAGAGGGGATCTTCAACTTGTGCATGGAAGTCTAGACTAGGATTGGGGTGATCCGGATAGTTGAGCAAGTAGGCATCTCTTTCATTGTGTAGGGTTGAAGGGTAGATTTCTAGGCGAAGTAGTCACTTGAGAGATTGTATCTTTTTATCTTACTAGTGAAAGGTGTTTGCCGGTGGTTGTGGTATCAAGCCGCTGATATTTCCTCTTAGGTGGTTTTACCATGTATAAATCATGTGTTGATTTTCTCTATCTTTATCTCTTTATTTTTGTGTATGTGTTGATATATATCTTGGTTGATATCTTTGTAATTAATATCCACATTATATCAACTTTGTATGTGTTGAAGCTTTTTGTAGAAAAGCCTTGATATAATTTGAGTTTGTATCACATACTTGTTATTGTATATACTGTCTTTGTTTGAGCAAGCATATCTATAATTTTATTGATATTGGTTGAAATTTTTTTTTTTGAAGTGTGATACAAGCTACTTAGAAGGACAAACTTGTGTTTGTTTCAAGGGAATGAAAAAGGTGTAGTAACCTATTCAGCGCCCCCCCCCCCCCCCCCCCCCCCCCCCCCCCCCCCCCCCCCCCCCCTCCATTTCTAAGTTAGCTTAAGGCAAATTAACCGTGTTTGTATTTTTCAACAACGCAGTGTGTGGGTACATGTGCGCTGGGCGGGACCCATGCAGTAACCCGCGTACATCCCCTCCAGCAACTTTTTTCTTCAGTTCGCTGGTAAGTGCGCTGGTAGGACCTGTACAATACCAGCAAACTGGGCACTTGGTCTTTTTGGGTGACTTCTGATATCCAGTTCGTGGGTGGCTTGCTGGTGTGGACCGGCAAAAGTGTAGGGAAAAATTAACTAAAACCGCAGCGGAAGGCGAAAAGTAGATTTTCGTATAGTTTAAAATTTTTCTAAAGATTTGAACCTTAACCCTTTAATTTATTAAACACAAATATACAGTTAGAGTTAAATACCTCTTGTCGCGTGATCCGATTGACTTACGTCGATGGTAATCCACAAGATCTTCAATCCTAGCACGTACGTGAATCACCTAGGAGCCGGTCTCCCTTTTTTCTTTGAATTGTTTACCTGAGAATGGATGTATGGAACTTCTGATCCTGATCTTCAATCCCAAAACACCAAGAGCCTAGAAAAATAGTTCCGGTCACTTTTGAATTCACAATCGATATGGTTGGAACTCGGGTAACCCTAAATCGAAAGTGTGCACAAAACCTTTTGATGTTAAAGGCTTGCAAATGCACTATCGAATGAGAACTTATTTTTCTTTTTCTCTCTTTGCCAAAATTCTATGAGTATTGAGTAAGATTTTTATTTTTCAAAACAAACAAAAATCTCTCTCACTCAAGCTTCTTAGTGGCCGAAATTTATCACCTTATATTTATAAGGTGACCGAAATTTCTCCTTCTCAAAATAGGGTTGGCCGAATTCTTTGTGTAGGAAATCTAGGGTTGGCCAATTTCCTTACTTGAAAAGGAATTGTGCTTTTCCCTAATTCCTATCAATTTAAGAATCCTAACCCTTATAGGACTAGGGTGGCCGAATTCTTTGTGTGGTATGGAGTGTATGTGGACTTAATCCTTACCACATTAGGACTCCTATCACTTAAAAGAATTTTAACCCTAATCCAACACATAGTATTTTATTTACTGATCAGGAAAAGATTTTGATTTAAACTATTAATTAATTAAATAATTAATTAATTTCCATTTAATCAAAACAATAAAATAAAATAATATCTTGGGCTATTTTATTAGCCTTGCCGCCTACACCATATATATATTTTTCTTATTTTATTTAATCCATTAGACTTTAATTAAAAGCCCACATGTGAACCAGACTTATTCTTACTAAAAGAAACAAGCCCACATGTCTCCTTTTAATATATTAATATAATAGAGCAACCCATTAAATAAATAATAGACATATTATATTCTTAATATATTAAATGCAATTCTAGATGGACCCATAAATTGGTCCGGTAGAATATATCAAGTGATCCATGCAAGTACGTGTGGATTGTGGATCTTGGCGGGCTATCTAAATTTAAGCTTCAATAGACATAACCTAATCACAATCAACAAATGATTCACTTAGGTCTGATCTATTAATTTTAACTCATTCTACTAAAGAGTTAAAATTGAACTCTTAAATAAAGATAGAATAAGGAGATGTTTCTCATTCATACCCTAGACAATCTTATAGGAGATGGTGTATCCTCGTGAATAATATCAGTAATCGCCAAGAGCTCATAGACCGCCTATAGCTCTCCAAGTTACCATATTTCCTCATATGACCACATTTTGAACTTGGATACTTTGACTTGTCCAGAAGCCATGTCTTCAATAATCATTATTGAAAACTCAACGTTGAGATTTAATATCCAATACCTCAAAACATCCATATGATGATATTATACTCTCATTTAATAAATGGAGCCACGATGTCCATATCTATAAATAAAGTCCTCTATTGATTAACAAATGAATACCACCAAACTATCGAGGATAGACTATGCTATATAATCGTACTCATTGATAGCTCAAATGATAACACTTGCAACCATAAGTCCATCATTTATCTCAGGATTAAGATCGACTCTCCGATTGTCCTAATAATGAAAAGACTTATATCTAGTGACGGTTCTAGATAAAGTATTTCATTGTGATCCTGTTCAATGCACCCAGTGCACTAGATTCTTTTACTCGAAAACCTTTCGATGATTTTAGACTCATCATAACTCATTTGATCCCACTCAAATGCTAGTAAAAGAATTCTACAACTTTATCAAGATAGAGGTGCCCAACCTTTAACTTAAGTTGTGAACGTTATTCAAGACTAACTAAAGAATTGTGTCTACCTCACACATATTTGGATGTATGAACAATTCTTCATATCTCATAGTCTTTTGACCTTATGATTATTTATCTTGACAAATATAATAATAAATGCTATAAGTATTTGTAAGAATCAGAAAATACTTTATTAATATGAAAAGATTGTCAATTACAATATTACACTTTTGCTATTGAGCATAATCCTAACAAAAGGTAGGAAATTTTGAAGTGCACTGGTAGTGCACTAGTAAGGGTACCCGCACACATACCAGCGCACTGCTACTATCTTCTTGCTTCATTTCGTTCGATTTCCACCCGAATTCTCCACTTTCTTCTCCAAGACCGGAATTTCACCTATTGCCTGCAAATGTGATAAAAAGAGCCCATAAGACACGAAAACATGCTGGAAAATAAGACAAGGGACAAGGAATGAGGGCCAAAACATATAACAATTTTGGCACGATCAAATACCCCCAAACCAAACATTTGCTCGTCCTCGAGTAAGGTCAAAACAAAACAATGACACTACAACAAAAATGACTCAATCTAAAATTTTCCTAGACTCAAGACAAATAATTCAAATAGCCGCATGTCCAACCGGTGTTGAGATGCAAGGATGTGTGATAGAGAGAAGTAGACATATGCAATATGTTCTAAAGAAACTCAAAGGCACTAAAGGGAAACTCGCACAATCACGAATCCCACACCTAAGAGCGCTCTTGTATCAAGAACTACTCACTCTCACACCTAGAGCGTAATTTGATTCAACTCTAGCCTCTTATGGAGTCTCTCTTTTCTTTTCAATCCGAGTCCTAAGTTGACACTCAAACAAGGTATGCAAAGATGGAATTTGTGCATAGAAATCTAATGCATTGCATACATGTAATTGAAAGACCGATAATATCTGTGAACTAGCCTATGAAGGATTCACTATGCCATGAACGTGGAAGATCAAGCTTCAGCACACATTACCAATCAAGACTCATTATGGATCAAAAAGGACTTTCCCTTTTGGTTGTAATGGGGTCATGGGGTTTAATGTGGTGAAACAAAGAAATAGGAAAATATAAGTTCAAAGATCACCAATCATGTTTACACATACTCACACACACCCCATACCAAGCTCAACTTAACCTTTACACACTAGCTCCTAGGCATTTAATTAAACCCATTTGTGCTACACATTGGTACTCAATTTGTGAGTACTTAGATTTCGTTACAAGGATCTTTTCTTTTTCTCTTTTGCATTGCTATTTTTTTCTTTTTCTTTCTTTTGCTTTTTTCTTCTTTTTCTTTTTCTTCTTCTTCTTCTTTTTTTTTTACTTATTGCACCATTTCCATTATCAACTATGCTCCAAGTGCAAGTTTGGCACTTTTACGTTTTGAGCCCATGCTTGCACATTTACATTGTTGCCTAATTATACGCTATTTCATGTCAGAGCTTACACCTTTCAACCACCTTACACACACACCTAACCCACATGATTGGCAATTAAAGGGATGGTTTGTGTTTGCCTAATGTCTATATGGTTAATTATGGTTCCAAAAGAAATGGTAAGTGTTTAGCCTCAAAATTGGCTAAGGAGCACACAAAAGGGACATAGGAATGTGTTTAGGCTAATTTAAGTAGTTAAATGCACACATTTCCTAAAATCATTTCCATAATTAGTCTATCAAGGGAATGAATGCAGTTGACAAGCAATCCACAATATATGTATGATGAATGTCCTATGGCATGTGACACATATGACGAGAAAAGTGTTTAAAGAATAGAACAATTAAAACAATCAAATGTGCTTTTTAATAGGCTTGTGTTTGTGAACTCACGGGTGGTCTCCACTACTAGAACAAGGTGCAAGAGCACACATTGCCTAAGATCATTTCCACAACAAGTCAATCAAGGGAATGAATACATCCATCATGCAGTCCACTATGTATATGATATGTATGTTCTATGGCATGTGACACAGAGGACGAGAAAAGTGTTTAAGAGTAGAAAAAATTGTACACTTAATGCGCTTTTTAATAGGCTTGTGTTTGTGAACTCTCCGGTAGTCTCCACTATTAGACCAAGGTGCAAGAGCACCTTGTCCCCTCAACTTAAGTACAAAAAGGATGGGACTAGCCCATGACATGCAAGTGAGACCCTAGAGTGACAACTAGCTCCTGCATAAGCTCAACATGCATACATACACTAACCAAGAGCACACGCTCAAAGCATCACTTCCAAGCTATTTGAAGCTCGAAAATTTGGCCAATGCGACAATTTTGAAAAATTTTAACCAAAAATGAAAAATAAACCACTCAAAAACAAAAGGACGACTCAACAAGGCGTCTACACCCCCAAACCAAAACCCAACATTGTCCTCATGTTGAAGACAAGAGAGTCCGGCCTAATGGCGCACACCTCACTAGACACAAAACACAACAGACCTAGGCACTAATCACAAGCAATCAATACCCAACAAAATAAAAGACTCAAAAAGGGCTCATCATAAAGTAAGGCAATCATGCAATTTTGACATTTAAGCACAAATCAACATCAATCATTTCTTTTCACAAAAATGATGGAGTAGGGGCATAATGACCCCCAAATGAGTATCACTATATGCACAAGACCTGTACAAAAATGTGAGTACTAAGAACCCCCAAACTGAATGGGGCTATATATACCGAATGAACAAGTACACTCACATATGTATTCATCAGAGCCTTCGGCTCACTTTATCAAGAATGAATAAATCAATCAATGCAAAAATTCAAGTATATGATCAATATGTCAAAAAATATATCATCCAAATATCACTCAACACTACTATCCTAACATCACAAAAATTATTCAACGAAAGCAAGTAAATTAAAAGCAATAAAAGTTCAGAATTTTAAAATGAATTTAGAAATTCAAAACTGATGATGATTGCGTCCTCGCAAGCTTCTCCTATGAAGATATGGCTTTCACTCTTTTTATGAGCACTCTTGGTCTGCTTGTCCCTCCAAGACGCGCAGGTTGTCATTGTTTCCCACCAAGAGATAAAGAGCCTTGCTACATCGCACTAGCTGCAAAAAAATTCGCTTCCTCTAGAAGCTTTAGATTATCTGCCATACTAGAACACATATCATAAAGTTTAGACAATCTAAATTTTTCTCAATACATGCATTTGCCAAACCAAAATAAATCCCCGGTAGCGGTACCATTTTGAAGAGAGCATTTTTGTCGTTAGAAAATGCCTGTCAAAAGTAATTTATAAAAATCTCAAATGCCTCAAATTGTTACAAAACAAGAGCAATGTCAAGTAAGGGTATCGTCCTCATGGAAAGGGAAATTAAATGGCTAAAACTAGTTAACTTCTATTAAACCTAAACTAAGCATAAATGAAGTAAAGATCAATGGTTGGTTTGAAAAGGTTAATAACTACAATGCAACTACAATTAGACTAGTTAATCTAACATGCAACTAATGTTAAAATATGATAGTGAGGACTAAGGTATTAATGGATCCAACAAGTGAATAATGGGTAATATAGGAACTCACATGAATGAACATTAGTCTAATGTAACCAACCTATGATGTATATGATTGGTTGTATACCACTTATGAGTGTCCAATCTATCATGTATAGTATTGACCACCCACAAGTGATTGTGCATCAATAAACATCTATCAAAATAAGGGACTAATCTCTTTATTAAGTCACCAATCCTAGGATGTATAGTATTGATGCTTAACCTCTTACAAGCAACCAACCTAGGATGTATAGGATTGATTACCCATTTGTGATTAGATAGAAATTGAGATTAAAATGTCTGAATTTCACTTAAGTCATGTACTCTTGTTCAATCCTCCCATTCAAAAGAGCTTAAGAGAAACAAGCATCACGTATACCCAATTCTCTACTCAAATAATTTCTCAAACAATTTGCAAAGAGAGTCATGTACATTCTAAATCAAATCATTCTTGAAATCAATTAAAAACAATGACTGAAACATATTAGATTGATTGAAAGAAAATATAAAGTCCATCACAAAGCCTAACATCCACAAGTGTTTTACATCAATCCCTTAGTGGGATATTTAACTACTCATGACAAATATATAAAAATAAATATGAGAAAAGAGATAGAAAAAACCCATGTAGCACTGCTCCTTCTTGAAGCTTGAATCCAATCTCCAATGCCCTTGAGTAGATGATGAGGATGATGTTAGATTTTGTGAGGAATGATTCTTAAATCTAGGTTAGTGGTTAGTGATGTAAGGGAGAGACAATGAGTGTTCTTGGAAGAGGTTTTGGGTTTATGTATCCCCCCTTTCCGAAATAAGAACAAGATATATTTATAGAGGGCCAAAACTTAGGTCTGAAATGCTGATGTGGCAACCTGATACAATGCAGTGCGCGGGTACATGTGCGCGGGTAGGGACCAGCTCAGTAACCCGTGCACATACCCTTCAGCAACTTCTTTCTTCAGTTCACTGGTAAGTGCGCTGGTAGGACCCGCGTAGTACCAGCATACTGGGCACTTGGTCTTTTTAGGTGACTTTTGATCTCCGGTTCATGGGTGCCTTCGCTGGTGTAGACAGATAAAGATTTGAAATCTTGAAGTGCGCAGGTAGTGCGCGGATAAGGGTACCTGCACACACACACCAACACACTGCTACTATCTTATTGCTTCATTTCGTCCCATTTCCACCCGAATTCTTCACTTTCTCCTAGATCAGAATTTCACCTATTGCCTACAAATGTGATAAAAAGAGCCCATAAGACACGAAAACATGCTCGAAAATAAGACAATGGACAAGGAATGAGGGCCAAAATATATAACAATTTTGGCTCGATCATGAACCTTGTCAATTAGGTAAGAAAACCAACGTGTCTCACAAGAAGAACACTCACATAGCTACCAAGAAGCCCTTAGAGTTAGTGCATATGGACCTAATGGGACCAATCTAAACCGAAAGCATCAATGGCAAGAAATACATTCTTGTTTGTGTTGATAACTTCTCTAGGTTTGCTTGGGTGTATTTTCTTTGGAGCAAGACCAAAACTTTCGATTACTTCAAGAAATTTTGTAATCAAGTTAAAAATTAAAAAGGACTTGGAATTAAGAAAATATGTCGCATTAAGAGTGATCATGGGAGTGAGTTTGAGAATGTCAAGTTTAGTGAGTTTTGTGATGGTTTAGGGATATCACATGAGTTCTCGGCTCCTAGAACTTCTCAACAAAAGGGTGTTGTTAAGAGGAAGAACTGAGTCTTGCAAGAGATGGCAAGAGTCATGCTCAATAGCACGAAAGTCCCTAGGAACCTTTGGGCGATGTGGTTAACACCGCTTATTATGTCACTAATAGAGTTTTTAGAAGGCCCGACACAAAATATACCTCTTATGAACTTTTGAAAGGTAAGAAGCCTAATGCGAATTACTTTCATACCTTTGGAAGTAAGTGTTTTATTTTGAATGATAGAGATCACTTAAGTAAGTTTGATCCAAAAAGTGATGTCGGTATCTTTGTTGGGTATGCTAGTAATAGTCGAGCTTGTAGGGTTTTTAATTTGAAAACCAAGACTATTATGGAATCTATTAATGTGAAAATAGATGATCTTAGCATGCTTGATTTTTGTGATGATAAAAATGTTAATGAACATAAAGAAAATATTTTGAATGACATTAATGCACCTATTGATGTGACTAGTTGTGAAGTTAGTGAAGATTCACAAGGTGTGTCTAGTCAAAATGATTAAAATGATAGTGATGTTGAGGTAGAAAGTCAAAGGTTGTGAAATGCTTTAAATAACAATCAACAACATGATCAAGTTGTTGAATTTTCAAACTCTAGCTTAGAAACATGCACTATCAAGGAGACATCATAGGTAACTTGAATGAAGGGGTTAGAACTAGAAGGCAACTAGCCAACCAAATTTCATATGCTTGCTACACTTCTCAAATTGAACCCAAAAACATTAATGAGGCAATTAATGATGAATATTGGGTTGGGGCTATGCAAGATGAACTAAATCAATATGAGAGGAATGAAGTGTGGTCCTTAGTTCCTAGATCAAAAGACATTAATGTGATTGGCACTAAATGGGTATTTAGGAATAAGACCGATGAGAGTGGCAAGATTGTGAGAAATAAAGCTAGACTAGTGGCTTAAGGATACACTCAAGTTGCGGGTGTAGATTTTGATGAGATATTTGCACCCATTGCACGTCTGGAGTCCATTAAACTTTGTTGTCCATTGCATGCCTTAAAAAATTCAAATTGTTTCAAATGGATGTCAAAAGTGCTTTTCTCAATGGATACCTTCAAGAAGAAGTGTATGTTGAACATCCTATGGGTTTTGTAGATCCACACTCTCCTAATCATGTGTACATATTGAAAAAGGTTCTTTATGGCCTTAAGCAAGCTTTTAGAGCTTGGTATGATAGGTTGACTCAATTTCTTATTGAGAATAACTATAGTAGAGGTGGCATTTATATAACTTTGTTTGTCAAGCATCATGATAATGACATTTTTGTTGCACAAATATATGTTGATGACATTGTTTTTGGGTCTACATATAAAACCAAGGTTAATGAGTATGTGAATGTCATGTCAAGTGAATTTGAAATGAGTATGGTGAGTGAGCTCAATTACTTTCTTGGTATGCAAGTGAAACAATCTAGTGATGGTATTATATTGTCACAATCCAAATATGCTAGAAATCTTATTAAGAAATTTGGGCTTGAAAATGGAAAAGATTTTGAAACACCCATGAGTACAACTCTAAAACTTGACAAAGATGAAAAAGGGAAGAGTGTTGACCAAAGTCTCTATAGGAGCATGATGGGTAGTCTTCTCTACCTAACGGCTAGTAGGCCGGATATTTGTTTTAGTGTTGGATTGTGTGCTAGGTTTCAAGCTAATTCTAAAGAGTCTCACTTGAAAGCGGTTAAAAGAATCATTAGGTATATAAAAGAACACATAATCTTGGCTTATTTTATTCCTTTGATACTAATGATATTCTTGTTGGCTATTGTGACGCGGATTGGGCGGTTGATGATCGTAAAAGTACCTCGGGGCAGTTGCTTTTACTTGGGGAATAATTTGGTTTCTTGGCAAAGCAAGAAACAAAATTCCATCTCTCTTTCTTCTTCAGAAGCCGAGTACATTGCGGCCAGAAGTGCTTGCACACAACTTATTTGGATGAAGCAAATCCTCAAGGATTATGAGATTGAACAAGGTAAAATGACTCTCTATTGTGATAATATGAGTGCATTAATATCTCTAAGAATCTGGTTCAACACTCATGCACAAAGCACATAGATATTAGGCATCATTTCATTAGAGAACTTGTTGAACATTCTATTGTTTCTCTTGAGCATATCCCTACTAAAAGTCAATTTGCAGATTTGTTCACTAAGCCTTTGGACAAAGAGAGATTTAAATCTCTTAGAAGATCCATTGGCATGATTTGTGTTGATTGATGTCTATGTGTGTTTGTGAGTGGCTTGATAAGCAAAACTTATTTTGAATATCAATTTCTTTGAGAGCTACTCACTTGGGAAGTAATGACCTTGAGCAAATAACTTTTATTGTTTCTAGATCCTGCACATGAGCTTTAAAATCTTGTTTTTACAAATGTGCAGTAATGCTTCTCTTATATATTTATGTTTGAGTAATTGAGTTTGAAAATGTGTAGATTATGGATACATCTAAAAGTTTTTTGCTTAGTACATGATAGATAACCTACGGTTAGTATCCATTTTGCTTCGGCATCTACATAAAACTCAACACGCACCCTCATGAAAAGGGCTACACATTTTGGTTGTGAAGCTGTCCAATGTAGGAAAGTGCTACATCATTGTGATAAGTGAAAGCCGTCATGAGGAGTATATGTTTATATTAGAAAAATCAAAGAAGTGTTGAAAAGAATGAAAAAAAAATTATTCAAAGCCTATAAAAAAATTATAAAAAAAGGCTTAAAGGAGTATAGTTAAAAATTGTGAATTTCTCTGTATGACAAATAGAAATGGGAAAATGAGCCACATGCACACGCACACTCATATGTTGAAATCTATTCTTTCAAAGCAAAAATTTAGGATGATAATCAATTTGATCTAAATTGGAAATGCTTTAGATGGATAGGTGTTGAAGTGGTTTGCATGTTGATATCGCAATTACTCATTTTATATATGCTAGAAGCATCCCACACACACATGTTTTTGCTTAATGTGCTTGATTCATTAACAATGAGAGATTAATGAAAATCTATGATTCTCTCTTTGAACTTGGAAAGTTGTAATATAATTTCTCTTATTGCTTGATATGTGTGATTGTGTGATTCCCTTGTGAACAAGTTTACTTGATGATCATAATGTGGAACATTTGTTAAGGAGAGCTTTATTTTGTTTAACTTGAGTTCTCTATCCGACTTGTTAAAGGAGAGCTTTATTTTGTTTAACTTTATTTTGCTTTATTTTAAGCCACAGTGAATCACACGCACACTTATGTAATTGTATAAACTTAAGTAACTAATATTTTAAGCCACAATGAATTAAATTGTATACGTCCGACATTTAAAACTTAAATTATGATAAGCACAAATGGGAGAATTTCATTTTGGTCCCTTGATAATTTTTGTCCCTTGATAATTTGGATTTATCAATTGGTCCCTTGATAATTCAAATTTATCAATTTCCACAAATGTTTACTTTTTGGCACGTTTGGTTTATAAATTATTATAAATACATTAGTTTAGTTCCTTCTCTGATGACTTCGCACATCGACGAAGGAGGCAAGTTGACTAGCCTCCAACTGGTGGACCTTACACTGAAGGAAGCTAGGACTCTTCCAGAAGTGTGATGCTCAAGAAATAGAGAAGGCAATCTTTGTTGTTTTTTTTCAATTTTTTATTTTTATTAATTTGAAAATAAATCTGAAAAAGAAAATTGTTTTCGTAAAAAGTAATTGAAAATGATTTTTTCAATGAATATGTTTCATTGGTACTAAATGTAAGTTCCTCATATTTTGATTGGCTCATTTCATTGACAAACCACATGGGGATTTGCTTGTTAAGATAGATTAGGCCTCATTGTTCGCGATCAAGCTTCGATGGCATTCCCAAGCTGAAGAGTACTTCAAAGGTATATTACTTGCTTAGCTCTCTTTGAAGGGACTTAGTTGCACACACTCACTAAGTGCATTAGTTATTATATCTTGCATTGTATCTCATTTGATAACATGTTTTGCATGTTAATTGTGCTTCATTTTGTGTGCATTTCACTCACTTCACACTTGCACAACATTCATGTAAGATAGGCTCTTCTCTTGTGTGTTGAAAATAGAGTTTTTCCTTTAGCGTGGCATAGACTGCTGGGCAAGCACTGCTTACACTGCGGCACATGGAGCGGTAAACTCCAGTATGTCATGCGTAGTGGGTACCGCGACATGTGCACATGTTTGCATAGTAGTCCCTATCGTGGTACTCTCTAGAAGGCCCATATTGCCTGTACCGCGGCATGTGCACCTGCATACACAGCGGTCCCAACTGCGGTATTGTCCAGACAGTGCACTACTGTGCATACCGCGGTCTGGACAACTTGCCCAAGCCGCGGCCTACCTAGCGGTAATACGAGATTTAGTTGGCTGGTCTTAAAATGACGTCACTTCAATTAGGGCTTCATATATATAGACCCTTTCCCCTTCTTAGCCTCCTTAGAGCTTCAGAATTCAATTAAAAACTCCATCTTTAGAGCTCAAGAGTGTCTTGCAAGAAAAGCCATCAAGATTCAATTTTTCTTGACCAAAACCAAATGCCCATCTTTCATTTATGAATCAAACATCATATAGCTTCATATAGGATATGTTTTAGCATAGACTTCATCAACACACATGACTTGGTAAGTAGAACACCGTGTTCATTCATTCTAGTGTTCTTACTTAACAAGAAATCTCTTTTATGACTTGTTTGCATCTAAACTAAGTTTTTATGTACAAGTTAAGATTTTTTCTGTGTTGTTTGTTGGGTTTTGTATTGTCATACTATTGCATCTAGGTTTGCATTTATTTTATATAGCTAAGTTATATGTATGTCATATAGCAACATGATATCTAGGATTGTTTGACTTGTTCATCCATGATTAGATAAGCTTAAATGTGTTGACCTAGCACTTATGCACTTAGAATACTTTTGATATTTACATATGTTGTTTTCTCTTCATTGATTGTCTATGATCACTATTAAAGACCCGTTGGGTAGAGTGAAATAGTTGGTGACCAAGAATGGTATGGCTAGAGGTCAACCTAGGTTGTAAACTTTCATTCAAATAGTGGATTTGAGGACCGTGTGTGGCTAGAAGGATAGTCAGTGAGTTTTGCCCATTTGGAGGATTTCCCACGTAAATCAATCATTGTGTTTTTATTGTTTTCTGCATTTTTATTTTGGATTGATTGATTAATAATATGAGTTAGTATTATTAAAATTGTTTAAGTCGAAAAGTTGGTAATAAATCAACTAAAACCTACCCCCCCAGGTTATTAGACACACGCGTTTGTGTATTTTCCACTAGGAAAATTTTATATGATTTGCACGTTGACTCCATGAAGCAAATTGAGAGAGGTGAAGTTTGGAAAACAGTCAAGTTTCCGGCCAAGTTTTGGGTGTGTTTGGTGTTAGGATTATGCTCAATAGCAAGAGTGTAATATTGTAATTGACAATCTTTTCATATAAATAAAGTGATTTCTGATTCAGCAAAATCTTATAGCATTTATAAATATAATTGTCAAGGTAAATAATCATAAGGTCAAAAGACTATGAGATATGAAGAATTGTTTGTACATCCGGATATGTATGAGGTAGACACAATTCTTTAGTTAGTCTTGAATAACGTTCACAACTTAAGTTGAAGGTTGGGCACCTCTATCTTGATAAAATTGTAGAATTCTTTTACTAGCATTTGAGTGGGATCAAATGAGTTATGATAAGTCTAAAATCATTGAAAGGTTTTTGAGTAAAAGAATCTAGTGCACTGGGTGCATTGAACTGGATCACAATGAAATACTTTATCTAGAACTGTCACTAGATATAAGTCTTTTCATTATCAGGACAATCGGAGAGTCTATCTAAATCCTGAGATAAATGATGGACTTATGGTTGCAAGTGTTATCATTTGAGCTATCAATGAGTACGATTATATAGCATAGTCTATCCTCGATAGTTTGGTGGTATTCATTTGTTAATCGATAGAGGACTTCATTTATAGATATGGACATCGTGGCTCCATTTATTAAATGAGAGTATAATATCATCAAATGGATGTTTTGAGGTATTGGATATTAAATCTCAACGTTGAGTTTTCAATAATGATTATTGAAAACATGGCTTCTGAACAAGTCAAAGTATCCAAGTTCGAAATGTGGTCATATGAAGAAATATGGTAACTTGGAGAGCTATAGGCGGTCTATGAGCTCTTGGCGATTACTGATATTATTCACGAGGATACACCATCTCCTATAAGATTGTCTAGGGTATGAATGAGAAACATCTCCTTATTCTATATTTATTTAAGAGTTCAATTTTAGCGCTTTAGTGGAATGAGTTAAAATTAATAGATCGGACCTAAGTGAATCATTTGTTGATTGTTATTAGGTTATGTCTATTGAAGCTTAAATTTAGATAGCCCGCCAAGATCCACAATCCACACGTACTTGCATGGATCACTTGATATATTCTACCGGACCAATTTATGGGTCCATCTAGAATTGCATTTAATATATTAAGAATATAATATGTCTATTATTTATTTAATGGGTTGCACTATTATATTAATATATTAAAATGAGACATATAGGCTTATTTCTTTTAGTAAGAATAAGTCTGGTTCACATGTGGGCTTTTATTTAAAGTCTAATGGATTAAATAAAATAAGAAAAATTATATTGGGCCCATATATATATGGTGTGGGCGGCAAGGCTAAATAAAATAGCCCAAGATAATATTTTATTTTATTGTTTTGATTAAATGAGAATTAATTAATTATTTAATTAATTAATAGTTTAAATCAAAATCTTTTCCTGATCAGTAAATTAAATACTATGTGTTGGATTAGGGTTGGAATTCTTTTAAGTGATAGGAGTCCTAATGTGGTAAGGATTAAGTCCACATACACTCCTTATTATACAAAGAATTCGGCCACCACTAGTCCTACAAGGGTTAGGATTCTTGAATTGATAGGAATTAGGGAAAAGGATAATTCCTTTTCAAGTAAGGAAATTAACCAACCCTAGATTTCCTATTCAATGAATTCGGCCAACCCTACTTGGTGAAGGAGAAAATTCGACCAACCTATAAATATAAGGTTATGAATTTTCGGCCACCAAGAAGAAGAAAAATAGAGAGAGATTTTTGTTTGTTTTGAAAATAAAAAATCCTACTCTATACACATAGATTTTCGGTCAAGAGAGAAAAAAAAAATAAGTTCTCATTCGATAGTGCACTTACAAGCCTTTAACATCAAAAGGTTTTGTGCACACTTTCGATTTAGGGTTACGCGAGTTTCAATCATATTGATTGTGAATTCAAAAGTGACCGGAACTATTTTTTTAGGCTCTTGGTGTTTTACTATTGAAGATCAAGATCAGAAATTCCATACATCCATTCTAAGGTAAGCAATTCAAAGAAAAATGGAGACCACGCTCCTAGGTGATTCACGTACGTGCTAGGATTGAAGATCTTGCGGATTACCATCGACGTAAGTCAATCGGATCACGCGACAAGAGGTATTTAACTCTAACCATATATTTGAGTTTAATTAATTAAAGGGTTAAGGTTCAAATCTTTAGAAAAATTTTAAACTATACGAAAATTATTTTTTTCGCCTTCCGCTGCGGTTTTAAGCAATTTTTCCCTACATTTGGTAGTGTTTTTCAAAAATAAAAATAAAAATGAAAATAGTGTTTTTGGTTTTGGGTTCGAAATTTGAAAACTCATCTGGTAGCATATACTGAAAGCTGTATTCTGAAAATAAAAAAGATAAAAATGCGTTTGGTAGATTAAAAGAAAAAATATAATAAAAAAATGTAAATTTGCATTTTTTTTTTGTAAATTCATCACAAATAATTATCAACTTAAGGATTCAACTAAACTCAAAATTAAGAAAAAAATATTAAAATTTATTAAATAAATATTTTTTTTATTAAATATAAATTACAATTAAAAAATTGAAAAGATAAAAAAAATCAAGAGCAGATCTGCTTAACAAAATATTCAACAAAATATTCAAGAGGGAAAATCTGCTCATCTAACACCAAAGGAGGTGAGATCCTCCTCCGGTGTTTTTCAATTTTAACACTGGTTTTGTTTTCCATGTTTTGTTTTTTTATGTTTTTTGAAAACAAAATAAAAAATGTTTAACGAATATGAATTTTCATGTTTTTCATTTTTAATAATGGTTTTTTTTTCCGTATTTTTTATATGTTTTTGAAAATAAATTAAAAACAGTTAACAAACACAAATTTTATATTGTTTTTGAAAAATAAAAATGAAAAAAGTCCTAAAATCATGTTCCGAACAACCCCTTAGTGTGAAGGGTATTCAGGGAGAAATCGATGTCGTTTTGGCATTAGAAAAATGAAAAGATTAAAATATTAAAATTAATCTTGATTGTACAAAGTTTTAATGTACACGTGTCGTCGGATCCTTAAGGGCTCAGCACAGCTTAGGTGAGGAAGAGCTACAGACGATCCTAGTCCAAGAACTTGATAGTGTCACTTAACTTAATGTTTTATTTTTTATTTTAAAAAGCTTAAAATAATAGTATAAAAACAGAAATGATAAGGTAAATTGAATTTTTTTAATAAAAAAAAACTCTTAAAAAAAACATACAAATTAATATAAAAAGGCTACCCTATAATGGAGGAGCAACATGACAACATAATTCTCATTTTCCCCCTTTTTTTTATCAATTTTTAAAATTCTATATTTTATAAAATTTATAGGTTTTATATATATATAATTTTTATAATTTTTTTTCCATTTGGACACAAGACATTTATGTTTAAAAACAAAATACCTCGAAGTCATTAAGTTTGACTAACAAAGTATTCAAATTGATTTATTTTTTATAATTTAGACCAAGCGGGTAAACAATACAAATATCAGTAAAAACTGATAAATCAAAATTACTTAAGGACCAAAATGAAATCCCCCTGAGAAAATCCCACCATCGAATCTCTCATATATCATCAGTGAGGTTTTTTTTACGGATTCAAATTAGCTGTTTAAAAATGATGTTTCAATTTGTATCTAATCAGCCAAATTGGGATATGTGTCTACATTTAATTATTTTTTTCAACTTCTTCCATAAATGTAGACACATGTCACAATTTGATTGGTGAGCTACAAATTGGGACACCATTTTTGGACAGCTAATTTGAGTCTCTTCTTTACACCCTTTACTTACAAACAAAATATTTTTGTATCTCTCTATTGGTATCATTAATTAGAATCGGGAAAATTTTACAAACTTCACATGAATTTAGGTAATATTGCACTGAGTTGTAACTGTTACCATAATTGTACAAACATCCTTTTAAATTCGTTGACTAACTAATTCAAGGGTAAAAATATCTTTTAAAACTACTCCAACATTTCTAAAACTGCTAAAATATTAAAATAAAATTATAAGGGAGACCCAAAATTATTAAAATAAAATTATAAGGGAGACCCAAAATTAGAGGTGCCCACGGTTCGGTTAAACCGTTGGCACCAAACCGAAACCGGAACCGTAACCGTAACCGTAACCGTAACCGCCGGTTATGGAACATGTTAGAAACCGGTTCCGAACCGGTTCGGTTACGGTTACGGTAGATCGAAAACTGACCAAAACCGACGGTTAAACAGTCGGTTTCGATCGTTGACAGTAAAAAAAAAACAACCAATCCTGGATTGCCACGTGGACCACACAATTGAAAAAAAAAATACTAATTGGTGACCGTTGGGCGTTGGGAGAGATGACCAACGGTCATCTACTCATCTCCCAACGCCCAACGGCCACATATATATATATATATATATATATATATATATATATATATATTATTTTTTCCCCTGAATTTCTTAAAATTGTAAATTCGCCCCTCCACTACAATCCTATAAATACCCCCCACATTTCAATATTCTTCACACCAGTCTCAACTTCTCTTAGTCTCAAATTCTCAATTCTCTCTACATTCTACAATTTTCTTTATTTTTCATTTTTCATAAAAATTAATATCTATTTATTTCTTCAATTTTTTACAATTTTCTTTAATTCTCATTTATTATAGAAATTAATATCTATTTACAAATTCTATTTTTTTACAATCATCTATTATTTATTTACAATTATCTATTTTTCTTAGTGATACCACTATTATTCCAACAATATTTTGAGTGCCTCACATATCTTTATATATTTTTTACTATTAGTATTTGTAATTAATTATTCAATGGCAAGTGGGTGAGAAGGTTCAAGAAATTTGAACAAGGGAAATGGTACATTGCAAGATTTGTTGGAACACCAAGGTGATGATGTCAGTTATAACGACCGACTTTACCACGAGTTCCTTCAATCTCAATTTGGATCCGATCTCCCTCGTAGTCCTAATCCCCCTCTAATAATTTCTGACGAACCCGACCTCAATCTCTATGACCCTGATAGTAATGAAAATCTATCTAACCCCCAACCCTCTTCAGATGAATTTGTTGTAGGTGAAGACGAAAAGCCGATGAAGTCCGATCTCTTCAAATTGCATATGAAGAAAAATCACTTAGATGACGGGATGATCCAAATCAAGTGCAACTACTGCTTCAAAACATACAGGACCAACAAATCATTTGGATATGGCACGTACTGGAACCATATTAGGAAAAATCACCCTTCTGAATTGGTGAAGACTAGTAACCAATCCCAAATCTCCAGGTACGGAACCCCTACTAATCAACTATTTCATTATACGTATGAAAAAAACAAGGAAGAATTAGCAGTAATGGTTGCAGTTGAACATTTACCTTTCAGTTTTGGTGAGAAAGTAGGTTTTGTTAATTATTGTCAAACTGCATTAAATCCTGCAATGCAACGTGTTCCTAGATCCACTCTCACACGTACACTGTTTTCCATTTACAAAAAACAAAAAAACAAATTGAGTTCTTTTTTTTATCAATTTGAAGGTCGTGTTTCCGTATGTGCCGACATATGGACTGACAATTTTGGTAGTCACCATTATATGGGTGTGACATGTCATTATATGGATAATGATTGGGTCATGCAAAAAAGAATTATTGCATTTCGTTTTTTCGATGAATCACATACGGCTCAAAATATTTTTCGACTCCTTAAAATTATTTTTGAAGAGTTTCATATCCACAACAAAATTTTTACGATCGGTTTTGATAATGCTGTAAGCAATACTGCATCTATTCCTATGTTGCAGGATTTCTGCAATCCCTATTTTGGGGGTAAATTATTTCATCAAAGATGTGCATGCCATATTTTAAATTTGTGTGTTCAAGCTGGATTACAAATTCTTTCTATTTATATTAAACCAATTAGAGATAGTATTAACTATATATGGAGGCAAAACAAACTCCAAAAAACTATGGATAAAATATTGCTCTCAAAATGGTATGCGCTCCATTAAATTTTCTCGGGACATTAGTACTCGTTGGAATTCTACTTATAAGTTGCTTAATGAAAGTGTTGTATATAAGGAATTATTAGTTTCTTTTATTACTTATAACGTTCCTTCAATTTCTCTTCAATTGAAGCATTGGGATATATGTATACAAATTCTTGAATTGTTATGTGTTTTTAATGATGCTACTAATGCTTTATCTGGTATTTACTATCTCACTACTCATTTATTTCTTATTCAAAGCGTTAATATTGCTGGTGCATTCAGTGAGTGTGAACTCAATGTTCAATTGAGTGAATGTGTTGCTGCCATGAAAAAAAAATGGTTACACTATTATAAGGAGATTCCAAATATTTATTTGCTTGCATCATGTTTTGATCCACGCTTTAAATTAGAATGTTTGCAAGATTATTTAACTCATTATTACAAAAGTTTAGATTTAGAAGTTGATGTTCTTAGTTATTGTAATTCCATTAAGGCTTTGCTTTATGAATTATATGATGAATATCTTAGAATATATGGTCCGTCTTTGAACATGCCGGTTTCACAACATCAACCAACATCTGATAGTACTGGTACTTCCTCAACTTTTAAAGTAAAGGGTTTAGGGGATCGATTGTTTTCCCAAATAGGCAAAAAATTAAGAACATCTTCTTCATCCTTATCCGGTTTGATTTCTGAGCTTGACCAGTATTTAGAAACATCTCATGAATTTTTTGAAGATAGTGAATTTAGTATCCAGGTTTGGTGGAAGGATCATGAACATATTTTCCCAATTTTGGCTATTATTGCCAAACAAATTTTGGGAACACCGGTTTCTACCGTAGCTGTGGAACAAGAATTTAGTGCAGGTGGAAATATTTTGGAACCAAGACGGTCGATTATGTGTCCGCAGACACTTGAAGCTCAGGCGTCTGTTGATGATTGGTGAAAATACACTCTAAGCGTGTGTCTACAACCTAGAGGGGGGGGGGGGGGGGGGTGAATGGGTTGTTAATCGATTATTACCAATTATTCGATTAGTCAATATTAAACAAATAACCCAATTAAATCAAACATACAAAATCAAGTGTAAAGTGCGGAATAATAAATAACATTTGATTTTTACGTGGAAACCCTTAAACAAAGGGAAAAACCACGGGCTATCCTTCTAGCCACACACGATCCTCAAATCCACTATATGAGTAAAAAGTTACACCCTCAAGTGATACTCGGACTCTCACTCTAGATAACCTCAGGCTATGGACACTACCACTCGCCACTCTTGGTTCAATCCCTAGTGATATCCACTGATACACTACTCTTGGCGTGAGCACCTCCTACTCTACCCGCAGGCCTTTTACAATGGATTCTTGACCGATGCTTGCCAACCACAACTTGGTTGCAAGACTTCAATGCTTGTGCAACTTCACCCCGAAGCCACAAGACTTTGACTCAATGAATAGTATAGGGTCTAAGTGAACAATCAATGAATGCTCAACACAATATATGTTAGACCAAACATACAATGCTTAACTAGATGTAGATAATGCAATACAACATCCTAGTTATCAAATAATGCCTACATGTAGACACATGAGGTCTCAATTAGTTGTAGAGAAATTCTAACAACCTAATTGTCAATTAAATTCACATAAACATTCATAAACTTGACTAGATGCACAAAGTCAACCTAATCATCAATTAAACATACATGAATATTTATGGATTAGCTATTTAGGCATATATGACCTAATAATGCAAGCTATCACAAACAAACACAATCAAATATTCATGAACATTAACTAGTTGGTTAAAACACAATTTCTCAACCTAGTTATCAATTAATCACACATGAATATTTATGACCTAGCTTTTAGGCAAAAATGACCTAATCAATCAAGCTATCAAAATACAAACCCAATCATGTTATCAAGACTCATAAATATGCAATAAAGTAGAGTCTAGATATTTAATCATGCAATAAATACCTAATCTAGAGTAAGAAGAGCAATAAATGATATTCAAAGAAGTTCTTGCTTACCTAGTCATGAAACAATGAAGACCCATGCTCAAATGATGTTGAATGATGCAAGATGGAGATGGGTTTTGGGTTTGGAGAGTCAAAGAAGCTTTCTTGAAGCTTTCTCTCTCTAGGAGCTCTAACCTCTCTCTAAAAATGAATTTTTGAGCTCTTGGTCGGCGAAGAAGAGAAGAGGAAGAATATATATGAAGCTCTAGTTAAAACTACATCGTTTTGAACTTGGGAAACAGAATCCCGTCAAAACCGCTTGCTAGACCTGCGGCTCAGGTAAGTGTCCAGACCGCGGTACATACAGCAGTGCACCGTCTGGACAACACCGCGGTTGGGACCACTGTGCATGCAAGTCCACAGGTCGCGGTCCATGTCGCGCATGACGCACTGAAGAATACCGCTCCGTGTGCCGCGGTGCAAGCAAAGCCTGCCGAGCGGTCTAGGCCGCGCTAAAGGGAAAAATCCCTTTTTAACACTGAAGAGAAAAGTCTATCTTACATGAATGTTGTGCAAGTGTGAAGTGAGTGAGATGCACACAATGAAGCACAATTAACATGTCAAACATGTTATCAACTAAGATACAATGCAAGATACGATATCTAATGTAAGCTAGTGAGTGTTTTAGAAAAGGATGCACACTTATACAAACAATAAAGAACACAAATGCAAGATAAACAAAACATGCATGAAGTGTGTGTGTGCACCTAAACTCTTCAAGACATGGAGATGCTTGGAAGCTTGCCAATACGGACCTAAGCTACCCATTACACAATCATCCCCAATGTGGTGGTTTGTCATGAAATAAGTCAATCATAAAATCGAGGTCCTTACAATTGGACAAAGGCAAAATACAGACAACAAGAAATCGAGGCGGAGATAGTGAATGATTTTTTCGAAGATGACCAAACCACGGGAACGGAAGGCAGCAATTAGATTCCATTCCAACTTCCAACATTCAACACCGAACATCTAATTAAAGGTAAAAGAATTACGTGGCTTTTGATTCCTCTACTGCTCTACATTTATGGAGGATACGTATGCAACTTAATTGAGGTCAAATTAAGTGCAAGGCCGATTTTTTATTTATTTTTAATTCAACTTTGTTACATTGTATATTTGAATTCAATATCCATTTAATTTTTTTTAATTTATCTGCAATTGTAATTTGTATCAATTTATCAATGTCAATTTCTTTTATTTTCAACATTATTAAATACCTAAATGCTTCAATTGTATATTATATATTTATATAATTATATTGAATATTTTATATTAATTTTATTTTATTACAAATGTTTCAATTTTATTACTAAATAAAATGTCCCATAAATTTTATTCATTTGTCAAATTTTTTTTTCTAGAACATTATTTTTCCCATTATTTTAATTAGGTTAAGTAATTATTGTAATTAGGTTTTGTTTGGAAAATAAAAATAAAACCGAAACCGAAACCGAAAAAAACGGAAACAAAAACCGAAACCGGCGGTTCGAAACCGAAAACCAAACCGGTTTTCTCGGTTACGGTTACGGTTTGGGTGGCCACGGAACCGAAACCGCCCCGAAACCGAACCGTGGCCACCTCTACCCAAAATTATTGAAAACTGAAAAGTGAAAATAATTATTTAAAAAAATAAAAACTAAAGAACTCCAACCGCTGAGGGAGAAGCCCGTATCTCCTCACCATAGAGATGTTTGTACAATTATAGTGAGGTGTAATTTGCTCATTAGTAATGGACTCAAATCACTTGTCAAAATATGGTGTTTTAATTTGTGTCTAACCAACCAAATAGAAACATGTGTCTATAATTAATTTTTTTTTTCAATATTTTCTATAAATGTAGACACATGCTCCAATTTGATTGGTTATACACAAATTAGGACACCTTTATTGGTTAGGTGAATTGAGTCAATTAGTAATTAGAATAAAAGCCAACTAATTTGATCAATTCCGGTAATCAAATTAAAATACTAACTGTCATCAATCTCCTCTTCAGGTGGCCTTTCAAATACATCCTATTTACCTCGGTTAAAATGGGCCTAATTTAGTTGGTACATATTTTGATTGAAGCGTCATTAGGCATGGAAAGCTGAAATATTCAGTTAACAGTTTGTAAAAAAAACCCAAGCAACACTATATATATACAATTTTTCTATTGTCAGTTCGTCCTGATATATTTCATGACGAAGAATGTGGACCACAGATTATGGAGAGGTTTGGACAAGTGCATACACTTTGAGTCAAAGTATGTAAATCCAATAGTTCACATTCTACGTCTTGATATATTTTATATCATGACGAACTGACATAGAAAAACTATATAACAAACTAACTTTAACTGTACAAACTTACTAATAATTAGAAAATAAAATTTAAATTTAAACAGCACCCGAGCGATCACCATCAACCTTTGTCATCATCAATCCACCTTTCTGCGTGGGATCTTGGTATTCACCATAGTAATCATAACTCATAAGCCAATCCACCATGACTTGTCAAGTCCATTCCTGCCATTTCCTCCTGAGCAACCAAAATAAAATCCCGTAAGACTCACCCACACTGTAACCACCAATATTTGGACAACATGTGCAGCTAATAGCCTCCCACCACCTACCATGACCATCTCGTAACGCCTTTCAGGTCTCCCCGGATAAGCCTTGTTCACGTAAGCCTCCTTCGCAAACAATCCCGTGAATATTATCCCCCATGCTCCACACCCTTTGTGGAGTTGAGCCGCTTCTGGTGGATCATCGTACTTTAATTTCTCTTCCAACCCGATCAGTTCCCAAGCAGCAACAACCCCACAAACAATTGCTGCCCATGGATCCACAACAGAGCAGCCTTCAGTGATTGCTGCGAACCCACCTATAGGGGCGAAGCCAGTTTTATCAAATTTGGAGGATATGGGGTTAATTTGACAATTTGATAAAACTATAACAGAAAAATGTAAATAATAAAAAACATTATGGTAAAATGTTAATAAATTTTTAAAAAATTTGTAAGCTTAGCAAACTGTTGCAAACATCAGTAACATTCCAGTGACCGGAAAGTAATCGCTTGCGGAAAAGAGTGGTGAGTGCTGCGGAGTATCCGGCAAGATTAGTGGTGATTGCAGTCCTTCCAATTGCACTCCATTGGCCGTAGTAAGAGCCGCTCTCCATAAGCCTTCATGATGTTCAAAAAAGAGCCCGGATAGAATCCGTACCATCCAAACCACAACAAAAACGTGCTAAGAAGAACAAGTGTACTAATGTGTCCGCGCATCGAGACTGGATGATCGCTGTGATCGAAGTGTCGGATACGAGAAGAGACCAGCAATGCCGATCCGACCATGTGTACAACTCCTGAACGTGCAAAATCGATGACTCCGGATCCAAACAGGATATTATTATCAACACGGCTGGGACTGGCCCAACCAATGAGAGACAATCGAGTAGACCAAACCAGTCAACAATGAGAAGTAGATAAGATAAGCTAAAAACGGGTTCGCTCAGCTCATTGATAGAGGAAGTAAGCGCAGTCAAAAGAGGATGAAGGGAAGGCTTGGAGGCCGAAGAAATGCTTGCCGATGTAGCCGTTGGAGGGTGTTCCAAAAGCAAATGCGAAGCCGAAGAGGTAATGAAAGCATGAAGTTGGTGGTGTTTTTGGCGTGAACATAGCATGGCAAAGCTGAGTTGCATGAAGAAAACGAGGTAGGCGGAGAAGAGGAGGTAGGTGTTGTCAATGGCGTAGGAAGTGGGCAGCAGAGGTGGCGTTGCGCGCCACTCCAAGGAGAGGAGCTAGAGTGGAGGCGGAGCAGGAGAAGAGAGAAGCCATGATGCATGAGAGAATATAAAGGGGTCAGGGGTGGTGGCAACTGGGAATGACGAGATTCCATATTGTTTGTTTCCATTAGACTAATGGATTCTCTTTATTTTCGGGGGATTTTAATGATGGTAGTAGTGTAGTACTAGTATATAACCCATTAAAGGTATCAAATGAAATGATAATAATAATAACCTCTAATGCCATAAGCATAACATGACTTCACCAATCTTGTTAAAACTGATCAAAAAACACAAGTTTCCAATATGTAAGTACCATAACCTATTGTACAAAAATCCTTCAGAAAAAAAAAAGTATAAATTATACTACAATAGTGCTATGGTCTTGCAACGGCATCTTCTATTAGCTGATTGCTTGCTGGTCTACGAATAAATCGTGTGGAGCAACAAACATTATGGCCCGAGGTATATCTGAATGCCATGAAGATTGCTTGCTTGAGCTTGATTTTGACAAAAAATATCTTCAAGAGATAATAAGAACATGCTACTTTTCATCTCTTAATTATGCTATCCACTCATGAAGGAGGAGCCCATTTGCCAGCTCTAAAGTCTTTATAGAAGCTTGAGGTCTTTGAAACAACATAAAAGACTGCAAACATTGCAATCATATGAAGAAAATAAGATGAAACAAATAAAAATATTTTCACTTAACCATGACATGTAAACAGATGTGTGTGTCAATGTCTCTGTGTTGGTGTAAAGAGTGATCAAATTGCTTAGGTGAGAATTTAAACACCTGGGATCCCAGGGATAATGAAGTTTGGTTCTTTCAGAATATCATGAAGCTTCCTTTTCTCATTTACTTTGACCCATTTGGAAGAGCCTTTACCTGAGGGAAAACAGAAACATGAAACTCATGGTAGATTAACTTTTAATATCTAATGAAATAATGTTTTTTTTTTTCCTTTGAAGTATTAACATGGGGCACAGAAAAGCATTATAAACTTGAACAGATAAAATAAACTCCTTTAAACCTGTTTAATGTAACGAATTACCATTCTAAGTAGCAGCAGGAGAAAATAGTAGCAGTTAATAAAGCAGAGCTTGGGATCAGAGCTCTCTATAGACCGAGTTACAGTAATAATTCATTGGAATGATGTTCCTTGAAATATTTTGTCCCTTACTAGCACAGTAAAATGATGATACAGACCCTGACTACGTAAGCTTGACCTTCAAAAGAACATATTTATTCATGACATTTACACTCTTGGATCTATAGAATAGATAGAGAAGGAAAAGAAAGTAAAAGGACAAATAAGTAATTGACCATAACTATGCGATTCAATACAATTACTCTTCTATTTGTTATTGTTATTGGTCTTCTAGTGAATGTTAATCGAGTTTGAATGTCTCATAAAAAAAATTATTTCAGGATTGCTAAATGCTAACTAGCTTTTCTAATGAAAGAAACTATACACTAACAGTTATATAAAGATCTGAAGGCTGACTGACAGTACACCATTCTTATTCATGGTCAGATGCAACCTACAAGATATCACCTCGAATTAATAAAATACATTCTGACAGTATATTTGTCCAATTTCACACTAATAGAACAACAAAAATTAATTTCCAACAATTCAACCTCCGACATAAAATGCTAAAGACAACTTCTGAGAAAAATTTGATGAAACAACACTTGTCCCAGAATGTTGGGAAAGGAGGATATGGGAATATGTTACCTGCAGAGTATTCAGAAATAAAACTATCCACATCCTTCTCTTCATTGCCAATGCTTTCTACATTAGCACCTGCAGTTCCCTCCAGGAGATAACGAAGAAGTTTTGTCTTTGATAGAAAAATTCCAGAACCAGCCTGATAAATCAAGACAGAGAAATTGGAAACAAAGAAGCATCCAAAAAGCGATCAGTAAAAATACTGGCAGCGGGCTTCCGGACAGCAATGGTGCACCTAGGTCATTAAGATGTTTGATCAAATATTATATACTTGCCAAGTAGATAAACATAATATATGATACTCTAGATTAATAACTAGGCTGTGGCTTAGCTACTTAGCATAAAATTGCAGGTTTAGCAGGTATATAGGTCATGTTTGGTTGCTAAAATGTAATGGAACGGTGATTCCATTGGAATGTTGATTCCACTATTTTGGTGGAATGAGCTTTCCATCCAAAAACCAATGGAATGCTATTCCAATTCCAAACTAAAATTGGTATTCCATAAATACCCACCTGTGCCCCAATTCTATTCCAAAAATACCCTCATTTACAATATATTATTATATTATATATATATATTTTATATATATAATAAAAAATATATTATATATTATATATAATATGTATATTATAATATATGTATATGTATTATATATTATATATTATTATATTATATAATATATATAGTATATATAATAATATATAATATTTATATTATATAATATATAAATATATTATATATATTATTATTATATATTATATTATTATAATATATATATAACGATATTTAAATATATATATAATATATAATATATATATGTTATATGTATTATATATTATATATTATTATATTATAATATATAATATATATATATATAATATTTATATTATATAATATATAATAATATTAATATTACTAATATATATATTATATATATTAATATTACTAGTATATAATATATATTATATATTATATTATATATAAATATATAATAATGTATATTATATATATTATATTATTATAATATATATGTATAATATGTTATATATTATAATAATATATATATAAATATAATATTATATATACTTTTATATTTTATTATTGATATCCATAATATAGCATGTTATTATAAATGTTTTGTAATTAGGGGTATTTTGGTTAAAATACAGTTAACTCCATTCCATTCAGTTGTCTCCATTCCATTCAGTTGTTAACTAAACAAAATAATACCCATTCAGAGACTAATTCTTAAGTTCCAACCAAACAAAACAATTAGTTTTCCTTTCCATTCCCATTCCAATTCCACTTCCACCATAGTAACCAAACATGGCCATAGCTCCCAAAACTGGACTGGTTTAGCAAATGAAAACAAAGCAGCAGAATCTAGTTCACAATCAGGTAGATAGAGATTCAGAAGCATACTTAGTCAAGTCACAATTGAAATCATAAACTTCAGAAATTTTATCAACACCACACCAATTTGATACTTCAAAGTTATCATAGGTTGTAATCGTCATAAAACTATAGTGTTACAATGATCTAAATAATGGATTTTTAAATTTGACTAGCCAAATGAATCACTAAAATTTTATGTGATAATCAATTTGAAAAAGTATGTCCTTATACATTATAAATCACATATCTTAAAATGGAAAAGTAAACCAAATAAGAATCACAAACAACAGCTTACCTCATAGTAAAGTTCAATAGCTTCACGGGTGTAATTGTTTTCTTTATCCCATGACAATGGTAGAGAATCTTCTGAAAACATGTTTGAAAGCTAAGGATATATCATAGGGGTATGTCATATGAAATATCAATGCATATCAACTTAACAGAAAGAAAAGAAATTAAGAAATTATTTTTCTTTGCCAGGAAAAAAAAACACTCCAAAAATGGATATAATGTCAAGATGAGCTGCGAACGTATCCGTCTCATAGAAGTCTTCAATAAAGTCACTGGACATAACCTCTGCATACAGAAGAAGAACTGGCCAGTGAAGAATACTATTTTTATCTAAAACTGGTTTCCTTAAACCAGTAAGTTCTTGGAACATTGGCTTCCCAATCTTCAAGCCTCTATATTCAATTGCGGAAGAAAGATCCTGCATAATTTCAATAAATAAAAGAGTATGAACCTTAAACGTTGTCAATTAAAGAAACTGTTTGATAGAGTCCAATAATCGAACCTTAGCCTCTGCCAAGGCCTTGGAAACTTGAGCCTCCTGCTCCTCTTGCTTCTGCTTCTGCGAATCAATCTCCCTTGCAAGCTTCTTTAGTTCCTTGTTCTCTGGATCTCGCTCAAGTCCAGCATCACAAAACAATTTTGCTTCATCCAACAAACTCAATAACAAAGAAGATTTGGCTGCTCGATAATGTGCCTAATCAACAGAAAGACATTGCTTAAATAATTACAATGATTAAACCATCAAATAATGATGCTTATGAAAACCTTAAACTGAAACAAGTACCTTAACATTAGTCGTACAAAGCTTGATTGCCTCCTCGGCATCCGTGAGAGCACGTCTATAATTTCCTAGTAGTAAATTGACATGGGATCTATTTGCATACAAAATTGAGGTCTCAGAGTCACTCAAAGAATTCTGATTTATCGCCCTGGTGTAACAATCGATAGCCTCAGAGTAATGCTTTTTACCCTGCCTAACATACTCATTACCTTTTTCCTGCAAAATCCAATTAAAAGCACAAGATGAAAACACTCTCTCCTAAATTATTCACCAAAATTGCCGCAACCTCATTATTATATACTCAGTGCCAACTAATACAAAAAGTATTAACATCGGAAAACAAAAAGTTGCTTACTTGAATAAATCAAAACAATACCAGACAAATATAAAGTGAAATTCTATAGTATCTATTTTACTCTCCATCAATCCTGCAACTGGGAATTTACGTTGAAAGTAAAATTTGGGGTTGGTAGAACCGAAAAACTTATAACAAGACTGATAACGAGGTCAAATAAGTGGTCTTGCAAGTGTTTGAGAAAATTCCTGACAGAAAAAAGAAAAAGAAAAGATAGAGACCTTGAACTCAAGAGCAGCAGACTCTTTGAGGGCAGCTATGGCTTGAAGATCAGCTATCTCGCTTTCGGTTGTTGGGTCCGAGCCTTTTTCCATCCATAGAGCCATGTCGCTGTTATTTGTTACCAAAAAACAATTACTTTCGACAGCAAGAAACGAGACAACAGGGAGGAGGACAAAAATATTAACCAGAAGTCTCACCGGGCGATTATCATTTTAATTTTTAATCTTTTTGTTTATATAGTTATAGGGGATTATCAATATAGTCCCTACCTTTTGGAAAAATATCAATAATTCTAAACGTGTTTACTTTTGTTTTTTAGCTTCGATGGTTCTTACTTTTTAAGATTACATTAAATAGTCAATAAAATAGACCCTTCTTTTAGTCAACTCTTAGTGCAACTTAACATTTCTATTGATATTTTTATTTTTAAACAATGAACATGCCATGTGTCAATAAAATTAAAAAAAATTAATATTTGTTATAAAATAAATGGAATAACAAAATCAATAAAGTGAGAGAGAGACGAGAGGGAGAGAGAACATATTGCTTCTATAATCAGTATTGATTTCAAGAGCTATTTTTCCATCACACTTACAATCGAAACCAACCCATATATAGGCAAATAAAAGAGGGACCAATACGGTACTATTCCAACTTTATATTAACCACCAGGCTCACCACTTGCTTATGCATTAAGCTGATCCATACCTCTCCTCCAAGCATCATAGGTGGAATTCCACTAACTTATACAAGTGGTGGAACAAATTGGAGAGGTGCATAGGCAGTGGGAATCCACCATTATTATAATACTCTCCATTGAATTTCCACCATTTGTATTTGAATGATCTTCTAGATCTTGTGGTGTTGAACGTTCTCAAAACTGTTTCGTTAAAAACCTTGTCAGAAAAATCCAGTGAGACAAAACCTGATCGAAGGGAAAAATAGTGTAGTGTATATATGCCCAGAATTATTGTTTTTTCAAAACATTTCTCATAATTATACTTTGCTAGGAAAAACCCAGTGGGATAAAAACCTGAGCAAAGATATTCATTGATATGTCGGATCAAAGTAATATTTATGATGATCTTCTGGATCAAGGTAACATATAAACGATGATTAACAAGATCAAAGTAATATTTTCAATGATCTTCTTGATCAAGACAACATATATACTATGATCTACTGGATCAATGTAATATTTATAATGATCTTTATAGATCAAATGATTTTTGGGTGTGCTTAGAGAGTTACCTCATTAAAACTTTGCTAGGAAAATCCAATGGGACAAAAACCAAATCGAAAGGGAAAAGAGTACAATACACATATGCCCCAAAATAACTAATATACTTCATTTGATATGCTCTCCTCTGATGAGATGCTTCCCATAATAAAAGTTCTTTAGAAGAAATCTTCTGGATTGCTAAAACAGACGCATACATATGTTTATTTCATGAAATGAAATACGTCATAAATTATTAGAGGGAGTTTAAGCAAAGACTTGCTTTATGGAGTAATATCCATATGGAATCTTTCCAGAATCTTTTCAACATATTCCGATTGATGCATAAGCATTCCATTTGATCTATGCTCGATCTTTAGATCGAGACAATAATTCTATCTCATCTCTTTATGAAGACACATGAGTATAAAATATGATTATTATATCCTTATCTTTATCGGATATTAACTAAGAAGGTTATACCAAATCCGTTCATATTGTTTTTAATCTATATATATAAGGATTTTTGTATGTTCATCAAAAATAGATTACGAGATCTCGATTTACATCCTTCTTGCTTCAATCCTTCAAGGATTATAAATATCTGCATTGAGTGAATGTTAGGATTTTATGTTATGTTGGCTTTATTCTATATCAAAATGACATTTCCTTTGTATTGTTTAGTTGTCTAGGATTCACAGTTTATCAAGCTTCAAGGATGTTGGACAACTTTTCAAGCAAAGTGAAGCCTTTAAGAGGATAAAGCGTTATTGTCTATAAAGGTATTTAAAGACCTTTATCCTCTTGCAAGGCGTTAAGGCACACACACATTGCATCCATATGTGTCCATGCATCATTGTATTCAATTGGTATAACACATTCATACACTTGATATTGAATGCTCATGCATTTGATTTAAATTGACAAATTTTGTAAATTGCATGTTCTAGGAAACGACATTCTTGTGTGTTCATGTGTTTGTTTGTTTATGTTTTATGGACTTCAGACTTGAATTTGATCTTATATTATTTCTCATTGAGTTCCGGTCTTTTCGGTTACTCATTAATTAGTTTTCAATTTCTGAGTAAAAAGTTACGAAACTTTCCGGTCACGTACCATGCAATGTCTTCGTCTTCGTGTATCGAGTCAAATTCTTATTTTCTGGTCAAAGTTTCATAGTCTTCCATGTGCATAAGAGAGTCCCGGTTTGTAATCCAAAAACAGATTAGAATTCGGAGTTCGGAGGCTGGAGAACGGTCGAATAATGCGAAGGAGTGCGAGGGAGGAAGCAAATGGCCAAAGGCCATTTGCTTCCCATCCCCGAGGAGGCGTGTAGCCATCTCAAGGGAGAGAGGCTTCCTACCCCCGAGATGGCAACATTCCTCCTCGGGGAGCTGAGGTGGTGTATGGGCATTGGCTACCCCATTCCCTCTCTTTCCTTCTCTTTTAAATATCTCATTCCCTCTTATTTTAGTATTTGAAGAAGATGTAGTGCAGAAAAATTTTCAGGTTTTTCTCTCAACTTTGAATCACCATATCTCTCTCATTTCTTATCATATTTGAGTTATTCAAGTTGGAGAAGTTTCTTCTTGAAGTCCTCTATCATCTCCAAGCAACCTTGAAGTCTTTTGTTCAAGTATTTTGGTGTGACTACACCAATTTCGTGACTGCACACGAATTAACAAGGTAGTTGATTATCTTTTGTGATTTGCACTTTTAAATGTTTAATTACCTTGGGTCTTCTTCCTATTTTCATGTATGTGATTTGAACAAATGTTGATAAGTGATAGAACTTCAATTATAAGCTAGATATTTCTAATTAGAGACTTGATTGTGATCTAGGTTTTCTTAATCTAGTTTTTCACATGTTTGTGAGTTGTATTGTGACTAGCTTATTATCTAGGGCTATTTGTGCTTTGATTGACTTTGTTTTCATGATCAATAGCCTCTTCATGTGCTAGGGCTCTTTAGTTAAATATATCTAGGATTAGCCCATTTGATTTTATATTTAGAGCCTATAAGGATTTAATTGATTATTTTGTGAATATATGCTCTAAACGATTGCTAGAGATTTGATTGATCATATCTTGTGTTTCTAGCATTTTTGTTTTAGTTCTAAAGTCTTGGATATGTGTTTCATGAACATGTTTATTTCAAGCTTTAGTGACATGAATAAAATCTAGGATTAAAGTATTTTTTGGAGATTTGGCATGCTCTAGGTTTTTGTTCATGCATAAGATCTAGACAATCTTGTTTTGTGAACTTTGTTGCCTATATCTAGATCTTCATGGAGTATACCTAATCCATATATTTCATATACTCATGCATCATTTTGTGTGGTGTCAAATTTTGGATTATAAACTACAAAATATATACTTTGTGTGCTCATTGATTATTTCTAGTTTCCATAGGATGTATTGATCATATATTTTATGTTGCTTTTGTTTGCATCATTTGCACTACACTTAGGTCATTTGCCTTGCAAAAGGTGGAAGTCTTGGCTAGGAGTGTGAGGCTCCGGATAGTCAAGCAAGGAAGTCTTGGCTAGGACAAGTGGTTCAAATAGCCAAGCAAGAAGTCTTGACTAGAATCAGGAAGATCTGGATAGTTAAGCAAGAAGTCTTGACTAGAATTAGGAAGATCTGAATAGTTAAGCAAGAAGTCATGACTAGGGTCGGGGAGATCCAGATAGCTATGCAAGAGAGACTTTCTAGAGGCATGTGTGCCTTCGATAGAAAGTAGACTATATTATTGGTAGACCCGGGATATTGAGAAGACATGGAGTCCAATAGAGAGTGTTTCAATGGGTTGATCACTCTTGAGGAATTTCCAATCTCTCAATGGTGTTGTGTAGAAGTGGAGTCTAATAGGGGGTGTGTCATTTGTTGATCATTCTTAAGGAATTTTCAATCTACCAATAGGGATTGGGTAGACATAGAGTCCAATAGGGAGTGTGTCATTTGTTGGTCACTTTTGAGGAATTTCTTATCTACTTTCCAATAATAAAAGTACCCGATGGTTGTATTTAACCCATGGATGTTTCCTCTCTAAGGTTTTACCACATAAAAATGATGTGTCAAATGTCTCTATCTCTATCTCTTCATATTTGTGCATATGATCAATATATCTTGTTTAAGATCTTCATTTTTTCAAATATTTGTAAACAAGATTTTTGAAGATAACGAGATGCACACATTATTTGTTGAATCAACATTTGTCTCTTATATCTGAAAATACCTACAAGGTTATACTAAACAACCTAGAGGGGGCTGAATAGGTTGATACTTTATTTTTTAAAATTCTATCGAGACTTTTGTCAAAACCTTGGTGAGCATACAAATTAACATTTAACATGATTGTTATGAGAAAACAATTAACACATGTATGCTTAATTCACCACCCTTAGTCTACAAAACATATAACAAGAAACAATGTATCTTATAAACAAATATATTCAATCCAAAGTAAATTCCACAAGTTGTACTTTGAATATTACAATGTAAATTCACTAAGTGAAACTTTACAACTTGATATAGAATATCACAAGATACAATGTTCAAACACTTACAAAGATACAAGAGACAAATGTTGATTCAACAAATAATGTGTGCATCTCTTTCTCTACAAAAATCTTGTTTACAAAGATGTGAAGAAATGAAGATCTTAAACAAGATATATTGATCATACATACAAATATAAAGAGATAGAGATAGAGACATTTGACAAATTATTTTTTACGTGGTAAAACATGCGGAGAGGAAACATCTACAGGTTGAATACAACCATCGGGTACTTTTATTATTGGAAAGTAGATAAGAAATTCCTCAAAAGTGACCAACAAATGACACACTATATATTGGACTCGACATCTACCCAATCCTTATTGGTAGATTGGAAATTCCTTAAAAGTGATCAACAAATAACACACTTTCTATTGGGCTCCACTTCTACACAACACCATTAAGAAGTTGGAAATTCCTCGAGAGTGATCAACAAATGACACACTCTCTATTAGACTCCATTGCATCTTAATATCCCGAGTCTACCAATAAAAAGTCTACTTTCTATCCAAGGCACTATTTCCTCTAGAAAGTCTCCCTTGCTTGATTATCTGGACCATATGTCCTACTCAAGGCTTCTTGCTTAGCCATCCGCACCACATGTCCTAGCCAAGACTTCTTGCTTGACTATCCAGAGCCTCACACTCCTAGCCAAGACTTCCACCTTTTGCAAGGCAAATGATCTAACTAATGCAAATGATGCAAACACAAGCACTCAACATAGAATATGAGATCAATACATTCTATGGGAACAGGACATAGTCATGAAAGATCAAATATCAAAATAGTCTAGTTACTATACATGAATAAAAACCTAGAACATGTGAAACACCAAAACACATTCAATTCCTAGATTTATTTATGTAACTAAAACTTGAATCATATTGTATACATTAAGCACATATTCAAGATTTTAGTAGCAAACAAAAACATGCTAGATTCACAAGATATGATCAATGAATATTCTAGCAAAATATTTAGACCATGTATCCACACAATAATCAATTAAATCCTAATGAGCTCTAAATACAAAATCAAATGTGCTAATCCTAGATTTATTTAACTAATGAGTCCTAGCACAAGATAAGGCTATTAATCATGAAAATAAAGTCAATCAAATCACAAATAGCCCTAGATAAAAAGCTAGCACATTACAACTCACAATCATGTAGGTATTTTCAATTGGTATCAGAGCGAGTCACTTAAAGTAATTAGAGTGATTCGGGATCTATAAAGTTATTTACTAACCATGGATAACAACCTTTAATCTATAATTGTTTGTAATGGTTGTCCTCCTTTGTTGATTGGAAAATTGTGAAAAAAAGTTCTTCTTGTTTTACATTTCATTTGTCTACTAACAATTTTGTTGATAAGCTTGAAAAGAATGTTAGTGACAAAAGCAAAGAAGAAGAGGTTTTCCCAGAGGTTGATCAATCTAGACATGATCACTTGTCTTTGCAAGTCAAAGACCACCAACTTCAACTTGATGGCAGGAGTTCAAACTCTTGACAAGGAAAGATATGAAGCATTAAAGGAAGTTGAAGTGAAGAATGAAGTGATCATTGTTTATAAAAGAAGGTGGTTGAAGATGCTCTTGTGTTAGATACTTTAATGAGTGATTTTGCTAATAATTTATTTTTCTTGAAGGAAACGATCGAATGCAAGGAAGAGGAGTTGGCAATCATGAAAGCCAAAGAGTTTGGTAATCTTCATGGAGATTCAAGTGACTTAAGCTTCGCAGATGAGCAAGTGGAGTCTCCTACAACTAAAGGCAAGTCACTAAGGAACAAAAGGATTTTAAAGGCCAAGTCTTCTAAGGTCAAGTGTAAAATCAAGAAGAGTAAGGAGCCTTAACCATCGATACACTCTCACCTAAATTAGTAACATCTCAAAATTTATTCCTGATTGCCATTTTTGCAATGTTGCCATAAGTATATTTGACAATGCAAACTAGGGAATGAGATGCATGCTAATGAGATGAAAAAATCTTCTATGAATGTTTCTTGCATGATAACACTTTGAATTTTGTGTGTGATAATGATAATCATGTGAAGTTGTTAAGAAGATTTGGGTGCAAATGTGTGTTTCACATGATCATATGTATAGTAACGATAATATCTTTGTTGATGGCTATTAAGATGTGTTAACATGAGAAATATCTTTATAGAGAAGATAGTTGATGATTTATCTTCTAGATATAATATTTCCATGAGAAATGATCTAATGGTTTTTATGTTAGTGCACCCAAGACCAAATGGGTCAAGGAGGAATGCTCTTACCTTTAGTGTAAGTTGCACATGTGAGTTAGCTTTAAGATTAGTGTCAAGTTGTTGAGTAACTTAGCTTGCTAGATTGGTTTCTTTATAACTTGAGATGAACTTAGCTATCTCACAATTCACTATGATTGTCAAAATTCGTTGATTAACTTTAGAGAAGTTGAATTCTTGAAATCTATATGGTGATGAATTGTGTTAAGACTTTTTGAGAAAGTCATTTTCATATGTGTTGAGTTGAAATGTTATGTCTTTATTCTCTTGGGATAACACACCAACAACTTATTGTCATGAGGACAAACAAGCCAAAAGAGCTCATAAAAATAGCAAAGGCTTTGCATTTGATGCAAAAGCTTGCTAAGATATTTCTATATCCTAATGCTTGATTTCTAGCTTTTCATCTTTCGACTCTATGTTTGCATCACATCATGTAGCATTTAATATTAGAGAACTAGTATGGCATTCATATGGTTCTCGTTGACATTTCCTCTCTAAGGATCTTTTAGTGATGTGTTCACAATGATCTTATTCATGATGTTTGAAATGTTTGTTTGAGTGATGAGTGGCATACTTTTGAAAAATATGAGCTTCATTTTCTTTGAAAGCTACTCTCATGAGAAGTAATGATCTTAAGTAAGTCTCTGTGTATTGCTTTTAGATCATGTGCTTTTAAGCTTTAAAACTTGGTTGTCAAAAGTTCACACTTTGCTTCTCTTATATGACTAGTTGAGTAAGTTGAGTTTGAATATATGTAAGTTGTGGATACACCTTGAAGTCCTATGACTAGCACATTAAAGATGACCTATGGTATCCATTTTTCTTTAACAACTACATAGAACTCAACGAGCACCTTCATGAAAATTGCCACATGCCTTGGTTGTGCAGCCACCCAATGTAGGAAAAGGCTACACCATTGTGATGACTGAAAGCCGTCATGAAGCTTATATGTTTATGTTAGAAAAATCAAAGAAGTGTTGAAAAGAATCAATAAAATAAAAAAATCTTTGATTCAAAGCCTAAATAAAAAAAAGGCTTAAAGGAGTATAGTTGAAAATCAAGAATTGCTCGGGTTGTCAAATAGAAATGGGATAACGAGCCACATGCACACATACACTCATATATTGAAATCTATTCTCTTAAAAGCAAAAACTTCTGGATGATAATCGGTTTGACCTTTTATGGAAAAACTTAAGATGAATAAATGTTGATATGGTTTGCATGTTGATGACCTTTTATCAAATTACTTCTTTACATATGCTTGAAGCAAAATTTCACACACACTTTGTTTATAAGTATATTGATATTCTAGCAATTTTAGAAGAATTTGAGAGAGATTGAAAATCTTGGTGTATCTCTCATAGTTTGTGAAGCTTATTTTTTTTGGATTTCTTTAAAATTGCTTGAATGTGTGATTGTGTGGATTTCATTGTGAACATTATCCTCTCTTGATCTTAGATGGAGCACTTATCATGGGGGAGCATAGTATGCTAGACTTTGTTCTCTTTTATGATATATTCACATGTTTCAAGTTGATATTTGTTGGCATATTCTTTGGTTGATATGATCAATCTTGTAGATGCAATTTCATATTTCTTGATTTGCATGATGATTCTTTGTATTACGATATGCCTTTGTATTTTTGATCACAAATAATGCATGAAACTTTTTGTAAAAATTGTATGATTGTGTTTGCAATCAACTTCTCCTTGTTTGGGGTTGTATAGTAGTTGAGATTACAATCAATTCCTTCTTACTTGAAGTTGATATGATTGTAGTTGCAATGAGTTCCTTTTTGTTTGGGGTCGATAGTAATTGTGGTGGTAATCAATTCAGTTGATTGTTAAGGACATCAGGTCCTTCTTAGGTCATGTGGGCTTCTACAGAAGATTCATCAGAGATTTCTCAAAAATCTCCAGACCACTATGTGAGCTCCTCCAGAAAGATAGGGAATTCAGATTCAATGATAAGTGCTTGGTAGCATTTGAACAATTGAAATCGGCCCTGAATTCAGCACCAATGATGGCTCCACCAAACTGGAGTTACCGTTTGAGCTGATGTGCGATGCGTCGGATTATGCAATAGGTGTTGTTCTGGGACAGAGGGTTGACAAGGTCCCCTATGTGATACACTACTCATCACAGATCTTGAATGATGCCCAGCTAAATTACTCTAAGACAAAAAAGGAATTGCCTGCAGTAGTGTTCGCACTTGAAAAATTCTGACAATACTTGGTGGAGGCCAAGGTGGTAGTGTATTCAGATCACTCAGCTCTCAGGTATTTGTTACAGAAGAAGGATGCTAAACCCAAGTTGATCAGATGGGTCATGTTGCTACAGGAATTTGATAAGGATGCTAAACCCAGGTTGATCAGATGTGTCATGTTGCTACATGAATTTGATTTAGAGATTAAAGATAAGAATTGTTGTTAGAATGTGGTGGCGGACCATCTTAGCAGACTGGTTTGTGAGTGTCCATCTGAAGAGGAAGAGGTCCCATTGAGAGGGAATTTCCAGATGAGCAGTTGTGGGTAGTACACAGTGAGGAGCCATGGTACGCTGATTTGGCTAACTACTTGCCCTATGGAGTCATCCCACCAGAGTTAGATTCACAGGGGAGGAAACGGTTCAAAGCAGGGGCTAGGCAGTTTTTCAGGGACGAACCATATCTATTTAAACATGGCCCAGATCAAGTGATCCGAAGGTGTGTACCGGAATCAGAATAGGGGATATTGTTAGATTTTGCCACGAGTTACAATGCAAGGGCTCATTTTGGTGCAAGGAAGACCGCACTTAAGGTGCTCCAATCAGGGTTCTTTTGGGAGTCCTTGTTTAGAGATGCTCTTAAATTCTATGCAGCATGTGATAGGTTCCAGCGCACGAGGAATATTGGTAAAAGAAATGAGATGCCTCAGTCAGGAATTTTAGTGGTGGAAATATTTGACACATGGGGACTTGATTTCATGGGACCCTATCCACCATCAGAAGGGAAGAGCTATATCCTAGTAGGAGTGGACTCTGTTTCAAAGTGGGTTGAAGTAGTTACTACAAAGACAATTGCTATCAAGGTAATGGTTAAATTTGTGAAAGAAAATATTCTAGCCAGATTCGGGACTCAAAGAGTGATAATTAGTGATAGAGGGAGCCATTTTTGCAACAAGATTTTTGGGAACTTAATGAAAAAATATAGAGTCTGTCACAAAGTAGCCACTCCGTACCACCCACAAACATCCGGGCAAGTTGAAGTAAGCAACAGGCACATCAAGCAAATTTTAGAAAAAACAGTCAACTCCATACGAAAAGATTGGGCAGCAAGATTGAATGATGCTCTATGGGCGTATCAGATAGCCTTCAAGACCCCCATCAGAATGAGCACTTATAGATTGGTGTATGGAAAAGCATGCCACCTCCATGTTGAAGTGGAATATCGTGCATGATGGGCAATCAAGAGTTTGAATTGGGAATATGACAAGGTAGGTAAAGAAAGAAACCTACAGTTGAATGAACTTGAGGAGTTCAGATTGCAAGCATATGAAAGTGCACAAATTTACAAGGAAAAAACTAAAATAATTCATGACAAAAGTTTGGTGAGGACATATTTCCACCCGGGTATGCTTATATTATTTTATGAATCTCGCTTAAGGCTTTTCTTGGGAAAACTCAAGTCTAGATGGTTAGGACCGCATCGAGTAATTGATGTCTTGCTAAATGGAGTGGTAGAACTAAAAAGCTTGAAGGATGACCAGACATTTAAGGTGAATGGACAAAGATTGAAGCGATACATGAGTGTTGAGGCTGAATTAGAGGGAGTTGGATCCTTGATCATAAGTGATGTTTAGAACACCCAACAACGTCATTTCAAGACGATAACTAAGGCGATTATGGGAGGTAACCCATTGAGGTTTATCCATTTCATATTTTCAATTTTCTTATGCTTATTTCATTTAGCTTAAATAATTGGTAGACAATTTAGATAGTTGGCAGTGGATGATACTTGATTTGAGAGATATTGTAGGGAAAAATCGATATAAAACGCAGCGGAAGAAACGAAAAATAGATTTCGTATGGTTTTAACATTTTTCTCAAAGTTGAACCTTAACCTTTTAATTAATTAAACTCAAATATATACGGTTAGAGTTAAATACCTCTTGGTGTAAGTTGTTGGTGTGTCTAATCTAAGAGACAAAGAACCTATCCTTAAAGCACAAATTCTAACCACAAAGGTTAACAACCACATAATTACATCTCAAACCAAATATCTGTTAGGATTATGCTCAATGGCAAGAGTGTAATATTGTAATTGACAATCTTCTCATATTAATAAAGTGAATTTTGATTCTTCCAATTACTTATAGCATTTATTATTATAATTGTCAAGGTAAATAATCATAAGGTCAAAAGACTATGAGACATGAAGAATTGTTCATACATCCGGATATGTATGAGGTAGACACAATTCTTTAGTTAGTCTTGAATAACGTTCACAACTTAAGTTAAAGGTTGGGCACCTCTATCTTGTTAAAGTTGTAGAATTCTTTTACTAGCATTTGAGTGGGATCAAATGAATATGATGAGTCTAAAATCATCGAAAGGTTTTCGAGTAAAAGAATCTAGTGCACTAGGTGCATTGAACTGGATCACAATGAAATACTTTATCTAGAACCATCACTAGATATAAGTCTTTTCATTAAAGAGGACAATCGGAGAGTCTATCTTAATCCTGAGATAAATGATGGACTTATGGTTGCAAGTGTTATCATTAGAGCTATCAATGAGTACGATTATATAGCATAGTCTATCCTCGATAGTTTGGTGGTATACATTTGTTAATCGATAGAGGACTTCATTTATAGATATGGACATCGTGGCTCCATTTATTAAATGAGAGTATAATATCATCATATGGATGTTTTGAGGTATTGGATATTAAATCTCAACGTTGAGTTTTCAATAATGATTATTGAAAACATGGCTTCTGGACAAGTCAAAGTATCCAAGTTCGAAATGTGGTCATATGAGGAAATATGGTAACTTGGAGAGCTATAGGCGGTCTATGAGCTCTTGGCGATTACTGATATTATTCACGAGGATACACCATCTCCTATAAGATTGTCTAGGGTATGAATGATAAACATCTCCTTATTCTATCTTTATTTAAGAGTTCAATTTTAGCTCTTTAGTGGAATGAGTTAAAATTAATAGATTGGACCTAAGTGAATCATTTGTTGATTGTGATTAGGTTGTGTCTATTGAAGCTTAAATTTAGATAGCCCGCCAAGATCCCCAATCCACACGTATTTGCATGGATCACTTGATATATTCTACCGGGCCGATTTAAGGGTTCATCTAGAATTGTTTTTAATATATCAAGAATATAATATGTCTATTATTTAATTAATGGGCTGCACTATTATATTAATATATTAAAAGGAGACATGTGGGCTTGTTTCTTTTAGTAAGAATGGGTCTGGTTCACATGTGGGCTTTTATTTAAAGTCCAATGGATTAAATGAAATAAGAAAATAATATATGGCCCATTTATATAAGTGGGGCGGCAAGGTGTATATATTAACCTAATATATTATTTTGTTTCATTGTTTTAATTAAATAAGAATTAGTTAATTTATTAATTAATTGTTTAATTAAGAAACAAATCTTTTTCTGATCAGGAAATCTTTTTCTGATCAGGAAATATATTTCCTAAAGTTATACTATTGGTAGTAGTATATTAAAAGTAAACGACTTGTTTGATAAGAAAATAAATAGTTAATTTTATTTATTTAATCAAATAAGAAGTCTTTTTATTTAGTCAATAAAAGAATAAAAATATCTATGAGTTGGATTCGGTTATGAAGTCAAAAGATTGATGGAAATTAGGGTGCAACACAAACTCTTTTTGGTATGTGATTTGCGGCAACCCTAGTCTATTTAGAGGAAGATTTCGGCAATCCTAAATAGAAGAGGAAGCAAAATTTCGGCCACCTATATAATACCACATATAGAATTCGGCCACAAGATAGTTGATTGAATGATTCAATTTTTCTTTTTCTTCTCAATTCATAGAAAAGGATAATTTTTATTCTACTAAATATAAAAGAGAGAAGAGATTATTCTTTAATAGTACACTGATTGCTTGTTCATCAATAAGCTTGTGTGTACAACATCGAATTAGGTTCACGCGAGTTTCGATCATTAGATTGAGAACTCAAAAGTGACCGGAATAATATTTGTCTTCTTTTGATTGTTTTGTGACTAACAAAAGAAAAAGAAAACTTTGTTCATCCATTCTCAGGTTTGCAATTCAAAGAAAAAGGGAGACCACGCTCCTAGGTGATTCACGTACGTGTTCGGATTGGAAGATCTCGCGGTACTGTTCACGATCACTGTTCACGGCGGGGGGTACTGTTCACAATCACTGTTCACGCTGGTACTGTTCACGGGCATCGGAAAAGATTTTACGGATTACCAATCGACGTAAGTCAATCGGATCACGCGTCAAGAGGTATTTAACTCTAATCGTATATATTTGAGTTTAATTAATTAAAAGGTTAAGGTTCAACATTGAGAAAAATTTTAAAACCATACGAAATCTATTTTTCGTTTCTTCCGCTGTGTTTTATATCGATTTTTCCCTACACATAGACCAAACACAAACCAACCCTTAAATTGCCAATCATGTGAGGTGTGTAAGTGTTTTGTGTGTGTGGTGTATGAAAGTGTAAGCCCTAATGTTGAAATAGCATGTACTTAGGCAACTATGTAAAATGTGCAAGAAACGGCTTAAAATGTAAAAGTGCCTAAAATTTGCACTTAGCAGCTGAATGGTCAAAATGTTAAATGAAGTTGTGCAAAAGACAAGCAAAGAAAGAAAATCAATGCAAAAAGAAAGGCAAAGTAAAAAAAAAAAACCCTTGTAAAATAATTGTAAAGTACTCACGATGTGGAGTACAAAATTGTAAGCAGAAATGTGTATGTAAGTAAATGCCTAGTCGTTAGAATGTAATTGATGTTTAATCGAGCTTTGTATGGGGTGTGTGAGTATGTTTAAGCATGATTGGGTATCTTTGAACTCATATTTTCCTATTTCTTTGTTCACCACATCTAACCCAATGGCCCCGTTACAACCTAACGGAAAAGTCCTATTTGATCTATGATATGTCTTGATTAGGAATGTTTGTTGATGCTTGATCTTCCATGTTCATGACATAATGAATCTTTCTTAGGCTAGTTCCCCGACAAATTAGCGGTCTTTCATTGATAAATGTATGTAATGAATTAGATTCCTATGTATAAATTCTATCTTTGCCTACCTTGCATGAGCGTGAACTTAAGACTCAGAGCGGAAAAATAAGAGTGAATCCAGGTGAGAATTAGAGTTGAAGCGAATTATACTCAAGCTATGGGAGTTAGTAGTTCTCGATATAAGAGCACTTTTAGGTATGGGATTTGTGATAGTGCGAGTTTCCCTCTAGTGCCTTCGAGTTGTTTTAGAACGTTTTGCATATGTCTACTTCTCTTTATCACACATCCTTGCATCTCATCACCGGCTGGACATGCGACAATTTGAATTGTATGTTTTCAAGTCTAGGAAAATTTTAGATTGAGTCATTTTTGATGTATCATTATTGTTTTGTTTTAAAGTTTGCTCGACGACGAGCAAATGTTTGGTTTGGGGGTATTTGATTGTGCCAAAATTGTTATATATTTTGGCCTTCATTCCTTATCCCTTGTCTTGTTTTCGAGCATATTTTCGTGTCTTACAGGCTCTTGAAAATATACAAACACGTGTGTCTAATAACCTAGGGGGGGGGGGGGGGGGGGTGAATAGGTTTTGGTTGATTTATTACCAACTTTTGGACTTAATCAATTTTAATAATGCTACCCCATATTAGCAATCAATCAATCAAAAATAAAAAAGCAGAAAACAAAAAAACACAAGGATTGTTTACGTGAGAAACCCTCCAACTGGGCAAAACTGACGGGCTATCCTTCTAGCTACACACAGTCCTCAAATCCACTATTTAAATGAAAGTTTACAACCAAGGTTGACCTCTAGTCACACCATTCTTGGTCACTATCCCTTTCACTCTACCCAACATGCCTTTAATAGTGATTCTAGACCAATTGCTTGTGGGCTAATCCACTTAGTCACAAAGCTTTACAATCCATGAAGAGATAAAACAACCTATGTGAATATATGACAATATTCTAATATGCAATTAATGCTAGGCTACACTAAATGCTTATCTAGGAATTTAAGATGGAAACAAGCAACAATCCTAGATATCAAAGTCTAAATGCATAGCAAGAAGATTTAGCTGGAGGGTAAAATGGTCTTAAATGCTAGCTATCAATGAACATATATTCTCAACCAACAAACAACAACTCAAGCATGTTATAAAAACCATTAAACACAAAGACATGCATTAAATCAAGATATGAGGCTAAACCTAGGCAAATAAGAACACAAAGAGATGCAAAGAGATGCAATGGAGATTTAGGGCATGTTCAAATTACCTAGTCAATAGAAGCAAGAAGAATCCATGATGAGATAATGCTTGAGAGATGCTAAATGCACATGGATTGGTGTTTGGTTGAGTAAAGGTGGGTTCTTGGGAGACTCTCTCTCTTAAAAAGATACTTTCTCTCTAGGTTTAATTTTTGGACTCCTACACAGAAAAGGTGAAGAAGATGAAGTATATATAGTGGGAAAAATGAGATGCAATGAAAAAGATAAAACTGCCCAAAAATAGCGTCCTCTGCTGGATGACTAGTAGAGACTTGTCCAGCGAAACCTACTGAAGGTTTCTCCGCAGGGTGCTACAAGGGATGACCCGTAGAGACTTGTCCCGCGAAACCTATTGAAGGTTTCTCTGCAGGATACTATACGATATGACCCGCAGAGACTTGTCCCTCGAAACCTAGTGAAGGTTTCTCCGAGGGATACTTAGCGGGATGAACTGGACAGACTGTCCCACAAAATTGCCAGAGCATAGAACTGCCCTTTTCGCACGCCCAGCACCCCGCAAGTATCTCGACATCAATCAAGGTACCCGATACCTTGATACCCGCCGCGGTACTGCCTCAACTTCCACCTGGTACCTGGTGCCTCGATGTCTATTCGGAGCCCCTCCAAGCCAGGTGCCTTACATGCCAAGCAATACGAAGATGATCGTGAAGACACAAGCACCACTCTAGCAAGAAGCAGAACAAGCTCCATACCAGTGGGATCGAACTAATGTACTAGTGCCTCATTCCGCCAAAATATAGAATTTCCCTCCAAGCTCCAGGAAGAAGGAAAGTTGACTCCATCGCCAAAATAAAGCGCCATTAATGATAACAAATGATCAACCAAATCAGAAATTGAATTCGACAGTGATTAACGGGATCGAATCCCTCGCCTTTAGCCTCACTCAACTCCTGTCAAATACTTAAAAAAGGATTCCGAATAATCCCCATTAAAGGAACCGGATTCTAAGGGATATCGGGAGCCTATATGTGTAGCCATGAAGTTGGACCTCGAGAATCAGGACCTGCATGCTCAGGTGGCCAAGCTGCAAGCTGAGGCGGATGCCTTTTTCAGCGATGGGTATTTTTATGCCTCTTTCAACGTTGCAGAAGCTCTCCCTCTTCCCTTTGACCTATCGACTATCACCGATTGGAATAGAGAGGAGATACTGGCTAGGGTTACAGAAATGTCTCGCCCTAAGGGTGATGGAGCGGTTCCTTCTAACCTGTCTGGAGCCGGGAGACCACCTATCGAGACAGTTCCTTCCTTTCCTCCTCATATCTTCCCTGTCTCAGCTCCTAAAGAATCCTCATGTGGGGTTCCGCCCGGGCAGCCCGATAGAGGTCAACCAGAAGCCCGGGAGTGGGCAAGAGACTGTCAGGAAGAACCTTCAAGGGTAAAGTTGGGGGTTGACCGAAGTAGGACGAAATCCATGGTTGCCTTTTTTGATGCGTCCATCCCTTGTGAGGTTATGATGGTGATCAGTGAGGGCTTGGAGGAGGACCCTACTAGGCGTCAGGCAATCGAGGAACCTCTGGAGGAAGACGTATTTGGCAAGGGAGACCAAAACGGGCCACCACCTGAAGAAAGAGCTAGGGGCGAGGATCTTCATGAAAGAGGAGTAGAAGGGGGGAATCGGAAGAGTGCCAGAGCTTAAAGCGATCTACTCATGACTTGCTTCGATTGCCCGGAGAAGGGGGTGGGAACCTTGTTTTACTCATGCTCAGTTTAGTCAATCTTTATGTATTTTTTTGTAGCCCAGAACCGGGGGTTGGGCTCCCTGCTTGATGAATGTAGCCTTATCAGGGCATATGCTCCCATATCATTAATGAGAATCCGCTATTATTTCCTTCATACTTGTTTTGACTAATCTTGATTATGAGCTTCCAACTAGATTGAGAACTCCTTGCTTCATTCGTGATCTCAACCATGATGAAACCTCCCGAATAAATTTGACTTGATGAAATTTGGAAAGGAGAAACTCAAAATCCACTAAGCGTACACTCGCTAGCTAGGTGGTTGTTAGGATTATGCTCAATAGCAAGAGTGTAATATTGTAATTGACAATCTTTTCATATAAATAAAGTGATTTCTGATTCTGCAAAATCTTATAGATTTATAATTATAATTGTCAAGGTAAATAATCATAAGGTCAAAAGACTATGAGATATGAAGAATTTTTTGTACATCCGGATATGTATGAGGTAGACACAATTCTTTAGTTAGTCTTGAATAACGTTCACAACTTAAGTTAAAGGTTGGGCACCTCTATCTTGATAAAGTTGTAGAATTCTTTTACTAGCATTTGAGTGGGATCAAATGAGTTATGATGAGTCTAAAATCATCGAAAGGTTTTCGAGTAAAAGAATCTAGTGCACTGGGTGCATTGAACTGGATCACAATGAAATACTTTATCTAGAACCGTCAATAGATATAAGTCTTTTCATTATCAGGACAATCAGAGAGTCTATCTAAATCCTGAGATAAATGATGGACTTATGGTTGCAAGTGTTATCATTTGAGCTATCAATGAGTACGATTATGTAGCATAGTCTATCCTCGATAGTTTGGTGGTATTCATTTGTTAATCGATAGAGGACTTCATTTATAGATATGGACATCGTGGCTCCATTTATTAAATGAGAGTATAATATCATCATATGGATGTTTTGAGGTATTGGATATTAAATCTCAACGTTGAGTTTTCAATAATGATTATTGAAGACATGACTTCTGGACAAGTCAAAATATCCAAGTTCAAAATGTGGACATATGAAGAAATATGGTAACTTGGAGAGCTATAGGCGGTCTATGAGCTCTTGGCGATTACTGATATTATTCACGAGGATACACCATCTCCTATAAGATTGTCAAGGGTATGAATGAGAAACATCTCCTTATTCTATCTTTATTTAAGAGTTCAATTTTAGCTCTTTAGTGGAATGAGTTAAAATTAATAGATCGGACCTAAGTGAATCATTTGTTGATTGTGATTAGGTTATGTCTATTGAAGCTTAAATTTAGATAGCCCGCCAAGATCCACAATCCACATGTACTTGCATGGATCACTTGATATATTCTACCGGACCAATTTATGGGTCCATCTAGAATTGCATTTAATATATTAAGAATATAATATGTCTATTATTTATTTAATGGGCTACACTATTATATTAATATATTAAAAGGATACATGTAAGCTTGTTTCTTTTAGTAAGAATAAGTCTGGTTCACATGTGGGCTTTTATTTAAAGTCTAATGGATTAAATAAAATAAGAAAAATAATATTGGGCCCATATATATATGGTGTGGGCGGAAAGGCTAAATAAAATAGCCCAAGATATTATTATATTTTATTGTTTTGATTAAATGGGAATTAATTAATTATTTAATTAATTAATAGTTTAAATCAAAATCTTTTCCTGATCAATAAATTAAATACAATGTGTTGGATTAGGGTTGGAATTCTTTTAAATGATAGGAGTTCTAATGTGGTAAGGATTAAGTCCACATACACTCCTTATTATACAAAGAATTCGGCCACCACTAGTCCAACAAGGGTTAGGATTCTTGAATTGATAGGAATTAGGGAAAGGGATAATTCCTTTTCAAGTAAGGAAATTAACCAACCCTAGATTTCCTATTCAATGAATTCGGCCAACCCTACTTGGTGAAGGAGGAAAATTCGGCCAACCTATAAATATAAGGTTATGAATTTTCGGCCATCAAGAAGCAAAATAGAGAGAGATTTTTGTTTGTTTTGAAAATAAAAATTCCTACTCTATACACATAGATTTTCGGCCAAGAGAGAAAAAGAAAATAAGTTTTCATTCGATAGTGCACTTACAAGCCTTTAACATCAAAAGGTTTTGTGCACACTTTCGATTTAGGGTTACGCGAGTTTCAATCATATTGATAGTGAATTCAAAAGTGACCGGAACTATTTTTTTAGGCTCTTGGTGTTTTACTATTGAAGATCAAGATCAGAAATTCCATACATCCATTCTAAGGTAAGCAATTCAAAGAAAAAGGGAGACCACGCTCCTAGGTGATTCACGTCCGTGCTAGGATTGAAGATCTTGCGGATTACCATTGACGTAAGTCAATCGGATCATGCGACAAGAGGTATTTTACTCTAACCGTATATTTGAGTTTAATTAATTAAAGGGTTAAGGTTCAAATCTTTAGAAAAATTTTAAACTATACGAAAATTATTTTTTCGCCTTCCGCTGCGGTTTTAAGCAATTTTTACCTACAATTGGTATCAGGGCATGGTTGTACCCTTTAATTAATTAATGTATATATACGTGAATCTATTTCTTTTTATTGTGATTATGCATGTTTTAGAAAGAGATGGCACTCTAGGTATTTGCATTTATAATTACATGTCGAATGTATGGATTTATATATGTTGTTATAAAGTGAATTGTTATTGCTCAATTTTGGTCCTAGATTTTCCATGTAATTTTTGTTTCGGAATTGTAACAAGAAGGGTGGTCTATTATCGCCATAAATCCTTCTTGGTAGTTGCTAAGTTCTTATTAATGTTATTGTAAAAATACTGCAGTTTTTTATTGTATTAAAATTTAGTGCAGTTTTTTATTGTACTAAAAAAATAAGTGCAGTTTTTTATTTGTAAAAAATACTGCAGTAGTTTAAATAAAAATATATATATATATATATATATTTTGCAGTATTTTATTGTATAAAATAAGTTGTAATATATTCAAGATTCGAAGACTCGAAGATTTGAAGAAATTGGAGCATCCGGAACCAAGCTTGGCACCCGCGCGCACCGAGACAACAAGCGCGCACACAACCAAGCGTGCAGCTGCGCTTGTTGCAGTGCAGCAGCGCGCACGACCCATGCATGGGCTGGCCATGCGGCAGCTCATGCCCTTGCATGGTCTAGGCGTGCGCATGGGCTGCTTGGTGATCTTCGGGGGTGCGAGTTACGTGCGCGAGATGGTCGCTTGAAGTCTTGTTCTCCAAGAAAGGAGTTTTTTGTATTCCGTACAATTGTAATTTACATGTTTTTCTAGGATGGACCAAAATTGTGGCTATTTATTTTTATGTATAAATATTACAATATTTGTTATTGTATGATAACATGTCATATAGAATAGGAGTGCCACTCATATATCTCTTTTGGTATGAACATGCATTGAATGATTTAGGTATCTAATTGGCATCTAGATAACTTAGTAAAATCATTCTTTGGAATTCAATCACACGCCTTAAATAATTGAGTGGGAGAAGGTGTGTTAGAACACCTATGGCCTCTAAGGTTAGTTGAGCTTTATTATTTATTGGTAATCCCGCCGAGGGGCGTCCATAAATGGAATTTAGCAAAATACTTTCTTACAAGGATAGACTAGACAATTGACTGAAACGAGATCTACTCCCAGAGGAGGGATTTTTGTGAGAGAAAATTGAGGGTCGATATCTTGGTAACACACTCAATGTAATTTTATTAATATCCTCCCGAGAGTTCTTGTTAATAAAATTGCAAGGCTAAAATTGAAAATGCTGGTTGTTATATTAACAATTAGGTGGGACCTAGTCCAACTAGTAAATGGTGCGAACTCCCGAAGGAGGCGTAACATTTATGGGTGTTGGATCACCATTGAATTTTTCACGATTGAGTTATTTAATTAATTCAAGATAAATATTCGAAAGTGCTTTATCATGATTATTTACTTATATATGCTTTTTGTTTTATTCAGAAATCATGACCCCGTCACTTATGAACATCCTGAAAGATAACACTTTAACTGGAGATAATTATGTCACATGGAAAAGGAAAATTGGGTTGTTGCTGCAGAGTGAAAAACATAAGTTTGTTCTAACTACTCCTAAACCACCTGCTCCTAATAATGAATCAAGTATTTTGCAAAGAGATGAGTATGAGCAGTGGAAGACCTCAGATCATATGGCCAAATGTTACATTATGGCTACTATCTCCGACGTGCTGCAACAATAGCATGAAGGAATGGGGTCTGCTGCTGATATTATGATGTCTCTGGAAGAGATGTTTGCTATGAGGTCTAGAACGACTAATAGAGAGGCAGTGACTGCTTTTATGAATCTTAGGATGAAACCTGGACAGGCTGTGAAAGATCACATGATGAAAGTCATAGCACATCTAAATATTGTAGAATTAAATGGCGCTGAGATAGATGGTGAGACCAAAATTGACATGGTTGTCAACTCACTATCAGATTCCTTTGATCAGTTCAAGTTGGACTACACCTTGAACAAAAAGGAATACACCTTGCAGGGCCTGATGCAAGATGTTCAAAGCGTTGAAAAGAACCTTGTGAAAAGCAAAGGTCAAGAGATTCATATGGTTGGTAAAGTTGCTACTGTTAAGACCCGTCAGAAGGTCAAGAAACAACAGAAGAAAAAGCAACTTGGGCCTACCAAGAAGGAGACCAAGAAAGTAACCAAGATCAAAGGGAAATGCTTACTATGTGGTGAAAAGGGACATTGGAAAAGAAATTGCCCAAAGTCCCAGAACAAGAAGGAAGAAGGTAATATTAATTATCTTGAAACATGTTTTCTGGCAGATTCTACATATTCTTGGATCATAGACTCTGGAGCCACTAATCATGTTTGTTATTCCTTGCAGGGGTTCCAAGAAAGGAGAAGGCTGAATAAGAACGAAATCAATTTGCGCTTGGGCAACGGATCGTTAGTGTCTGCAAGTGCAGTGGGAGATATTAGAGTTATTATAGATTCTAGTAGGCATTTAGATTTAATAGACGTTTATTATGTACCTCAATTCAAGAGGAATTTAATTTCAGTTTCTTGTTTAAATAAATTTGGATATTCGGTTACTTTTAATAAAGCTTTTATTATTAGTAAGAATGAAAAAATTGTTTGCAAAGGTACATTGGAAAACGGTCTATTATTTTTGCATAGAAATATCTCTCACTCGTTAGACACAGAAATAACGGAACCTAATCATAAAAGAGTAAAATTATCAAAATATGAAACCTATCTTTGGCATTTACGCCTAGGTCACATTAACCTTAATAGGATTAAAAGATTGGTATGTGACGGACCTTTAAGTGACTTAAAGGTTGATGATCTACCAACTTGTGAATCTTGTTTGGAAGGTAAAATGACCAAAAGGCCATTCAATACCAAAGGTGCAAGAGCCACTGAATGTTTAGAACTAATACACACTGATGTATGTGGTCCTATGAGCATTCAAGCTAAAGGTGGATATGAGTACTTCATCACCTTCACAGATGATTACTTAAGATTTGGTTATGTGTATCTCATGAGACATAAGTCGGATGCTTTTGACATGTTCAAAGCATTCAAAGCTGAAGTAGAAAATCAGCTTGAGAAACGCATAAAAATCTTGAGATCTGATCGTGGTGGAGAATATCTATCTGGTGAGTTTCAGCAATATCTTATTGATAATGGGATAGTTTCTCAGTTTTCTGCACTAGGTACACCTCAACAAAATGGGGTAGCAGAAAGGAGAAATAGAACTCTTTTGAACATGGTTAGGTCTATGTTGAGTTATTCAACACTTCCTATTTCTTTTTGGGGATATGCTCTACAAACTGCAATATATATTCTAAACGTGGTACCATCGAAGTCGGTTCCTGGAACACCATATGAGTTGTGGACTGGGCGAAAGCCTAGTTTACAACACATAAGGATATTTGGTTGTTCTGCACATGTGTTAAAAGGAAAGACAGAAAAGATGGAGTCATTTTCGGAAACATGCATATTTGTGGGGTATCCAAAAGGAACTAAAGGATATTATTTCTATAGTCTTTCAGATCTAAAAGTGTTTGTTTCAACAAATGCTACATTTATGGAAAATGACTATATGAATGATTTTGTTCCCAAAAGTAGAATTGTCCTGAATGATATTTCAGGAGATACAATTCCACAAGAGTTTTCACAACCTAACCCAATTGTAATTTCCACTCCAACACAAAATCAACAACCTACCATTCCTCGTCGTAGTGGGAGGGTTAGAACCCAACCTGAAAGATACATCGGTTTAGGAGAATCTGTTAAGAATCTCCCTGACGACGATGATCCCTACACGTACAAGGAAGCAATGGAGGATGTTGATTGTCACCATTGACAAAAAGCAATGCAATCTGAGATTGAATCCATGTTCGATAACAAAGTCTGGTGCCTTGTAGACTTGCCTAAAGGGATAAAACCCATTAGGTGCAAGTGGGTATACAAGAGGAAAAGAGGTATGGATGGAAATGTGGAAACTTTTAAAGCTAGATTGGTAGCTAAAGGTTACACACAGAAAGAAGGTATCGATTACGAGGAAACCTTCTCTCATGTGGCCATGCTTAAATCCATTAGGATACTCTTATCCATTGCAGCATCTTTAGATTTAGAGATTTGGCAAATGGACGTCAAGACAGCTTTCCTTAATGGAAGTCTTGATGAAAGCAATTATATGATGCAACCAGAAGGATTCATTGAAAAGGGCCAAATGGAAAAGGTATGCAAGTTACAGAAATCAATTTATGGATTAAAGCAAGCATCCAGATCCTGGAACATAAAGTTCGACCAAGCTGTAAAAGGTTTTGGATTTTTACAGAACCTTGAAGAACCTTGTGTATACAAAAGGATCAAAGGTGACAAGTTGGTTTTCCTTATTCTTTACGTAGATGATATATTACTCATTGGAAACGATGTGGGAGTATTGACATCAGTAAAAGAATGGTTAGCAAAACAATTTGATATGAAGGACTTAGGAGAAGCAAGTTTTATTTTAGGTATCCAAGTAATAAGGGATAGAAAGAATAAAACGATTGCACTATCCCAAGCTTCATACATAGACAAAATCTTGTCTAGGTTTTCCATGCAAGATTCCAAGAAAGGTATGTTACCTTTTAGGCATGGAATCAAACTTTCTAAGGAACAAGTTCATAAGAATGAGCATGAAGAGCAATTCATGAGTAGAATTCCATATGCCTCGGCAGTTGGAAGTCTCATGTATGCAATGCTCTGTACTAGACCAGATATTTATTTTGCTGTTGGCATAGTTAGCAGGTTTCAATCGAAACCTGGTCCTGATCACTGGACGGCAGTCAAGCATATTTTCAAGTATCTTAGGAGAACGAAAGATAATATGCTTGTATACTCTGGAGGGGATTTAATCCCCGTTGTGTATACAGATTCTGATTTCCAATCGAATTCTGACTCTAGAAAATCCACATCAGGATCTGTGTTTACTCTTAGAGGAGGAGCGGTCATTTGGAGGAGTATCAAGCAATCTTGTATTGCTGACTCCACCATGGAAGCAGAGTATGTAGCTGCATGCGAAGCTGCCAAGGAGGCTGTTTGGCTTCGCCAATTCTTGACTGACTTAGAAGTAGTTCCTAGTGCAAATAAGCAGATCACTATCTACTGTGACAACAGTGGAGCAGTGGCTAATTCGAAAAAACCAAGAAGTCATAAGAGAGGAAAACACATTGAAAGAAAGTATCATCTTTTAAGGGAGATTGTTCATAGGGGAGACGTGACGATTACCAAAATCGTGTCGGCAGAAAATCTAGCAGATCCCTTAACAAAGGCTCTACCTTAGAAGAGTTTTGATGGGCACCTAGAGAACATGGGAATGAGAGATATGACACATTTGCTATAGCGCAAGTGGGAGATTGTTAGGATTATGCTCAATAGCAAGTGTGTAATATTATAATTGACAATCTTTTCATATAAATAAAGTGATTTCTGATTCTGCAAAATCTTATAGCATTTATAATTATAATTGTCAAGGTAAATAATCATAAGGTCAAAAGACTATGAGATATGAAGAATTGTTTGTACATCCGGATATGTATGAGGTAGACACAATTCTTTAGTTAGTCTTGAATAACGTTCACAACTTAAGTTAAAGGTTGGGCACCTCTATCTTGATAAAGTTGTAGAATTCTTTTACTAGCATTTGAGTGGGATCAAATGAGTTATGATGAGTCTAAAATCATCGAAAGGTTTTCGAGTAAAAGAATCTAGTGCACTGGGTGCATTGAACTGGATCACAATGAAATACTTTATCTAGAACCGTCACTAGATATAAGTCTTTTCATTATCAGGACAATCGGAGAGTCTATCCAAATCCTGAGATAAATGATGGACTTATGGTTGCAAGTGTTATCATTTGAGCTATCAATGAGTACGATTATATAGCATAGTCTATCCTCGATAGTTTGGTGGTATTCATTTGTTAATCGATAGAGGACTTCATTTATAGATATGGACATCGTGGCTCCATTTATTAAATGAGAGTATAATATCATCATATGTATGTTTTGAGGTATTGGATATTAAATCTCAACGTTGAGTTTTCAATAATGATTATTGAAGACATGGCTTCTGGACAAGTCAAAATATCCAAGTTCAAAATGTGGTCGTATGAGGAAATATGGTAACTTGGAGAGCTGTAGGCGGTCTATGAGCTCTTGGCGATTACTGATATTATTCACGAGGATACACCATCTCCTATAAGATTGTCTAGGGTATGAATGAGAAACATCTCCTTATTCTATCTTTATTTAAGAGTTTAATTTTAGCTCTTTAGTGGAATGAGTTAAAATTAATAGATCAGACCTAAGTGAATCATTTGTTGATTGTGATTAGGTTATGTCTATTGAAGCTTAAATTTAGATAGCCCGCCAAGATCCACAATCCACACGTACTTGCATGGATCACTTGATATATTATACCGGACCAATTTATGGGTCCATCTAGAATTCCATTTAATATATTAAGAATATAATATGTCTATTATTTATTTAATGGGCTGCACTATTATATTAATATATTAAAAGGAGACATGTAGGCTTGTTTCTTTTAGTAAGAATAAGTCTGGTTCACATATGGGCTTTTATTTAAAGTCTAATGGATTAAATAAAATAAGAAAAATAATATTGGGCCCATATATACATGGTGTGGGCGGCAAGGCTAAATAAAATAGCCCAAGATATTATTTTATTTTATTGTTTTGATTAAATGGGAATTAATTAATTATTTAATTAATTAATAGTTTAAATCAAAATCTTTTCTTGATCAGTAAATTAGATACTATGTGTTGGATTAGGGTTGGAATTCTTTTAAGTGATAGGAGTCCTAATGTGGTAAGAATTTAGTCCACATACACTCCTTATTATACAAAGAATTCGGCTACCACTAGTCCTACAAGGGTTAGGATTCTTGAATTGATAGGAATTAGAGAAAAGGACAATTCCTTTTCAAGTAAGGAAATTGACCAACCCTAGATTTCCTATTCATTGAATTCGGCCAACCCTACTTGGTGAAGGAGAAAATTCGGCCAACCTATAAATATAAGGTTATGAATTTTCGGCCACCTAGAAGAGAAGCAAAATAGAGAGAGATTTTTGTTTGTTTTGAAAATAAAAAATCCTACTCTATACACATAGATTTTCGGCCAAGAGAGAAAAAGAAAATAAGTTCTCATTCGATAGTGCACTTACAAGCCTTTAACATCAAAAGGTTTTGTGCACACTTTCGATTTAGGGTTACGCGAGTTTCAATCATATTGATTGTGAATTCAAAAGTGACCGGAACTATTTTTTTAGGCTCTTGGTGTTTTACTATTGAAGATCAAGATCAGAAATTCCATACATCCATTCTAAGGTAAGCAATTCAAAGAAAAAGGGAGACCACGCTCCTAGGTGATTCATGTATGTGCTAGGATTGAAGATCTTACGGATTACCATCGACGTAAGTCAATCGGATCACGCGACAAGAGGTATTTAACTCTAACTGTATATTTGAGTTTAATTAATTAAAGGGTTAAAGGGTGAAGACTCCCATCTGGATGACTTCTTTGTGAAAGCGTTCCACGTATGACCAAAGTGTCTCACCATGCTCCTGAACCACATACTGAAGATGTATGGGATCCTTCAGACACGGTTTGACCCTTTGGAATTGTGAGCAGAAATCCATTGATAACTTTGTGAAAGAATCCACGCTACCAGCGGATAACTTCCTGAACCAAGTTTTTACGTAGTCAGTCAGGGTTGTAGGGAACATCCTGCATATGGTAGCCCTGGTGGTATTCTAGACTTCCATTTGCTGGACGAAGCTCTCCAGGTAACACAAAGGGTCTTCTGTTCTGGAGAACTTATCTGTCGGTATTTTAATCTTCGGCGGGAGCTCTGCTTCCCGGATCCTTCTGGTGAAGGGAGCGTTCATCTCACTCAAAGGGTCCTTCTTGCCCTCCTTATTCTTTCCCCTTATTATCTGCTGGACCACTTTCTGTAGCTTTGCCAATTGGTCTCTCAGTCGCTTGTTCCCGGGTTTCTTTGACTCGACCTCGGATTCTTCACTGTCGGATCCCTCTGATGAACAAGCGACCTCGGCCCGGTCTTCTTTAAAAGCGGGATCTACTCGAGGAATTTGCTGGCTACCCTCCTCTCGATCTCGGGCTTCCCTCCTTGAAGCCGTCGGGCGAGGATCCTCTCGTTGCTCCTGGGTCAGGGCGTCCGCTGTAGATTTAACTCGTCTTGGTTTGTACTATGATGGTCTTCTAGGAACTCGGGGCATGGGTCCTAGCCTATCCAGCATCAAAGATTGAGGCCCGGTCCTATGACGGACCGACTCTGGAGGAGAAGGTCCCAGGCGATCAAAAGCAGGTTGCCTGGCTCTGGGCCTGCTTAGCTCTCCCTGAGTGCTAGGGATTTGCTTACTGGATAGCGATGCCCTCCGTGATCAAGCAGAGGCGGACGTTTTCCACCAAGTCGCCGCTTGTTGATCGAGCGCGGCCTGGCTTATCATAGGAGGGCTAGTGGCTCGCGCGGTGGCTGTCTGGATCAGAACTTGGCTGCGGTACCCTGATTTTCTCCCCTTTCTCAGGGCCTTTCGCGTTGATGCAGTTGAGGGTCATTCCGAAGCAACGGGCTGTCCTTGGAAGGAGCGGAGCCTCTTGATTCCTGTAAAACAGCAAAAATATAAACTATTGATTTGATTAACTGGGTGTGGTTTTTTCCCTCAGACGGCGCTAGAAAGTGTTAACGGAAAATTTACTTGAGATGAGAAATCTCAGTTAACACCCTCAAGACCACTACCACAAAGGTGGTGGCTGGGGGTAGGTACCTTTGGTACCTGATTTTCAATGGATGTAAAGAAAAAACTGAAGCTCACACAAGGTGAAAGGGAATATAATGGCTTTATTATCAATTGCCTATAATGTACAAAATTCTCTCAAATAATATCAATCTCTCTCGAGTACCGTTGGATGGCAATCTCGTGCCTGTCGAGAAGTAGAAAAAAATGATCCAGTCCCTATCTCTGGTGCTCTCATCCTCTATTTATGCATAATGTTGATAGGTTAAGTTCATGATTTCCCTCCTTGATTTTCTCAATCCTCTCCCTCTTATCGGGTGGGATCTCTTATTTAAAAATCATTGACTTTGGTTTAATAACGGATTCGAGAATATCTTAGGTGGAGATAAGTTTGTTTCCTTTTTGGATTCAGTCACTTGTTCTACACGTAGTGTTTCAATGTTTGTTGTAGGTATGATCCCATGTATCTTCATGGTTTGATTCCTCATAGAGATCGTCGAGTATGGAATCTACTGTTTCGTAGAGCGAAGTGCCCTGGCCTAGGTGCCAAGAGCTTGGTCTGACTTTTCCAGGTCCCTTGGAGCTTTAAATGGCCCCTTGTGGGCCCTCCTCGATAGCAGCGGGGCTTCGACGAGCTTCCCTCTACTTGTCTAACACAGGTTTGAACCTTCCATCAGTGAGGTGGGGCGATATTATAGTGCGAGCTTGGAGCCTAATAGGTTTGTCTCTGAGATTGGAGAGGATGGCGGGCTTCTGGGGAGGTTGCTAGGTAATTTCGACCTCAGTGTTACGAGCTCAATCCGATCGTGTCGGGCTTCATCTTATGTCTTGCCAAAGCTCGATAACCTTTCCTCGCTTCTACGGGATGGCTCCGTAGCTCGACCCCGGGACCCACGGTTCCATGGTGGATAATCTTGTGTAGGGAAAAATTAACTAAAACCGCAGCAGAAGGCGAAAAGTAGATTTTCTTATAGTTTAAAATTTTTCTAAAGATTTGAACCTTAACCCTTTAATTAATTAAACACAAATATACGGTTAGAGTTAAATACCTCTTGTCGCGTGATCCGATTGACTTACGTCGATGGTAATCTGCAAGATCTTCAATCCTAGACGTACGTGAATCACCTAGGAGTGTGGTCTCCCTTTTTTCTTTGAATTGCTTATCCTAAGAATGGATGTATGGAACTTCTGATCCTGATCTTCAATCCCAAAACACCAAGAGCCTAGAAAAATAGTTCCGGTCACTTTTGAATTCACAATCGATATGATTGGAACTCGCGTAACCCTAAATCGAAAGTGTGCACAAAACCTTTTGATGTTAAAGGCTTGCAAGTGCACTATCGAATGAGAACTTATTTTTCTTTTTCTCTCTTCGCCGAAATTCTATGTGTATTGAGTAAGATTTTTATTTTTCAAAGCAAACAAAAATCTCTCTCACTCAAACTACTAGGTGGCCGAAATTTATCACCTTATATTTATAAGGTGACCGAAATTTCTCCTTCTTAAAATAGGGTTGGCCGAATTCTTTGTGTAGGAAATCTAGGGTTGGCCAATTTCCTTACTTGAAAAGGAATTGTGCTTTTCCCTAATTCCTATCAATTTAAGAATCATAACCCTTACATGACTAGGGTGGCCGAATTCTTTGTGTGGTATGGAGTGTATGTGGACTTAATCCTTACCACATTAGGACTCCTATCACTTAAAAGAATTCTAACCCTAATCCAACACATAGTATTTTATTTACTGATCAGGAAAAGATTTTGATTTAAACTATTAATTAATTAAATAATTAATTAATTTCCATTTAATCAAAACAATAAAATGAAATAATATCTTGGGCAATTTTATTAGCCTTGCCGCCCACACCATATTTATATGGGCCTAATATTATTTTTCTTATTTTATTTAATCCATTAGACTTTAAATAAGAGCCCACATGTGAACCAGACTTATTCTTACTAAAAAGATCAAGCCCACATGCCTCCTTTTAATATATTAATATAATAGAGCAGCCCATTAAATAAATAATAGACATATTATATTCTTAATATATTAAATGCAATTCTAGATGGACCCATAAATTGGTCCGGTAGAATATATCAAGTGATCCATGCAAGTACGTGTGGATTGTGGATCTTGGCGGGCTATCTAAATTTAAGCTTCAATAGACATAACCTAATCACAATCAACAAATGATTCACTTATGTCCGATCTATTAATTTTAACTCATTCCACTAAAGAGCTAAAATTGAACTCTTAAATAAAGATAGAATAAGGAGATGTTTCTCATTCATACCCTAGACAATCTTATAGGAGATGGTGTGTCCTCGTGAATAATATCAGTAATCGCCAAGAGCTCATAGACCGCCTATAGCTCTCCAAGTTACCATATTTCCTCATATGACCACATTTTGAACTTAGATATTTTGACTTGTCCAGAAGCCATGTCTTCAATAATCATTATTGAAAACTCAACGTTGAGATTTAATATCCAATACCTCAAAACATCCATATGATGATATTATACTCTCATTTAATAAATGGAGCCACGATGTCCATATCTATAAATGAAGTCCTCTATCGATTAACAAATGAATACCACCAAACTATCGAGGATAGACTATGCTATATAATCGTACTCATTGATAGCTCAAATGATAACACTTGCAACCATAAGTCCATCATTTATCTCAGGATTAAGATGGACTCTCCGATTTTCCTAATAATGAAAAGACTTATATCTAGTGACGGTTCTAGATAAAGTATTTCATTGTGATCCTGTTCAATGCACCCAGTGCACTAGATTCTTTTACTCGAAAACCTTTCGATGATTTTAGACTCATCATAACTCATTTGATCCCACTAAAATGCTAGTAAAAGAATTCTACAACTTTATCAAGACAGAGGTGCCCAACCTTTAACTTAAGTTGTGAACGTTATTCAATACTAACTAAAGAATTGTGTCTACCTCACACATATCCGGATGTATGAACAATTCTTCATATCTCATAGTCTTTTGACCTTATGATTATTTACCTTGACAATTATAATAATAAATGCTATAAGTATTTGTAAGAATCAGAAAACACTTTATTAATATGAAAAGATTGTCAATTATAAAATTTTTCTAAAGATTTGAACCTTAACCCTTCAATTAATTAAACACAAATATACGGTTAGAATTAAATACCTCTTGTCGCGTGATCCGATTGACTTACGTCGATGGTAATCCGCAAGATCTTCAATCCTAGCACGTACGTGAATCACCTAGGAGCGTGGTCTCCCTTTTTTCTTTTAATTGCTTACCTGAGAATGGATGTATGGAACTTCTGATCCTGATCTTCAATCCCAAAACACCAAGAGCCTAGAAAAATAGTTCCGGTTACTTTTGAATTCACAGTCGATATGATTGGAACTCGCGTAACCCTAAATCGAAAGTGTGCACAAAACCTTTTGATGTTAAAGGCTTCCAAGTGCACTATCGAATGAGAACTTATTTTTGTTTTTCTCTCTTGGCCGAAATTCTATGTGTATTGAGTAAGATTTTTATTTTTCACAGCAAACAAAAATCTCTCTCACTCAAGCTTCTTAGTGGCCGAAATTTATCACCTTATATGTATAAGGTGACCGAAATTTCTCCTTCTTAAAATAGGGTTGGCAGAATTCTTTGTGTAGGAAATCTAGGGTTGACCAATTTCCTTACTTGAAAAGGAATTGTGCTTTTCCCTTATTCCTATCAATTTAAGAATCCTAACCCTTATAGGACTAGGGTGGCCGAATTCTTTGTGTGGTATGGAGTGTATGTGGTCTTAATCCTTACCACATTAGGACTCCTATCACTTAAAAGAATTCTAACCATAATCCAACACATAGTATTTTATTTACTGATCAGGAAAAGATTTTGATTTAAACTATTAATTAATTAAATAATTAATTAATTTCCATTTAATAAAAAGTAAAATAAAATAGTATCTTGGGCTATTTTGTTAGCCTTGCCGCCCACACCGTATATATATATATATATATATATATATGGACCTAATATTATTTTTCTTATTTTATTTAATCCATTAGACTTTAAATAAAAGCCCACATGTGAACCAGACTTATTCTTACTAAAAGAAACAAGCCCACATGTCTCCTTTTAATATATTAATATAATAGAGCAGCCCATTAAATAAATAATAGACATATTATATTCTTAATATATTAAATGCAATTCTAGATGGACCCATAAATTGGTCCGGTAGAATATATCAAGTGATCCATGCAAGTACGTGTGGATTGTGGATCTTGGTGGGCTATCTAAATTTAAGCTTCAATAGACATAACCTAATCACAATCAACAAATGATTCACTTAGGTCCGATCTATTAATTTTAACTCATTCCACTAAAGAGCTAAAATTGAACTCTTAAATAAAGATAGAATAAGGAGATGTTTCTCATTCATACCCTAGACAATCTTATAGGAGATGGTGTATCCCCGTAAATAATATCAGTAATCGCCAAGAGCTCATAGACTGCCTATAGCTCTCCAAGTTACCATATTTCCTCATATAACCACATTTTGAACTTGGATATTTTGACTTGTCCAGAAGCCATGTCTTCAATAATCATTATTGAAAACTCAACGTTGAGATTTAATATCCAATATCTCAAAACATCCATATGATGATATTATACTCTCATTTAATAAATGGAGCCACGATGTCCATATCTATAAATGAAGTCCTCTATCGATTAACAAATGAATACCACCAAACTATCGAGGATAGACTATGCTATATAATCGTACTCATTGATAGCTCAAATGATAACACTTGCAACCATAAGTCCATCATTTATATCAGGATTAAGATCAACTCTCCGATTGTCCTAATAATGAAAAGACTTATATCTAGTGACGGTTCTAGATAAAGTATTTCATTGTGATCCAGTTCAATGCACCCAGTGCACTAGATTCTTTTACTCGAAAACCTTTCGATGATTTTAGACTCATCATAACTCATTTGATCCCACTCAAATGCTAGTAAAGAATTCTACTACTTTATCAAGATAGAGGTGCCCAACCTTTAACTTAAGTTGTGAACGTTATTCAAGACTAACTAAAGATTTGTGTCTACTTCACACATATCCGGATGTATGAATAATTCTTCATATCTCATAGTATTTTGACCTTATGATTATTTACCTTGACAATTATAATAATAAATGCTATAAGTATTTGTAAGAATCAGAAAACACTTTATTAATATGAAAAGATTGTCAATTACAATATTACACTCTTGCTATTGAGCATAATCCTAACAATGGATCCATCAATTCCTTTGTCCATTTATCATCGATTTTAATCTACTAACTTGTTGCATTTTAATTAGTTTGCATATTAGTTAATTTCCAATCAGCAACCATTTCAATTTACTTTTGTTGCATTTATTACTAGAGTTAAAATTTGATCATAACTATGTCTCGATCTCTGTGGACGATACCTTAACTTGCCACACTACTTGTTCAGTACATTTGAGTACATAGTTATGGTTTTATAAATTTTTGTTTTGATATTGCATATACAATAGATGCGTGTCAGTTCCCAGACTGAATTGAAGTACATAGTCTTCATCCCGAGATTCATTGGTTTAAGCTATTCCTCTTTGTCAATATCTTCCATTGCATTCTTAAATATCAATGGATCATCCATACTATCATTAGAGATGACAACATGTGCCTCCCTAATACTTAATTAGCGATCGGGTTGTCGTACAACCCTCCCACTATGCTTAGGTGATAGTATGGTCTGACTATGAACCATCTGACTCTCAGACGTTGGTGGAACAACTCTTGCTGATTGAACACTAGTCGTACCAGGCTCTAACTCATTAAACACAATCTTACTTTGAGATTTATGATCACTTATATAGTTCTCCTCAAGGAACATTGCATTTGTCGATACAAACACATTGTTCTCTTTAGGACTATAGAAGTATCAACCTTTAGTCTTTTTAGAATAACCTATAAATAAGTAGACCATAGATTTAGGGTCTAGCTTTCCAATTATGTTCTTCAGTACATGTACTAGACAGCCCTATATGTGGAAATGTCGCAAACTAACTTTACAATCATTTCACAACTCTAAGGGAGTCTTAGGAATAGATTTGGATGGGACCACAATCAAAATGTAGGCTGTTGTTTGTAATGCATATCCCCAAAACCAGTTTGGTAATGATGAGAAACCAATCATAGATCTCACCATTTCCATCAGGGTCTGTTTGTCCTCTCTGCAACACCATTTTGCTATGGTGTTCTAGGAGCTGTGAGTTGGGATACTAACCCATGCTCAACCAAGTAGTCTTCAAACTCTTAGTCAAGATACGCACCTCCACAATCCGATTGTATAGCCTTGATTGTCTTGCCCAATTGGTTCTCAACTTCGGCTCGAAATTCTTTGAACTTTTCAAAAGTTTTCTTTTGCATTAGGTACACATATCTGTATCTTGAGTAGTCATCTATAAAGGTGACATAATACTCATAACCACCTCTTCCTTTAACATTCATTGGTCCATAAACGTCTTAATGTATAAGCTTTAGTGGTTCTGTAGCTCTAAGCCATTTTTCCAGTAAAAGGTCTCTTAGTTATTGTATCTTTTAAACAAGATTCCCAGATAGGTAAGTTGTCGACCTTTAACTGACTTAAGGATCCACTTTTACTAGTCTATCTATCCTGTCAATGTTGATATGGCTAAGTCTCAGATGCCATCGATACGTTTCATAATCTGGAGAAATTTTTTGTCTTTTTGTTTTAGGTTTTTCAACGTTAAGCATTTCAACATTGAGCAGTGTTGTATGTATTAATAGCCTTAACACATATAAGTTGTTTTCAATTAAACCTGAACATATATTAATTCCATTTCTAGAAAATACAACTGATTATTATTAAAAGAAATAGAATAAAAATTTTCCAACAACTTGGATACAGAAATAAGGTTTCTGGTAAATCCAGGAATAAAATAAACATTGTTTAAAACTGTAAAACAACTATTAAAATGTCTTCTAACTACTTCCACTGCTTTTTCTGACATGACATTCCCCTACCCAACTCTCATCATGAAGGACCCCTCATCTGGCTCTGTCCAAGAATGAGTCCACTGCAAAGAAGAATAAACATAGTTAGTGGCCACTAAATCTACTATCCAAGGTGAAGAATCATCTTCCACTAAAGACGATTCAATGACAAGTAAATCACATTTACCTTTCTCCTTTTTCTTCTTAGCAATCTCCTCAAGGTACTGCGGGCAGTTCCTCTTCCAATGACAGACCTTGTTGCAATGGAAACAATTCCCTTTTGCTTTATCGGTCTAGGTGCTCTTTTTCTTTCTTTCGGCTTGTATCTTCTTAGGCTTTGCTTTAGCCTTGCCTGCAGACCTCTTCCTCTTCTTAGACCGAAAAGAAGATGGTTCGACAACATTTACCTCACCAGTCTTACCTTTGTGGTCCTTAGTCATGGAATCAAAGGTAGTGAGCTCATTCAGCAACTGAGTCAAGCTAAACTTCAACTTGTTCATCCCGTAGGCTTAATTGGTTTGAAAACCAAGGATGTATGATGGACTGCAAAGGAGCCTAAAGAAGAAAAGAAATCGAGCGTAGCCACATGAAGTAATCCTCTACACTTGCTTCCCAAACATAAATCTCTCCAATAGATTCCTCCATGTTTGAAGTTGAATACAATTGTGATGAAATTTAGTTTTTGTGCTTCAAGTATAGTGGAATGCATTTGTTGATCTTAATTGATATGCTTGTGGATATAGCTGTTGATAATGGCGGAAACCGCCTAGTGCTTCAAGGATATAAATGCATTGCTTATTGTTATGATTTTTTTTATTTTTGTTTAGATCTAAGAGTTTGTAATGTATTGTGCTTAGATCTTAGGATTTGTTTTGTCTTGTTTTATTTGTTAGTTTTTTGTGAATTATTTTGTTGTCCCTATTTCCAAATTCTAGCTTGCATTCTCCAATTTTTGAGTGGAAATGGTTCCATGGAGCAACATTGAGGACAATGTTAGGTTTAGGTTTGGAGGTGTGGACAACTTCATTGTGTTTTGTGCGTTTTTGTAGTTTTTTTTTTCTAAAAACCCCTACAAATTTTTCAAAACTGAAATTTTTAGAATTGAAGTCCATTTTTGTTGAGATAATATATTTGCTTACCAATAGAGACATGTCGTGTATGTTTTTTGCTTTGTGTTTTGACTAGCATTTATACCATGTATAATTGTTGCATCACTTAAATTTGCGTGTATAGTGTCAATCTTTTAATGTTGAGGTAGATAAGACTCTATGCTTGTTTAGCTTAGGAGAATAGTGGAGACTACCCTTGTGAGAACTTTGTGCTTTAAACGTTCATTTTAGAGGGTGTATTCGTTTCTTTTCTTAAACACTTATCTTTTTCTTCAATTTATAGATTGATCTCTACAGGATTTTGCATTGGATATTAAAGAACCAATAATTTTATGATATCACATGTTTGCTTGCTTTACTTTTTGTTGGTTGATCATTGAGAAGTGATACTAGGCAATGTGTGCCTAAACTACAAAATGGCCTAAACACTAATTCCTACCCTATGTGTGTGCTCCAATAGCCAATTTGAAACCAAACACATAACTTTTTCTTTCATTACCCAAACTTATTACCAAGATTCTATAAAGAAACCATACCAAATTAGTTTGGGATTATATGGTGATGATGTTAGAGATTATTGGGGTGTGTTGTAATTACTACAAATTTTGAAAAGAAACCAATGAGTTTCTTAGGTTGAATTGTAAAGTGTAGTTGCATGTACTAAGGCTTGAATGAAGAGCATTAAAGTTCATATGTGTATAGTCATTCAGAAGAAATAAAGAAAAGAAAAAGAAAAGAAAAAAATGAATATCTACTCAAAAGAAAAAAGGGAGTATAAAAAAGAAAATAAAAGAGAAGCCTAGATGTATACTTGTATTAGGTTGACTTGAGGGCTATGTTATTGCATTGTAGATGATCAGCAGCCCTGTGATACAATCTATTGTTGGGATGTCGATATTGCATTGTGTATGGTCAGTAATCCCATGATATGGTCTTAGGTATTTCGCTTTCTATTTTCCCATTCATTCTTAGCCTACACCTATGGCCCTATTACAACCATGAAAGACCTAGCGGATCTCATGGTGATGCTTGCTTAATTGTAAAGTTGCATGTGCTCTATCTATGTTCTTAATGTTTAATTCATTCATGAGATACTTTGCACTTATATGAGCGTTCCTTCTAATTATATGTGTTAGGAAAAAAAACATGCGGTGGAAGCCAAAAATTAGATTGGTATATTTCAAAAACATTTCCTTTTAAAAGAAAGAACCTTAACCCTTGATTAATTAATATATATAATTAAAAGTATCATACATTTTCACGTGACGATTGATATTGCGTCGCTTTGAATCCGCAAGATCTTCCAATCCAATCACGAACGTGAATCACCTAGGAGTGTGGGCTCCCTTTCTTTGAATTGTATACCTGAGGATGGAAAACAAAACCCTTTTTCTTTTGTTAGTCACAATAACCCTCCTAGAGAAAACAAAGGCTCAGTTTGGCATTGTTGTGCTGTGGGGGGATTGCTTTTGGATATGATGTGGGGAGAATCAGCTGAGTGTTTGGTAAACTAATTTTTAAAAGAACTGTGAGAACCAAAAGCAATATCAATGTGTTTGGTAAACTAGAAGTAAAAAGTGATGTGACTGTGCAAAATTACTAGAAATGACACAAATGATTATTGAAGATTTTTTGAAAATAAAAAATTTGTTTTATTTTTGTGTGACCATAAATAGCAAAATACGTTTCAGGAGTCATGAGATTACACAAATTGAAATTCCATGTGATTATAGGGGCAACACCTATCTCATATAATATCACATCCACAATTCCACATACCATCTACTTGTAATTTTGCATTCCTTCGATTTCCATTTATCTGCTATAACTAACTAATTACTATCAAAGAAAAGTAACAATAAGAACCCATTACTAATGGCTCGAATTCGGATAACAACATATTATTCATTATTTCATCTGGTTTTTCATGAGTACTAACATCAAACTTACACATGTAAACACACTAGCTAAAATTCAATAGCCAATCGAATTTTACAAAATTCTCATTACATGTAATCCACTATTTTTATTTTTCTCTACAATTCAGTGAAGCTTAAATAACACAAAAGAAATACATATTCTATGTTTCGGTTTGAGAATTGAATTCTTCGATTTCGAAAACCCCTACTTGCTGCAAATTAATAGGCTCCTCTCTCTTCTCATCAAGAATGTGAAACGTCTCCATATTTGTCTGACTGGTCGTCACCGCCTTCAATGCCCTCATTGCCGGCAACAAACTCGTTAACGAAAGAGAAATCCTCCCGCCCCAACTACTATTGACATCGCCAAAACAAAAAATCTCAAAAAAGACAAAATAAAGAATCAATAAAACCTAAAATCCTAACTGTAATCGACTAATTATGTGATCCAAACAATCGATAAATCGCATCCTTAACAAAGAAACTACGAAGTGAAATTGAATTTCGTCGAAATCAGAGAAAAAGAGAAAGAGAGTGAGAGAGAGAGAGATTGAGAATCTACAGAACAACAAAGAGCAAACCAAACCCAGAAAAGTAACCAAACAGAGCATGAAACAACACAGAGCAAATCGTGGTTGTTGGAGGTTAGAATATGGTTTTATTATTTTGGTAAATTTCATGAAAGGCAAGGGATAAAATATGAAGTTTGGTAAAAATTCATTAATGTTGATACTGTAGCGTGTTTTCTTTTTGGCTTCCCCAGGAAGCTATTTTCCAAAAGCATCAATTTTTAGCTTCTCAAAAACTCATTTGGGAGAAGCTAAAAGTGGCCAAAAGCATTTCCCTACACTTTTACCAAACACCCTATCATTAGTCCGAAATCACTTTTGGTCCCAAAAGCAGCTTGGGAAGCATTCCCAAACTGGGCCAAAGAACGTTTGGTCACTTGTGAATTCTCAATCTTTTAATCAAAAACTCGCGTGAACCCTAATTCGATGTTGTTCACAAAGGCTTTTGATATAAAAGCTTCGAGTGCACTATCGAAAACAAAAAAGCTCTCTCTTTTCCTCTTGCTGAATTGTCTATGAGTTGGAGTTTTTTTTTAAAAGCAAAAAGAATAAAATTCTTCTTCTTGAAAAAACTCTCTCTTTGGCCGAATTCTCTACCATAAATAATAATGGTGGCCGAATTCTTCTTGATATGTTTTATGGTGGCCGGATTCTCCTACTTTATGGAGGATTTATATTTCACCAAAACTCTTATTAAGTTAGTAGTTAAAACATATTCCAACTCATGAGAGTAATATACACTAATTGAATATCAATTTAAAATTGTGACTTAATCAATAACTTCTTAATTTGACTAGATAAATAAATCATTTAATTTATCTACTTATCAAATTAAGTTTTGATAGATATCAAATACTTCCTAATTTGACTAGATAAATAAAACCTTTTTATTTATCTACTTATCAAATAAGGTCTTTGATACTTACTGTAAGAACCTCTATTTTATGATTGGCTTATTTCATGACAAACCACACCACATTGGGGATGATCTTGTAATGGGTAGCTTAGGTCTTCGTTGGCAAGCTTCCAAGCATCTCCGTGACTTCAAGATCAAGAGCAAGAGCGAAAGGTACATTCACTTTAATTTGTCTCTTGAAGAGCTTAGGTGCACACACACACACACTTCATGCATGCTTTTTCATCTTGCATTTGTGTTCTAATTGTTTATATGTGTGCATCCATTATACATTTCACACTTGCACATCATTGTTAGATCTAAGTGTGGTTTTGTGTGGTGTAATTCGTTTCCGTTTGTGTGATCGGAAACATTCACTCTTGCACGATGGTGTGCATGTCTTAGTGCGATGGTTGACCATTTGAGAAGGTCTTATTCTTCTCTTGGTTAAGTGTTAGTTTTGGTTTGGTTGTTTGGAGTAAAATATCTAGTTTCAAAAGAGTGGTTTTCAATGTTTTAAATGTTTTATAAAACTGACATTTGCATGGTCTTGTGACTATAACATTTCATCCAAAGATCCAAAAAAAGTTTTGAAACTTTCTAGATAAACTAGACACCCATACCTTTCCAACGGTATATTATTCGTAATATTTCATGACTGTTTGGATTGGTTTTGAAATCTCCAAAGTGACCACTAAAACAGGGCAACTCTGTTTTTGTCCTAATATGCCCTTTGGTCACTCTTTTGATCATAACTCTGTCTACAAAAATCAAAACCTCATTCTGTACAACGGTGTAAAAAGACAACTTCCATACCTTTCCAATCGTATATCATACGAAAGGTTTCGATGTCGTTTGGTCATGTTTCGGGTCGCTCGAAACTAGAGCTGGTGTGCTGTCCAGTGAGTAAAGCGACTTCCAAAGTGACTTTGTGCAAGTCGCCTTGAATGTCGCCTTAGACATCATTTTTTCTCCAGAACATTAAGCGACTTTCAAGGCTACATGTGCATAGCCTTGGATGTCACCTTTTGCACCAGAAATCAGTTTTCTCTTCAAAACGACGTAGTTTCACTTGGGCACCTATAAATACATCATTAACTCATCTTCTTCATTGAATGACTTTCAAGAACAAACCCTAGAGAGAGAGAGATATATATTTTAGAGAGAGAAAGCTGAGAGAAAGCTGAGAGAAAGCTTCAAGCAAGCTTCTTTAACTCTCCAAACCCAAAACCCATGCATCCATTGGCATCAATCTTCCATGGGTCTTCATCATTCATGACTTGGTAAGTAAGAACAAACTTTTATCTTTGATTATTGTTCTTAAAGACCAAGATTTCGTTTTTAATGCATAGGATTTGTAGAAATCATTTTTGAATGCATTATTGTGTTGATTGATAACATGATTGGGTTTGTATTTTGATAGCTTAATTGATTAGGTCATTTTTACCTAAAAGCTAGGTCATAAACATTCATTTGTGATTTATTGATGACTTGGTTGATAGATTGTATTTTATCAACTAGTTAAGCTTATTGAATTTTCATGTGTGTTTTGTGTAACAATTAGTTTGTTGGAAATTCTCTACACAACTAATTGAGTTTGTTTGTGATAGCTAGAATTTAGGACCATTTTGCCCTTCTAGCTAAGTCTTTATGCCTTGCATCTAGACCTTGATATTTATGCCTCATTGAATGCATTTGTTGATTGCATATTTATTGCCCTTGTTATATATTGTGACAACTTGTGTTGGTTGGACTTTATTTGACAATTACGTTGCTAGAATCCCTTTGCATCTAATTGAGTCCTTAATTATGGGCATGTAGGCATTGTTTGATAACTAGATTGTTTAATTGCATTACAACATCTAGTTAAGCATTTTGTGTTTGGTCTTGCACATTCTTGCATTGAGTATATTGTTATATATACACTTAGACTTCTATACGCTTCATTGAGTAAAATTCTTGTGGCTTCGGGATGAAGTTGCACAAGCATTCAAGTCTTGCAACCACGATGTGGTTGGCAAGCATTGATCAAGTGCCACTATAAAAGGCCCACAGGGTAGAGTAGGAGGTGCTCACGCCAAGAGTAGTGTATCAGGGGATATCACTAGGGATTGAACCAAGAGTGGTGAGTGGTAGTGTCCATAGCCTGAGGTTATCGAAACTGAGAGTCTGAGTATCACTTGAGGGTGTAATCTTTTATTCATATAGTGGATTTCTGTGATCGTCTGTGGCTAGAAGGACATCCTGTGGTTTTTCCCTTGTTGAAGGGTTACCACGTAAAAATCAAGTGTTCTTTATATTTCCGCACTTTACTTGATTTTGCATGTTTGTTTTGTTGGGTTAATTGTTACTGATATTGACCAATAGAAAAATTGGTAATAATTGATTAAAAACCCATTCACCCCCCCCCCCCCCCCCCCCCCCCCCCCCCTCTTCCCCCCCTTTTCTAGGTTGTTAGACACACGCTTGAGTAGTATTTTCACTTACCATACTACTAACAATAGTATGACACTAAGAGTCCTACTCCTAGTCAGAAAAGATTTTGACTTTTAATCAAATAATTAACTAATTAATTTCCATTTAATTAAATAATAAAATAAAACAATATATTAGGCTAATTATTTAGCCCTTGCCGCCCAAGCCTATACATGGGAAATATATTGTTTTTCCATTTTATTAAATCCATTGAACTTTAATAAAAAGTCCACATGTGAACTAGACCCATTCTTAATTACAAAAAAATAGTTCAAATGCCTTAAATTAATACATTAATATAATTTAGCAGCCCATTTATTTAAAATGTGCAAATTATATTCTTAATGTATTAATGGAATACTAAACGCACCCCATTAGGGCTGCCCAAGGATTCCGACATCCTTGGCCACCCATTCCAGGCTTTTGAAGAGTTACCGGGTGTCTTGATCATACATTACCGCACCTCTCCAAAACTTTTGTATTCCGAAATCCAAAAACAATTCTAGATGGACTCAGAAATTTGTCCGGTAGAATATATCAAGTGATCCATCCAAGTTCGTGTGGATTGGGGATCTTGACGAGCTATCTAAATTTAAGCTCCAATAGACATAACTTAATTACAATCAACAAATGATTCACTTAGGTTCAGTCTATTAATTTTAGCTCATTCCACTAAATAGCTAAAATTGAACTCTTAAATAAAGATAGAATAAGTTAATATTTCTCATTCGTACCCTAGACAACCTTATTGGAGATAGTGTATCCTCGTGAAAAATATCAGTAATCGCCAAGAGCTCATAGACCGTCTATAGCTCTCCTAGGTACCATATTTACTCATATGACCATATTTTGAACTTAGATATTTTGACTTGTCTAGAAGCCATGTTTCAATAGACACTATCGAAAACTTAACGTTAAGATTTAATATCCAATACCTTAAAATATCCATATGATGATATTCTACTCACGTTTAATAAATGGAGCCCAGATGTCCATATCTATAAATGAAGTCCTTTATTGGTTAACAAATGAATACCACCAAACCATCCAGGAAATATGCTATATAATCGTACTCATTGACAACTCAAATGATAACACTTGTAACCATAAGTCCATCATTTATCTCAGAATTAAGATAGACTCTCCGATTGTCCTCAAGTGAAAACTTTTATCCACTAACGGTTTTGGATAAAGTATTTCACTGTGATCATATTCAATGCACCTAGTGCACTAGATTCTTTTGCCCAAAGATATTTCACTTTGATGATTTTAGACTCATCATAACACATTTGATCCCACTCAAATGCTAGCAAATGACTCTACAACTTTAACAAGGTAAATGCGCCCAACCTTTATCTTAAGTTGTGAATATTGTTCAAGACTAACTAAAGAATTGTGTCTACCTCATACATATCCAGATGTACAAACAATTCTTCATTTCGTATAGTCTTTTGACCTTATGATTATTTACTTTTGACCATTATAATAATTAAACTATAAATGCTATAAGATTTGTTAAAGTAGAAATCACTTTATTAATATGAAAAGATTGTCAAATAAATTATTACACTCTTGCTATTGAGCATAATCCTGACAATATGAATATGCAAATATATTTTGATTCCATGTACCCAAACTCCAATTCACATATGTTGATGACTGTTATCGCCTAGGTTTTTAGTGAAAATATGAGTGTAATTCGGTGAGGATTAGAAGTCGAGGCGAATTCTAGCCCGGGCATTCGAGCTCTGTTGTTGTATTGGCATACATGCATTGCGTGATGTATTGATTTACATGACATATTTTTAGTCTTAATATATAGATTTTAGCATGCATGTAGTCTTTGCTTGGTTTGTTTAAGGTGGCATCTCAACGTTTTGCTTTGTAGAGTTGCGTTTGTTGGTACCGTATTGGTAAACCCTTAAGAGACTATAACTCCTCGACTAGGGACACCTAGGGGTTCAAAGGCTTGTGGCACATGCTAAGTGCCATCGTTTCTCCCACAAAAGTGGACTAATCAATTTTTACTTGTTTATTGCTTTTAGGTATTTTAGATTTCTTATTTGTTGTTTTTTTTTGTTTTTCGTTTTTAGTTTTGCTCGAGGGCGAGCAAATGTTAGGTTTAGGGGTATTTGATAGGCATATTTATGTACCTATTTTAGGCTCCCTATTCCTAGTTATTGTGCTCTGTTTCGAGTGTTTTATGTATATAATATGTGTTTGAGCCTTGTGTAGGTTCATTTCCCAAAAGTTAGGTGTTTGAGCTTAAAGTGAAGGTTTGCAGGCAAAGAGGAGAAAATGAAGATGATTTTGGAAAGTTTCAAGGAATCTACGACTTCAATGTCGCAAATCCAAGTCGTAGATATAGTCAAGAGGAAACTGCTACTTCAGACTGCGACATCAACACGAAGATCCAAGTCGCAAATGTAGTCTAGAGGAATCTGTTACTTCAAGCTACAAGATTCAACTCGGAGATCTAACTCGCAGAAACACTCCAGAGGAGACTGCCAAGTCAGACTACGACCACATGCAGTAAAAGCAGATCTGCTACTTCAGATAGCGAGTTCCAACTTGCAGATCAAAGTCGCAAAAGTTGCCCAAAACCTTCTGCCATCATGATCTACAGGTTCCAACCAGCAGAAAGAAATCGGCTAGATTAATCTACGAGTTCCAACTCGTACATATATGTCGGCAGACCTTATCCACTTGTAAATCACATGAGTTTTAGAGGAAAACTTAATATTTCACACCAATTAGTGACCTAACCTTCAAACACTATAAATACACCACCTTGTTGGTGTTTAAACATATCTAAAAATATCTTACAATATCCAATCTTAGATAGACACCAACACCTTCTCTTGTTCTTCAACAATAAATCAAGAGAGAGAGAGAAGCTTTAAAGACTTCCATGGAGGTTCTCCACCATGGATGTCTCACCACCACTACCTTTAAACTTCCTCCATCCATCTTTGAAGTAGATCCAAGGAGAAAGGATAGCAAAACGAAATAGATATATTGGTTATCTCTAAACTCTTCTCTTTGTTTTATTTTTTCTATTTCTTTGATGTTTAATCCCCATTAGGGAATATTTGTAAACCAACACTTGAGCTTGTTATATATGGTATTTACTTATATTCGACTTGGATCTTAATTCTATTCTTTGAGCTTAATGTTATACCTCTTTTATCTTGACATGTATGTTGGTGAATGAGTAGAAATTGATATGTTTGCATAAGTGAGACTTTAGATTAAAACAATGTTGTAGTGTAATTTATTGTAAACAAATGATGTAGTGTAAGAGTAGAGTCTCATTCTTGCTTGCATGTTGGTGACGAAAGGGAATCGATATGTATGGATTGATTTGAGTGAAAGTGCATTGAAGCGCTAGATTAGGTTTTAGTGTATTGTTCGTGTGCTTAATAGGTCTTTGACCAAAGACACAATTGCTCATTCCATAACCGTGGTTGAGTGATGAATTGATTTCGGTATTCCTTAATCATCAAATGATTCGTAATAATAGATGATTTGGTTTCAGAATCCTTAATCAAGAGAAATAGCGCTTGAATCCGTTCGGAATGGTGCTTGAATGTTTATAATCAACATGAATAGCTTGTGTGTTAGGTAAACTTATGTACCTATTGTAACCACTATCTTGCATCTCTCCAAGCCATATTTATTTTCCTAGCTAGGGTGCTTTGCCTTTAGGAGTAGACTAATTTATATTGCTTTGTAGTGTAATTGAATTCCCTCTGTAGTTAGATTTAGAAAGGAAAGCACCAGGTTACATTTCATCCTTACTGTAATTTAATTTAGTTTAGTTTATTCACACCTCACACACCATCCGCAGTATGTATACACTTCACACACACCATTCTCACCACTTCCATGTTCTATTTACATCGCTTTCAATAATGCTTTAGCTAGAGACAGTTAGACTGATACCACCTCAATGTGGGAATGACCCTTGCTTACATGCTATACTAGTCCTTTGACGTATTGCATTTGTGGGGTAGATTAGATTAGAAAAATATCTTTTTAATAGGCACAACGATGGCCTTATCAACCGCACGCAGTGCCCGGGCACGGGTACCCTACCCGGGCACTGCTTGCCCAGACTCGCCAAATCAGCAAGTTTCAGACTTATTTTTGGCACCCTATAAGTATATTTTGCTATGATTTTCTTAAAAGAGCTAGTCACGACCAAAAACCCTATTTTCTCTTCCTTACATCACTAACCACTAACCCTAGATCTAGGAGCCTCTCCCACTTAATCTAAACCTTCTTACATAATCTTCAACCTATTTTACTCATGGACACTTGGAGATCGGATTCAAGCTTTAAGGAAGGAAGTGTAGGGAAAAATTAACTAAAACCGCAGCGAAAGGCGAAAAGTAGATTTTCGTATAGTTTAAATTTTTTTTAAAGATTTGAACATTAACCCTTTAATTAATTAAACACAAATATACGGTTAAAGTTAAATACCTCTTGTCGCGTGATCCGATTGACTTACGTCGATGGTAATCCGCAAGATCTTCAATCCTAGCACGTACGTGAATCACCTAGGAGCGTGGTCTCCCTTTTTTCTTTGAATTGCTTACCTGAGAATGGATATATGGAACTTCTGTAGGGAAAATTCGATATAAAACGCAGCGGAAGAAACGAAAATAGATTTCGTATGGTTTTAAAATTTTTCTCAAAGTTGAACCTTAACCTTTTAATTAATTAAACTCAAATATATACGGTTAGAGTTAAATACCTCTTGACGCATGATCCGATTGACTTACGTCGATTGGTAATCCGCAAATCTTTTCCAATGCCCGTGAACAGTACCTACGTGAACAGTACCCGCGTGAACAGTGATTGTAAACAGTACCGCGTGAACAGTGATCGTGAACAGTACCTGCGTGAACAGTGATTATGAACAGTACCCCACCCCCCCCCCCCCCCCCCCCCCCCCGTGAACAGTACCGCGAGATCTTCCAATCCGAACACGTACGTGAATCACCTAGGAGCGTGGTCTCCCGTTTTCTTTGAATTGCAAACCTGAGAATGGATGAACAAAGTTTTCTTTTTCTTTTGTTAGTCACAAAACAATCAAAAGAAGACAAAAATTATTCCGGTCACTTTGAGTTCTCAATCTAATGATCGAAACTCGCGTGAACCTAATTCGATGTTGTACACACAAGCTTATTGATGAACAAGCAATCAGTGTACTATCAAAGAATAATCTCTTCTCTCTTTTATGTTTAGTAGAATAAAAATTATCCTTTTCTATGAATTAAGAAGAAGAAGAAAAATTGAATCATTCAATCAACTATCTTGTGGCCGAATTCTATATGTGGTATTATATAGGTGGCCGAAATTTTGCTTCCTCTTCTATTTAGGATTGCCGAAATCTTCCTCTAAATAGACTAGGGTTGCCGCAAATCACATACCAAAAAGAGTTTGTGTTGCACCCTAATTTCCATCAATCTTTTGACTTCAAAACCTAATCCAACTCATAGATATTTTTATTCTTTTATTGACGAAATAAAAAGACTTCTTATTTGATTAAATAAATAAAATTAACTATTTATTTTCTTATCAAACAAGTCTTTTACTTTTAATATACTACTACCAATAGTATAACTTTAGGAAATATATTTCCTGATCAGAAAAAGATTTCCTGATCAGAAAAAGATTTGTTTCTTAATTAAACAATTAATTAATAAATTAACTAATTCTTATTTAATTAAAACAATGAAACAAAATAATATATTAGGTTAATATATACACCTTGCCGCCCCACTTATATAAATGGGCCATATATTATTTTCTTATTTCATTTAATCCATTGGGCTTTAAATAAAAGCCCACATGTGAACCAGACCCATTCTTACTAAAAGAAACAAGCCCACATGTCTCCTTTTACTATATTAATATAATAGTGCAGCCCATTAATTAAATAATAGACATATTATATTCTTGATATATTAAAAACCATTCTAGATGGACCCTTAAATCGGCCAGGTAGAATATATCAAGTGATCCATGCAAATACGTGTGGATTGGGGATCTTGGCGGGCTCTCTAAATTTAAGCTTCAATAGACACAACCTAATCACAATCAACAAATAATTCACTTAGGTCCAATCTATTAATTTTAACTCATTCCACTAAAGAGCTAAAATTGAACTCTTAAATAAAGATAGAATAAGGAGATGTTTCTCATTCATACCCTAGACAATCTTATAGGAGATGGTGTATCATCGTGAATAATATTAGTAATCGCCAAGAGCTCATAGACCGCCTATAGCTCTCCAAGTTACCATATTTCCTCATATGGCCACATTTCGAACTTGGATACTTTGACTTGTCCAGAAGCCATGTTTTCAATAATAATTGTTGAAAACTCAACGTTGAGATTTAATATCCAATACCTCAAAACATCCATATTATGATATTATACTCTCATTTAATAAATGGAGCCACGATGTCCATATCTATAAATGAAGTCCTCTATCGATTAACAAATGTATACCGCCAAACTATCGAGGATAGACTATGCTATATAATCGTACTCATTGATAGCTCTAATGATAACACTTGCAACCATAAGTCCATCATTTATCTCAGGATTAAGATAGACTCTCTGATTGTCCTCTTTAATGAAAAGACTTATATCTAGTGATGGTTCTAGATAAAGTATTTCATTGTGATCCAGTTCAATGCACCTAGTGCACTAGATTCTTTTACTCGAAAACCTTTCGATGATTTTAGACTCATCATATTCATTTGATCCCACTCAAATGCTAGTAAAAGAATTCTACAACTTTAACAAGATAGAGGTGCCCAACCTTTAACTTAAGTTGTGAACGTTATTCAAGACTAACTAAAGAATTGTGTCTACCTCATACATATCCGGATGTATGAAAAATTCTTCATGTCTCATAGTCTTTTGACCTTATGATTATTTACCTTGACAATTATGATAATAAATGCTATAAGTAATTGTAAGAATCAGAATTCACTTTATTAATATGAGAAGATTGTCAATTACAATATTATACTCTTGCCATTGAGCATAATCCTAACAATCTCCCACTTGTTTTATATCAAATGTGTCATATCTCTCATTCCCATGTTCTCTAGATGTCCATCAAAGCTCTTCTGAGGTAGAGCCTTTGTGAAAGGATCCGCTAGATTTTCTGCTGACGCGATTTTGGTGATCATCACGTCTCCCCTATGAACAATTTCCCTCAAAAGGTGATACTTCCTTTCAATGTGTTTACCTCTCTTATGACTTCTTGGTTCTTTCGAATTAGCCACTGAACCACTGTTGTCATAGTGTATAGTGATCTGCTTATTCGTACTAGGAACCACTTCTAAGTCAATCAAGAATTGGCGGAGCCAAACAGCCCTCTTTGGCAGCTTCGCATGCAGCAACATACTCAGCTTCCATGGTGGAATCAGCAATACAAGATTGCTTGATACTCCTCCATATGACTGCTCCTCCTCCAATGGTAAACACAGATCCTGATGTGGATTTTCTGGAGTCAGAATCTGACTGGAAATCAAAATCTGTATACCAAACGGGAATTAAATCCCTTCCAGAGTATACAAGCCTATAATCTCTAGTTCTCTTGAGATACTTGAAAATATGCTTGACTGCCGTCCAATGATCAGGACCAGGTTTCGATTGAAACCTGCTAACTATGCCAACAGCAAAACAAATATCTGGTCTAGTACAGAGCATTGCATACATGAGACTTCCAACTGCCAAGGCATATGGAACTCTACTCATGAATTGCTCTTCATGCACATTCTTAGGTGCTTGACCCTTAGAAAGTTTGATTCCATGTCTAAAAGGTAACATACCTTTCTTGGAATCTTGCATGGTGAATCTAGACAAGATTTTATCAATGTATAAAGCTTGGGATAATGCAATCGTTCTATTCTTTCTATCCCTTATTACTTGGATACCAAGAATATAACTTGCTTCTCATAAGTCCTTCATATCAAATTGTTTTGCTAACCATTCTTTCACTCATGTCAATACACCTACATCGTTTCCAATGAGTAGTATATCATCAACATAAAGAATGAGGAAAACCAACTTGTCGCCTTTGATCCTCTTGTATACACAAGATTCGTCAGGGTTTTGAATAAATCCAAAACCCTTTACAGCTTGATCGAACCTTATGTTCCAGGATCTGGATGCTTGCTTTAGTCCATATATGGACTTTTGCAACTTGCATACTCTTTCTTCTTGGCCTTTTTCAATGAATCCCTCTGGTTGCATCATGTAGATGCTCTCGTCAAGACTTCCATTAAGGAAAGCTGTCTTGACGTCCATTTGCCAAATCTCTAGGTCTAGAGATGCTACAATGGATAAGAGTATCCTAATGGATTTAAGCATGGCCACAGGTGAGAAGGTTTCCTCGTAATCGATACCTTCTTTCTGTGTATAACCTTTAGCTACTAGTCTTGCTTTAAAGGTTTCCACCATACCATCCATACCTCTTTTCCTCTTGTATAGCCACTTGCACCCAATGGGTTTTATCCCTTTAGGCAAGTCTACAAGGGACCAGACTTTGTTATTGAACATCGATTCAATCTCGGATTGCATTGCCTTTTGCCAATGACGACAATCAACATCCTCCATAGCTTCCTTGTACGTGTAGGGATCATCGTCGTCCGAGAGATTCTCAACAGATTCTCCTAGATCGGTATATCTTTCGGGTTGTGTTCTAACCCTCCCACTACGACGAGGAATGGTAGGTTGTTGATCTTGTGTTGGAGTGTAACTTACAATTGGGCTGGGTTGTAAAACCTCTTGTGGAATTGTATCTCCTGACATCTCATTCAGGACAATTCTACTTTTGGGCACAAAATTATTCATATAGTCCTTTTCTAGAAATGAAGCATTTGTTGAAACAAATACTTTTAGATCAGAAGGACTATAGAAATAATATTCTTTAGTTCCTTTTGGATACCCCACAAATATACATGTTTCCGAACGGGACTCCATCTTTTCTGTCTTTCCGTTCAACACATGTGCAGGACAACCAAATATCCTCATGTGTTGTAAACTAGGCTTTTGCCCAGTCCACAATTCATGTGGGGTTTTAAGGACAGATTTAGATGGTACATCGTTTAGAATATATATTGCTGTTTGTAGAGCATATCCCCAAAAAGAAATAGGAAGTGTTGAATAACTCAACATTGATCTAACCATCTCTAAAAGAGTCCTGTTTCTCCTTTCTGCTACCCCATTTTGTTGAGGTGTACCTGGTGCAGAAAGCTGAGAAACTATCCCATTATCAATAAGGTATTGCTGAAACTCTCCAGATAGATATTCTCCACCACGATCAGATCTCAAGATTTTTATATGTTTCTCAAGCTGATTTTCTACTTCAGCTTTGAATGCTTTGAACATATCAAATGCATCCGACTTATGTCTCAAGAGATACGCGTAACCAAATCTTGAGTAATCATCTGTGAAGGTGATGAAGTACTCATATCCACCTCTAGCTTGAATGCTCATAGGACCACATACATCAGTGTGTACTAGTCCTAAACATTCAGTGGCTCTTGCACCTTTGGAATTGAACGGCCTTTTGGTCATTTTACTTTCCAAACAAGATTCACAAGTTGGTAGATCATCAACCTTTAAGTCACTTAAAGGTCCGTCACATACCAATCTTTTCATCCTATTAAGGTTAATGTGACCTAGGCGTAAATGCCAAAGATAGGTTTCATCTTTTGATAATTTTACTCTTTTATGATTAGGTTCCGTTATTTCTGTGTCTAACGAGTGAGAGATATTTCTATGCAAAAAGAATAAACCGTTTTCCAATGTACCTTTGCAAACAACTTTGTCATTCTTACTAATAATAAAAGTTTTATTAAAAGTAACCGAATATCCAAACTTATTTAAACAAGAAACTGAAATTAAATTCCTCTTGAATTGAGGTACATAATAAACGTCTATTAAATTTAAATGCCTACTAGAATCTAAAATAACTCTAATATCTCCCACTGCACTTGCAGACACTAACGTTCCGTTGCCCAAGCGCAAATTGACTTCATCTTCATTCAGCCTTCTACTTTCTTGGAACCCCTGCAAGGAATAACAAACATGATTAGTGGCTCCAGAGTCTATGATCCAAGAATCAGTAGAATCTGCCAGAAAACATGTTTCTAGATAATTAACATTACCTTCTTCCTTCTTTTTCTGGGACTTTGGGCAATCTCTTTTCCAATGTCCCTTTTCACCACAAAGGAAGAATTTCCCTTTGATCTTGGTTACTTTCTTGGTTTCCTTCTTGGTAGGCCCAGGTTGCTTTTTCTTCTGTTGTTTCTTGACCTTCTTACGGGTCTTAACAGTATAAACTTTACCAACCAAATGAATCTCTTGACCTTTGTTTTTCACAAGGATCTTTTCAGCGCTTTGAATATCTTGCATCAGGCCCTGCAAGGTGTATTCCTTTTTGTTCAAGGTGTAGTCCAACTTGAACTGATCAAAGGAATCTGACAGTGAGTTAACTACCATATCAATTTTGGTCTCACCATCAATCTCAGCACCATTTAGTTTAGCAATATTGAGATGTGCTATGACTTTCATCATGTGATCTTTCACAGATTGTCCAGGTTTCATCCTAAGATTCATAAAAGCAGTCACTGCCTCTCTCTTAGTAGTCATAGACCTCATAGCAAACATTTCCTCTAGAGACATCATTATATCAGCAGCGGACCCCATTCCTTCATGTTGCTGTTGCAACACGTCGGAGATAGTGGCCATAATGTAACATTTTGCCATATCATCAGAAGTCTTCCACTGCTCATACTCATCTCTTTGCATCACATTAGATTCATTATTAGGAAGGGGTGGTTTAGGAGTGGTCAGAACAAACTTATGTTTTTCACTTTGCAGCAACAACCAATTTTCCTTTTCCATGTTACGTAGTTATCTCCAGTTAAGGTGTTATCTTTCAGGATGTTCATAAGTGATGGGGTCATGATTTCTGATTAAAACGAAAACATATATAAGTAAATAATCATGATAATAGCACTTTTAAAAATTTATCTTGAATTAAAATAAATAATTCAATCATAAAAATTCAACGGTGATCCAACACCTATAAATATTACGCCTCCTTTGGGAGTTCGCACTATTTACTAGTTAGACTAGGTCCCATCTAATTGTTAACATAACAACCAGCGTTTTTAATTTTAGCCTTGTAATTTTTATTAACAAGAACTCTTGGGAGGATATTAATAAAATTACATTGAGTGTGTTACCAAGATATCGACCCTCAATTTTCTCTCACGAAAATCCCTCCTTGGGGAGTAGATTTCGTTTAAGTCAATTGTCTAGTCTATCCTTGTAAGGAAGCATATTGTTAAATTCCATTTATGGACGCCCCTTGGAGGGATTACCAAAAATAGTAAAACTCAACTAATCTTGGAGGCCATAGGCGTTTTTGTACACCTTCTCCCACTCAATTATTTAAGGCGTGTGATTAAATCCCAAAGAGGATTTTTACCAAGTTATCTAGATGCCAATTAGATACCTAAATCATTCAATGCATGTTCATACCAAAAGAGATATATGAGTGGCACTCCTATTCTAAAATGTCATGTTATCATACAACAACAAATATTGTAATATTTAAGCAAAAATTAAATAGCAACAATTTTGGCCCATCCTAGAAAAGCAAGTAAATTACAATTGTTAGGAATACAATATCTGCAGGTGGCCATCAACCATACGCTCATCCCTCGGCCTCCTTCCATGGACGTGCACAGCCCACAACCCCACAAAGGGGCTGCCTTGCGCCGCCCATAAGGCCACACAAGGCTGCTGTGCGTAGCCCACCAAGGATTGGGCTTGCCATGCGCAGCCCAATCCAGTCCTAGGGTGCGCACGGTGCTCGTTCTCGATTCCGGTTGCTTCGTCTTTCTTCGTGTCTTCGAATTTTCAATACCCGAATACATTACATCATATTACGAATAAATTACTGCAGCAAATTTTTTTTATTTTTATTTTATTGCAGTAAGATTTACAAAAACAAATACTGCACCTGATTACAAAAAAAATACTGCACTTATTTTACATACAAAAAAAAAATAAAACCCTAGCAATTACTAAGAAGGAATTATGGCGATAATAGACCACCCTTCTTGTTACAAATCCGAAACAAAAATTACATTGAAATTCTAGGACCAAAATCGAGCAATAACAATTCACTTTATAAAACATATATAAATCCATACATTCAACATGTCATTATATATGCGAATACCTAGAGTGCCATCTCTTTCTAAAACATGTATAATCACAATAAAAAAGAAATAGATTCACGTATATATACGTTAATTGATTAAAAGGTACAACCAAGGCTTTGATACCAATTGTAGGGAAAAATCGATATAAAACGCAGCGGAAGAAACGAAAATAGATTTCGTATGGTTTTAAAATTTTTCTCAAAGTTGAACCTTAACCTTTTAATTAATTAAACTCAAATATATACAGTTAGAGTTAAATACCTCTTGATGCAGTGATCCGATTGACTTACGTCGATTGGTAATCCGCAAAATCTTTTCCGATGCCCATGAACAGTACCCGCGTGAACAGTGATTTTGAACAGTATCCGCATGAACAATACCCGCATGAACAGTGATCGTGAACAGTACCCCCATGAACAGTGATCGTGAACAATACCGCGAGATCTTCCAATCTGAACACGTACGTGAATCACCTAGGAGTGTGGTCTCCCTTTTTCTTTGAATTGCAAACCTGAGAATGGATGAACAAAGTTTTCTTTTTCTTTTGTTAGTCACAAAACAATCAAAAGAAGACAAAAATTATTCCGGTCACTTTTGAGTTCTCAATCTAATGATAGAAACTCGCGTGAACCTAATTCGATGTTGTACACACAAGCTTATTGATGAACAAGCAATCAGTGTACTATCAAAGAATAATCTCTACTCTCTTTTATGTTTTTTAGAATAAAAATTATCCTTTTCTATGAATTGAGAAGAAGAAGAAAAATTGAATCATTCAATCAACTATCTTGGCCGAATTCTATATGTGGTATTAAATAGGTGGCCGAAATTTTGCTTCCTTTTCTATTTAGGATTGCCGAAATCTTCCTCTAAATGGACTAGGGTTGCCGCAAATCACATACCAAAAAGAGTTTTTGTTGCAGCCTAATTTCCATCAACCTTTAGACTTTAAAACCTAATCCAACTCATAGATATTTTTATTCTTTTATTGACTAAATAAAAAGACTTCTTATTTGATTAAATAAATAAAATTAATTAATTATTTTCTTATCAAACAAGTCTTTTACTTTTAATATACTACTACCAATAGTATTACTTTAGGAAATATATTTCCTGATCAGAAAAAGATTTGTTTCTTAATTAAACAATTAATTAATAAATTAACTAATTCTTATTTAATTAAAACAATGAAACAAAATAATATATTAGGTTAATATATACACCTTGCCGCCCCACTTATATAAATGGGCCATATATTATTTTCTTATTTCATTTAATCCATTGGACTTTAAATAAAAGCCCACATGTGAACCAGACCCATTCTTACTAAAAGAAACAAGCCCACATGTCTCCTTTTAATATATTAATATAATAGTGCTGCCCATTAATTAAATAATAGACATATTATATTCTTGATATATTAAAAACAATTCTAGATGGACCCTTAAATCGGCCAGGTAGAATATATCAAGTGATCCATGCAAATACGTTTGGATTGGGGATCTTGGCGGGCTATCTAAATTTAAGCTTCAATAGACACAACCTAATCACAATCAACAAATGATTCACTTAGGTCCAATCTATTAATTTTAACTCATTCCACTAAAGAGCTAAAATTGAACTCTTAAATAAAGATAGAATAAGGAGATGTTTCTCATTCATACCCTAGACAATCTTATAGGAGATGGTGTATCCTCGTGAATAATATCAGTAATCGCCAAGAGCTCATAGACCGCCTATAGCTCTCCAAGTTACCATATTTTCTCATATGACCACATTTCGAACTTGGATACTTTGACTTGTCCAGAAGCCATGTTTTCAATAATCATTGTTGAAAACTCAACGTTGAGATTTAATATCCAATACCTCAAAACAACCATATGATGATATTATACTCTCATTTAATAAATGGAGCCACGATGTCCATAACTATAAATGAAGTCCTCTATCGATTAACAAATGTATACCACCAAACTATCGAGGATAGACTATGCTATATAATCGTACTCATTGATAGCTCTAACGATAACACTTGCAACCATAAGTCCATCATTTATCTCAGGATTAAGATAGACTCTCCGATTGTCCTCTTTAATGAAAAGACTTATATCTAGTGATGGTTCTAGATAAAGTATTTCATTGTGATCCAGTTCAATGCACCTAGTGCACTAGATTATTTTACTCGGAAACCTTTCGATGATTTTAGACTCATCATATTCATTTGATCCCACTCAAATGCTAGTAAAAGAATTCTACAACTTTAACAAGATGGAGGTGATGAGAAGGTTTTTGCCGTCAGAAAACCGTCCGTCAAAACAATTTATAAAACCTATGCGATGCGTTCACAAGTATAAATACAAGCAAAGCGGCAAGCACGGGTGTCGTCCACTGAGATCGGGGTAGCGGTGATAAGATTAGGATTAATATAACTAGCAAGCATAAAAGTAAAGTGATAGCGAATGAAGATACAATATAAAATAAACTATAAAAGCAAATAACTGGATTACAATGGAGGGGTGAATGAATGATGATGGAACTATGGAGTTGATGGACTCATAAGTGAATATTGGGGCAATTGCAACAAACTCTCAAGTAAGTACGTTTTGACAAATGTAACCAACCTAGGGTGTATAGTGTTGGCATATATCTCTAGCAAGAGGTCAACCTAGGATGTATAGTGAAGACCTCCTACTAGCGATTAATCCCTCTTAAGCAACCAAAAGTGGCTAGTTACTCAATTGGGACTTGTTCCATGAATGCTCATGTATCTAGCTATGGCTCAACCTATTACTAATGTAGCCATCCTAGGATGTATAGTGATGGCTTCCAATTCCCTCACAAGTGGCCAACCTAGGATGTATAGTGAAGGCCACCCGTTTGGGATTGGATGAGGCTCGAGGTTATCAACCGAATTCTACTCGAAGGTTAGTTCTCATAAAATCACTAAAGTAGCCAACCTAGGGTGTATAGTGGAGGCTTCTAATTCTCTCACAAGTGGCTAACCTAGGATGTATAGTGAAAGCCACTAATTCGAGATTAGATTAAGGGCATGGTTATAGAGCCGGATTTCCGGAAATCCTTCCATTCAATGGAGCATTAGACAACCTAATTGCCTACTCAAGTAATCCAAATCAATCATGCTAAGAGAGTGTATCCAAGCAAGTCAATAATGGAAATCAATACAAGCAATGGAATGAAATATAGTGATAGAATAAATATAACACATAGAGTTTATTTACAAAGCCCAAAATATCCATCAAACAAATAACATCAACCCCATAGTGGGGTATTTTAGCTACTCATGTTCTATTACAAACCAATAAACTAAGAGAGAGAGTAGAGATAACCCTTGAAGATTAATCTCCTTCCTTGAAGCTTGAATCCAAGTCTCCTAGTTGCCTTTGATTGAGTAGAGATGGTTTGGATGAGAGGGAGATGTGTTTCTAGCGTAGACTACAAGTGTTGGGAGGTATGGTGATTTTTTGGTTCGTTCCCATCCTTTTCTATTTATAGAGGATGGAAAAATAGGCCACTTAAGCTCGAAACCAGAAACTGTCACGCGCAGAGTGCGGGTGGAGTGCGGGTGTGAATTACCCGCACTGTACCCGCACTGTAAGGGTTTTCTTCATCTTCAAGTCTCTGATCTGGCAATATTGCGGGTGGAGTGCGGTTGGATTACCTGCACTTTACTCGCACTTGACCCGCACTGTTGTCGCACTTTGCTCGCACTCTGGTGTCAGGTGTAAATCCACTCCTCTGTCTTGAGCAACAGCGCGGGTGGGGTGCGGTTGGATTACCCGCACTCTACCCGCACTTTATCTGTCAGGTACGAATCAGCTCCTCTGTCTTGAGCAATAGTGCGGGTGAAGTACGGTTGGATGACCCGCACTTAACCCGCACTTTATCTTTCCTTCATGATTCAGGTCCCGGCTGTGGGAAGGAGTGCGGTTGGAGTGCGGTTGCGACCCGCACTTGACCCACACTGTAGAGCTGGTTATGATCCTTTGTCTTTCCTTTTGCCCCTTTTCTGCCGGAACCACTGCAACTAGCTTCTAACACCAGAATTACATCTATTGCCTGCAATTAGCACCAACGAGCCTATTAGACATAAAAGACATAAAATATATAGAAAATACACTCAAGGACGAGACAAAGGAATAGGAATGAGGGCCAAAATATACAACAATTTAGGCACGATCAAACACCCCCAAACCAAACCTTTGCTCGTCCTCGAGCAAACATAAAACGAAACAAATAAGACACAAACTAAAAATGACTCGAACTAAAAACTTTCCTAGACACAAAGAAAAACTTGCTGCAGAACCAACTAGTAGAAAGATACGCAAAAGCGAATGGAATTAAGGAATGCGCATATGCGAAATGTTCTAAACAACTTGAAGACACTCCAAGGGAAACGGGCACAACACGAATCCCACACTTAAAATGCCCTCGCCTCAGAAACTACTCACTCTCACACCTCGAGCATAATTCGCTTCGACGCTAGGTTCTCACATGGATTCTCTCTTATCTTTCCTCTCAGAACCTAGGTTCACACTCATGCAACATGTATGCCAATGAATTTATGTAACTGAATCAACTTAGTTGCATACATTTAGTGTAGAATAAACTCTGTTTTCAGTGAGTGAGTCTCATGAAAGAATCACGTGTCATGAATGTGGAAAGAGCATTCATTAACTAATATTCCCAATCTAGACATCCCCTAAGATCAACTAGGTCTTTTCCTTTTGGTTGTAACGTGGCCACGGTGAATGGTGATTAGAAGAATGAGAAATTTAGGCACAAGCACTAATCAACCAAGTTAAGGCAATACATTCTACACTTAAGCATTTAATTTCTCGTGCAACTCCACTTCCAAATACAATATGGCGTCCAGGCATACAATTAGACTCTACGTGCAATCTTTAACTACTCATGTTACCCATTTGAGTAGCATTTACAATTGACACAAGGCATTTGAAGCATATTTTTCTTTTGTTAATTTTTGCTTCTTTTCTTTTCTTTTCTTTTCATGCCTTTTAACTATGCACATTTTCACAACTCATTATTCTTGCCTAGGTACACGCCATTTATCAAATTAAAGCACAACTCTACATTCCTAAGCCTCAACAAGATCAATTAAGAGAGGGTTGGCTAAGTGTTTAGGTTGCTTGGGTTATGGATAAAGTGGGTGCAGAATGAAAAAGTCTATATGTGTTTGGCTTCAAAATTGGCTTGGGAGCACACATATTACGGGAATTGGAAGTATTTAGGCTTTCTTTTTGAGTGGCTAAAACACACATTGCCTAATATCACTTCAAAGGATCAATCTACCAAGGGAATAAATTTTCCGTCAATCAATCCACATATAGATGCATGTTCAATGACAAATGATGATTTTTGATGTAGTGAGACTATGCATGGTGTTTGAATAGTGTTTACAGATTTGAAAAACATTTTCCCTCAAATATACACGCTTTTGGCTTGTGTTTGTGATCTCACAAGGGAAATCTCCACTATTAGAACAAGGCGCTTGAGCACCGAGTTCCCTAAACTTGGACACTAGAAGATGAGACTAACCCATGAAGTGCAAGTGAGACCCTTAAAGTGACTAAGAGTTATTGAATAAGCACACAAAGCATACACACATTCGCCACAAACACTATGCTCCAGGTATCTTACCAAGCTAAAAAAAAGCTCAAAATTCTGGCTAAGCAGCAACTTTTTCCGAAAATAAGACACAAAAATGACTCAAGACACAAAAGACGACTCAAAAAGGCGTCAACACCCCCAAACCAAAACCCAACATTGTCCTCAATGTTGAAGACAAGAGAATCTGGCCTAGCGGCATGCACCTAACATGACTCAAACAAACCTAGGCACTAATCAAACACAATCAATGCCCCAACAAAATAAAAATGACTCAAACAAGGCTCACAAAATAAAGGCAATTCATGCAATATATCATTGAAGTACAAGTCAAGCTTAACATTATGCATTTTATCAAAAATGACGGAATGGGGCATGAACAACCCCCAAACCGAATTAAACAATATAAAGCACATGCATTCATACTTGCACAAGAGCCCCCGGCTCTTTCATCCACAAATATAATCAATAAATTCAATTGTGCAAATATCCACAAAATATAACATTCTAACCAAACTATCCCAATAACACAATTTATTGAACAACATAAAACATAAAACATAAAACTAAGTACATGCATCAAAATTATTCAATGGGATGCATTCATGGAGAGGCTAGGGTCCTCTAAGGGTTGTTTGACCAAGTTAGGAAATTCCCTATTTTTCACTACCCAAATAAATTTAGGTGACTTCATTATCTTTTCCTTTAATATGTTTCTATATAAGTGTACTTGGTCTTTCCTTACCCATATTTGCTTGACCCTAGGTGGACTCCATCTATTCCTAGGACCTCTAGTTTTCCTATGTTGATTTGGCTTGTAATTTTTAGCCTTAAAGTGATCTATCTTAGAACATGCATAGCAAAAGATATGAGAGTTAGAGAAACTCCCCTTTGATGCGTGGTCTTGAGGACGTTTGATTTGTTTTACTTGTAACGCCTTGACCTCCGCCTCCTTTTTTGCTCAGTGCTACCTTTGCTTCCTCTAAGGCATTTGCTTTTTGGTCAACCTCCATTTGCATCTTCATGGACTTGTGAGCTATCTCATCTTCAAAATCTTTTGATAGCCTCACTAAGTTCTCCAAAGCCTTCGATGTGGTACTCTTCTCGGCTTCAAATCTCTCAAGTCGTTCCTCCAATTCTTTGTTCTTGTCAGAGACTTCACCATTTGTCTTCTTGAGAGTACCATTCTCAACCCTGAGCATCTTCACTTCAGATAATAGTTTCTTGTTCAACTCTTGGAGATTACTCGCCTTTTCCATTCCCAAGGCTTCTCTCTTTTAAAGTGCTTCATTCTCGTCCTTCAACACACCCCTTTCCAACACTAGCTCTGTGCTCACGCTCATAAGCTGCTGGTTCATCTTGATCATCCTGTCCATCTCGTCCAATCTCTTGCTTCGCTCCACTTCAAATTCTATTCAGAGCTTATACATGTCTTCTTTTGAGAAATTGGAGGAATCCACCGGTTTGGCTGCTTTAACTTGGACTGCTGATTTACCGGGGTGGACTGCTGGGCGGATTCGAGCATTTGGGTGGTTTTCTCTTCCATGAAGGCTTGAGTCTCTTGTTGGGAAGCTATCATTTGCTCAGTCTCCCGCACATGATTCTTCATAAAATTTTGTAGTTAAGCTTCAACGGAATTTGACTGGAATGACGAGCTGTAGGCATTCTCGTTAGGCTCGTAGCTTGACCCTGAATTTTGCCAAAAGGAATCCATAGAGTCCTGAAAGAAACAAAAACAAAACTACCAAAATAATAAAAAGAAACTAACAAAACTAAAACAACTAATAAACTAATAGTATTAAAACTAATCTAAGCACTACTACGCACACCGATCCCCGGCAGCGGCGCCATTTGATGACAAGGTTTTTGCCATCAGAAAACCGTCCGTCAAAACAATTTATAAAACCTATGCGATGCGTTCACAAGTATAAATACAAGCAAAGCGGCAAGCACGGGTGTCGTCCACTGAGATCGGGGTAGCAGTGACAAGATTAAGATTAATATAACTAGCAAGCATAAAAGTAAAGTGATAGCGAATGAAGATACAATATAAAATAAACTATGAAAGCAAATAACTGTATGACAATGGAGGGATGAATGAATGATGATGGAACTATGGAGTCGATGGACTCGTAAGTGAATATTGGGGCAATTGCATCAAACTCTCAAGTAAGTACGTTTTGACAAATGTAACCAACCTAGGGTGTATAGTGTTGGCATATATCTCTAGCAAGAGGTCAACCTAGGATGTATAGTGAAGACCTCCTACTAGCGATTAATCCCTCTTAAGCAACCAAAAGTGGCTAGTTACTCAATTGGGACTTGTTCCATGAATGCTCATCTATCTAGCTATGGCTCAACCTATTACTAATGTAGCCATCCTAGGATGTATAGTGATGGCTTCCAATTCCCTCACAAGTGGCCGACCTAGGATGTATAGTGAAGGCCACCCGTTTGGGATTGGATGAGGCTCGAGGTTATCAACCGAATTCTACTCGACTGTTAGTTCTCGTAAAATCACTAAAGTAGCCAACCTAGGGTGTATAGTGGAGGCTTCCATTTGATGAGAAGGTTTTTGCCGTCAGAAAACCGTCCGTCAAAATAATTTATAAAACCTATGCGATGCGTTCACAAGTATAAATACTAGCAAAACGGCAAGCACGGGTGTCGTCCACTGAGATCGGGGTAGCGGTGACAAGATTAGGATTAATATAACTAGCAAGCATAAAAGTAAAGTGATAGTGAATGAAGATACAATATAAAATAAACTATGAAAGCAAATAACTGTATGACAATGGAGGGATGAATGAATGATGATGGAACTATGGAGTCGATGGACTCGTAAGTGAATATTGGGGCAATTGCATCAAACTCTCAAGTAAGTACGTTTTGACAAATGTAACCAACCTAGGGTGTATAGTGTTGGCATATATCTCTAGCAAGAGGTCAACCTAGGATGTATAGTGAAGACCTCCTACTAGCGATTAATCCCTCTTAAGCAACCAAAAGTGGCTAGTTACTCAATTGGGACTTGTTCCATGAATGCTCATCTATCTAGCTATGGCTCAACCTATTACTAATGTAGCCATCCTAGGATTTATAGTGATGGCTTCCAATTCCCTCACAAGTGGCCGACCTAGGATGTATAGTGAAGGCCACCCGTTTGGGATTGGATGAGGCTCGAGGTTATCAACCGAATTCTACTCGACGGTTAGTTCTCGTAAAATTACTAAAGTAGCCAACCTAGGGTGTATAGTGGAGGCTTCCATTTGATGAGAAGGTTTTTGCCGTCAGAAAACCGTCCGTCAAAACAATTTATAAAACCTATGCGATGCGTTCACAAGTATAAATACTAGCAAAGCGGCAAGCACGGGTGTCGTCCACTGAGATCGGGGTAGCAGTGACAAGATTAGGATTAATATAACTAGCAAGCATAAAAGTAAAGTGATAGTGAATGAAGATACAATATAAAATAAACTATGAAAGCAAATAAATGGATGACAATGGAGGGATGAATGAATGATGATGGAACTATGGAGTTGATGGACTCGTAAGTGAATATTGGGGCAATTGCAACAAACTCTCAAGTAAGTACGTTTTGACAAATGTAACCAACCTAGGGTGTATAGTGTTGGCATATATCTCTAACAAGAGGTCAACCTAGGATGTATAGTGAAGACCTCCTACTAGCGATTAATCCCTCTTAAGCAACCAACAGTGGCTAGTTACTCAATTGGGACTTGTTCCATGAATGCTCATCTATCTAGCTATGGCTCAACCTATCACTAATGTAGCCATCCTAGGATGTATAGTGATGGCTTCCAATTCCCTCACAAGTGGCCGACCTAGGATGTATAGTGAAGGCCACCCGGTTGGGATTGGATGAGGCTCGAGGTTATCAACCGAATTCTATTCGAACGTTAGTTCTCGTAAAATCACTAAAGTAGCCAACCTAGGGTGTATAGTGGAGGCTTCTAATTCTCTCACAAGTGGCTAACCTAGGATGTATAGTGAAAGCCACTAATTCGAGATTAGATTAAGAGCGTGGTTATAGAGCCGGATTTCCGGAAATCCTTCCATTCAATGGAGCATTAGACAACCTAATTGCCTACTCAAGTAATCCAAATCAACATGCAAAGAGGGTGTATCCAAGCAAGTCAATAATGGCAATCAATACAAGTAATGGAATGAAATATAGAGATAGAATAAATATAACACATAGAGTTTATTTACAAAGCCCAAAATATCCATCAAACAAATAACATCAACCCCATAGTGGGGTATTTTAGCTACTCATGTTCTATTACAAACAAATAAACTAAGAGAGAGAGTAGAGATAACCCTAGAAGATAGATCTCCTTCCTTGAAGCTTGAATCCAAGTCTCCTAGTTGCCTTTGATTGAGTAGAGATGGTTTGGATGAGAGGGAGATGTGTTACTAGCTTAGAATACAAGTGCTGGGAGGTATGGTGATTTTTTGGTTCGTTCTCATCCTTTTCTATTTATAGAGGATGGAAAAATAGGTCACTTAAGCTCGAAACCAGAAACTGTCACGCGCAGAGTGCGGGTGGAGTGCGGGTGAATTACCCGCACTGTACCCGCACTGTAAGGGTTTTCTTCATCTTCAGGTCTCTGATCTGGGCAATAGTGCGGGTGGGGTGCGGTTGGATTACCCGCACTTTACTCGAACTTGACCCGTACTGTTGTCGCACTTTGCTCGCACTCTGGTGTCAGGTGTAAATCCACTCCTCTGTCTTGAGCAACAGTGCAGGTGGGGTACGGTTGGATTACCCGCACTCTACCCGCACTTTATCTGTCAGGTACGAATCAGCTCCTCTGTCTTGAGCAATAGTGCGGGTGAAGTGCGGTTAGATGACCTGCACTTAACCCGCACTTTATCTTTCCTTCACGATTCAGGTCCCAGCTATGGGAAGGAGTGTGGTTGGAGTGCGGTTGTGACCCGCACTTGACCCGCACTGTAGAGCTGGTTATGATCCTTTGTCTTTCCTTTTGCCTCTTTTCTGCCGGAACCACTGCAACTAGCTTCTAACACCAGAATTACATCTATTGCCTGCAATTAGCACCAACGAGCCTATTAGACATAAAAGACATAAAATATATAGAAAATACACTCAAGAACGAGACAAAGGAATAGGAATGAGGGCCGAAATATACAACAATTTAGGCACGATCAAGAGGTGCCCAACCTTTAACTTAAGTTGTGAACGTTATTCAAGACTAACTAAAGAATTGTGTCTACCTCATACATATCCGGATGTATGAACAATTCTTCATGTCTCATAGTCTTTTGACCTTATGATTATTTACCTTGACAATTAAAATAATAAATGCTATAAGTAATTGTAAGAATCAGAATTCACTTTATTAATATGAGAAGATTGTCAATTACAATATTACACTCTTGCCACTGAGCATAATCCTAACAACATCTGATCCTGATCTTCAATCCCAAAACACCAAGAGCCTAGAAAAATAGTTCCGGTCACTTTTGAATTCACAGTCGATATGATTAGAACTCGCGTAACCCTAAATTGAAAGTGTGCACAAAACCTTTTGATGTTAAAGGCTTGCAAGTGCACTATCGAATGAGAACTTATTTTTCTTTTTCTCTCTTTGCCAAAATTCTATGTGTATTGAGTAAGATTTTTATTTGTCAAAACAAACAAAAATCTCTCTCACTCAAGCTTCTTAGTGGCCGAAATTTATCACCTTATATTTATAAGGTGACCAAAATTTCTCCTTCTCAAAATAGGGTTGGCCGAATTCTTTGTGTAGGAAATCTAGGGTTGGCCAATTTCCTTACTTGTAAAGGAATTGTGCTTTTCCCTAATTTCTATCAATTTAAAAATCCTAACCCTTATAGGACTAGGGTGGCCGAATTCTTTGTGTGGTATGGAGTGTATGTGGACTTAATCCTTACCACATTAGGACTCCTATCACTTAAAAGAATTCTAACCCTAATCCAACATATAGTATTTTATTTACTGATCAGGAAAAGATTTTGATTTAAACTATTAATTAATTAAATAATTAATTAATTTCCAATTAATCAAAACAATAAAATAAAATAATATCTTGGGCTATTTTATTAGCATTGCCGCCCACACCATATATATATGGGCCTAATATTATTTTTCTTATTTTATTTAATTCATTAGACTTTAAATAAAAGCCCACATGTGAACCAGACTTATTCTTACTAAAAGAAACAAGCCCACATGTCTCCATTTAATATATTAATATAATAGAGCAGCCCATTAAATAAATAATAGACATATTATATTCTTAATATATTAAATGCAATTCTAGATGGACCCATAAATTGGTCCGGTAGAATATATCAAGTGATCCATGCAAGTACGTGTGGATTGTGGATCTTGGCTGGCTATCTAAATTTAAGCTTCAATAGACATAACTTAATCACAATCAACAAATGATTCACTTAGGTCCGATCTATTAATTTTAACTCATTCCACTAAAGAGTTAAAATTGAACTCTTAAATAAAGATAGAATAAGGAGATGTTTCTCATTCATACCCTAGACAATCTTATAGGAGATGGTGTATCCTTGTGAATAATATCAGTAATCGCCAAGAGCTCATAGACCACCTATAGCTCTCCAAGTTACCATATTTCCTCATATGACCACATTTTGAACTTGGATATTTTGACTTGTCCAGAAGCCATGTCTTCAATAATCATTATTGAAAACTCAACGTTGAGATTTAATATCCAATACCTCAAAACATCCATATTATGATATTATACTCTCATTTAATAAATGGAGCCACGATGTCCATATCTATAAATGAAGTCCTCTATCGATTAACAAATGAATACCACCAAACTATCGAGGATAGACTATGCTATATAATCGTACTCATTGATAGCTCAAATGATAACACTTGTAACCATAAGTCCATCATTTATCTCAGGATTAAGATCGACTCTCTGATTGTCCTAATAATGAAAAGACTTATATCTAGTGATGGTTCTAGATAAAGTATTTCATATTGATCATGTTCAATGCACCCAGTGCACTAGATTATTTTACTCGAAAACCTTTCGATGATTTTAGACTCATCATAACTCATTTGATCCCACTCAAATGCTAGTACAAGAATTCTACAACTTTAACAAGATAGAGGTGCCCAACCTTTAACTTAAGTTGTGAACGTTATTCAAGACTAACTAAAGAATTTTGTCTACCTCACACATATCCGGATGTATGAACAATTCTTCATATCTCATAGTCTTTTGACCTTATGATTATTTACCTTGACAAATATAATAGTAAATGCTATAAGTATTTGTAAGAATCAGAAAACACTTTATTAATATGAAAAGATTGTCAATTACAATATTACACTATTGCTATGTAGCATAATCCTAACAATCTCCCACTTGCGCTATAGCAAGTGTGTCATATCTCTCATTCCCATATTCTCTAGGTGCCTATCAAAACTCTTCTGAGGTAGAGCCTTTGTGAAAGGATCCGCTAGATTTTCTGCGGACGCGATTTTGGTGATCGTCACGTCTCTTCTATGAACAATTTCCCTAAAAATGTGATATTTCCTTTCTATGTGTTTACCTCTCTTATGACTTCTTGGTTCTCTCGAATTAGCCACTGCTCCACTGTTGTCACAGTGTATAGTGATCTTCTTATTCGCATTAGGAACCACTTCCAAGTCAATCAAGTATTGGCGGAGCCAAACAGCCTCTTTTGCAGCTTCGCATGCAGCAACATACTCAGCTTCCATGGTGGAATCAGCAATACAAGATTGCTTGATACTCCTCCATATGACTGCTCCTCCTCCAATGGTAAACACAGATCCTGATGTGGATTTTCTGGAGTCAGAATCCGACTGGAAATCAGAATCTGTATACCAAACGGGAATTAAATCCCTTCCAGAGTATACAAGCATATAATCTCTAGTTCTCTTGAGATACTTGAAAATATGCTTGTCTGCCGTCCAATGATCAGGACCAGGTTTCGATTGAAACCTGCTAACTATGCCAACAGCAAAACAAATATCTGGTCTAGTACAGAGCATTGCATACATGAGACTTCCAACTGCCGAGGCATATGGAACTCTACTCATGAATTGCTCTTCATGCACATTCTTAGGTGTTTGACCCTTAGAAAGTTTGATTCCATGTCTAAAAGGTAACATACCTTTCTTGGAATCTTGCATGGTGAATCTAGACAAGATTTTATCAATGTATGAAGCTTGGGATAATGCAATCGTTCTATTCTTTCTATCCCTTATTACTTGGATACCAAGAATATAACTTGCTTCTCCTAAGTCTTTCATATCAAATTGTTTTGCTAACCATTCGTTCACTGATGTCAATACACCTACATCGTTTCCAATGAGTAGTATATCATCAACATAAAGAATGAGGAAAACCAACTTGTCGCCTTTGATCCTTTTGTATACACAAGGTTCGTCAGGGTTTAGAATAAATCCAAAACCTTTCACACCTTGATCGAACCTTATGTTCCAGGATTTGGATGCTTGCTTCAGTCCATATATGGACTTTTGTAATTTGCATACTCTTTCCTCTTGGCCCTTTTCAATGAATCCTTCTGGTTGCATCATGTAGATGCTCTCGTCAAGACTTTCATTAAGGAAAGCTGTCTTGACGTCCATTTGCCAAATCTCTAGGTCTAGAGATGCTGCAATGGATAAGAGTATCCTAATGGATTTAAGCATGGCCACAGGAGAGAAGGTTTCCTCGTAATCGATACCTTCTTTCTGTGTATATCCTTTAGCTACCAGTCTAGCTTTAAAGGTTTCCACATTTCCATCCATACCTCTTTTCCTCTTGTATACCCATTTACACCCAATGGGTTTTATCCCTTTAGGCAAGTCTACAAGGGACCAGACTTTGTTATTGAACATCGATTCAATCTCAGATTGCATTGCCTTTTGCCAATGACGACAATCAACATCCTCCATTGCTTCCTTGTACGTGTAGGGATCATCGTCGTGTGGGAGATTCTCCACAGATTCTCCTAGACCGATGTATCTTTCAGGTTGTGTTATAACCTTCCAACAACGACGAGGAATGGTAGGTTGTTGATTTTGTGTTGGAATGGAACTTACAATTGGGCTAGGTTGTGAAACCTCTTGTGGAATTGTATCTCCTGACATTTCATTCAGGACAGTTCTACTTTTGGGCATAAAATTATTCATATAGTCCTTTTCTAGAAATGAAGCATTTGTTGAAACAAATACTTTTAGATCATTAGGACTATAGAAATAATATCCTTTACTTCCTTTTGGATACCCCACAAATATACATGTTTCTGAACGGGACTCCATCTTTTCTGTCTTTCCTTTCAACACATGTGCAGGACAACCAAATATCCTCATGTGTTGTAAACTAGGTTTTCGCCCAGTCCACAATTCATGTGGGGTTTTAGGGACAGATTTAGATGGTACATCGTTTAGAATGTATATTCCTGTTTGTAGAACATATCCCCAAAAAGAAATAGGAAGTGTTGAATAACTCAACATTGACCTAACCATCTCTAAAAGAGTTCTATTTCTCCTTTCTGCTACCCCATTTTGTTGAGGTGTACCTGGTGCAGAAAACTGAGAAACTATCCAATTATCAATAAGGTATTGCTGAAACTCTCCAGATAGATATTCTCCACCACGATCAGATCTCAAGATTTTTATATGTTTCTCAAGCTGATTTTCTACTTCAGCTTTGAATGCTTTGAACATGTCAAAAGCATCCGACTTATGTCTCAAGAGATACACATAACCAAATCTTGAGTAATCATCTGTGAAGGTGATGAAGTACTCATATCCACCTCTAGCTTGAATGCTCATAGGACCACATACATCAGTGTGTATTAGTCCTAAACATTCAGTGGCTCTTGCACCTTTGGAATTGAACGGCCTTTTGGTCATTTTACCTTCCAAACAAGATTCACAAGTTGGTAGATCATCAACCTTTAAGTCACTTAAAGGTCCGTCACATACCAATCTTTTAATCCTATTAAGGTTAATGTGACCTAGGCGTAAATGCCAAAGGTAGGTTTCATCTTTTGATAATTTTACTCTTTTATGATTAGGTTCCGTTATTTCTGTGTCTAACGAGTGAGAGATATTTATATGCAAAAAGAATATACCGTTTTCCAATGCACCTTTGCAAACAATTTTGTCATTCTTACTAATAATAAAAGCTTTATTAAAAGTAACCGAATATCCAAATTTATTTAAACAAGAAACTGAAATTAAATTCCTCTTGAATTGAGGCACATAATAAACATCTATTAAATCTAAATGCCTACTAGAATCTAAAATAACTCTAATATCTCCCATTGCACTTGCAGACACTAACGTTCCGTTGCCCAAGCGCAAATTGACTTCATCTTCATTCAGCCTTCTCCTTTCTTGGAACCCCTACAAGGAATAACAAACATGATTAGTGGCTCCAGAGTCTATGATCCAAGAATCAGTAGAATCTGCCAGAAAACATGTTTCAAGATAATTAATATTACCTTCTTCCTTCTTTTTCTGGGACTTTGGGCAATCTCTTTTCCAATGTCCCTTTTCACCACAAAGGAAGCATTTCCCTTTGATCTTAGTTACTTTCTTGGTTTCCTTCTTGGTAGGCCCAAGTTGCTTTTTCTTATGTTGTTTCTTGACCTTTTTACGGGTCTTAACAGTAGCAACTTTACCAACCAAATGAATCTCTTGACCTTTGTTTTTCACAAGGATCTTTTCAGCGCTTTGAACATCTTGCATTAGGCCCTGCAAGGTGTATTCCTTTTTGTTCAAGGTGTAGTCCAACTTGAACTGATCAAAGGAATCTGACAGTGAGTTAACTACCATATCAATTTTGGTCTCACCATCAATCTCAGCACCATTTAGTTCAGCAATATTGAGATGTGCTATCACTTTCATCATGTGATCTTTCACAGATTGTCCAGGTTTCATCCTAAGATTCATAAAAGCAGTCACTGCCTCTCTCTTAGTCGTCCTAGACCTCATAGCAAACATTTCCTCTAGAGACATCATTATATCAGCAGCGGACTCCATTCCTTCATGTTGCTGTTGCAACACGTCGGAGATAGTGGCCATAATGTAACATTTTGCCATATCATTAGAAGTCTTCCACTGCTCATACTCATCTCTTTGCATCACATTAGATTCATTATTAGGAAGGGTTGGTTTAGGAGTGGTCAGAACAAACTTATGTTTTTCACTTTGCAGCAACAACCCAATTTTCCTTTTCCATGTTACGTAGTTATCTCCAGTTAAGGTGTTATCTTTCAGGATGTTCATAAGTGATGGGGTCATGATTTTTGATTAAAACAAAAACATATATAAGTAAATAATCATGATAATAGCACTTTTAAAAATTTATCTTGAATTAAAATAAATAATTCAATCATAAAAATTCAACGGTGATCCAACACCTATAAATATTACGCCTCCTTTGGGAGTTCGCACTATTTACTAGTTAGACTAGGTCCCACCTAATTGTTAACAAAACAACCAGCGTTTTTAATTTTAGCCTTGTAATTTTTATTAACAAGAACTCTTGGGAGGATATTAATAAAATTACATTGAGTGTGTTACCAAGATATCGACCCTCAATTTTCTATCACGAAAATCCCTCCTTGGGGAGTAGATTTCATTTAAGTCAATTGTCTAGTCTATCCTTGTAAGGAAGTATATTGTTAAATTCTATTTATGGACGCCCCTTAGGGGGATTACAATAAATAATAAAACTCAACTAATCTTGGAGGCCATAGGCGTTCTTGCACACCTTCTCCCACTCAATTATTTAAGGCGTGTGATTAAATCCCAAAGAGGATTTTTACCAAGTTATCTAGATGCCAATTAGATACCTAAATCATTCAATGCATGTTCATACCAAAAGAGATATATGAGTGGCACTCCTATTCTAAAATGTCATGTTATCATACAACAACAAATATTGTAATATTTAAGCAAAAATTAAATAGCAACAATTTTGGCCCATCCTAGAAAAGCAAGTAAATTACAATTGTTAGGAATACAATATCTGCAGGTGGCCATCAACCATACGCTCATCCCTCGGCCTCCTCCCATGGACGTGCACAGCCCACAACCCCACAAAGGGGCTGCCTTACGCATCCCATAAGGCCACACAAGGCTGCTGTGCGCAGCCCACCAAGGATTGGGCTTGCCATGCGCAGCCCAATCCAGTCCTAGGGTGCGCACGGTGCTCGTTCTTGGTTCCAGTTGCTTCGTCTTTCTTCGTGTCTTCGAATTTTCAATACTCGAATACATTACATCATATTACGAATAAATTACTGCAGCAAATTTTTTTTTTTTTTTTGCAGTAAGATTTACAAAAAAAAAAAATACTGCACCTGATTACAAAAAAAATACTGCACTTATTTTACATACAAAAAAAAAATAAAACCCTAGCAACTACCAAGAAGGAATTAGGGTTTGACAAAGCGCTGAAAGGTTTGAAAGATCCTTGTTTTTCACAAGGATCTTTTCAGCGCTTTGAACATCTTGCATCAGGCCCTGCAAGGTGTATTCCTTTTTGTTCAAGGTGTAGTCCAACTTGAACTGATCAAATGAATCTGACAGTGAGTTAACTACCATATCAATTTTGGTCTCACCATCAATCTCATCACCATTTAGTTCAGCAATATTGAGATGTGCTATGACTTTCATCTTGTGATCTTTCACAGATTGTCCAGGTTTCATCCTACGATTCATAAAAGCAGTCACTGCCTCTCTCTTAGTCTTCCTAGACCTCATAGCAAACATTTCCTCTAGAGACATCATTATATCAGCAGCGGACTCCATTCCTTCATGTTGCTGTTACACGTCGGAGATAGTGGCCATAATATAACATTTTGCCATATCATCAGAAGTCTTCCACTGCTCATACTCATCTCTTTGCATCACACTAGATTCATTATTAGGAAGGGGTGGTTTAGGAGTACTGAGAACAAATTTATGTTTTTCACTTTGCAGCAACAACCCAATTTTCATTTTCCATGTGACATAATTATCTCCAGTTAAGGTGTTATCTTTCAAGATGTTCATAAGTGATGGGGTCCTGATTTCTGATTAAAACAAAAACATATATAAGTAAATAATCATGATAAAGCACTTTTAAATATTTATCTTGAATTAAATAAATAATTCAATCGTAAAAATTCAACGGTGATCCAACACCCATAAATCTTACGCCTCCTTTGGGAGTTCGTACTATTTACTAGTTGGACTAGGTCCCACCTAATTGTTAACATAACAACCAGCGTTTTCAATTTTAGCCTTGCAATTTTATTAACAAGAACTCTTGGGAGGATATTAATAAAATTACATTGAGTGTGTTACCAAGATATCGACCCTCAATTTTCTCTCACGAAAATCCCTCCTTGGGGAGTAGATTTCGTTTAAGTCAATTGTCTAGTCTATCCTTGTAAGGAAGCATATTGTTAAATTCCATTTATGGACGCCCCTTGAGGGGATTACCAAAAATAATAAAACTCAACTAACCTTGGAGGCCATAGGCGTTCTAACACACCTTCTCCCACTTAATTATTTAAGGTGTGTGATTAAATTCCAAAGAATGATTTTACCAAGTTATCTAGATGCCAATTAGATACCTAAATCATTCAATGCATGTTCATACCAAAAGAGATATATGAGTGGCACTCCTATTCAATATGACATGTTATCATACAATAACAAATATTGTAATATTTATACATAAAAAATAAATAGCCACAATTTTGGTCCATCCTAGAAAAACATGTAAATTACAATTGTACGGAATACAAAAACTCTTTTCTTGGCAGACAAGACTTCAAGCGACCATCTCGCGCACGAAACTCGTGTGCCCAAAGATCACCACAGCAGCCCATGTGCACGCCTAGCCCATGCAAGGGCATGAGCTGCCGCACGGCCAGCCTATGCATGGGTCGCGCGCTGCTGCACCGCAACAAGCGCAGCTGCACGCTTGGTTGCAGTGCGCGCTTGTTGTCTCGGTGCGCGCGGGTGCCAAGACGGGTTCCGGATGCTCCAATTTCTTCAAATAATTACAGCTTATTTTATATAATAAAATACTGCAGTAATTTTTATTTTTTATTTTTTTTTTACAAAAAAAACTGCAGTATTTTTAATACATTAAAAAACTGCACTATTTTATACAACATAAAAAAAAATTAAGCAACTATCAAGAAGGAACTTGTGACGATAATAGGCCACCCTTCTTGTTACAATTCCGAAATAAAAATTACATGGAAAATCTAGGACCAAAATTGAGCAATAACAATTCACTTTATAACAACATATATAAATCCATACATTCGACATATAATTATATATGCGAATACCTAGAGTGTCATCTCTTTCTAAAACATACATAATCACAATAAAAAGAAATAGATTCACGTATATATACGTTAATTAATTAAAGGGTACAACCAGGGCTCTAATACCAATTGTAGGGAAAAATTAACCAAAACCGCAGCGGAAGGCGAAAAGTAGATTTTCGTATAGTTTACAATTTTTCTAAAGATTTGAACCTTAACCCTTTAATTAATTAAACACAAATATACAGTTAGAGTTAAATACCTCTTGTCACGTGATCCGATTGACTTACGTCGATGGTAATCCGCAAGATCTTTAATCCTAGCACGTACGTGAATCACCTAGGAGTGTGGTCTCCCTTTTTTCTTTGAATTGCTTACCTGAGAATGGATGTGTGGAACTTCTGATCTTAATCTTCAATCCCAAAACACCAAGAGCTTAGAAAAATAGTTCCGGTCACTTTTGAATTCACAATCCATATGATTGGAACTCGCGTAACCCTAAATCGAAAGTGTGCACAAAACCTTTTGATGTTAAAGGCTTGCAAGTGCACTATCGAATGAGAACTTATTTTTCTTTTTCTCTCTTGGCCGAAATTCTATGTGTATTGAGTAAGATTTTTATTTTTCAAAACAAACAAAAATCTCTCTCACTCAAGCTTCTTAGTGGCCGAAATTTATCACCTTATATTTATAAGGTGACCAAAATTTCTCCTTCTCAAAATAGGGTTGGCCGAATTCTTTGTGTAGGAAATCTAGGGCTGGCCAATTTCCTTACTTGAAAAAGAATTATGTTTTTCCCTAATTCTTATCAATTTAAGAATCCTAACCCTTATAGGACTAGGGTGGCCGAATTCTTTGTGTGGTATGGAGTGTATGTGGACTTAATCCTTACCACATTAGGACTCCTATAACTTAAAAGAATTCTAACCCTAATCCAACACATAGTATTTTATTTACTGATCAGGAAAAGATTTTGATTTAAACTATTAATTAATTAAATAATTAATTAACTTCCATTTAATTAAAACAATAAAATAAAATAATATCTTGGGCTATTTTATTAGCCTTGCCGCCCACACCATACATATATGGGCCTAATATTATTTTTTCTTATTTTATTTAATCCATTAGACTTTAAATAAAAGCCCACATGTGAGCCAGACTTATTCTTACTAAAAGAAACAAGCCCACATGTCTCCTTTTAATATATTAATATAATAGAGTAGCTCATTAATTAAATAATAGACATATTATATTCTTAATATATTAAATGCAATTCTAGATGGACCCAACAATTGGTCCGGTAGAATATATCAAGTGATCCATGCAAGTACGTGTGGATTGTGGATCTTGGCGGGCTATCTAAATTTAAACTTCAATAGACATAACCTAATCACAATCAACAAATGATTCACTTAGGTCCGATCTGTTAATTTTAACTCATTCCACTAAAGAGTTAAAATTGAACTCTTAAATAAAGATAGAATAAGGAGATGTTTCTCATTCATACCCTAGACAATCTTAAAGGAGATGGTGTATCCTCGTGAATAATATCAGTAATCGCCAAGAGCTCATAGACCGCCTATAGCACTCCAAGTTACCATATTTCCTCATATGACCACATTTTGAACTTGGATATTTTGACTTGTCCAGAAGCCATGTCTTCAATAATCATTATTGAAAACTCAACGTTGAGATTTAATATCCAATACCTCAAAACATCCATATGATGATATTATACTCTCATTTAATAAATGGAGCCACGATGTCCATATCTATAAATGAAGTCCTCTATCGATTAACAAATGAATACCACCAAACTATCGAGGATAGACTATGCTATATAATCAAACTCATTGATAGCTCAAATGATAACACTTGCAACCATAAGTCCATCATTTATCTCAGGATTATGATCGACTCTCTGATTGTCCTAATAATGAAAAGACTTATATCTAGTGACGGTTCTAGATAAAGTATTTCATTGTGATCCTGTTCAATGCACCCAGTGCACTAGATTCTTTTACTCGAAAACCTTTCGATGGTTTTAGACTTATCATAACTCATTTGATCCCACTCAAATGCTAGTAAAAGAATTCTACAACTTTATCAAGATAGAGATGCCCAACCATTAACTTAAGTTGTGAACATTATTCAAGACTAACTAAAGAATTGTGTCCACCTCACACATATCCGGATGTATGAACAATTCTTCATATCTCATAGTCTTTTGACCTTATGATTATTTACCTTGGCAAATATAATATGAAAAGATTGTCAATTACAATATTACACTCTTACTATTGAGCATAATCCTAATAGGAAGTCTCTACATGGGTTTTTTTTCTATCTCTCTTCTCTAAGTTATTTGTTTGTAATTGTCATGAGTATCTAAATCCCCTACTAAGGGGTTGATGTGATTCATTTGTAAACTTTGGGCTTGTAATGAACTCTATCTATATTTTAATCTATCAATTATGTTTCATTCTTCGATTTAATTGATTTCAAAACAAATGGGTATTTGATTGTACACTACTCTTTTTGCTTGTTTATGGAGAAATGATTTGAGTAGATGACTAGGTATACACTCTATTTGGTTTTCTTAAGCTCAATTTAATGGAAGGGTCAAACAAGAGTACACTCCTAAAATGAGATCCGAACTTAATAATCTCAATCATATTCTAATCTCAAATGGGTAATCAATTATATACACTCTAGGTTGATAACTTGTGAGAGATTAAGCATCAATTCTGTACACTCTAGGTTGGTCATTTATGAGGGATAAATAATCAACACTGTACACTCTAGGTTGATTACATAAGATTAATGTACACTCATGAGAGTTCGTGATTTGCCCATTATCCACTTATTGGATCAGTCAACTCCTTAGTTCTCACTATCATATTTTAACATTAGCTTGCGTGTTAGATTTACTTGTTTAACTGTAGTTTGCATCGTAGCTATTAACTTTCAAAACAATCTGTAAGTTCCTCATATTTTGATTGGCTTATTTCGTTGACAAACCACATTGGGGATTAATTTTTGTAAGGGTATATTATGCCTCATTGGGTGTGATCAAGCTTCAAGGACATCATCTCTCTTAAGAGCTCTTCAAAGGTATATCACTTGCTTAATCTCTTTGAAGAGGTTTTAGTTGCACACACTCACATTCTATGTTCATGTATGGTTGCACACACACACTTCTTGCATTTTGGAGTTGATGGACTGCACAGTAGGTTAGGCGACATGTAAGGCCTCTTGTGCATGTCGCCTGACAAGTCGCCTAAGACTTAGGTTTTTTTCCCACAGTGTGTTAGGCGACATGCAAGGCCACTTGTGCATGTCGCCTCCAATGTCGCCTTAGTCATGTTCTTTTTTTTCTCCAGTGTGTAAGGCGACTTCATAGGCGACTTCATAGGCGACTTCATAGGCGACTTGGGGATGTCGCCTTACATGTCGCCTCTGACATCTTATTTTTTCCACAGTGTGTAAGGCAACTTCATAGGCGACTTGGGGATGTCGCCTCACATGTCGCCTCAGGCAGCGTGTTTTCTCACAGTGTGTTAGGGGACTTCCAAGGCGACTTGCTCATGTCGCCTTGCATGTCGCCTTTTTTACCCGAACTGGGCATTTCGGGTATTTCACACTAGCTCATTTTTTTGGTCTCTATAAATACATCTTGTTCTCCTTCATTTTGACCTAGAGCTCTGAAAATATATCTCCAAGTGAGAGAAAGTAAATCCAAGAGAGAGAGAGCTCCAAGAACTCATCTTTACTCAACCAAACACAAATCCATGTGCATCTAACATCTTCAAGCATCATCTCATCATGGATTCTTCTTGCTTTCATTGACTAGGTAACTTGAACATGCCCTAAATCTCATTGTATTTATTTATGTTCTTGTTTGCCTAGGGTTAGCTCTTTTATGTGATTTTATTGCATATCTTTATGTTCATTGGCATTTATAACATGTTTGAGTTGTTGTTTGTTGGTTGAGAGCCTTGTTCATTAATAGCTAGCATTTAGGACGATTTTACCCTTCTAGCTAAATCTTCATGCATTTGCATTTAGATATTGATATCTAGGATTTACATTTATTGACATCTTTAAATCCTTAGATAAGCATTTATTGTTGCCTAGCATTAAGTGCATGTTTGAATATCTTTTACATATTCACATAGGTTGTTTAACCTCTTCATTGATTGTTAAGCTTTGTTACTAAGTGGGTTAGTGCACAAGCGTGTGGTCAAGAATCACTATTAAAGGCCCGTTGGGTAGAGTGAAAGGGTTAGTGACCAAGTAGATGTGACTTGTGGTCAACCTAGGTTGTAAACTTTCGTTCAAATAGTGAATTTGAGAACCGTATGTGGCTAGAAGGATAGCCCGTAAGTTTTGCCCAGTTGGAGGGTTTCTCACGTAAATCAATCCTTGTGTTTTTATTGTTTTCCGCATATTTATATTGGATTGATTGATTGCTAATATAGAGTAGGGTTATTAAAATTGATTAAGTCGAAAAGTTGGTAATAAATCAACTAAAACCTATTCACCTCCCCCCCCCCCCCCCCCCCCCCCCTCTAGATTGTATTAGACACACTTTGTGTAATTTCAATTGGTATCAGAGCAAGTTCCTAGATACACTTAGGTGATCCTTACTCTTTGTGTGTCTTGCATTTTGTTTGTGTTTGTTGCATCATAAACATTCATCTCATTCATACCCAAACACTATGAGTGGGAACGGAAGTGGTAATGAGGGAGCCTTGATCGGGCCAAATATGTACTATATTTAGGCCCTCAGATCCTTACCTTATGTTCTGTTTTCGTGCATTTTTGTGTCTCTTATGGATTGTTTTGTGCTTATTTGAAGGAAATGATGCAGAGACAGGCTTGGAAGCACATTGTGATGATTCCAGCAGAAAAGAAGCACAAACAGGTCTATAGTTCGGGTCCAGTATGGGTCCAGTGCGGGTCACAACCGCACTCCAGCCGCACTCCAGCCGCACTTATGTGCATAGCCGGGGCAGAATGCAAGTATAGAAATAAAGTGTAGGGTACAGTGCAGGTTAGCTAACCGCACTCCACCCGCACTATTGCCAAACTAGAGAAGCTACGCAGTCACCTGACATTAGAGTGCGGGTTCTGTGCGGGTCAACAAACCGCACTTCACCCGTACTTGCACCAAGAACAGAAGAACAGAATCGCACCTGACACTAGAGTGCGGGTACTGTGCGGGTCATCGAACCGAACTTTACCCGCACTTGCATCAAGAACAGAAGAGCAGAATTGCACCTGACATTAGAGTGCGGGTACTGTGCGGGTCATCCAACTGCACTCTACCCGCACTGTTGCTCAAGACAGTAGGTAGATTTTGCACCTGAGAAGGAAGTGCGGTCACAGTGTTATGCCAAGTGCGGGTTAAGTGCGGGTCAAGTGCGGGTAATTCAACCGCACTCCACCCGCACTAATGTCCTGATCCGTGAACTGAAGTTGCAGGCAACCCATACAGTGCGGGAACAGTGCGGGTAAACCACCCGCACTCCATCCGCACTCCGAGCGCGCCAGTCTGATTTTCAAAGCTTAAGTGACCTATTTTTGTATTTAGTATAAATATAAAAGTATAGAAACATTTTAAGGAGCTTTTTAACTCCGTTTTAGGCAGATTAGGCATTCTTAGATCTAGTTTCTCTCTCTACCTCTCATCCACACATTCTCTACTTAACTTCAAGGAAGTTAAGAGATTGGAGCCACTTCAAGGAAGGAGATGTTCTCCAAGGGTTATTTCTTTCTCCTCTCTACTGATTTCCTAGTTGTAATGAGTAGCTAAATCCCCTCTAAGGGGTTGATGGAGTAGTTAGTTTAATATTGGGCTTGTACATAAACTTGATATTATATTGATATTCATGTCTATCTTCCATTGATCTATTCTTGTTGTGAGTGTTTATCATTGATTTCTTGTGTAGATACATGATCTTTGCAAGATGTCTTTATATTATGAATGGGTATTGCATCTAGATATACATCCTATTTAGTTGTTTAATGCTCTAAAGAATAGACGGAAAGTCATGAATTCTGACTCTTGAACCGCGGTTTTAATCTAACCTCGATCGTATTTCCGGCACTATACATCCTAGGTCGGAATCCGTGAAAGAGTTAGAAGTCATCACTATACATCCTAGGGTGACTATTTGTAATCGGTTGAGTCAATGTTAGGTAGACGAGCTTCATTTCTAGAATCCGGTAAACAATCAACTCTATACATCCTAAGGTTGGTAGTTTACAAGGATTAATCCCTAATAGGTGGTCCGCACTATACATCCTAGGTTGGCCACCTTCTGGGGATAAATAACCGACTCTATACAACCTAGGTCGGTTACCTTGAAGAGCCGTGCTATTGACAAGTTTGTTACATTGCCCAGTATTTGCTTTCGAATCCATTAACTCCTTAGTTTCCATCATCTATATATCCTTCACTCCATATTCCCCTTTCATTTTATTTACTTATTTAATTTGGTGTTATTTAGAATTGGTTCACAATCTATATTTTCACCAATTCATGTTTTGCTATTTATATATACATACCATTGCTTTAGCTTTAACTAATTTGGCTAACTCCGCTCCCTGTGGACGACACCCACTTGCCACTATATTTATGTTTGTAAACTGATTTAGGCTTGTGTGGTTTCTTTAAATATTATTGACGGACTGATCTTTTAAAACAACATAAGGGAAAAAGGTCCTTGTCAAGCCTCTAGCACAAGACCCCCTTTGCTCACCGGAGTAAACTATGCCTCTTGGAAAGGCAAGATGGAGTCTTACATTTGTCAAATAAATGACCGAGCATGGATGGCAATTGAAGATGGCTACACTCTTCTGGAAAAGACTCTTGAAGACGAAAGTGTAGTTCCCAAGCCGAAGTCAGAATGGTCAACTCAAGAGTTTGAAGCATCCAAGTGGAACAACAAGGCTATGCATGCTATTCTTTGTGCAATAGATGACAATTAGTACAAATTGATCCAAACTATGAGAATTGTAAAAGAGGCATGGGAGATTCTAGAGACAGCCCATGAGGGAACCGAGGTGGTCAAGGACTCTAAGCTTCAAGTCCTCCAAACACAATTCGAGCAAATTAGGATGGAGGAGGATGAGTGCTTCAACGACTTTCAAGTGAAGTTGATGGACATAGTCAATCAGAGCCATCAACTTGGTGATCCCTATTCGGATAGGAGGATCAAGCAAAAAATTATGAGGTCGCTTCCAGCAAGATTTGAGTCAAAAGTGACGGCTCTTGAGGAGAATAGTGACTACAAGAATATGAAGCCAAGTGAAGTTATTGGAAGGCTTCTAGCATATGAGTCTAGATGGACTCCCACACCTACACCTCAAAAGAAGCAAAAGAGTATTGCTCTGAAGACTTCTAAGGTTGAGAAGGAGGAAGAAGACTCAGATGAAGAAATGGCCCTCATGGTGAAAAGATTCAAGAAGTTCATCAATTTTGAGAAGAGGGGATTTGGATCCAAAGGAAAGGAAATAAAGAAGAAGACTCATTTCAAGAAGTTTGAGTCAAGTGAAGACAAGCCCACAAGAAAAGGGATTCAATGTTTCGAATGTGGAGGTTTCAGACACATCTCTACGGATTGTGGAAATTTGAAAAACAAGAAGAAAGGAAAGGCCATGGCCGCCACGTGGAGCGATGGTGATGACTAGGAAGAAGAAGAAGAATCCTCAGATGATGAGGATCATGTGGCAAACTTTATTGCCTTCGCATCTTCTCTCAAGAGTAAGGAAGCAATAGATGATGAAGAGGTAGAGAAACAAAGTGAAGATGACTCTAGCGATGGTGACTCTTCATCCCATTCAACAAATATGGATGTAGGAGGAATGGATCTTGAAGGCTTCATTGACCATTTTCAAAGCTCAAGATTGAAGATGCAGAAAGAGATTCAAAGGCTAAAAGGAGAGAATCTCAAGCAATCCACCGAAGCTACTCACTTAAATAAAGAAGTGAAGATAGCCAAAAGGAATGAGGAATTGATGGAAAAGGAGCTTGAAGAAGCTAGAGAGATCATTGCTAAGATGACTTCAAGCACGAATAAACTTGACCACATGTTGGGAGTTGGCAAGAGGCCAAGTGATAAGAAAGGTTTTGGATATGAAGATGACAAGGAGACCTCATCCTCAAGCAAGATTGTGTTTGTCAAGAGTTTGGATAACAAAGAGCCTCCACCCCCACAACATCCTAGGAAGAAGATCGAACTAGGAGAGTGCTCTAAAGATCCTCAAGTCAAGGTAGCACAAGGGAAACAAGCTCAAGCTCAATCAACAAGGGTGCATCAAGCAAGTTTCCCTCAACCCAAATACCATCAAGCTAAGAAGCAATTCATGCAAGGTCAATCAAGGAAGCAATTCATTCCAACTCAACAACAGAGAAGAAGAGAACCAATCCAACACCAAAGACTAAGCTCAAATGCGTGGAAATGTGTCTTCACATTAGTACTCACAAGGGCATGGTATGTCTTCTTATTTTATTCCCACTTGTCACTTTTGTGGTGTTGATAGTCACATTAGACCTAATTGCTTCAAATACATTGAAATGTGTAGAATCAAGAGCATGATTGAAAGAAATAGAGCTAGAGCTAAAATGCATGTTCCTAGGAAATCTAGAGCAAATTTGCATGATCTTAGGAAATCTAAAGCCAATGTGACTAATACCACTAGGAATGAGAACATTACACCTAGGTGGATTAGAAGGGATAACTATTCTTGCTATATGGCTCAAATTGCCTTGAAGGCAAATGCCTCTAACACTTGGTATTTGGATAGTGGGTGTTCTAGGCATATGACGGGGAACAAGAGCTTCTTTAAATCCCTTGTCTTGGAGGATGGAGGATTTGTCACCTTTGGTGATGGATCTAGAAAGAAAGTCATAGGGAAAGGAACCATTTCCATTCCCGATTTACCCTCCTTGTCCAATGTTTTACTTATTGATGGCTTGCAAGCCAATCTTATAAGCATTTCTCATCTTAATGATGATGGACTCTCTGTCTTGTTTAAAAAAAATGACTGCTCTATTTTAATGCCAAATGGACAAACCTTGCTAAAAGGAAAGAGATCTAGTGACAATTGCTATTGTCTTGAAGCTAGTGCTATCTCTTGCAATATGTCCAAATGTGAGGAAATTGAGTTATGGCATCAAAGACTTGGCCACATGAACTATCGAGATTTGAGGATCTTAGATAAGTTCAAGGTTGTGCGTGGCCTCCCTAAGCTTAGGAAGAAAGTCGATGGCGTTTGTGGACCTTGTCAACAAGGGAAACAAACCAAAAGTATGAACAAGAAAGGCAAATATCTCACCACTAAGGAGCCATTAGAGCTTCTACATATGGACCTTATGGGTCCCATGCAAACTGAGAGTCTCAGTGGCAAGAGATACATTTTTGTTTGTGTTGATGATTTTTCTAGATTTACATGGACATATTTTCTTAGAGAAAAATCTGAGACATTTGAAAATTTTAAAATGCTTTGCATTAAAATTCAAAATGAAAAGAACTCACACATTAAAAGCATTAAAAGAATTAGGAGTGACCATGGGAGGGAATTTGAAAATGCTTGTTTTGAAAGCTATTGCAATAGCTTAGGCATTTCCCATGAGTTTTCGGCTCCTAGAACTCCTCAACAAAATGGGGTTGTTGAGAGGAAGAATAGGGTCCTTCAAGAGATGGGCCGTGTGATGTTGCTTAGCAACAATGTCCCTAGGAACCTTTGGGCCGAGGCCGTCAATACGGCTTGCTACATAGGAAATAGAGTCTTCCTAAGGCCCGGTACTAGGCAAACCTCCTATGAATTATGGAAGGGTAGGAAGCCAAATGTTAGCTACTTCCACTCATTTGGGAGCAAATGCTACATTCTAAATGACCGAGATCAACTTGGCAAGTTTGATGCCAAGAGTGATGAGGGGGTTTTTATTGGCTATGCCATTAATAGTAAGGCCTATAGAGTTTTCAATTTAAAAACTCAGAGTGTCATGGAATCATCTAATGTCGTCATAGATGATTGTAGGCCTAAGACTAGAGACCATGATGAGGAGGTCATTGTGCTTGATGATCCTTTTTTGGAGAAGAATGGTGAGACTTCAATTGATGTGAAGTCAAGTCTTGATGAAGAGGTCATCCAACCTCTTGATAGAGATCCATCTTTGGACTCTAAAGAACCCGCTCCGTGGGTTAGACATCTCCACAATAAGAATGACATTCTTGGAGATATGAATGAGGGTGTTAGGACTAGACATCAAATAGCTAATCAAATTAGCTATACTTGTTACACCTCTCAAATTGAACCCAAAAAGGTTGATGAAGCCTTGAATGATGACTTTTGGGTTCTTGCCATGCAAGAAGAGCTAAACCAATTTGAAAGAAATGAGGTTTTGACTCTTGTTCCTAGACCCAAGGATACTAATGTCATAGGCACCAAATGGGTATATAGGAACAAGTCGGATGAAAATGGCAACATTGTGCGCCACAAGGCTAGACTTGTAGCACAAGGATACTCTCAAATTGAGGGTATTGACTTTGAGGAGACTTTTGCTCCGGTTGCCAGTCTTGAGTCCATAAGGCTTCTTTTGTCCATATCATGTGTGCACAAGTTCAAATTGCATCAAATGGATGTTAAGAGTGCCTTCCTTAATGGTTTCTTGCATGAGGAAGTGTTTGTTGAGCAACCCAAGGGGTTTGTGGATCCACACCACCCCAATCATGTCTATAGCCTCAAGAAGGCTTTATATGGGTTGAAACAAGCACCTAGGGCTTGGTATGAGCACCTCACTCAATTTCTTGTTGACAATGACTATGACTACACTAGGGGTAGTGTTGACAAAACTTTATTCATCAAGAGGAACAAAGATGAGCTTTTCATAGCTCAAATTTATGTTGATGATATTGTTTTTGGCTCCACCAACAAATCCAAAGTCCAACAATTTGTTGATGTCATGTCTCATGAGTTTGAGATGAGTCTTGTTGAGGAGCTCAATTACTTCCTAGGTTTGCAAATCAAGCAATTGCATGATGGGATTTTCATATCCCAAGCTAAGTATGCTAAGAACCTAGTGAAGAAGTTTGGCCTTGAGAATGCCAAACATTGTGACACACCCATGAGTACCACCTTGAAACTAAGCAAGGATACTAGTGGCAAGAGTGTGGAACAAAGTCTTTATCGTGGCATGATTGGTAGCTTGCTTTACTTGACCGCAAGTAGGCCTGATATAGCCTTTAGTGTGGGTGTGTGTGCTAGGTACCAAGCGGATCCCAAGGAATCCCATCTCTCCTCCGTGAAGAGAATCATTCGATATGTGAATGGGACATCGAACTATGGGATATGGTACTCTTTTGACACTAATGCTAGCTTAGTTGGCTTTAGTGATGCAGATTGGGCAGGAAATTGTGATGATAGGAAGAGTACATCGGGCGGTTGCTTCTTCCTAGGCAACAACTTGGTCTCATGGTTTTGCAAGAAGCAAAATTCCATCTCTCTATCCACAGCTGAAGCGGAATACATAGCCGCTGGGAGTGCTTGCACACAGCTCCTTTGGATGAAACAAATGCTTGTGGATTATGGCTTTGATCAAGGTATTCTAACCCTCTATTGTGATAACATGAGTGCAATTAACATTTCAAATAATCATGTTCAGCACTCTAGGACAAAGCATATAGACATTAGGCATCATTTCATTAGAGAACTAGTTGAAAACAAATGCATTGCACTTGAGCATGTGGGCACAAATGATCAACTAGCGGATTTATTTACAAAGCCCTTAGACTCAACTAGGTTCAAGTCACTTAGTAGGTCTATTGGGATTTGTCATATGCCTTGATGTGTTTTGGTGATTGACCCTTTATGGGGAACTCAAGCAAAGAGAGCAACCTTGCATGTTGGAATAAGCAAAAACTTGATCAACTTTATGCTTCTTTATTAATTGCTTGAGTATTCTTGGTTGTGCTTATATATATTCTTATATGGCCTCTTTATTTAATAAGTGTGCCATGCTTGATTTGTAATCCATGTCACCTCTATGTTCAAACATGCATTTTTGGATTAGGAGAATTGATTTGGAAGTACATTTGAATGACCTATAATTTATCTCCATGACATGTGAACTTGATTATGACATGCTCAAAATGATATGCATGAAATATGTCCTGATTGCGTTAATGCAAATGTGTGTGAATGCAAATGAGAAGTCTAATCAATAAGGATCTTGTATCCATATAATCAATAAGGATTTTATATCCAAATTAGTCTTCTCTCTCTTCTTAACTGTTAATCAAGACTACTATCATACGGAAAATTTTCCGGAAAAATCTAAAAGGATCTCTTGATCCAATGTCTTGATTTGCTTTTAAGAATTGATATAGTTTTGTGTGCGTTGAAATTTCTTTTCAAAATACTATATCATGTTTCTTTATGGCAAAAAAGGTGCAAATTGGTTTGAATTCTTTTGGAAACTTTTTTTTGATGTTCTCCTTGCCAAATACCATTCGCTTGAACTATGATGTTACATGTCTTACATCCAAAGCAACTAAGTCACACATTTTCTTCTAATCAATAAACCCTAAATGATTCTCTCTCAATTAATGAAGTTGCATAAAGTTGTTGTATATGATTATGCACTTATCTTGCAACTAGCTCTCTTTGCTAAAGTGACCCGGTTGGGGAATACTCCTTTGCCTATCTCATGACAAAAAGGGGGAGTAATGTGGTTTTCTTTAAGGAGGTTGCATATTTGGAGAGATTGTCCCGTTGAGGGGGAGTAACCTATATAGGGGAAGCATTTGCATGTTGCATGTTGTAGTTTTCTTTTATTATGCAAATTGCTCTTATTTATTTATCTCTCTTGATCACCTCACATACACGTGTCTTGGAAAGTGTAGTCTCATTGTTTTGTAGGGATGGCTATTCTACAAGAGCTTGAAGATTTGAAAACCTAGCATCTAGGTATCTTTTTGTAATGTAGTATTTCCTTGTTGACCTCTAGTTTTTATTCTTTTGTGAGGATGATTTGTGAGAGGTGGTTTTGTCACGAAATAGCCAAAGGGGGAGATTGTAAGTATTGACAAACCACATTGGGGATTAATTTTTGTAAGGGTATATTACGCCTCATTGGGTGTGATCAAGCTTCAAGGACATCATCTCTCTCAAGAGCTCTTCAAAGGTATATCACTTGCTAAACTCTCTTTGAAGAGGTTTTAGTTGCACACACTCACATTCTATGCATTTGTATTGACATGCATGTATGGTTGCACACACACACTTCTTGCATTTTGGAGTTGATGGACTGCACAGTAGGTTAGGCGACATGTAAGGCCTCTTGTGCATGTCGCCTGACAAGTCGCCTAAGACTTAGGTTTTTTTCCCACAGTGTGTTAGGCGACATGCAAGGCCACTTGTGCATGTCGCCTCCAATGTCGCCTTAGTCATGTTCTTTTTTTTCTCCAGTGTGTAAGGTGACTTCATAGGCGACTTAGGGATGTCGCCTTACATGTCGCCTCTGACATCTTATTTTTTCCACAATGTGTAAGGCGACTTCATAGGCGACTTGGGGATGTCGCCTCACATGTCGCCTCAGGCAACGTGTTTTCTCACAGTGTGTTAGGCGACTTCCAAGGCGACTTGCTCATGTCGCCTTGCATGACGCCTTTTTTACCCGAACTGGGCATTTCGGGTATTTCACACTAGCTCGTTTTTTTGGTCTCTATAAATACATCGTGTTCTCCTTCATTTTGACCTAAAGCTCTGAAAATATATCTCCAAGTGAGAGAAAGTAAATCCAAGAGAGAGAGAGCTCCAAGAACTCATCTTTACTCAACCAAACACAAATCCATGTGCATCTAACATCTTCAAGCATCATCTCATCATGGATTCTTCTTGCTTTCATTGACTAGGTAACTTGAACATGCCCTAAATCTCATTGTATTTATTTATGTTCTTGTTTGCCTAGGGTTAGCTCTTTTATGTGATTTTATTGCATATCTTTATGTTCATTGGCATTTATAACATGTTTGAGTTGTTGTTTGTTGGTTGAGAGCCTTGTTCATTAATAGCTAGCATTTAGGACAATTTTACCCTTCTAGCTAAATCTTCATGCATTTGCATTTAGATATTGATATCTAGGATTTGCATTTATTGACATCTTTAAATCCTTAGATAAGCATTTATTATTGCCTAGCATTAAGTGCATGTTTGAATATCTTTTACATACTCACATAGGTTGTTTAACCTCTTCATTGATTGTTAAGCTTTGTGACTAAGTGGGTTAGTGCACAAGCGTGTGGTCAAGAATCACTATTAAAGGCCCGTTGGGTAGAGTGAAAGGGTTAGTGACCAAGTAGGTGTGACTTGTGGTCAACCTAGGTTGTAAACTTTCGTTCAAATAGTGGATTTGAGGACCGTATGTGGCTAGAAGGATAGCCCGTGAGTTTTGCCCAGTTGGAGGGTTTCTCACGTAAATCAATCCTTGTGTTTTTATTGTTTTCCGCATATTTATATTGGATTGATTGATTGCTAATATGGAGTAGGATTATTAAAATTGATTAAGTCGAAAAGTTGGTAATAAATCAACTAAAACCTATTCACCCACCCCCCCCCCCCCCCCCCCCCCCCTCTTGGTTGTATTAGACACACTTTGTGTATTTTCACAATCATCTTTACCTTTTCATGCTTTGTTTTAGTTTAATAGTAGTTAACTAGCTTTAGCCATTTAGTTTCCCTTTCCCTGTAGACGATATCCTTACTTGCCACCATACTTATTCTTTGCAAACATTTTGGGGCATTTGAGGTTTTTATAAATATTCTTTGATGACCATTTTCTAACGATAAAAACGTTCTCGTCACTTATTCTAATAACAAATAAACTAATCCAATTTTTAACTAATTAAAAATCTAGTTCATTATTCAAATTCTAATCTTTGTAAACAATTTTACTAAGACTAGAATTATTTAATGTGATTTACCAAATTTTAACTATTAAAACTAATCATATTATTAGGTCCAATTACATTAGGGATTTAATCTAATTAAACCTAATATTAAGTGAAGAACCTAACTAGTCTAACTAATTATACAATTTAATTAATAGAGTAGTTATTAATGAGAATTACCAAGTTTTTCCTGTGAAAACTAATCTCTCTTTAATAGCCAATTATGTGAATATCTAATTTTTAATCAAAATAAAAAAATAAAACACATAATTTTTAATGGCTATTACGCATGCATGATATATCAATATATATATATATATATATATATATATATATATATATATATGTTGACACGCATTTATCGTATATGCAATATCAAAACAAAAATTTATAAAACCGCAATTATGCACTCAAATGTATTAAACAAGTAGTGTGGCAAGTTAAGGTATCATCCATAGAGATCGAGATATAGTTATTGAAAATACACAAACACGTGTGTCTAACAACCTAGAGGAGGAGGAGGGGTGTGAATAGGTTTTAGTTGATTTATTACCAACTTTTCGACTTAATCAATTTTAATAAATCTACCCCATATTAGCAATCAATCAATCCAAAATAAAATTGCGGAAAACAATAAAAACTCAAGGATTGATTTATGTGAGAAACCCTCCAACTGGGCAAAACTCACGGGCTATCCTTCTAGCCACACACGGTCCTCAAATCCACTATTTGAATGAAAGTTTACAACCTAGGTTGACCTCAAGTCACACCATTCTTGGTCACTAACCATTTCACTCTACCCAATAAGCCTTTAATAGTGATCACAAACCAACAAGCTTGTGCACTAAGCCACTTAATCACAATGCTTAACAATCAATGAAGAAATTAAGAAACCTATATGAATATGTAGAAATATTCTATCACGTAATTAATGCTCGGCTACGCTAAGTGCTTATCTAGGAATTTAAAGATGTCAATAAGTACAAATCCTAGATATCAATATCCAAATGCAAAACAAGAAGATTTAGCTAGAGGGAAAAATAGTCCTAAATACTAGCTATCAATGAACATGCAATCTCAACCAACAAACAAGGCCACAAACATACTCAAATCATGCTAAACCAAAGAAACATGCAATTAATCAACAAATAATTGCTAACCCTAGATAAAACAAGAATATAAAGATGAAGCAAGAAGTTCTAAGTCATATTCAATTACCTAGTCAAGAACCATGAAAAATAGATGCAAGAATGAAGCTAGATGCATATGGCTATGAATTTGGTTGAGTAAAAATTGGTTCTTGGAGCTCTCTCTTTCTTGGATTTACTTTCTCTCACTTAAGGATGTAATTTTCAGAGCTCTAGGTCTAAATGGATTAGAAGATTATGTATTTATAGGGACCAAAAACGAGTTGGTGTGAAATACCAAATATGCCAAGAAAACAGGCTATTCGGCGATTGGCAGCCGCCGAATCCACTAGGGACAATCGACAGTTCAAATCGGTGGTTCCCAACAGTCGAAATCAGACAACCGAAACTACTAGGATTAATTGGCGGTTCAAATCGGCGGTTACCAGCCGCTGAAACAAGACAGTCGAAACTATTAGGAAACTTCTGCGGTTCAAAACTGCGGTTCCCAACAGCCAAACCCAGACCGCCAAACAAACTAGAAGAGACAACTTCCCAAGTGGTCAGACTTCACGCTAAGACAAGCACACCAACGTACATGCGTGGACGTTTCCGATCAAACATCGGGAAACGAATTACACCACACAAAACCACACTTAAGTCTAAATGTGCATGTGTGAGAAGTGTAAGAAAGAAAATACGAACATAGAAGATTGAAACACAATCAAAATATGAGGAACTTACAGTTATGATAAATCTTACTCTAGTCATAAATGCAATAAAAACAAAGTGCAATAAAAGTAAATTGAAATGATTGATGATAGGAACTAAATGAAAATACAAGTACTATTAAACTAAAGAAACTAAACAAAACTTAAGATAATGAAAATGTGTGTGAAAAGTGTAAGATTAGAGATATGGGAGTAGATTCAATATAGACACAAATAGTGGGAGTTTCCGGGATGGCTTGGATTGAAGTGATCACAATCCACCCCTTTCACTTTTGCTTTGGATAGATGTAAGGCAGCTGCGATGGCTTGGATTGGAGTGCTCACAATCCACCCTTTTTACCTAGCCGGGATATGTTTGATTGGAGTGCTCACAACATACCCCTTATAGTTCAATTAAGCTTGGTTAAACACATTAGGTGTAAAAGGTTAAAAACACAAATTGATAACTAATGCAACCAAAAGTTGGAGTGCCTACTGAAATTCCCTTAATGTTATAGTGTCAAATATACCAAGAGGGGGGGGGGGGGGGGGGGGGGGGGGGGGGGGGTGAATAGGATAGTCTCAAAATTCTTGCAACTTCTTTTTCTTCCCAAGATATACAATGGCACAAAGAAGCTTTGACAAGTATATTGATTCAAAAAGACAATATGAATACAATTAAGCAATGGATGAATCAATACAAGTTCAAAGAAATTAAAGACAATAAAAACAAAAAACAACAAGAGGGAACGTTGTAAAACCTCAAACTGAGGAAACATCCACGGGTTGATACCTCAACCACCGGCAAAAGCAGTCCACTATGACAAATAGGAGTTACACACACTCAAGAGGCAATCAACACAAGATTCACTCTCTAAGCTATCAACACCTATTTTACCGTCAGGCCTAGTGAATCTACTATTCCACATTGCACAAATTGATAAATCACTCACCAAAATGTGACTTTCATGCTCAAATCAAAGAACCACTCTATGAAATGAGACTCCAAATGCACAATCCAAAGAATCACTCTAAGAAATGTGACTTTAACAACTTGAAGATTCACTCTCCAAATGTGACTTCCAATGCACAACTTGAAGATTCATCCCAATTGTGACTTCCAATGCTCAAGTTAAAGAATCACTCTCCAATACGAGACTACCAATGCTCAAGTCAAAGATTCACTCTAATACATGAGACTTCCAACCTTTTCACATGGAAAATGATCTAAGTGGATGCAAATGATGCAAACACAAGCAAATAGAGCAAGTTGATCAAACACACTATATGAAGAATTAGCTTTTACACAAAACAAGCTCACAATCAAATGTAGCTATTCTTATGAACATGTGATAGGAAATATAGATTAAGCATTCCAAGATTATTCACAAAGATATCTAGACCCCTAAACATGTCGATCAAAGCTAGTCAAACATGTTTTCAATGAAAATCACACAACTAACTTTAAAATCAAGTGAACAGGTTAACACTTGAAGTTTTCACCATATTCAACAAACAAAAACCAAAAAATCAAGAACTAGGTTATTAGAAATTAAAATCATAATCAAAAGATTCTAGTTCTTAAAACATGTGATCAAATCTAGAAATCAACAACTAAGATCAAATAAACAAAATAGATTCTAGATTTAAACTCATGTTCTTCAAGATTAGCAAAATGATATTCAATCAAAGAATGAACTAATCATGAAACCAAATCAAACAAATCCTAATATTGGAATCAAAAACATTCTAAAAATTTCTTTCAACTTATAAAAGAAGAATCATCAAGAAGATCATGAAAGAAAATTGAAAAGAACTGATTCACTTACAAACAATGACTCACGAACTGAAATCAGGTCATCAAGAAACTTTTGAGCATTGTTTGACTCTGAAAATGCTTGGGATTTGTTCCTCTCTTCAAGACCAACAATCACGGCTTTTGAAAATCTGAAATCGAAGTTGATTTGAGAGAGTTATGGTGTTTGGAAGTTTAGAAACGTTAGAGTGAAAATTTCTGCTCAATTTTTCCACCAACACTTCTATTTGAAAATGAGAGGGAAAGTACCATTTAAAGGAGAGGGAAAGAGAGGCAATTTGGCCAACCAATAGGGGGCAGCCACCTCTACTTCCCGTGGAGGTGCATGGCCTCCACTGGGGCAGAAGGCAGCCCTTCCCGTGTAGGCCACGCATGGCCTCCACGGGGAGAGTTGCATGGCTTCCCCGTTTTTTCCTTCTAAACTCTCCTAGTGCACTGAAATTTTCTTTGACCTTTCTCTGGCCTCCAAACTCTGAATTTGAATCTGTTTTTTGATTACAAACCGAGACTCCCTCATGTACAAAAGACATCAAGACAACTTTCTCAAAAAATATGGAATTCAACTTGAAAAACATGGATGAAAACCATGTATGATAAAACCATGAAAAGTTTCTAAACCTCCAGTTTGAACTTGAAATTTAATGAATGAGTAACCGAAACAACCGGAACTCAATGAGACATAATATAAGCTCAAATTCAAGTTCAACCATATAAAAACACAAACAAATAAACATAAGAACACATAAGTATGCTATTTCCTAGATATAGTCCTAGAACATGCAATTCTTTAAAAATTGTCAAATTAAGTCTAATGCATGTGCATACAACAATACGTGTGTGAATGTGTTATACAAATTTAGCGCAACGATGCAGAGACAAAAATGTTATTCAATGTGTGTGTGTGTGCACTTATGCCTTGCAAGAGGAAATGTGTGTGTGTGCGCTTATGCCTTGCAAGAGGAAGGAAAATCTCAATACCTTAGTATAGTATCCAAGTAAGCACTTTTCCTCTTGAAGATGAGTTTTGCATGTGAAGTTGCTTTTCTTCTTTGAAGCTTGAACTGATCATGAACCATCTAAGCAACTAAACATTACAAAGAAAGAGAGTTTGGTTATGGAATCAAGCTAACACAAATCTAAAATCTAACAATCACCCATTTTGGCTATTCCATAACAAAACCTCAACCTCACCATACAAAGATCACTCAAATAATCTCATGGTTGATTGCATTCTCACATCCTCACATTACAAAGAGATCCCTAGACTAAAATGTCTTCATGAGTCTTCAATAATCTCTTCTCTAATATCTTCTCTAATCATCAAGATACTTGTGAGACAAGCACAATCAAACAAACAAGAAATCTTCTACAAAGAGGATTGGTGAGATATATTCACAAAAATAAACAATATAAGCAAGAAACAAGACTCCACATATCTCATATTAACAAGAATTCTTTTCTCCCCCTTACTAAAAGAATTATCCCTTTAAGACAAGATCATGCATGATACATTTCTACATGAATGGTGAGGGAATACATTTCTCCCCCTTTTTGACAAGGAATAGGCAAAAGATGCATGAAACAAGAATGAGATATTATGCAAACAAGTCGTATAGAGAACTAAGTTAAACAAAACTAAGCTCCCCCTTAACATATGCTCCACATTATGATTATCAAGTAAACTTGTTCACAAGGGATTCACACAATCACACATATCAAGCAATAAGAGAAATTATAATACAACTTTCCGAGTTCAAAGAGAGAATCATAGATTTTCATTAATCTCTCAAAAATAATCTCTCATTGCTAATGAATCAAGCACATTAAGCAAAAACATGTGTGTGTGTGTGTGTGTGTGTGTGTGTGTGTGTGTGTGTGTGTGTGTGTGTGTGTGTGTGTGTGTGGAATGCTTCTAGCATATATAAAAAGGAGTAATTTTGATATCAACATGCAAACCACTTCAACACCTATCCATCTAAAGCATTTCCAATCAAGGTCAAACCGATTATCGTCCGGAATTTTTGCTTTAAAAAGAATAGATTTCAACATATGAGCTTGTGTGTGCATGTGGCTCGTTTTCCCATTTCTGTTTTTCAACCCGAGCAATCACAATTTTCAACTATACTCCTTTAAGCCTCTTTTTTATATATTTTTTTATAGGCTTTGAATCAAAGATTTTTTTTATTGATTCTTTTCAACACTTCTTTGATTTTTCTAACAGAAAAACATATACTCCTCATTACGGCTTTCACTCATCACAATGGTGTAGCCATTTCCTACATTGGGCTGCTTCACAACCAAGGTGTGTAGCCTTTTTCATGAGGGTGCTCGTTGAGTTCTATGTAGATGCCGAAGCAAAATGGATACTAACCATAGGTCATCTATCATGTACTAAGCAATAAACTTTTAGATGCATCCATAATTTACACATTTTCAAACTTAAACATATAAGAGAAGCATTAGTGCACATTTTGTAAAAACAAGAATTTAAAGCTCAAGTGCATGATCTAGAAACAGTAAAAGTTATTTGCTCAAGATCATTACTTCTCAATTGAGTGGCTCTCAAAAAAATTGATATTCAAAATAAGTTTTGCTTATCAAGCCACTCACAATTACACATAGATATCAATCAACACAAATCATGCCAATGGATCTTCTAAGAGATTTAAATCTCTCTTTGTCCAAAGGCTTAGTGAACAAATCTGCAAGTTGATTTTTAGTAGGCATATGCTCAAGAGAAACAATAGAATGTTCAACAAGTTCTCTAATGAAATGATGCCTAATATCTATGTGCTTTGTGCGTGAGTGTTGAACCAGATTGTTAGAGCACTCATATTATCACAATAGAGAGTCATTTTACCTTGTTCAATCTCATAATCCTTAAGGATTTGCTTCATCCAAAGAAGTTGTGTGCATACACTTCCGGCCGCAATGTACTCGGCTTCGGAAGAAGAAAGAGAGACGGAATTTTGTTTCTTACTTTGCTAAGAAACAAAGTTATTCCCCAAGTAAAAGCAACCTTCCGGTGTACTTTTACGATCATCAATGTCTCCCGCCTAATCCGTATCACAATAGCCAACAAGAATATCATTAGTATCAAAAGAATAAAATAAACCAAAATTATATGTTCCTTTTATATACCTAATGTTTCTTTTAACGGCTTTCAAGTGAGTCTCCTTAGGATTAGCTTGAAACCTAGCACACAAACCAACACTAAAACGAATATTCGGCCTAGCCGTTAGGTAGAGAAGACTACTGACAAGACACGTTTTTCCTCTAGTCGTTTTAAAAGATCAGTCCGTCAATAATATTTAATAAAACCTCACAAAGCCTAAATCAGTTTGAAAACATAAATATAGTGGCAAGTGGGGTGTTGTCCACAGGGAGCGGAGTTAGCTAAATTAGTTAATGCTAAAGCAATGTTATGTATATATATAATAGCCAAACATGAATTGGTGAAAATGTAGATTGTGAACCAACTCTAAATAACACTAAATTAAATATGTAAATAAAATGAAGGGGGAAATGGAATGAAGGATATATAGATGATGGAAACTAAGGAGTTAATGGATACGAAAGTAAATACTGGGCAATGCAACAAACTTGTCAATAGCATGGCTATTCAAGGTTACCGACCTAGGATGTATAGAGTCGGTTATTTATCCCTAGAAGGTGGCCAACCTAGGATGTATAGTGCAGACCACCTATTAGGGATTAATCCTTGTAAACTACCAACCTAGGATGTATAGAGTTGGTGGTTTATCGGATTCTAGAAATGAAGCTCGTCTACCTAACAATGACTCAACCGATTACAAATAGTCACCCTAGGATGTATAGTGATGACTTCTAACTCTCTCACGGATTCCGACCTAGGATGTATAGTGCCGGAAAACACGATCGAGGTTAGATTAAAACCGCGGTTCAAGAGTCGGAATTCATGACTTTCCGTCTATTCTTTAGAGCATTATACAACTAAATAGGATGTATATCTAGATGCAATACTCATACATAATACAAAGATATCTTGCAAAGAGGATGTATCTACACAAGAAATCAATGATAAACATTCACAACAAGAATAGATCAATGGAAGATAGACATGAATATCAATATAATATCAAGTTTATGTACAAGCCCAATATTCCACTAACTACTCCATCAACCCCTTAGAAGGGATTTAGCTACTCATTACAACTAGGAAACCAAGAGAGAGGAGATAGAAATAACCCTTGGAGAACATCTCCTTCCTTGTAGTAGCTCTAATCTCCAAACTTCCTTGAAGTTGAGTAGAGAATGTAAGGATGAGAGAGAGAGAGAGAGAAACTAGATCTAAGAGTGCTTAATCTGTGCTAAACGAAGTTCTCCTTAAAACGTTTCTATACTTTTCTATTTATACTAGATACAAAAATAGGTCACTTAAGCTTTGAAAATCAGACTGGCGCGCTCGGAGTGCGAGTGGAATGCGGGTGATTTACCCGCACTGTACCCGCACTGTATGGGTTTTCTGCAACTTCAGTTCTCGGATCAGGGCATTAGTGCGGGTGGAGTGCGGTTGAATTACCCGCACTTGGCATCGCACTGTGATCGCACTTGAATCGCACTTCCCTGTCAGGTGCAAAATCTACCTTCTGTCTTGATCAACAGTGCGGGTAGAGTGCGGTTGGATGACCCGCACAGTACCCGCACTCTAATGTTAGGTGCAATTCTGCTCTTCTGTTCTTGATGCAAGTGCGGGTAGAGTGCGGTTTGATGACCCGCACAGTACCCGCACTCTAATGTCGGATGTGGTTCTGCTCTTCTGTTCTTGGTGCAAGTGCGGGTGGAGTGCGGTTTGTTGACCCGCACAGTACCCGCACTCTGATGTCAGGTGTATGATCAGCTTCTCTGGATTGGCATTAGTGCGGGTAGAGTGCTGTTGGATTACCCGCACAGTACCCGTACTTTATCTTCAGGTGCAACATCAGCTTTCTGGTTTGGCATTAGTGCGGGTGGAGTGCGGTTAGCTGATCCGCAATGTACCCGCACTTTATCTCTGTACTTGCATTCTGCCCCGGCTATGCACATGAGTGCGGCTGGAGTGTGGTTACGACCCGCACTGGACCCGTACTGGACCCTGCACTGTAGAGCAGTTTGTGCTCCTTTGCCTTCGCTTTCGCCCCTTTTCTGCTGGAATCACCACAATATGCCTCCAATCAGCACAAAACCACCCATAAGAGATACAAAAACGCACGAAAACAGAACATAAGTTAAGGATCTGAGGGCCTAAATATACTACATATTTGGCCCGATCAACTACCTATGATGCTCCTATAAAGACTTTGGTCAACACTCTTCCCTTTTTCATCTTTGTCAAGTTTTAGAGTAGTACTCCTGGGTGTTTCAAAATCTTTTCCATTTTCAAGCCCAAACTTCTGAACAAGATTTGTAGCATATTTGGATTGAGACAACATAATACCATCACTAGATTGTTTTACTTGCATACCAAGAAAGTAATTGAGCTCACCCACCATACTTGTTTCAAATTCACTTGACATGACATTCACAAACTCATTAACCTTGGTTTTATAAGTAGACCCAAAAACAATGTCATCAACATATATGTGTGCAACAAAGATATCATTATCATGATACTTGACAAACAAAGTTCTATCAATGCCATCTCTCCTATAGTTGTTCTCAATAAGATATTAAGTCAACCTATCATACCAAGCTTTAGGAGCTTGCTTAAAGCCATAAAGAGCCTTTTTCAACTTCTACACAAGATTTAGAGAGTGTGGGTCTACAAAACCCTCAAGTTATTCAACATACACTTCTTCTTGAAGGTATCCATTGAGAAAAGCATTTTTGACATCCATTTGAAACAATTTGAATTTTTTAAGACATGCAATGGACAACAAAAGTCTAATGGACTCAAGACGTGCAACGGGTGCAAATGTCTCATCAAAGTCTACACCATCAACTTGAGTGCAACCTTGAGCCACTAGTCTAGCTTTATTTCTCACAATCTTGCCACTCTCATCGGTCTTATTCCTAAACACCCATTTTGTGCCAATCACATTAATGTCTATAGGTCTAGGAACTAAGGACCACACTTCATTCCTCTCAATTTGATTTAGTTCATCTTGCATAGCCCCAACCCAATATTCATCAACAATTGCCTCATTAATGTTTTTGGGTTCAATTTGAGAAGTGTAGCAAGCTTATGAAATTTGGTTAGCTAGTTGCCTCCTAGTTCTAACCCCTTCATTCAATTTACCTATGATGTCTTCTTGATAGTGCATGTTTCTAAGCCTAGAGTTTGAAAGTTCAACAACTTGATCATCTTGTTCATTGTCATTTAAAGCATTTTCCAACCCTTGACTTTGTACTTCAACACCACTTTCATTTTCATCATTTTGACTAGACTCACCATGTGAATCTTCACTAGACTCACAACTAGTCACATCAATAGGCGTCTTAGTGTCATTCAAAAGATTTTCTTTATGTTCATTAACACTATTATCATCACACAAATCAAGCATGCCAAGATCATCTATTTTCACATTAATAAACTCCATAATAGTCTTGGTTTTCAAATTAAAACCCCTATAGGCTCGACTATTATTAGCATACCCAACAAAGATACCAACATCACTTTTTGGATCAAACTTACCCAAGTGATCTCTATCATTCAAAATAAAACACTTACTTCCAAAGGTATGAAAGTAATTCACCTTAGGCTTCTTGCCTTTCCAAAGTTCATAGGAGGTTTGTCTTGTGCCAGGCCTTCTTAAAACTCTATTTGTGACATAACAAGTGGTGTTGACCGCTTCGACCCATAGGTTCCTGGGGACTTTCTTGCTATTGAGCATGACTCTAGCCATCTCTTGCAAGAATAGGTTTTTCCTCTCAACAACACCATTTTGTTGAGGAGTTCTAGGAGCCGAGAACTCATGTGATATCCCTAAACCATCACAAAACTCACTAAACTTGACATTCTCAAACTCACTCCCATGATCACTCCTAATGCGACATATTTTCTTAATTCCAAGACCTTTTTCGTTTTTAACTTGATACAAAATCTCTTCAAGTAATCAAAAGTTTCAGTCTTGTTCCTAAGAAAATACACTCAAGCAAACCTAGAGAAGTCATCAACACAAACAAGAATGTATTTCTTACCATTGATGCTTTCGGTTTGAATTGGTCTCATTACGTCTATATGCACTAACTCTAAGGGCTTCTTGGTAGTTATGTAAGTGTTCTCTTTATGAGACACTTTGGTTTACTTACCTAATTGACAAGGTTCACAAACACCCTCTAGCTTCCTACCAAGACTAGGCAGACCTCTAACCATGCTATGTTTTTCAAGCTTCTTTAAGTCTTTAAAGTTCATATGGCCTAACCTTTGATACCACAAATCAAGCTTGTTACACTCATAAGTCATATTGCAAGTTAAAGGATCTATCTCTAGACAATAACAGATATCTAAAGATCTTTTGACTTCTAAAACAACCTTACCCTTTTTATCAATTATAGTGCACACATCTTTGTTAAAACTAACTTTTTCAAAGATTTCACACAAGTGAGCTATGCTTATCAAGTTAGCTTGCAAACCATCCACATACAAAGTGTTTCTAAGTTTAGGCAATCCAGGGATACAAAATGTTCCCTTGCCTAGAACTTGCTTTTTGATGCCATCACCAAATGTAACCCATCCACCTTTTTTCATAACAAGATTCTAAAAGAACTTTTTGTTACTAGTCATGTTCCTAGAGCATCCTCTATCTAGGTACCAACAATAAAATGAGTTAGCTTTAAGAGCATATTGTGCAACATGACATTATAAATTTTCTTCTGCATAGTAGAGTGAGGTACAACATAAGATTTTACATGCAAGTCATCAGCAACATTTTTCTCAACAAGCTATTCCAAGGTCTTCCTAGGTCTAGTTCTATATCCATACATGGATGATTGTCTAGGACCATTCAACCAAGACATATCATGCAAATCATTGACTTGTTTACACTTGCGAATTTATTCAAAACATCTAGGTATTATATGTCCTACCATATTGCAATAATGACAAATAGGTATGAATTTGAGAAGTTTACCATTTTCTTGAGCATCCAATGCATTTTGCCTTGTCACAAATTTACCTTTTTGGTGAACAACCCTTGATGCTTTGCCTTTTGCATTTGAAGATGATGAATATTGTCTTTGGCCTTGTTGAGTCTTTTCTTTGACCTTCATTGTTGATGTTGATGTTGAGGCACCTCCGGTAGCATCCATAGCTTTATCGTTAAAGAGTGTACCTACATTCAATTTGCTACTTGCTTTGAAAAAAATAGGTTTGTTAGATAAAGGAGTAATCTTCTCATTAACATATCCTAAACCTCTTTTTTCACTTGGATGCTTTCCAATCTTAATGAGAGTTTCTACTTTGTTAGAACTAGATGTCATTTTGTTTATCACCTTATTAGTCTCATTAAGTTTGTCATTAAGCACTCTCTCTTAATTCTCATGTTCACTAAGTTTGACTTTAAGAACATTATCAATTCTCCTAGCACAATCAAGAGAGTCATCTCTTAGCTCAATTTCATGTTTCAAAACTCCTAGTCTTTCATTACTATCTTTCAAGTTATTCACAAGACCAAGGATTTTGTCTTTAAGGTCTTTATTCTCTTTTAAGCTAAGTTCAAGAATTCTTTCTAGTTCCTCATTAAGAGACTTATTCATCCTAGAGATTCTCTCATTCACTTGAACAAGATCTTTCATCTTTTGATCTCCTAGGTTAATAAGCTTACTTTCAATACTAGAAGACATGAAGGAGAAAACTTCCTAAAACAAGATTATATCACAAACAAACACAAACACTATAAAAGGATCTATCTAATTACCTCTAGACACCCGCTCTAATACCAATTGAAAATCCCTTAATGTTATAGTGTCAAATATAATAAAGGGGGGTGAATAGGTATAGTCTCAAAATTATAACTTCTTTTTCTTCACAAGATATACAATGGCACAAAGAAGCTTTGACAAGTACATTGATTCAAAAAGACAATATGAATACAATTAAGCAATGGATGAATCAATTCAAGTTCAAAGAAATTAAAGACAATAAGAACAATAAACAACACAAGGGATTTTTATGTTGTAAAACCTCAAAATGAGGAAACATCCACGGGTTAATACCACAACCACCGGCAAAAGCAATCCAATATGACAAATAGGAGTTACACAATCAAGAGGCAATCAACACAAGATTCACTCTCTAAGCTATCAACACCTATTTTACCCTCGGACCTACTGAATCTACTATGCTACCTTGCACAAATTGATAAATCACTCACCAAAATGTGACTTCCATGCTCAAATCAAAGAATCACTCTATGAAATGAGACTCCCAATGCACAATCCAAAGAAACACTCTAAGGAATGTGACTTTTACAACTTGAAGATTCACTCTCCAAATTTGACTTCCAATGCACAACTTGAATATTAACTCTCCAAATGTGACTTCCAATGCACAACTTGAAGATTCATCCCAATTGTGACTTCCAATGCTCAAGTTGAAGAATCACTCTCCAATACGAGACTACCAATGCTCAAGTCAAAGATTCACTCTAAGACATGAGACTTCCAACCTTTTCACATGGAAAATGATCTAAGTGGATGCAAATGATGCAACACAAGCAAATAGAGCAAGTTGATCAAACACACTATATGAAGAATTAGCTTTTGCACAAAACAAGCTCACAATCAAATGTAGCTATTCTTATGAACATGTGATAGGAAATATAGATTAAGCATTCCAAGATTATTCACAAAGATATCTAGACCCCTAAACATGTCGATCAAAGCTAGTCAAACATGTTTTCAATGAAAATCACACAACTAACTTTGAAATCAAGTGAATAGGTTAACACTTGAAGTTTTCACCATATTCAACAAACAAAAACCAAAAAATCAAGAACAAGGTTATGAGAAATGAAAATCACAATCAAAAGATTCTATTTCTTAAAACTTGTGATTAAATCTAGAAATCAACAATTAAGATCAAATACACAAAATAGATTCTAGATTTAAACTCATGTTCTTCAAGATTAGCAAAATGATATTCAATCAAAGAATGTACTAATCATGAAACCAAATCAAACAAATCCTAATATTGGAATCAAAATCATTCTAAACATTTCTTTCAACTAATAAAAGAAGAATCATCAAGAAGAGCATGAAACAAAATTGAAAAGGATTGATTCACTTACAAACAATGACTCACGAACTGAAATCAGGTCATAACGAAAGGTATAAGCATTGTTTGACTCTGAAAATGCTTGGGATTTGTTCCTCTCTTCAAGACCAACAATCTTGGCTTTTGAAAATCTAAAATCAGAGTTGATTTGAGAGAGTTATGGTGTTTGGAAGTTTAGAAAAGTTAGAGAGAAAATTTCTGCTCAATTTTTCCACCAACACTTCTATTTGAAAATGAGAGGGAAAGTGCCATTTAAAGGAGAGGGAAAGAGAGGCAATTTGGCCAACCAATAGGGGGCAGCCACCTCTACATCCTGTGGAGGCATGTGGCCTCCACGGGGGCAGAAGGCAGCCCTTCCCGTGTAGGCCACGTGCCTCCACGGGGAGAGTTGCATGGCTTCCTCATTTTTGCCTTCTAAACTCTCCTCGCGCACTAAAATGTTCTTCGACCGTTCTCTGGCCTCCAAACTCCAAATTTGAATCTATTTTTGATTACAAACCGAGACTCTCTCATGTACAAAATAAATCAAGACAACCTTCTCAAAAATATGGAATTCAACTTGAAGAACAAGGATGAAAACCATGTATGATAAAACCATGAAAAGTTTCTTAACCTCCTAGTTTGAACTCGAAATTTAATGAACGAGTAACCGAAACAACCGAAACTCAATGAGACATAATATAAGCTCAAATTAAAGTTCAACCACATAAAAACACAAACAAATAAACACAATTACACACAAGTATGCTATTTCCTAGATATAGTCCTAGAACAGGCAATTCTTCAAAAATTGTCAAATTAAGTCTGATACGTTTGTAAATGTGTTATACAAATTTAACACAATGATGCAGGGATACAAATGTTATGCAATATGTGTGTGTGTGTGTGTGTGTGTGTGTGTGTGTGTGTGTGTGTGTGTGTGTGTGTGTGTGTGTGTGTGTGTGTGTGTGTGTGTGTTTATGCCTTGCAAGAGGAATGAAAATCTCAATACCTTAGTATAGTATCAAAGTAAGCACTTTTCCTCTTGAAGACGAGCTTTGCATGTGAAGTTGTTTTTCTTCTTTGAAGCTTGAACCGATCACGAACCATCTAAGCAACTAAACATTACAAAGAAAGAGACTTTTGTTATAGAATTAAGCCAACACAAATCTATAACCTAACACCTACTTGGCTCACAAAGAAACCATAATTCAACCTCTATAATGAGTTGGGAGTTGGAGTGCCTACCCAACCCAAAGTGAGTATTAAATGCATTAAAGAGAAAATTCAACCACTAAGTTAAATGGGGGTTGGAGTGCCTACCCACTTCACAAAGATTTCAATAAAAGCTTAGTTACTCTATTAAGTTCAGTTAATCAACAAGAACCAAAAGTTGGAGTGCCTACTTAATTCAATAGATAATTAAACACAATTAAGCAAATTGAATGAAACTATATTAATCAAATCAAAATGGTGGAAATCCCACAATCTATGAACTAATTTACATCAACTCCCAATTTGGGTTTAGCTACTCATGATAAATGTAAGAAATAACAAAGAGGAAAGAAATAGAAATGACTCATGTGAGACCTTCTTTCTTCAAGCTTGAATCCACCTCCTATGTCCTTCTTGAGTAGCAAATGATGAAGATGATGTATGAGTTTTGGATGATTTGGGAGAGAATGGTTTTTAGATCTAGAGAGAGAAAATGTGATGTAAAATGATGTGTGGGCGTATGGCTGAAATCAGAAATGAATCCTTATATGCGCTTCCTAAAATAGGTCTGATTGCTGATATGGCATCTTCAATATGTAAGTAGTGCGCGGGTAAGGTACATGCGCCGTGACCCACGCACAGACTTCTTCAGACCATCAATCTTCTGTTCGCTAGTAGCACTAGCACAGTACCAGCGATCTAGGCATTTGCACTTTTCTAGCCGATTTCTGATCTCTGGTTTACTAGTTGCTGCTTTGGTGGGATCAGTGAAGTTCTGGAATTTGGGAATGCGCGGGTGGTGCACAGGTAGGGTACCCACATACACACCAGCATACTGCTACTATCTTCTTGCCTCATTTCGCTTGTTTTTCACCCGAATCTTCCGCTTCCTTCTTCAAAGCCAGAATTACATCTAATGCCTGCAAATATGATAAAACAGCCCATAAGACACGAAAACACACTCGAAAACAAGACAAAGGATAAGGAATGAAGGCCAAAACATATAACAATTTTAGCGCAATCAAATACCCCCAAACCAAACATTTGCTAGTCCTCGAGCAAACTCAAAACAAAAGAACAACATTACATCAAAAATGACTCAATCTAAAATTTTCCTAGACTCGAAAACAAATGATGACCAAAACTGTCATTTCAAAACATAAAGAATTTTGGATCAACAAACTTCTAGTTCATAACTATATAAACTTTTATAACCGAGTAATATAATCCAGATGAGAAAGTATACAGCTTCTCAATAATGAGCTTATGGCCTAAATCATGCACAGATATTCAGCACTCTTATTATTCATAATCTCAATATGACATTAATAATGTCATATGCCTTTGATCTAAGTAGATTTCTTTATACTCTGCTTGAATGATATAAAGTATCATCGATACACAATTTAATACCAACTGGTAATAAGATTACGGCTCTTCTAGAGCCTTTAAGCAAATCTGCTGGATCTGATCTAGTATTAACCTTATATGCCTTTGATCTAAGAATATTTCTTTATGTTCTACTTGAATAATATCAAATATCATTGTTACATAATTTAGTATTGCTTGATAACAATATCGTGGCTCTTTCTGAGCTTTTTATCAGATCCGTTGGACCTGATATAGTATTAACATTTGTTCTGAGCAAAATCAAATTCATAAAATATTTGACTCCACATAATTGTATGAGTCATTGCACTCTCGACAAGACATATAGTTTTTGCTTCCTAGAATTTTATGGACATTATGTGTAATATCATTTTATATCTCATCTGAAATGATAATAATCTTTTCAAAAGGTTTATTCTATAAATCTTTTCTCTTATCATTTACGTACTGGTGCCTAGTGCCTATTGCAAAAAATTTCTTTGTTCTTCAGATTTATTTCTCCTCCTTTTTTTTATATTGTAAACATCACCGGTATGGACCCCAATATGTAATATATTTTTTTCTTTGTCTCATTCATATAGCAATCATGGCCTGGACCTACCTAGAGGTGCCCACGGTTTGGTTAAACCATGGGTACCAAACCGAAATCGACCACCAAAAACCGAAACAGAAACCGTAACCGAAACCGCCGGTTTTGAGCCGGTTCGGTTACGGTTAGGGATGTCCCAAAACTGCCCAAAACCAGCGGTTTGGGGCGGTTTATATATTAAAAAAAATCAACCAATAGAAAAGTGCCACGTGGACAAAAAAAACAAAAAAAAAACACAAAAACCGAAACCGAAACCGCCCAAAACCGAAACCGAAACTGCCCAAAACCGAAACATAAACCGCCCAAAACCGGCGGTTTGGGGCGGTTTTGGGCAGTTTATATATTAAAAAAAATCCAATCAATAGAGAAGTGCCACGTGGACAACCGAAACCGCCCAAAACCGGCGGTTTGGGGCGGTTTATATATTAAAAAAGATAATAAAAACTTTTCAACCAATAAAACGTGCCACGTGGCCACAAAATTTGAAAAAAAAAAAATAAAAACCGAAACCGAACCGCCTAACCAGCGGTTCGAAACCGAAAACCAAACCAGTTTTCTTGGTTCGGTTACGGTTTGGATGGCCACGGAACCGAAACCGCCCTGAAACCGAACCGTGGCCACCACTAGACCTACCATTTGATATATATATTTTTCAATTATCTCATCAATGATCCATATAGCAATCATAATCACTTATATCACTTTTACTTTTCTATTACTCTTGATATTGCTTATTGAGGAGCATCAAACATGTATGAAATGGATAAAATATCATTTCCAATTTCATTGTACGTTAGGATCTTAAATCTTTTTTGTGATACTCACAACATCCTGTTGGATATGTAGATCCTTTTGCACAAATGAATGACATGTAAACATATCACTTCATAAATATGAGATAAAATAAAATCATGGATCATATTGATTTCTCGAACTTCCGGTTCGACCATGAACTGTAAGTTCATATATAAAATTTAGAAAACTTCAAATTCTGAATGGATTTGAAAACCACGGGTTCTAAATAATAAAGTATGGCATTCATATATGTAACACTGGATCTAGAACTCCAGGGTTTTCATCGGTTTTCAAAACCGTGTCAACTTAACTATCATAAATCCAGAAACTTTAAGCTCAGTATTATTACTATTTTTTTCTCCTACTAAAATGCATGAGATCAGTTCCGAATATTTTGAAAATCTACATTCTTGATATTTCTGTTGCAATATTATGTTTGAGGTATGGAAAGTTGTGAATGTCTTTTCCAACCTATCTTTTCACAATCCAGCATCAATGACCCACGACATATAGTTGTCTCTCTATATTTCGAGTGCATCAAACTTTAAATTCGCAAGTTTAGGTATGTTTACAGCTTTTTTGTATGTCACAATTTAAATAAGCATGAATATAGTAAAGAGCATAACAAATAAATCCAGAACTATAATAGGTTCTGTCGACATAGCTGCAGCCAATTTTATATATTGCGAATAATTAAATGTGGATATTTAAAAAGTATAATAAATAAATCAAGAACTATAATATGTTCTATCAACACAGCCGTAGCCACTCTCTGTCGACATAGCCGCAGCCAGTCTTATATATTGCTTACAATTAAATGCAACTATTTAAATAATTCCAGAAGGCTGAGCTCACCTAATATGTTGCATACAAATAAATGTGAATATTTAAATAATCCAGGAGGTTGAGCTCACCTAATATGATGCATAAAAATAAATGTGAATATTTAAACTGTAAGCCCCAGAGTCGCGCAGCGGAGGGGATTTAAAAAAAGATCTTTTTATTAAAATAATATTTAGCGACTCTAAGAACCGTGTATGATATGTAAGAATAAACGAAAGGCAGGATTCGAAATCATGCCTCAAGGCTAACTCCTTCGTTCTTTAATTCTTGAATTTGCTTTCCGATTTGTACCACTGGATCTTCCTCGCTATCTCTCAGATTCTGGCAACTGCGTGTGGGAGCGTTACGGGCTTCAGAAGGTTGTATGGAGGTTGAAGAAACAACACAAAACAACTCTTGCTTTGTGTATTAAGAATTCGGCCACTTGAATAATGAAATAAAATAAAAACCTTTTTTTATTATTATTTTCTCTTTTGCCGCACCTCATCTCCTTTGTTTTTTTTTCTTTTTTGTTTCACATGTATTGTGTGTTACACAATTGCTTTGCATTCTTGTTTTTAATAATAATAATATATATATATATATATATATATTTATAAACAAGACACTAATCCTATTCCAAATAAGATTATTAGCATTTTAGAGTCCAACGTAGTATAGGATTCCAAATCCCACATGTCAATAGGAACCATATGAACACTATACTTAGTTCTCTAAATTGACATGCTTTATGATGTAGTGCAAATAATGAGTTGAGAGATGAAAACAAAGTTTGCAAGCATTAGAATATAAAAATACCTTAGCAAGCATTTTTCATCAAATACTAAGTCTTCGCCCTTTTATGAGCTCTCTTGACTTGTTTGTCCTCATGACAACAAGTTATTGGTGTGTCATCCCAAGAGAATAAAAACTAAGCATTTTCAACTCAACAAAATATAAAAATGGCTTTCTCTAAAAGTCTTAATAAACAATCAAAACCATATAGATTCCAAAAATGAACTTCTCATAAAGTTAATCAATAGATTTCGACTATCATAACAATTATGTGAGATAGCTAAGTTCATGTCAAGTTATAGAGAGACAAAGCTAGCTAGCTCAATTTTTTAACAACTTAACAACAATCTTAAAGCTAACTCACATGTTCACCTTATACTAATGGTAAGAGTACTCACCCTTGACCAATTTGGTCTTGGGTGCATTAACACAAAAATCATTGATACTCGTCTCCCCAACATTACTAGTAATGCATGCTTTGTTAAGTTTCACATGATTAACATTCTTCTTCACCCAAATATTTTTAACATGCTTTGAGACAACATCATTCTTATCAACTTCTAACACCCTTGCATGCTTCAATTTAAGATTAACCTCCTTATCTCTAGATGCATTTCTTATTTTACAATACTCAATATACTTACAACATTTTGGCTTAATATGACCAACGGTATTCCAAAAATGACAAATATGACTAAATGTAGAGATAACACCTTTAGGATGAGAAGAAATACTAGTGAGAGTGTGAAAAGATACCATGCCTTTGTTTTTAAAATTGGCTCTAAGTCCATATTGTGCAACAAGACATTGTGTTGTGTTTTTCTTAACCCAAACTTTCTTGACAAGTTTCTCACTCTTACATCTATTAACATGCTTTGACTTGTTATTAGGCACATTGACTCTACTGGTCACATTTTCAAAAAAATTAAACAAAGCATTATTAATTTTCTTATGCATAGTAGAGTGAGACACAACACAAGATTTTTCAAGCAAGTCATCAACAAAATTCTTCTCAACATGCTTTTCCAAGGTCTTTCTAGATCTAGTTCTAAATCCATACATGGATGATTGCCTAGGACCATTCAACCAAGACATATCATGCAAATCATTGGCTTGTTTACACTTGCGAATGTATTCAAAACATCTAGGTCTTATAAGTCCTACCATATTGCAATAATGACAAATAGGTATGAATTTGAGAAGTTTATCATTTGTTTGAGCATCCAATACATTTTTCCTTCTCACAAATTTACCTCTTTGATGAACAACCCTTGATGCTTTGCTTTTTGCATTTGAAGATGATGAATTTTGTCTTCGGCCTTGTTGAGTCTTTTCTTTGACATGCATTGTTGATGTTGATGTTGAGGCACCTCCGGTAGCATCCATAGCTTTATCGTTAAAAAGTGTACCTACATTCAATTTGCTACTTGCTTTGACAAAAATAGGTTTGTTAGATGAAGGAGTAATCTTCTCATTAACATATCCTAAACCTCTTTTGTCACTTGGATGTTTTCCAATCTTAAAGAGAATTCTACTTTGTATGAACTAGATGACATCTTGCTTATCACCTTATTAAACTCATTAAGCTTGTCATTAAGCACTCTCTCTTGATTTTCATGCTCACTAAGTTTGACTTTAAGCATATTTTCAAGTCTCTTAGCACAATCAAGAGAATTATCTCTTAGTTCACTTTCATGTTTCAAAACACCTAGTCTTTCATTACTATCTTGCAAGTTATTCTCAAGACTAAGGATTTTGTCTTTAAGCTCTTTGTTCTCTTTTGAGCTAAGTTCTTGAATTTCTTTTAGCTTCTCATTAAGAGACCTATTCAACCTAGAGATTCTCTCACTCTCTTGAACAAGACATTTCATCTTTTGATTTCCTAGGTTAATAGGCTTATTTTCAACACTAGAAGACATGAAGGATAAACCTTCCTTAAGCATGATTTATCCACAAACAAACACAAACATTATAAAAAGGATATATCTAATTACCTCTAGACACCCGCTTTGATATCAATTGAAATTCCCTTAATATTATAGTGTCAAATATACCTAGAAAGGGGGGGGGGGGGGGGGGGGAGGGGGGGTGAATAGGTATATCCTCAAAATTCTTGCAATTTCTTTTTCTTCACAAGATATACAATTTCACGAGCAAGCTTTTACAAGTATATTGATTCAACAAGATAATATGAATACAACTAAACAATTGATGAATCAATACAAGTTCAAAGAAAGTGAAGACAATAAAACAAAAATCAACACAAGGGATTTTTATGTGGTAAAACCTCAAAATGAGGAAACATCCATGGGTTGATACCACAACCACCGGCAAACAAATTTGCTAGTTAGATGAAAAAAAATATAATCTCTCAAGTGACCACTTCACCTAGGAACCTACTGATCGTGCCTAAATTGTTGTATATTTTGGCCCTCATTCCTATTCCTTTGTCTCGTTCTTGTGTGTATTTTCTATATACTTTATGTCTAATAGGCTCGTTTGTGCTAATTGCAGGCAATAGATGTAATTCTGGTTTTAGAAGCTAATTGCAGTGGTTTCGGCAGAAAAAGGGGCAAAAGGAAAGACAAAGGATCATAAGCAGCCCTACAGTGCGGGTCCAGTGCAGGTCCAGTGTGGGTACAGTGCGGGTCATCAAACCGCACTCCACCCGCACTGTTGCCAAAGCCAGAGAAGCTGAGTAACACCTGACGTTAAAGTGCGGGTACAATGCGGGTCATCCAACCGCACTACACCCGCACTGTTGCAAAACTAGAGAAGCAGATTTACACCTGACATTAGAGTGCGGGTACAGTGCGAGTCTTGCAACCGCACTCCACCCACACTATTGCTCAAGATAGAGGAGTGGATTTTGCACCTGTCAGTAAAGTGCGAGTAAAGTGCGAATCAAATGCGGGTCAAGTACGAGTCAAGTGCGGGTAATCCAACCGCACTCCACCCGCACTATTGCCCAGATCAGAGAACTGAAGATGAAGAAAACCTTACAGTGCGGGTAATTCACCCGCACTCCACCCACACTCTACGCGCGACAGTTTCTGGTTTCAAGCTTAAGTGACCTATTTTTCCATCCTCTATAAATAGAAAAGGATGGGAACGAACCAAAACATCACCATATCTCCCAACACTTGTATTCTAAGCTAGTAACACATCTCCCTATCATCCAAACCATCTCTACTCAATCAAAGGCAACTAGGAGACTTGGATTCAAGCTTCAAGGAAGGAGATCAATCTTCAAGGGTTCTCTCTACACTCTCTCTTAGTTTATTTGTTTGTAATAGAACATGAGTACTAAAATACCCCACTTTGGGGTTGATGTTATTTGTTTGATGGATATTTGGGCTTTGTGAATAAACTCTATGTGTTATATTTATTCTATCTCTATGTTTTATTCCATTGCTTTAATTGATTTCCATTATTGATTTGCTTGGATACACCCTCTTTGCATGATTGATTTGGATTACTTGAATAGGCAATTAGGTTGTCTAATGCTCAATTGAATGGAAGGATTTCTGGAAATCCAGCTCTACAACCATGCCCTTAATCTAATCTTGAATTAGTGGCTTTCACTATACACTCTAGGTTAGCAACTTGTGAGAGAATTAGAAGCCTCCACTATACACCCTAGGTTGGCTACTTTAGTGATTCTACAAGAACTAACCTTCGAGTAGAATTCAGTTGATAACCTAAAGCCTCATCCAATCTCAAACGGGTGGCCTTCACTATACATCCTAGGTCAGCCACTTGTGAGGGAATTGGAAGCCATCATTATACACCTTAGGAGGGCTACATTAGTAATAGGTTGAGCCATAGCTAGATAGATGAGCATTCATGGAAAAAGTCCTGATTGAGTAACTAGCCATTGTTGGTTGCTTAGGAGGGATTAATCGCTAGTAGGGGGTCTTCGCTATACACCCTAGGTTGACCTCTTGCTAGGGATATATACTAACACTATACACCCTAGGTTGGTTACATTTGTCAATACGTGCTTAATTGAGAGTTTGTTGCAATTGCCCTAATATTCACTTACGAGTCCATCAACTCCGTAGTTCCATCATCATTCATTCATCACTCCATTGTCATCCCATTTTATTTGCTTTCAGAGTTTAGTTTATATTGTATTTTCATTCACCATCACTTACTTTTATGCATACTAGTTATATTAATCCTAATCTTATCACCGCTACCCCGATCTCAGTGGACGACACATGTGCTTACCGCTTTACTTGTATTTATACTTGTGAACGCGTCGCATAGGTTTTATAAATTGTTTTGAAGGACGTTTTTCTGACGGTAAAAACCTTCCCATCAAATGGCGCCGCTGCCGGGGATCGGTGTGCGTAGTAGTGATTAGATTAGTTTTAATACTATTAGTTTATTAGTTGTTTTAAGTTTTGTTAGTTTCTTTTTATTGCTTTGGTAGTTTTTGTTTTTGTTTGTTTCAGGACTCTATGGATTCCTTTTGGTAAATTCAGGGTCAAGCTACGAGCCTAACGAGAATGCCTACATCTCGTCATTCCAGTCAAATTCCATTGAAGATCAACTAAGAAATTTCTTGAAGAATCATGTGCGGGAGACTGAGCAGATGATTGCTTCTCAACAAGAGACTCAAGCCTTCATAGAAGAGAAAACCACCCAAATGCGCGAATCCGCTCTGCAGTCCACCCCGGTAAATCAGAGTTGTTTCAAAGTTAAAGCAACCAAACCGGTGGATTCCTCCAATGGACGAGATGGACAGGATGATCAAGATAAACTAAGAGCTTATGAGCGTGAGCATAGAGCTAGTGTTGGTAAGGGGTGTATTGAAGGAAGAGAATGAAGCACTTCAAGAGAGAGAAGCCTTGGGAATGGAAAAGGTGAGTAATCTCCAAGAGTTGAACAAGAAACTATTATATGAAGTGAAGATGCTCAGGGTTGAGAATGGTACTCTCAAGAAGACAAATGGCGAAGTCTCCGACAAGAACAAAGAATTGGAAGAACGAATTGAGAGATTTGAAGCCGAAAAGAGTACCGCATCGGAGGATTTGGAGAACTTAGTGAGGCTATCAAAAGATTTTGAAGATGAGATAGCTCACAAGTCAATGATGATGCAAATGGAGGTTGATCAAAAAGCCAATGCCTTAGAGGAAGCAAAGGTAGCACTAAGCAAAAAGGAGGAGGAGGTCAAGGCGTTACAAGTGAAACAAATCAAACATCATCAAGACCACTCATCAAAGGGGAGTTCCTCTAACTCTAATGTCTTTTGCTATGCATGTTCTAGGATAGAGCACTTTAAGGCTAAAAATTACAAGCAAAATCAACATAGGAAAACTAGAGGTCCTAGGAATAGATGGAGTCCACCTAGGGTCAAGCAAATATGGGTAAGGAAAGACCAAGTGCACTTATATAGAAACATGAAAAAGGAAAAGATAATGAAGTCACCTAAATTTATTTGGGTAGTTAAAAATATAGAATTTCCTAACTTGGTCAAACCACCCTTAGAGGACCCCAGCCTCTCCATGAATGCATCCCATTGAATAACTTTGATGCATGTAGTTAGTTTTATGTTTTAGGTTGTTTAAATTCAATAAATGGTGATGTTGGGATAGTTTTGTTCGAATGCTATATTTTGTGGATATTTGCACATTGAATTTATTGATTATATTTATGGATGAAAGAGCCGGAGGCTCTTATGCAAGTATGAATGCATGTGCTTTATATTGTTTAATTCGGTTTGGGGGTTCATGCCCCATTCCGTTATTTTTGATAAAATGCATGATGTTAAGCTTGACTTGTGCTTCAATGATATATTGCATGAATTGCCTTTATTTTGTGAGCCTTGTTTGAGTCATTTTTATTTTGTTGGGGCATTGATTGTGTTTGATTAGTGCCTAGGTTTGTTTGAGTCATGTTAGGTTCGTGCCGCTAGGCCGGATTCTCTTGTCTTCAACATTGAGGACAATGTTGGGTTTTGGTTTGGGGGTGTAGACGCCTTTTTGAGTCCTCTTTTGTGTCTTGAGTCATTTTTGCCTTTTTGAGTCGTCTTTTGTGTCTTGAGTCATTTTTGTGTCTTATTTTTGAAAAAAGTTGCTGCTTAGCCAAAATTTTGAGCTTATTTAGCTTGGTGAGATACCTAGAGCATAGTGTTTGTGGCAAATGTGTGTATGCTTTGTGAGCTTATTTAATAACTCTTAGTCACTTTAGGGGTCTCACTTGCACTTCATGGGCTAGTCTCATCTTCTAGTGTCCAAGTTTAGGGAACTCGGTGCTCAAACGCCTTGTTCTAATAGTGGAGATTTCCCTTGTGAGATCACAAACACAAGCCAAAAGCGTGTATATTTGAGGGAAAATGTTTTTCAAATCTGTAAACACTATTCAAACACCATGCGTAGTCTCACTACATCAAAAATCATCATTTGTCATTGAACATGCATCATATATGTGGACTGCTTGACGGAAACTTTTATTCCCTTGGTAGATTGATCCTTTGAAGTGATATTAGGCACTGTATGTTTTAGCCACTCAAAAAGAAAGCCTAAATACTTTCCATTCCTGTAATATGTGTGCTCCCAAGCCAATTTTGAAGCCAAACACATATAGATTTTTCCTTTCTACACCCACGTTATCCATAACCCAAGCAACCTAAACACTTAACCAACCCTCTCTTAATTGATCTTGTTGAGGCTTAGGAATGTAAAGTTGTGCTTTAATTTGATAAATGGCGTGTACCTAGGCAAGAATAATGAGTTGTGAAAATGTGCATAGTAAAAAGGCATGAAAAGAAAAGAAAAGAAAAGAAGCAAAAAGTAACAAAAGAAAAATATGCTTCAAATGCCTTGTGTAAATTGTAAATGCTACCCAAATGGGTAACATGAGTAGTTAAAGATTGCACGTAGAGTCTAATTGTATGCCTGGACGCCATATTGTATTTGGAAGTGGAGTTGCACGAGAAATTAAATGCTTAAGTGTAGAATGTATTGCCTTAACGTGGTTGATTAGTGCTTGTTCCTAAATTTCTCATTCTTCTAATCACCATTCATCGTGGCCACGTTACAACCAAATGGAAAAGACCTAGTTGATCTTAGGGGATGTCTAGATTGGGAATATTAGTTAATGAATGCTCTTTCCACGTTCATGACACGTGATTCTTTCATGAGACTCACTCACTGAAAACAGTGTTTATTCTACACTAAATGTATGCAACTAAGTTGATTCAGTTACATAAATTCGTTGGCATACATGTTGCATGAGTGTGAACCTAGGTTCTGAGATGAAAGATAAGAGAGAATCCATGTGAGAACCTAGCGTCGAAGCGAATTATGCTCAAGGTGTGAGAGTGAATAGTTTCTGAGACAAGGGCATTTTAAGTGTGGGATTCTTGTTGTGCCAGTTTCCCTTGGGGTGCCTTTTAGTTGTTTAGAACATTTTGCATATGCTCATTCCTCACTCCCATTTTCTTTTGCGTATCTCTCTGCTAGTTGGTTCTGCAGCAAGTTTTTCTTTGTATCTAGGAAAGTTCTTAGTTCGAGTCATTTTTAGTTTGTGTCTTATTTGTTTTGTTTTATGTTTGCTCGAGGACGAGCAAAGGTTTGGTTTGAAGGTGTTTGATCGTGCCTAAATTGTTGTATATTTTGGCCCTCATTCCTATTCCTTTGTCTCGTTCTTGTGTGTATTTTCTATATATTTTATGTCTAATAGGCTCGTTTGTGCTAATTGCAGGCAATAGATGTAATTCTGGTGTTAGAAGCTAATTGCAATGGTTTCGGCAGAAAAATGGGCAAAAGGAAAGACAAAGGATCATAAGCAGCCCTACAGTGCGGGTCCAGTGCGGGTCAAGTGCAGGTCGCAACCGCACTCCAACCGCACTCCAACCACACTCATGCTCATAGCCGAGACTTGATACAAGAGAAGAGTTACAGTGCGGGTCCAGTGCGGGTCATCAAACCGCACTCCACCCGCACTGTTGCCAAAGCCAGAGAAGCTGAGTAGCACCTGACGTTAAAGTGCGGGTACAGTGCAGGTCATCCAACCGCACTACACCCGCACTGTTGCAAAACTAGAGAAGCAGATTTACACCTGACATTAGAGTGCGGGTACAGTGCGAGTCTTACAACCGCACTCCACCCACACTATTGCTCAAGACAGAGGAGTGGATTTTGCACCTGTCAGTAAAGTGCGAGTAAAGTGCGAATCAAATGCGGGTCAAGTGCGAGTCAAGTGCGGGTAATCCAACCGCACTCCACCCGCACTATTGCCCAGATCAGAGAACTGAAGATGAAGAAAACCCTTACAGTGCGGGTAATTCCCCCGCACTCCACCCGCACTCTGCGCGCGACAGTTTCTGGTTTCAAGCTTAAGTGACCTATTTTTCCATCCTCTATAAATAGAAAAGGATGGGAACGAACCAAAACATCACCATATCTCCCAACACTTGTATTCTAAGCTAGTAACATATCTCCCTATCATCCAAACCATCTCTACTTAATCAAAGGCAACTAGGAGACTTGGATTCAAGCTTCAAGGAAGGAGATCAATCTTCAAGGGTTCTCTCTACACTCTCTCTTAGTTTATTTGTTTGTAATAGAACATGAGTAGCTAAAATACCCTACTATGGGGTTGATGTTATTTGTTTGATGGATATTTGGGCTTTGTAAATAAACTCTATGTGTTATATTTATTCTATCTCTATGTTTTATTCCATTGCTTTAATTGATTTCCATTATTGATTTGCTTGGATACACCCTCTTTGCATGATTGATTTGGATTACTTGAGTAGGCAATTAGGTTGTCTAATGCTCAATTGAATGGAAGGATTTCTGGAAATCAGGCTCTACAACCATGCCCTTAATCTAATCTTGAATTAGAGGTTTTCACTATACACTCTAGGTTAGCAACTTGTGAGAGAATTAGAAGCCTCCACTATACACCCTAGGTTGGCTACTTTAGTGATTCTACGAGAACTAACCTTCGAGCAGAATTCGGTTGATAACCTAAAGCCTCATCCAATCTCAAGCGGGTGGCCTTCACTATACATCCTAGGTCGGCCACTTGTGAGGGAATTGGAAGCCATCACTATACACCTTAGGATGGCTACATTAGTAATAGGTTGAGCCATAGCTAGATAGATGAGCATTCATGGAAAAAGTCCTGATTGAGTAACTAGCCATTGTTGGTTGCTTAGGAGGGATTAATCGCTAGTAGGGGGTCTTCGTTATATACCCTAGGTTGACCTCTTGCTAGGGATATATACTAACACTATACACCCTAGGTTGGTTACATTTGTCAACACGTGCTTAATTGAGAGTTTGTTGCAATTGCCCCAATATTCACTTACGAGTCCATCAACTCCGTAGTTCTATCATCATTCATTCATCACTCCATTGTCATCCCATTTTATTTGCTTTCATAGTTTAGTTTATATTGTATCTTCATTCATCATCACTTATTTTTATGCATACTAGTTATATTAATCCTAATCTTATCACCGCTACCCCGATCTCAGTGGACGACACCCGTGCTTACCGCTTTACTTGTATTTACACTTGTGAACGCATCGCGTAGGTTTTATAAATTGTTTTGACGGACGGTTTTCTGACGGCAAAAACCTTCCCATCACCTACCCTTCAAACCTTCACAATGAAAGTGATGCCACCTTGCACAAATTGAAGATTCACTCTCCAAATGTGACTTCCATGCACAGATCAAAGATTCACTCTAAGAAATGTGACTTCCAATGCACAATCCAAAGAATCACTCTAAGGAATGTGACTTCTAATGCACAACTTGAAGATTCACTCTCCAAATGTGATCTAAGTGAGTGCAAATGATGCAAACACAAGCAAATAGAGTAAGTTTATCAAACACACTCTATGAAGAATTAGTTTATGCACAAATCAAGTTCACAATCAAATGTAACTAATTCTTATGAATATGTGATAGGAAATCTTGATTAAGCGTTCAAAGAACATTAACAAAGATTTCTAGAAACCTAAACATGGTAATCAAAGCTAGTATAACAAGTTTTGAATGAAAATCACACAACTAAATTTGAAATCAAGTGAACAAGTTTTTCACCATATTCAACAAAACAAAAACAAAAATCAAGAACTATGTTTAGAAAAATAGAAATCACAATCAAAAAGTTCTAGTTCTAAAAATATGTGATCAAATCTAGAAATCAATAGTCAATTTCAATTACACAAAGAGATTCTAGATTCACACTCATATTCTTCAAGATTAACAAAAATGATATTCAATCAAAATACGTGAACTAATCTTGAAAGTTAATCAAAAATATATAAATATTGGAATCAAAATCATTCTAAACATTTCTTTCAACTCATATAAGAAGAATCATTAAGAAGACCATGAAAGAAAAATGAAAGAGAATTGATTCACTTACAAACAATGACTCACGAACTGAAATCAGATCATCACGAACAATACGAACTGAAAATGCTTGGGATTTTTTTCTCTCTTCAAGACCAACAATTTTGGCTTTTGAAAATCTAAAATCCGAGTTGATTTGAGAGAGTTATAGGGTTTGGAAGTTGAGATAGCTAGAGAGAAAATTTCTACTCAATTTTTCCACCAACAACTTCTTTTGAAATATGAGAGGGAAATGATATTTAAAAGAGAGGGAAGAGAGAGATTTTTCAACCACCAATAGGAGGCAGCCACCTCTGCTTCCCATGGAGTCACATGGCCTCCACGGGGGCAGAAGGCAGCCCTTCCCGTGGAGGCCATGTGCCTCCACGGGGAGAGGTGCAAGGTTGTCCCTTTTGCTTTCTAAACCTCCCCTCAAGCACTGAAATGTTTTTCGACCATTTTCCCCCTCCAAACTCTGAATTCAAATCCATTTTCGGATTATTAACCAAGCACCCCTCACGTACAAAAGATATCAAGACAACTTTCTCAAAAAATATGGAATTCAACTTGAAAAACAAGGACGAAAACCATGTAAGATAAAATCACGGAAGTTTCTTAACTTCCTAGTTTAAACTTGAAACTAAATGAATGAGTAACCGAAATGGCCGGAACTCAATGAAGCTTAATATAAGCTCAAATTCAAGTTCAATAACATAAAAAGACAAACAAATAAATACAAAAACACACAAGTATGCTATTTCCTAGATATTGTCCTAGAACATGCAATTCTACAAAAATTGTCAAGTTAAGTCTAATGCATGTGCATACTTCAATAAGTGTGTGAATGTGTTATACCAATTTTGCACAATGATGTAGGGACACAAATAAATGCAATGTGTGTGTGTGTGTCCTAATGCCTTGCAAGAGGAAGAAAAATCTTGATACCTTAGCATCCAAGAAAGCACATTTCCTCTTGAAGACGAGCTTTGCATGAGAAGTTGCTTTTCTTCTTTGAAGCTTGATCCAATCATGAACCACCTAAGCAACTAAACATTACAAAGAAAAAGAGTTTTGTTATGGAATCAAGCCAACACAAACCTAAAACCTAACACCCTTCTCTAGCTCCGTTCGCCATTGACCTAAGCTGTGTTGAAGTAGAACATCATGCCCAGGACATATTCCCAAATAGATGCACCATCCTTCATCCGAGCAAGCACTGTGGAACGAACAGCTTCGTGCTGCTTTTGCTCAGAGGGCTGCCCGAACATTGCCCGCAATGACTTCATGACTTCGAATGCTGTAGTCATTGCTTCGTACTTTGTAACAAGCACTTATGTCATACTAGCTAACAGATAAGTTTAGGCCTTCTCATCAACTGAGACCCATTTCTGGTATGCCTCACGATCATTTCGTATGGCATTGACAGTAGGCTGTGGAGGACACTCCTCCGTAAGCACAAACTTTAGGTCTTTGGTGACCAAAATTGCATTAATGTGATGTTTCCATTTTGTGTAATTTTCTCCGGTTAGTTTGTCATTAGCAAGGATTTGTAGTAGTGCAGAAGACATTGCTGATAAAACATAAATAAAGAATCCATTCAATCATACATTTAATTCACATGTCAATGTTTGGCACAAAATTAAATATGATGCATGAACATATTTAATGAACAAGAAAATCCCTAAAAATTGTTTCTACGCCAAGACAGTCCAACATACCACAAGCAAGTGCCGCCTTAGGGTCGGTCAAATTCTTGCATGTTAGATCGAGACATTCTTAATCAAATGATATACCAGAATAACTCTTATTCCTCTATCATTCAACCATCGTTTATTTCAGTCAAGTTTATAATTGACAAATTTAATTAAAACCTCGTGTGTGTAACCCACCATTTCAGATCTCTTAAGCTTCACTTGAGAATTGCCTCCTTAAGGTCGGTCAATCCCAAAATACACTCAGAAATCCTATCCGTTAGGAAGTCAACCTTGGTATTGATTCTCATGGAGACCCTCCTTAGGGAGGACGAAAACAAAGCCGTCTCGAGGCCCTATTTGAATCTCACGGTGTTGAACTAATGATGGAGACTGTGCGATATAATGTCATATATCCCTCTCCCACTCACTAGTTTAGAATTAGGGTTTTCAATTATTAATGCACCTAGATATTGCTAAGATTAAACGGCTAATTTCAATCTAAATGTCTATGGCATATATAACAAATTATTAGAATCTTATTCCAATAACAAATAAACTAATCCGATTTTTAATTAATTAAAAATCTAGTTCATTATTCAAATTCTGATCTATGTAAACAATTTTACTAAGATTAGAATTATTTAATGTGATTCACCAAGTTTTAACTATCAAAACTAATCATATTAGTAGGTCCAATTATATTAGGGCTTTAATCTAATTAAACCTAATATTAAGTGAAGGACCTAACTAATCTAACTAATTAAACGATTTAATTCATAGACTAGTTATTAGTGAGAATTACCAAGTTTTTACTCTAAAAACAAATCTCATTATTAATAATCAATTATGTGATTTGCCGATTTTTAATCATATTAAAAAAAAAGTAAAACACACAATGTGAATGGCTATTATGCATGTATTACATCTAATAAATTGCATGTGTAGGCACTACTAATCTATATGGCATGTGTATGTATGGCAATACTTTAATTATCATATAATAAATGCATACTTGAATTGACCGAGTACGATGAGTTTATCTAACTTAAAAAAAAATTTAATTACAAAAATTATCCAAGGCGTTCCTTGGTCTTCTTGTAATTCCAAATATTCAAGTCTTTGGATTCTTCTTATTTTGGGCTTTTAACCAAGTCCAACTTGATTACCTTTTTTTTCTTTTTATGTTGTGATCCATCTCATGAATCGAACCTAAAGCCCAAGTGTTACTCTAACAGTTATTGGAAGCCCAAGGGAAAAAATAATAATAAATAATAAAATCTAGCCCAAAATCTTTTTCGAATTCGGAAACCCTAACATTGCAAATTCGAAACCCTAGCGCTTTCGCGCATGCGGCCACATTTACTTGCAAGACTTGCGTCGTAGCACTTGCGTGTTCAGCACGTGCGGCACAAACTCACAAACAATATAATAATTATATTGTAGCAGTGCATTGCGCAATGATATTATGTGTCTTCGTGCAAGCACATCCAATATCAAATAAAGATTTTATATATCATGTTGTTTGCACAAACGCACAATCAATATCAAGTGCATGTGTTGTGCGCAGGTGTTGCAACAATTGCATGTTGCATTACGTGCAACACTTGCACACAATCATACGTGTGCCTAGTGCTTTGTGCACAAGTGCTGCCTTTTGTGTGTCCAACATACGCCCGATTTCTTCATCTTCTCGAATCGATCTCTTCAAACAATATTCCAAAATAAGATTTACAAAGAACGATTATAACCGGGAAAAAAAATATTTATATCTAAAATAATACATCCCGGCATTAATTTTACATTGAAAAATATTGCAATTAATATCCAAAACCCAAAAACCCACCGTACCATACAATTAACGACCATTCATGCTTTAAAAAAAAATTAAAACATCATACATTCAATAGATTGTGCCTACATATATATACATGCATTAAACAAGAAAAAAGAACAATTTATTCGAATATATCGTACTCGGGCTCTGTTACCATTTGTAAGCCCCAAAGTCGCGCAGCAAAAGGGATTTTAATAAAAAAAAAACTTTTTATTAAAATAATATTAAGCGACTCTAAGAATCGTGTACGATATATAAGAATAAACAATAGGCAGGATTCGAAATCATACCTCAAGGCTAACTCCTTCGTTCTTTAACTCCTGAATTTGCTTTCCGATTTGTACCACCGAATCTTCCTCGCTATCTCCCAGGTTCCGGCAACTGCATGTGGGCACGTCACATGCTTCAGGAGGTTGTTTGGAGGTTGAAGAAACAACACAAAACAACTATTGCTTTGTGTGTTGAGAATTGGGCCACTTGAATAATAAAATATAATAAAAACCTTTTTTATTATTCTTTTCTCTTTTGCCGCACCTCCTCTCCTTTTTTTTTCTCCCTTTTTTTTCACACGTATTGTGTGTTACACAATTGCTTTGTATTCTTGTTTTTAATAATAATATATTTCTCTTTCTCTCTCTCTCTATATATATATACATATATATAAACAAGACACTAATCCTATTCCAAATAAGATTATTAGCATTTTAGTGTCCAAGGTAGTATAAGATTCCAAATCCCACATAACCCTAGTTCACTAAGACTTGAACACTTGACCTAGTTAGGAAATTAAATAATCTTATTATTTTATTCTTTGTCTCAGTCATGGTTCGAACCTTTAACCTCCAATTAACAATTAATTAATAATTCTCAATTATTAATTTATTAATTATTTAATCTAATTATTTAATTAATTTAATTATTAATATATTAATTAAATAATCTCATCATTTAATTAATTCCATTATTTAATTAATTCTCTGAATAAATATATGTCACTTTCGTAACACAATTAATTGGACAATCCAATTAATTAACTGTGACCCTTATTACCTTTAACGTTTCGGGCTAGTAAGGAGACCTAATAGACCCACAGTCTTGAGCTCCAATAATTCTTAGAAAAATTTATTAAACTGTTTAATTAATATTTCATGATCATTAACCTCGGAATTACTCCACTAAAAACCCGAGGCTGCACTCTCGTAACTGTAGATGTTTTTGCACAAACCAAAAACTTAGTGTCCATCGATATAGCTATTGCATATGGCATGATCCTCCGCACGTAGTTCATAATTAGAGTTAGGTCATAAAGTCCGTTATACCCCTCCAATTAAATATTTTCCATTAAGTACTGTTGATTCTCTAATGAACAGTAAATCCTAACTTTCTTTATGGAAGAAGAAGAGCGTTCATATTGTTCAAGCCCTGAATCAACCAATAAGAGAACTACTATCTACTTCTAGCAAGAATGAGCGGATTCCAGTACTGTGTACAGATCTTCCTAGCCACAAGCCAAACCGCGATTCCAACATACGAAATTATTGATCGAGAATGCTACTCCGATCTCACCCATGGTATATCAAAAACCACTATCTAACCTGAAGGAGTCGATCAGACACTTAGGATTAAGATCACTCAAATAAAGCTATCATTAGTCGATATATATGAATCTCATCATGTAACGGATCTTGGTGAGAGATTCATATAGATCGTGGCCCAGTCCTATATGATCACATCATATAAAGTGCATCCATTCTCATATCACCATATGAATAGTCTAGGATAAGAATACCGTCCATTACGGAATGGACCGCGGCTGTAGATTAACCACAAACAAAGTACCCAACTCTATTTGCTATCTACGGACTCTTTAGATTGCTCATCTCAAACTGAATTCCTCTATATATAACACTCATATACTTAGCTAGAGATTACATCCGGCAATCTTGGATGTTAAGTACACATGTTATAAATGTATGAGACAAATTCATAGAATGAATCAAACTAATTCTTTTATTAATGTTTCATTCACATTTACAAATTACAAGCTTTAGGGCATAAACCCCAACAATCTCCCACTTGCACTAAAGTAGGTGAGACATATCTCGTAACCCTAGACCCTCCAGGTGACCTTCAAACACTTTAGCCATTAAAGTCTTCGTAAATGGATCAGCATGATTGTCCAGCGACACTATCTTGGTCATGGTCACATCCCCCTTCTGCACTATCTCTCTGATGAGATAATATTTCCTCCCTATATGCTTTCCTCTCTTGTGGCTTCTTGGTTCTTTGGGAGTGGATGCAATGTAGACATAGATTGTGGGAGTTCACATATGAAGACCGACTTGATTTAGCATATGGCTTATCTTCCTAGCTCAGGTTTCCGGAGTGGCTTGGATTGGAATGCTCACAATCCACCTTTTTTCATAGCCAAGATATATGGATTGGAATGCTCTCAACATATCTTTTCCAATTCAATTGAGCTTAATTAAACACCTTATGTGTGGATGGTTAAAATTAAGATTGGTTCTAAGGAAAACCAAGAGTTGGAATGCCTACTTGGCTTATAAAGAACCCATACCTCAATTCTCTACAAAGGATTAGGAGTTGGAATGTCTACCAAACCCAAAGTGAGTATTAAATTCATTTAAGATCAAATCAATCACTAAGTTGAATGGGAGTTGGAATGCCTACCCATTTTCACAAAGATTTCAATTAATGATTAATGACTCTAATAAGTTTAATTAATCCACAAAAATCAAGAGTTGAAATGTCTACTTAATTCAAGGGACAATCAAACACAATTAAGTAAATTGAATGGAAATATATTAATCAAGTCAAAATGGTGGAAATCCCACAATCTATGAATTAATTACATCAACCCCCAAATTGGGCTTAGCTACTCATGACAAAGGTATTAAAATGAAAGAGAAGAGGGAAATAGAGAAGACCCATATGAGACCTTCTTTCTTCAAGCTTGATTCCACCTCCAATGTCCTCTTGAGTAGCAAATTGAAGAAGAAAATGGATGGGTTTAGATGATATTGGAAGAGAAAGGTTTTGAGATTTAGAGAGAGAAAGATGAGGTTATGATGGGTGTATAGTCATCCTTTGAAAACTCAGATGTGGTTCCTTATATACCCTCTCCAAAAATAGGTCAGAATGATGATATGGCTCTAACTGATGCTCGTATAGTACGGGTATAGCACGGGTAAGGTACCAGTGCAGTTACCCGTGCAATCTTCATTTTCCTTCCTGATTTGTGCAATGTGCACGGGTTGTGCATGGGTAAGTGACCAGTGCAGTTGGTTCTTGCCCGAGGCTCTGCTCCATAGTCTGGTGGATTGTACGGGTAGTGCATGGGTAATACCCGTGCAGTTACCCGTGCACAGAGGTCTGCTCCAATTTCATATTCCGATGCACGGGTTGATGCACGGGTAGTGCACGAGTGTGCTACCCGTGCAGTTTGGCCTACTTCACCACATTTTTACACCATTTGTCCTTTTTGTCCCTCTTCATGCCCTTTCACCTAATACCTACAATAACAACCAAAAGAACCATAAATATACATGAAAATACCCAAGAATGAGACAAAGAGAAAGGATATGAGGGCCAAAATTTATAACATTTTTGGCTCGATCACCTTTTGGTCATCTTACCTTCCAGACAAGATTCACAAGTCGGTAGATCATCAACCTTTAAGTCACTTAAAGGTCCATCACTAATTAATCTTTTAATCCTATCAAGGTTAATATGACCTAAGCACAAATGCCATAGGTAAGTTTCATCTTTTGATAATTTTATTCTTTTATGATTAGGTTCCGTTGATTCTGTGTCTAACAAGAGAGAGATGTTTCTATGCAGAGAGATATTTCTATGCAAATAGAATAAGCCGTTTTCCAATGTACCTTTGCAAACAAATTTTTCATTCTTACTAATAATAAAACTTTTATTAAAAGTAACTGAATATCCAAATTTATTTAAACAAGAAACTGAAATTAAATTCCTCTTGAATTGAGGTACATAATAAACGTCTATCAAATCTAAATGCCTTCTAGAATCTAAATTAATTCTAATATCTCTCATTGCACAGGCAAACACCAACGCTCTGTTGCCTAAGCACAATTTGAATCCATTCTAATTCAATCTTTTCCTTTCCTTGAACCCTTGTAAGGAATAACAAACATATTTTGTGGCTCCAGAGTCTATGATCGAAGAATCAGTAGAATCTGACAGAAAACATGTTTCAAGATAATTAATATTACCATCTTGCTTCTTATTCTGAGACTTTGGGCAATTTCTTTTACAATGTCCATTTTCACCACAAAGAAAACAATTCCCTTTGATCTTGGTTACTTTCTTGGTCTCCTTCTTGGTAGGTCCAAGTTGCTTTTTCTTTTGTTGTTTCTTGACCTTCTGAAGGGTCTTAACAGTAGCAACTTTACCAACCATATAAATCTCTTGACCCTTGCCTTTCACAAGGATCTTTTCAGCGCTTTGAACATCTTGCATCAGGCCCTACAAGGTGTATTCCTTATTGTTCAAGATGTAATCCAACTCAAACTGATCAAAGGAATCTGATAGTGAGTTGACAATCATGGCAATTTTCATCTCACCATCTATCTTAACACCATTGAGTTCAGCAATGTTGAGATGTGCTATGACCTTCATCATGTGATCTTTCACAGCCTGTCCAGGTTTCATCCTAAGATTCATGAAAGTAGTCATTGCCTCTCTTTTAGTCGTCCTTGACCTCATAGCAAACATCTCCTCTAAGGACATCATTATATCAGCAGCAGTCTTCATTCCTTTATCTTGCTGTTACTACACGTCGGAGATGGTGGCCATTATGTAACATTTGGCCATTTCATCTAAGGTCTCACACTGCTTATACTCATCTCTTTGAGCCTCAGTAGATTCATTAGTAGGAGCAGGTGGTTTAGGGGTAGTCAAAACGAACTTATGCTTTTCAAATTGCAACAACATCCCAATTTTCCTTTTCCATATGACATAATTATCTCCGGTTAAAGTATTATCTTTTAGGATGTTGATTTGGGATGGGGTCATGATTTCTGCATAAAAAAAATTTATATAAGTAAACAATCATGATAAAACACTTTCAAATATTAACTTGAATTAAATAAAATAATTCAAAATTAAAATTCAACGGTGATCCAACATCCATAAATGTCACGCCTCCTTTGGGAGTTCGCACCATTTACTAGTTAGACTAGGTCCCACCTAATTGTTAACATAACAACCAGCGATTTCAATTTAGCCTTGCAATTTATATTGACAAGAACTCTTGGGAGGATATCAAAAAAACCACATTGAGTGTGTTACCAAGTTATCGACCTTCAATATATTCCTTCACCAAAATCCCTCCTTTGAGAGTAGATATCGCTAGAGTCAATTGTCAAGTCTATCCTTGTAAGGAAGTATCTTGCTAAATTCCATTCATGGATACCCCTTGGGGGGTTATCACACAAAACATAAAGGTCAACTTATCTTGGAGGCCATAGGTGTTCAAAACACCTTCTCCCGCTCAATTATTTAAGGCGTGTGATTGAATTCCATAGAATGATTTACCAAGTTATCGAGATGCCAATTAGATACCTAAACCATTCAATGCATGTTCAAACCAAAAGAGATATATAGTGGCACTCCTATTCTATATGACATGTTATCAAACAATGATAAACATTGTAATATTCAAGAAAAAATAAATAGCCACAATTTTGGTCTATCCTAGAAAAGCAAGTAAATTACATTTGTTTGAAATACAAGAAAAACTAATCTTAACTTGGCGAACAAGTCATTAAGAGGCCACGTCTAAAGTTCTTGCGTGCCCGAAAACTTTGTGCGGTTGCCCCTCCTCACAGCACCACGCGCGCGCCCAAAGGCTACGCGATAGCCTTGCGCACAACCCCACGCGCAGCACATCTGCTGCCTCCATGAGCGTGCACGTGCACCCAACTATTTGGAGGACAGCACATTGCTCTTGCACCACAACAAGTGCAGCTGCGCGCTTGTTGCTTGGTGCGTACAGGCTGCCTAGGGTTGAGCCTTGCTTCGCTGCTTCTTTTTCTGCTCTCAATTCTTCAATTCTTCGAATCTTCAAAACTTGAATATATTACAGTAGTTTTTTTTTATTACAACAATAAAATAAAAAAAAACTTTAACAACTATCAAGAAGGAAATTATGACGATGATAGACCACTCTTCTTGTTACAACTCCAAACAAAAGCTACATTGAAATTCTAGGACCAAAATTGAGCAATAACAAACCATATTATAAAACATATATATCCATACATTTCGATGTAATTATATATGCGAATACCTAGAGTGCCATCTATTTCTAAAACATGCTTATTTACATTAAAAAGAAATAGATTCACGTATATATACATCAATTAATCAAGGGTACAACCAAGCTCTGATACCAATTGTAAGGAAAAACACGCGGCGGAAGTGAAAAATTAGGTTTGGTATATTTCAAAAAATTTCCTTTTTAAAAGAAAGAACCTTAACCCTTGATTAATTAACATATAATAAAAGTATCATACCTTTTTCATGTAACGATTGATATTGCGTCGAATTGAATCTGTAAGATCTTCCAATCCAATCACGAACATGAATCACCTAGGAGTGTGGGCTCCCTTTTCTTTGAATTGTAAACCTGAGGATGGAAAAACAAACCTTTTTTCTTTTGTTAGTCACAATAATCCTCCTAGAGATAATAAAGAACGTTTGGTCACTTGTGAATTCTTAATCTTTTTGATCAAGAACTCACGTGAACCCTAATTCGATCTTGTGCATAAAGTCTTTTGATGTAAAAGCTTCTAGTGCACTATCGAAAATAAAACGCTCCTTATTCTTCTTCTCTTTGGCCGAATTCTACACCCCTTTCTTGAGTTGGAAGTTTTTTTTATTATTATTCAAAAACAAGAGAATAAAAATTTTCTCAAAAAAAACTTCTTCTTTGAACTACCCACCAAAAACGAATTTGATGATATATATAGGGTGGCCAAAATTCTCCTACATTGTGGAGGATTTGATTTCACCAAAACCTTATCAACTTAGTAGTTCAAACCTACTCCAACTAATGAGTATATTTATCCAATAATAAATTATTGAATATCAATTAAAAATTGTGACTTTATCAATTAGAGTTTTGATAGATATCAAATACTTCCTAATTTGACTAGATAAATAAAAACTCTTTTTAATTTATCTACTTATCAAATAAAGTATTTGACACTTAACATACTACTAATAATAGTATGACACTAAGAGTTATTCTCCTAGTATACTACTATCAATAGTTATGACACTAAAAGTCATTCTCCTAGTAAACTACTTATAATAGTATGACACTAGGAATCCTTCTCCTAGTTAGAAAAGGATTTTGACTTTTAATCAAACAATTAATCAATTAATTAATTAATTAATTTTCATTTGATGAATTAATAAAATAAAACAATATATTAAGCTAATATTATTAGCCTTGCCACCCAAGTATATATATTTGGGTAATATATTATTTTTCCATTTTATTAAATCCATTGGACTTTAATAAAAAGTCCATATGCGAACCAGACTTATTCTTCCTTACAAAAGAAACAAGTCCACATGCCTTAAATTAATACATTAATATAATTTAACAACCCATTTAATTAAAATGTGCAGATTATATTCTTAATGTATTAATGGAATAGTAAATGCACCCCATTAGGGCTGCCCAAGGATTCCTATATCCATGGCCGCCCATTCCAGGTATTTGAAGAGTTACTGCATGTCTTGATCACACATGACCACACCTCTCCAAAACATTTGTATTCTGAAATCCAAAAATAATTCTAGATGGACCGAGAAATTGGTCCGTTAGAATATATCAAGTGATCCATGCAAGTTCGTGAGGATTGGGGATCTTGGCGGGCTATCCAAATTTAAGTTTTAATAGACATAACCTAATTACAATCAACAAATTATTCACTTAGGTTCAATCTATTAATTTTAGCTCATTCCACAATAGAGCTAAAATTGAAATCTAAAATAAAGATAAAATAAGTTAATATTACTTATGTGTACCCTAGACAACCTTATTGGAGATAGTGTATCCTTGTGAAAAATAACAGTAATCGCTAAGAGCTCATAGACCGCCTATAGCTCTCCTAGTCACCATATTTACTCATATGACCACATTTTGAACTTGGATATTTTGACTTGTCCAGAAGCCATGTTTCAATAGAAACTATTGAAAAATTAACGTTAAGATTTAATATCCAATACCTCAAAATATCCATATGATGATATTCTACTCACATTTAATAAATGGAACCACGATGTCCATATCTATAAATGAAGTCCTCTATCGATTAACAAATGAATACCACCTAACTATCAAGGATAGACTATGCTATATAATCGTACTCATTGATAGCTCAAATGATAACACTTGTAACCATAAGTCTATCATTTATCTTAGGATTGAGATAGACTCTCCGATTGTCCTCAAGTGAAAACTTTTATCCACTGACGGTTCTAGATAAAGTATTTCACAGTGATCCTATTCACCTAGTGCACTAGATTCTTTTGCCCAAAGACACTAAACTTTGATGATTTTAGACTCATCATAACACACTTGATCCCACTCAAATACTAGCAAAAGAATTTACAACTTTAACAAGGTAAAGACGCCCAACCTTTGTCTTAAGTTGTGAATATTATTCAAGACTAACTAAATAATTATGTCTACATCATACATATCCAGATGTACGAACAATTCTTCATTTCTCATGGCCTTTTGACCTTATGATTATTTACTTTTGACAATTATAATAATTAAATTATAAATGCTATAAGATTTATTAAACTAGAAATCACTTTATTAATATGAAAAGATTGTCAAATACATTATTACACTCTTGCTATTGACCAAAATCCTAACATGTATAAGCTCTAGTGGTTCTGTAGCTCTAAGCCCTTTTTCCAATAAAAGGTCTCTTGGTCATTTTACCTTCTAAACAAGATTCACAGACAGGTAAGGTGTCAACCTTTAACTGGCTTAAAGGCCAGCTTTTAACTAGTATATCTATCCTGTCAAGGTTAATATGGTCAAGTCTTAGATGTCATAGATACGTTTCATTATTTGGAGAAACTTTATGTCGTTTTGCTTTTAGGTTTTTCAACTTTAAACAATTCAGCATTGAGCAGTGATGTATGAATTAACGATCTTAAAACATACAAATTGTTTTCAATTAAACCTGAACAAATATTTAAACTATTTCTAGAAACAATAACTGACTTATTATTAAAAGAAACAGAATATAATTGTTCCAACAATTTGGATATAGAAATCAACTTTCTTATAAATCCAGGAATAAAATAAATAGAGTTCAACATGAGAAAACAATTTTCAAACTAGAGTCTAACTACTCCCACTGCTCTTGCTAACACGACATCCTCTGACCCAACGTGCATAGAGAAGGCCCGCTCTGAAATTCCATTAATATTATAGTATCAAATATACCTAGAGGGGGGTGAATAGGTATATCCTCAAAATTCTTTCAATTTCTTTTTCTTCCCAAGATATACAATTTCACAAGCAAGCTTTTACAAGTATATTGATTCAACAACATAATATGAATACAATTAAGCAATTGATGAATCAATAAACGTTCAAAGAAAGTAAAGACAATAACAAAAATCAACACAAGGGATTTTTACGTGTTAAAACCTCAAAATGAGAAAACATCCAGGGGTTGATACCACAACAACCGGTAAACAAATTCACTAGTTAGATAAAAAGATACAATCTCTTAAGCGACCACTTCACCTAGAAACCTACCCTTTCAACCCTACACAATGAAAGTGATGCCACCTTGCACAAATTAAAGATTCACTCTCCAAAAGTGACTTCCATGCACAAATCAACATTTCACTCTAAGAAATGTGACTTCCAATGCACAATCCAAGGAATCACTCTAAGGAATGTGACTTTCAATGCACAACTTGAAGATTCACTCTCAAAATGTGACTTCTGATGCTCAAGTCAAAGATTCACTCTAAGACATGAGACTTACAATGCACAACTTGAAGATTCACTCTCCAAGTGTGACTTCTAATGCTCAAATCAAAGATTCAATCTAAGACATGAGACTTCCAATGCACAACTTGAAGATTCACTCTCCAAATGTGGCTTCCAATGTCAATCCAAAGAATCACTCTAAGGAATGAGACTTCCAACCTCTTTACAAGGCAAATGATCTAAGCGAGTGCAAATATTGCAAACACAAGCAAATAGAGCAAGTTTATCAAATACACTCTATGAAGAATTAGTTTATGCACAAATCAAGTTCACAATCAAATGCAACTAATTCTTATGAACATGTGATAGGAAATCTAGATTAAGCGTTCAAAGAACATTCACAAAGATTTCTAGAAACCTAAACATGTTAATAAAAGCTAGTATAACAAGTTTTCAATGAAAATCACACAACTAACTTTGAAATCAAGTGAACAAGTTAACACTTGAAGTTTTTCACCATATTCAACAAAACAAAAACAAAAATTAAGAACTAGGTTTAGAAAAATTGAAATCACAATCAAAAAGTTCTAGTTCTAAAAACATGTGATCAAATATAGAAATCAACAATCAATTTCAATTACACAAAGAGATTCTAGATTCACACTCATATTCTTCAAGATTAACAAAAATGATATTCAATCAAAATACATGAACTAATCTTGAAAGTTAATCAAACAAATAAAAATATTGGAATCAAAATCATTCTAAACATTTCTTTCAACTCATATAAGAAGAATCATTAAGAAGATCATGAAAGAAAAATGAAAGAGAATTGATTCACTTACAAACAATGACTCACGAACTGAAATCAGGTCATCACGAACAATACGAACTGAAAATGCTTGGGATTTTTTTCTCTCTTCAAGACCAACAATTTCGGCTTTTGAAAATCTAAAATCCGAGTTGATTTGAAAGAGTTATGGTGTTTGGAAGTTGAGAAAGTTAAAGAGAATTTCTGCTCAATTTTTCCACCACCAACTTCATTTGAAAAATGAGAAGGAAAATGATATTTAAAGGAGAGGGAAGAGAGAGATTTTTCAACAACCAATAGGGGGCAGCCACCTCTGCTTCCCGTGTAGGTGTGTGGCCTCCGCGGGGGCAGAAGGCAGCCCTTCCCGTGGAGTCCACACGCCTCCACGGGGAGAGGTGAAAGGTTGCCCCTTTTTGCTTTCTAAACCTCCCCTCGCGCACTAAAATGTTCTTCAACCGTTATTCGGCCTCCCAACTCTAAATTCAAATCTGTTTTCAAATTATGAACCGGGACTCCCTCACGTACAAAAGACATCAAGACAACTTTCTCAAAAAATATGGAATTCAACTTGAAAAATAAGGACGAAAACCATGTACGATAAAATCACGGAAAGTTTCTTAACTTCCTAGTTTAAACTTGAAACTAAATGAATGAGTAACTGAAATGACCATAACTCAATGAATCATAATATAAGCTCAAATTCAAGTTCAATAACATAAAAACACAAACAAATAAACACAAGTATGCTATTTCCTAGATATTGTCCTTAAACATGCAATTCTACAAAAATTGTCAAGTTAAGTCTAATGCATGTGCATACTTCAATAAGTGTGTGAATGTGTTATTCCAATTTTGCACAACGATGCAGGGATACAAATGAATGCAATGTATGTGTGCCCTAACCCCTTGCAAGAGGAAGAAAAATCTCGATACCTTAGAATCCAAGAAAGCATATTTCCTCTTGAAGACGAGCTTTGCATGAGAAGTTGCTTTTCTTCTTTGAAGTTTGATCCAATCACGAACCACCTAAGCAACTAAACATTATAAATAAAGAGAGTTTTGTTATGGAATCAAACCAACACAAATCTAAAAGCTAACACCCTTCTCTAGCTCCGTCCGCCATTGACCATAACTGTGTTGAAGTAGGACATCATGCCCATGACATATTCCCGAACATAAGCACCCTCCTTCATCCGAGCAAGCATTGCGGAATGAACAGTTTCGTGCTACTTAGTCTCAGAGGGATGCCCAAACATAGTCTGCAATGACTTCATGACTTCGAATGTTGTAGTCATTGCTTCGTGCTTTGTAACAAGAACTTCTGTCATACTAGCTAACAGATAAGTTCGGTCATTCTCATCAACTGAGAACCATTTCTGGTATGCCTCACGATCATTTCTTTCGGCATTGACAGCAGGCTGGGAGGACACTCTTCCGTAAGCACAAACTTTAGGTCTTTGGTGACCAAAATTGCATTAATGTCATGTTCCATTTTATGTAATTTTCTCCGGTTAGTTTGTCATTAGCAAGGATTTGTAACAGTGCAGAAGACATTGTTGATAAAACGTAAATAAAGAATTCATTCAATCATACATTTAATTCACATGTCAATGTTTGGCACAAAATTAAATATGATGCATGAACATATTTAATGAACAAGAAAATCCCTAAAAATTGTTTCTACGCCAAGACAGTACAACATACCACAAGCAAGTGCCGCCTTAGGGTCGGTCAAATTCTTGAATGTTGGATCGAGACATTCTCAATCAAATGATATACCATAATAACTCTTATTCCTCTATCATTCAACCATCGTTTATTTCAGTCAGGTTTATAATTAACAAATTTAATTAAAATCTCGTGTGTGTAACCCACCATTTCAGATCTTTTAAGTTTAACTTGAGAATTGCCGCCTTAAGATCGGTCAATCCCAAAATACACTCAGAAATCCTATCCGTTAGGAAGTCAACCTTGGTATTCATTCTCTTGGAGACCCTTCTTAGGGAGGACAAAAACAAAGCCGTCTCGAGGCCCCACTTGAATCTCACGGTGTTGAACTAATGATGGAGACTGCGGGATATAATGTCATATATCCCTCTCCCACTCACTATTTCAAAATTAGGGTTTTCAATTATTAATGCACCTAGATATTGCTAAGATTAAACGGATAATTTCAATCTAAATGTCTATGGCATATATAACAAATTATTAGAATCTTATTCTAATAACAAATAAACTAACCCGATTTTTAACTAATTAAAAATCTAGTTCATTATTCAAATTCTAATCTATGTACATAATTTTACAAAGATTGGAATTATTTAATGTGATTTACCAAGTCTGAACTATCAAAACTAATCATATTATTAGGTCCAATTATATTAGGGCTTTAATCTAATTAAACCTAATATTAAGTGAAGGACCTAACTAATCTAACTAATTAAATGATTTAATTAATAGACTAGTTATTAATGAGAATTACCAAGTTTTTACTCTAAAAACTAATCTTATTATTAATAGCCAATTATGTGATTTGCCAATTTTTAATCATATTAAAACAAATAGAACACGTAATGTGAATGGCTATTATGCATGTATTACATTTAATAAAATGCATGTGTAGGCACTACTAATCTATATGGCATGTGTATGTATGGCAATGCTTTATTTATCACATAATAAAAGCATACTTGAATTGACCGAGTAAGATGGATTTATCTAACTTTAAAAAAAATCTAATTACAAAAAAATTTCAAGGCATTCCTTGGTCTTCTTGTAATTCCAAATCTTCAACTCTTTGAATTTTTCTTATTTTGGGCTTTTAACCAAGTCCAACTTGAGTACTTTTTTTTTTTTTATGTTGTGATCCATCTCATAAATTGAACCTAAATCCCAAATGTTACTCTTAACACTGAATTGGAGGCCCAACGCCAAAAAAAAAAGTAATAAATAATAATATCAAGCTCAAAATCTTTTTCGAATTCAGAAACTTTAACGTTACAATTCGAAACCCTAACGCTTTCACACATGTGGCCGCATTTGAGCGCAAGACTTGCGTCGTAGTGCTTGCGTGTTCAGCACGTGCGGCACAAACGCACAAACAATATAACAATTATATTGTAGCAGTGCATTACGCAATGATATTATGTGTTTTCGCGCAAGCACATCCAATATCAAATAAAGATTTTATATATCATGTTGTTTGCATAAATGTTGTGCGCAGGTGTTGCAACAATTGCATGTTGCATTACGTGCAACACTTGCACACAATCATACGTGTGCCTAGTGCCTTGTGCACATGCACTGTCTATTGTGTGTCCAACACATGCCCAATTTCTTCGTCTTCTCAAATCGATCTCTTCAAACAATATTACAAAATATGATTTACAAAGAACGATTACAACCAGGAATATATATATATATATATATATAATAATACATCCCAGTATTAATTTTACTTGACCTAGTTAGGAAATAAAATAATCTTATTATTTTATAATTTGTTTCAGTCATGGTTCGAACCTGTAACCTCCAATTAACAATTAATTAATAAATCTCAATTATTAATTTATTAATTATTTAATCTAATTATTTAATTAATTTAATTATTAATATATTAATTAAATAATCTCATCATTTAATTAATTCCTTGAATAAATATGTGTCACTTTCGTACCACAATTAATTGGACAATCCAATTAATTAGCCGTGACTCTTGTTAGCTTTAACATTCCGGGCTAGCAAGGGGACCTAATGGACCCACAGTCTTGAGCTCTAATAATCCTTAAAAAAATTAACTAAACTTTTTAATTAATATTTCATGATTATTAACCTCTGAGTTACTCCACTAATGTAACTGTAGATGTTTTTACACAAACCAAAAACTCAGTGTCCATCGATATAGCTATTACATATGGCATGATCCTCCACAAGCAGTTCATAATTAAAGCTAGGTCATAAAGTCTGTTATACCCCTCCAATGATATATTTTTCATTAAGTACCATTGATTCTCTAATAAACAATAAATCCTAACTGCCTTTATAGAAGAATGAGAGCGCTCATATTTTTCAAGCCCCAAATCAACCCTTAAGAGAACTACTATCTACTTCTCGCAAGAAGGAGCGGATTCCACTATTGTGTATAGACCTTCCCAGCCACAAGCCAAACCGTGATTCTAACATACGAAATTATTGACCGGGAATGCAACTCCGATCTCACCCATGGTATATCAAAAACCACGATCTAACCTGAATGAGTCGATCAGACACTCAGGATTAAGATCACTCATTTATAGCCAACATTAGTCGATATATATATATATATATATATATATATGAATCTCATCATGTAACGGATTTTGGTAAGATATTCATATAGATCGTGGCACAGTCCTATATGTTCATATCATATAAGGTGTCTCCATTCTCATATCACCATATGAATAGTCTAAGATAAGAATACCGTACATTACAGAACTGACCGCAGCTGTAGATTAACCACAAATAAAGTGTCCAACTCTATTTGCTATCTACGAACTTTTTAGATTGCTCATCTCAAACTGAATTCCTTTGTATATGACACTCATATACTTAGTTAGAGATTACATCCGACAATCTTGGATGTTAAGTACACATGATACAAATGTATGAGATAAATTTATAGAATGAACAAACTACTTCTTTTATTAATGTTTCATTCACATTTACAGATTACAAACTTTAGGGCATAAACCCCAACATAAACAGCATAAATAAATCCATAACTATATATAGGATTCATTGACGGTATAAAAGCTATCTTGTATACGAAACTATAAATAAATCCAGAATATTAAGATGTAAGTAAATCACCCATCAGGAGATCATTTTTACTTACATACAATCTTGCTGATAACGTGTTGTAAAATAAATGAAATAACAAAATGAATAGAGTGAGAGAGAGAGAGAGAGAGAGAGAGAGAGAGAGAGAGAGAGAGAACATATTACTTCAGTAATCTGTATAAAGAGTTATTCTTCCATCACACTTACGATCAAAACCAACATATATATATATAGGGAAATAAGAGAGGAACCAATGCGGTAATATTCAAACTTTATATTAACCACCATGCCCACCAATTACTCATGCATTAAGCTAATCCGTACCTCTCCTCCACGTGCCATCATGGGCGGAATTCCACTAATTTATACAAGCGGTGGAACAAATTGGAGAGGTGCATATGCGGTGGGAAACTGGGAATCCACCATTACTATAATAATATTTTATATATTACAAAATATAATTATAAATAAAAAAAAAGGGACGTTTTATTTATGGAGGCAACGCCTCAACTAGAGAAGCTGGTGAGGAGGCCGCACCTACTCCCACGATTTTCAAAGAGGAGCGCCTCCACCCTATGATTCATATGAAGACGACACGCCTCCTCGCTACGATTTGCAGAGAGAAGGTCGCGCCTCTTTTTCCTTGCGATTTCGTAGGGAGAAAGCGCGACCTCTTCCCTTCAACGATGATGTTGTCTCCACCTTTATTTTTATCCCTTTTTTTATTTTATTTTTATTCTTTTCAATTCTTTAACATTTTTTTTTAATAATCTCAATTTTTCTTAAACAAGTTGCTATTTAATTTGTATTCCCTTAAACTTTTTTCTTAAATTTTAATTGTATTTTATTTTATTTTTATGTGTAGAATCATATTTTTGTTGTAAATTTTTATTTTAAGAGTTTTGATACACGGGTCCGGCTGCAAATCACTGCATCATGCAGCTATGAATAGTAATTTTTGTTATCCATTGGATCGATTTAAAATTGATCTAACGGTTTGTATTAATTAAAAAGGAAAAAAATGAAAAAAACCTGTTGTCCCATTCAACCGGTCACTCTATATACAAAATATCTTCTTCTCAGATTTCTTCTCAGATTTCTTATCTTCCTCGCCTTTGACCTCCAGTTCTGCTCAGTTTTCTCATCTTCTCCGTCTCTCTTTTTGACTTACATTTATGCTTAGATTTTTCATTTCACTTTAACTTCTATTTCTGTGATTTTCATCACTAACAATCACTGCCTCAGAACCGACTTGATTTGCCCATAAGTGGGTTTTCAGATAGATCAACGATGGAGGTTGCTGAGAGGTCAGACGTGTCTTTGCAGAGGCTCAGGAGCGATATGGGTTGCAAAGACCCATCATTTAATCTTTTTATTTCCTCCAAAGGTAAGTTTTTTTTTTCGTTTTCGTGTCTCGTTTGGTAATGTTTCAATATTTTTGTTTGTTTTGTTGAATCCACTCGAAGCTTCTACAACAAGTATGTAGTCCACTCTCAATCTAATTTGGTGCTTTGATTTTACGAAAATATTTTTCTTCTTTCTCTATTTAGATCGAATTCGATCTAGGGTTAGGTTTTTTTGTGAGAAATTGGTTCTGATGGTTCGAATTAATGATTGCATGTGTGCTTAATTGATTTATATGTGTTATTTATCTTGAAATCCATCTCCATATCCTCTATTTTGCACGAATGTATCTTGCTATGTTTCTGTTTTGTTTCATATTTATATGGGTTTTTTTTAATCGATCCTCCATGTTGATTTCATCATATCTGGGTTTGAGTTGAGGTTAAAACTTTTTAGAAAATTTAGGGGAAACAATGGATGGTTGATATGAATTGTGAGGATATAGTTGAAAGTTTGAGCTTGGTTTGATTCGATATGTGATGTTGGAACTTGAAACCGAAACGATAACTTGGGACCTTCACTTTCAAATTATACATTTTGAAGATCTTTTTATTATTGAGTTGATAACTATGGAAGCGATTTTATAACCATGCAGTTGTAGTTTTGAGAATTTGTCTGTACATCGCTCTGCAACGTGTTTGAATTTTACCTTTGATTATTAGTACCGGTCAAGATTCCCTTTCTTTTGCATCTAATTGGGAAAAATTCAAATATGTATTATTTGTTTGAATAAAGTGAGATGTTAGTCTTTTGACAGATTGTAAGCAGATTCTCAATATTGTATATTGACTGGTTTCGAAATAGTTTTTATTTAAATTTTAAACCTAGTTTTTGTGACAATAATCTACATGTGACTTGTGTTATAAATGCATTAAACCAACAGGTCTTGGAATTTGACTACCAGTTGTATGTGCATCAATCTTGAGAGTCATTTTATGTTAATTATAAAATTTTATGTTTCATCAAAAAAAAAAAGCAGTAGTTTCTAATACTTCATTTGGCAATTGATCTATGAGTTTTTTTTTCTTGTTATGTGAATCAAGAAATTAGCATCACTTCAGGAGATTTTGATTGAGTTTTTGTTATCCTTTAGATCATTATGGACAAGCTAGTGCAGGAGCGGTTTTGCGTTCTGAAGATGGCAGTGTGGTATGTAGGTTCTCTAATTATATGTTAAGCTTCTAGGTTGTTTTGCCTCATGTTAAATATAGTTCTCTCTAATCCTGAGCTTTGGTAGGTCTAGCGACTTCATGAAGGAGTGGGATTTGCAACAAATAATGTTGCTGTGTATAGAGGTTTCATTTTAGGATTGAAATATGCTCTTCAGAAAGGGTTTAAACACATTCGTATTCATGGAGATTCAATGCTTGTGTCTGTTAGGTTTAAGTATATTAGATTTGCTAATGTATTTCGAAGGTTTCAGTAATTTGTAGGTGGTAGCAATGCCAGATTACATAGCATTATAAGCATCCAGTTCCGGGTATTGACAATGGCTAGCTTTGAAGCTATTTTGGGATACAAAGTTGTGTTTTTCTCTGGGCTCGTGAATATGACTTCAATTCTATGAATGAAATGTAAAATGATATGAAGGAAGTATGATGAAAACCTTTGTATGTATCGATGAATCTCTAGATGGTCTTTTAATTTTTCTACTAAAAATCATTGCACTTACTTACATTGAATTCAATTGATAAGATGTCGATTGTATTGATTAAATTATAATATCAATTATTTTGATTCTAAAAATTTTGAAACAACCAAACATTGTCAAACCAAATGCAGCAATATATTTTAATTCGAGAGATTGATGGTGGGAAAGGTTGAATTTGGTAGATTGGTGTTATCAATTGGGTGATCAGGGGTAGAGTAGGAGGGAGAAGTGAAGAGATTTACCCATGACATTGTTAGCTTGGCTCAACAAAGTGAATTTTTTTTTTATCAACTGTTGTGATCTTTCTTCTTAAAATATTACAATTGAACTGAGAGTTTTTTATTTTTTATTTTTTATAATTATTATTAGTTTTCAGAAAATTAAATTTCATTCAATTATATTTCTTACATAATACAAAATTAATGGTCTACTTCAATAAAAAAAATAACAGGTTGTATTATATGTGTTTTTTTTTAAAGACAATTGTATTAAATGTTTAATTTATTTAAATAGAAAAATGAGGAAAAATGAATTCTAGTTTGATAAATATTTAGACTATATTTGAAATAAATACCTCTGAAATTAATAATCCAAACAATGTATAAGAACAGACGTAACTAAGAACGCTATCATGGCGTTAGAGTAATTAGAGTATCTAAACGTTTTAAAATTATCTTCACACTTGATTAATAGTTGAAAACAATGGATACAGCTTATTTATAACATTGCAAAATATAATTGGATTAGATAGTAATTCTCTAATATGTATATAAATTTATATATTTCTCCTGTGTATCGAGATTACGATAGATATGATATTTGACTAGTTGAGCTTCAACATTTATTTATATTTTTCAAATAAACATTTTTTGAGTCAACTCAATTATTAATAATAATATTATTATTATTTATCCGGCTTTTTCAAACATACTTAAAAAGAATTTCAATGCTAGGGAAGAAATTGATAATGTAAGAAAAAAGCAATGTACTTACACGATAGTATAAATAGTTACAAATTTTGAAGAAACTATGAAATAATAATCAATACAAAAACAAAAAAAATAACAAGTTAATTCAATACAACGCCAGTTAGATATCTTTCTAAAGAAAAAGTAAATTTCAAACTTACTTTTAGAGAAGAAATTGTTTCCATATGCTTGATATCATTCTCAGATAATTATTGCAGATGTTTGATATAATTGTCAGACAATTCTTGCAGAAGCATTATGTCATTCTCAGACAATTCTTCCAGATGTTTGAAATCGTTTTTCGATCATTCTTCCCTAATATTTAGTATGTGTATAAGAAGCAAATTTTAGGGTTTAAGAATATGTTTTTTTTTAACAAACAAATTACAAGAACATGGATATTTAATTTGTAGCTGCTTTTTTTTTCCTTTAATTGTATTATAAAATTAATAATTTTGACAAAGGAAAGAAAAAGAATACTACTTAATTTGAAAAGTGGGGCATAAATAGACCTACAGGGGGTGTCAATAACACCACTCGTTTATTGTTTAATATTTTAATTTTAATAATCACAATTAACGTTTAATTTATTTTGTACTCAAATCACCTGTACAAAAATGGTTTCCCAATTTATGTCATACCAACCAAATTGGGATTATGGAAGAAGTTTAAAATTTCAAAATTTCAAAATTTTAAAAATGGTTACAAGTCAAAATTTCAAAAATTAAAAAATGGTTACCAATGCCGTAAAAATGGTTACCGAAACTGTGAAAGTGGTTACCAAAGCCGTGAAAACGGTTACAAGTCAAAATTTCAAAAATTGTATAATGGTTACCAAAGCTGTAAATATGGTTACCGGAGCCGTGAGGTGGTTACCATATCCGTGAAAATGGTTACAAGTTAAAATTTTCAAAATTTAAAAATGGTTACAAAAGCCGTAAAAATTGTTACCAAAGTCGTAAAGGTGATTACCAAAACCATGAAAGTGGTTACAAGTCAAAATTTCAAAAATTGTAAATGGTTACCAAAGTTGTAAACATGGTTACCAAAACCGTGAAAATGGTTACAAGTCAAAATTGTAAAATGGTTACCGAAGCCGTAAAAATGGTTACCAAAACCCTGAAAATGGTTACAAGTCAAAATTTCAAAATTTTGAAAATAGTTACCAAAGTCGTAAACATGGTTACGGGAGCCGTGGAGGTGGTTACTAAAACCGTGAAAATGGTTGCAAGTCAAAATTTTAAAAATTTTAAAATGGTTACCAAAGCCGTGAAAGTGGTTACCAGAGCCGTGAAAGTGGTTACCATATCCGTGAAAATGGTTTAAAGTCAAATTTTCAAAAATTGTAAATGCTTACCAAAGCCGTAAACATGGTTACCAAAGTCGTGAAAATGGTTATAAGTCAAAATTGTAAAATGGTTACCAAAGTCATAAAAATGGTTACCGAAGCCGTAAAAATGGTTACATAAACCGTGAAAATGGTTACAAGTCAAAATTTTAAAATTTTGAAAATAGTTACCAAAGTCGTAAACATGGTTACGGGAGCCGTGAGGGTGGTTACTAAAGCCGTGAAAATGATTACAAGTCAAAATTTTAAAAATTTTAAAATGGTTACCAAAGCAGTGAAAGTGGTTACCAGAGCCGTGAAAATGGTTTAAAGTCAAAATTTCAAAAATTGTAAATGGTTACCGGAGCCGTAAACATGGTTCTAGGAACCGTGAAGGCGGTTACCAAAGCCGTAAAAATGGTTACAAGTCAAAATTTAAAAAATTTAAAAATTGTTACCAAAACCGTAAAAATGGTTACCAGGATCGTGATGGTGGTTACCTTATCAGTAAAAATGGTTACAAGTCAAAATATCATAAATTGTAAAAATGGTTACTGGAGCCATGAAGGTGGTTACCAAAACCGTGAAAAATGGTTACAAGTCAAATTTTAAAATTTTAAAAATAGTTACCAAACCTGTAAATATGGTTATAGGAGCCGTGAAAGTGGTTACCAAAACCGTTAAAATGGTTACAAGTCAAAATTTCATTAAAAAATGGTTACCAAAGTCGTGAAAATAGTTACCGGAGCTGTGAAGGCGGTTACCATAGCTGTGAAAATGGTTACAAGTCAAAATTTCAAAAATTGAAAATGTTTACCAAAACCGTAAAAATGGTTACCGGATCCGTGAAGGTGGTTACCAAAATCGTAAAAATGGTTACTGGTCAAAATTTCAAAATTATGAATTTATCTTAATTAAATATACTTATTTAATTTTATAATATAATATTTTATTATTTAACCTATTTTTTAAGTTCTATTTTTATTTTTTAAAATTTTATTGTTATTAAATTTATTTATTTTTATTTATTTAGGGAGCAGCCGGTTGCAAACCACTGTTCCATTAATTTATCTTTTTTTTGCCACTTGGCAGCCATTCAATGAAGGACCGGTCACTATTCATCCCTGTACATGCAGCGATTTTTATTCCCCTGTATGATATAGCCCGCCCCTTTGATACACTCATATGATTTTTTTTTTAAATTGTAATAGTTTTATGATATTATTTAATTTTAATCTATTTTATTAATTTTATTTTATTATTTAATTTTTGGAGTACCTTTTAAAAAGAAAAGTTTTATAACACATGTCAATTTTTTTACTGGTCAATCCAAAGAGGTAAAGTTGTTAAATTGTAAAAGGATTGGAGGGTAAAAGTGTCATTCTCATTTAATAATTCTCGTTTAATATTGAAATACAAAAGGTAAAATGGTCAATTTTTATTTTCTATCACGTTTGACTATAAATATTAAATTCAGATGACCATTTTGATGTATTTATGAAAAATAAGGGATCATAGGTGCTAAAAAAACAAACACTATTAAAAAATTGATATGAAACCCCCTAGTTATATTTTTGGAACCTATGGTCTCTAAAATTTTGTAAAACATCATTTAGGTTCTTCTTTTTAGTTAAATTTAACAGTTATAGTGATATTTTAGTGTAAAACTATAAAGATGCCATGTGTTAGCCAAAAAAAAAATTAGTTGCTCGTACTATATAATTAAATATGTATATATATATATATATATATATATAGTCATTTTCTCCTCAGTGCGCACTGAAATGCGTTGCATATGAACCACTGATCATAAAGAAGTTTTGACAAGTGCATACACTTTGAGTCAAACTATATAAATCTATCCGTCCACATTTAACACACTGATGAAATTATATCAGTGCTTACTGACTTGAAAATTTCTGCATATATATATAAATATTTATATATATATATATATATATATATATATAAACAAAATAAAGGTTAAATTGCAATAACATACCAGATATTTGACAAAAATACACTAAAAATGTCAATTAAGGGTTAATTATATGTAAGTACCTTGCCTTTAGTTTACTCCATCAAAGTTAATGGTTTGACCCATATTTAAGGGTGGAATGACTGAAATAAGACGAAACGAAAGTGACAGGTTCTAGAATCCACAAGAGAAATTTGCTCCAAATGAACAATTTTTGTTAATATTAATCAAAAGTTATCAATTGGATTTTCGAATCCTAACTTAAATAGAAAAACAAAATTTATTCCAAGAGGACTCAAGATTCCTAATTTAACTAGTGTTACAAAATGCGGCCGCCTAGGCAATAGGCGGCCGCTAGCCGCATAGCCACTTAAAAAAAAATTCTCTCTACCATTCAACCTAACAGACCCCATTCTCCCATTCATTGACCTAACAACTTTCCTCTCTCTTCTCCAACCAGTCGTCTAGCCCATCGGAGCTCAACATCGTCTGACCTTCCTCTATACATTTGTAGGGTTTATTAGTTTTCCAGTTGAGGAATTGCCTAAACTTCGTCTAGGCGGCCTCAATGCTAGGTAGGGGACCACCGCTCGACAAGCGTCTAGTGAATTCTACAACACTAAATTTAACTAAAACAAGAAAATCTCAAAATTTACCAAAAAAGGCAAAGAGTTAATACCAAAAATTAAAAAATAAATCATAATCAAACCTTTCTTAAAAAAATGAAATACTCACTAAAACGGATCCAAAAAATACTACCTAAAAAGAAAAAAACTGAAAAAATGGTTGTCTGTGTTAATATATCTCCACGTTTCTAGTTATTTCGTTTATGCTTTTTAAATATTATTTTAATAAATTAGGGATAACTGGGGTATTTGTGTCTTTTTAGCCTTCTAATACATTCAACGATTAGAGTTAACGACCAAAAACTAATGGCAGGGGAGGCCATTGTCAAGTTTTGAAATAATTGTTTCCATTTGTAAATAAATAAACCTCTGGTAGGCTGTGTAATTAGTTTGTAGAAAATAAAAACATTATGCAACAAGTTATTATCGGAATCAATATTTGAAATTAAAAAAAATAATAATAAGAATAATAAACCAACATACAGAGGGAAAAGCATCACACAACCATACGCCGAAAAACCTCGGATCTAACTAAAATTATTTTATTTTTACTCTTATATTTTTTGGATCGAATTTGTTGATTAGGTGCAGTTCTGCTAGGTCTAAATAAAATTACCAAACATGTGTAGTTTTAAAAGTACAATTAATCAAACATCTGCTAATTAACTTTACAAACATCAACTAATTAACTTCAGAACTGATTATTCCTCTAACACAGCTAATAATGAATGATTATAATAAAAATTACAGTAACAGAAAGCAAACAGAAAAACATAGTGAAAACGGAGAGTCTACCGAGTACCGACTAATAAAACAACGTAAACAAGCACAAGATGGTGAGAACCATAAAGATTCCGAAGAACTCATCGCATAGAAACATAATGCTACTAGATAATATTTTTACGGCATTGAACTCAGTCCCCAATATTTATCGTTGAACACAAAAAATAACTCTCCAATATTTATCGTTGAAAACAAAAATTCAATGACACATCGTTACATTTTCATTCTAATAATAACCAACATATCCTTTCAAAATAAATAAATAACCAATATAATCCTATCTGGGTAAACATTATAAATTCTTTTTGCACTCGTAATTAGTAGTGGAAGAAACATAGTTTTCAAGTATGCTTCTCTGAAATATTTTTGCTTTTTTTTTCCTTCTTATTTGATTTTTCTCAAATTACAATTCTGTATCAAGAAAAAACACATATGACTCATGCCTGCACCCGAGGAGCCTGCATGAAGAGGTACTGCATAAAAACATAGCTGTCAGTCAGTTATTCCTCCTGAAAATATACTAAACCTTCAAGTACCACCAATTTATAATTTTGAATATTGAGATGCATACCTCGAACGATTTTCCAGATTGTTCATATTCCAACATGCACAGAGCAACTTCACAGCTCTGTGAGACAATGGGCTCAGGATCCCTAGCAAATTTCTCAAGAAGTGCTATACTCTGGTCATCTACAAGTGTATCCAGTACGAAAATTTATTTAGATAATCCAACAAAGTTCAATATAAAGCACAAGTATTAAGAATACATGCGTATAAAAAAATATACAAATAAAAATAAATAAATAAACACCAGTATTGAAAGCAGTTCAGCGAAGGACAAAATGAAACTATGGGGAAGCCCAACTTATAAGATTTGAGGTGGAGAATGAATGTTTACATACTATTATAGTTTTACAACTACAAAACCTCCATTAAAACTTTTCTATGAGCCCTCTTTTGGAAAAAAAAAAAGTACAACTATGAAGCCTTTATAATGATAGTTGATATAAGTTGCTATAGCCGGTTCTATAATATCATTAGTGAGCAATGATTTCCTTTGCATTCGTCTCTATTTAATACTAAAGTCTTATTTTAATAGTAATAAGCATGTCAATAATCATAAGACTCATAACTATAGAAACCTCATCCAACAAAAATGGTAATCATGAATTTTTCCAAGGAAATTTTCAGATTTTAGTTCATAATACCAGTTTGGCCTCACCAAACTTTTTCTTTAATGGACACTAAGGATATCTTCCATTCAACCAACTATTCATCATACGCACACTAATGAATAAGTTGAAAGAAGGTTTAGGGACTCGAACAAAAAAATAAATAAAAAAGAGGACATGAAACCATAAATATCAGTACCTGCTATGGAGCCAAGAGCTTCAGCAGCTTCATGTCTAACCATGGGGTGTTCATTCACATCTCTAAGTATGATGCTAAGTGCATCTGAAGCAGCTTTGTTTTGCAATTGACCCAACACATAAGCAACCTGAATTTACAGCAAATAACAAACATAAACATCCAGATGTCAGAGAATCTGAAGCAAGCAAAAGTATATCCAGACATGAAGCCAGGCCTGTTTCAAATTTGACACATTCTAGAATATCTTGCCCATGCCACCAAGAACCAAATTCATTCTTTGTGTAGAATGCAGTTACTATACTATGCCAGGCAATTTTCATGCACATTTTATATATAACAAGTGACAAACTTGTAAGAATCCATTCAAAGGACCCAAATCAAAAAATGCTTAAAGCAACATGAAATAATTATATTAAACCTTACAAACCTCATGCTTCAGCAGAGCACTTTTTGCGCCTAAAGAATCAATTATTGCAGAAACTGATTCCTCACCACCATTGTTTCGAAGAGCAAAAAGTGCTGCATACCGTTCATACATGCCTTTTTCTTCATCCAAAAGAACTTCCCTTAACATCACATCAATCAACAAATTAACCACTTAACATGATTAATAAAAGAATCCATCAGTTAATAGTAACAAAACCAACCTCAGCTTAGCAACAGAAGAACAATTTGTAGCTGGTGCCGCTGGGTCAACTGACATGAATGGTGATTTTTCCGTCATGGATGATATATTATCATCACCAGAAGTCTTCAAATCCTCAATTCGGCTTAGAGCTAGTTCACAGGTTTCTCGTACCTCCTGAGCTGGATCTGAAACCAAACTTTTCTTTAACATAGAAATGTTACTCTCTATACCAATTGCACCAAGAGCTTCAGCCGCCTGTGCAATAAGAATATAAAAAATATAAAGCGTAATAGTAATAAAAGAGGGAAACCAAGCTGTAGTAGAAAAAATAATGATAATAACTTGCCTCATGGCGAACAATGGGATGCAGAGAAAAATCATTCAAAACCGCTTCTAGAGCTGGGATAGCTTCAGCATCTTGCATCTGACCCAAGGCAAATGCAGCTTCATGTGCCAACAGATTCGAAGAATCTCTTGTGGCTACAATGGGAAAAAAGAAGAGAATGCCAAATTTTAGAAGCAAACAAACTAATCACCGATAAAACTTCAATTGTGGTTCAGTAAAGGCAGGGAGTTTTTTTTATTTCTAAAAAGACTAAAACAGATTGACTGTACAGTTATTCTAAAGGGCAGAGATATATCATATATCACAGTGATGATAGACGTATAAACCCTGAAAAGAAGAACAGAAGATAGCCCATTTGTCTTTAGTGGGCACACGGTATAGGCATATTTATAGCATACTAATACACATCACCACACTTTTGCCATGTATATTATTTTGATTGAAGTTATGTTGCTTACATGACAAACGTGTGATGGTGTATTAGTTTTCTATAAATATGCCTATATTATGTGTCTACTAGAGAAAAATTGAGAAGATAGCACTACTAACTTCACAACAATTCCCATGTAATGGAGATTAATCATCCAATTCAAAAGCTTATCGTATATGAGAAGATACAAAAGACGTGTATAGTATGAAACCAACTACCGTAGCTTATTCTTGTATCACTACTCGTATAACTAAAACATACATTAAAAGACACATGTCCGAAAATCCAAAAATGCCACCTTCATTTATGTCTATCTCAAAACCCCATCGACACTGTTGTCAATACTTTAAGCACATGCTAATGAGGCTCTGGTACCAAATAATAAAACTGTCCTGTCACTTGCATTTAGAATACATAATTTTTATTGACATACACTGGGGTTACAATCATGATTTCTTTGTGAACAAATTCAAGTTATTTTGCATTTAGAAGAATAAAACTAATTCCAAGAAGTTGAGAAGCTAAGCAATACTCAATGTTACATGCCACTTAAACATTAATGCTTGAGCAGTTCATAAACAAATTTTTCTTCAAGAATTGACAAAAAAAAGAACTTTACAAGTTATAACGCTTAGAGAGCATGTTCCTTTCTAGTCTAAAACAACAAATATATAAACATAATTCAGCATTGGAAGTTAAATTAAGATAGTGAACGAACTGTTAATGAGGGCATTGCGGGGTCCGGAGCCATTGAGGTTGCGAAGAGAGAAGAGAGCTCGGAAGCGCTCCGAAATGGGTTGGGTTGGGTCAAGCAGGCGTTGGCAAAGGAATTTCTCCATGTCGGGTGAGACTCCGAAAGCGTTGATGGTGTCATCCAAGGAACCCATGTTGTGATGTACCTCCGCTTGCGGTGTTATGGGATAAAACTCTCTGTGATATCCACCCCACCACTAACAAGCCCTAACTAGCATCCAGGGACGTAACACGGTTTAGACATAAGGGCGGGCTATAATAATTGTTTTTTTTTTACTAAACATCGACAATACGATAAAATTTTATTAATAAAAAATAAAGCAAACCTAGTGACCTAGTCAAGAGCACACGGTGAGGTTTACCGTGAACAAACACTCAGAAACTCTTCAACATTTACACGAAAAAATTCTTGACATTTTCATGCTACAACTTCAACTGTTAGCATACTGATGTGAGATTATGATTGAGAAACTGATTTCAGTTTTCAAATCACAACAGATCGATCGAGCAAACTTTTCCAGATCAAACTATAGAATAAAAAATGATCGAGCACTATCCTAAAAAAAGTATGATAGTGAAACTGAACATCTTATAGTTTTTCACCTTTTCCAGTCACAAAATCCACAGTGCACAGACAGAATAGACATACAATAAAATGAAAAATAACACAACAATATATCATTCATTTCCAAACCCACCACAACAACAAAATCCCCATACCCGATATCAGGTCTTCGGGACGGCTACCGGTAGAAGACGAGAGGACAACGACGGCTTGCGAGTTTGGTAGTTTTTGGTATGGGTTCAGGTCAACTCCGAGATGTAGCCTTGCGGCGCGAAGTTTGCCGGTTGTTGACGACAGGGCGGCGACGGCGAATCTCGATTTGTGCTTCGGGTTGGGTGGGGCATAGAATTTGGGGGAAATGTGGTGTGAGATTTCATTAAGGTCAATGAAGTCATTTTCGTTATTTCTACCAATGTTTTTTTTATTCCGGTAGCAATCGAATTTTTTTCTTTTTACATTCTCTTTTTTGAAGGAACTCTATATTTAAAATTTAAAATTAAAAAAATATTTAAAGACAATTCATTTTGTTCCAACATTATCTGTTTTATATTTTGACACTTCTAGTCTGAAGACACTCCATTTTAAAAAATAAATTTCTAAAAAATGTATTTTATTTTAATAAAAGTTAGGACGAGTCATCGTTATTTTTGGATTCATCCAATGAGTATCATTTTTGAATTAAAATTTTTTTAAAAGGAATTATCTCTCCTAAATCATTAGATTAAATATTACATATTAAACTCTTTATCCTAAATTTTTAATTACCATATTAAACTTTCTCTCTCCTCCGATATATATCTCTAATTTTCTATCTACATTCTTTCCCAAACAATATTAACAATTAAAAAAAATTATAAATAAACTTGATTTTAAGGAACCGTATATATTTATACTGGTTTTCAAAAAAAAAAAAAAGAATCGAAATATGAAAATGTTTTTTGTTACTTTTGTAGGTATGTGATTGCCTAGAGAACTTCAATTCTTTCATTAGTTGTTTTTTTTTTAAATTTAATCGAATCTAGTTGCAACAAATCATGTTTTCATATATATATTTTATTTTTTTGAAAAACAAAGTATTTGTATTGACTTTTTAATTACTGTTTATTACTGTTAGTAAAAAAAACCAAAATATTCATAAGGATTTTTTTAATCAGAGATTGATTTAGAAAGTATGAAGATAATAATTTTTTTTAAATGGAGAGAGAGAGAGAGTAATTAGGAGAGACTGTTTAATATGGTAAAAAAATATTAGTTTTGAGTGTTTTAGAATTTTTTTACCTTATTTAGTAATTCTAATTCAGGTTAAAATTGTCATTAATAAAAAAATTAAATTGAAATGTAAATAGATAATTTATGAATCGTGAGGATAAGGTCTATTTTTTTATCTGGGATAGGTTTGCTAATCACCTCCTCATAAGGGTATATTTGCTAAATTTCTAAAAATATGTCAAAACAAGTCATAAAAGTAATAAGTGATTTTTTATAAAAAAAAATTAATGTTTGTGTAGACATTTTTCCTAAAGGGAAAACTCCGGCTACATTTTTTTAGAATAGTCAAAACACGTTTCAGAAAACAAATTAATAGTCAAAACAATTGATTAATGATCAAAGCTTCTCACTACTAGTCTACTACACGTGCCACTTGGGGGTTTCAATATTATATACTATCATATATAATCATAGATATTTTTTCTTACGATCTATACTTTTTTTCTTTTCACCTGTTCTGAAAACACTTCATTTTATAAGAGTAAAACTTGGTCCCGTAAGCATTTTTTGTTGACTAGTTTTTAAAAAAAAAATGAAAATAAAAACAGTATTTCTGGTTTCAGTTTCGTAATCCAAAACACGTCTGGTAGTATATACTGAAAGTTGTATTCTGAAATGAAAACAAAAAAAACGCGTCTGGTAGGTTAACTGAAAAATATCAAAAATTGTTTAATTTTTCTATTATTTTTATATCGTAATTTTTCAATTTGAATAAAATATAGGTCAATAATTCATCCCAAATAATTATCTAATCACTCATAATAACCGATTAAAATCTCTTTGATGAATTATTATGATTTTAAATTTAAAATAAGTGTTGCTCCAAGATTTTTGTGTTAATATATATTTGTTAATAAACTCTTTTTGATGTGATATTTGTTATGTCTAAAACAAAAACAAAAATAAAACCTTTCAAAAAAAAAAAAAGGAGCTGATCTACTCTTGGAGGAGCAGATTGGCGACACTAAGAAGAAAAGAAAATGAAGAGAAGAAGAATGAGAAGATGAGATGACGAAGAGATGAAGAAGATGATATGAAGAGAATAAGAGAAGAAGAGATGGCGAAGAGAAGATGAGATGAAGAATGAAATGAACGAAGACAATATGGAAAAGAGGAAAAGAGGAAAAGAAAAAAAAATCTGTAAAATGTTTTTCAAAAAAAATATATATATATAACAAAATGAAAAACAAAAACAAGTATTTTGTGTTTTTCAAATATTCCACTGTTAACATTGGTTTTGTTTTTCGTTTTTTAAAAATAAAATGAAAAACAGTTAACGAACGCGAATTCGAATTCATTTTCGGAAAACAAAAATGCAAACGGACTGAAAAACAGCTGCAGAATGGGACCTAAAATTTCTAAAGTTACTTCGATTTACTCCAAAATATCCTTATTATCTTTTTATAATCCTTTTCTAAATACTTTTCAATTAAAAAGTAAATAAATTTATAAAATCGTTTATTTGGAAAACTTTGTTTTTGTATTCAGTTTTTTTTTTAAGACTATGTATAGGTTATTGTCAAGACTCATGGTATTATAAATAAGTAAAATTTAATAAAATTTTAATATTTCCATAAAAACATTTCATTTTAAAAAAAATCTATTAAAAGAGTTTTTTTCTTTCCGATAACAAAATTGCAAGCTTTAAGAGAAGCTTAGGAGAACAAGAAGTTGTCGTCCTAAGAAGATCAGAGCTATTCGTAGGCGTCTCACTAAGCATCAGATGGGTTTTGGGTTGTGTTGAATTCTATTGATGTGTCATTGTTTTTGCATTATGCTTTGTATTATTTCACTGTTGTCTAGCTTGTTCCTTTGAATGGTTTGTGATATGATTGTTTAATTTTGCTTTTAGTTATATAATAATATTATTCGTCAATTTGATCAAATGGAAGCTCTGAACCAGTCGGTGGTAAAGTTAGAGGTGCTACTGCCGAGCTGGAGAAGTCTAAGGAGGAGCTTACTAAGGATGCTCGTGGAATGGAAGCTCTGAACCAGTCGCTGGTAAATGCCCAAAAGGAAGCTGACGAGGCGAAGGTTGACAGAGAGAGGATGCAGCATGCTTTGGATACTGAGAGGCTCAGGTCTCTTTGCCGCAAGGAGAAGAGGGATGTTACTATGTGAAAGGTTACGGAGCTGGAGAAAGATGTTTTATCCCTCTGTAGTAGCGTGGCCGACCTGAATGCCCAAGTAGACACCGTATTCGGGGATGGTTACTTTTTTACCGGCAACCAGGTGGCCCTTGCTTTCCGTCCTCCATCTGATCTGAGTGCCGTCACTGGATGGAACCGGGAGGAAATTATGGCAAAGGCTGCTGAATTGGCGGGGGTAGCGCCTTCTGATGTGGCTGGACCCTCCTAGGTTGTTGGAGCCAGTTGAGTGGTTGGAGGGGCAGACAAGAGTTATATCTCCCTTCTTCCACCAAGCAATGCTGGAGCAACTCCCAGTTTGAAGGATCCTGAGGCTGGTGTGGCTCAGGGTGAAGGAGAGATTTCTACCCCTTCGGCTCCTTCGTCTGAGCCCGTCAAGGAGGTAGGGAATCAGCCTGCTACTGATGATGGAGAATTTGCCCCGCCTATCTCATCTTCTGAACATGTCCAGGTAGAGGAAGGTCAAGCTGCTTTGATCAAGGAAGTTGGAGGAGATTCTGACCAAGTAGCGGGAGAAGTTCGGGGCGATCTATCCCAGGTGGAGCTTCTGGTTATGGTGGGCACCCAAGAAGCAGGCGGGGTTCTGTTTGGTGCTGAAGAGGGAGGAACTCTAACTGGCGCAGTTGGCGAGGAGACGGCCAATCAGGAGCAAGAGGATGCATGACCCAGCTTGATCCCTTACCCAGTAGTATCCAGATAATTTTTCTCTTTGTACCCCGTGATCGGGGGATGGGCTCCCCAGTTTTAGAAATGAGAATTTTTTATTTTCCTTGACTTCATGCGTGTGTAGTTTATTACACCCTAGGTTGAAACTTGCTTAAATCTGAAGTAGGATCTTCGATGTAATCTCGATTCTATAAATGCTTGCTCTTGGATGACTCTTAGTACCTAGGTGGATATTCGGTGGTCCATCCACTATTGCGCTAGATGTAGTTGATATCATGAGTGGTCCATGAGTGGTACCAAGACCTCAACCGGATATAGATCGGGGTACTCATTTTTTTGTGGATTCCCGCGTAGACATTATTGGTTCGAATTCTGTATTCAACTGCCCTTCTAGATGTCAGTCCAGGATAGGTTCGATTGCCCCAAGCATTAAGCCTCGGGAGGGAGGCACACTTTGCCACGCTACCCTTTTCCATGTATCGAATGTTGTATCCATAAATGACTTTATCCTCTCGCTCTCAATACTCGATCTTTCCTTCTATAAATATCTCTTATCTGTTAGATGGATCTTCGGACAATCTCTTTTCCCTTTTAGTAGGCAACCCCCCATAAGTTGACCAATGATCGTCGTATCAATTAACACTATGGGAAGAGGAAGAGACGTCGGCTCTGTGACTGGCAGGATGCTTGGTATTGTGGAAGGAGCTGTGCTCGGTGGATTTAACTACCAGAGGAACATGACTGTTAGAGATTTCCAGGATCAGGATGAATGGTGGGTTTTGGTGCTGCAGCCTTGCCAATGGTGTAGACATTACCCGGGCGAGTTGTAGCTTCGTGCCCTGTTGCATCTTGGACGTGGGAGGAATCTCTACTCCACCCTTATTTTTGTTGACCCCAACACGGCCTCTGTTCCTACCTCCAGGGTTCATGGCAGCATCATCAATATAGATTCTGATTAAGATCAATGTTGCTAGGTAGGCAGATCTAGAAAGTAGGTGAGAAGTTAAAGAGGAAGCTGGCTTTTTCAGATCTCCAGTTTATTTTCTTGTCACTTTCTCTCTTGTATCTTGTATGTAGCTTAAAATAAGGGCTGGGTTCCATGATTTGATCAATGAAAAGAAAACTCATTTCCATCTGTATCTATTGATTGAATTCAGTCGCACGCTTCTGATTGTAGCATAAATTCGGGCAAAAGTCCCGAGCATAAACTTGACTTTATCAATACTTGGTAAGGCGAGAACCCTGATGAGAGTAAAGCAGAGGAACAGAGTTGACCGGTACCATGGTACCTCGCACTCTAGTTCGAAGAATCTTGGTTCCTTAATGATAATGAACGTTTCGGCGAATAATCTTGCAATCTAGGTACCTAGCATTCCTATTTTAGGAATCTTGGTACTATGGCGAATATTCTGGCGAATCTGGGTACCTCGCATTCCTGTTTGCAGGGATCTTGGTACTTCGACGAATAACCTGATACCTAGCCTTCCTGTTTCAAGGAACCTAGGTCTCTAGGCAGGTATTCTGGCGAAACAGGGCACCTCGCATACTCGTTTGGTGCCTTGGAGAATGAATTTGGAGAATCGAGGTACCTCACATTTCTACTCTAGAAATATTGGTACCATGGTGAATGTGATGGAGAATATGTTGGCAGCAAGATCCTGGTAGGCTATTAAGGCCATGTTAGAATCAAGTCTTTCTTAGCGGGGGGTAGTACCCAGCCAAGGCCTTTATCTGGCAGGCGACTACGTCCTTACTAACCAGACTCTTCCTGGTGGAGGGTGGCACCCAACCAAGGCAGCAGGAAGGCCATATGGTCCTTTCTGGTCTTGAGGCGATTATTAGAAATTAAGGCGTTCATACTGGCAACAAGATCCTGGTAGGCAACCAAGGCCATTTTAGTACCAAGTCTTTCTTAGCGGGGGGTGGTACCTGGCTAAGGCCTTAGTCTGGCAGGCAACTATGCACTTACTATCCAGACCCTTCCCAACGGTGGGTGGTGCCCGGTCGAGGTTTGATCCATAGGGCAACTATGCCCTCACATATTGGATCCTTCCTAGCAGGGGGTGGTGCCCAGCCAGGGCATCAGGAATACCATGTCGTTTATCCTGGTCTCGAGGAGATCCTCCTGGAGGGATTAATCCGGTCTAGGGAATTATGAGTGCTGTGTAGTACTTAAGGCGATCCTTCTAGAGGGATTTATCCTGTCCAGGGCATCAGGAAGGCCATCTGGCTTTCATGGTCTTTAAGGCGATCCTCCTGGAAGGGTTTATCCTGTCCAGGGCATCAGGAGGGCCATCTGGCTCTCCTGGTCTTTTAAGATGACCATAACGAATTCAATTGGTGACACACAGTAGATAGGTGCAGATAATCGTAGAAAAAGTAGATGGAGAAAGAAAAACCTTCTTTATTGATGATCAAAAAAGAGAATACAAGTACTCACGATTACTAACATCTTCTAATGTTTGTTACGGGACAGTCTCGGCTTACTTCTTCCGCCTATCTTATGGGTAGAACTTCTTGAGATGATCATCATTCCAAGTGTGGTCTACAGGATGCCCATTCATGTCGTCCAGCTTGTATGTCCCACCTTGGATCACCATTCTGATTAGGTAGGGACCTTCCTATTTAGGTGACAGTACCCCATCTGACCTCTTCCGGGTATTCTGAGTAACCTTCCTAAGAACAAATTCCCCTTCTTTGAAGCTTCGGCTTTTACTCTCCTGTTGAAGTAACGAGCAATCTAGCTCTAGTAAACTACTACCATTTCTGCAACCATGTCTTGTTTTTCCTCCTGGAGGTCCAGGTTGGCTCTCAGCTTGTCTTCATTTTCATTGGGGTTGAAATGTTGAACCGGAAAAGAAGTGAGCTTATGTTCTATAGGAAGGATAGCTTCTACCCTGAAAGATAGCAAGTAGGGGGTTTCTCCAGTAGCGGTTTTCTTGGTGGTACGATAAGCCCATAGCACGTCCGGGAGTTCATCAGCACATCTCCCTTTCTTCTGTTGAAGTTTCTTCTTCAGGAGCTTCTTGATAATTTTATTTGTGGCCTCTACCAGGCCATTAGTCTGAGGGTATGCTACAGATGCGAAGCGAAGTTCAATCCCCAGACTCTCACAAAATTCCTGGAACCTGGCGTTATCAAACTGCTTACCCAGATTGGTGATGATAACCATCGGGGTACCGAACCGGCAGACCACAGTTTCTTGATGAATTCTGTTGTATTTGCTTCAGTAATTCTGGAGAGGGGTTTTGCTTCCACCCATCTGGTGAAGTAATTAATAGCCACGATCGCATGCTTCTGCTGACCTGGCACGGTTGGTAGAGGCCCAATTAGGTCTACTCTCCAGAAGGCAAACGGATACGGCGAGCTGATGGTAGATAGTCGTTCTAGAGGTAGGTGATGCAGGTAGGCATTTTCTGACATGGTTCACATGACTATACGAACTGCCTCGCATCATGGTGCAAGGTTGGCCAAAAATATCCCATGCATAGTACCTGATAAGCCAGCGCTTCTCCCCCGACATGATTTCTACAGTCTCCTGAATGCACTTCTCTCAATGCTCAGTCTGCATCGTCGGGATGCAGGCATCTAAGCAATGGGAGTGACCTACCTCTATGGTAAAGGTGCCCCTCTATCAACCAGTATCGTACCGAGATTCGCTTGATCTTACGAGCTTGATCAGGGGTTTCAGGGAGCTTTCCTGACTGAAGATAATTCGCGATGGGATCTATCCAGCATAGGAGTCGTGCCACGGGGTTGACTTCCCTACCTGTTAACAGCCAAAATTGGCTAAGGACCAAAGGAAAATTTTCCACCTCCCAGACTTGTTTCCATACCCCGAGAGTTTCACTAGGAGACCTCTCAATCCGGAGCCGAACTGCGATACCACCTCAAGAACAAGGGCGGGCTCAAGAAACATCCGGGATAGAGCCCGGACCCGAGAGCTTCCACCAGGAGACCTCTCTATCCAGAGCCGAACTGCGATACCACCCCAGGAACAAGGACGGGCTCCGGAAACATCTAGGATAGAGACTGGAATGATCAGATCTAGCCCAATCACCAAAACTAGAAGCTCCCTGAAGTCGAGGTCACCTCGCAAATGCTCCAGAGACTCGTCTGTACCTCGATTGACACAGAAAAATGTCCCTAAAAGGCCGCGAGGTCAGTCGAAGCCACACCTAGCTTTAAAAGGTCAGTCGAGGCCACACCTAGCTTTAAAAGGTCAGTCGAGGCCACACCTAGCTTCGAAAAGGTCAAGGGAAGCCAGATCTGGCTCCAAGCTGGATGAAACTTCTCAGATATCAAGGTGCACCACACCATGTCATATCCAACGACCTCTATAAAGGATCATGCTGAAAGGATACGAGGGATACACTGAATCATATCTGAAAACCTTACCTATATGCAGAATGAGTAACAAAATCCAAAAAGGAAACAAACTGATCTCCACCATGATACTCTCAATTCGGATGTTAATTCAAAGTCAATGACATTAATACGAGAAATCCTGCCCGATAAGGAAGAGACTGAGAAAATCAAGGGAGAATCAGTCTGTTGACCTACAAACTATGTATAAATAGAAAAGAAAGGAAATGATAAAAAGGAGACTACTATTCGACGGGCATACGACAAAACAATCAACCATTCCCTAGAGAGAGTTGAGAGCAAAGATAAAAGAATTTCTGTATTTGTGTACCATGCACGTTCAATAAAAATATTCTTGGTTTCTTGTCATTTTATAAATCATTGCTACACATACAATAAATCTTGGCCACCATCTACGTGGTAGTGGTCTTGAGGGCGTTAACTGAGATTTCTCATCCCGAGCAAAATTTCCGTTAACACTTCCTGGCGCCGTCTGTGGGAAATACCCTGCACCCAATTTACCAGTTATTTGCATTTACATTTCAGTTGTTTTACAGGAACTATGAGGCTCCGCTCCTCCCAAGGCCAGCATAGAGTCCCGGAGCAACCTCTGGCGAGGCTAACACGAAAAGCCCCAAGAAAGGGGAGAAAGTCTGGATATAGTAGTCAAGCTCCGATCCAGACAACCAATACGCGGGCTACTGGCCACCCTATAGTAAGCCAGGCAGCGCTCGACCAATAAGCGGCTGCCTTCGTAGAATCCATCCGCGTCCGCCTTCTCGCTGAAGGAATCACGATCCAGCCAACCAACCTGAATGATCAGGGAGATCCGAGCAGGCTCGGAGCTAGGCCACCTGCTTTCGATCGCCTAGGACCTCCTCTTCCAGAGCCGGCTCGAGATAGATCAGGGCCCCAACGTTCGATCCGGGATAGGCTGGGACCCATGCCCCCAGTTCCGAAAAGACTTTCACAATATCAACCCAGGCTAGTTAAGTCTGCCGCGGATGCTTTTACCAGGAAGCCACGAGGGCTATCTCATCCAACTACATCCAGGAGAACTGCCCGGGCCCTAGAGGAGGAAAGTAGACAAACTCCCCGAGTAGATCATGTCCAGGAGGAGGATCAGATAGAAATTGCCAGTTCATCAGAAAGATTCGACAGTGAGGAATCTGAGGTTAACTCGAAGAGACCTGGGAACAAGCGACTGAGGGATCAGTTGGCAAAGCTACAAAAAGAAGCTACAGCAGAAGATAGGCAAGTGGGCCGAAGAGCTACCAGAGGTCCTCTGGGCATACCGGACTACAAAAAGAACAGCTACCGGGGAGACACCTTACTCCCTGGCTTACGGGGTTAAAGCAGTCCTCCCCATCGAGCATAAGTTGACCTCGTTCAGGGTACAGTACTTTGAGTCCGAAAGCAACGAAGTCAAGCTCCGGGCTAATCTAGACATCTTAGAAGTAAAACAAGACCGGGTAGCAGAGAAAGTAGCGATCTACCAGAGCAAGATCGCTAGATACTTCAACCAAAAGGTTAGAGCCCGGAAATTCAAAGAAGGGGATCTGGTACTTAGGAAGGTGACCCTAAACACTCGGAAAAGGTCGGATGTAGTCTTAAGTCCAAATTGGGAAGGGCCATATTTGTTAAAGCTAGTTGTTCACAATGGAGCTTATAAACTCGAAGACATGGACGGACGATCCATCAACCACACTTGGAATGTAGATCATTTGAAGAAATTCTACCCTTGAAAGGAGCTCTCAAGCAGACTACCCCCACTTAGTTTTCATTACAGATCCTAATAAAGATGTACTACATCTCGATCATCAATAAAGTCATTTTCTTTTTCTCTTCCATCTTTGTCTCCAACTATGTTCAACATTAGTGACTATACCCTTGTATGGGAATTCGACATAAACCTCTCTAGACCAGGAAATAGCTCGATAGCCCTCCTGATGCCTTGGTCGGGCTACCACCCCCAAGAAGGATCTGAGTGTAAGAGCATAGTTGCCCTCCAGATCTCGAGATCAGGAAATAGCTCAATTGCCCTCCTGATGCCTTGGTCGGGCTACCACCCCCAAGAAGGATCTAAGTGTAAGAGCATAGTTGCCCTCCAGATCTCGAGACCGGGAAATAGCTCGATAGCCCTCCTAATGCCTTGGTCGGGCTACCACCCCCAAGAAGGATCTGAGTGAAAAAGCATAGTTGCCCTCCAGATCTCAAAGACTAGGAAATAGCTAAGTAGCCCTCCTGATGTCTTGGTTGGGTTATCACCCCATAAAATATATATATATATATAATGTTTGCTTTCGTGTGCGGGATCAAAATCATCATAATTCCCTACACGAATCTTAATTGTTGCTACAGATGCTACTCTGAATCCCATTCAAGACCAGAAATAAAAGAAAAAGTTCTCAAAAGAGCGCTTCGATTTATCATTAAGGACAAGGGGAGCCTACCCCCCGATAAGGCTACATCCAAATGAGGAGCCCAACCCCCAAACTCGGGTTACAAAAAGAAGAAGAAAAAGGAAAAACTGATAAAGGCAAAACGGGGTGCCCACCCCTTTTTCCGGGCTATCAGAAACAAGTCATGATGAAATGCTTTAAACTTTGGGACTCTCATGGCTCCCTTCCACTGGCCCTCCTTCCTCTTGCTGATCCTCGCCATAAACCCCCTCTACAGATAGCTATCCATCTTGGTTATCCTTGCCGACCGCTCCTCCATCTAGAGGCTCCATCGGTTGATCAGCTGGATCTTCCTCCAAAACCTCATTAATTACGTCCATAACCTCAGGCGGGATAACCGCGTCAAGAAGGGCAGCCATGGACCCTATCTGGCTCATGTCGACCTCCATCTCTATAAAATGAGGATCCTTAGATGGGCTCCTAACCACTTCACCAGCTCCCGACTGATCCTCCTCGGATCGAGAAGACATCACTTTACTGGAAGACTCCCCAGGACCTGAGATGGTAAAAGTAGTAAGAGGGAATGAAGGATCTGCCTGAGCGGGCTGCTTCCCAGCTCCTACTGGGCTCGAAGGGACCACCTTATCGCCTTCAGGGTAAGATAACTCGGTAGCCTTGAGCATTATTTACTGTCTTTCCCAGCCAGCAATAGATGATAAATCAAAGGGAGGAGGAAGAGCTTCCGCGGCCTGAAAGGAAGCATAGAAATACCCGTCGCTGAAGGAGGTCTCCGCATTATATTGCAGCTTGGTCACTTGAGTAGTCAGAGACTGGTTCTCGAGGTCCAACTTCTTAGCCTCAGATCTCCAGGAATCCCGCTGCCTAGCCCGCCGGAGAGATTGAAGACGCTCCTGATCATAAGATTGCTTCATCCTCTCATGATCGCAGCGAAGCTCAGCCATCTCGGCCTCGACTTTTCCCTGGCTGAAAGTCACCTCCTCCACTAAAGACCAAGCCTGCTTTAGTAGTTCCCCGGATTTCTTGGCTTCAGCTTTGGCTTTTACAGCCCGATCACGGAGGAGGACTACCTGCTGGCCCATCGCGACATTAAGCTTGAAGGCCTACAAAATACAGAACCTGAGTTAGAAACTGAACGAATTAACATGAGTAGCATGAAGGAAATACAATTACCTCAGCTAAAATAGTAGACCCCTTGGTTATAAGGACGTCCACGGGCATAGAAGCCATCTTGGAGATCCCGCCACCCGGATAGGACGCTACGAATTGCTCCAGGACCTCATCCCGCCCTGTCGAGCTCGACTGAGGCCGGGAGCGGCTGGAAGGAACCTTCGTGACACCTTTCCTAGAAGCAACACCTTTCCTAGAAACCTCCGAGGCTTTGGTTGTTGGAAGCGCAGCAGACTCAGGTGTATAAGTCGAAGGGGTAGCAACTTTAGTGGCCATGGCCGAGGGGGCAGAAGCAGCCGGGCCAACCACTTGGGAGCTTTACCTAAAGCCCGGAAAGCCCGCGAGGCAAGAGTGGCCATCTTAGACCCAGCCGGAGAGATAGACGAATCCAGAGTTGGTTCGACCCCAGAGGAGGGAAGAGAAACTCCACCTGGAGGGGAGCGTGAGACGTGACGGGTGGCGTCTGAAATCTGAAATTCTTGTTCACCCTACGAGGATCAAAAGCTTCAGCAGTAGGGAACTTCAGATTCAGATAATTCCTGGCTAGAATAGCCTTTAAGATGGCTTCGGACTCAGAAGGCAGGGAGTCCCGGTCCCAGGAGGGCTTGTCACTGAAAGCCGTAGAAACCTCGAATTCTTGCCCTCCGATGAAAATCGAGCTCCCCCTAGTCATCCCCCGCCAGGATCCATTCTTCTTTCCACGCGGGGTTCTTCTTTGAAGCACCAGGAACGATGAAGTTGAGTTTGTTCTTGGCTTTGGCATAGAACTGGCCTCGAGGAGCCCTAGACAAGCTCCCAATCTGGAAAAGATAAGCCAGCTCGTCCGCACCTGGCTCCCTCGTCACCTTACTCATCTGGCATTGTTCCCTCCATAATACAAGGAAACCAATCAGATGCCTCCAGAAGCCGGGCGTCAACTGGAGGGGAGCGAGCTGGAGGGCGTTAAGAGCCCGCCGAAGGGTCGGATGGAGGGGAAGCCTGACCCCGTTCTCCAGAGCGGCCACATGAATCGGAAGCACGCCTTTATGGGGATTTAAGAACTCGTAATTTTTGGGAGGCACCGAGATGGATACACTGTCAGGGATGCCAAACTTTGACCTCAAGCGATCAATCGACACCGGGTCAACGGTGGAATCTGGGACAACCTGAAAATCGTAAGGAGGGAGCCTCTGCACAAGGGAACCAGGAGCTGAGACCCAACGCTCCCCCATGGCGCCACCGTCCGCTTCTTTGTCGGAGTCATCATCGACGATATCCAAAGGGTGGTCGGGATGGTTGGAGAACCCAGTCCCGATGGATACATTCCTACTCGACCATCGACGTTGCGAGGTGGGCGGGGAATCATCACCGTCAGAATTCCTCCTAGCCCGTTTCCCCAGAGCAAGACTGACGACCTCCTCACCATCGAGTATGGAATCAGCTAAGTCGCGACAATTTTTCGACATTTTAGAAGCCCAAAAGGACGAAGAATGAAGAAAGAAGCAAGCTTGGAGGAAAAGCTATGGAAATATTTCTCAGCAAAAATTTTTTAGCTCGAAGAGATGTGAGGAAGATGAGGAGGAAAACAGACATATATATAGGCAGGAGGGCAACAGCACGAGTTACCGAGATACTTGTTTGGTAACGGTAAAAAATCGACTACAGTAACGTAACCGGATTAAATTCAAAAGCGGGCTAATCATCTCACGCCACATCGCTTACGCAGTTAAGAGGAACATCTCCCCAAGATTCTGGTAACGGTAAAAAATCCCGGGGACTGCCGTAACGCAATCAGATTAATTCGAAGATAAATTAGTCGGTTCGCATCACTTCACTCAAATGAAGAAATTTCCCAATATTTCGGTAACGGTTAAAAGAGGAAGATTTCCCAAATAAAGTGAAAATCTGACCTCAACCCCGAGCTCGACGTCTGGTGTTCAAGTCAGAGGGGACTTCTGTTAATAGCCAAAATTGGCTAAGGACTAAAGGAAAATTCTCCACCTCCCAGACCTATTTCCATACCCGAGAGTTTCACCAGGAGACCTCTCAATCCGGAGCCGAACTGCGATACCACCCCAGGATCAAAGGCGGGCTCAGGAAACATCCGGGATAGAGCCCGGACCCGAGAGCTTCCACCGGGAGACCTCTCTATCTAGAGCAGAACTGCGATAGAACCCCAGAAACAAGGACGGGCTCGAGAAACATCCGGGATAGAGCCCGGAACGATCAGATCTAGCCCGCAGCACCAAAACTAGAAGCTCCCCCAAGTCGAGGTCACCTCGTAAATGCTCCAGAGACTCGTCTGTACCTCGATTGACACAGAAGAATGTCCCTAAAAGGCCGCGAGGTCAGTCGAAGCCACACCTAGCTTCAAAAGGTCATTCGAGGCCACACCTAGCTTCGAAAAGGTCAAGGGAAGCCAGATTTGGCTTCAAGCTGGATGAAACTTCTCAGATATCAAGGTGCACCACACCATGTCATACCCAACGACCTCTATAAAGGATCATGCTGAAAGGATACGAGGGATACACTGAATCATATCTGAAAACGTTACCTATATGCAGAACGAGTAACAAAATCCAAAAAGGAAACAAACTGATCTCCACCATGATACTCTCAATTCGGATGTTAATTCAAAGTCAATAACATTAATACGAGAAATCCTGCCCGATAAGGAGGAGACAGAGAAAATCAAGGGAGAATCAGTCTGTTGACCTACAAACTATGTATAAATAGAAAAGAAAGGAAATGATAAAGAGGAGACTACTATTCGACGGGCATACGACAAAACAATCAACCATTCCCTAAGAGAGTTGAGAGCAAAGATAAAAGAATTTCTGTATTTGTGTACCATGCACGTTCAATAAAAATATTCTTGGTTTCTTGTCATTTTATAAATCATTGCTACACATACAATAAATCTTGGCCACCATCTACGTGGTAGTGGTCTTGAGGGCGTTAACTGAGATTTCTCATCCCGACCAAAATTTCCATTAAGCTATACTGGTGTAGTGATTATCTGGAGTGGTACTCCTTTCGGCAAAGCTTGTCCTCCACATGCAGCTATCTTAGCTAGGACGTCAGCTCGATTATTCTGCTGCCTAGGTACCTGTTCGATCCTGAAACCTTTGAAACGTGGCAACAGTTTCTGGACTTTTTTGAGGTAGGTTGCCATGTTATCCTCTCTGGCCTGGTACAGACCGATTATTTGATTAACTACCAGTTGCGAGTAACATTTGGCAAGGAGGTAATTAGCCCCTAGCTCTGCCGCTGTTCTCATTCTTGCTCATATTCAGCTTCGTTGTTGGTGGTATTGAACTCGAATCTGAAACAGTGACAACACTTAACCTTTTCGGGGTCGGTTAGAATGATCCCATCTCCGCTTCCTACTTGATTGGATGCCCCATCGGTATATAAGATCCAGACTTGATTGATAGGCCAATCCACAGGCAAATGCTCTTTCTGAAGAGCTTGACTCAGGGCCGGGATAGCATCTTGACCGGGAATTGCACTGAATTCTACCACGAAATCTACCAAAGCTTGGGCTTTGATGGTTGTCCTTGCTTTGTATTTGATGTCGAACTGGGTGAGCTCAAGGGCCCACAACACAAGTCTCCCCGATACGTCGGCCTTTGGAGAAATTGACGCAGAGGTTGATCAGTGACTACCACGACTGTGTGGGGAAGGAAACAAGGGCGAAGCTTCCTGGCAGCAACCACCAAGGTGAAAGCGAGCTTTTCTAGGAGGATGTCGTTCTTTTCTGATTTGGTTAGGGTACTACTCACGTAGTAGACAGGGTGTTGGACCCCATCTCTGCATTCTTTTACCAATGCTCCGCTGATAGCGGTTTCAGATACTGCCAGGTATAACTGTAGTTCTTCTCCTGGTACCGGGCTAGCTAGCATGTGCGGGCTAGCGAGGTACTTCTTTAGCGATTGGAAAGCGAGCTCGCTATCCTGGTCCCACTTCATGTTCTTGCCTTGTCTGATTGCCTTGAAGAAGGGAATACACTTATCAGTAGATCATGATATGAAGCGATTCAGGGCTACAATTCGCCAGGTCAGACTTTGCACTTGTTTGAGTGAAGTGAGGGACTCAAGATCTAGGATGGCTTTGATCTTTTCGGGGTAGCGAGACTCCCTGATGAATTCTTCCTTTAGTAGTTTGTTTACCTCTTCTGGCACTACAGCATTTCTTGCTTGGTTGAAATGCCTTCTCTTTTGTTTGACTGGCTTGTACGTGGGATCTACCGCTAATCTGTGAGCTGCTAAAGCAACAAGTATCACTGGCATCTCCTCATGGCTCCATGCAAAAATGTCATTATATTCTCGTAGGAGCTTTATCAGATCTTCCTTTACCTTCTCTTCAATGTTGAACCTATCATGACTACCTTGGAATGATCGTCCTTCCTGATAGGTATCTCTTCTAACTCTTCTACGGGATGGCCACTGGCCCATCCCTTCTCTTCCTCCTCTCTGATCTCTATATCGGGGATCTCTGACGTGGATCTCCCCTTGACCGAGTTAGTTTTATCTTCGAAGTCTTCCTCTAAAAACTGGTGATATTGATTAATGGTTATTTGCACTCATTGTTTGGCCAACGCTGCTGGGTTGGTTGATACTGCATAGCACTTGCAAGCAGCCTGCTGATCCCCCCATATTTCACCCACTTTGTCTCCCACTGAGAATTTCAAGACGTTATGGTATATTGACAGGACCCCTTTGAGGGCAGACAAGTAGGGCCTTCCTAGTATAGCGTTGTAGGCAGACGGGGTGTCTACCACAACGAAGACTGTCATTAGGTTCTGCTGGAGTGGCGCTGTTTCCACTATTACTAGGTAGGATCATAGACCTGGTGGGAATCAACGAGTCTTCCATGAACCCGTAAAATGGGGTGGTACAGCTGTTGTAATAAGGTCTCTTTAGGTTGAATTGCTCCAAAGCACTCTTGAAGAGAATATCAACGCTGCTACCTGTGTCAATCAAAACATGGTGGACCAAGTTGTTGGATATTTGAACAGTGATGACCATGGGATCATTATGAGGCTGGACGGTGTTGAATACGTCCTCTTCTGTGAAGATGATCTGTGCAGCAGGAGGATACCGAGGTGATCCTCTAGTAACCCTGAAAACATTCTGGCCCGCTTCTACTCTAGGAACTTTCCTAGCGTGGTTCTTTCGAGCATTATTGGAGGTTCATGCCAAGGTTGAACCTCCACTGATGGTATTGACAATGTGGATCTGTCCAATCAGATCCTTCCCTTTTGCTTTCCTTCCTTCTTCATATGCTTTAATATCGGCATGCACCTCCTTTCCAGTGCGTATGTTGTCGCGTACTTGTTGGAGGAATTCCTCCAAGCAACCTCCCCTAACCAAGGCTTCAATCTGGTTCCGCAGACTATAGCATTCCGAGGTATTGTGACCTACATCCTCATGGAAGTCACAATACTTGTAGCGGTTCCGTTGATCGACTAGTGCCTTTATTGGACCCGGCTTCCTAAGTAGTCCTTTATCGTGGATGGCGAGGTAAATAGTCTTGCAAGATGCGTTCAATGAGGCTTTTACACAGGGTGACGGTGGAGAAAACGTTTATGTCGACAAGTGGATATTTTCTCTCAATGATCGTCAATGGACTCTCACTAGCTTCGGAGAATTTCACAGGGGAATTCAACCGGAAAAATCTCTCTCTGTCTTTGGCGATCCTAATATTCAAAAAAGCCTCCTCTGTTTTCCCTTCAACGCCGTATATATAGTTCTCCAAAGAATCCCCATGAAATCAGGTTGTGTTAATGAGGATTATTGAGTGTCTTTTTTTAGGCGTTGAAAAGCATTGTGTGGGGTTGAAGGCGTGGGATTTGATCCCATAAAATCACTGTAGAATTCGAATTCTAATTAGATTTCATTAATGGCGCTTTATTTTGGCGATAGAGTCAACTTTCCTTCTTCGTGGAGCTTGGAGGGAAACTCTGATTTTGAATTCTATTGGTAGGTCGAGGTAATGGTATACCAGTCGAATCCTACCGGCATGGAGCTTGTTCTATCTCTTGTTGGAGTGGTGCTTGTGTCTTCGCGATCATCTTCGTATTGCTTGGCAGGTAAAGTACCTGCCTTTGAAGGGCTCCAAACATATACATTGAGGTACTAGGTACCAGGTGGAAGTCGAGGCAGTACCAAGGCGGGTATCGGGATACTGGGTTCCTTGACTAATGTCGAGGCACTTGAGGGATGCTGGGTGTGCGATCAACCATTATACTGGTCTTGAGTTGATATCAGGAGCTTCAGTAGGGCGAGGTATGTACCTTCGTTAGCTCGCAGTTCTAGTGTTCTATCTAGATAGATAGGTAATCAAGGTCCTGGCCTTACCAAGTATCGGCTCCATCTAGGTAGTGGCATCGACCTCACTGGTCACCCGAAAGCTAGGACTGGCGCTCATTGGGTTGATACTAGTTGGAAAATTCTCCTTTGGTTCCTTGCCAAAAATCCCTGTTAAGAAAAAGAAAAAGCGTTCTCATTACTAAAGCTGGGGGGCCCATTCCCCGATTGCGAGCTACAAAGATAAAAGTTCAAACTGAGTCATGCATCCTTCGTCTCCTGGTTGGCCATCCTCTTTCCAATCCTGCTAGTTAGAGTTTCTCCCTCTTCGGTGCCAGATAGAACCCCGTTTGATTCCTGGATACCCATCACAACCAGAAGCTCGATTTAAGACAGATCGCCCTAAAGCTCCCCTACTGCTGCTTGGTCAGAATTTTCCCTAACTTCCTTGGTCGAAGCAGCTTGACCCTCCACTACCTGGGCAGGATCAGAAGAAGAGATAGGCAGGGCTGATTTTACAACATCAGTAGCAGGCTGGTCCCCTACTGTAAGGACCTTGATTTTATGATTGGCTTATTTCATGACAAACCACCACATTGGGGATGATTGTGTAATGGGTAGCTCAGGTCCGTATTGGCGAGCTTCCAAGCATCTCCATGTCTTCAAGAGCAAAAGGTATACTCACTTGACTTTGTCTCTTGAAGAGTTTAGGTGCACACACACACTTCATGCATGTTTTGTTTATCTTGCATTTGTGTTCTTTATTGTTTGTATAAGTGTGCATCCTTTTCTAAAACACTCACTAGCTTACATTAGATATCGTATCTAGCATTGTATCTTAGTTGATAACATGTTTGATATGTTTATTGTGCTTCATTGTGTGCATCTCACTCACTTCACACTTGCATAACATCCATGTAAGATAGACTTTTCTCTTGAGTGTTAAAAAGGGATTTTTCCCTTTAGCGCGGCCTAGACCGCTCGGCAGGCTTTGCTTGCACCGCGGCGCATGGAGCGGTATTCTCCAGTGCGTCATGCGCAACATGGACCACGACCTGTGGACTTGCATGCACAGCGGTCCCAACCGCGGTGTTGTCCAGACGGTGCACTGTTGTATGTACCGCGGTCTGGACACTTACCTGAGCCGCGGTCTAGCAAGCGGTTTTGACGGGATTCTGTTTCCCAAGTTCAAAACAATGTAGTTTTAACTAGGGCTTCATATATATTCTTCCTCTTCTCTTCTTGGCCGACCAAGAGCTCAAAAATTCATTTTTAGAGAGAGGTTAGAGCTCCTAGAGAGAGAAAGCTTCAAGAAAGCTTCTTTGACTCTCCAAACCCAAAACCTATCTCCATCTTGCATCATTCAACATCATTTGAGCATGGGTCTTAATTGTTTCATGACTAGGTAAGCAAGAACTTCTTTGAATATCATTTATTGCTCTTCTTACTCTAGATTAGGTATTTATTGCATGATTAAATACCTAGACTCTACTTTATTGCATATTTATGAGTCTTGATAACATGATTGGGTTTGTATTTTGATAGCTTGATTGATTAGGTCATTTTTGCCTAAAAGCTAGGTCATAAATATTCATGTGTGATTAATTGATAACTAGGTTGAGAAATTGTGTTTTAATCAACTAGTTAATGTTCATGAATATTTGATTGTGTTTGTTTGTGATAGCTTGCATTATTAGGTCATATATGCCTAAATAGCTAATCCATAAATATTCATGTATGCTTAATTGATGATTAGGTTGACTTTGTGCATCTAGTCAAGTTTATAAATGTTTATGTGAATTTAATTGACAATTAGGTTGTTAGAATTTCTCTACAACTAATTGAGACCTCATGTGTGTACATGTAGGCATTATTTGATAACTAGGATGTTGTATTGCATTATCTACATCTAGTTCAGCATTGTATGTTTGGTCTAACATATATTGTGTTGAGCATTCATTGATTGTTCACTTAGACCCTATACTCTTCATTGAGTCAAAGTCTTGTGGCTTCGGGGTGAAGTTGCACAAGCATTGAAGTCTTGCAACCAAGTTGTGGTTGGCAAGCATCGGTCAAGAATCCATTGTAAAAGGCCTGCGGGTAGAGTAGGAGATGCTCACGCCAAGAGTAGTGTATCAGTGGATATCACTAGGGATTGAACCAAGAGTGGCGAGTGGTAATGTCCATAGCTTGAGGTTATCTAGAGTAAGAGTCCGAGTATCACTTGAGGGTGTAACTTTTTACTCATATAGTGGAATGAGTTAAAATTAATAGATCGGACCTAAGTGAATCATTTGTTTATTGTGATTAGGTTATGTCTATTGAAGCTTAAATTTAGATAGTCCGCCAAGATCCACAATCCACACGTACTTGCATGGATCACTTGATATATTCTACCGGACCAATTTATGGGTCCATCTAGAATTGCATTTAATACATTAAGAATATAATATGTCTATTATTTATTTAATGGGCTGCACTATTATATTAATATATTAAAAGGAGATATGTAGGCTTGTTTCTTTTAGTAAGAATAAGTCTGGTTCACATGTGGGCTGTTATTTAAAGTCTAATGGATTAAATTAAATAAGAAAAATAATATTGGGCCCATATATACATGGTGTGGGCGGAAAGGCTAAATAAAATAGCCCAAGATATTATTTTATTTTATTTTTTTGATTAAATGGGAATTAATTAATTATTTAATTAATTAATAGTTTAAATCAAAATCTTTTCCTGATCAGTAAATTAAATACTATGTGTTGGATTAGGGTTGGAATTCTTTTAAGTGATAGGAGTCCTAATGTGGTAAGGATTAAGTCCACATACACTCCTTATTATACAAAGAATTCGGCCACCACTAGTCCTACAAGGGTTAGGATTCTTGAATTGATAGGAATTAGGGAAAAGGACAATTCCTTTTCAAGTAAGGAAATTAACCAACCCTAGATTTCCTATTCAATGAATTCGGCCAACCCTACTTGATGAAGGAGAAAATTCGGCCAACCTATAAATATAAGGTTATGAATTTTCGGCCACCAAGAAGAAAAATAGAGAGAGATTTTTGTTTGTTTTGAAAATAAAAATCCTACTCTATACACATAGATTTTCGGCCAAGAGAGAAAAAGAAAATAAGTTCTCATTCGATAGTGCACTTACAAGCCTTTAACATCAAAAGGTTTTGTGCACACTTTCGATTTAGGGTTACGCGATTTTCAATCATATTGATTATGAATTCAAAAGTGACCGGAACTATTTCTTTAGGCTCTTGGTGTTTTACTATTGAAGATCAAGATCAGAAATTCCATACATCCATTCAAATCTTTAGAAAAATTTTAAACTATACGAAAATTATTTTTTCGCCTTCCGCTGCGGTTTTAAGCAATTTTTCCCTACAATTGGTATCAAAGCCTGGTTGTACCCTTAATTAATTAACGTATATATACGTGAATCTATTTCTTTTATTGTGATTATGCATGTTTTAGAAAGAGATGACACTCTAGGTATTCGCATATATAATTACATGTGGAATGTATGGATTTATATATGTTGTTATAAAGTGAATTGTTATTGCTCGATTTTGGTCCTAGAATTTCAATGTATTTTTTGTTTCGGAATTGTAACAAGAAGGGTGGTCTATTATCGCCATAAGTCCTTCTTGGTAGTTGCTAAGTTCTTATTAATTTTATTTTAAAAATACTGCAGTTTTTTATTGTATTAAAATTTAGTACAGTTTTTTATTGTATTAAAATAAGTGCAGTTTTTTATTTGTAAAAAAAATACTGCAGTAGTTTAAATAAAAAAAAATATTTCTGCAGTATTTTATTGTATAAAATAAGTTGTAATATATTCAAGATTCGAAGACTCGAAGATTTGAAGAAATTGGAGCATCCGGAACCGAGCTTGGCACCAGTGCACACCGAGACAACAAGCGCGCACGCAACCAAGCGTGCATCTGCGCTTGTTGCGGTGCAGCAGCGCGCGCAACCCATGCATGGGCTGGCCATGCGGCAGCTCATGCCCTTGCATCTGCTAGGCATGTGCATGGGCTGCTTGGTGATCTTCGGGCGCGCGAGTTACGTGCGCGAGATAGTCGCTTGAAGTCTTGTTCACTAAGAAAGGAGTTTTTTGTATTCCGTACAATTGTAATTTACATGCTTTTCTAGGATGGACCAAAATTGTGGCTATTTATTTTTATGTATAAATATTACAATATTTGTTATTGTATGATAACATGTCATATAGAATAGGAGTGCCACTCATATATCTCTTTTGGTATGAACATGCATTGAATGATTTAGGTATCTTATTGGCATCTAGATAACTTGGTAAAATCATTCTTTGGAATTTAATCACACGCCTTAAATAATTGAGTGGGAGAAGGTGTGTTAGAACACCTATGGCCTCCAAGGTTAGTTGAGCTTTATTATTTATTGGTAATCCCCACGAGGGGTGTCCATAAATGGAATTTAGCAAAATACTTCCTTACAAGGATAGACTAGACAATTGACTCAAACGAGATCTACTCCCAGAGGAGGGATTTTCGTGAGAGAAAATTGAGGGTCGATATCTTGGTAACACACTCAATGTAATTTTATTAATATCCTCCCGAGAGTTCTTGTTAATAAAATTGTAAGGCTAAAATTGAAAACGCTGGTTATTATGTTAACAATTAGGTGGGACCTAGTCCAACTAGTAAATGGTGCGAACTCCCGAAGGAGGCGTAACATTTATGGGTGTTGGATCACCGTTGAATTTTTCACGATTGAGTTATTTAATTAATTCAAGATAAATATTCGAAAGTGCTTTATCATGATTATTTACTTATATATGCTTTTTGTTTTATTCAGAAATCATGACCCCATCACTTATGAACATCCTGAAAGATAACACTTTAACTGGAGATAATTATGTCACATGGAAAAGGAAAATTGGGTTGTTGCTGTAAAGTGAAAACATAAGTTTGTTCTAACTACTCCTAAACCACCTGCTCCTAATAATGAATCAAGTATTTTGCAAAGAGATGAGTATGAGCAGTGGAAGACCTCAGATGATATGGCCAAATGTTACATTATGGCTACTATCTCCGTGTTGCACCAGCAGCATGAAGGAATGGGGTCTGCTGCTGATATTATGATGTCTCTGGAAGAGATGTTTGCTATGAGGTCTAGGACGACTAAGAGAGAGGCAGTGACTGCTTTTATGAATCTTAGGATGAAACCTGGACAGGCTGTGAAAGATCACATGATGAAAGTCATAGCACATCTAAATATTGCAGAATTAAATGGCGCTGAGATAGATGGTGAGACCAAAATTGACATAGTTGTCAACTCACTATCAGATTCCTTTGATCAGTTCAAGTTGGACTACACCTTGAACAAAAAGGAATACACCTTGCAGGGCCTGATGCAAGATGTTCAAAGCGTTGAAAAGATCCTTGTGAAAAGCAAAGGTCAAGAGATTCATATGGTTGGTAAAGTTGCTACTGTTAAGCCCCGTCAGAAGGTCAAGAAACAACAGAAGAAAAAGCAACTTGGGCCTACCAAGAAGGAGACCAAGAAAGTAACCAAGATCAAAGGGAAATGCTTCCTTTGTGGTGAAAAGGGACATTGGAAAAGAAATTGCCCAAAGTCCCAGAACAAGAAGAAAGAAGGTAATATTAATTATCTTGAAACATGTTTTCTGGCAGATTCTACATATTCTTGGATCATAGACTCTGGAGCCACTAATCATGTTTGTTATTCCTTACAGGGATTCCAAGAAAGGAGAAGGCTGAATAAGAACGAAATCAATTTGCACTTGGGCAACAGATCGTTGGTGTCTGCAAATGCAATGGGAGATATTAGAGTTATTATAGATTCTAGTAGGCATTTAGATTTAATAGACGTTTATTATGTACCTCAATTCAAGAGGAATTTAATTTCAGTTTCTTGTTTAAATAAATTTGGATATTCTGTTACTTTTAATAAAGCTTTTATTATTAGTAAGAATGACAAAATTGTTTGCAAAGATACATTGAAAAACGGTCTATTCTTTTTGCATAGAAATATCTCTCACTCGTTAGACACAGAAATAACCGAACCTAATCATAAAAGAGTAAAATTATCAAAAGATGAAACCTACCTTTGGCATTTACGCCTAGGTCACATTAACCTTAATAGGATTAAAAGATTGGTATGTGACGGACCTTTAAGTGACTTAAAGGTTGATGATCTACCAACTTGTGAATCTTGTTTGGAAGGTAAAATGACCAAAAGGCCATTCAATACCAAAGGTGCAAGAGCCACTGAATGTTTAGGACTAATACACACTGATGTATGTGGTCCTATGAGCATTCAAGCTAAAGGTGGATATGAGTACTTCATCACCTTCACAGATGATTACTCAAGATTTGTTTATGTGTATCTCATGAGACATAAGTCGGATGCTTTTGACGTGTTCAAAGCATTCAAAACTGAAGTAGAAAATCAGCTTCAGAAACGCATAAAAATCTTGAGATCTGATCGTGGTGGAGAATATCTATCTGGTGAGTTTCAGCAATATCTTATTGATAATGGGATAGTTTCTCAATTTTCTGCACCAGGTACACCTCAACAAAATGGGGTAGCAGAAAGAAGAAATAGAACTCTTTTGAACATGGTTAGGTCTATGTTGAGTTATTCAACACTTCCTATTTCTTTTTGGGGATATGCTCTACAAACTGCAATATATATTCTAAACGTGGTACCATCGAAGTCGGTTCCTAGAACACCATATGAGTTGTGGACTGGGCGAAAGCCTAGTTTACAACACATTAGGATATTTGGCTGTCCTGCACATGTGTTAAAAGGAAAGACAGAAAAGATGGAGTCCCGTTCGGAAACATGCATATTTGTGGGGTATCCAAAAGGAACTAAAGGATATTATTTCTATAGTCCTTCAGATCTAAAAGTGTTTGTTTCAACAAATGCTACATTTCTGGAAAAGGACTATATGAATGATTTTGTTCCCAAAAGTAGAATTGTCCTGAATGATATGTCAGGAGATACAATTCCACAAGAGGTTTCACAACCTAACCCAATTGTAATTTCCACTCCAACACAAAATCAACAACCTACCATTCCTCGTCGTAGTGGGAGGGTTAGAACCCAACCTGAAAGATACATCGGTCTAGGAGAATCTGTTGAGAATCTCCCTGACGACGATGATCCCTACACGTACAAGGAAGCGATTGAGGATGTTGATTATCACCATTGGCAAAAGGCAATGCAATCTAAGATTGAATCCATGTTCGATAACAAAGTCTGGTCCATTGTTGAGTTGCCTAAAGGGATAAAACCCATTGCGTGCAAGTGGGTATACAAGAGGAAAAGAGGTATGGATGGAAAGGTGGAAACTTTTAAAGCTAGATTGGTAGCTAAAGGTTACACACAGAAAGAAGGTATCGATTACGAGGAAACCTTCTCTCCTGTGGCCATGCTTAAATCCATTGCAGCATCTTTAGATTTAGAGATTTGGCAAATGGACGTCAAGACAGCTTTCCTTAATGGAAGTCTTGACGAAAGCATCTATATGATGCAACCAGAAGGATTCATTGAAAAGGGCCAAATGGAAAAGGTATGCAAGTTGCAGAAATCAATTTATGGATTAAAGCAAGCATCCAGATCCTGGAACATAAGGTTCAACCAAGCTGTAAAAGGTTTTGGATTTTTACAGAACCTTGAAGAACCTTGTGTATACAAAAGGATCAAAGGTGACAAGTTGGTTTTCCTTATTCTTTACGTAGATGATATATTACTCATTGGAAACGATGTGGGAGTATTGACATCAGTAAAAGAATGGTTAGCAAAACAATTTGATATGAAGGACTTAGGAGAAGCAAGTTTTATTCTAGGTATCAAAGTAATAAAGGATAGAAAAAATAAAACGATTGCACTATCCCAAGCTTCATACATAGACAAAATCTTGTCTAGGTTTTCCATGCAAGATTCCAAGAAAGGTATGTTACCTTTTAGGCATGAAATCAAACTTTCTAAGGAACAAGTTCCTAAGAATGAGCATGAAGAGCAATTCATGAGTAGAATTCCATATGCCTCGGCAGTTGGAAGTCTCATGTATGCAATGCTCTGTACTAGACCAGATATTTGTTTTACTGTTGGCATAGTTAGCAGGTTTCAATCGAAACCTGGTCCTGATCACTGGACGGCAGTCAAGCATATTTTCAAGTATCTTAGGAGAACGAAAGATAATATGCTTGTATACTCTTGAGGGGATTTAATCCCCGTTGGGTATACAGATTCTGATTTCCAATAGGATTCTGACTCTACAAAATCCACATCAGGATCTGTGTTTACTCTTGGAGGAGGAGCAGTCATTTGGAGGAGTATCAAGCAATCTTGTATTGCTGACTCCACCATGAAAGCAGAGTATGTAGCTGCATGCGAATCTGCCAAGGAGGCTGTTTGGCTTCGCCAATTCTTGATTGACTTAGAAGTAGTTCCTAGTGCAAATAAGCAGATCACTATCTACTGTGACAACAGTGGAGCAGTGGCTAATTCGAAAGAACCAAGAAGTCATAAGAGAGGAAAACACATTGAAAGAAAGTATCATCTTTTAAGGGAGATTGTTCATAGGGGAGATGTGACGATTACCAAAATCGCGTCGGCAGAAAATCTAGCAAATCCTTTCACAAAGGCTCTACCTAAGAAGAGTTTTGATGGGCACCTAGAGAACATATGAATGAGAGATATGACACAATTTTTATAGCGCAAGTGGGAGATTGTTAGGATTATGCTCAATAGCAAGAGTGTAATATTGTAATTGACAATCTTTTCATATAAATAAAGTGATTTCTGATTCTGCAAAATCTTATAGCATTTATAATTATAATTTTCAAGGTAAATAATCATAAGGTCAAAAGACTATGAGATATGAAGAATTGTTTGTACATCCGGATATGTATGAGGTAGACACAATTCTTTAGTTAGTCTTGAATAACATTAACAACTTAAGTTAAAGGTTGGGCACCTCTATCTTGATAAAGTTGTAGAATTCTTTTACTAGAATTTGAGTGGGATCAAATGAGTTATTATGAGTCTAAAATCATCGAAAGCTTTTCGAGTAAAAGAATCTAGTGCACTGGGTGCATTGAACTGGATCACAATGAAATACTTTATCTAGAACCGTCACTAGATATAAGTCTTTTCATTATCAGGACAATCGGAGAGTCTATCTAAATCCTGAGATAAATGATGGACTTATGGTTGCAAGTGTTATCATTTGAGCTATCAATGAGTACGATTATATAGCATAGTCTATCCTCGATAGTTTGGTGGTATTCATTTGTTAATCGATAGAGGACTTCATTTATAGATATGGACATCGTGGATCCATTTATTAAATGAGAGTATAATATCATCATATGGATGTTTTGAGGTATTGGATATTAAATCTCAACGTTGAGTTTTCAATAATGATTATTGAAGACATGACTTCTGGACAAATCAAAATATCCAAGTTCAAAATGTGGTCATATGAGGAAATATGGTAACTTGGAGAGCTATAGGTGGTCTATGAGTTCTTGGCGATTACTGATATTATTCACGAGGATACACCATCTCCTATAAGATTGTGTAGGGTATGAATGAGAAACATCTCCTTATTCTATCTTTATTTAAGAGTTCAATTTTAGCTCTTTAGTGGAATGAGTTAAAATTAATAGATCGGATCTAAGTGAATCATTTGTTGATTGTGATTAGGTTATGTCTATTGAAGCTTAAATTTAGATAGCCCGCCAAGATCCACAATCCACACGTACTTGCATGGGTCACTTGATATATTCTACCGGACCAATTTATGGGTCCATCTAGAATTGCATTTAATATGTTAAGAATATAATATGTCTATTATTTATTTAATGGGCTGCACTATTATATTAATATATTAAAAGGAGACATGTAGGCTTGTTTCTTTTAGTAAGAATAAGTCTGGTTCACATGTGGGCTTTTATTTAAAGTCTAATGGATTAAATAAAATAAGAAAAATAATATTGGGCCCATATATATATGGTGTGGGCGGCAAGGCTAAATAAAATAGCCCAAGATATTATTTTATTTTATTGTTTTGATTAAATGGGAATTAATTAATTATTTAATTAATTAATAGTTTAAATCAAAATCTTTTCCTGATCAGTAAATTAAATACTATGTGTTGGATTAGGGTTGGAATTCTTTTAAGTGATAGGAGTCCTAATGTGGTAAGGATTAAGTCCACATACACTCCTTATTATACAAAGAATTCGGCCACCACTAGTCCTACAAGGGTTAGGATTCTTGAATTGATAGGAATTAGGGAAAAGGATAATTCCTTTTCAAGTAAGGAAATTTACCAACCCTAGATTTCCTATTCAATGAATTCGGCTAACCCTACTTGGTGAAGGAGAAAATTCAGCCAACTTATAAATATAAGGTTATGAATTTTCGGCCAAGAAAAAAGAAAAGTAGAGAGAGATTTTTGTTTGTTTTGAAAATAAAAATCCTACTCTATACACATAGATTTTCGGCCAAGAGAGAAAAAGAAAATAAGTTCTCATTCGATAGTGCACTTACAAGCCTTTAACATCAAAAGGTTTTGTGCACATTTTCGATTTAGGGTTACGCGAGTTTCAATCATATTGATTGTGAATTCAAAAGTGACCGGAACTATTTTTTTAGGCTCTTGGTGTTTTACTATTGAAGATGAAGATCAGAAATTCCATACATCCATTCTAAGGTAAGCAATTCAAAGAAAAAGGGAGACCACACTCCTAGGTGATTCATGTACGTGCTATGATTGAAGATCTTGGGGATTACCATCGACGTAAGTCAATCGGATCACGCGATAAGAGGTATTTAACTCTAACCGTATATTTGAGTTTAATTAATTAAAGGGTTAAGGTTCAAATCTTTAGAAAAATTTTAAACTATACGAAAATTATTTTTTCGCCTTCCGCTGCGGTTTTAAGCAATTTTTTCCTACAGGTAGTAGTTGATTAAATAAAACAGTGTTCGTTCTTACATCTCTCGGTCCCTTTGTGTCCTTTATCCATTCTCTGGTCAGTCGACCTCGATCATACTAAGAAAGGGACCCCTGTACCGAAGGTACCTATCCCGCTGCTGCTACCGGTAGTGGGTGAGGGTGTTAACTGAGATTTTCACTCCGAGTGAATTTTTCCGCTAACACTTTTTGGCGTCGTCTGTGGGAAACACCACACCTTCAAAAGAAAGCCTGTGTGTCTCGTTTTCTTGCTAGATTATCAGAATGAAGCTCCGATCCTCTCAGGATCATCCTGACCTGTCAGGACATCAGTTGAAGGCTTCAACCCGGAAGGGTCAGAAGCCGAAGAAGGGGGGAAAGGTTCGCAAACCCGCCTCAAAGCAGTCAGCTGTCGATCGGGCTACCCCCCATGTACCTACTACCCCATCAGCTGGACCTGCCAACCTAGACCAACAGGTCACGGCCTTTATAGAGAGCATTCGCCTCCGAATGGCCGCCGAAGGCAGCATCAATCAGCCTGCGATACCAGATCCCAGATGAGAGGCCAATCGGCAAGGTACCAAGATACCTACCTTTGACAGGTTGGGACCGCCACCTCTGGTACCAATCCATGATAGACTCGGACCAGCATCCCTGGTTCCAAAACATTTTACAGGCCATCAACCCCGACGCGCTAGATCCGCCATTGACCTCCCGACTAGAGAGCGTTACCATCAGGTCCAACCGGAAGCTTCCTTTAGACAGCCTCGACAGGAAGCGACCAGGAGGCGCCCTCATTCAGTGGCAGGGGACAGCAACAGGGATGTCGGAGAAGACCCTCCCCGTGGAGAGAAGCAGGATGAAACCTCTGCGACATCGGGGGGATCTGAATTTCGAGATTCTGCGGTGGAATCAGAAAATAATGGCAACAAACATATCCGGGACCAGGTCGCCAGAATGGCAGGAGAGATCCAGGAGCTGATGAAGGGTAAGCACCGGGAGAACCGAAAAGATCCCTTGGGAGAGATGAATGCTCCCTTCTCTAGGAGGATCAAGGAGGCAGAACTACCTCCCAAATTCAAGATGCCAACCGATAAACTTTCTGGAACCGAGGATCCCCTGAGCCACCTAGAGAGTTTTGTTCACCACATGGAAGTCCAGAATGCTACCCGAGCCGCCATGTGCAGAATGTTCCCTACCACGTTGACTGACTGTGCCAAGACATGGTTCAGGAAACTACGGGTGGGGAGCGTTGATTCATTCACCAGGTTGACTTCTGTGCCCAGTTTCAGGGCATCAAACCTCGCCCCAAGGATCCCATTCATCTCCAGTATATAGTCCAGGAGCGGGGTGAAATGCTCAGAGCCTACGTAGAGAGATTCCACAAGGAAGTGATCTAGATGGGGGTCTTCGCGGAAAAGGAGACGTTGGCCAATTTCAGAAGGAACATATGGGCAGGTAGGCTGTTCAGATCCTTCCCCAAAGAGGATTGCCAAGCGCCAGAAGAGGGAGGCGCTCAGGCCGGCACCAGTTCAGAAAAGTCAGAACAGACCTCCCAACAAGTTTACATATCGGTCGCTGCACTACCAGCCCCCGCGAAACCGGTACCCTGTCAGGAGGACTCCACCCAGAGCTACACCTCTACCTAAGGAAGTAGCCCAGGTCGATAAGATGAAATGGGATACTCACATTACACCCCCTTGAACGCATCTCGCAAAACTATCTACCTCGCCATCCGCGACAATGGACTGTTCAGAAAGCCAGGCCCAATGAAGGTACCAGCTGATCAGCGGAACCGCTACAAGTATTGTGGTTTCCATGAGGATACAGGTCATAATACCTCGGAGTGTTATAGTCTGCGGAACCAGATCGAAGCCTTGGTTAGGGGAGGTTGCTTGGAGGAATTCCTCCAACAGGTACACGACAATATACGTACTGGAAAAGAGGTCCAAGCCGATGTCAAGGCATATGAGGAAGGAAGGAAAGCAAAAGGGAAAGATCTGATGGAGCAGATCCACGTTGTCAATACCATCAGCGGAGGTCCCACCCTGGCCGGAATCTCCAACAATGCTTGAAAAAACCATGCCAGGAAAGCTCCTAGATTGGAAGTAAGCCAGAATGTTTTCAAAGTTACTAGGGGACCACCTCAGTTCTATCCTACTGCACAGATCGTCTTCACAGAAGAGGACGTGTACAACACCGTACAACCCTACGATGACCCTATGGTCATCACTGTGCAGATAGCCAACAACTTGGTCCATCGTGTCTTGATTGACACATGCAGTAGCGTTGATATCCTCTTCAAAAGCGCTATGGAGCAATTCAACCTGAAAAGACCTTGCTACAATAGCTGTACTACCCCGTTATACGGGTTCATAGGAGACTCACTGATTCCCACCGGGTCTATGATCCTACCGGTAATAGTAGGGACAACACCTTTACAGCAGAACCTGATAACGGATTTCATTGTAGTGGACACCCCGTCCGCCTACAACGCCATACTGGGAAGACCCTACCTATCTGCTCTCAAAGGAGTCTTGTCGAGGTGGGCGAAGTTAAGAAATTTCCAGTAGGAGACAAGGTGGGCGAAGTTAGAGGAGATCAACAGGTTGCACGCAAGTGTTATGCAGTATCAACCAATCCAGCGGCGCTGGCTAAGCAATGCGTGCAGGTAACCATCAACCAAGGTCGCCAGATCCTAAAGGGAGATGTCGAAGGTGAAACAGATTCAATTGAAATGGGATCTACGCCAGAGCTCCCCGACATAGAAATCAGGGAAGAAGAAGGAAAAGGATGGGCCAGTAGCCATCCTGTAGAAGAGTTAGAAGAGGTATCTATCAGGGAGGCCGATCCTTCCAAGGTTGTCAGGATAGATTTTGCTTTGGAGACAAAGGTAAAAGGGGCTCTGATAATGCTCCTGCGAGAATATAACGACATCATTGCATGGAGTCATAAGGAGATGCAGGGAATACCCGCTGCCTTAGCAACACATAGGTTAGCGGTGGATCCCACCTTCAAGCCAGTCAAGCAGAAGAGAAGGCATTTCAACCAAGCAAGAAATGATGCGGTGCAAGAGGAGGTACACAAGCTACTAAAGGCTGAGTTCATCAGGGACTCTTGGTACCCCGAATGGATTGCCAACGTAGTCAGGGTAACCAAAGCAAACGGGAAGTGGCACATGTGTGTCGACTACACAGATCTCAACCGTGCCTGCTCGAAGGATAGCTTCCCGCTACCGAAGATCGACCAACTGGTAGATTCAACAATGGGCAACAAGCTCTTAAGCTTTATGGTCACCTTCTTAGGATACAACCAGATCCTGATACACCCAGCTGACCAGGATAAGACCAGTTTCATAACCGGACAAGGCCTGTACTGCTACAGAGTTATACCCTTCGGGCTCAAGAACGCTGGAGCTACCTACCAGCGCCTGGTCAATCGCTTATTCAGGGGACTGATAGGAAAGTCGATGGAGGTATATATCGATGATATGATCACGAAGTCTCAGATAGCTGAACATCACCAAGATCAACTCCGCCAGACTTTACAGATAGTCAGGGAAAATCAGATGCGTCTTAATTCGGCTAAATCCAGCTTCTGGGTTACAGCCGGGAAATTTCTCAGATTCTTGGTCCACAAAAGAGGAATTGAAGCTAATCCTGAAAAAATCAAAGCTATCCTGGATCTTGAATCTCCCACCTCACTCAGACAAGTGCAGGGTTTGACCGGGCGAATCGCAGCCCTAAACCGTTTCATATCGCGGTCCACTGACAAGTGCATTCCGTTCTTCAAGGCAATTAAACAAGGGAAGAACATGAAATGGGACCAAGGGAGCGAGCGAGCTTTCCAGTCATTAAAAGAGTACCTCGTTAGCCCGCCCATGCTAGCTAGCCCGGTACCAGGAGAAGAACTACAGTTATACCTGACAGTGTTTGAAACTGCCGCCAGTGGAGCTTTAGAGAAAGAATGCGGAGATGGAGCCCAGCGCCCTGTCTACTATGTGAGCTGCGCCCTAACCAAATCAGAAAGGAACTACGCTCTCCTGGAAAAGCTTGCCTTTGCACTGGTAGTAGCAGCCAGGAAGCTCCGCCCTTATTTCCTTGCTCACACCATCATGGTAGTTACTGATCAACCTTTGAGACAGTTTCTTCAAAGGTCGGATGTGTCAGGAAGCCTCGTGTTGTGGGCCCTTGAGCTTACCCAATTCGACATCAAATACAAAGCCAGGACTACCATTAAGGCCCAGGCTTTGGCAGATTTCGTGGTAGAATTCAGTGCGATTCCAGATCAGGGTGCTCCCCCGAGCCCGATTCGAGCTCCTTTGAAGGAACAAGAACCTGCAGATTGGCCCATCGATCGAAACATCTGGATCTTGTATACCGATAAAGCATCAAATCAAGCAGGAAGTGGAGGTGGGGTCATTCTAATAGACCCAGAGAAAGTCGAGTGCTGCCATTGTTTCAGATTCGGGTTTAACACCACCAATAATGAGGCTGAATATGAAGCCTTGTTAGCAGGGATGAGAGCGGCAATAGAGTTGGAATCTGATTACCTCATTGCCAAATGTGATTCACAGCTGGTAGTCAACCAAATAACTAGTTTATACCAGGCCAAGAGGGATAATATGATAGCCTATCTCAAAAAAGTGCAAGAGCTGTTGCCTCGCTTCAAGGGTTTCAGAATCGAACAGATACCTATGCAGCAGAATCATAGAGCTGACATCCTAGCCAAGATAGCTGCCAATGGAGGACAAGCACTGCCGAACTGAGTTCCGCTCCAGGTAATCACTGTATCAAGCATTTCTGAAGGCAAGGAAGTAAACCCCGTGGAACGATTTCCATGCTGGATGGATCCTATCGTGGAATACCTTCAATCAGAAAAGCTCCTAGAAAACCGCGATCAAACTCGCAAGATCAAAAGAACCTCGGTTCGATACTGTTTGATAGAGGGACACCTTTACCACAGAGGTGAATCACTCCCCTTGCTTAGATGCCTACATCCTGAGGATGCGAGTTGGGCGTTGAGGGAAGTGCATTCCGAAGACTTTGGAAATCATATCGGAGGAGAAGCATTGGCTTACCTGGTGCTACGCATGGGATATTTCTGGCCGACTTTGCACCATGACACAATGCAGTTCGTACAAGTCTTATGAACCGTGTCATAAAACGGCCAACCTGCATCAACTACCTCCAGAACGGTTATCAACCATCAGCTCACCGTATCCGCTTGCATTCTAGGGAGTGGACCTAATTAGACCTCTCCCAACCGCGCCAGGTCAGTAGAAGCATGCAATCGTGGCTATTGATTACTTCACCAGGTGGGTGGAAGCAGAACCCCTCTCCAGAATTACTGAAGCAAACACAACAGAGTTCATCAAGAAAAATGTGGTTTGCCGATTCGGGATTCTGATAGTCATCATCACGGATCTGGGTAAGCAGTTCGACAACGCCAGATTTCGAGAATTCTGTGGAAGTTTAGGGATTGAACTCCGCTTCACGTCCGTGGCGCACCCCCAGACTAATGGCCTAGTGGAGGCCACAAACAAAATCATCAAGAGGCTCCTCAAGAAAAAACTTCAGCAGAAGAAAGGAAGATGGGCTGATGAACTCCCGGACGTACTATGGGCATATCGCACCACCAAGAGGACCGCTACAGGAGAAATCCCCTACTCGCTAGCTTTTGGGGTAGAAGCCGTCCTTCCTATAGAACACAAGCTCGTCTCCTTCCGGGTATAACATTTTGACCCCGAAGAAAATGAGGACAAGCTGAGGGCCAGCCTGGACCTCTTCGAGGAGAAGCAGGACAGGATAGCCGAGAGAGTAGCGATTTACCAGAACCGGATTGCTCGTTACTTTAACAAGAAAGTGAGAAGTCGAAGCTTCAAGGAAGGGGATATGGTGCTCAGAAAGGTTACCCAGAATACCCGGAAGAAGTCGGACGGAGTGCTATCACCTAATTAGGAAGGTCCTTACCTAATCAAAATGGTGATCCAGGGTGGGGCCTACAAGTTGAATGATATGGATGGACATCCAGTAGACCACACTTGGAATACTGATCATCTCAAGAGATTCTACCCATAGATTCAGCAAGGCAAGTCAACCAGGATTATTCCTAAACAACTGACAGAGGATATTAGTAGTCGTGAGTACTTGTATTTTTCTTTTTTTCCTTTGATCATCAATAAAGAAGGTTTTCTTTCTCCATTTGTTCCTGCCTACATTTGTCTACATCCACCTGCTTTACATCGCCAATTGAATTCCCCATGATTGTCGCTTTAAGACCAGGAGAGCTGCATAGCATTCCTGATGCCCTAGACCGGATAGATCTCTCTAGGAGGATCGCCATAAAACTAGGGAAGCTACATAGCACTCCTGATAAACTAGATAGGATCAGTCCATCTAGGAGGTTCGCCTCAAGACTAGGAAGGACCATATGGCCTTCCTGCTGCCATGGCTGGGTACCACCCCCCGCTAGGAAGGATCCAGTACGTAAGAGCATAGTTGCCCGATGGATCAAACCTTGGCCGGGCACCACCCCCCGCTAAGAAGGATCTGGATAGTAAGTGCATAGTTGCCAGCTAGATCAAGGCCTTGGCTGGGTACCACCCCCCGCCGAGAAAGACCAGGTGCTAAAGTGGACTTAGTTGCCTACCTGGATCTTGCTGCCAATGTTTATTCGCCATTTTTTTCGCCAGGATACTAGGATTCCTGCAAACAGGAATGCAAGGTACCCAAGTACGATCGCCTCAAGACCAGAAAGGACCATATGGCCTTTCTGCCGCCCTAGCCGGGTACCACCCCCTGCTAGGAAAGATCCAGTACGTAAGAGCATAGCTGCCCGATGGATCAGACCTTGGCCGGGCACCACCCTCCGCTGAGAAGGATCTAGATAGTAAGAGCATAGTTGCCAGCTAGATCAAGGCCTTGGCCTTGGCCAGGCACCACCCCCCGCCGAGAAAGACCAGGTGCTAAAGTGGCCTAAGTTGCCTACCTGGATCTTGCTGCCAGTGTTTATTCACCAATTGCTTTCGTCAGGATACCACGACTCCTACAAACAGGAGTGCGAGGTACCTCGTACGCTACCGTTTTCGCCAAGGTAATAAGATTCCTAAAACAGGAAGGCGAGGTACTGAGATTCACCAAATTTTTGATTCGCCAAGGCACCAAAGCTCCTACAAGTAAAGGAGCGAGGTACCCAGTTTTGCCAGAATACTTCCCTGGAGACCTAGGTTCCAGGAATTGGAAAGCTAGGTACTCAATCATTCGACGAGGTTCCTAGTTTTGCCAGACTACTCACCATACTGCCAAGACTCTCAGAACTGGAGTGCGAGGTACCATGGTACCGATCAACTCTTTTGTTCTCATCAGATTCTACTAGTTACCGAGTTTTGATTAAGTCAAGTTTATGTTGGGGACTCTTGCCCGAGTCTATGCTACAATCAGGAGCGTGTGACTAAATTAAATCGATAGATATAGGTGGAAGTGAGTTTTTCTTTTCATTGATCAAATCAGGGGAACCCTGCCCTTATTTTAAGCTACATACAAGATACAAGAAAAAAAGAGGCAAGAAAATAAACTGGAGGTCTGAAACAACCAGTTCCCTTTCTAACTTATCACCTACTTACTAGATCTGCCTACCTAGCAACATTGATTTGAATCAGAATCTATATTGACGGTGTTGCCACGAACCCCGGAGGCAGAAGTAGAGGCCGTGTTGGGATCAGTAAGAATAGGAAGGAAATAAGGATTTCCCCCCACGTCCAAGATGCAACGGGGCACAAAGCCGCGGCTCGACCGGGTAATGCCTACACCATTGGCGAGGCCGCAGCGTCAGAGCCCACCATTCATCCTGATCTTGGGAATCTCTACTTTCTTTGTTCCTTTGGTAATTAAATCCACTAAGTACAGCTCCTTCCACAATACCAAGCATCCTGCCAGTCACAGAACCGACATCTCATCCTCCTCCCACAATGTCAGGTGATACGACGATCATTGGTTAACCTATGGAGACTGCTTGCTATAAAGGAAAAAGGGATTGTTTGAAGACCCACCTAACAGATAAGGGGTATTTATAGAGGAAAAGATCGAATATCGAAAATGAGAGGATAAATTCATTTATGTACACAACGTTCGATACACGGGAAAGGGAAGCCTCGCGGGGTGTGCTTTCCCCCCAAGGCTTAACGATTGGGATAATCGAACCTATCCTAGATCGACATCTGGAAGGACAGTTGAATACAAAAACCGAACCAATAATGCCTACATGGAAACCCACAAAAAATGAAGCGCCTCGATCTATGACCGATTGAGGTCTTGGTATTTTTCCCGGACCATTCATGGTAATAACTCCCGGATCACCAAATTCCCACCTGGGTACTAAAAATCATCCCGGAACAAGCATTTCAACATGGGATGTAATAAACTATACATGCACGGAGTCAAGAAAAACAAAGAAGTTCTCATTACTAAAACCGGGGAGCCCATCCCCTGATCACGGGCTACAAAAAAGATAACACTATCTAGGTGCTACTGACTAAGGGATCAAGCTGGATCAAGCATCCTCCTGCTCCTGAGTGGCCGTCTCCTCGCCAGATCCACCTGTTACAGTTTCCCCTTCTTCAATACCGGATGGAGCCCCGTCTGCTTCCTGGGCACCTGCAGCAACCAGAATTTCAATTGGAGATGGATCTCCTTGAAGCTCTCCTCAAACTTCCTCGATCAGAGCAGCCTGACCTTCCTTGTCCTAGGCATGGTCAGATGATGAGATAGGCAGAACAACTTTTCCATCATCAGTAGCAGGCAGATCTCCTGCCTCCTTGCCAGACTCTACTGGAGAAGCAAAGGAGGCGGAAACCCCTCCTCTAGCCTAAGCCACACCAACCTCAGGATCCTTCAGATTCGGAGCTGATCCAGCATTGCTTGGTGGAAGAAGGGAGATAGAGCCCTGGTCCGGTCCTCCTAATGCTCCAATATCTCCAACAAACTGGGAGGGCCCAGCCCCATCAGAAGGTGCTGCCCCAGCTAGCTCAGCAGGCTTTGCCATGATCTCCTCCCAGTTCCACCCAGCGATGTCACCTAGATCGAACGGAGAAGGGAGAGCTAGGGCCACCTGGTAACCAGTAAAAAAGTAACTGTCCCCGAAGGCTGTGTCTACCTAGGCATCTAGGGTGGTCACGCTACCCCGAAGGGACTGGATTTCTTTCTCCAGCTCAACTATTCTCTCCTTCGCAATATCCCTCTCCTCTTTGCAGCGGATGGATCTGAGCTTCTCCATATCCAGAGCATGCTGCATCCTCTCCCTGTCAACCTTCGCCTCGTCAGCTTCCTTTTGGGTATTCACCAGTGACTGGTCCAGAACTTCTATTCCCTGAGCAGCCTTAGCAAGCTCCTCTTTAGACCTCTCCAGTTCCGCTGTAGCACCCCTGACTTGCTCTAGAAAGAGGCCAACCTGTTGGCCATGGCCACATTGAATTTAAAAGCCTGACAACAACAATGCACCTGTCAGAATATTCTTAACCTCTTACCCGAACAAAGGATTAAAATAAGGTAGCTTACCTCATCTAGAAGGGTAGACCCCCTTCTAATTAAAAGCTCAGTCGGCATGGCGGTCATGACATCTAGACCCCTACCTGGGCAGGAAGCTGCGAAGTGAGCCAGAACTTCATCCTGGCTACTGTCCTTCGACCTCGACCGAGCCCTATCTCGAGGTACTGTCCTTCTTCATAGCAGAGTCAGAACTTTTCTCGACCGGTTTAGGCTGACCAGATGCCATAGCGGGAGAAGCAGAAGAAGCTGAGGCACCTGCATCAATGGCTGCTGCAACATTAACTGGTCTGAGGGGTGAAACCTCTTGCACCAGGCTGGAAGCACCTCGATACCTCCCCAATCTGGCAGTAAAAGCCTCCAGCGACCTAGCCGAGGTAGAAAGAGGGGGAGCTGGAGATCCGGATACCCCGACCGGGATCCTATCAGAGCCAGTAGGAACTCCAACCCCTCCAGTAGGTACTCCGACCCCTGCATCGAGATCGGAACTGATTGGAGTCCTGACAGGGGAAGACGGAGGAGAATCAACAGTACCGCCTGCTTGGTGGGTCTCCATCTCAGGAACCGATAGAGATACTGTTGAAACTACAAAGATAGCCAGAGTCAATATTCGCAAAGTCAATAAAAACAAAATAATATAAGCAGAGTCAGAAACGTTTTCTACATGGAGAAGCTCCGGAAATGTGAAGGTAGTGATCTACCCTCTTTGCCTCGAAGGCCTCAGTGATGGGAAACTTCGTGTTAACATAATACTGGGCCATGATAGCCCGTAAGATTTTCTCCGATTCTCCAGATAGCTTGCCCTTCCCTGACGCGGGCTTGCCACTGCAAATAGTGGGAACTCGGAACTCAGACCCTCCGTTATGAACCGAGCTTCCCCATTCACCTCCGAGGATGATCCATTCCTCCTTCCAGGAGGTATCCTTTTTCGTGGCCCCCGGTACCACAAATTGCAAGTTATATTTGGCGCGAGCATAGAATTGCCCCTTCGGACCTTGGGCATAAGCAGCAATCTGAAACACATACCCAATCTCATCTGGGCCTAGTTCTCGATCAATGTTATCTTTCTGGCATTGCTCACTTCACAACACGAGAAACCCTACCAAATGCCTCCAAAATCCTGGTGTCAACTGGAGGGGAGCTAACTGTAAGGCATGTAGCGCCCTACGTAAGGTGGGGTGGAAAGGTAACCTAACCCCGCAATCGAAGGCTGCGTATGAATCGGGACCTCGCCGGCAGAAGGAGAATACATATCATACTCCCGTGGAGGAACGGCGATAGAGATCTCTTTAGGGATCTTGAAATCTCTCCGTAAACGTTGGATGATTTCTTGAGTACTGGTAGAGGGAGGGACGCATCTATACTCATACGGAAGGGCCAGTACCCTCCCTACACTGTCTGTGACCTCACCGACCAGGTCTCTACCTACCCCAACAGCGGTTCCTACATCTTCACTCGACTCCTGGTCGACATCAACCGGAGTCTCAGGATTGTTCGAGAAGTCCTGTCCTGATTGCGATGTTTTGATTGGAATGGCGACGTTGAAAGGGAACGTCGTCCCTGCTATCGCTGTTATCGCGTGCCCTTTTTCTGGGGGCGAGGCTCCCGCCAGCCACCGCGTCACCGTCGAAGAGTTGCTCAATGCTATCGCCACCAGGTGAAGACATAATGACAGTTTCAAAGAGTGATTTCTAGAGAAAAGAGAGAAAGTTGAAGGTTGAGGCTAGGTCTTTTTCTAGAAAATCTCAATCATTAAGTTTGCTTGATAAGAATCGCTTGCGAAGGCACCAGAGTTTATATAGGGATGATTACTTATAACGAGCAGAAAGAGTAGTTAATGTCGCGGTAAAATCGGTGACGTGGAGGGATCGTTTTCAAGAAACGTGCGCCCCTAAAATATTTCCCTTTTGAATCCCGCGCCTTCAGCTCCACGCAAATGCCTTTCAACGCTTAAAATAGGACTATCTATAATCTTCATTAAAAACAACCGGATTTTGAGGAGATTAGGGGAGTACTATATATACGGCATTGAAGGGTAAAGCAAGGGAGACTTCTAGGAGTATTCTTGATCACCAGAACGAGAGAGAGATCCCGGGAGATTCCCGAAAGCCAGTAAGAGTCCATTGACAATCACTGGAGGAAAAATATCCACTTATCGACACGGACGTTTTCTCCATCTTCATCCTATGTAAAAGAGCAAAAAAGAGTGAGAGATATGTACGCATTCATATTGTAAACCCATGGTAGTAGTTGATTAAATAAAACAATGTTCGTTTTTTACATCTCTCGGTCCCTTTGTGTCCTTTATCCATTCTCTGGTCAGTCGACCTCGATCATACTAAGAGAGGGACCTAGGTACCGACCTACCCCGCTGCTGCAACCGGTAGTGGGTGAGGGTGTTAACTGAGATTTTCACCCCTAGTGAATTTTTCCGCTAACAATCTCCAATATAAGAAAGGAACCTCGGTACCGAAGGTACCTATCCCGCTACCACCCACGAGTAGTGGTTGAGGGTGTTAACAGGAATTTCTTTTCCGTAGTGGATTTTTCGGTTAACACTTTTTGGCATTGTCTGTGGGAATCATCACACCCTTTAAAGAAAGCCTATTAACCTCGTTTTATTGTATCATTACCAGTATGAAACTCTGGTCTTCTCAAGATCGTACGAATCTATTTGGGCACCAATCAAATGCTTCAATCTGGAAGGGTCAAAAGCCAAAGAAAGGGGGGAAGAGTCGTAACCCTGCTCCAATGCCACCAGCTACCACGCGGGCTACCCCCCAGATACCTGCCACCTAGGCAGTTAATTCTGTTAGTCTGGACCAACAAGTCGTGACTTTCATAGAAAGTATCTGCCTCCGAATGGTTGCGGGAGGTGAAGCCATTCAGCCTGCGGTACCTGATACCAAGGGAGATGCAAGTCGGCAAGGTACCAGGATACCCTTCTTTGACAGGTTGGGACAACCACCTCCAATACCGGTCCACGACAGGCTTGGGCCTATGCCCCAGGTACCTTCGGTCCATGACACACTTGGGCCCATGCCCCCGACTCTGGGACAACCTCAAGGATACCAACCTCGACAGGTGAGATCCGCCATCGACCTCCCTCTTAGGGAGTGCCACTACCCAGTTCAACCAGAAGCTGCTTTTAGATGAGCTAATCTAGAAGCAGCTAGGAGGAAACCTTGGTCAGTAGCAGGAGGTACCACTAGAAGCGCCGGAGAAAACCCTCCCTAGGGAAAAACTGGAAGGATCCCTTGGGAAAGATGAATGCTCATTTCTCTAGAAGGATCAGGGAGACGGAACTACCTCCCAAATTCAAGATGCCAACTGATAAATATTCTGAAACTAAAGATCCCCTAAGCCACCTAGAGAGCTTCGTTTAACAGATAGGAGGTCTAGAACGCTACCAAGGCCCCCCATGTGCAGGATGTTCCCTACTACGCTAACTGATTATGCCAATACGTGGTTTAGGAAGCTACCAGTATGGAGCATCGACTCATTCACCAAGTTGACTACTGACTTTTGCGCCCAGTTCCGGGGCATTAAACCTCACCCTAAAGAACCTATTCACCTTCAGTATGTGATCCAGGAGCGGGGTGAATAACTCATAACCTATGTGGAGAGATTCCACAAGGAAGAAATTCAGATGGGGGGTCTTCACGGAGAAGGAGACTTTGGCCAATTTCAGAAGAAATTTATAGGCAGGCAGACTGTTCAGATCCTTTTCTAAGCATCCACCAAAGACATATCAGGAGGCCTACGATATGGCTCTTGAACAGGTGGAAATAGATGAACAGCTTTGTGTCCAGATGGAACATGACGACATGAGATCAGCCAATCGCTAAAAGAAGGAAGCGCCCAAGCCCGCTCAAATTCAGAAGAACCAGAATAAACCTCCCAACAAGTCTACGTACCGAATACCACCTTACCAACCTCAGCATAATCGTTACTAAGCCAGGCAGTCTCCTTCTAGAGCTACACCTCCACCCAAGGAAATGGCGCGGATAGCTAGAGAAGAAGAGGGCACACCCATTATACCCCTCTGAACGTGTCCCGCGAGACTATTTATCTCGCCATCCGTGATAAGGGGCTACTCAGAAAGCCTTATCTAATAAAGGCACAAGCCGATCAACTTAACCGTTACAAGTTCTGCGACTTCCACGAGGATGTGGGACACAACACCTCATAATGCTATAGCTTAGGCAACTAGATTGAGGCACTGGTAACGGGAGGTTGCTTGATAGAATTTCTCCAACAGGTGTGTGATAACATTCAAACTACGAAGGAGGTACAAGCAGACATTAGAGCAACCGAAGAGAGATAGAAAGCAAAAAGAAAGCATCTGATGGAACAGATCCACATATTCCACAGCATCAGTGGAGGTCCCACCCTATTAGAAACCTCCAACAATTCCATAAAGAACCACATCAGGAAGGTACCTAAGCTAGATACGGGCCAAGATGTCTTCAAGGTCACCAGAGAAGTGTCTAAATCTCCTCATTCAGCACAGATTATCTTCACTGAGGAGGATGTGTACAACACTGTAAGCCCCACGATGACTCTATGGTTGTTACTGTGCAAATTGCAAATTGTCTGGTCCATCGTGTCCTGATTGATACCGGTAGCAGTGTAGACATTCTTTTTAAGGACGCTTTAGAGCAGTTCAACTTAAAGAATCTCTGCTTACAACAGCGGTACCACCAATCTATATGGGTTCACTAGGGACTCACTGATCTCCACCGGGTCTATGATCCTACCGGTGATAGTAGGTACAGCACCGCTCCAGCAGAATCTCCTGACAGATTTCATCGTGGTAGACACTCTATCCGTCTACAAAGCCATCCTTGGGAGACCTTACTTATTTGCCCTCAAGGGTAGTCCTGTCAATCTACCACAATATCCTAAAATTCCCGGTAGGGAACAAGGTAGGAGAGGTACAAGGGAGACCAGCAGGCAACGCGCAAGTTTTACATGGTGTCTGCCAACGCCGCGGCATTTGCCAAGCAGTATGCACAGATTACTATTGTGCAGGATCAAACCTTACCAGAGAAGGACCTTGAAGATGCGACAGGTGCAGTAGAACCCGAGAAAATTCCATCCTACAAGACCGTTACAGAAAATTCTCCAAGCGTTCTAAATCCAAACTCCAACCCCGACTTGGCATTGGTGTTCAAGTCAGGGGGGACTTCTATTAACAAGGTTTTCTGGCAAGGGACCAAAGTAGAATTTTTCCAACAAATATCTACCTGGTAGGGACCAATCCCGGCTCCTAAAGATCTAGCGAGATCGGTTCCACGACCTAGAAGAAATCAATACCTGGTAAGGCTAGAGCCTCGACCATTTACCTACCTAGATGAAGCATCAGAGATACGAACCAGGAGGATCAGGTACCACGCTGTGCAACCATTCTGACATCTGATGAAGATGACACCGCAATATCACGTATCTAATACCTCACAGGTACCCGATACCTGGTACCCCGGTACCACGACATGTACCCGGTGTCCCAGCACACCTTGATATCAGCCCAGAATCAATACAGGCGTCTTACCTGCCCAGCAGGATGAATATCACTATAAAATCACCAGCATGATAGAACAAGTGCCATGCCAGTAAGTCAAGTCAATACACCAGTATATCGCGCCACCAGGGTATAGAACCAATGTACCTCTCTAAGCAACACAATCAAGGAAAGTTGACTCATTTTCCATTTAAAGCGCCATAAATGAGATCAAAAAAGTCAACCAAATCAAAGTTTAAGCACAACATCGATTAGCGGGATCAAATCTCGCGCCTTTAGCCTCACTCAACTTCTTTCAAACTCCTAAAATAGGACTCCAAATAATCCCCATTAATACATCCGGATTCTGATGGTTATGGGGGTTTATATATACGGCCATGAAGGGCTGAGAGGGGATTGGATTTTTGATCACCTAAAAGTGACATTTAACTACAAAGAATCGCTTTCTGAATTCTTTGTAGCCAGTGAGAGTTCGAGACAATCACTGGGAGGACAATAGCCACTTATCGACATAAACGTATTCTCTATCACCATCATGTGCAGAAAAGAGAGAAAAGAAAGAAAACAGTGTGTTGTAGCATCGATATAACAAAATCTTCAATAAAATAATATCCTTCATATTCTTCTAGTTTCTTTGTAATTGTTCACATTAATCTCTAGTTTAAAAAAGGAACCTCGGTACCGAAGGTACCTATCCCGCTACCACTTACTGGTAGTGGACGAGGGTGTTAACTGGAATTTTGCTCACTGAGTGGATTTTCTGGTCAACAGATCTGGAATCCCCTACCTCGCTCAAGCAGATTCAAGGCTTGACCGGACAGATAGCAGCCTCGAACCGCTTCATATCGCGGTCCACTGATAATTTCCTTCCCTTCTTCAAAGCTATCAAACAAGGGAGGAATATGAAGTGGGACTAAGATAGCAAGCTAGCTTTCCAGTCACTAAAAGGATACCTTGCTAGCCCACATCTACTAGTTAACCCGCTACCAAAAGAGGAACTGCAACTGTACATGGCTGTATCCGAAACAGCCGATAGTGGGGCCCTGATAAAAGAATATAGGAAGCAAAACAAGCTCCATACCAGTAGGATCGAACTGATGCACCAGCGCCTCGTTCCACCCAAATTCAGAATTAGAGTTTCCCTCCAAGCTCTACAAAGAAAGAAAGTTGACTTCATTGCCAAAATTAAGCGCCATTAATGAGACCTAATGGTCAACCAAATCAGAACTTTAATTTGACAGTGATTAATGGGATCAAATCATGCGCCTTCAGCCCCACACAAATGTCTTTCAACCCGTAAAAAAGGACTCTTAATAATCCTTATCAATGCAACCGGAATTTGAGGAGATTCTTAGGAGAACTATATATACGGCTTTGAAGGGTAAAGAAGATGGCTCTCGAGTGTTTTTTATCACCAAAGACAAAGAGACTAATCGACATAAACGCTTTCTCCACCACCAGTGAGAGTCCATTGACGATTATTGGAAGGACATATCCACTTATCGACATAAACGCTTTCTCCACCACCACCTTGTGTAAAAGAGTGAGAAACGAGAGAAGAGTGTATGCTTTGTAACTTTGTTATAGTGTTATTTAATAAAACAGTGTTCTTCTATATCTCCCGGTCCCTTTTGTTTCTTCTCCATCATTTTATTTCTTCCCTTTCATTATAGAAAGGGACCCCGGTACCGAAGGTACCTATCCGCTACTGCTACCAGTAGTGGGCGAGGGTGCTAACCGAAATTTCACTCCCCAAGTGAATTTTTCCATTAACACTTTTTGGCGCCGTCTGTGGGAACACCACACCCTCAAAAGAAAGCTAGTGTGCCTTATTTTCTTGCTATACCATCGAAATGAAGCTCTGATCCTCTCAGGATTATCCTAATCCATCGGGACACCAGTCAAACGCTTCAACCCGAAAGGGTCAGAAGCTGAAGAAAGGGGGAAAGGGTTACAAACCCGCCTCGAAGCCATCAACTACCGCGTGGGTTACCCCACAGGTACCTACTACCCCGGCAGCTGGACCTACCAATCTAGACCAGCAGGTCCCGACCTTTATAGAAAGCATTCACCTCCAAATGGTCGCTGAAGGTAGTACTAGTCAGCCCGCGGTACCTCCCTTCGACAGGTTCGAACCACCATTTCCCTTACCGATTCATGATAAACTCAGGCCCATGCCTCCAGTACTGTCGGTCCACGATAGACTCGAACCTATGCCCCCGGTTCCAGGGCAACCTACAGGTTATCAACCCCGGCGCACAAGATCCGTCATCGATCTCCCGTCGAGAGAGCGCCACCACCTGGTCAAACCAGAAGCTTTTTCTAGATAGCCTTAATAGGAAGTGACCAGGGGATGCCTTCATTCAATGGCCGGAGGTAGCAATAAGGGCGCCGGAGAAGACCATCCCCAGGGAGAGAATCAGGTTGAAGCTTCTGCGACATCAGAAGGGCCTGACGATAGAGATTCTGAAGTGGAATCTGGAAACGATGGCAACAAACGTCTCCGGGACTAGGTTGCCAGAATGGTGAAAGAAATCCAGTAGTTGAAGAAGGGCAAGCATCGGGAAAACCGGAAAGACCCTTTGGGAGAGATGAATGCTCCCTTCTCTAGGAGGATCAAGGAGACAGAACTACCTCCCAAATTCAAGATGCCAACCGATAAATATTCTGAGCCGTCAAGAAAGTTTTGTTCATCAGATGGAGGTCCAGAATGCTACCAGGGCCGCCATGTGCAGAATGTTCCCAACCACGCTAACAGACTATGCCAAGACATGGTTCAGAAAGCTACCAGCGGGGAGCGTTGACTCATTCACCAAATTGACTACTGACTTCTGTGCCTAGTTTCAGGGCATCAAACCTCGCCCTAAGGATCCCATTCACCTCCAATATGTGATCCAGGAGCGGGGTGAATCGCTCAGAGCCTACGTGGAGAGATTCCATAAAGAAGTAATCCAGATGGGGGTCTTCACGGAGAAGGAAACCCTGGCCAACTTGAGAAGAAATCTGTTGGCAGGTAGGTTATTCAAATCCTTCGCCAAGCAACCCCCAGAGACTTACTAGGAGGCCTACGATAGAGCTCTAGAGCAGGTTGAAATAGTTGAACAGCTCCGAGTTAAGATGGAGCACGATGATATGAGAACTGCCAAGCGTCAAAAGAATGAGGCGCCTAAGCCTGCACTAGTTCAGAAAAATCAAAACAAACCTCCCAACAAATCTACATATCGGTCGCCACCCTATCAGCCTCCACAGAACCGGTACCCAGTTAGGCGGACTCCGCCCAGAGCTACACCTCTACCCAAGGAGGTAGCACGAGTAGATAGAGAGGAAATGAGGTACTCCCACTACACCCCATTGAACGCATCTCGCGAGACTATTTACCTCGCCATCCGTAATAAAGGACTGCTCAGGAAGCCGGGTCCAATAAAGGCACTAGTCAATCAGCCGAACAGCTACAAGTATTGTGACTTCCACGAGGATGTGGGTCATAATACCTCGGAATGCTATAGTCTACGGAACCAGATTGAAGCCCTGGTTAGGGAAGGGTGCTTGGAGGAATTCCTCTTACAAGTACGTGACAACATACGCACCAGGAACAAGGTGCAGGCAGATATTAAAGCGTTTGAAGAAAGAAGGAGAGCAAAAGAGAAGGAATCTGATGGAGCAGATCCACATTGTCAAAACCATCATAGGGGTCCCACCTTGGCAGGAACCTCCAACAATGCTCGAAAGAACCATGCCAGGAAAGTTACTAGAGTAGAAGCGGGCCAAAATGCTTTCAAGGTTACTAGAGGATCACCTCGGTCTCCTCCTGCTCCCGAAATCGTCTTCACAGAAAAGGACGTATACAACACAGTGCAGCCCCATGATGATCCCATAGTCATCACTGTGCAAATAGCCAACAACTTGGTCCATCGTGTATTGATTGACACAGGTAGCAGCGTTGATATTCTCTTCAAGAGTGCTTTGGAACAATTCAACCTAAAGAGACCTTGTTACAACAGCTGCACTACCCCATTATACGGGTTCACAGGAGACTCGCTGATTCCCATCGGATCTATGATCCTACCAGTGATAGTAGGAACAGCGCCACTCCAGCACCCCGTCCGCCTACAATGCCAACCTGGGAAGACCCTAACTGTCTGCCCTCAAAGGGATTCTGTCAATATAGCATAACGTCCTGAAATTCCCTGTAAGAGACAAAGTGGGCGAAGTGTGATGAGAAGGTTTTTGCCGTCAGAAAATCGTCCGTCAAAACAATTTATAAAACCTATGCGATGCGTTCACAAGTATAAATACAAGCAAAGCGGCAAGCACGAGTGTCGTCCACTGAGATCGGGGTAGCGGTGATAAGATTAGGATTAATATAACTAGCAAGCATAAAAGTAAAGAGATAGCGAATGAAGATACAATATAAAATAAACTATGAAAGCAAATAAATGGATGACAATGGAGGGATGAATGAATGATGATGGAACTATGGAGTTGATGGACTCGTAAGTGAATATTGGGGCAATTGCAACAAACTCTCAAGTAAGTACGTTTTGACAAATGTAACCAACCTAGGGTGTATAGTGTTGGCATATATCTCTAGCAAGAGGTCAACCTAGGATGTATAGTGAAAACCTCCTACTAGCGATTAATCCCTCTTAAGCAACCAACAGTGGCTAGTTACTCAATTGGGACTTGTTCCATGAATGCTCATCTTTCTAGCTATGGCTCAACCTATTACTAATGTAGCCATCCTAGGGTGTATAGTGATGGCTTCCAATTCCCTCACAAGTGGCCAACCTAGGATGTATAGTGAAGGCCACCCGGTTGGGATTGGATGAGGCTCGAGGTTATCAACCGAATTCTACTCGAAGGTTAGTTCTCGTAAAATCACTAAAGTATCCAACCTAGGGTGTATAGTGGAGGCTTCTAATTCTCTCACAAGTGGCTAACCTAGGATGTATAGTGAAAGCCACTAATTCGAGATTAGATTAAGAGCATGGTTATAGAGCCGGATTTCCGAAAATCCTTCCATTCAATGGAGCATTAGACAACCTAATTGTCTACTCAAGTAATCCAAATCAATCATGCAAAGAGGGTGTATCCAAGCAAATCAATAATGGAAATCAATACAAGCAAAGGAATGAAATATAGAGATAGAATAAATATAACACATAGAGTTTATTTACAAAGCCCAAAATATCCATCAAACAAATAACATCAACCCCATAGTGGGGTATTTTAGCTACTCATGTTCTATGACAACAAATAAACTAAGAGAGAGAGTAGAGATAACCCTAGAAGATTGATCTCCTTCCTTGAAGCTTGAATCCAAGTCTCCTAGTTGCCTTTGATTGAGTAGAGATGGTTTGGATGAGAGGGAGATGTGTTACTAGCTTAGAATACAAGTGTTGGGAGGTATGGTGATATATTGGTTCGTTCCCATCCTTTTCTATTTATAGAGGATGGAAAAATAGGTCACTTAAGCTCGAAACCAGAAACTGTCGCACTCAGAGTGCGGGTGGAGTGCGGGTGAATTACACGCACTGTACCCGCACTGTAAGGGTTTTCTTCATCTTCAGGTCTCTGATCTGGGCAATAGTGCGGGTGGAGTGTGGTTGGATTACCCGCACTTGACTCACACTTGACCCGCACTGTAGTCGCACTTGAGTCACACTGTACTATCAGGTGCAAAATCCCTCCTCAGTTTTGAGCAATTGTGCGGGTGGAGTGCTGGTGGCTGACCCGCACTGTACCCGCACTCTAATGTTAGGTGCAACTTCAACTTCTCTGGTTTGGCAATAGTGCGGGTGGAGTGCGGTTTGATGACCCGCACTTTAACGTCAGGTGTTAACTCAGCTTCTCTGGCTTTGGCAACAGTGCGGGTGGAGTGCAGTTGGCTGACCCGCACTGTACCCGCACTTATCTCTGTACTTGCATTCTGCCCCGGCTATGCACATGAGTGCGGTTGGAGTGCGGCTGGAGTGCGGTTGCGACCCGCACTTGGACCCGCACTGGACCCGCACTGTAGAGCTGTTTGTGCTCCTTTGCCTTTACTTTCACCCATTTTCTGCTGGAATCACCACAATATGCTTCCAAACCCCGAATTACATCTATTGCCTGCAATTAGCACTAATGAGCCTATTAGACATAAAATATATAGAAAATACACACAAGAACGAGACAAATGAATAGGAATAAGGGCCGAAATATACAACAATTTAGGCACGATCAAACACCCCCAAACCAAACCTTTGCTCGTCCTCGAGCAAACATAAAATGAAACAAATAAGACACAAACTAAAAATGACTCGAACTAAAAACTTTCCTAGACAGAAAGAAAAACCTGCTGCAGAACCAACTAGCAGAGAGATACGCAAAAGCAAATGGAAGTGAGGAATGAGCATATGCGAAATGTTCTAAACAACTCGAAGGCACCTCAAGGGAAACTGGCACAACACGAATCCCACACTTAAAATGCTCGCGCCTCAGAAACTACTCACTCTCACACCTCGAGCATAATTCGCTTCGACACTAAGTTCTCACATGGATTTTCTCTTATCTTTCCTCTCAGAACCTAGGTTCACACTCATGCAACATGTATGCCAATGAATTTATGTAACTGAATCAACTTAGTTGCATACATTTAGTGTAGAATAAACGCTGTTTTTAGTGAGTGAGTCTCATGAAAGAATCACTTGTCATGAACGTGGAAAGAGCATTCATCAACTAATATTCCCAATCTAGACATCCCCTAAGATCAACTAGGTCTTTTCCATTTGGTTATAACGTGGCCACGGTGAATGGTGATTGGAAGAATGAGAAATTTAGGCACAAGCACTAATCAACCAAGTTAAGGCAATACATTCTACACTTTAGCATTTAATTTCTCGTGCAACCCCACTTCCAAATTCAATATGGCGTCCAGGCATACAATTAGACTCTACGTGCAATCTTTAACTACTCATGTTACATTTGAGTAGCATTTACAATTTACACAAGGCATTTGAAGCATATTTTTTCTTTTGTTGCTTGCTTCTTTTCTTTTCTTTTCTTTTCATGCCTTTTTACTAAGCACATTTTCACAACTCATTACTCTTGCCTAGGTACACGCCATTTATCAAATTAAAGCACAACTTTACATTCCTAAGCCTCAACAAGATCAATTAAGAGAGGGTTGGCTAAGTGTTTAGGTTGCTTGGGTTATGGATAACGTGTGTGTAGAATAGAAAAGTCTATATGTGTTTGGCTTCAAAATTGGCTTGAGAGCACACATATTACGGAAATTGGAAGTATTTAGGCTTTTTTTTTGAGTGGCTAAAACACACATTGCCTAATATCACTTCAAAGGATCAATCTACCAAGGGAATAAAAGTTTCTGTCAAGCAGTCCACATATATGATGCATGTTCAATGAAAAATGATGATTTTTGATGTGATGAGACTATGCATGGTGTTTGAATAGTGTTTACAGATTTGAAAACCATTTTCCCTCAAATATACACGCTTTTGGCTTGTGTTTGTGATCTCACAAGGGAAATCCCCACTATTAGAACAAGGTGCTTGAGAACCGAGTTCCCTAAACTTGGACACTAGAAGATGAGACTAGCCCATGAAATGCAAGTGAGACCCCTAAAGTGACTAAGAGTTATTGAATGAGCACACAAACACTATGCTCTAGGTATCTCACCAAGCTAAATAAGCTTAAATTCTGGCTAAGCAGCAACTTTTTCGAAAATAAGACACAAAAATGACTCAAGACACAAAAGACAACTCAAAAAGGCGTCTACACCCCCAAACCAAAACCCAACATTGTCCTCAATGTTGAAGACAAGAGAATCCGGCCTAGCGGCATGCACCTAACATGACTCAAACAAACCTAGGCACTAATCAAACACAATCAAAGCCTCAACAAAATAAAAATGACTCAAACAAGGCTCACAAATAAAGGCAATTCATGCAATATATCATTGAAGAACAAGTCAAGCTTAACCTCATGCATTTTATCAAAATTGACGGAATGGGGCATGACCAACCCCCAAACCGAATTAAACAATATAAAGCACATGCATTCATACTTGCACAAGAGCCTCCGGCTCTTTCATCCACAAATATAATCAATAAATTCGATGTGCAAATATCCACAAAATATAACATTCGAACAAAAATATCCCAACAACACAATTTATTGAACAACATAAAACTAAGTACATGCATCAAAATTATTCAATGGGATGCATTCATGGAGAGGCTAGGGTCCTCTAAGGGTGGGTTGACCAAGTTAGGAAATTCCCTATTTTTCACTACCCAAATAAATTTAGGTGACTTCATTATCTTTTCCTTTAACATGTTTCTATATAATTGTACTTGGTCTTTCCTTACCCATATTTGCTTGACCGTAGGTGGACTCCTTCTATTCCTAGGACCTCTAGTTTTCCTATGTTGATTTGGCTTGTAATTTTTAGCCTTAAAGTGATCTATCTTAGAACATGCATAGCAAAAGATATGAGAGTTAGAGAAACTCCCCTTTGATGCGTGGTCTTGAGGACGTTTGATTTGTTTCACTTGTAACGCCTTGACCTCCGCCTCCTTGTTGCTTAGTGCTACCTTTGCTTCCTCTAAGGCACTGACGTTTTGATCAACCTCCATTTGCATCTTCATGGACTTGTGAGCTATCTCATCTTCAAAATCTTTTGATAGCCTCACTAAGTTCTCCAAATCTTTCGATGCGGTACTCTTTTCAGCTTCAAATCTCTCAATTCGTTCTTCCAATTCTTTGTTCTTGTCGGAGACTTCGCCATTTGTCTTCTTGAGAGTACCATTCTCAACCCTGAGCATCTTCACTTCAAATAATAGTTTATTGTTCAACTCTTGAAGATTACTCGCCTTTTCCATTCCCAAGGCGTCTCTCTCTTGAAGTGCTTCATTCTCTTCCTTCAACACACCCCTTTCCAACACTAGCTCTGTGGTCACGCTCATAAGCTGCTGGTTCATCTTGATCATCCTATCCATCTCGTCCATTCTCTTGCTTCGCTCCACTTCAAATTCTATTCGGAGCTTATACATGTCTTCTTTGGAGAAATTGGAGGAATCCACCGGTTTGGTTGCTTTAACTTGGAAACAACTCTGATTTACCAGGGTGGACTGCTGGGCGGATTAGAGCATTTGGGTGGTTTTCTCTTCTATGAAGGCTTGAGTCTCTTGTTAGGAAGCTATCATTTGCTTAGTCTCCCGCACATGATTCTTCATGAAATTTTGTAGTTGATCTTCAACGGAATTTGACTGGAATGACTAGCTGTAGGCATTCTCGATAGGCTCGTAGCTTGACCCTGAATTTTGCCAAAAGAAATCCATAGAGTCCTGAAACAAACAAAAACAAAACTACCAAAATAATAAAAAGAAACTAACAAAACTAAAAACAACTAATAAACTAATTGTATTAAAACTAATCTAATCACTACTACGCACACCGATCCCCGGCAGCGGCGCCATTTGATGAAAAGGTTTTTAGCCGTCAGAAAACCGTCCGTCAAAAAAATTTATAAAACCTATTCGATGCGTTCACAAGTATAAATACAAGTAAAGCGGCAAGCACGGGTGTCGTCCACTGAGATCGGGGTAGCAGGTGATAAGATTAGGATTAATATAACTAGCAAGCATAAAAGTAAAGAGATAGTGAATGAAGATACAATATAAAATAAACTATGAAAGCAAATAAATGGATGACAATTGAGGGATGAATGAATGATGATGGAACTATGGAGTTGATAGACTCGTAAGTGAATATTGGGGCAATTGCAACAAACTCTCAAGTAAGTACATTTTGACAAACGTAACCAACCTAGGGTGTATAGTGTTGGCATATATCTCTAGCAAGAGGTCAACCTAGGATGTATAGTGAAAACCTCCTACTAGCGATTAATCCCTCTTAAGCAACCAACAGTGGCTGGTTACTCAATTGGGACTTGTTCCATGAATGCTCATCTATCTAGCTATGGCTCAACCTATTACTAATGTAGCCATCCTAGGGTGTATAGTGATGGCTTCCAATTCCCTCACAAGTGGCCAACCTAGGATGTATAGTGAAGGCCACCCGGTTGGGATTGGATGAGGCTCGAGGTTATCAACTGAATTCTACTCGAAGGTTAGTTCTCATAAAATCACTAAAGTAGCCAACCTAGGGTGTACAGTGGAGGCTTCTAATTCTCTCACAAGTGGCTAACCTAGAGTGTATAGTGAAAGCCACTAATTCGAGATTAGATTAAGAGCATGGTTATAGAGCCGGATTTCCGGAAATCCTTCCATTCAATGGAGCATTAGACAACCTAATTGTCTACTCAAGTAATCCAAATCAACATGCAAAGAGGGTGTATCCAAGCAAATCAATAATGGAAATCAATACAAGCAAAGGAATGAAATATAGAGATAGAATGAATATAACACATAGAGTTTATTTACAAAGCCCAAAATATCCATCAAACAAATAACATCAACCCCATAGTGGGGTATTTTAGCTACTCATGTTCTATTACAACAAATAAACTAAGAGAGAGAGTAGAGATAACCCTAGAAGATTGATCTCCTTCCTTGAAGCTTGAATCCAAGTCTCCTAGTTGCCTTTGATTGAGTAGAGATGGTTTGGATGAGAGGGAGATGTGTTACTAGCTTAGAATACAAGTGTTGGGAGGTATGGTGATATATTGGTTCGTTCCCATCCTTTTCTATTTATAGAGGATGGAAAAATAGGTCACTTAAGCTCGAAACCAGAAACTGTCGCGCTCGGAGTGCGGGTGGAGTGCGGGTGAATTACCCGCACTATACCCGCACTGTAAGGGTTTTCTTCATCTTCAGGTCTCTGATCTGGGCAATAGTACGGGTGGAGTGCGGTTGGATTACCCGCACTTGACTCGCACTTGACCCGCACTGTAGTCGCACTTGAGTCGCACTGTACTATCAGGTGCAAAATCCCCCCTCTGTTTTGAGCAATTGTGCTGGTGGAGTGCTGGTGGCTGACCCGTACTGTACCTGCACTCTAATGTCAGGTGCAACTTCAACTTCTCTGGTTTGGCAATAGTGCGGGTGGAGTGCGGTTGGATGACCCGCACTGTACCCGCACTTTAACGTCAGGTGCAACTCAGCTTCTCTGGCTTTGGCAACAGTGCGGGTGGAGTGCAGTTGGCTGACCCGCACTGTACCCGCACTTATCTCTGTACTTGCATTCTGCCTCGGCTATGCACATGAGTGCGGTTGGAGTACGGCTGGAGTGCGGTTGCGACCCGCACTTGGACCGCACTGGATCCGCACTGTAGAGCTGTTTGTGCTCCTTTGCCTTTGCTTTCGCCCCTTTTCTGCTGAAATCACCACAATATGCTTCCAAACCCCGAATTACATCTATTGCCTGCAATTAGCACTAATGAGCCTATTAGACATAAAATATATAGAAAATACACACAAGAACGAGACAAAGGAATAGGAATGAGGGCCGAAATATACAACAATTTAGGCACGATCAAAGTGCGAGGGGATCAGCAAGCTGCACGCAAGTGCTATGTAGTATCTACCAACCCAGCAGCACTGGCCAAGCAGTGTGTGCAGATAACCATTAATCAAGGTCCACAGTTCTCGGAGGAAGATTTTGAAGGTGAAATGAACTCAGTTGGAAAGGGATCCACGCCAGAACTTCTAGATACAGAGATCGGAGAGGAGGAAGAGAAGGGATGGGCCAGTGGCCATCCTGCAGAAGAGTTAGAAGAGATACCTATCAGGAAGGATGATTCTTCCAAGGTAGTCAGGTTAGGTTCAACATTGAAGGCAGAGGTAAAGGAGAATCAGATAATGCTCTTACAAGAATATAACGACGTCTTTGCATGGAGTCATGAGGAGATGCCAGGGATACCCGTTACCTTAGCAGCTCACAGGTTAGTGGTAGATCCCACCTTCAAGCCAGTCAAACAGAAGAGAAGGCATTTTAACCAAGCAAGAAATGCTGCCATACAAGAAGAGGTGAACAAACTACCAAAGGCCGAATTCATCAGGGAGTCTGGGTACCCCGAGTGGATTGCCAACGTAGTCATCGGTGACCAAAGCAAACGGGAAGTGGCACATGTGTGTTGACTACACTGATCTCAATCGCGCCTGCCCGAAAGACAGCTTCCCGCTACCGAAAATCGACCAATTGGTAGATTCAACCGCGGTGACAAGCTACTAAGCTTTATGGACGCCTTCTCAGGATACAACCAGATTATGATACACCCAGCTGACCAGGATAAATCCTATTTCATAACCAGGCAAAGCCTGTACTGCTACAGGGTCATGCCCTTCGGGTTCAAAAACGCTGGGGCTACCTACCAGCGCCTGGTCAACCGTTTATTCAGGGGACTGATAGGAAAGTCAATGGAAGTATACATCGATGATATGATCACGAAATCTTAGGTAGCTGAACATCACCAGGACCACCTCTGCCAGACTTTCCAGATAGTCAGAAAAACTCAGATGCGGTTGAATCCTGCTAAATGCGCCTTTAGAGTTACAGTCGGGAAATTTCTCAGATTCATGGTCCATGAGTGAAGGATTGAAGCTAATCCCGAGAATATCAAAGCCATCCTAGATCTTGAGTCTCCTACCTCATTCAAACAAGTGCAAGGTTTGACTGGATGAATTACAGCCCTGAACCGCTTCATATCACGATCCACTGACAAGTGTATCCCGTTCTTTAAGGCAATCAAATAAGGGAAGAACATGAAATGGGACCAGGACAGCGAGCTAACTTTCCAATCATTGAAGAGGTACCTCGCTAGCCCATATTTGCTAGCTAGCCTGGTACCAGGAGAAGAACTACAGTTATACCTGGCAGTATCTAAAACCGTTGTCAGCGGAGCATTGGTAAAATAATGCGGTGATGGGGTCCAACACCCTGTCTACTATGTACGCCGCTCCCCCTAACTAAATCAGAAAAGAACTACATTCTCCTGGAGAAGCTCGCCTTTGTATTGGTAGTTGCTGTCAGGAAGCTCCGCCCTTATTTCCTTGCTCACACAATCATGGTAGTCACTGATCAACCTCTGCATCAATTTCTCCAAAAGCCAAACGTATCGGGAAGACTTGTGATGTGGGCCCTCGAGCTCACCCAGTTCGACATCAAGTATAAAGCCATGACTACCGTCAAGGCCCAGGATTTAGTGGATTTTATGGTAGAATTCAGTGCAACCCCCTATCAGGGTGCTACCCCGAGACTGAATCAAGCTCCTTAGAATGAGCAAGAGCCTACTGGATTGGCCTACCAATCGAGACATCTGGATCTTATATACCGATGGGGCATCCAATCAAGTAGGATACGGAGGTGGGATCATTCTAACCGACCAAGAAAAAGTCCAGTGTTGTCACTGTTTCAGATTCGAGTTTAGCACCACCAACGACGAGGCTGAATGTGAAGCCTTGTTAGCAGGAATGAGAACAGCAGTAGAGCTAGAAGCTAATTACCTCCTCGCCAAATGTGACTCACAAATGGTAGTTAATTAGATAACAGGTCTATACCAAGCGAAAGAGGATAACATGGCAACCTACCTTGAAAAGGTCAAGGAGCTATTGCCCCACGTCAAAGGTTTCAGGATCGGGCAGATACCTAGGCAACAGAATCATCGAGCTGACGTCCTAGCTAAGATAGCTGCAAATTGAGGACAAGCACTACCGAAAGGAGTACCGCTCCAGATAATCACTAAATCAAGCATAGCTGAAGGCAAGGAAGTCAACCTTATGGAATGACTTCCATGCTGGATGGATCCCATCGTGGATTATCTTCAGCCAGGAAAGCTCCCTGAAAACCCTGATCAAGCTCACAAGGTCAAGAGAACCTCGGTCCGTTATTGCTTGGTAGAGGGGCATCTTTACCGTAGAGGTAGGTCACTCCCCTTGCTCAGATGCCTACATCCCAATGATGCGAACTGGGCATTGAGAGAAGTTCATTCAGGGGACTGTGGAAATCATGCTGGGGGAGAAGCACTAGCTTACCAGGTGCTACGCATGGGATATTTCTTGCCAACCTTGCACCATGATGCAAGGCAGTTCGTGCAGTCTTGTGAACCATGTCAGAAAACGGCCAACCTGTATCACCTACCTCCAGAACAATTATCTACCATCAGCTCGCCATATCTGTTTGCCTTCTGGGGAGCAGATCTGATTGGACCTCTCCCAACCGCGCCTGGTCAGCAGAAGCATACGATCATGGCTATTAATTATTTCACCAGGTGGGTGGAAGCGGAACTGAAAATACACCTCAAGCGTGTGTCTAACAACCTAGGAGGGGGGGTGAATAGGTTTTAATCAAGTTGATTACCAATTTTCCTTGATTAATCAATATTAAAAATTTACCCCGTAAACAAATATACAAAATCAAGTGTAATGTGCGAAAATATAAATAACACTTGGTTTTTACGTGGAAACCCTTCAACAAGGGAAAAACCATGGGCTATCCTTCTAGCCATACAAGATCCTCAAATCCACTATTGTAATGATGTTTACAACCTAGGTCGACCTCTAGTAACACCATTATAGGTCACTAACCCACCACTACTACCCAATGGGCCTTTATAGTGAATCGTTGATCACTTTGCTTGCCAACCACACCTTGGTTGCAAGACTTCGCTTGCTTGTGCACTACACCTTGTAGTCACAAGACTTAACTCTCAAAGAAGAGATTAACAACCTAAGTGAATATATGAATATTCAAAATGCAAATAATGCTAGGCAACACTAAATGCTTATCTAGGAATTAAAGATGACACTAAGTACAAATCCTAGATATCAATGTCTATATGAATGCTCATAAAGACCTAACTAGATATAGATATGCAAGTCTAAAATCTAGTCATCAAACAAAGCCATATCAACACATGTTGTCACGTAAAATGGCAAGGACAATAAATGTGTTAACGGAAATTTAGCTCGGGGCTATAAATCTCTGTTAGCACCCTCGAGATCATTACCACGTAGGTGATGACCAAGGTAGAACGTATATATATAATAATGCCTAATGAAATGACAAGGAAACAACGATATTATCAGCTACTCAAAAGAATCAAAAAGGCTTCCTCTATTGATAATATGTGATATACATCTCTCTCTCTCTCAAATTGATCTCACTTTTCTCTAGGGTGTAAATGGGTACTTGTTGTGTGCCTGTCGAATAGTAGTCTCCTTTTTCAGAAGGAGGAAGTCCTTCCTTTATACAATGTCTTCGTAGGTTAAACTAATTGATCCTTCCCATGAGTTTCTCCATCTCTCCCCTCCTTATCGGACAGGATTTTCATTTTAAATGTTATTGACTTTAAGTTAATTGCTGAATCGTGGATATCCTGGCAGAGATCAATTTGTTTCCTACTTGGACTCTATTATTTGTTCTGTACGCATGTAATGTCTTAAGATATGATCATGTGTGTCTTCAGGTCTAGCATGTTCTCCTGTAGGGATTGTTGAATATGGCATGTAATGTGGCGGGGTACATCAAGTAGTGAGGTCGATCAGTGTTCTAGCCCTGATATAAAGGAATTTCGTCTAATCAGAAGCTAGGTCTATCCTCCCTTGACCTTTTGAAGCTAGGTGCGGCCTCCTGCAGACACCTTACTATGTCAGCGAGGTACTGGCGAGCTTCTGGAGAAGTTACGAGGTAATCCAGACTTCGGGGGGGATTTTCTGATTTTAGGTTCGGTGACGCTGGCTTGATCTGATCATTCCTGGCTCTATTTCGGATGTTTCTGGAGCCCATCCTTGTTCCTGCGGGGCGATGCCGTAGCTCGGCTTTGGGTAACATGGTCTCCTGGTGGATGATCTCGGGCATGGAGCCAGGCCTGGAGGGTGGAAAACTTCCTTTTGGTCCTTAGCTAATTTTGGCTATTAACAGAAGTCTCCTCTGACTTGAACACCGGTTGTCGAGCTTGGGGTTGGGGTCAGATTTTTTATTTTATTTGGGAAATCTTTCCTTCTTTACCGTTACCAGAATATTGGGGAAATCTTCTCATTAACTACGTAAGTGACGTGGCGTGAACTGACTAATTTATTTCTGAATTAATCCGGTTGCGTTACGGTAGTCCCCGAGATTCTTTACCGTTACCAGAATCTTGGGGAGATCTCCTCATTAACTGTGCAAGTGACGTGGCGTGAGCTGACTGACTTGTTTTAGAGTTAATCCGGTTACGTTACGGCAGTCCCCGAGACTCTTTGTGATCTCAACCAAAGATCTCGACAGCTCGTGCTACTGCCCTTTTGCCTATATATGCTTGTTTATCTCAACGTCTTCCTCACATCTCTCAAACTCAAATTTTTCCCAAGATATACTTTCTTTCATAGCCTTTCTCACAACCGCACTCCTTCCCACAGCCGGGACCTGAATCATGAAGGAAAGATAAAGTACGGGTAAAGTGTGGGTCATCCAACCGCACTCCACCCGCTCTATTGCTCAAGACAGAGGAGCAGGTTTGTACCTGACACTAAAGTGCGGGTCAAGTGCGGGTCATCCAACCGCACTCCACCCGCACTATTGCTCAAGACAGAGGAGCTGATTTGCACCTGACACTAAAGTGCGGGTAAAGTGCAGGTAATCCAACCGCACTCTACCCGCACTGTTGCTCAAAACAGAGGAGTGGATTTACACCTGACACCAGAGTGCGAGTACAGTGCGAGTACAGTGCGCGTAAAGTGCGGGTAATCCAACCGCACTTCACCCGCACTGTTGCCCTGATCAGAGAACTGAAGATGAAGAAAACACATATAGTACGGGTACAGTGCGGGTAATTCACCCGCACTCCACCCGCACTCTGCGCGCGACAGTTTCTGGTTTCAAGCTTAAGTGACCTATTTTTCCATCCTCTATAAATAGAAAAGGATGGGAACGAACCAAAAGATCACCATATCTCCCAACACTTGTATTCTAAGCTAGTAACACATCTCCCTATCATCCAAACCATCTCTACTCAATCAAAGGCAACTAGGAGATTTGGATTCAAGCTTCAAGGAAGGAGATCAATCTTCAAGGGTTATCTCTCTACTCTCTCTTAGTTTATTGGTTTGTAATAGAACATGAGTAGCTAAAATACCCCACTATGGGGTTGATGTTATTTGTATGAGGGACATTTGGGCTTTGTAAATAAACTCTATGTGTTATATTTATTCTATCTCTATATTTCATTCCATTGCTTGAATTGATTTCCATTATTGATTTGCTTGGATACACCCTCTTAGCATGATTGATTTGGATTACTTGAGTAGGCAATTAGGTTGTCTAATGCTCAATTGAATGGAAGGATTTTTGGAAATCCGTCTCTACAACCATGCCCTTAATCTAATCTTGAATTAGTGGCTTTCACTATACACTCTAGGTTAGCCACTTGTGAGAGAATTAGAAGCCTCTACTATACACCCTAGGTTGGCTACTTTAGTGATTCTATGAGAACTAACCTTCGAGTAGAATTCGGTTGATAACCTAAAGCCTCATCTAATCTCAAACGGGTGGCCTTCACTATACATCCTAGGTCGGCCACTTGTGAGGGAATTGGAAGCCATCACTATACACCCTAGGATGGCTACATTAATAATAGGTTGAGCCATAGCTAGATAGATGAGCATTCATGGAAAAAGTCCCGATTGAGTAACTAGCCATTGTTGGTTGCTTAGCAGGGATTAATCGCTAGTAGGAGGTCTTCACTATACACCCTAGGTTGACCTCTTTCTAGATATATATATACCAACGCTATACACCCTAGGTTGGTTACATTTGTCAATACATGCTTAATTGAGAGTTTGTTGTAATTGCCCTAATATTCACTTACGAGTCCATCAACTCCGTAGTTCCATCATCATTCATTCATCACTCCATTGTCATCCCATTTTATTTGCTTCCATAGTTTAGTTTATATTGTATTTTCATTCACCATCACTTTACTTTTATGCATACTAGTTATATTAATCCTAATCTTAACACCGCTACCCCGATCTCAGTGGACGACACCCGTGCTTACTACTTTACTTGTATTTCTACTTGTGAATGCATCGCATAGGTTTTATAAATTATTTTGACGGACGGTTTTCTGACGGCAAAAACCTTCTCATCAGGTGGCCAGAGAGCCTAGAGTGGAGGAGCTAGCCTATCTTTTCCAAATTGGGAGTCTATCTGGCGCTCCTCGAGGTCAGTTTTACGCTAAGGCCAAGAACAAGCTCAACTTTGTTATTCCCGGTGCTTCGAAGAAGGACCCCGCCTAGAAGGAAGAATGGATCCTTATGGGGGATGATTGGGGGAGCTCGATTTTCATTGGAGGGCATGAGTTCGAGGTTCCTATAGCTTTCAGTGACAAACCCTCGTGGGACCGGGACTCCCTGCCCTCTGAATCTGAAGCTATTTTGAAGGCTATTTTAGCCAGGAACTACTTGAACCTGAAGTTCCCAACCGCTGAAGCCTTCGATCCTCTTAAGGTGAACCAATACCTGCGGATCTCAGACGCTACTCCTCGTTAGTGTTATTGAATTGCCTTGCCTTGTCTTGTTGATTAACTTGGTTCTGACATTTTTCTTTTTGATTTGTTTACTCATAGTTTTTGTCGTTGAACCAACTTCCCGCGACGTCCAACATTCTCCTCAAGCTAGAATTCCTCTTCCCTTTGCTGGGGTCGCACCAGCTCTTGCTCCATCTACCTCCTCAGCTGGGTCTAAGATGGCCAACCTTGCTTCGCAGGCTTTCCGGACTTTGGGTAAAGCTCCCCAGGTTGTTGGTCCAACTGCTTCTGCCCCTTCTGTTGTATTCGCTAAAGTTGCTACCCTCTCGATTCACCCTTCTGATTCCGCTATGCTTCCAACCCCCCCAAGCTTCAGAGGATTTTGGAAGGGGTGTCGCAAGGATTCCTTCCAGCCGTTCTCGCCCTCAGTCGAGCTCGACGGGGCAGGATGAAATCCTGGAACAATTCATCGCGTCTTATCCGAGCGGTGGGATCTCCAGGATGGCCTCCATGCCCGTGGATGTCCTGATCATCAAGGGGTCTGCTATCTTAGCTGAGGTAATTGCATTTCCCTCATACTGCTTCTGCTAATTTGTTCAATCTCTAACTATGGCTTTGTCTTTTGTAGGCCTTCAAGTTTAATGTAGTGATGGGCCAGCAAGTAGCCCTCCTTCGTGACCGAGCTGTAAAAGCCGAAGCCGAAGCCGAGAGAGCCATAGGATTGCTCAAGCAGGCTCAGTCTTTAGTGAAAGAGATGACCTCCAACCAGGGAAAGGTTGAGATCAAGATGGCTGAGCTTCTTTGTGACCATGAGAGGACGAAGCAATCTTATGATCAAGAGCACTTTCAATCTACCCAGCGGGCCAGATAGAGGGATTCTTGGAAAGCTGAGGCTAAAAAGTTGGACCTCGAGAATCAAGCTTTGATTGCTTAAGTGACCAAGCTGCAAGCTGACGCGGAGACCTCCTTCGGTGATGGATACTTCTACGCTTCCTTTCATGTCGCAGAAGCTCTCCCTCTTCCCTTTGACCTGTCATCTATTGCCGGCTGGGATAGACAGGAAATAATGATTAAGGCTGCTGAGCTATCTCACCCTGATGGTGACGAGGCGGTTCTTTCGAGCCAAGCAGAAGCTGGAAAACAGTCCGTTCAGACAGATCCTCCATTTCCTCCACCTACCTTTACTACTTCAGGTCCCGGGGAGTCTTCCCGTAAGGTTCTGTCTTTTCGATCCGAGGGGGACCAGTCAGGAGCTAGGGAAGGGGCTAGGAGCCCGTCTAAGGAACCCCTTATAATAGAGATGGAGGTCGATAGGAGCAAGACGGGGTCCATGGCTGCCCTTCTTGATGCGCCTATCCCGTATGAGTTTATGGAAGTGATTAATCAAGTCCTAGAGAAAGATCATCCTTACCAACAAGTGGAGCCTCTAAATGGAGGGATGGTTGGCGAGGATAACCAAGATGGACAACTATCTGAAAGGGGGAGGGGTCAATGGCGAGGATCGACCTGAAAAAGGAGGATCGGCAGAGGAAAACCAAGAGAGTTCCAAAGCTTGAAGCAGTTCATTCATGACTTGTCTTGATTGCCCAGAAAAGGGGGTGGGCACCTCGTTTTGCTCTTATTTAGTTTAGCTTTCTCTCTCCTTTTTTTATATAGCCCGAGCTCAGGGGTTGGGCTCCCCGTTGGATAGACGTAGCCTTACCGGGGGATAGGCTCCTCTTATCTTTAATGAGAAATTAACTCGCTTTGAGAACTCTTGTTTCATTTCTTGTCTTGAATAAGAACCAGAATTGCATCCGCAACGACAATTTGTTCATACTTCATTAAAACTTTAGTAGGGAATTCTTATTATGATGATCTTGATCCTGCACACGAAAATAAATATTTGTTTTTAAATCCGTCTTAGGAAAGGTAGCCCGATTGAGACATCAGGAAGGCTGTTCAGCTATTTCTTGGTCTCGAGATCTGGATGGCAACTATGCTCTTACACTCAGACCCTTTTTGAGGATAGTAGCCCGACCAAGGCATCGGGAGGGCTATTTAGCTATTTCCTGGTCTCGAGATTTGGATGGCAATTATGCTCTTACACTCAGATCCTTCTTAGGGGTGGTAGCCCGACCAAGGCATCAGAAGGGCTATTTAGATATTTCCTGGTCTCGAGATCTGGATGGCAACTATGCTCTTACACTCAGACCCTTTTTGGGAGTGGTAACCCGACCAAGGCATCAGGAGGTAGCGAGGGGGCTTCCCTGGCTAATCATTGGTCTTGAAGTGTCCATGTTGAATTTTCCACTCAAGGATGTAGACACTAATGTTGAACATAGTTGGAGATAAAGATGAAAAAAAACTACTTTATTGATGATCGAGATGTAGTACATCTTTATTAGGGATTCTAATGAAGCCTAAATGGGGGTAGTCTGCTTGAAAAACTCCCTGCTCAAGGGTAGAATTTCCTTAAGTGATCTGCATTCCAAGTGTGGTCGATAGGTCGTCCGTCCATGTCTTCGAGTTTGTAGGCTCTATTGTGGGCAACTAGCTTTATCAGATATAGCCCTTCCCAATTCGGGCTTAAGACTCCATCCGACCTTTTCCGAGTATTCAAGGTCACTTTCCTAAGCACCTGATCCCCGTCTTTGAAATTTCGGGCTCTGACCTTTCGGTTGAAATATCTAGCGATCTTGCTTTGGTAGATTGCCATTTTCTTTGCTACCCGGTCTTGTTTCTGTTCTAGGAGGTCCAGATTAGCCCGGAGCCTGACCTCGTTACTTTTGGGATCAAAGTGCTGTACCCTGAACGAGGTTAATTTATGCTCGAAGGGGAGGACCGCTTCAACTCCGAAAGCCAGGGAGTAAGGTGTCTCCCCGGTAGCTGTTCTCTTTGTAGTCCGGTATGCCCAGAGGACTTCTGGTAGTTCTTCAGCCCATTTGCCTTTTTTCTGCTGTAGCTTCTTCTTTAGAAGTTTCTTGATAGTCTTGTTGGTGGATTCCACCAACACGTTAGTCTGGGGATGGGCTACTGAAGCGAGCCTGAGGTCGATCCCCAATCCTTTGCAGAAATCTTTGAATCGGGCGTTGTCGAACTGCTTCCCTAGGTCAGCTATAATGATGAGAGGGGTCTTGAATCTACATACCACATTGGTTTTGATGAACTTGGTCTTATTCTTTTCTCATATCCGAGAAAGAGGCCCTGCCTCGACCCATCTTGTGAAGTAGTCGATAGCCACGATAGCATGTTTCATTTGTCCGAGAGCGGTAGGGAGTGGTCCAATTAGGTCGATTCCACACATGGAAAAGGGGTAAGGTTAACTGAGGGACGACAGTCGCTTAGGTGGCTGGTGGTTCAAGTTTGAAGTTCTTTGACATGGCTCACAAGATTGAACAAAACTCCTTGTGTCTTGGTGGATGGTCGGCCAATAGTACCCCATACGAAGCACCTGATATGCTAGAGCTTCCCCACCTATGTGGTTCCCACAGTCCCTTGAGTGGACCTCTCTTAGTGCCCATTTAGCATCATTAGGAGGCAAGCATCTAAGTAAGGGGAGGGATCTGCCTCTTCTGTAGAGGTACCTGTCTACCAAAAAATATCGGACTGAGAGTCTTTTAATTCTTAGGGCTTGGTCGGGCTCTTTGGGGAGCTCTCCCTCAAGTAGGTAGGCAGCGATCGGGTCCAGTCCAGCAAGGCTGGCGTTCTAGGAAGCAGATGTCTTTATTTGTGGCTATGCTTGGTTGGGAGATCACTTAGAGGGGAATTTCCCGTGGTAAGGATTGGCCTCTATTTGCATCTATCTTAGCCAGAACATCTGCCCGGTGGTTTTGGTGTCGAGGCACCTGATCGATCTTAAACCCCTTAAACTTATTTTTTAGCAACTGAGCTAGCTTTAGGTAGGCAGCCATGTTATCTCCCTTTTCCTGGTACACCCCAGTCACCTGATGGACAACAAGCAATGAGTCGCTCTTGATTTGTAGGTAATCGGCCTCTAGTTTGATGGCTACCGTCATCCCGGCTAGGAGGGCTTCGTACTCTGCTTCATTATTGGTGGTTTTAAACTCAAATCTGAAATAGTGGTAGAATTCAGTCCCCTCCGGGTCTATTAAAACTATGCCAGCCCCTCCCCCAGCTTGCCCGGATGCTCCATCTGTAAAGAGGGTCCATGGCTTGCAGCCTTCCGGCCAACTTTCGATCTCGGATGTCTTTCCAGGAGTCTCATTTGGTGCTGAGTGATTCTCTTGATCTAGGAGCGCTAAAAATTCTACCACGAAGTCAGCCAAAGCTTGTGCCTTAATCGAACTGAGTGAGCTCTAGGGCCCATAAGACTAGCCTTCCGGACACGTCTGGTCTTTGAAAGAATTGGTGGAAAGGTTTGTCTGTCACTACTGCTATTGTGTGAGCTTGAAAATAGGGACGGAGCTTCCTCGCTGAGATCACCAGAGCATAAGAGAGCTTTTCTAGGAGAATGTAATTCCTCTCTGACTTGGTTAAAGCATGACTCACATAGTATATGGGTCTTTGAAAACCATCGCCACACTCCTTGGCCAAAGCTCTGCTTACTGCAGTTTCTGAGACGGCCAGGTAGATCTGCAGCTCCTCTCCGAGAACTGGCTTGACTAATAACGGTGGGCTTGTTACGTATTCTTTCAAGGCTTGGAAGGCTTGCTCGCTCTCCTGGCTTCACTTTATGTTTTTCCCTTGTTTGATGGCTTTGAAGAAAGGGAAACATTTATCGGTGGAGCGAGAGATAAACCTGTTGAGCGCCGCTACATGATTGTGCCTAAATTGTTGTATATTTCGGCCCTCATTCCTATTCTTTTGTCTCGTTCTAGTTTGTATTTTCTATATATTTTATGTCTTTTATGTCTAATAGGCTCGTTGGTGCTAATTGCAGCCAATAGATGTAATTCTGGTGTTAGAAGCTAGTTGCAGTGGTTCCAGCAGAAAAGGGGCAAAAGGAAAGACAAAGGATCATAACCAGCTCTACAGTGCGGGTCAAGTGCGGGTCGCAACCGCACTCCAACCGCACTCCTTCCCACAGCCAGGACCTGAATCATGAAGGAAAGATAAAGTGCGGGCTAAGTACAAGTCATCCAACCGCACTTCACCCGCACTATTGCTCAAGACAGAGGAGCTGTTTCGTACCTGACAGATAAAGTGTGGGTACAGTGCGGGTAATCCAACAGCACTCCACCCGCACTGTTGCTCAAGACAGAGGAGCTGATTTGTACCTGACAGATAAAGTGCGGGTAAAGTGCGGGTAATCCAACTGCACTCCACCCGTACTATTGCTCAAGATAGAGGAGTGGATTTACACCTGACACCAGAGTGCGAGTACAGTGCGAGTAAAGTGCGGGTAAAGTGCGGGTAATCCAACCGCACTCCACCCGCACTCCACCCGCACTGTTGCCCAGATCAGAGAACTGAAGATGAAGAAAACATTTACAGTGCGGGTACAGTGTGGGTAATTCACCCGCACTCCACCCGCACTATGCTCGCGACAGTTTCTGGTTTCAAGCTTAAGTGACCTATTTTTCCATCCTCTATAAATAGAAAAGGATGGGAACGAACCAAAAGATCACCATACCTCCCAACACTTGTATTTTTAGCTAGAAACACATCTCCCTATCATCCAAACCATCTATACTCAATCAAAGGCAACTAGGAGACTTGGATTCAAGCTTCAAGGAAAGAGATCAATCTTCAAGGGTTATCTCTACTCTATCTCTTAGTTTATTGGTTTGTAATAGAACATGAGTAGCTAAAATACCCCACTATGGGGTTGATGTTATTTGTATGATGCATATTTGGGCTTTGTAAATAAACTCTATGTGTTATATTTATTCTATCTCTATGTTTTATTCCATTGCTTTAATTAATTTCCATTATTGATTTGCTTGGATACACCCTCTTTGCATGATTGATTTGGATTACTTGAGTAGGCAATTAGATTGTCTAATGCTCAATTGAATGGAAGGATTTCGGAAATCCGGCTCTAAAACCATGCCCTTAATCTAATCTTTAATTAGTGGCTTTCACTATACATCCTAGGTTAGCCACTTGTGAGAGAATTAGAAGCCTCAACTATACACCCTAGGTTGGCTACTTTAGTGATTCTATGAGAACTAACCTTCAAGTAGAATTCGGTTGATAACCTAAAGCCTCATCCAATCTCAAATGGGTGGCCTTCACTATACATCCTAGGTCGGCCACTTGTGAGGGAATTGGAAGCCATCACTATACATCCTAGGATGGCTACATTAGTAATAGGTTGAGCCATAGCTAGATAGATGAGCATTCATGGAACAAGTCCCGATCGAGTAACTAGCCACTGTTGGTTGCTTAGGAGGGATTAATCTCTAGTAGGAGGTCTTCGCTATACACCCTAGGTTGACCTCTTGCTATAGATATATACCAACACTATACACCATAGGTTGGTTACATTTGTCAAAACATGCTTAATTAAGAGTTTGTTGCAATTGCCCCAATATTCACTTATGAGTACATCAACTCCGTAGTTCCATCATCGTTCATTCATCACTCCATTGTCATCCCATTTTATTTGCTTTCATAGTTTAGTTATATTGTATCTTCATTCACCATCACTTTACTTTTGTGCATACTAGTTATATTAATCATAATCTTATCACCGCTACCCCAATCTTAGTGGACGACACCCGTGCTTACTGCTTTACTTGTATTTATACTTGTGAATGCATCGTATAGGTTTTATAAATTGTTTTGACGGATGGTTTTCTAACGGCAAAAACCTTTTCATCAAATGGCGCCGCTGCCGGGGATCGGTGTGCATAGTAGTGATTAGATTAGTTTTAATACTATTAGTTTATTAGTTGTTTTTAGTCTTGTTAGTTTCTTTTTATTATTTTGGTAGTTTTTGTTTTTGTTTGTTTCAGGACTCTATGGATTCCTTTTGGCAAAATTCAGGGTCAAGCTACGAGCCTAACGAGAACACCTACATCTCGTCATTCCAGTCAAATTCCGTTGAAGATCAACTAAGAAATTTCATGAAGAATCATGTGCGGGAGACTGAGCAGATGATAGCTTCCTAACAAGAAACTCAAGCCTTCATAGAAGAGAAAACCATCCAAATGCTCGAATCCGCCCAGCAGTCTACCCCGGTAAATCAGAGTTGTTTCCAAGTTAAAGCAACCAAACCGGTGGATTCCTCCAATTTCTCAAAAGAAGACATGTATAAGCTCCGAATAGAATTTGAAGTGGAGCGAAGCAAGAGAATGGACGAGATGGACAGGATGATCAAGATGAACCAAGAGCTTATGAGCGTGAGCACAGAGCTAGTGTTGGAAAGGGGTGTGTTGAAGGAAGAGAATGAAGCACTTCAAGAGAGAGAAGCATTGGCAATGGAAAAGGCGAGTAATCTCCAAGAGTTGAACGAGAAACTATTATTTGAAATGAAGATGCTCAGGGTTGAGAATGGTACTCTCAAGAAGACAAATGGTGAAGTCTCCGACAAGAACAAAGAATTGGAAGAACAACTTGAGAGATTTGAAGCCGAGAAGAGTACCGCATCGAAGGATTTGGAGAACTTAGTGAGGCTATCAAAAGATTTTGAAGATGAGATAGCTCACAAGTCAATGAATATGCAAATGGAGGTTGATATAAAAAGCCAATGCCTTAGAGGAAGCAAAGGTAGCACTAAGCAAAAGGGAGGAGGAGGTCAAGGCGTTACAAGTGAAACAAATCAAACGCCATCAAGACCACGCATCAAAGGGGAGCTCCTCTAACTCTAATACCTTTTGCTATGCATGTTCTAGGATAGAGCATTTTAAGGCTAAAAATTACAAGCCAAATCAACATAGGAAAACTAGAGGTCCTATGAATAGGTGGAGTCGACCTAGGGTCAAGAAAATATGGGTAAGGAAAGACCAAGTGCACTTATATAGAAACATTAAAAAGGAAAAGATAATGAAGTCACCTAAATTTATTTGGGTAGTGAAAAATAGGGAATTTCCTAACTTGGTCAAACCACCCTTAGAGGACCCTAGCCTCTCCATGAATGCATCCCATTGAATGATTTTGATGCATGTAGTTAGTTTTAAGCTTTATGTTGTTTAAATTCAATAAATTGTGATGTTGGGATAGTTTGGTTAGAATGTTATATTTTGTGGATATTTGCACATTGAATTTATTGATTATATTTGTGGATGAAAGAGCCGGAGGCTCTTGTGCAAGTATGAATGCATGTGCTTTATATTGTTTAATTCGGTTTGGGGGTTGTTCATGCCCCATTCCGTCAATTTTGATAAAATGCATGATGTTAAGCTTGACTTGTGCTTCAATGATATATTGCATGAATTACCTTTCTTGCGTGGTTTTTCCGGGAGTTATTGGAAACGCCAGCTAGTGTAGGACCTCCGCTGATAGTGTGTATCACCTGGATCTGTTGCATTAAGTCAGCCTGTTCCCCTTTCCTCTTTTCTGCGTCTTCATGGATTTCAGCTTGTACCTCCCTTCCAGTCCTGATGTTATCTCTGACCTGTTGTAAGAACTCAATCAAGCATCCCCCTCTTATCAGGGCTTCAATCTGGTTGCGCAAATTATAGCACTCTGAGGTGTTGTGGCCCACGTCTTCGTGGAAGTCGCAGTACTTGTACCGGTTTCTCCTGTCAGTTGGGGCTTTCATGGGAGCGGGCTTTTGGAGCAGCCCTTTATCTCGTATAGCAAGGTAGACTGTTTCCCTGGAAGCATTAAAAGGAGTGTAGTAGTCATACCCTATTTCCCCTTGCATGACTGGGAGGCGGCGAAGCCCGGGGAGGGGTTCGTTTTGCTGGATAGCTCTCGTGCCTATGTAGAGGAGCAGGGATGCGATAGGTCGACCTGTTGGGAGGTTTACTCTGAGTTTTCTGTACTGGCTCAAATTTGGGGGCTTCTTTCTTCAGACGCTTCGCCGTTCTTATGTCGTCGTGTTCCATCTTGACCTTGAGTTGTTCGTAGATCTCGACCGGCTCAAGAGCCCGGTCGTAGGGCCTCCTGGTAAGTCTCGGGAAGTCTCTTGGTGAAGGAACGGAAAAGCTTTCCTGCCCATAGGTTTCGCCTGAAGTTGGTGAGGGTTTCTTTTTCAGTAAAAACTCCCATTTATATGACCTCCTTGTGAAAACGTTCCACGTACGACCGAAGAGTTTCACTTCGTTCCTGGATCACATATTGGAGGTGTATGGGATCTTTCGGACGAGGTTTGACTCCTTGGAACTGTGAGCAAAAATCTGTTGATAATTTTGTAAAAGAATCCACGCTGCCAACGGGCAGTTTCCTGAACCAGGTTTTCGCATAGTCGGTTAGGTTCGTTGGAAACATTCTGACATGGCTGCTCTGGTAGTGTTCTGAACCTCCATCTATTGAACGAAGCTTTCTAGGTGGCTTAGAGGATCTTCCATTCCGGAGAACTTATCTGCCGGCATTTTGAATTTTGGGGGTACCTCTGCTTCCCGGATCCTCCTAGTGAAGGGGGCGTTCATCTCGCTTAGGGGATCCTTTTTATCCTCCTTATTCTTTCCCTTCCTTATCTGCTGGACCTCTTTTTGTAGCTTTTCCAGCTGATCCCTCAGTCGCTTGTTCCTAAGTCTCTTCGAGTCAACCTCAGATTCCTCACTGTCGAGTCTTTCCGATGAACTAGCAATTTCTATCTGGTCCTCCCCCTGGATAGGATCCGCTCGAGGAGTTTGTCTACTATTCTCCTCTAGGGCCCGGGCAGTTCTCTTGGATGTAGTTGGATGAGATAGCCCTCGTGGCTTCTGGGTAAAAGCATCCGCGGCAGACTTAACTAGCCTGGGTTGATATTGTGAAAGTCTTTTCGGAACTGGGGGCATGGGTCCCAGCCTATCCCGGATCGAACGTTAGGGCCCTGATCTATCTCGGGCCGGCTCTGGAAGAGGAGGTCCTAGACGATCGAAAGCAGGTGGCCTAGCTCCGAGCCTGCTCAGCTCTCCCTGATCATTCAGGTTGGTTGGCTGGATTGTGATGCCTTCAGTGAGTAGGCGGACGCGGATGGATTCTACGAAGGTCGCCGCTTGTTGGTCGAGCGCGGCCTGGCTCACTATAGGGTGGCCAGTAGCCCGCGCATTGGTTGTTTGGACCGGAGCTTGACTATATCCAGACTTTCTCCCTTTTCTCGGGGCCTTTCGTGTTAACCTCGCCGAAGGTTGCTCCGAGACTCTATGTTGGCCTTGGGAGGAGCGGAGCCTCATAGTTCTTGTAAAACAACGAAAATGTAAATGCAAATAACCGGTTAATAGGGTGTAAGGTTTTTTCTTCCCACAGACGGCGCCAGAAAGTGTTAACGGAAATTTTGCTCGAAGTGAGAAATCTCAGTTAACACCCTCAAGACCACTACCACGTAGGTGGTGGCCAAGGTTGATCATATATGTTAACAATGTTTTTCGAAATGATAAAGAACAATGATACAATTTAATATCCAAAAGAGAATAAAAATATTTTCTTTATTGAATCGTGTACGATATACAAATTTCTCTCTAGGGTATAGTTGAGTGTTTGTCGTATGCCTGTCGAATAGTAGTCTCCTCTTTTTCATTTCCTTTCTTTTCTATTTATACATAGTTTGTAGGTCAAACAGACTGATTCTCCCCTTGATTTTCTCAGTCTCTCCCCTCCTTATCGGGCGGGATTTCTCATTTTAATGTCATTGACTTTGCCGAATTGAGAGTATCGTGGTGGAGATCAGTTTGTTTCCTTTTTGGATTCTATTACTTGTTCTGCATATAGGTAACGTTTCCAGATATGATTCGGTGTATCCCTCGTATCCTTTCAGCCTGATCCTTTATAGAGGTCGTTGAATATGGCATGGTGTGGTGCACTAACCAGTTAGGTTGATTAGTGTTCTGACCTTGATATCTGAGAAGTTTCATCCAGCTTGGAGCCAGATCTGGCTTCCCTTGACCTTTTGCAAGCTAGGTGTGGCTTCCCCTGACCTTTCGAAGCTAGGTGTGGCTTTCCCTGACCTTTTGAAGCTAGGTGCGGCCTTCTAGGGACATTTTTCTGTGTCAATCGAGGTACAGGCGAGTCTCTGGAGCATTTGCGAGGTGACCTCAACTTCAGGGAGCTTCTAGTTTTGGTGATGCTGGGCTAGATCTGATTGTTCCGGGCTCTATCTCGGATGTTTCCGAAGCCCGTCCTTGTTCCTCGGGTGGTATCGTAGTTAGGCTTTGGATAGAGAGGTCTCCTGGTGGAAACTCTCGGGTATGGAACCAGGTCTGGGAGGTGGAAAATTTTCCTTTGGTCCTTAGCCAATTTTGGCTATTGACAATTGATTTTAGTCTTCTCATTTGCTTTCACACATATTTTGCATATAAGCAATCAAAAATAATTCATTCATATCAATTAAAGCATGTCATAAAAAAAATCAAGTTCACATGTCATGGAGATAAATTATAGGTCATTCAAATGTACTTTTCCATTCAAATCTCCTAGTCCAAAAATGCAATGTTGAACCAAAATATGACATGGATTGCAAGTAAAGCAATGTTGCACACTTATTAGGAAAATAACATATAAGCATATGTACAACCAATCATCTCAAGCAATTTTAAAAGAGCATAAAATTAATCAATTTTAAAAGAGCATAAAATTAATCAATTTTTTGCACATAGCAAATCATGCAAGTTCGCTCTCTTTGCTTGAGCTCCCCACATGGGGTCAAATTCCAACCAAGTCAATGGGAGGCAAGAGCCCCTATAGACCTACCAAGTCCATTAGACCTGGTTGAGTCTATGGGTGACATGTTGGCACAATAGAATGCGGGTTCATCTTTTCTAATCCACCAAGGTGAAACATTTTCATTCCTAGTGGTCATAGTCAACATGTTACTAGACTTCCTAGGATCATTGACTTTAGATTTCCTAGGCACATGCATGTTGGCCCTTCTAAGCCTATTCCTCTCAATCATGCTCTCAACCCTACATTTCTTAATGTACTTATGGCAATTTGGCCTAATGTGCCCATCAACACCACAAAAATCACAAGTAGGTATAAAGGTAGAAGTCATACCATATCCTTGTGAGGTCATTGGAGAACTGTCATGCATTTGATGGCACCTTTGGTGTTGAGCCGGTTCTATTCTTATTTGTTGTTGAACTGGATTACCATGCTTCCTTGGTTGAGTTTGCTTGGCTTGTCTTCTTGGTTAAGGAAATCTTGATTGTGCGAAGCTTGGAGATGGAGCTCTTAGATGTTAAGATTGAGCTTCACTCTTTGTTAGCATCTTCACTTGGCCACTCTTGGATGATTCTCCAAGATTAATCTTCCTCCTAGGATGTTGAGGAGGTAAATTTTTGCTTTTGCCTTCAGCTTGAGGTTGCTTGATCTTATCCTTCTTCAAATCTTGAAGGTACCTCATCTCTCTATCCTTGAAAATATTCAAGGTGATGCCTTTCTTGGCAAGCTCATCTTTCATTGCCTTCATCCTTTGGTGGCAATCTTCAATCTCCTTCTTATATTTGGACATATCAATCGTGTCCATCTTCAAAGAGTTATCGATGGAAGTCTTCATTGGATGTTGAGATGGAGGAGACAACCTAGGAACGAATTCCTTCACAAAAGTTGTCTTGTCTGAGGAATGTGTGGACTCATCATCCATAAAGCCTAGTCCTCTCTTGTTATTGGGCTTCTTTCCAATGCTCAACATGTGATCAAGCTTTTTCGAACTTGAAGTCACCTTAGCAAGAGTATTTATTGCCTCTTCAAGTTCCTTCACCAACATCACTTCATTCACTCTAAGAAGTGACACTTCCTCATCTAAGTGACTCACTCTAGTTCTTAGTTGGAGATTTTCTTCCATCAACCTTAGAACCTCATCATTTTTCTCCTTCAAACATCTTTGAGGGCAGTCAATGAACTCTTGATAATTCCCTACATTATCACTTGAGTTTTCGAAGCATAAGCTATCTTGATCGATTCTTCTACCACTTGTGCTTTCGTGGTTCATGTCTTCAAGACTAGCTTCTCTCAATCTTGCTCCACTTTGGCCTCCACTTTCCAAGTCACCCTTCTTGAATCCTTCAAGTGACAAACACTTAGTGATGGGTTGAGCTTTTTCGCGGTAGAAGACCGAAAAAGCGGGGTAGTTGTTCTCACACTTAACCGAGCTTATGGAACAACTTTCAACCACTTCAACTTTGCTATCACTCCAAGTAGCAATCATAGATTCTCTTCTTTTCTTGTTCTTCAAGTTATCACACACGGTGTCAACGTGGCCAAAATCATTATACTCAAGGGATTAGCCATCTATCCTTGATGATTTATCCTTACTTGTTTCATCCTTCTTTAGTAAGGTCCACTTCTTCTCCTCCTTCACTTTGGAGGTCATACCCTTCTTGTGAGATTTCATAAATCTCCTAAATCTCTCCACCATGAAAGTCATCTCCTCATCGGAGTCATCTATCTCCCTCACAACAATGGAGGTCATCAAAGCAATACCCACTCTAAGTGTTTCACTCTCACACATGGTGTTTAGGTGAAATGAATGCAAGTGAATGAAACAAACAAACAGAAGAGGTGTACCTTCAACGCTGGCCTATCTTTTCCAGATTGGGAGTCTGTCTGGCGCTCCTCGAGGCCAGTTTTATGCTAAGGCCAAGAACAAGCTCAACTTTGTTATTCATGGCGCTTCAAAGAAGGACCCCGCCTGGAAGGAAGAATGGATCCTTACGGGGGATGATTGAAGGAGCTCGATTTTCATTGGAGGGCATGAGTTCGAGGTTCCCACAGCTTTCAGTGACAAACCCTCGACAGACCGGGACTCTCTGCCCTCTGAATCTAAAGCCATTTTGAAGGCTATTTTAGCCGGGAATTACTTGGACCTGAAGTTCCCCACTGCTGAAGCCTTAGATCCTCGCAGGATGAACCAATACCTGCGGATCTCAGACGCTACTCCTCGTAAGTGTCATTGAATTGCCTTGCCTTGCCTTGCTGATCAGCTTGGTTCTGACATTTTTCTTTTTAATTTGTTTATTCACAGTTTTTGTCGTTGAACCAGCTTCCCGCAACGTCTCTCGCTCTCCTCAAGCTATAATTTCTCTTCCCTTTGCTAGGGTCGAACCAGCTCTTGCTCCATCTGCCTCCCCAGCTGGGTCCAAGATGGCCAACCTTACGTCGCAGGCTTTTCGGGCTTTGGGTAAAGCTCCCTAGGTTGTTGGTCTGACTGCTTCTGCCCATTCTGCTGTAGTCGCTAAAGTTGCTACCCCCTCGATTCGCCCGCCTGATTCCGCTGCGCTTCCAACCCCCTAAGCTTCGAAGGATTCTGGAAGGAGTGTCGCAAGGATTCCTTCCAGCCGTTCCCGGCCTCAGTCGAGCTCGACGGGGCAGGATGAAGTCCTGGAACAATTCATCACGTCTTGTCCGGGCGGTGGGAACTCCAGGATGGCTTCCATGCCCGTGGATGTCCTGATTACCAAGGGGTCTGCTATTTTAGCTGAGGTAATTGCATTTCCTTCGTACTACTTTTTCTAATTTGTTCAGTTTCTAACTCTGGCTTTGTATTTTGTATGCCTTCAAATATAATGTAGCGATGGGCCAGCAAGTAGCCCTCATCCGCAATCGAGCTACAAAAGCCAAAGCCGAAGCCGAGAGAGCCATGGGATTGCTCAAGCAGGCTCAGTCTTTAGTGGAAGAGATGACCTCCAACCAGGGAAAGGTCGAAATCGAGATGGCTGAGGTTCGTTGTGACCATGAGAGGACGAAGCAATCTTATGATCAAGAGCGTCTTCAATCTACCCGGCGGGCTAGACAGATGGATTCTTGGAAAGCTGAGGCTAAAAAGTTAGACCTCGAGAATCAATCTTTGATTGCTCAGGTGACCAAGCTGCAAGCTGACGCGGAGACCTCTTTTAGCGATGGATACTTCTATACTTCCTTTCAGGCCGCTGAAGCTCTCCCTCTTCCATTTGATCTGTCATCTATTGCCGGCTGGGATAGACAGGAAATAATGACTAAAGCTGCCGAGTTATCTCGCCCTGATGGCGATGAGGCAGTTCCTTAAAACCAAGCAGGAGCCAGAAATCAGCCCGCCCAGACAGGTCCTCCATTTACACCTCCTCCCTTTACTACTTCAGGTCCCAGGGAGTCATCCAGTAAGGTTCTGTCTTTTCGATCCGATGGGGCCCAGTCAGAAGCTGGGGAAGGAGCTAGAAGCCCGTCTGAGGAACCCCCTATAATGGAGATGGAGGTCGACAGGAGCCAGACAGGGTCCATGGCTGCATTTCTCGATGCGGCTATCCCGCCTGAGGTTATGGAAGTGATTAATGAAGTACTGGAGGAAGATCATGCTGATCAACAGTTGTGGCTCTAAATGGAGGGGCGGTTGGTGAGGAAAACCAAGATGGACAACTACCCGAAGGGGGGGTCGATGGCGAGGATCAACGTGAAGGAAGAGGACCGACAGAGGAAAACCCAGAGAGTCCCAAAGCTTGAAGCAGTTCATTCATGGCTTGTCTTGATTGCCCGGAAAAGGGGGTGGGCACCTCGTTTTGCCCTTATTTAGCTTAGGTTTCCTTTTCTTTTTTTTATAGCCCGAGTTCGGGGATTGGGCTCCCCGTTGGATGGATGTAGCCTTACCGGGGGATAGGCTCCTCTTATAATGAGAAATCAAATCACTTTGAGAACTCTTGTTTCATTCCTAGTCTTGAATAGGAACCAGAATTGTTTCCGCAACAACAATTTGTTCATACTTCATTAAAACTTTGGTAAGGAATTCTTATTATGATGATCTTGATTCTGCACACGAAAACAAACATTTGTTTTTAATTTCGTCTTGGGGGTGGTAGCCCAACCAAGGCATCAGGAGGGCAATTTAGCTATTTCCTGGTCTCGAGATTTGGATGGCAACTATGCTCTTACACTCAGACCCTTCTTGGGGGTGGTAGCCCGACCAAGGCATCAAGAGGGCTATTTAGCTATTTCCTGGTTTCGAGATCTGGATGGCAACTATGCTCTTACACTCAGACCCTTCTTGGGGTGGTAGCACGACCAAGGCATCAGGAGGGCTATTTAGCTATTTCCTGGTCTCGAGATCTAGATGGCAACTATGCTCTTACACGCAGACCATTCTTGGGGGTGGTAGCCCGACCAAGGAATCAATAGGGCTATTTAGCTATTTCCTAGTCTTAAGATCTTGATGGCAACTATGCTCTTACACTCAGACCCTTCTTGGGGGTGGTAGCCCGACCAAGGCATCAGGGGGGCTATTTAGCTATTTCCTGGTCTCGAGATCTGGATGGCAACTACGCTCTTACACTCAGACCCTTCTTGGGGGTGGTAGCCTGACCAAGGTATCAAGAGGGCTATTTAGCTATTTCCTGGTCTCGAGATCTGGATGGCAACTATACTCTTACACTCAGACCCTTCTTGGGGGTGGTAGCCCGACCAACGCATCAGGAGGGCTATTTAGCTATTTCCTGGTCTCGAAGTGTTTATTTTGAATTTCCCACTCAAGGGTGTAGACACTACTGTTGAACATAGTTGGAGATAAAGATGAAAGAGAAAAATGACTTTATTGATGATTGAGATATAGTACATCTTTATTAGAGATTCTAATGAAACCTAAATGGGGGTAGTCTACTTGAGAACTCCCTACTCAAGGGTAGAATTTCCTCAAATGATCTGCATTCCAAGTGTGGTCGATTGGTCGTCCGTCCATGTCTTCGAGTTTGTAGGCTCCATTGCGAGCAACTAGCTTTATCAAATATGGCCTTTCCCAATTGAGACTTAAGACTCCATCCGATCTTTTTCGTGTATTCAGGGTAACTTTCCTAAGCACCAGATCCCCTTCCTTGAAATTCCGGGCTCTGACCTTTTGGTTGAAATATCTAGCAATCTTGCTTTGGTAGATTGCCACTTTCTCCGCTACCCGGTCTTGTTTCTCTTCTAGGAGGTCCAGATTAGCCCGGAGCTTGACCTTGTTACTTTCGGGCTCAAAGTGATGTACCCTAAACGAGGTTAATTTATGCTCAATGGGGAGGACCGCTTCAACTCCGAAAGCCAGGGAGTAAGGTGTCTCCCCGGTAGCTGTTCTCTTTGTAGTTCGGTATGCCCGGAGGACTTCTAGCAGTTCTTCGGCCCATTTGCCTTTTTCCTGCTGTAGTTTCTTCTTTAGAAGTTTCTTGATAGTCTTGTTGGTGGATTCCACCAGCCCGTTAGTCTGGGGATGGGCTATTGAACCGAGCTTGAGGTCGATCCCCAATCCTTTGTAGAAATCTTTGAATTGGGCGTTGTCGAACTGCTTCCCTAGGTCAGCTATAATGATGAGAGGGGTCCCGAATCTACATACCACGTTGGTTTTGATAAACTTGGTCGTATTCTTTTCTGATATCCGAGAAAGAGGCCCTGCCTCGACCCATCTTGTGAAGTAGTCGATAGCTACAATAGCATGTTTCATTTGTCCGGGAGCGGTAGGGAGTGGCCCAATTAGGTCGATTCCCCACATGGCAAAAGGGTAAGGTGAACTGAGGGACAACAGTCGCTTAGGTGGCTGGTGGTTCAAGTTTGATGTTCTTTGACATGGCTCACAAGATTGAACAAAACTCCTTGCATCTTGGTGGATGGTCGGCAAATAGTACCCCATACGAAGCACCTGATATGCTAGAGCTTCCCCACCTATGTGGTTCCCACAGTCCCTAGAGTGGATCTCTCTTAGTGCCCATTTAGCATCATCAGGATGCAAGCACCTAAGTAAGGGGAGGGATCTGCCCTTCTGTAGAGGTACCCCTCTACCAAACAATATTGAACCGAGAGTCTTTTAATTCTTCGGGCTTGGTCGGGCTCTTTGGGAAGCTCCCCCTCAAGGAGGTAGGCGACTATCGGGTCCATCCAGCAAGGCTGGCGATCCAGGGAGCATATTTCTTTATTTATGGCTATGCTTGGTTGGGAGATCACTTGGAGGGGAATTCCCCGTGGTAAGGATTGGCCTCCGTTTTCCGCTATTTTAGCCAGAACATCCGCGCGATGGTTTTGGTGTCGAGGGACCTGATCGATCTTGAACCCCTTAAACTTATTTTTTAGCAACTGAGCTAGCTTTAGATAGGCAGCCATATTATCTCTCTTTGCCTGGTACACCCCAGTCACCTGATTGACAACAAGCATTGAGTCGCTCTTGACTTGTAGGTAATCGGCCTCTAGTTCGATGGCTACCTTCATCCCAGCTAGGAGGGCTTCATACTCTGCTTCATTATTGGTGGCTTTAAACTCGAATTTGAAACAGTGACAGAAATCAGTCCCCTCCTGGTCTATTAAAATTATGCCAGCTCCTCCCCCAGCTTGCCCGGATGCTCCATCTGTAAAGAAGGTCCATGGCTTGCAGCCCTCCGGCCAATTGTCGATCTCGGATGTCTTTTCAGGGATCTCATTTGGTGCTGAAGGATCCTCTTGATCTGGGAGCACCGAAAATTCTGCCACGAAGTCAGCCAAAGCTTGTGCCTTAATCGTGGTTCGGGTCTTATACTTTAAATCGAACTAAGTGAACTCTAGGGACCATAAGACTAGCCTTCCAGACATGTATGGTCTTTGCAAGAATTGGCAGAGAGGTTGGTCTGTCACCACTGCTATTGTGTGAGCTTGAAAATAGGGACAGAGCTTCCTCGCTGAGATCACCAGAGCATAAGCGAGATTTTCCAGGAGAATGTAATTCCTCTCTGACTTGGTCAAAGCATGACTCACATAGTATATGGGTCTTTGAAAACCATCGCCACACTCCTTGGCTAAAGCTCCGCTTACTGCAGTTTCTGATACGGCCAGGTAGATCTGCAGCTCATCTCCGAGAACTGGCTTGACTAACAATGGTGGGCTTGTTAGGTATTCTTTCAAAGCTTGGAAAGCTTGTTCGCTCTCCTGGCTCCACTTCATGTTTTTCCCTTGTTTGATGGCTTTGAAGAAATGGAGACATTTATCAGTGGAGCGAGAGATAAACCTGTTGAGCGCCGCTACACGTCCAGTCAGAATTTGTACCTGTTTGAGTGATGTTGGGGATTCCAGGTCCAAGATAGCTTTGATTTTTTTATGGGTTGCCCTCTATACCTCTCTCATAAACCATGAAGCCTAGAAACTTCCCCGCTGTTACCCCGAAGGCACACTTGGAGGGGTTCAACCGCATCTGGTTTTCTCTCAGTATGAGAACAGTTTTGCGATGGTCTTCCCGATGTCCTTCTGCGGTTGGTTATTTTGTGATCATGTCGTCGATATATACCTCCATCGTCCTTCCTATCTCGGGCTTGAACAGCTTGTTAACCAGTCGCTGGTATATAGCCCCGCATTCTTCAAACCAAACGGCATCACCTTGTAGCAGTACAAGCCATGCCCAGTAATGAAACTGGTTTTATCCCGGTATCATTGGCCGCACATCGACTAGCGGTAGATCCAACAGTCAAACCCGTCAAACAGAAGAGGTGTCACTTCAACGCTGATAGGAACGCTGCGGCGCCAGAAAGTGTTAACAGAAATTTTGCTCAGGGTAATAAATCTCAGTTAGCACCCTCAAGATCATTACCACGTAGGTGATGACCAAGGTAGAATGCATATGTATATAACAGTGCCTAATGAAATGACAAGGAGACAATGATACTGTTAGCTACTCGAAAGAAATAAAAGTCTTCCTTTATTGATAACATATGGTATACATCTCTCTCTCTTTCAAATTGCTCTCAGTTTTCTCTAGGGGATAGTTGGGTACTTGTTGTGTGCCTGTCGAATGGTAGTCTCTCTGATGAACTGGCAACCTCTATTTGGTCCCCCTCATGGACAGGATCCATTTGGGAAGTTTGTCTACTCCCCTCCTCTTAGGCTCGGGCGGTCCTCCTTGATGCAGTTGGATGGGATAGCTCTTGTTGCTTACGGGTAAAAGCATATGTGGCAGATTTAACTCGCCTTCGTTGATATTGTGAAGGTTCTTTCGGAACTGGGGGCATGGGTCCCAGCCTATCCCGGATCGAAAGTTGGGGCCCCGACCTGTCTCGAGCTGGCTCTGGAAGAGGAGGTCCCAGGCGATCGAAGGCAGGCTGCCTAGCTCCGAACCTGCTTGGTTCTCCCTGATCATTCAGGTTGGTTGGCTGGACCGTGATGCCTTCAGCGAGTAGACGGATGCGGATGGTTTCCACGAAGGTTGCAGTTTGTTGGTCTAGCGCGGCCTGGCTCACTATAGGGTGGCCAGAAGCCCGCGCATTAGTTGTTTGGACTGGAGCTTGACTGCCATATCCTGACTTTCTCCCCTTTCTTGGGGCTTTTCGCGTAGGCCTCGCCGGGGGTTGCTCTGAAACTCTATGTTGGCATTGGGAAGAGCGGAGCCTCATAGTTCCTGTAAAACAACGAAAATGTAAATGCAAATAGTTGATCTGATTAATATGGTGTAGGCTTTGTTTCCCACAGACGGCGCCAGAAAGTGTTAACAGAAATTTTGCTTGGGGCAATAAATATCAGTTAGCACCCTCAAGATCATTACCACGTATGTGATGACCAAGGTATAATGTATATGTATATAACCGTGCCTAATGAAATGACAAGGAGACAATGATACTGTTAGCTTCTCGAAAGAAATAAAAGTCTTCCTTTATTGATAACATATGGTATACATCTCTCTCTCTCTTTCAAATTGCTCTCACTTTTCTCTGGGGATAGTTGGGTACTTGTTGTGTGCCTGTCGAATAGTAGTCTCTTCTTTTCAGAAGGAGGAAGTCTCTCCTTTATACAATGTCTTCATAGGTTTATTCTCATTGACCCCCCCTTGATTTTCTCCTCCCTCCTTATTCCACGGGATTTTTACCTTTAAATGTCATTGACTTTGAGTTAATTGCTCAGTTGAGGATATCTTAGTGGAAATCAATTTGTTTCCTACTTAGCCTTTATTACTTGTTCTGTACGTATGTAACGTCTTTAGATGTGATCATGTGTATCTTCGGGTCTAGCATGATTCCATAGGGGTCGTTGACTGTATCACGGTGTGGTACATCAGTTTAGTGAGGTCGATCAGTGTTCTGGCCCCGATATTGAGAAGTTTCGTCCAGCTAGGAGCTAGGTCTGGCCTCCCTTGACCTTTCGAAGCTAGGTGCGGCCCCCTATGGACACCCCCCTGTATCAGCGAGGTATAGGCGAGCTTCTGGAGAAATTACGAGGTAACCTTGACTTCAGGGGGATTTCCTGTTTTCAGGTTCGGTGAAGCGGGCTTGATCTGACCATTCTGGGCTCTATTCTGAATGTTTCTGGAGCCTTCCCTTATTCTTGCGGGGGGGTATCGTAGCTCGGCTTTGGGTAACATAGTCTCCTGGTGGAAAATCTCGGGCATGGAGCCAGGTCTGGAGGGTGGAAAATTTCCCTTTGGTCCTTAGCCAATTTTGGCTATTAACAAAAAGCATTGCCATGCATACGTATGTCATTTAGATTAGATGTGCCTACACAAATATATTTGATATGTCATACATGCATCATAGCCTAATCTTTATGTATTTTTTTTTAATATGATTAAAATCAGTAAATACATTATTGGCTATGAAAATGAGATTAGTTTTTTAATTGTTAGAAAACTTGTTAATTCTCTTTAATATTAATCTGGTTATTAAAGTGTTTAATAAGTTAGATTAATAGAGTCATTTATTAAAATTAGTATTAATATGATTAATGACCTAATAATAAATGAACCGAATAAAGTATTAGAGTTTTAATAGTTAAAACTTAGTAAATACTATCCTAATAATCGGTGCTTAGTAAATAGTTTACAAAAGCTTAGATTATTCACTAATAGATTAGATTTTTAATAGTTAAAAATCATTAATAATATATTAGTTAATTAGAATTTATTTCTAATAGTGAATTTGTTAATGCGCTAGATAACTTGATTAAAGTTAGCTGTTTGATCATGTAGAGTCTAGGTGCATTAACGGATAATAGAAAACCCTAAGTTTTAAATAGTGAGTGGGAGAGGGATATATGACATATATATCCCACAGTCTCCATCATTAGTTCAACACCGTGAGATCCGAGCGGGGCCTCGTGACGGCTTTGCTTTCGTCCTCCTTAAGGAGGGTTTCCACAAAGATCAATACCAAGGTTTGAAAATACACTCTTAACGTGTGTCTACAGCCTAGAGGGGGGGTGAATGGGTTGCTAATCGATTATTACCAATTTTTCGATTAGTCAATATTAAACAAATAACCCAATTAAATCAAACATACAAAATCAAGTGTAAAGTGCGGAATAATAACTAACACTTGATTTTTACGTGGAAACCCTTAAACAAAGGGAAAAACCATGGGCTATCCTTCTAGCCACACACGATCCTCAAATCCACTATATGAGTAAAAAGTTACACCCTCAAGTGATACTCGGACTCTCACTCTAGATAACATCAGGCTATGGACACTACCACTCGCCACTCTTGGTTCAATCCCTAGTGATATCCACTGATACACTACTATTGGCGTGAGCACCTCCTACTCTACCCGCAGGCCTTTTACAATGGATTCTTGACCAATGCTTGCCAACCACAACTTGGTTGCAAGACTTCAATGCTTGTGCAACTTCACCCCGAAGCCACAAGACTTTGACTCAATGAAGAGAATTATGTGTCTATGTGATCATGTAAATGATGCTCAATGCAAATTATGCTAGACAACACAAATTGCTCAACTAGGAGTTTGTAGAAACAAATCCAAGTTGTCAAATGTCTAAATGCAAGGCATAAAGACTTAGCTAGATGTTATCAATAACAACCAATCCTAGCTATCACAAACAATCACAATGAATCAACAAATATGCTCACAATGTATTCAACATAAACTTAGCATATATTCATGTGATTAAGACAAGACATTTAATCATTCACTAAATGCAAGTCTTAGACAAAAGTCTATCAACAAACAACCTCAATTAGATTTGTAGAGAATTTCCAACAAACTAATTGTTACACAAAATATACATAAACATTCAATAAGCTTAACTAGTTGATTAAGAATCAATATTTCAACCTAGTTATCAATGAATCACAAATAAATGTTTATGACCTAGCTTTTAGGCAAAAATGACCTAATCAATTAAGCTATCAAAATACAAACCCAATCATGTTATCAAGACTCATAAATATGCAATAATAGAGTCTAGGTATTTAATCATGCAATAAATACCTAATCTAGAGTAAGAAGAACAATAAATGATATTCAAAGAAGTTCTTGCTTACCTAGTCATGAAACAATGGAGACCCATACTCAAATGATGTTGAATGATGCAAGATGCAGATGGGTTTTGGGTTTGGAGAGTCAAAGAAGCTTTCTTGAAGCTTTCTCTCTCTAGGAGATCTAACCTCTCTCTAAAAATGAATTTTTGAGCTCTTGGTCGGCCAAGAAGAGAAGAGGAAGAATATATATGAAGCTCTAGATAAAACTACATCATTTTGAACTTGGGAACCAGAATCCCGTCAAAACCGCTTGCTAGACCGCGGCTCAGGTAAGTGTCTAGACCGCGGTACATACAGCAGTGCACCGTCTGGACAACACCGCGGTTGGGACCGCTGTGCGTGCAAGTGCACAGGTCGCGGTCCACGTCGCGCATGACGCACTGGAGAATACTGCTCTGTGCGCCGCGGTGCAAGCAAAGCCTGCCGAGCGGTCTAGGCCGCGCTAAAGGAAAAAATCCCTTTTTAACACTCAAGAGAAAAGTCTATCTTACATGAATGTTGTGCAAGTGTGAAGTGAGTGAGATGCACACAATGAAGCACAATTAACATGTCAAACATGTTATCAAATAAGATATAATGCAAGATATGATAT